>OX235270.1:52424231-53864554 GCA_944472135.2 Trichobilharzia regenti
ACAGAAAACGTTTGTCCAGTCTCTTATTCTACCTTGCACTTTACCTCTTCATTAATCTTTCCCTGTAAACATTTTTGACTTTTTATTTATTTTTAATTTTACTTTTAGTTTGCTCTTGCTTTTATAATTAATTCACTACTATCAATCTCATATGCTCCTTTTGTATATTTTCACACCCTCTTTACACTTGTTAAATTGACACTCAAATACCTTTATTCGAACTCAAGAGCAATTTTATCCTTATCAAACTGCCATCTTTGTGCCGTTGAGTACCATGTAATTTACAACCTTTATTTTCACTTCTAAAGCCACTTATGATTAATTTTATCAATTATGTCACCCCCTATTACGCAATAATAGACTACTATACATTTTTCTAAGTATAAATACGACTGTACCGCCTCTGAAGATGATTTCGTCGATAAAGAAAATTTTCTTCGCTGAATCTGTCTTTTATTTTCTTCATGACTCAATGGGTGTTTTGGTGATTTGAAACAGTAATAACTATGCAGAATGGAACACACATGAACAGTTTGCTGCGTGGAATGTAAGGTGACGAATACTGGGTAAAGTTCAGACGTCAGCATAAATGGAGCTACGTGCACCGTGGTAATCTTCATTGTATGTAGTGTAGTCAGATTTTAGCGCCGAAAGGTTGCCTTGTGGTTATTATACCAGCAATTGTGCGCTCTGTGTATTTTATGCTACTGTAAATGGATAAAAAGTATTGTTTCTAAGTAAGCAGATGTTTTAAAGTGGTTCTTGCTATTCCGAGAGTTAAGCATCATGAATGGATGATAAGATTTTGAAGAAAGGCGAAAAAATAAAAGACAAAAGGACTATTTAGAGTTTATTATACGACAATTTATGAAAATAAGATTGATACTAAGACCATTGTAGTAAAAATGCTGAAAAAAGCTCAGGAAAAACTAAGGGGGAACAATAGAGAATAATAGAGAGGATGCAAGTGTTAACGAATTGTAGGAGTAAGGGTTGGGTTATACCAGAATATATTAACTTCTTGATATAGAAGGTAAGACGGAATATTTTCTTAGAAATCATCAAGATATGAGACGACCAGAAAGGTCAGCAGATAGAAAGATGCCTAGGTATTTAATTTCCGACTTGGTTTCTGTTTCAGTGCCATCTATGTTGCACACCTCGTCAGTTCTAACCAGTTTGTTTAGGTCAGATTTGTGCCCAAAGGTGAAACTGGCATTTGGAGAGGTTTAAGGTAAGACCGTTTTTCTTGGACCATTAGCTGATTTCTGATAAAAAGCCATTTAGTTTAGAGCAGTCACTTTGACAATTGACAAGCAAAGATAGAGTCAGGTCATCAGCATATTTGACAAAATTAATTTCATTTGAAGATGGTAAAGCATGTAGAAAGAAAGAAAAGAGAAGTGGGGAGAGTACAGCACCTTGGGGGACACCAGCTTCAGTGAGCACAGCAGAGGAGGATTTGCCTTTGTATACGGTATACTGCAATCTGTTAGAGAAGTAGGAATGAAACCAGTTAGTGACACAGGACTCAGTTTGTGTCATAGAGAGCTTATTTAGCAAGAGACATCTAGGCACAGAGTTGTACCAAAAATACAGTGTGGAATCGAGCTGTAATCAAAAATAAGAAAAAAAAATAAAAAGCAGAAGTGAAGTAGAGAAACGTGCAGTGGACGTATTAGGCACCTTTATATAATGATGAGACGATACTGTTGTGTAAGATGGCTGCAGCGTCTAAAGTGCTCCTACCTGCATATAGCACTTTGGTCCAGTCACTTAATGGGAAAGTTCAAAATGAATCAAATAATAAGTGTGTAATTATCATCCCTTTTCCTTGACCCATGTATCAGTATTCCAACATGTACAGATCTTTTTTGATTTAATTGTTACTATTGGTCTTTGTTTGAGGTTTATTCCTATTCTGAATGTTTCACTTTACTATTGGGTGATAGTGGACTGTTGAGGATAAAATGTTGTTATACGACTGCTATTTTGTTTGAATAAATCCGAGGTTATATCGTGGGAACAACTTGATCATGAACTATCAACAGGAAACGCGTTTGGTGTGTCTGAATCCTGCCAACAGAGTTTTTCCCCACCTTGTTGGGAATATTTTTATTTGACTCTCAGGTATTTTTTGTGGTTGCTTTTGATTTATCGATTTTGTTGTACAGTATTTATTTTGTACGTGAGAAACATTTGGACTGTATAGCTGCCTAACTGCATTTTCGAGGTAACTTTGCGCTTTTGATAGGTAATTATTATTTATTAGTACCACATATTTTATCACATACAATTGTTTGTTTGCTTCTGTTGGGATCTTTTAGGACTATGAGTCACTCACCAAAGTTTGGTCAGCTATATAGAAGAACGCATCAATTGGTTCTCTATCTTCAAACCAGCAAACTTGGATCTCGATCGCTACACTGTTTACTTAACCCCATTAGAGCAAGTGAACTGGTTAATGCACACTGAAATTGCTAACATTGGGAAGCTGTGTTTGGCGTTTTGGTGAACAGTCGCATTTATGAAGAAGGGGAGACGTGGAAATGCATCTACGCACGTTCTTCGAATTGCTCCAGGCAGAGGCATCATAGACATTCACTGATTGTATCTTCCTTAAATTTCAGATTTGCAATAGTTGTTTCTTCGGCATATTTAGCACAATTAATTTTAATCCTTTTTTCATCCAAATATTAATTACACATAGAATGGTGATCAGATCATGACTAACATCAGTATTTATTGTGTAGTTAAGTTGTTTGGAGAAATGTTTTATTTGGTTGACTGTGTTTGACCACTTTTTACTGCAAAAGTAAGAAGAAATAAACACTTTCTGTGGAAAAAACCCATCATCATTAGCCCAAATGCGTTACATTGAAGGATAACAAGTCAGTTGGTTTAGAAATGAGCAACTACAAAATACTGTATCTGGAATTTCTGTCGGAAGAATGAGGAGCGAATGATGATGAACTCAGGTTTACTAAATACTATGTGTTTGGAAGAAATGCTAAATAACAAAAGTAACTTTGTCACAGTCTGAATATAAACGAATGAATAATATCTGCATAAACAAAATAATAAATATTAATGTTAGTTTTATTGGTCGTGCATCCATCCTGAAGAAGGACTGAAAATACTGAGCACCACCATATCTTTAACTGATACTCATCTAGTCGAGTAGTTAACACAAAGAGTTTTCCATAAAGAGGTAAATAATTAACACCATTATTTATAAAGTTAGTAGTAAAAGACGTATATATATATATATATATATATATATATATATTAATCAAACAGTACATTTTCTATATTATTAGCACAAACTTTGAAGTTTACGAAATGAAATTACCCGAAAATAGCATAAGGAGGAAAGAACTGTAAATCACGGAAGAAAATTGCCATCTACAAACATTCCTAACAAACTTATTATAATTTCTACTAACTGTGTTACGAAAATTATTCACTCGAGAAAAATCGTTTTGTATCATCGTTCACATTACTCCATACAGTAAGCCATGTAAGCGACTTTTTTTGGATTACAGCTAGATTCCACACTGTATTTTTGGTACAAGTATGGAATTTTCAGCATGTGATATCAGTAGCCCAAATTTTGCAGGCCGACCATAGATATCAGGTGTTCATCAGCAGGGGATCAAACCTCGGACCATGTGCATGGTCGGCGAGAGTCCTAACCACTGTGCCACCGACTTCAAATCATTATTGAGTGAGTAAGCGTAAAATATTTTTGGAGGTTCTGTTAAAGGTGACCGTTCAGCCAAGAAGTAACAAACGACCCTTGCAAGTGTTTTGATTCCTATGTAGATGCCCTATCCAAGCTGCGACTGTATATTGCCCGCACTTAGTTAAATAGTTCATCAAAGCATCCTGTCTATGGTTTAAGTCAACATAAGTGTTAATGTTTCAGAAACTGAAGCTTTTGGTTATATGCTCATTTACTCATGATCTCTCAGAAAGTTTCGTTGGCCAGTCTAGGCACTGTATTTGAGACTTCCTTGTTTTTCTCGGCCCTACGCTAATGGTCTACTTTTCACTTTAGCTGATTGCTTATCGGTCTCAAAGTTAGCAAGGAGCCACCGGGATTCACTTATCATTTGTAGTCGTGTTTTGGCAATCCATTTGAATTTAGGTCACTTCAAACAGTTCTCAACATTTATGTCCTTTGATGCACCAAAGAATTGTAGTTATTTGGAATTGATAGTGTTCTCTGAGCTCCTTGGTTTAATTGCGGAGCTTTCATCGTCTTTCTGGACGACATCTTCAGCGCAGTATTTAGGATAAAGTGAAATGATTTAAATTTCTTCATGAGTCTCCCGGTAACCATCTTTAGATATTTATTGACCGTTTTCTATTGATTGGGATTTTAAACTTTCTGATCACCTGATTTACTTCTTATTAGTTGGTATATTTCATCTATATTAACGTGTTTATTAATTGCGTTTTCATTTGAGTACCAGGCTTCTAGGAATTCTCTGGCACATTTGGTGTTTCCTCTGTTTAAGATTTTGACATTATCCCAATCAAATTGATGTCCATGATCGTCTGAATGTATTGATACTAAAGAATTTATATCATGTCTTTTCACGGCTGATTTGTGTTCCTGGATTCTTATTCGAAGGGGACGCCCACTTTGGCCGATGTAATGTTTGTTACAGTTCACACAATTTATTTTGTAAATGGTGTTAATTTTATCTCCCTTTTCTATCGGATCTTTTGGTTTGCATAAGATAGAATTAAGCGATTCAGCTGGTTTGTGTGCTACATCTATATCAAACGGTTTCATTATTCTAGCCGTTATTTCAGAGATGTTTCTGATATATGGTAGGATGAATTGCTTTTTGGTCTTTGGTGATGGTTCTTTGTTGGTGCTTTCATTCGATTTTAAACACTTTTTGATGAAATTTTTTGGATAACCATTCTTCTTGAACACCGTTTGTAAGTATCTTTCTTCCATTCTTTTCAACTCTGGTGTGCTACAATGTGTTTGAATTCTTCTAAACAATGTCTGCACACAGTTTCTTTTGTGAGTAATTGGATTGTTGCTAGTATAGTTGAGTATTTGATCTGTGTGCGTTGACTTTCTGTATACTTGTGTTTCTAAATTTCCTGTGTTGGTTCTCCTGATTAAGACATCTAAAAATGGGATTTTGTTATCTAACTCTTCTTCTCTTGTGAATTTGATGTCTTCAAATATGTTGTTTATTAATTTATGGGTATATTCTAAATCATTTCTCTTAATTATTACAAATGTATCATCAACGTAACGTACCCAGATTTTCGGTTTAATTATAGGTAGAGCTATTAATTCTAATCTTTGCATAACGGCTTCAGCTATTAATCCTGATATGGGCGATCCCATTGGTGCTCCCTTTATTTGCTCATATATTTGAGTATTAAATTGAAAGTATGTTGTAAGGCATAATTTTATGAGTTCTATCCAAGTTGAACATTGCGTTTTTATGTTTTCATCACTATAGAGTAATCGTTGCATAGTTTCTGTTGCTAGTTTTGGACTAATCGAAGTATATAATGCTGTGACATCAAAGGACACCATTATTTCATTGTCTTCTACCTGAATGTTTTTGATTTTCTCTAGAAATTGAATTGACGAATTGATAGAATGGTCGCATGATTCTGTTAGGTAATTTAACTTCCTGAAAAGTTCTCTAGATAGATTATATGTTGGTGTTCCTGGAAGCGAAACGATTGGTCGTAAGGGGATGTTCGGTTTGTGTAGTTTTGGTCTACCATAAAATCGAGGTAAAATGGGTCCGTTAGATCTCATTCGCCATTGATCTTGTTCTGTAATTTGTCCTGATTTCGTTAGTTTATTTAACGTTGTTCTGATTTTGTTATCGAATGCCAGAGAATTCCTAGAAGCCTGGTACTCAAATGAAAACGCAATTAATAAACATGTTAATATAGATGAAATATACCAACTAATAAGAAGTAAATCAGGTGATCAGAAAGTTTAAAATCCCAATCAATAGAAAACGGTCAATAAATATCTAAAGATAGTTACCGGGAGACTCATGAAGAAATTTAAATCATTTCACTTTATCCTAAATACTGCGCTGAAGATGTCGTCCAGAAAGACGATGAAAGCTCCGCAATTAAACCAAGGAGCTCAGAGAACACTATCAATTCCAAATCATCCACCTGAGTTACAAATCTTTTCTATCATTTCAATTGTAGTTATTATTCATTTTTTGCATTCAGAGTGGAACACAGGGCTCCAGCTGCACATTTTCATCCCACTTGGTTCTCTACTAACCCTTGCAACTGGCTCTACCACCGTCCACAAACGTCATTTATCTTCACATAACCTTCTCTATGTCACCCACGGACACCCACCCTATTCTCCTCACATTTAGGTTGCAACCGAGGTCCTCAGTGGTTTCTTTGGAGTACGTTCAATCCATCATCACCTCATTCTTCAAAGTTTTCAGTAGCCTGTTGTAAATGATTTTAGTGCCGCTTGCGCCAAGTCCCTGAAACATATGGAATTACTGGCTAGACATTAGTGATAAAAATTGGGTGCTATTGATCTTCACAATGAGTAATAAACATCTGTCTCGCTTCCCCAATGCCGACTGTCTATGATTTCCTTATCTGAGCTATCTTTCAAAGCGATGCCGATTCGACTGAATAATGTTTCTAACACAGGTTTCCATTCTCAGTTGTATCAGCTTCACACCTTGAATTCTGAAAGCTAGATTTGACACATCTGATTCTCAGCAGTTTGTTGTGAGTGTAGTAGAATTTTCAAGCAATCCAGGGTAGATGTAGAGTCATTCCTAATGTAATTGTTCTCAGTTGATTGGATACGCAAAGCTTCAGTTACCTAATTCTCCCTTCAGTCTTTTGCGTTGGAGTTAAGGATTTTTAATCTAGCGAATTTTACTTCATAGGATTGTCACCTTGTGCTGTCCTTTTGTGTGATCTATTATCTGAGTAGAGTCTAATAACTGTAAAGACAACGATGAAAAGTGGAAAGTTTGGAAGAAAGCAACTGCTGAACAATCTAAATCTACCGATTTATTGTTGTAATTTGGTTGGGAAATAGATATATAGTAGAATCAAAGCATTTCCCGAAATGTTTATACTTAGATAATAGTAGGAATAACGAGAGAAGACCTGCATGGGCTGAGTTTGCACCTATTCTGTCAGATTCGTTATATTCTGAAAATATTACAGGAAACGCTAATCTATTCACAGCTGTTCCATGTTGTTCAGTCGGTAGTGTAATACATATACATATACATACACATCTCAGTGACTATCAAGAAAGCTGTATGATACTAATACTAACAGCTAAGACACTATTCACAATTCCCAACTTAGTTAACTTCACAATATTTTCCCTTCATTCAAGAGTTACAAGTAAAACAGTCGTCTTCAGTGCATCATGTGACGCAGTGATTTTAAATCTACAGAATAAAAAATCTACCAGACAATTTCATTGACTTCGAAAAGGCCTTCGATAGCATCGATCTAGAGGTGAATTGGCAACTAGTTTGCTACTGCGGGGTGCCGCCAACAATTATTCACATCATCCAACAGTTGTGCGATAATGCTGCATGTCAAATAATCCACAACGGGAAACTTACGGAATCCTTCGAAGTGAAGACGGGAGTAAGACAAGCTGGCTGCCTACTGTCTCCAATGATTTTCCTGATTGCGGTAGACTGGATAGTGTGAAAGACAGCGGACCGGGTAATAAAGAAACAGGCATAAAATTGACACACACAAAATCTTAGAGGATGTAGACTTCGCAAGCTGGAAGATATACAAGTGAAAAGCAACAATCTGGCAGAAGAAGCATCCAAGATAAGACTTCACGTGAACGTAGAGAAAACAGGGATGATGGAAATTGCTGGACAACAAAACTGCAACAAAACAACAGACGAAAATCAGCATAAACGGAAGAAATCTGAAGGGAGCAACCTCCTTTGCCTACCTAGGAAGAATCCTTTCAACTAAAGGCGGACGGAGTTGATGAAAATATCAAAGCAGAGGGGGTCGAGAAAGCAAGTCAAGCTTTCATTACTGTCAAGTCTGTGTGGGGGTCAACAGCACTCAGCATAAAAATGAAAACAAGATGAGTATTTTCAACACAAGTGTGAAGTCGTTGCTACTATACGGATCAGAGACTTGCACTGCGCGTCACGAAGGGCACTTCGAACAAAGTACAGACTTCCATCAACAGCTATCTTCACTCAATACTACTCAAGATCAGATGGCCAGTCAGAAAAGATAAGCAACAGGGATCTCTGGCAGTGAATATGGCAAAATAAATATGCGGGAAGAAATGGAGGTGGACTGAACATACTCTGAGAAAACCACCAAGTGACATCACACACCAGTCTCTTGACCGGAACCCGAATGAGAAGTGGCGATTTGGTCTTCAGTGCGAGGGTGACATGGAGGAGGTCATGTGAACAGGAGATGAAACCATGTGGGCAGGCGTGGAACCGGATGAAAACGTAGGCAGATAACCAAACGCAATGGAGACGTGTGGTTGGAGCCCTATGTTCCACAAAGAAATAAAAAGAAATAATAAAAATAATAATAGTACTTTTCTTTGATCCTCCAGAAACGCACGATGATTGGTTGAAAACTATTTAAAAATAAGCATGAGTGCATTTGGCAACCCACGGATACAACTTATTGAGCATAAAAGCAAAATCAAAAAAAGACGTATTATTTTGGATGGGTAATTAGGAAGCGCAGAGATTCCAGCAGTTAACCGAATATACAATAAATGCTTACATTCGAGATTAGAAATTATTCCCACTAATTTTATAATCACGACACACATATACTAAGCGAAATGAGTTGCACCAGATAGACACATCATAAATCAGATAGAACTCATTTCAATCTCAAGAAAGTGGGGGTGCAGTCTGCTACACAAAAGTTTTAGAAGAGCATCAAGTGCAGGTTCTCATCACCATTTAATTCAGAGCACCTTGAAGACCACGTTGAAAGCCTTCAAAGCAGCCGGAGATAGACCACAATTCACGTTCAACACTCAGAAACCTAAGGATGTAGCTACGACGAACTCATTAGCTTCAGATGTCATAGCAAAGTCGGAGACTATTTGTATCATCACCGGAGAAACCTGTGTGGAGGAAGACTGCAACTCTCCGTATAGCCGTCTTAGGAAGGGAGAAGAGTCAAGGCAAGTAATAGATCTCCACGGTCACGTGGAAGCTAATAGTTGAGAGAGGGATGGGGAAAAAGAAGGTGAATCAATACAGAAACGAACAAAGAAAGAAGAAGCTGAATTCAGTCCACAGTGCACTTGACAACAAAGTGAAGAGAAGTGCGAGGAGAGACAGCAAGCGATTTTACAACACACTGGACAGTGAACGCGACACAGGCTGCGGGGTAGATGAGAGAGTTAATCAGATTGCTATCTGGGAAAAGACCAACACAAGTGAAATCAATGAAAAATAGTGAAGGAAACTGAAATACCGAAGAGAAGGAGTAGAAAAAACATTGTGTTGGTCACTTCAAACGATTCCTAAACTAAACATCACCTTTAATACCTCTTACCATTCAACACAGTGAACGCTATTTTATACAGGTTTTGGTAAGTTAGGTTCAGTAGCACTCCTAATACACTCTGGATATGTTGCCTATATACTTCAAGGAATAACACCACAGGTAAATGCTATGTTTCAGAGTCTATTGTAAGTTTAATGTTTTACAAACTGAAGTTTCTGCTTGCAGTATTCTCTATCTGCATATATGAAATAAGTTAATTTACATATAAAGAAAATTCTCTGTATCTATAATTTTTAAATGTGAAATACTTTGTACCAGTGTGAGTAGATTCATCTACTCATTACTTTATTTACTTTTTAATTTTTTAATTCAATTGATCACATTACATTTATGCATTATCTCACACCTTGTCATGCGTTAATTAAAATCAGTTATCGTTAATGCATTCTTGTTTTTAAGACATAAATCATTTTTAGCTAGAATGTTAATGAATAATCCCCTTTTTATTTGAACTCATACTACTACAATTCTGAAGCATTTATTACCACCGAGAATTAATCCTCAAAACAGCATTGACCTACCGGTAACTTGGAAAGCTATCTAGAATCGACGGATTTAAAGACAAAACTAAGAGACTGATTTTTGAAAAGGGAAAATAGTCATTTCATGTAGAAAGTTTATTTAATATATTTATTTTAAACTGGATACAAACTGTACATAGTAAACATTATCCGTTATTTTCAAATCCACTGGAATCGTCCTGCAAATAACCTTAATTGCAAGCATGGGAACTGCTTTCAAATCTGTTAACAATTCAGGAATATTTCGAAAGAGTACAAATCTGCTAATCATCAGTGACTAGCTTTGCTACGGATATCCAAAGCTGTTTAAGAGAAATTGATGTGTGACAGGGTGAACATGCCATTTCAAGAAATGAAAGGTCAAGCGGATTCCGCTGCAATGATTAAATGTTTACAGGATTGTTCAGAAGCCTGATTGTCTTCACTTCTAGTTGACATGGGGTCTCGCTGAGAGGACCCAAAATACAACAGTAAGCTGTGGAGTGCCGTTTGATTATCATCACGTCTACAGTTTACACTAAATTGTGATAAAAAGAATCTTTTGAAGTGACCAACACAATGTTTTTTCTACTCCTTCTCTTCGGTATTTCAGTTTCCTTCACTATTTTTCATTGATTTCACTTGTGTTGGTCTTTTCCCAGATAGCAATCTGATTAACTCTCTCATCTACCCCGCAGCCTGTGTCGCGTTCACTGTCCAGTGTGTTGTAAAATCGCTTGCTGTCTCTCCTCGCACTTCTCTTCACTTTGTTGTCAAGTGCACTGTGGACTGAATTCAGCTTCTTCTTTCTTTGTTCGTTTCTGTATTGATTCACCTTCTTTTTCCCCATCCCTCTCTCAACTATTAGCTTCCACGTGACCGTGGAGATCTATTACTTGCCTTGACTCTTCTCCCTTCCTAAGACGGCTATACGGAGAGTTGCAGTCTTCCTCCACACAGGTTTCTCCGGTGATGATACAAATAGTCTCCGACTTTGCTATGACATCTGAAGCTAATGAGTTCGTCGTAGCTACATCCTTAGGTTTCTGAGTGTTGAACGTGAATTGTGGTCTATCTCCGGCTGCTTTGAAGGCTTTCAACGTGGTCTTCAAGGTGCTCTGAATTAAATGGTGATGAGAACCTGCACTTGATGCTCTTCTTAAACTTTTGTGTAGCAGACTGCACCCCCACTTTCTTGAGATTGAAATGAGTTCTATCTGATTTATGATGTGTCTATCTGGTGCAACCCATTTCGCCTAGTGTTTGTGTGTTTATTTTTACATACTGTATCCAATAATCACATGACTGAAGGCATAGAACTTGGGGAGAATTCTTGTTTCTGTTAGATCTCTCGGAAAGTTCTTTGACCCAATCGCTGTTTCATTCCTGCTTTGTTTGCTCTAGGTTTGTGACTTATCAGCCGCTTGAATTTCGATTTCACTAATTGGGATATAGTGCATTACTGTGTCCAGTTGTTGATAAAATATATCCTTATTTGATTCGTTTTTCCTGTTTGCACTACTGCGGCATGTAGTAAGTAATTGTAGGTTACATAATTTTGGGATTAAATTTTGCTGTCAATACTTCTCAGGAGATTACTTTCCAGTGGATATGAGCCTTCGATTTTTTGTTGACGTCTTCATAGATACTCCATCAGTGTACTCGTGGGTCTTGTCTGGGTAAATGGAATAGATCGCCGGCCTTTCTTGAGGAGTATGCCTGCATCCCACTTGTTCTAACAAATTCCCAGCTCTTATGTGGTTTACCATCTCATTTCTTTATCAATATGAGGAGCCATCCCGGCTTCGGCCATCTTGTGAACATTCCACGTCCTTATGCTTCTTTTGCATTCATTGAAAGGAGACAGTGGTCTGATCGGCTTCCTCAAAACTTTTACCGATCTATCCCTCAGATCCCAGAGATGAATAAGTCTAATTTTTCTATTTGCGCTATACTCTGAAGTTTCTGTAGCGACTAGATTGATTTGCCTGGGAAAGGTAGTTTTCGCACGTCCAACCATCTCTCTTTTCTGAGTTTAGAGCCAGCTAGTAAACTAGGCGAGGTTTAATTTCGCATTAATTACTGTTAAGCATGATATATATATATATGTATATATATAGTGTTCCATTACAGGTCACATATATAAACCGTCTGAACCAGTTTATGGACTAAAAAGATCAAAGTTGCTGCTAACATTTCTTAAACTGAGCGTATACAGAACCTTGAATAGTAATTAAAAATGAAAAAAAATTCACTTATTCACTGGTAAAAATTGGTTAAATTAGCTTTGCTTACATGCGATAATGTGAATAACTGAAGCATAGAAATAAACTTACGCAGAATATTTTTAAAGGGTAGAAGTAAGCAAAACGGTTTTGTCATGCTTCTTCTAGTAAACAACAACTGAAACAAAACCCATTCCTGCAATGGTTAATTAAAGTAAACAATGATAAAGCAAATTCTATTATGTAAATATTTATATTGTCGTTTAACCTAGTGTTAAACGCATTCGGATGTTTAGAATATCGGTTAGATGCGATAAACTGCAATGCACATATGTAAATATACACAATAAAAGTGGATAAGATAATAAGGAGGGAGAATGAGAAGCAATTAAAAGAAAGAAGCAAGGATATTAATCCCCTACGTACCACCAATAAAAAACTTTATTGATAATAGTAGGTGATTACTCCCAGAAGGGTATTATCTTTTATATCTTAGATTATACGTTCCTGTGTAATCGCACTGGTGCGTATAAGCTATGACCTGAAGCAAAGTTAGGCAGAAACAAACTAAGTCAGGACTTCATGAAATGTAAGCTGATATACAATTACTTTAGTTATCTTCAAAACCATTTTTACCAGATAAAATTTGTGCACAAAGTTAGCAACATCACCTAGGCAACTTGTTTGTATAAATACACTTATAAACACCCATATTACCACAGTCATTTCAATGTGTCATTTTTGTCATTAATCAAATATAATAGACTCACAGGTGATTTCTTTGAAAATGGTGGAAGATGTCATTGTGGATCTGTGAATTAGATCAAAATTATATCATCTGATACTTGATGTCAGTTATTTGTAGAATTTCTTTTTTGTACAGTTACTAGATTTTTCTTGATATCTTTTTTCACTTTACTCACTGACATATTGACGTACCAAAATCAATTTTATCTGCATGGTGAAATATACTACTGGCTTGATAAGAGTAGTCGGATTTCACTCACATTAACCAAAGTTGTTTGTTCAAAGTGCCTGAAACAAGAATTTCATTTAATTCCATCTAGTCCACCATGGTAGTGGTTACCTGAGTGATTGTACCACAGGATGGGACTGTATAAGGTTCTCCTGAAAGTAAATGTATGACTACTTAATCATTTGTTATGTAATCAAATTCATTTTGACTGAGAATTTTTTGATGCAATGTCCATATCTCACGAGTTACACAAACAATACAGGAGATGAACATTGCCAACCGGAGTTCCACTGCCCTTGAAATTAACGGCCTGTTAGAACGCTGATTTACCCAATTACCGTCTACACACACCGCGTCTAATTTGTAGTGTTTAAATCGTCTTTATGTATCAATTTATGATGTCGATTCGTATTACCCACTTTCAGGAACTTATGAATTCTTTATGACCGAATAACTCTCGATGTTCTAACAAAACTAATAAAAAGCACCATGAAGGTTGGCGATGTGCACTAAAACGTACACCTGTATATCATATTATTATTCCTGTTATCTCTAGTACTAGCTTCCGCCCTTTGTCCAACAAGATTATATGTCTAAAGTTTCTTTTATCTTCTGATACTTACCACAATACGGCCATAATCACGTAACAAGAAGCTTGGCTTCATGAGCGTTATGACGACAGTATTGTCTCGCTAAATGGTTTCGCTTTGTTTAGACAAGATAGGTTATGTTTCAAGAAAAATATATCGGTGGTGTACCGACATTTAATTATTTTCAGTGGTAAGTGTCAAATAATGTATGTTTCGAATTCTCGAGTGACTGTATTGACTGTATCCCTATTAAGTGTCTTCCTAAACGCATATAAAAGTACAAACGAATAACCCTGGCTGTTCCCTCTCAGATCTATCTAATCTTGCTGGTGAATCTACAAAGTTTACTGCTGCATATCTGGGGAACTCTCTATCAATAGTCACTGGTGAATAATTCTTGGGACTGCTCCTTCCTTGAATAACTTGGACATGTAGACATTGTTAACTTCTCTACTTGACTTGATACTAAATACTTGGTTTGCTGCTCACTAACGACCGATGTGCCTTCTTTCGATGAAAGCAAAAGTAAGGATGGGTACCTGGAATGTTCGTACAATGTACGAAACTGGAAAGGCTGCCCAGATAGCCGCTGAAATGAGAAGGTACAGAATAGAAGTGTTGGGAATCTGCGAAAGCAGATGGAACGGAACTGGAAGGTGCCAACTACCTACTGGAGAGACAGTAATCTTTTCCGGCCACCCAGAGGACAACCACGAGCACACCGAGGGAGTGGCCATCATGATGTCACCAACAGCAGCCAAAGCTCTCATGCAGTGGGAACCAATCTCCTCCAGGATAATGACAGCCAACTCAAAAGGAAGGAAAGTTACAGTCATTCAATGCTATGCGCCTACAAACGTCTCAGAACAAGAGAAGAAGGCGGTTCTACAGACAACTACAAGCAATAATGGACAACGTCCCAAATGGCGATATCAAAATCCTGATGGGCGACATGAATGCGAAGCTGGGAGGAGACAACACAGGAAGAGAACTCACCATGGGTCGTGAGGCCCTCGTGAAATGAACGACTCTTCTCAGACTTCTGCGCCTTCAATGATTTGGTGATTGGTGCAGTGTGTTCAAACACAAGGATATACACAAGACGACATGGATTTCACCAGATGGAAACACCAAAAACCAAATAGACTTCATCTCAATTTCAAGAAAGTGGAGACGGAGCCTACTGGACACAAGGTCAAGGAGAGGAGCAGATGTGGGTTCAGACCACTATCTAGTAGAAGGGACTTTCAAGGTGAAACTAAAAGCCTCGAGGATAGCTGGGGATAGGCCACAATGCAAGTTCAACACTCAATTACTGAAGGACACAACCACAAAAGACACTTTCACTGCAACTGTCAGAGCAAAGCAGGAAACACTACGCGACATCACTGAAGAATCATGCGTGGAAGAACATTGGAAGTCTCTGAAGGCGATTCTCAACGAAACGTGTTCAACGGTTCTAGGAAGAAAGAAGAGACAAGACAAGGAATGGCTCTCAACGGACACTTGGAAATTAATAGAAGAGAGGAGAATGGTGAAAGAGAAAATGATTCAATGCAAGGACGGACAGGAGAAGGAGATGCTGAGCTCAACTTACACAGCACTGGACAAAGAAGTGAAGAAGAGTGCTAGGAAGGACAAAAGACGATTCTACGACAACCTCGCCACTGAAGCTGAGAAGGCAGCAGGCAAAAGGGACCTGAGGACACTATATCAGATAACCAAATCTCTATCCGGGAAGAGATTGACACAAGCGAAACCTATAAAAGACAGCCAAGGGAACCCATTACCAAGGAAGAAAAACAGATTAAACAATGGGCGGATCACTTCAAAGGACTCTTGAACCGACCATCACCTGCAACCCGTCCAGAAATACCAACAACAGCACGTACACAACTGCAAGTTGACACCAATCCTCCAACGAGAGCTGAAGTCTTGAATGCAATCAAGCTTCTGAAAGCTGGAAAAGCAGCTGGACCAGATGGAATACCCCCTGAAGCACTGAAAGAAGACCCAGAGACTACAGCAGACATGCTGACTCCATTATTGCAAAAGGTCTGGAAGGAGGGAAAGGTGCCTACTGACTGGAGGAAAGGTTACCTCGTGAAACTACCAAAGAAGGGCGACTTACGCCTCACTCTGCAAGAACTGGCGAGGAATCATGCTCCTGTCGACGCCAAGTAAAATCCTGAGTCGCATCATCCTGGAGAGATTAAAGGACGCACTGGAGACAGAACTCCGACCAGAACAAGCTGGATTCAGGAAAGGCAAATCATGTACTGACCAAATTGCAACTCTACGCATCATCATCGAACAAAGCATGGAATGGCAATCAAACCTCTATCTCAACTTTATAGACATTGAGACGGTCTTCGACAGCGTTGAAAGTGAAGAAATCGGCAAATTATTCCAGTACTACGGCGGAACATAAATATTCATCAAACTAATTTATAAGCGGTAGTCAAATGGCACATCTTGAATGATCCAAAACGGAAAGCTAAGCCAGCAATTTCGAGAACAAACACAGGATTAAGAAAAAAGTACCGGAGAAATAGGACCAATCATATTGTTCATGGTGGTGCACAGAATTACACGTCAGACAGTGGGAAACGAGAAGATAGGAATATCCTGGACCGACGCAAAGAACCTAGAAGACCTGGATTTCGCGGATGATTTATGTTTGATGCCACACAAAATCGAAGACTTACAAGCGAAAACCGACAAACTGGTCGAAGAAGCAGCAAAGACAGGACTCCAAGTGGACATAGACAAGACGAAGGTGATGAAAATAACCAACCAACAACAACAACAGCAGCAACATCCAGCGTCAATCACCATCAACGGGTGGGATTTGAAAGAGGCTACTTCATTCACTCATATAGGGAACAGTGTCTTAACTACAGGGGGAACGGACGAGGATTTCAAATCGAGAATCGGGAAGGCGAGAAACACATTCATCAATCTGAAACCAATCTGGAAATCTTCGTCACTCAGCATCAACAACAAAATTCGGATTTTCAATACAAACGTAAAGTCAGTTCCTCTATACGGATCAGAAACTTGGAGGGTCACAAAGAATATTTCGAAAAGGTTGCAGGCCTTTATTAACAACTGTCTCCACTCTATACTGAACATCAGATGGCCGGAAAGAATCACCAATAAGGAACTACGGGAAAAAACAAAGCAAGAACCAATCGCCCAACAAAAATGCAAGAGAAAGTGGAGATGGATTGGACACTCGCTGAGGAGGCCGGTTGGTGACATCGCGCGCCAAGCCCTCGAGTGGAACCCGAAAGAGAAGCGGCGTGTGGGACGCCCAAGGGTGACATGGAGGAGATCGTGTGAAGAGGAGTTGAAAGAGTATGGACTAACATGGATGCAGGTGAAAAGTACAACAGGAGACAGAAGCAAATGGAGACGTGCAGTTGAAGCCCTATGATCCACTAGAAACCCAAGGGTGCTATAATAATAATATAATAATAACGACCTTGGAATATGCGAAGTACTCACACGAATTCCTATTCTCAACTCTGGTCACCGTATTATACGAGTTCTACCTAAAATATATAGCAAGTCCTACACAAGCATCTTCTCTCACCTTTCCAAAAAAAAAAACAGAGACGTTACTCAAAGAATAAGATACGTTTTCTCAGATGCATACTGGAAGAACACCAACTGTGATCTGTTTACTGAACATACACTTGAAGACACTGTCACGAACACAACTGACTATATTAAGTTCTGCCTCGATATTTGTTGCCCGGATCAAGGTTGTTCATAAGTTCTGATCGGTACTCACTTCCTCATCTCAAAAAACTACGTAAAATAAAATAAAAGTTACATAAGTCTAAACACAAATCTAGTCTCAAAAGGGTTCTTACTTTAACAAAATCCAAAATGCAAATTCTGAACACTATAACGGAAAACTGTTATCATGCGAAACCCCCTAAAGCACGTGGGGTTTTGAATGAAATAACTGGTGGTAAGCAAAATGCTATTGTTCCCTTGTTTGAAGTTAATACTCTTAAGCTGTCTTACATACGCTTTTCTGGGAACATTGCTAATCCCGATGTTACAAATCACAAGGCTAGTAATTTTCATGGTCTTAATGCTCATGATATACTCAAATGCATGAAATCACAGCCTTGGTCCTAGTGGTGTGCCTGCTGTTGTCCTCAAAAGTGGTGCGGTTATTCTATGGGATCATCTTAAAAACACTTTCAACGCTTCTTTTTCCGGTAATGCTGTACCTGACTCTTGGAAAGATATTGAAATTACCCGACTACCCAAATCATTTAATGGTATAAATGCTAAATCCAGGCGTATTGTTATCACTTCTTTTCTGAAATTAATGGAAAAATTACTTTTACTCAACCTTCAATCTTCCTTGAAAACTTTCAGTAACCCTGGATGGTTCTCATATAAACACATTAGATCTACTTTAGATGCTGCTGCTGTCCTACATTATAATATTGATTCCTGCCTAGACAGGGGAGCTAAATAACCTCAATGTTTTTTCCCCGACTATACATCCACTTTTGACCATGTTTTCATGTCTTTTGTTAAATAAACTTTCCATGACACCAACTGAATTCTGGACTGTTAACTGGTTGCACTAATTGTGGTGGACTGAATTATGCGTCAGACAGTGGGAAACGAGAAGATAGGAATATCCTGGACCGACGCAAAGAACCTAGAAGACCTGGATTTCGCGGATGATTTATGTTTGATGCCACACAAAATCGAAGACTTACAAGCGAAAACCGACAAACTGGTCGAAGAAGCAGCAAAGACAGGACTCCAAGTGGACATAGACAAGACGAAGGTGATGAAAATAACCAACCAACAACAACAACAGCAGCAACATCCAGCGTCAATCACCATCAACGGGTGGGATTTGAAAGAGGCTACTTCATTCACTCATATAGGGAACAGTGTCTTAACTACAGGGGGAACGGACGAGGATTTCAAATCGAGAATCGGGAAGGCGAGAAACACATTCATCAATCTGAAACCAATCTGGAAATCTTCGTCACTCAGCATCAACAACAAAATTCGGATTTTCAATACAAACGTAAAGTCAGTTCCTCTATACGGATCAGAAACTTGGAGGGTCACAAAGAATATTTCGAAAAGGTTGCAGGCCTTTATTAACAACTGTCTCCACTCTATACTGAACATCAGATGGCCGGAAAGAATCACCAATAAGGAACTACGGGAAAAAACAAAGCAAGAACCAATCGCCCAACAAAAATGCAAGAGAAAGTGGAGATGGATTGGACACTCGCTGAGGAGGCCGGTTGGTGACATCGCGCGCCAAGCCCTCGAGTGGAACCCGAAAGAGAAGCGGCGTGTGGGACGCCCAAGGGTGACATGGAGGAGATCGTGTGAAGAGGAGTTGAAAGAGTATGGACTAACATGGATGCAGGTGAAAAGTACAACAGGAGACAGAAGCAAATGGAGACGTGCAGTTGAAGCCCTATGATCCATTAGGACCCTTAATTAACATTGATAATAATAACTGGTTGCACTCTGATTTCTCAAAATTTAAACATTATGACGTAAATAAATATAAATCTTTCTGTCGCTGGCTACTGAATCCTTTATATCTCCCGCTGCTCTTCTGTGTCTATGTCTTTTTTCTTTCTTTTATATGACTTGTCTTTTTCAGAATGAATCAGCTTGTTTATGTATGCGGTTGACTTTAGTGTTTCGTCGCGATTTAGTTCTTGAGCTAACTCTCCTGAACTGAATAGCTTTCTGTACTTCATTAGCCGGTGGTCTAAGCTCAAAGCTTTTACAACAAATTCCTCAAAATGTCAGGCGGTTTATCTCATCTTCAGGAATAAAACTTATCTTGGCGAACTCATTAGTTTACACGATACTTGTTGGTTAGATGGCACTAATATAGGGAATAAGTGAAGCATAAAATACTTCGGCATAGTTCTATCTTCTGATCTTTCTTGGTCTCTGCATATCCCATCTGTTTTTAAGAAAATGTTACATCTAACCTTCTACATTGAGAAGTTAAGACAATCTGGAATCACTCAACTTTTAATTGTACAGTCAACTCTTTTTTCATACCTATTATTCTTTACTTCTCCCCCCTTGGTTCTTCCTAGACTACTCAAAACGATTACGTCCTATTAAATATAGGTTAATAATTATTGTTAGTAGAGTAAGTTGTGTGCCACTTAGTCTACTCGTTAATATCACTGTCGACAGACACTCAAACTCATGTGAGAAATGGTCTAATTCCATAGTATCTGACTCTCAACACCCTCTGTATTCGCCACTTTCCCCTCACTTGCATCTCATCTGGTAGGACAGGGAGTCATTATAAAATATTGTGTGCTGGTACGACCAAGTATAAAAACTCAACGATACCCTGTTTGTTCCAAGTTCTATGTGATAGTGGTAAACGTAAAACCTACAACTTACCGAGTAATTAGCCTAAAAAATGACTCAGTTATTCTCCCATGTTTGTAATTTTTTGGTGACACTATCCCAATTATCTTATAATTTTGTGTAATTAATAAGAATATTCTTCTTCTTATCATTTTACACTCGTACATTCTCACCCTACTGTTTCTACTGACACCATAATTTGTTGTTATCAATTTTGGTACCCTGTAATGTATTTCTTCTGTTGTTGCTGTTGTTCCACAGATTAGATGCACTGTTGTACAAAATGCTGAAAATTCCGAACTGCATTATGAGTACAGTTCTGGAATAAAGGTAATTATTATTCAGAGTAATCAGTCTGTTCAGGGATCTTCATGCTAAACACTTTGTTCATAAGGTAAGTGAGGTAGCTATGTAATGCTTTTTCAGCATGCTCACGCTATCTGATCCCCTAAATCGATGTTACGAAATAATTCGTCCAGACGTTGTCGATCCGTGAGAACGTTTCTCCTGAGGAGGGATGCTTTGAACAACTAGTACGAGTTACTTACCTCGGGACTCGACATCTGCAAAGATACACACCTGCTGAATTCCCGCGGTAGGGCGTGAATAACTGCAAGGAACTGTGAACGTTGATTGGTTATCCCGTACTCACGAAAATCTGATTCAGCTATCTGAAACCACGTTTCAAAATTTTCTGGCCAGTATGGTACGAGCTGAATGGTTTTAGGAGTTGAGCGAAGACGACTGACCTTGTGACTAGGATCACTCATGACGAAAATTATGTCGAATAAAATACAGTATAAGAACAAATACAAAAAAGAACGAAGTCGCCGGGGTTATCTGCTTATTTATCGTAGATGAAGTTCACGGCTGGGATCACCAGTTTAGAGGTTGACGGTACAGACTTTCGCGAACAGTACTGAGTATATTAACGCAAGATCTTATACCAACAACTTCTAACTTGTTTGATTCTCGTGTACCAAAGGCAAAGCAAAAGACCACAATCGGTTGTCGAAATTACGAGATATATTTTGGAACCAAATCGTGGGTTGAAGTGGAAGCTAGCTAGTTATCGTGCACAACAGTGACACGAAGGAGTATTAAATGGCAGGGATGCTTGACGGGAAGCCTTCAACTTAACAAGTCGACTAAAACTCTAAGGGTCAGCATCCAATGTTCACTGATGATTCTTATGGTCACGAAGTAATTCTTCTCTTTTTTTTTTCTTCACGTCCCCCAGTGGAACATAGGGCTTCAAGCTAGTGGCCTGAAGTTCCTGTAGCAGTGTTTATTTTACAGGATGGGGTTGCTAGCCTCATACCCAACCTTTCCTCTTTACCAGGATTATTTCTGGCTTAGCGAGGTAAAGGAGCTCGTCGGCGGCCGGGGATCGAACTCCGAACCCTGTGCATGGTCGGCGAGCGTCCCAACCGCTATGCCACCGACGCACATTCTTCTCTTAGACATAATCTATTCCTATGGTCAATAATTTTGAGGAATTATTTACCGCTACACTGTAAACAGGATAAAGTGTCCGGAAGTAAATATAATGATAAATACTAATGGACAGTTACTTCAAGCATTATACTTGAACAAAAAAGACATTAATATACATTAAGTAGAAGTATTAGCATAGTTTACTATTCCGAAATAAGGATACCTAAGCGAAGTTCTTAACAATAAGATTAAAAATGGTGAAATTTTGAATTTTGCGCTTAAAAAAATTTATATTGTTCTGTTTGGTAAATGTTGACTATCCTCAGGTGCGTGTAACTTCGTTCACTATATTGTCATCAATACTCTTTAAATAAATTTCTATAAATGTTTTAGCGACATTATTTTGGTAAAATGAATGATGTTTTACGAAATAATATGTACATTTTCACAGTAGAAGAATTCTGATCGGTAGATTTTATAACTGAAATATAGGACATGGACATATTTTAGGAATATAAGATACAGAATTTATGATGAATGTTGATTTGAAAATAAAACAAAAAACAACAGAAAACAAACAGGTGACCCAATAAACTAGTGTGAAGATGAACACGATATCAAACAGAATCCTATCTGCCAGCTATTCTATAATCTGTTTTGATCAAAAGCGATGAGTGAAAGAATTCCTGACTAACAACTGCTAGCTAAAGATATATTTTGTTTTCAGTGGTCAATATTTAAGACTGAGCTGACCAGCCAACATCGGCTTTAACATTTCCTAATGGGAAACTTTGGCCACCATTTTCTCATTTCGTTCCATTCGAAGCGGAACATAGGGCTTCAATCTTGAACTCTTAAATTCCAGTAGCAGTGATTTTTTTCAACCAGTGGAGTTATCGGCCTCATGGCGGCTCAGCGCGTCTTAGGACTGTGTTGGCCGAGAATTGCAGCCGGAACACTTTTATGGTTAGCGGACATTCTCCTCTTGAACAGCCAGGCATACATTGGCTACATTTAGAATCCGGAAACGTCCTTCATTTTACCCGGCACACATCTGGAAATAATTTCAATCACTACTGACACCACGTAAACTAAAGTCATATACTTACTGTCGAAGAGTAATTTTATTTGATAAAAGAACACAGTGATACATTATGATTTGCTGATGACATTTAGAGCACAGTTTGTTGCTCATAGTCAAATTAAGACCTTGATTTGATGGAGCTATACAGTGCCCAAATTCTACACTTACGTTTAATTACTATATTAATATGTAACTTTTATTTTCGTATTCTGGTAGATAAACAGTTAACTTCCTAAGCAGGGCAGAACTCCATTCCAATGCACAGCCGAAGATGTAATCAAAATTTATTTGCGGTCGGTAAAATAATGTCCAGTCACTTCTGTCTTATGAATATATATCATACTACTCATGAAAAGTGTGGATATGAACTATAGAAATTGTTATTCACTACAGTAAGAAAATATGCAGACAAAATCCATCTGACGATTGAAGCGTCCAATATGTTTTGACTAAAGCCGTGAACGAAACCTTAGATAATAGGTCATTTTCGTTATATCCATGTTAATGAAAATACCTACCAATAACATGTTAAAGCTTACTTCAAACATAGCCAGCTCTCACCACACCTTTACATAATGATATCATTTTGACAATTACTTTTCAGAAGCAGGAAATTAAGTAGTGAGTGTCAACCGGAATAATTTTTTATGCTTGTGTGTGTGTTTAAAAATGCTCATTCCTGCTCTGTACGTCCATTTGAAACTACAATATTAGATAAAGCAGCATTTCATGGAAAGTTTTCTAATTATCTCGCACACCGTTGCAAACCTTTTTGTCGTAATCAGTAACAAATATTTTGTAAAAACAGATTATACTACTAATTTCCTATATGATGAAATATAATTCAAGTGAACACAACTCTGATATTCTGCCTGAAATATATATCCCTACTCATAAAATCACCTAAGGATTAGTTAGCTTTTATGATAAGAAAGAAGTTAACAGCTTGAAATGCAGACATGAAAATGCAAATAACATTTTCTATGATATTTTATCAAAAACAAAATTGATCTTATGTGAACTAAAATCCTATTCAGTCGCATATTATCATCCATCATTGTCTGTGTGTTTTTCTGTCTATCTGCCTAATCCGTACAACTTGCACTTATACGCACACGCATATATATTTATGTCGGGAAAACGAGTCTCTATTACTTTTGATACCCACGGAAAATAAAACTCCACTAAAATACGAAATGAGTTATTTTCTCTAAAATTTGCTAGTAAAGAAATATTTCCTCAAAACACATTACTTACAGTTAATATTTTACTTTTTGAGAATTGGGAAGCTGTCCTCCATTATCCACCAGACAGTCCTTGTAATATTCCTCTTTAAGAGGCTAGTTACTCGTGATCAACAAAATATACCTGGTCATTGAATGAGTGTGAAAATTATTTAGGGCTTGTCAAGAGCTGAAATCAGTTGTGTGTATGTGTGCGTTATTAGTACTGATGTGTCTGACATTCCTAGAATTATTGTTTGTTGGTTTTCAGGGATTTGATTAGTTACATGGTTGATCACAAGCTGACATCAGAACAAAACAGCTTTCCAGTACACTCAGGTTTTCCAGTGATTCTCTAACTGATATCAGCACGTGATAGATCCTGTAAACAATCAAATCCCCGCAAAGCAACACTTGATAGTGAAAATTATTCTCAACTAAATGATATCTTTCACGAAGCAGCTTGTTAATTTTTCAGTACTAATTAACTAAGTGTGAGTCAGTGGCATAGCGGTTAGGACGCTCGCCGACCATCCACATGGTCCGGGGTTCGATCCCCGGCCGATGCACTCCTTTACCTCGCTAAGCCAGAAATAATGCTGGTAGAGAGGAAAAGTTGGGCATCCTGCAAAAATAAACACTGCTACAGAAACTTCAAGCCACTAGCTTGAGACCCTATCTTCCACGGGGAACCTGAAGGAAAAAAAATAACTAAGTATTCGATTTTGTCTTAAGATTTGTATGCTAATAAAAAGCATCCTAAAGACATGTTTTAAACAATCAAGCTTGATTTACCTACGTTTAGTTTAAAAAAAATGAATTCATCAGACTTTTATCTACTTTATTAAGGACAATTATTGAAGGGTGTCTACAAACCTCATCCAAGTATTTGGAGCTGGGCAACAAGGTTCTGCTTTTCACCCCATTTAACTCCAACTATACACTTCTACAAATAATTCCCATAACGCTAACACTAAAATGAAATATTTATCTTATCAATAAATAGTCATTGTTGTAGCTGGTACACACTGAAACTGAACAAATGTTCTCACGCACCTTATTATTGATTGAGTGATTACCAACTGCTTGTTGGTTTGCACACAGTCAAAATCAACTTTGCCACTAATCCATGATGCTAAATCTTCGGGTGGACCGTTTGATTTAAGCTTGTTGTATATTGATAAGAACGCAAAGTTTGGTGCATTAACTATAAGGAAGACATCAGTAGACTTCCGTGTATCTCATATGCGTCAGTCACGAATTCGAAACGCTGTAAATCTAAATTTTATCAGAGTTGGTAGTCATCAACATGGAAGTCAGAATTTATTAACATCTCTGAAACGGACAATTAGTATATGTCTACGTGAATAAGAGGAAAGAAGCCATCCAAAGTATGGTTCAACGAAATTAATCCTACACAGTGATGTATAAGTATAAGCTGAGTGGTTATTTGTATCGACATGGAGATTATTGTTCTATGAAGTTCTAACACATGAAGGAATAATACTGAATGAAGTCAGTGCGCATCATTACATTTTAACCGAAGCTGCTGTCCTTGTTTTTTTCTTGAAAACAGACTTGTGTTTTAAAATTTTTCACTTATAACCAGCTGTATTTCTGATTTGCAAAATGTTGGGAAGCAGATTAATCTTTCTCACAGCGAGAGAAGATCGAGAAGATTTAAAAATAGCATAGCAGGTGAGAAGCTATTATTTGGTGATTGTTTTTTTCTTAAGATATTCAAACTGTAAAGCTGTAATTTTCAAAATAATCATCACTGATTCACATAGTCTTCGTTGTTTACTCCTTCTGATGTTTTCACATTATCACTAATTGTTTATTATAAATTAAATGCTACTTTTGATGATAACTTTCAGGAATTAGCTAATATATACTAATTTTGGAAATCAGAGACTTTCGTACAGAGAAATTAATATCACTGGAGAAGAAAACAGGACATAGACTAAACATTTTTTACTCTGTATTTTGTTTTCAGGGTGGTATTGCGGATTTCTGGAAATCATGTCCATGAAATACATAAACTTTTAATGTATTTGCAAGACAACCAACTTGAATGGCAGAAAAGTCACTTATAGTATATCGATTGTACTACACTATAAAAAGACGGAAGTTGGAGGAGACATGGTTCAATAAATTCTGATACACAGTCTGAACAGTGATGAACTTTTAATAAGCCTAATGGCCGTCAGTTATATTTTAGATGAAGTAGCAGGAAAATTTTATTGGCATTTCTAAAACAAGGACGTATTCCGTGTTATATCTGATTTTCAGTAATTCCCTCGCCAGTGCCAATCTTTGATAAAATCTAACTTGAAGTCAATAACATGTTATAAAACTAATAAATCAGAATGGAAACAATTGCAATTAAAGTGTCACGTGACTCTGCTGGTGAGAATTGCGATACAGTAACATTTCTTTTTACCAAAGTTCAATTTATTTTATGTAGTTTTCTTCTAGCAGTCGGATATTTGAATGAACACGTTATGAAAAGGGTAAAATTTAAAAGCATGACAAGGCTTCCATAATTACAAAAGTATTTATAGTGATGTTCTTAATTTGTTCATAAAATTCATATTATTATTAATATTATTATTTACCAACCAGTAAAAGTAAACAACTCGAGTTTGTGACCACAGAAATAATTCTTAAAACTTAATGTTATACTTTTTTGATGCACTTACAGTCCTATCTATGACTTGCCAGTTTTATGCACCTGTATTAAAGTGAGTGTTGGTGATCTCAGCGGAATCAGAAGTGGAAGAGTTGTATAATTATTCAGTAGGCTACCACAACAACAACCTCTAGTACAATGGACATCATTTGTTGTTGTTTTATCATTTTTTGCGTATTCATTTGCATTTTACTAGACTGTGTGAAATGGTGAACAATTCAACCCATAGCACATATATAAAAGATTCGAAAGGGATGGCTTAATCTATCATTGACATAATTCTAATGTAGGTTTACAGGGGTCTGAGTGGTTACAAGGCCTCATCGTATTGATACTGGTTAGAGAAGGACTGGAAAACTAGAGAGTACTGGACAGCTGTTTCGTCCTAGTTCGGGACTCTTCATCCATACGCACCGACCATGGTTCGAACCTAGAGCCCTTCGGTTACTGGGCGAGCTCGTAGAATAATAAGCTATTAGGATCCAATTGTTATTTCCAAGTATTGTAATTATAGAGTAATAGCAGAATGAAAGAAAAGTCTGACCCCAATATTATATATATTAATATTTACAGGTAGTTCTGTTTTTAGATTGGTAATATTACCGTTAAAATGTCTGATATTTTTAAAGGGAAATATTTCAGTGTAGACTCAGTCACGAGCCAACTTCAGTTAGAGAACAATGAGATCTGGAGAGCACTGGGAATCGAACTTGGGACTTCCAAGTGGCTGGACAAAATTACACTTATTAACCGTTCAGCCTTTGTGGTTGAAATTCCATGACCCATAAATTCTAACTTTATCAAAAAATTGAAGATTGTGTCCTGAGTTTTTTGCAAACAATGACTGTCTTCTCACTTCCTAGATTTCTTAACTCCAAACGAGTAACATAAATTCTAATTAATATCAGGGCACTGATAGGTAGAAAAACCTCTGTATTTAGATTCCTATTCTTACGGGATCCAGACAACAATGAATGATGTTTAAATTTTTTATTGTTTTAATCAGTGACCTCTGATTATATCGTCCTCTGTGTGGTTTTGAAATGAATCCTAAACTGACAAATATGATTGATTTTTCCGTGAAGTTTGTTGTCATTTAAGATTTAGGACTGTAAATTGACAAGATGGCAGTGGTTTCGCACTTAAATTTTTCATAGACTTGTTGTAGGTGAATAGTACTTCGTTTTTGTTTATCCAGAATTTGTCAGTAAAAGTCATCAACTTTTACACCCCAATATTTAGTCAATTTGGGTGTATAGGACGTTAGAAAATTTTCAAGCTTTAAACCACTAAGTAGTGTTTATTTTCAATCTAGGAAGGTGCTTTATTCAATGTGAAACGAACAGATTAGATACTACTGAAACTCTAACTTTTATTGAGGAAAAACAGCTTGACAACTGTTGTAAATTGAATCTTGATTGACTGGTGAAGAAAAATCCGCCACAGCTGGGATCCGGAACTTTTCTGTGAACTTTTAGTCTTCCAAATCTTCAGAAAGATTCTGTGGCAGTACGTTCTAAGGGTTTATTACAAAACAAAATTTCTATTTATACATGTGGAATTATTAAAGCTTCTTTTGTGTAATTCAGAAAAGCTTCATTTTATTGGTTTTAATGAATCCTGCAATCACAATTCATACCCAAATATTTAGAAAAATGCGATCTCAGACAATCCCTTATCAACTGTAAACGAATACAACAAATTTCAGATTTTCATTGGATTTATGAGCCAAATTTTTAAGCTTCCCGACAGGAAAGTATAAATACAGGAATTAGGATTTATTTTAATAAACTGAAATCCAATAAACACCTAACCGTAATTGCTCACAATATTCAAGCAAAGTCAATGCAACTTTCATTAATATCTTTTCATCACATTCAGTATATCTGAAGAGCTAGGTATTGAAATGAAAATTTGTATCTCAAGTATGTTTTCGTAACCTTTGCTATAAATAGAAAAAGTGTATCAGTAACTTAAATATGTAATACTGGAAAAAAACATTTGTAGATAAAGCGTGTACCCAGTAAAGTTTATTCTGACAGGCATCAAACGGAAAGTATGTTAGGTAATTTAGCTTTTCTCTAAGAGCACAGATTCACTGCTGTGTGTATAACCTTCGAGATCTTTGTTATTCACTCACTTTGAAAGTAAGTGACACATTTAAGTCTGAGCGTCTTTTTTATGTAATACCTTCACTAACCGTATCGTTTCTAAAAAAGGTAGGGTTGAGAAATTTATGGATTTTTAAATAACCTTTTTCATCTTATGCTAGATGAATTTGATAAGTTGTTTTAGCATAGTTGATTATTTCTCAATATACAATAAAATGAAATGTTCAGTGTACTGTTTTTAATTACATCTTGGAGGAAAGTAAGGTCTTTTTCAAGTATTTTGTTTATAATTTGAACCGTCTTCTCAATACTACGAGTTTTATTTATACACTTAGACTTTGCACACATTGTTTCAAAGTGAATTTTATTGTTTTATTGTTAAAGCGTCTATCTATCAATGAAAACTACTAGCATCGACCTCAAAATAATGTGAAAATATTCAGGAGAAAAAGTAAAACATGACTGAGTGGGTACAAAACTCTTTTTCGCTGATTTTCACTTTCTTGTTCTACATAAAGTTTACTGTTTATTAGTATTTATGAACTGATTCTGTAGCAGTTAATTAGATAAGTCTTTTCTATGGAACACTTTTCGGTAGTTATTTGGATTTCAATAACCAATTGTCATGAAAATCCCTGTTTTTGACATATGTGAGTTAATTGTTTAATTAATCTCGATATATTACTGGCGAAAGTGAGAAAGAAACCATAGAAAAGAACATGCTTCCTTCAGAAAACTCTGTTTTTAACCGCTCATGTGATGCAAGAATATACACTTCCATCAATGATGATTTCTGGCTGTCATTAATCATTATGCCAATCAATCATGTAACCTTAAAATAGTGCCAAGATTGATGAGGATTTTCATTGTTTTAGATTCTTCTTCGGAGGATCGTGTAGCTTTTGTTTCAGATTTCTTTTTTTCATTCAATTACACTATTGAATGCAAAAACAGTTCTCAGCCTTTACTTATTCTAAAATGTTTACCAACTGTGTATCACTGCCGATTGAATTGAAAAAATTATTTGCAATAATTTACTTATCAAAATCAACTTGGTAAATAGTGATTACTTCTACTACTTCCTTTAGTTCCAAGTGAAACATTGATCTTCATCTTCACATTGCTGTCTCACTCTGTTCTCTATACTCTGTACACCTGGCCCAAAAAGTGCCCATTAGCTTCCATTTCCTCCTCAAACTATCTACCATAGCTCATTGTTTCCTATTCAAGATGCACTAGATGGGTTTACTGGAATAGGATTTCAGTCAGCGGTCTTCTCAGTGCATGTTCAATACATCTCCATTCTCTTCTGTATATTTGTTGAGCATCGAGTTCTTGGTTAGTTGGTTGCTAGAGTTCTTTGTTGCTTATGTCTTCCGGTCAGCCGAGAGTCTTATACTCAGTATCGAGCGAAGACAGTTGTTGGTGAGGGTTTTCGTCTTGTTGGGAATGGTATTCGTGACGCGGGAGCCGAGTGGGAGCTGAAGCATACTGAAGGAATGACCGAGTGACTGACTAACGTGACATTAGTGTTGGGAATCCAAATCTCGTTCCTTATACTGATCGATGTAAATTTCCACCCTGATTTCGGAGTAATAAAAGACTGTGTTTTTTTCCTGACTATTCCCTTAGCATCCTTGTCTGTGCCACCTTTAGTTGAAACGACGCTGTCTAGATAAACAAAATCAGTAACCTCCTTCAAATTTCTCCGTTCGATAGTGATCGATGCTTGTTGCTGTTGATTGGGTATCTTCATTGGCTCTGTCTCCTCTATGTACATTTGAAGTTCTACATTCGCCGTCAGCTTCTTCTTCTAACTTGTTGAGTTTACAATGCACTTTGTTTCATGACTCGATGAAAATAAATGTCAGTAGAATATGCCTTTTTTATGCATATAATCAGCAGAATACATCTTTTCTATTAGCCTACAGTGAAAAGTTTATTTCACTTATTCTGTAAGTATACTTTACTTGTTCAAGCGAATAAACTTACTGTTGAGAGGTTTTTGAATCAGATGGCAAAATATATGTATTCGTCAAACACTAAACTACTTATCTTCATCTGAATAGGTACTTACGGTCTGCTTGATTGAATTTAAAACATAAATTGGTACACATTTTTGTTGACCGGACATAAATATTTAAATAATGAAGCTTTAAAATAAATGTAACGAGTTATTTATTATCTAACTAGTAGTCGTAAAATAAATTAAGTGTAACACTTCACTCTTAATTTGTATTTGTACCGAAATACTTTCTAAATTGTTATATTTATTTGTACTTTTATGTAGAGGAAAACTGTCTGCATTACAAATAGAAATAAAACATTCTCACTACTTCTGAAGTGAAGAATACTTACAATCAGTTGATATTGTACGCCAAAAATCATTGTTAATTCTTGGTATTTAAGGATAATAGTACAGGTTAGTTCTATTTTAAATCGTAGAAGTGGTGTCTATCAAACAGTTAAGCACGGCAACCTGCTTAAAACTTGCTCAAACCCCCCCCACCATCATTATATTGTTGGTTTTAATTTACTAAAATATGACCTTGAATGTTGTTTACTACTCCCGCAAGTATTTAAAATGTCTAAAGCCTGCTGATTCGCAACTTCCCACTAAACTGTGCGTCGGTGGCACAGTGGTTGGGACTTTCACCGACCATACACATGGTCCGAGGTTCGATCCCCTGCCGACGCACACCCGATATCCATGGTCGGCCTGCGAAATTCGGGTTACCGGTATCCATGCTAAAAATTCCATACTTGTACCAAAAATACAGTATGGAACCAAGCTGTAATCAGAAACAAAATAAAATAAATAAAAAGCAAAATCACTGGTGGCAACTTAGCTTAATAGATAAGATAACTGTTCTTGAGATTTTTATTGCAAAGTGTCTTCTGAGAAATAAGACTGATTACCTGCAGTCTTCAATTACTCAGCTATTATTGTATCCTAGTGTCAAGAAATAGGCTTTCAACCAAGTGTCGTGCATTTCTAGAAGGAATCAAAGAAGGGACATCACAAGGGATTCTTTTCGCTGCAGGTGAGACAGTTACATATCACGCGATCTACTGTAAATTTCTATCTTACTTGATCATCATGAACAAAAGGAAACTATTATGCAAAAAATTATGCTGGAAATCCTGTAAATTCTCTGAATACGATCCAGTGTAATGGTATTATACTTATTCAAAAGAAGAGACACGCGTCATTCTTTCCTTGCTGTGGTGAGGTCATAATTTACCATCAAACTAATAAATTAAGGCTTGTGAATATATTATATACCGATAATGAAATTTTATTAGGCTGTATACAGTTGACAAGAACCGATGAAATAAAAGGATACCATATCATCCCGCAAAACTAGTTATTTTTGCTTTGTTCAAGTTCATTTACACACAAAAAATTGTATAAGGTTTAAAATAAGTTAGTGGTGAGCCCAAACGACTATTCACTATTTTCACAAAAAGACTCACTTATTTTACTCTCTGTGATAAAATCTTGGCTGATGACATAAAACATGTTGCTTAGCCATCCAAATACATTACAACAATTGTATCCAGATACCACAATCTTTTGGAAAGATCAATACTCCTTTGAGTGACTAAGTTATGTGTCATATGCTGTCAGCCCAAAACAATTCCAATGAATTTGAAAAAGGGGTTGCACTCTTTGCACAGGAAATTTAAGTTGTCACTACAGGTAATTGCTTTACTGCAACACAAAATATTGGTACGCTGTGGTGGTTATTCACGCTAATATATCGTATTATAATCTGTATTAATCAATTTTAATGTCTCACAACATTGAAAAGAAGATATAAAAGATATGAATTGGTAGTCAATCAGAAGATAGTTCATATCTTGTCACAATAAAAATCCTTATTTCAGATTCAGTAATCACTCCTACAGCATTCCAAGTACTTTACTAATACTTAACTATTTTGGTTATCAATCTACAAAAGTAGCTTCTTATTCCACTAAGAAAAGATAAGGTGAGTTTGTTTATTCTCAGATTTTTGTTTTAAAGGTGATACTTCTTATTTGTCATTTAATTTCATCAGTGAACTCACGGAAACTCCAAATGGATATGGTTCAACTTGTTTTTTTCTGAGTCATTAAAATATCATATTCATCAGGGTAGTGCAAAAATCTCAATTTAGTAATTTAAAAGTAAAACAAAAAAGATACAATGGGTGCATCTCGTCTGAGATACAGTACTCTGCTATGCTTTACTATCCTATGACTAAAGTAAATCAGCTGGTTGAATGGTGTATACTTTTTAACTTGTACTACACGGACTGGATCATTTAAAACACAGTTTTATGAATTTGTCTAAGGTTGATTAATTCCGTTAGATGAAAAGTATAATGCTTTTGATAATTCGAAGTGGATGACTTGAAATGGTCTATAGAAAACTCACATCAGTGGTAACAATGTTCAGTTTCGCAAAAAGCCGTCTTCCTTTCGACTGTATTGTACGGAAAATACAAAAACAGGTTCAAATGTATTTCTGTTATATTGTTTGAATTCGCAATTAATAGTGTTCTCTGAACTGGCTGGTTTAATTGCGTAGCTTTCATCGTCCTTCTGGACATCTTCAGCGCAATATTTAGTAAAAAGTGAAATGATTTAAATTTCTCCATGAGTGATAATTGCGTCTCCAAATAACCATCTTTACATATCTATTGACCATTTTCTAGTGACTCGGATTTTAAACTTTCTGGTCACCTGATTTACTTTTTATTAGTTGGTATATTTCGTCTATATTAACGTGTTTGTTAATTGTATATTCGTTTGAGGACCAGGATTTCAACGGATCCCTGGGACTTTTGGTGTTCCCTCTGTCCCAGATTTCGATATTATCCCAATCAAAATGATGTCCATAATTGTCTATGTGCATTGATATGAAAGAATATATATCATGTGTTTTCACGGCTGATTAGTGTTCTTGGATTCTAATTCAAACGGGACGCCAACTTTGGCCAATGTGATGCCTGTTACAGTTCATACAATTTATTTTGTAAATGGTGTTAATTTTATATTCTTTTTCTGTTGGATCTTTCGGTTTGCATAATATCGAATTAAGCGATTTAAGTGGCTTGTGTGCTATATCTATATCAAACGGTTTCGGTATTCTAGCTGTTATTTCAGAGATATTTCTCATGTATAGTAAGATGAATTTTCTTGTGGTCTTTGATGATGGTTCATTTGAATATTTCCAACTGTTGCATTTCAGGAGTTTGATTGATTTCACATTTGATTGGGAGATAGTGTCCCCACAGCCTTCAGCTTATAAGGAGAGCTTGCAGTTTGACGGAAATCAGGATTCATAGGCCACCGGATTCCTTCCCAGTAGATGGATGGATGATAGGTTTGCCTCGTAACTTAAAGGTTCTGATTTCGACAGCAGGTGGAATCAATGATGCGCACCGATGAAGAGACCAAAGTAGGAAGAAACAGCTGTCCAGTACTCTGTGGTTTCCAATGGTACTCTAAGAGATATCAGTTCATAGTCAAATCTGATTATTCATTAAAATGGGTGTGTTACTACACTAACGTTACTTTCGAGATAGGTTGTTTTCCTATATTCTTACTTACTATAATTATTATTTAGCTTTTGTATTCCGAGTGGAACACAGACTTTCATTACTTCTTCATACAGTCGTCTACAAGACACTCTTGGACACTTGACCATCTAAGTTTCACTTGAGGGATTTCCTGACTTATGATGTCAGTCGGCTGTCACTTCAGAGAATGGCCAATCAGTCTCCCTTTCGTTCTACATATTTTCTGGAAAACAGAGTTACTTGTTGCTTGTAATTTCCAGGCATATTGTGGTGGTGTGATACAGACAATGTGTTCCAAAGGAATATTATTCTCATTTATTCCCACAGTTCAATACTGCATTGGCAACAGAATACTATGTATATCTGAACATTCTATTTCATGTTTAAAGTAAACCAAAATCGCACACTCAGTGGTTGGTTAACGAATATAAATTGTATGTGTATAAAAAGCGGTTTTATCAACTGAAGGTATACCTTGGCTTCTGTGTCTTGCCTTCTGCTGTTACAATATGACCTCAACTGGATAATACCGGTTACAGCTGGAAAACTACTTATGATAATCCTAAAGGTCGTAACTATCAAAAGCGACGCTAAAAAAGCCAAATTCTCAATTTACTGTCGCCTAAACTATAATTCGTGAGTTTTATTTACTATAGAATCGAAACTATTGATCAAAAATTGACACATTTTTCTTAACACAATGAAAAATAGATTTCCGAACGATTTAAACATGTAACAGTGTAGACGATTTGTATATACGCTATTTTATTCAAATGTCCATTTAGTTATTTCACATGATCATTGTTATACTTTCCAACCAAGATATTCATCTTTTTCTTTACTAAAACCAACTCGCAAAGTGATATAACAGGTGTAAATCTTATAATACACATGGAATATGGGAAATTTATTGCCTGCTTAAAAGAAACTCTCTGAAAAGCTGATTACAATGCAAAGTACTCAAAGATCACTTTCCATTCTTGTATTTAATATGCATGTTGACACGTACCGATATGCGTGTTGAATGGGTGGGTAATAGGACCTAATAAACCAAAAGAAATATAAGGTCAAAAGTGGAATAAAATAATGACTCTTAAACATTCCATTGAAACTTAAACAGTATTTGATAGTCAAAAATGCTTCCTTACTACCAATAAAATGATGGTCAGATGTCTTATACATATCCTTGTCCAAAAGCTTCGACTTTTTCATAAAGTTAGTCGCAATGCGAAATTTACAGTGATACTAAAGTACCTGTTTATTAGAGAAACCTAGTTAAAATATTCACCACTAGTAACTACCCTATTTTTATTTCCTGTGTATTGTGAATATTTTGGAAAAGTGGGTGTATATATATATTTATATTTATATATATCGGGACTACATAAGTACTTTACTCAGTAAAATTCCGCCCACTTTTTCAAGTAATATTCTTGAGAAAGTCAAGAGGAATGAACGCAAATTAAATATCATAGCAGTGAATGCTCCTATTTTTCTCCTAGTTATTAGCTGGGAAGGTAGAAAAGTGTATTGTAAATAAACGCAGATTATTTATCAATTCATTCTACTCCTCTTTTCGTCAATCAACTTATACAAAAGAGGGAAAGTTACGTAGACATTGTCATGCATATTCAAATGGCAATCGATAGAAACAATTATTTACATACATTCAAATACTGCTACTACTACTACTTTAAGGAATGAATATTTCGACATCTGTCCAGAGATCACCCTATGACTACTAAAATGTATAATGAGCTCACTAGTTAATTTCTGAAATGATACAGTATGCAGAATACACCAAAATATTATCGTTTTGTGTAAATCTCCAACTGGGTCATTTTCATGTTTTCAAGTTGCCTTGACTAGTTGTTTGTCATTTGGTTATTTTTGACAGGTATTATTTCTACTCAGTGAAACAAGCTGACAACAGTCTCCTTAGCGTATCTAAGACATTAATAACGATTTTGTGAGCAGTTCAGTGTTGCTAGTGTTTTATTCACTAAAAAGTAATATTTAGTAATAATTCAGGAATATCGATAAACGTTTATCTGAACAAAGCAAAACATAGAACAGGAAAAATTTTCATGGCGTATGTTATGTTTTATAATAGTAAAAACAACAATCCGTTCAATAATCTGAAGGCAAATCTCAGGTTATACATACTTTTCTTCCTATAACTTAGCACGGTTAGTATTATTATTTAATTCGAAATAACAACAAGGGTGAGGAATAAAGGAGATAATAATTTTTCAACTTGATATGAAAAATGGCAAGTGAGGTGAGAGTGATCTTAAGAGAAACCCATGACAAGCACCATAATGAAGTACATTTTATCACTTGATATGTTATACATGAATAAAAACCTGTGTCTGGGATACATTTATCTTTCAAAGCAAATGGCGGCTGGCATTGTTTTGATAACTGCAGAATAAGATATTTTGGTTATGTATATAAGGTACGAACAAAATGTTGTTCGTCTGACACGAAGAAAGCCAAACTGAGCAACACTCTCTTTCCATCATAGTTGCCGTTTACTGAAATGAATATGAACCATTTAGGGGTTGAATAGAAAGAAGTAGAGGATAAGCAGAAATTGAACTATAGACTAGGTGTGTTAACAAACGTCTTGGAAGAGAGCTACTGCACATTTTTAAGCAGAATACTCTTATCACTTTCATATGCATTTCTATCAGGTACATAAAAATAAAAATATATCACATTAGAAGAAGATATTCTGGCCTTTCTGCAAAAGTGAAACAACCGTTGTGTAGCTGTTTGACCACTTGAATTTATACCTTGGTTATCATGTCTTGCCTTCTGCTGTTACACTATTACTATCACCCCATAAATTTACATTGGGCACCTCCTAGTGCGTGATTACCGAGGACTAGAACCAGCTGCCTCTAGGCGTCCTATTGACTGACCTTCGAGATACCAATCTAGAGGTATCTATCACCAATTCTATTACAAAATACTTTTATCCCACTTTCACGTATCATCGATAACATCATTATCTCTGGTAACACAAAGACTATTTTACATAATGTTACCAACTACACACCATTATTAGTTGTGTTTGTTTATTCTCTAATTCCAGTGAATATGACTCAAGCTTCAAAACAGGTTTCTGAAAATATGTATTTGAAGATGTGTATAATTTTCTTTGACACTTACGGGTATTCCATGGTAGTGATACTGTACCACAAACTGACAAACCAGAATTACTTTGGTATTTGATTTCGATGCGGCTACTGAACACTGACATACTCACCTCTTAAGTTTTTGCTTCTGTGTTCGATCTCTAGTGGCGTTGCGCGTCAACATTGATTATGAGTACAAAGTCGGATGGAACAGACTTCCAGTGAAACTAAGTTCAACAATGGTTTGTGATAAAATTTATCTTGAAATGTGTTTTAAATAAAACACCAGACATTTCTTAAGCCTAATCCATAATCCTGGAATCGAGACAACGAATCACTGGCGAGTTTCTCATCGACCACTGATCCCTTGATGGTAATGCACGATTTGTTTTCTTCAGTTACGATACAGAAGACCTTTAAAATTGTGACCACAGAATAAACTTTGAGATTAATCCCGAAATATAACTCAAAAAGCTTACGACGAATAAATAAACCTAAAACAGTTTTGTGATACAATTTGTAATTAATGGAGTAAGAGTAAATCTTTATATATAATACTGGAGAACACTAGTTTATTGTATGTATGCTTGATTTCATCACCACACAGTCAGGGTAACTTAGATAAAACCATACCCTCAGTGATCACAGGTGACTTTGAATTCATCTGTATGATGTACTTGAGTTTACAAATTATAGAACATCTAGTCCTTTATAGAAAATCTTGCTTTCAAAGTAGTATCACATAAGGAGACATTTTGTTACCAAAGAAAGGTAATCCCCCTTGCGTTGATAGAGTCAGACTTTTTGTCAGGTGGGTTGTTTACACCATTAAGATAATTTTCATGGGAAACTGTAATTTATGATAATTTCACTTTTCTCTTGTCGGAAATTCTCTGTCCCCACCTGTTATTCAGTGATTTACTATTAAGACACTGTTTCATATTAGTCCTTTAGGTCCTGTCAAATTCAAAAAAGCAGTCTGCTAACTAAGACGCGAAATGAAATAAATTAACAAAGCATACTGGTCAAGGATTGTATGTAAGACTGAAGCTGACTGTAAATATTGTTCGGTGTTAGAGTCTACTCATTCAATTCCAATCAAATTTCCGAAGGAATTTAACTTATCGTTTTGATAATTTTATATATTATGTAATTATGTTAACCTAATTTCAGTACAGTTAAATAAAAGGGTCTTGCCTCACTTTCTCCAAGGATTAAGGCAAATGCAAACAGATGTAGATAAACGCAGTTATTTAGAGTTATTTGTGGCAGTTATGTAGATAGATGAAATATCTCTAGTATCTAGAACAAAAAACATGACACACCTAGAAGAAACGTTTTGCATTAAAATATTTACCATACTTTTGCGAGTAGTAGACAGGTATGTTTTCATTATTACTGTGTAGGCAACAGATTTTTCAGATAAATAAGAGTGATTTCAGGGTATCTATCTAAAGTTCAACAGCTCGAATTTATAACATTGTAATAATAGTCACTACAGGTATAATCAATATATATATATATGATTTCTCGTAAAGCCTGAATTTATAAAACATTTTAAATGTTCAGGACTATAATATTGTGTACATTAAAAGGTTCGTCTTAGTCACCTAATACAGTACACTTGCCATCATTTTATAACAAGTACTCTCTTAGCCCTACACAGGGATAAAATCTTTCATCCGGCTCCAAAATATACTCAAATAGCTGTTTTGCATGTAAGGGGAAGTGATTAAGTGAAATCTTATATTTGAATTCAAACGTACTTTAACTTACATTAATTGCAATTCATATAAATATATATATACGGAATAAGCGCACTCCTAGTTTAAGCATAAAGAAACTTACATGCCAGCAGATAATTAAAAATATTTAATCTTCCCTAACAACCACTTCGTGACATGCTGAAGGTCATTTTATTGCTCCTGGTGAGTGAAAACTCGTATTTAAGAGTGATTAATAGTTCACACTTAATTTTTCCTAGATGAATATCCTTTCTGTATTAAAATAATTTGATACACTAGTAAATCTGATGAAGTAATGGATATCCTCAAAAATCTATTGATAAACATAAAAGAGCACCAAGTATGAAGGTGAAATCACACATAATGGACAAGTGTTCAGAAGAATCAAGTACAGAATAAACTCTGTATCAAGCAATTCATATGTATTTACCAAAGTAAATGCATTGGACAAAGAGAAAGTAGGACCTATAACTGAACATCTGAGTAAATTTCAACAAAATTGAAAGTATTCTGCAGTGAGTTCAGTCGACATCTGACAGATAACGGCCATGAAATTAATAATAAGAAAATTAAATTTGAGGTAAATTCCAGTTTACTACATATAACTGAAGGGGTAGCTGTCAACTACTGAAATCTTACCTGGGCATTCAGAAAGAGACTGTTCATAGTCTGGTCTTGTCATGATAAATATAATTCGTTACTTTTTTGTTATTGTTTTAACTATATTTTGTTTTGAAAATCTAATTTCACAACTTTAATTTTATCTTCATCCATATACTAACATGACCACCTTTTGGCCTCTGGTTGACTAAATTATTTGACCCTTGAGTAACGTGTGTTGTCACGTACATGTTACATGTTATCGTAATCATCCACATACATACACCAATAAGCTCATTTACACATTTTTCCTTTTTTCTCCGATTATGCCTCCGTCTACATACTCAATAACCAAGTGTAAACTTATACTGAAATCGTTTCACGTGACAAGAACCAACGAAATAAAACACCATATTTTCCTCTTCGATTTGGTGTTTTGCTTTGTTCATGTTCATCGAAGAGAAAACTGTTCATAAGGAAGACATGACGATAATGTATCCAGAAAACACGTTACATAGGTCTTGAAATAAATAATGAATTTCTGAACAGTTGGACAATACAGTAGGTGTGCATGATATCCTTTCCGAAAAATTCATGGAATACTTTTTATGAAACTCGCCCGCTCCTCTTAATTATAGAAATAAACTAATTTCATTTCATGCTGTCAATTCTGTATCTTCGTGCTTAACACTACTCTGGCATATTAAGCAGATTTAAAATCCTACCAAGATAACCAAAGCAAGTTTAGATTTAATGGTTGAGAAAATTTTAGGCATTTGATAAAATGATATGCATTATTTTGAAGTTTTTACATCAAAATAAATGTAAACCAAAACAAGTTTGTTTGCACTGACGTATATCTCTACCTAATGCTAATAGCATTATAAAAATGACGGCAAACAAAATTTTATTTTTCATTTATTGGAAGAAAAAGAACTGAAAATATGTATTAATCGGTCCAGAAGAAAGTTACCTTATAGTTTTAAGACTGCAACAAAACACCTGTGGAACAACTTTAATATTAGTAGTATTGACATTAAGGAGTGAGTGAACAGTTTTGGTCTGGTGTTTCACTTCAATGTTCTCACAGTTGCATAGCCTGAAGTTTTGAATTAGAGGTAGCTAGCTTTACCACCTTTTACATTGATATTGTGTGAATAAATGCCATATCGTTTTTTTTGACCTAACCAAACAATACTACTTTATTTGAAGAGTTTTTTCATGATCTATGCGTTAGTTTTGTAATTCTGTTAAAATAAGATCTGCCATTGATTGTAAACACCACTAGACTGTCACTTATGCCTCAGTGATGCAGAAAACTTCAATATCACAAAGTTTATGTATTTTCTCTGTCATATACTGATTAGAATAAAATTGTCTGCAGAATACTACAGGGAAGTATAGTCAGATCAGTATTGTAGGTGTGATACATTACTTAACTATGTATGCAAGTGACTCGACTCATTGAAACTCTGAGATATGATCCCGTTAACGATTGTTAGATTCCGTGAAAAACAAAAAAGCAGAGCTTTTAAAGGCCCTCGCATATCTTTATTACACTCTAAAATACAATGTTACAGACTCAAAAAGTAAACGAAAAGCATGCAAAGACTGAGTAATTACCTAAATAACATGCTTCCAGTTACACCCAGATATTATTCAAAGCCTTAAATGTTGGCATATGGAATAAGTAACAGCTTCAATAGTTATATGGTGTAAGTTTAATCGATTCAGTCATCAGTGGATTAATTATAACTAATATCAGCACACTATTAATTTTTGAAGATATTATAATGATAGCATTTTAGGTCATATTTATCTGTTCTTATTCAGAGCATAACTGAAAATCCCTCTTGTGTACTCATGACAAAGTTAAAAAACCCTTCATGATTAAGATACTTAAGCGTGCGAGTAGGAACAAAATATGAGATCCCAAAATCGTGACAGTGAATATATTACACTATAAAAACCTTACATTCCACATGTTGTACATTAAAACAGTATGCGCGATACTAATGAAACTAGAGCCACTTATGCACAATGTTCTTATAGGCAAGAATACTTCAGGATTACTACTCCTATGAAGTCAGTGCCTATCTTAATTCATCAGAAAAAGAATGTCAACAGACACTGGTTTATTCACGGCTAAGTAAGATTTCATCTTTTTATGTGGAGGGTTTTCTTCCTTAACGGTAATTAAAATATTGGAATCCAGTTATCCTCCTACTAAACAAGGGAGAAAAAGACTCATTGTGTTACACTATGAAAACTGTTTTAATTATTTATTTTGTACAAAATCCAGTGTTAAAAGAAAGAATTCAGTTTACGTATATAAGACTGTGCATAACGGATTGGTTTTTAGTATACATATTCCACTTTACAAATCTGTTCAGGCGAGAAATTCATCCGTATTAAATTACAAAAGAACTTTGTTAATGCATTCTCATTCGTATCCAGTATAAACAAAAATTGTTATATAGAGCAATCGCAAAGTACCTTGGGAGGGTAATAAAAGTAAAAGAAGCATGGAACCAGTAACAATCTTACATAATTTGCATCATGTTCTTTTTTTATTGTTTAAATGTGCCGCACGCTCAACTGTTTCATGCTGTAATTTTGGTATCCATGATTCTGACCAAACTGGGTTTTGGTCATTGTGCTGAATTGTATTAGATGATTGCTGTTTATTCATTGGTTCTACCTTTGCAGCACTATTATATAACTTATGAGACCATGGATAGTTTCCTTCATTATTCGTAGGTGTTAAATAAATATCATCAAATGTATCAATATATGAATAAATATCTGGTGGTGGGGGTAATGATGGTCCCCCACGTGTGACTGCTTCGTTTGTCGCATCAATTTGACTAATACTTACATCCAACGGACTTTGTAGTGCAGGCGTGTTGTAAATTTTAGATGATGACAACAAGTGCTTGGAATGTTCGTTTTCTGAAGGGGATGTATACATAATTTGAGAGTTTTGATTTATTTCTGGCACAGAGGAACTTGATGGAGAGATATGTGTATGGGTGGTTGGTGATACAGAGGATTCATCTTCTTCAAGATCTGCATGTTCAAAATCTGTTTGATTATCACACCCAGATGATGGTTTGTTACGATGATGGCACAAATCCTTTAAAGCGTCAGCTGTTCACACGTGAAAACAATGGAAAAACGAAGGGTGAGAAATTATCCTCATACTTTAGGAACAGAAAAGGTGTTGAAACAATACTAAAAAAATGACAACGAAGTATTACAAGCACAAACAATTTTACATGCTGAATTGGGATGCTACAAAATTCTAAATGATGGAGTCCTTAACTGAAAATGAGAGATGGACAGAAAAGTATTTGAATGAAACTTGAGCACTGGAATGATATGAAATTTCATAACAGTTCAATTTATTGGATGTCATCCAGTGAATAAACAGAATTGCCTATCGAATGACATTTCGAACACATTTCTTCACAACTATATGAAATACGAATCCACATGTTTAGAGCTTGGATTATTGAGTCAAGCATAATTGCAACCATGCGTATCTGGGAGTCATACTTCGTGGTATTCCTTCATTCATATCAGCGAATTAAAGGAATTGTGATATCTAATTCTCTAAGTTAGTAATTGCAAAGTATGTTACTCTAATTCTATTACTTCAAACTGTCGACCTGAAATTTCTGTTTTCGCCTAATAATCAAAAGTATAAGGAATAACTGTCTTCAGGTATCATGGTAATGCTGATGCACACAAATCTACTTTCAAAATGTTTTCATTGTTATCAGTGGAGTACAACGTTTATTACTGATAAATTTAATGCTTTCATACAAAAGTTTATTCAAACTGGATTTCATATGCAATAAGCAAAAATTTTGTGCAGCCTTAATCCGGAGGATTCTGAATGGATTCATGAAATATCTATAAGATTAGGCAGACTGATATCAAACAGAAGAAAGTTTCTGTCTAAAACACATGACTGACATTTCTTCTATTTATCATACTCACTTTTTGAGAAGCGTCAAAAAAGATTTGGGACGGTCTAAGTCTGATGTCCCAGATACTCATAGATTTACAGGCAAGGACAAGACTTAAAGTGGATACCGAGAAGAATAAGGTGACTAAGATACCAAACCGTCAACATGCAATACCGATGGAAGAAATCTAAATGAAGTCGTCCCTTCCACTTACCTGAGCAGCATCATCTCAAATACATAGATAAGGATATTAAAACCATACATAAATAGATTTGGAAAGCAACACGAGCGTCCATTACTCTAGAAATGATGTGAAGATCAATGGCATTTTGAGTGGGGCACAATACCCTAATTTGTTTCACTGTAATGTCACGTCAGTACTTCTTTATAGTTCAGTGACTTGATGCTTTATGAAAAGCATTTCCACAAGAGCTCAGAATTTTATGAACAGCTGCTTTTGCTCGATAGTGAATGTCAGATGCTCTCCAAGAAGTGGTGAGCAACAAGGGACTCTGGAAGTTGGCGACCAAGTTAACTATCTACGACAAGACAAACAAGAAGATGGAAATCCGGGTGGATTTGACATGAACTGAGGATACTACTGCAAGAAGTCACACACCTGGCAGGCCCTGGGTTGGCAAGCGACGAGTCGAGCATCCGAAGGTGATATGAAGGAAATTGAGGAAGAAATGAATGACTGTGGTCAAAAATGAAACCATATGAGAATGATTGGAGAGAACTAACTGCTATGGATATGTGTTGAGGAAGTCCTATGGTTCCACTCGGAACCCACAGGATGAATTATAAGAAAAGTATATTACAAAAGATTACTCCATAATGTCGAGAAAAGATTAATAAATCAGATCTCAAGTCTGGAAAGCACGCTTAGTCCTTTACTTAAATGAAAACATACAACACGGTTCATAACGTCTTGTGTATACAAATCACAATAGCTTCAAATATTTACAGTGATATTTTTGTCATTAAGTAAAATACCCTTCTGGAGCTAAAATATACATGAAGAAGACATGTAACACAACGACAAAACTTTAGAAATTTCCCTTGACAACAATATATATATATATACGAATACATTTACACAGTACAACGGTAAAAAGTATAGACAACATTTTCCACGATAATGTAAACAGTAAACTCACTATCGCTGAAAGTAATCCGAAAAAAAAATAAATTTAGTCAACAAAGATGAAACAATTTGGCAACCAACGATTACAATTATGCACAGTAATAATAATTATAGTTAATTAAGCGAATTCAGCGTGATGACATTTCCATTTCCGGTTGCATTCACGTAGAAAATATTTTTGAACATGGTAGTTTCAGCGGTGTATCACACTTGGTTCTGAGTTTTGTATCTCAAATGGAATTTTTTTGAGTTTCCATAAGATGCACACAGATGTAAAGGAGTGGTCTTTTTCCACTAATCAAGAAAGTGTATCTGCAAAACTCGATAAAAACCAATATTCCACCAAATGGTACAAAAACTGTCTGGTCTTCACGGAAGGCATCAATATTCCTCTCGATGTATTACAATAGTGATTAGCATTCAGCATGACCTATATCAATATAGAACAAAAGGTCTTCAGCAAAGACTAACTCTTCTCAGAGATGTCATTCTCAGGCTCTACGATCGCATACATATATTTTGTGTGATGTGATGAGACTGACGAGACTGAGTAGGAATTAACTAAACTCTCAGAAAGACTGTGTGAATCGCTATTAGTTTTGAGAAGAACGGAGCACTCAAAAAAGACCCTGAATGAAAATGGCTATCCGTAACTTCATAATTAAATCCATAAGCTATACACCACTGAAAATCATCACACTTTCTGCCCCTAAAAGATGTCAGTCTCTGAATCTCCAATTCCATGGAGACTTATCGGTAAAAATACTGAAAAACCGCCTATCCGATTAACTAAAGAAAACCACCTTCGCAACTGAACTCCAACCTACTTTCTTTACAAAATCAGTGATTTGCACAAACGGTAAGGACAAGCTATTCCTGTCGGTCTCACCTATGTGTATCTATATCAGTTCACCTGCTCCTGTGAAAAAGGTATGTCGTCTTCCCTCAGTGTTTAGTAACCGAACGTACCATCGAACGATTACCCTCACTGTTTTATAAAGAAGAAGAACGCATCCCCCTGAAGCTATATTCTGGAATACCTGATCGATTCTGAACACGAAGTGAATCCACAAAACAACTTCAGAGTCAGTTGGTGGATGGTAACTAGCAGTGGAATCCAGAATGAGCAATTTAGTCTAATCAGTTGACGGGGAAATCCGAAATTAAATTAAATAACTTCAGAGTCACCTACAGAATACGTGCAAATCTTGCTAAAGAAGTACGAATCAAAATCCAAACTATGGAATCAATGGCAAACACATTCTAAACACTGAACTGTAAATATAGAAGTTTGTTTAGTCACTGAACCTACAGTAGATCTAATCTATCTTTTGACATGATAGGTTATTTATTTTTTCTTTTAAATTATATTATTTTCCTCGCCCACCCCACTATTACATTTCTACGCACTATTATTATTCCTAACTTCACTCTCTTCCAAGTTTCGTTTAGCCCTGCTTAATCTTGTCAATTAAATTACGTCAAGCAATTTACTTATTCAATTTTATTTCCGTTTCTACCCGATTAACAATTTCTGTGTCAAGCAATTGCTGTCTAAAATTTTCAATTTTAATGACACACCACCGAAAGCATTCCTTTAGTTTCTGAGACAATTCGATGATTGGAGACAACCAGCAGGAAGCCTTGGACCTAGATTTCGTGCTAGTTGTCACTTGTCAGCAAGGCGTATCTGCGAACTTGAAGGAACTCATGTCCCTCCTGAGATTCGAACCTGTGTCATCCAGTCCTGCAGTCAGAGACGCTACCACTGAGCTATTCGGGCTTGCGAATGATTGTCAAGCTTGAAAATTACATCTCTGAAAACAGTACGTTTTTGCTGATCTCTTTTTCTCTTTACGATTCAATGATGACTTTTAAGTTGCATAAATCAATGTGCCTATTGCTCACCAGAAGGAGTAAAACATATTCGTTTTCCTGACTTCTTAATGAGTAGATATCAAATAGAGAACAGAGAAATGTAACACCACTCAACCAAATAATCCTGTCAGGTTTGTGGAAGATTTTAGTAAATCTATTCTTTGTACATTCTGAAATTACCACTGATGATACTATCTAGAAAGTAATGAATTCTTCCTAATTAAATTATTTATCTCGAAGACAGCAATAAAATCGAAAACTCTTTTTCACATTTTGTTTGCAAGTTTATTTTAATAAATATAATACATCATAAACTGTTAGTTTATGTGTTTCATTTATCTAACAATAATCTGCATATATCGACTAACTCAATTCACTTCCAAGTTTGTTTTAAAATTGATGAAGTAATCTGAGACCATCAATATTGATTGAAAGCTTTCATATAGACATTTGATTGTTCGTGACTTGACAGTTAAGAAGATTTTTAAGATGACTTTAAAAACTGTTATTAAATTACATGGACAGAGATACACACTGTTACCATGTTTAAAGAAAGCTGTAAGCAAGAATCCAGGAAATATTTCAAGTTTATAAAGCAGTTTGAGTAGACATTTTGTCTTATCAATATACATCTTTGTAAGGAATGTCAATTTGACCTTCAAGATGGGATACTAGAAACGGTAAGGATACTACGACGCATATGCTTTTCACTTGTTCAGGATTCTCATAGAATAACTGTCACTGACAAGAAAGGCTCCGATAGGACAAAAGAATGAATTTAACACTATATTTTCATTGGAAAATTACACACCTCAGTGTGAAGATTCACCACCGTATCCACTGGAAGGAGAAAAGTGTTCGGACCTCAGTGTGTGACCTGATTAATACCATGAATGCTAATTACGAAAGCAAAAAAACTACCTACCCCTAACTAATCTCAAAATATGGAAATCACTGGTGTTGGGCAGCAGTGCTGGACTGAGTCATTCCCGTTAAACCATTAACAACCTGAAGCTCAGAAAAGGAAACAATTGTCAAGTGTTTAGATCAATCCTATATGGATGAGATCAGCTACTTATTGACGTAAATTATTTCCAGTTAGAAGTTTACGTACTCTTGAAAGACTTCATGCTAAAATATCATTTTCATATTTAGTGCTTCCTCCCGTTTAGTTATCTTAATTATTTAACCATTTCGTCAAAAAGATTTATAATCAAAGAATGCATTATAGCTTGACTGATGATTTGATGCACTCTTCCATCCACAAGTAAATTGTAAGTAATAATGTGTGTAGTCTTCATGTCCAGTGGAGAAATAGTCCAGAAAATAAAAGTGTTGAGAAGTTTTCATACTAGAAATAGCACTGGTGGATAGATCTTTACCCTTAACTGTTAAGTAACCGGCTCATAGATTAGTTACTTTTGGAGATCACGACGGCTTAATAATATGATGGATTCTCTTATAGCTGCTTGTGTGAAGTAAGCTTACTTATTTTCACGAAGAATTCAAAAAGTTCCTAATTTATTTGATTTTTACATACATATGCAGATTAAATGTTCAGTTTTTTGGTTGCTGTATTTTCGTAAGATTGCTCACTAGTAAGATGAGTTTATATTCTGCCCAGAGAGGTCCACGATATTGCGTGTAAGGACTAATACTCGCCGATAACATTGGTTGGCGGTCGCGCTATACTTCGCGAATTGGTGAAAGTTAAAATTATTGGTCAGCTGTATTAAGTAGTAGTAGCTGAGTGGTTAACGAGCTAGCCTTGCGGTCTAACGGTCATGGATGGGTACTTTTGAAGAGCTCTCGGAAAGGACGAAGCATCGCCCTCATTCCTTGGTTTTCAGTAGTTCCTTAAGTGATAACAACTCGTGAGCATTGTTGACACCAATCAGATCCCTACAAACTGACACTTGGAACACAAAAAGGCCTGAACTTTTGAAGTATTTATTTGATGAATCGAATAACTTTTCTTTCGTGAGATATTTCCCCCAAAAAGTAATCTAGTGATATTTGTGAAGAGTCTAAGGGTTAACGGTGTAGTTCGCTACAACGTTTTAACCTGATTAGACTCCTGTAGAAAAATCTCTTCATAAAGCATTATGAATATTATATCGATTAATTTACTTTCGCTTTGATAGACTACCAGTGAAATGCAGAGGACTAATTTCACCTGCGAAGTTAACGAGATATATATAAACACAGTGAAGTAGATGTCCCAACAGAACAATAATTCAATAGTTTGACCTGGTATTCACTTCATTGTATTTAAACATCTCTAAAGCTTCACTGTGAGTTAGAAGAACAAGACAAATTTTTAACAGTGAAATTCTTACGGCAATAGGCACATTTGAATTTCTATATTTATGCTTTTCAAGTAAGTAGCCTAAATTGGTGTTATTTTGGTTGATGGTCAAATGGGCCCAGTGGATTATGTCCTGGCTTTTGAGGAGACATATGTGGGAATCGAGTCTCATTGCGAGTCCCATCTCTCAGTGATGAAGCATTAAGATCCATTTGAAAAACTAAATACGCATGTTTGAATCCACTACTAGTTGCCATTAACAAAAATAACATGATGTGAATCCCCAGACATCGACAAAGCGTTCTAAAAAGGAAACGACACATCAACAAACAACAAGCATCCCAGACCGACAAAATCAATCAACAGCAAATACAACTGGCCTTAACCTAAATGAGCGAACATCCCTATTTATCTACTATTACAGTTAATTCATCTGTCAAAATTATTGAAATTCAAAAGTTACGTATTTTTCAGGAAAATAGTGTAAACCGTTTACAGGCAATTTTGAGCTTGGCATATTTTTTGACAGCCAAAAAAATGAAAATCTTGCACATTTCCAATAAATCAACTTCGAAGATTATTATTACTCAGGAAAATAAATGTTTTTGGTGATACGATAAAAACTGAGAAAAAATAAATCTGAATTTATCAACTCTACACAGAAAGATAACCAGCCGGTATCACTTGCAGAAACATTGCAAATCAGGGAGTACTGGACTGTTCTGTCATAGTTTCACACTGTCTTCAACAGCATGCAGCCATTTCAATACCACACAGGCCATTGAAATCATGATCTTCAAGTTGCGTAACCTGCTGAGGTACAGAAACAGAATCCAGTGACCATTAAGTGAATTCTAACTTCTGGCAGTTGCCAATTTATGATACTACCGCCAACTAATGTTACCGCTGAGTGTTTGTCTTCACATCCGATCTTTTGCATCACACCCTGACTACAAACTCTCACTAGAACTCCTACAAACTTCATTAGTGAGCTGTAGATTCCTTTTCAATTGTTCCTCTAAAGGCACTTCACCTTTTTTCAATATGACGTTTACAACAATCCTCGCCTATTTACATAAACTTCGCGAATCATAAATGTATATATGAGAAATGAATAAATTTTTTCTAAAATTTCATTTGTCACTGTCACCTTCAATATTGTAAATGAATAAATTATCCCTATAGATCTAAACTCAAAGTGACTGAAAAATTAACTCTTCAAATCTGATTTTCGCCCTATTTTTCCTCTCTCTTTCCCTCTAGTTGTTTACAAATAGTGATTTCCACTATCTATAACAATTCAATCATTGTATCTTTGTTTATGATTTGATTTGTCGACCGATCGATCGATATTCGCTCACTCTTCTTTGAAACCAGAAGACAAAAATAACCGCAAATCAATGTTCAAGTAACTATATTCAACACAACTATTTCGGTCAATTTAATCTATCCGATTTCAGATTAAAAAATCATCTGATAGTGTGAGCTGACATTGTGACACACACTGACGAATAAAAGTTGGGAAATAATCTGAAGTGTTTCCGCAAAATATTAAATATGTTTGTCACTAGCTTGATATCTTCATAATGAATGCATAATAAGTTTCGGATTCAATCGACAAGCATTATTGAAGCAGGTAATCCACATATCTCTGCGGAATCTGTTTCGTGAGGCTATGACATTCATCATCAGTATGCAGCTTGGTTTGTTGGTTCGAATACTTCGATTCGGTAGATTTATCAGATACATTAGACCAGTGACAACCGCCTTCACGCTGTCTTCCTACAGAAAGCAGAGTGAATCTGTCATTCACCGGCAAAAATATATCCAAGGAATCATAATGATAAGAGTTACATATTCATCATCGTTCAGTATTTAGCGTATGTGATAACTAATATCTCTTACATAATAATGACGTCGAACACTCTTCACTTACGTCATCTTCATTCACTTCACCACCTAATATCAGAAAGAAAATAATGACTAAAAATCGTTTCCTCAAACTCTCATTTTCAATCAATAATCCACATATTCTATCATACTCTACTCTTCTTTCTATCGTCTACTGACTCATTTATTTACTTCATAAAGAAAGGTTTGTATTGATCAGGAAAATGTATAAATCAATACGTATTTTGTCATCTAAATGAAAATGATTATTACTACTTTGTCTTTTTTTGCTTGCAAATATTGTTTAAAAACAAACAGTAAACGGAAGGTAAACCTTATTCATCACATCACTGCCATCATACAAGGTTTGAGGTATGTGAAGGTTTTCTCCTTACATAACCTAGTTCCTTCAGCTACATTCAAATAACTAGCATACTTCAAAAATACATGTCTTAGAGAGACAGTTAATATTCAATATTAATAATACTGAGTTAACGACATGAATTTAAACGCCACATGGACAACATACGCACCTATACACATAATTACGTACGCTGAAATGGACTGGATTAGAGAAGCAAATAAGTTTAATTTATTGATTATGAAAGACGAAAACAAAAAACTTGAAACACTACAACATTAGATATTTTTAGGACTGATATGACAAAATAAGGCAAGAGACTATATGATTTATGACCCAATGTATCTTTACTGTTTGCCTGCTTACGAGTTAGTATTCATGTGAAAGAAAGAGGTGACCTGAATTCATTACATTTAGAATTTTCAGAGTGAAAACGAAACGCTATTCAAAATTTAATATTAAACAAAACAAGGATCTCTGTTTGACTGCATATATCGTTATCTAATTCAAACTGTCATTTCTAAAAACACTGAATCCATCACACTAACTAATCACACTTTAAGTCGGGGGCTAATCTGAATAACCACCCTACGCATTACAGCTACAAGGACCACCACCACTACCAAACCAACGAATAAGTTCAGTACACAAATTCCAAGTAGTCAATTTAAACGAAGAAGTGAAACACATGTATCAGAATAAAATGAATCCACTTCATTGGGTGACACATAAATTCCCAACTGTCTTAAACCTGAATAATAAAGTTAAGATTTACAATAGACAAGTTCATCAGAGAAAAAACGTGGAGTAAACAGATCATCGAAATAAGAACAATTGAAAATAGACTGTCCATCGCAAGTGCTGCACAAAATAGCACAATTTATTGCTTTCACATGAAATTACCAGAGGTACATGACATGCACTAAATTAAACATAAAAATGATGTATAAATAGATCATTTAGGGTCAACAATTCTCATCAACCATATACATCGTTAGTCGAATCGGCATGATCACAATGTCCCGCACTGCAGACAGAGGATAGGGGGGAAAGATTTCAGAAAAACACTTCAACAATCATAGTTATTTATTCACTAAAACGGTCAGTGTAAAAAGGCAAGGATACATGATTATTTCTATGTTAACTAAAGCATTCGACGCTTTTCAGTAATACAAAATAATGCAACTACCAAAAGTCAATCCACTGAAACAGTATTAGTTCTCAATAATATCCCTGATCAGAAGAAGCACTAAAGACGTCTAGCCTAAATTATGCCAAGGTGATTCATAAACATTCTGAGTGAAAATGAAAAAAGAATATTGGAAATGTGAAAATTAATGCCAGTATACCATATTTAATGATAGAAAAAAATGATATCAGCATAGAAGATGACACCGAAAGCGGGAGATGAAAATAGTACATAATATAATTTAAAAAAATACCCGATACTCCACAAAAACTTTAAAAGTATATTTAAGTCGATGTACAGTTTAAGAAAAAAAACCTGAAACTCAATAATTCACACAAAATAACTACAGTCCAGAGACAAAAGCAGTTGCAAAATATGAACAGTAAAAAAATAAACAAAATGAAAGAGCAGCCAACAATAAAAAGGGCGAAATAGAAATATAAAAATATATAAAGAGAATAAGAGAATCGACTGATGTCATTAATAAACAAAGTGCTTAGCCCAGAAAATGAAAAATTATTAAATTCTATTAATCAGCTTGTACACAGTTGAGAAAGCAGTTAGTAGTTACTGTGGAAATAAATTGGAACGATTTTATCCTGCACCTGCTATATTAAGAAGTTCCAGTTGATATAACTAATCCTTGAAGACAGTGAATGCAGCCAAGTTTGAAATGCATTCTTCAATACTTAGTGTAGTTCAACAACAAAGTGGAATTCAGAACAACAGGAATAAAACATTAAGTGAACTGGTGAAATGTACTGAGAGTTTGAAAATATATATTCACGTTTAAATTAATGAAGCAGAGGGAATACATTTTTTTCCATCAGAAGATTAAGAAGTAAGTGTTAGGACGACGAGAGGCATATTATGAGTCAGTGTTTCCAACATGATCTGTAAACCAGATATTTGATTCTGAGGTAGATTAAAAGTGAGGACACTAGATTTTGATTAGTACATCCTATCCAGTCGAAAGGCTACATAATTAGCTGTAATTTCTCAGCATATTGTCTTTCGCATGGAGCAGTATATATATCCTCGCCTTGTCAGTCAATTTTCTGTGTTTTTAATGTGGTTTTGTTCTCTGAGCTGGATGTGTGTCTGTGTCTTTCTCACTGTGTATGAATTGTATTGTTGTCGCAGTGACACCAGAAAAGAAGGGAGGAGGGATGAAACAAACCAAAATCCAGTATTACCATGGTGACATGACTTTGGGAAGTGGGCTAGGATATTCGTAGCTGTTTGTCTATATCCAAGATGGCAAAAACTAACATCTCCAAATAAGTCGCTTATTCCTGTCACCAACAATTTTGCAGTTATCAGAGGGTGTAAAGCCCCAAAAACACAGTATGCTTCATATCCACGGTAAGCGCCGGTTAGACTATCGGACGCTGCCATCGATAATCACTAGTAGGTAGAGGTGACCCTCATACTGTACAGCACACCACGTATTGGAGAATGCATTTCAAACTTGGCTGCATTCACTATCTTCAACTATTAGTTATATCAACTGGAACTTCTTAATATAGCAGGCGCAGGATGAAATCGATCCTGTGTACAAGCTGAATGATAAAATTTATTAATTTTTCTACAATTTTAACACACTTTGGTTCACAGTCACCTGAGCTACAAATCTTTTCTATTACACTTTGGTTCAGTTTAGATGTAATGTGGAGGGATACATAAAAATCGTCATCGTAAATAGTTTAACTTTACACTGATGCTTCCAAAATGCAAGACTTTAGCTTTATGTATCAGGACACTACTAGGCGACTACAGTCACCTCTTATGCAACGAGTATCAGTATTAATTAACAATGTGATCAATAAATAATTCGCTTTCCCTCAAAATTACCGCATTAAAAGTAGAAACTGTCATCTCATATTTCACACACTTATCTAACTGAAAGATGTGACACTGCAAATGGGTTTTGTGTTGGGCTAATTACACACAGTTTTCAGCTAATAAACAACAATCCTCCTCTGGTAAAATGTCTACATCTACGAAAAATTTGCGCTTTTTTCAGCAGCAATATTTATCTTGTTTTGTTATGAAGTATTCGCATTGGTACTTTGACAGGTAATTGTAAGGGTAATGTAACGCACTTTCAGTGTGTATTCAATCTTAAATTCTACACGTAGCTTACTCTGAAAAATCTTAGTAAGCCACGAGCATACACATGAATGAATGCGTTCTTTCAGCGTTTCGCTGTTCCCTATTTTTGGTTATTTCAGTTGCTGAAAAGATATTTAAGTTCTATCTCATATGGCTGTTGATAATGCTCACTAGCGAGTGGCCTTATTCAGGCAGTTAACCTGGGGTTCTAGTGGAAAGCCATGACCAGTAGGGTACAGCAGGTTGAAGATGGGGCAGTAACTCATCGAAGAAGACGTTGCGAAATGGTCGCGCTATGTCACGAATTGGCAGTAGTTAGAATTCAAGAACTATTGGATCGCGTCCCAGTGGCTCAATGGTCTACGAGCTCCCCCTGTAACCAGAAGGTCCTGGGTTCGAATCGCGGTGGGTGCGTACTGATGAAGAGTTTAAACCAGGACGAAACAGCTGTTCAGTTTTTCCAGGTTTTCCAGTGGTTCTGTAACTGATGCCAGCTCATGATGAAATCCTCCATGCAATCACACAAAATCCTTACAAAATCAATACTTGAAAAAAAGACTTATTTTTCGGGACGAAATACCTAAGAAAATGATAATATTATCAAGAATTTCCAAACTACATCCTCATTGAAACTAGCCATGACTTAAATTTGTGGCATAATGTGGTGGCTGCGCGGATACCCATGTAGGCGTCTAATACCAGGAGCACTGGTCAAGAACTTTGCGCCAAGTATGAAAGGGAAAGGATACCCCTTAAAGTAACGTTAGATGGAAGGAGGAGTCAGTTAGCAGATGGACATGCTACTGATGTTGTTGGCATGTTTAATCCCCTTGTTAACAATTCACCTAGAAACAAGGTATTTGCAGATAAATTGATACATGCATCAAAATCATTGTGACTGTCTGTCTCTACTTGTTTCTCAATCATATATGTAGCAGTTGATAGTATTAAGCAGACAACTTTAAAATGTGAAGTCAAATGTTTTCAGACAAATAAATAAACACAACCTATAAGCATCTACAAAATAATGGCTGGAAAATGTTCATATCTTGTATTATCTATTCACCAAAAAATTACAGAAAGTAAACTAGCCAGAGGAAGTGGAATTTTGTGAACGAAGCTAGTAGGTGCATGTTGACTAGCACTGTAAACAATTACATTAACTAAACAACAAATATTATTATTAACATATTATTTGTCAGTGGCTCAATGGTAGATTCCTCGGCAACCACATGAATGGTGTGGATTCGATCCCTGGATTACACACTACTAAACCCCGCCTAGTTGACTAGCTGATAATAAGAATTTAAAATATGGCAGACCAGGAATGAGGCCAACAGGCTCACTCCATAAAAGCGATACCACCGGTACTGAAACTTCATAGCTGAACCTTAGAACCATGTGCTCCACTTGTTATGAAAAATAATTCGAGAAAGAAGGAACATCGACACCAGATCATCCTCCTAATACTGATTGCTAAGCGGTTCAAAATTCAGTAGTAATTTGAATTTATCCAGTAAGGTGGAGTTACAATTATATACTTTGGAAGCACACTCTGTTGAGTAAAATGTTCTGTGTACTTCTAATTAAGAAGGAAGTCAAGCAGAGAAGTACAGCGCGCCTTATTCACCTAGATTATTCTGAAGATTCACTGGATTCTTTGACTGCCCCTAAAATCTGGAATGCATCCTGCCGTCCCGGATTCATATGCACCTTTTTTCATGCGTCTGTAAAGTTTCCGTGTTCTAATTTTCATTACGTTTTACCAACTGAAGATAGTTATAAGTGAAAATGGTCGATCAGAAGAATCTCATGGTGGCTGTTACTATTTTTCTTCAGGTTATAGGTTGGTAATAGCACGATACAGAATACTTGAGGGGCTGAATGAATGAGTTTCGACGTCACATAAGGGATTTCCTGATAGTTCACAGTTTTATTCAGTTATCCCGAAACGGCTTGTAGATACGAAAGAGATGTGTTTCAGTATGGTCATCTACATCATCTGGAAGACAAAAGGATGCAGTACCGTTTGCTAAAACGCCTCACCTCAAACTATTCAGGATGAAATACACAAGATGAATGCACAAATTGTTTAACACAGCCATAGATTAAAAGGCTAAACGTTATAGCAAACATATTTTAGTTCATTATTGCAACTTTTCTATATGTTGGATAACAGACAGACTGAGTCTCAAAGCAGAAGTTTGCACGGAAGTACAGTCGCTAATGTTGATATCAAGGGAACCATAACGAGCAGAAAACTAAGGGAGAAACAGTGGCGACGTGAAAACATATGAACTTAATGCATCAGGGGGACTACAAAGAGTGAATGCAACTGCACTACTGAAAACAATTTAAGCCATAGTAAAAATGGTCTCCACCTATTGTTTCTTAGCAGCCTGAGGGCAACAACCACGCACTCTACACATCACTACGCACCTTGTTTGAACCAACACTCTGAGACTTTACACACTAATGCAAGGTTTTGGTTTCAGCAACACTAACACTTTTCAAACACAATCCTATGTCGGTAAGCACTTCTCAGCGAGGAAGGTGGTGGCTTGATACACGTATCACAAATCATATTCATCTCAGTCGATGCAGTTTCACAAACTCATCAAATAACTTCCCTTCCTTAACTAGCACACAACCTCTAACCTCATTATCACTTACCATACTATATCACTTAAGATAGAATATAGAACTCAGGTATCTGTAGGTAAAGATGACAAGCCTTTTCAGGTCTTCCAGTTTCAATGATCATGTCTCACAAACGTAAATAAGGACAGAGAGAACTGCTGTGTGATATACACGTCCTTTTATCGACAGCCGGATATCACGTCTATGCTAGAGACTAAGTGACATGGCGAATCCCACATCAGATTTTGTACCCCTGTTCCACTAAATCTGATACAACTTCCCACATAAATGAAGTAGTCGACACACCCAGTTACTTCACTCTGTATCTTTAAACTAGCCTTCAGTGTAGTCCAGTCCTGCAGCACAATCTCACATTTTACAAGCGCAAATATCATGCCAAACATAATGAGATTTCTTTCTGTTCAAGACTCTCCGTTTTGTTACCGTCATCATCTGGAAAGATAGTGTCATCTGCATACTAGAAGTTGACGGAACTGTTCCCTCGTAATAAGTCAATTCCTAAGTCACTAAATTCAGTTAGAGTCACACCTGTGGTGAAATTAAGCTAAAATGGAAACAGTTGGCATCATTAACTAACACTACTGCTTGCTTTTACTTGAAATGACGCCTCTCGATAAGCCTCTACATCGCTGCGTGACTTCAAGTAGAAGGGTTTGATAAGTGTGACACACTTTCGACGGCATACATTTTCAGATCAACTTTCGACCGGCAGAGTCAAGTACCACCTTCGAATAAAGAAATATATTGTGTTGGATGTCCGTATGCTTATGTTCCAGGATCTTTCGATGGGTGAAGATATGATCAATACACCTTTTTTCTGGCCTTAGAGCCACCTATTCTTCACGTTTTGCTGTGCCACGATCTTTCAAGCAATACAGATCAAGAAGAGAAGGAAGAATTTTACAGATAACCGCAAGCGGAAATGGACAAGATCCCAATTGATGATATCGAAATTCCAGTGAGTGGTGAGTCACAAACTCAGAGCAAACAAAGTAGGAAAACAACAGGAATTAGGTCAAGGGCCTTTCGAGAGATCTATAAGAACTAAGACTTCTCCTCAAGTGCTATGGCTTCAGTCATGTGATTATTGGATACAGTGTGTAAAAATAAACACACAAACACTAGGCGAAAAGGGGTTGCATCAGATAGAACTCATTTCAACCTCAAGAAAGTGGGGGTGCAGCCTGCTACACAAAAGTTTTAGAAGAGCACCAAGTGCAGATTCTCATCACCATTTAATTCAGAGCACCTTGAAGACCACGTTGAAAGCCATCAAAGCAGCCGGAGATAGAAAACTGTGAAAAAAGTAGTTTTCACAGAAGGATATGAAAAAATACAAATCCACACAATGTTGACACATAAAAGAAATAACTTACCCAGCAATTGTAGTATACAGTATCACAATGATAACAGCCAGCAAAAAAGATACACCCAACGTGACAAATATGATGTTTAGCACTTTTCTCAATCTTGGCATCTGTAAATCTTCCAGCTCTTCTCCATTTCCATCATCCTTGACTCGTTTATCTTCAAGGAACCGTATAAGTCTATCAAGTTTGCTATTTTTACGTGGTCGTCTGAAACGTCTTCGTTTCTTCTCTTTTCCACCATTTCCTCCGTTCAACTGTGCCGAATCTACAAATTCTGCATTATTGTTGCCATCGGTATTGTCAGGTGTATTACTCAGTCTGTTGTTTGCAACTAGTGTTCGACTTGATAAACCACCATTTGGTCTATTTGATTTTGAATCTTTATTGTTGGTTTGTGCTGGTACAAAATTGTAATGAGATAAGTCCAATGTACCAGTAGGCGAAGGATATAATAATGAATTCTTCACCTCACTTGCCTTTCCATTGGCGAATGTCGTCCCACTTGCTGTAGATGAAGGTGGACGAATTTCATTTGAAGTCTGACTAGCAGGGATTCTTTGACGGTTTGTATAAGTAGTACTGGAGGGACTTTGAGGACGAATATTGGCAGAGGGAACAGATGTTGGACTTGTTTGATGTCCTTTATAGGATGCTGGGATGAAAAACTGGGGTACTTTCTTATCATTCATCACCGTATTTTACAAGTTCTAATTTTAAGAATCACATGATGTATTGCAGTGTGAAAGTGTCATATGTCTTGTTCATTTTAGATAGAACACTATCAAATACGTGGACAGACAAACACAGTGAAAAGGCATTATATGCAAATGACTTAGCAACTTTTCTCTATGTTTTATACTTGAGATAAAATTAACTGGGCAAATAGAAAGCTTTATTTAACGATTGGCCTAATAGTGTAACCAATCGGAGAGAAGTTTAAATTATTTGCCCATATGATTGGATCATACCAGAAAGCCAATAGTGTATAGTTAAGATACTAGCATTGATTATCGTGTGCTTCATCAGCCATGTTATGTTGATAGACTCTATTTAAATTCATAATGTAAGTTCGGGGGGTGTTAAGATTCAGATAAAATATGCTTATCATGCATGGTTGTCGATTCATCCTGTTAAAAGGCATTGTCAGCATAATATAGAAGCTATTCATTAAATCTTGTTAAGCCAGCATTCACCTTTATGCCTCTGCATATCAGTTGTCATCCTGAAATGAAATGATAACACTACTTAGCTCATTTGACACTTAAATATTCAGGTGTTGGTTTGCATGGGTTTGATTGGTTTCAGTATTTCATCATGAACTGACATGGGTTAGAGAACTATTGGAAAGCCTGAGAGTGCCAGACAGTTGTTTTATCCTAGTTGGAGATCACAGACAGTACGCACTCACTGGGGTAGAAAACTACGACCATCTGGTTACAAAGAGAGCTCGTTGGTCATTAAGCCACTGAGACAGTATTTAATGAACCATGAATTCCAACTTCTGCTAATTCGCAACAAAGTGCGACCACTACCCGACCTGCTGCGACCCACTGGACACTGGTTAGGTGATAGGACAAATACTCCCCGATGACATCCGTTAGGGGTCGTGCTGTTAGAATTCATGTTTCATTAGATACGGTTCCAGTGGCTTAATGATCAGTGAGCTCTCTCTGTAACCAGATGGTTGTAGTTTCCTACCCCAGTGGATGCGTACTGTTGAAGAGTCTCGAACTAAGACAACGGAAATAGCTGTCCATTACTCCCTTGTTTTCACTGGTCCTCTTTTTTTATTACTGTTCCCCCGGGTTCCCAGTGGAATATAGGGCTTCAACAACACATCTCCACTTTGTTCTGTTTTCTGACATCCTCTTCAGCTGTGTCCGCGATCGCCCAAACTCACTCATCTCTTCCTCGCACAATCATCTCCATGTCACCCTCACATCGACGACCCATTCGTCGCTTCCCAATTGGATTCCACTCGAGGGTCTGGCGTGCAATGTCATTCGACGGCCTACTCAATGTATGCCCGATCCATCTCCATTTTCTACAACAAATCTGTTGAGCGATCAGTTCTTGGTTGGTTTATTCACCTCCAGAGTTTCTTGTTACTCATTCCTTCTGATCATTTGATCTTCAGCATGGACCGGAGGCAGCTGTTGATGACAGCCTGAAACCTACTGGAAATGATTTTTGTGACACGCAGTGCAAGTTTCTGACCCGTTTGGAGGGACCAGCCCCCAAATGGAGTTCCTTGGAGTTCCGTTGAAAAGTCGTGACCGGTGAGGTGCATCCAGTCAAGTGTGGGGATGGATTTTCCACCGATGACATAGTTTGGTGGTAGAAGTTATAATTCATGGGTCATTGAATTGGATCCCGGTGGCTGAAATGTATACGAGCTTGTCTTGTAACCGGCATATCCTGGGCTCTAGCCCCCAGGGGGTGCGTACTGTCTATAATCTCCAAACTAGGATGAAACAACTGTCTGGCACTATCAGGCTTTCCAATAGTTCTCTAACCCATGTCAGTTCATGATGAAATACTGAAAATTAAATATTCATTAGTACACAGTTAGAAATGTGCTTAGCTGAGTATAGCGCTGTGTTACACCTTGTATAAACCATAAGCAATAAACACTCACACTCGTTAAATAAATATTCCACACTACTCTAAGTGTGTGGTAAACTGAAGTTCTAAGGTCATATTAAGGACGAAATATTTGCACAAACATGTATACATAGAACAAAAGTGAAGATGTTTTGTACATACAAGAATGTATATAAATATGTGGTGTTTCACCTCACACCAAATAATCAGGTTCATATCCAATATGCGAGTAAAACATATCTTCTCTCATACTGAATAATCATGGTTTGTGAGCATCAAATAAATCACATTTCAGTGAACATAATTTCTGTCGATCCCCTTGTTATAAATAATCCTTTAATTAATTTTCAGTCTTTCGTAAAAAAATCAGTCATTCCTAATCTCAGGTTACATTATAGAAAATACGCACACATTCTGCTAAGGAAAACTAAAAGTGCTTCAGGAACTAAACAGATAGTTTGTGCTAGACGTAATAAAATATACACAAGTACATTATTAGGCATATTAAAGATTTTGAATTTTTTGTGGTATCCGACGTATACATCACCTATACCCATTCGAAAACAGCATTCATTATCAGAACTACTCTGAAAGACTAATGCTGCTACTTATTAACTTCGAGGATAGTCACTAACTGTCGTTCGTATAGACAACAGCTATCTATCCTATTTTCGATAGACTGTCTTAATTAGCATAATGTACTCCTTAGAAATTTCGTCATTAGTTAGCCATCACCATAAAAGTACTTGATCCACAGAGTCCAATGCAGTTTTCACGTCAAGAAATACCACAAGTTTTAGCTGACAATAAATATGACTGTGTTCAAGAATCTATCACAGGATGAAGACTTCATTCTAGTCTGAGTCTAAAAGCTGTCTGGCTACATCGGGATAATTCTTCCCGGGCCACATTCAGACTACTTATCGGTTTACGCTCTTATTATTAGCTAAGCTGATGTTGTGGTGGCTCCTTTCCTCTTTTTAGTCCGAAATGACTGATTGATATTATAATACTCCCACTTACAACTTAGTTATACTTCTCAGTAACTCATTAACAACATCCTTAAAATTCAAACTTAAGAGTAGTTGAAGTTCATTTAGTTTTGAAGATTTTATTTTGTTCCACTTGCCATGGCTTTTTAATTCAAGTTTGTTTTTCTTCATCAATTCTATTTTTTCTGAGTTGAATACAGTGCTTCAAGCTTTTGATGTTGTTTTCAGAAGTTGCAGTTGCTAGCCTAACTCTCAGCCTTCCCTCTTTTCCCGACTTTATGCTAGCTATCTCATTACGATCCAACATCTACCAGATTAGAACACTATGAAATCAAAGGCACTACCCAACGTTATAGATAGGTGTCCAACTATCAACAGGCACTGATTGTTTGTTTGCAATAACACGAATAAGGGAATATTCACAGGTTTCAGTATTGACTCAATAATTAGGTGTCTATGTTACTTCTTGCTTTTTTGATTTAAGTCACTGTCCTTACGTCATGAAGAGAAAATAAAAATTAATGCCAAAATAGGTTTTTAAACAAAAGAGATAAAGAAGTTTCTTCATTTGAAGTTTAATAAGTGGAATTTATATGCAATATATTTTACTTTTGATTGTCCTTTATGGCTTGAATTAACAACACCTCTTGGAGCTGAGAAATAAATCACACACGCTAACCTGTAGAAGATTAGGAGAAACTAAGCTAAAATGTTTTGTGTCTAAACAGTAAGTAGAAAAGTTACTAAAAGTAAACTTGAAATCACGTCAAAAAAGCAATAAAAAGGCCAGAGCGAAATGTGAACAGTGATATGCAATAAATTTTAAGCATCACAATCTTTTGTGTTTCTTTATGGAGCAACTAATTAATCTTCTACTATTCAGTAAGCACTGTTCAATAAATCCCATAAAGGTCAAAATGTGTAATAGCTGAATTTCATACATTGAATATTTGACTATTCTGCTGTAGCCAGTGAAAGAAGTATGAATACAGTTTGAAAGAAATGATAAGATGGACTTAGTGTAGCTAAACATTTTGCACTATTTTTTAAAAGATTCTAATACATTTAAATCATATATGTATAGCATTTAAACCTAATAGTGTGCGTCGGTGGCACAGTGGTTAGGACGCTCGCCGACCATGCACATGGTCCGGGGTTCACTCCCCGGCCGACGCATTCCTTTAACTCGCTAAACCAGAAATAATGCTGGTAAAGAGGAAAGATTGGGCATGAGGCTAGCAACTCCACCCTGTAAAATAAACACTGCTACAGAAACTTCAAACCTGTAGCTTGAAGCCCTAAGTTCCGCTGGGAACGTGAAGGTAAAAACCTAATAGTACACTTAGATAAAGTGATGATGATTGAGTAGTGGTTAATTTCTTATTCTTATTATTTAAAAACAATTTTTTATTCATGTTATTTCATCCTTCTAATCTACACTTAAGGTATTTTAAAATAATCTCAGATGTCTATCAAGAAAGGTCGCTAAGTATACAACTGATATTTTGTCTTCCTTGTATCCCGTCTAACCGCCAACACATTCATTTTACAGCAAATAAGAATCTGACTAATATCTGGAGCTGACATTTTGAACTTCAAGACTGTTTTAATCATTCCCCATAGACTGAGTTCCTATCAAACGCTAATTATGATCACAACTTAGTTGTTGTCTGTATCTCAAAATCTCAGAAACTTAAAGCTATACGGCGGCATTGCATCGGATTTTTTATATTCATGTTTATCGCAATACATATGATATTCTTTCAATGTGTATTCACTTTTCATATGAACTGTGATCAAGATTTGATCGGATAGTTGCAAAATAATTATAAATGTATTCACTTTAATTAATTTCACTATTTAAAGCCGTATCATGACTTAAGATTCTTATATCATATAAGAAAACATAATGCATAAATAAAAATTCAGGTACTACATTTACTTATAATGTGAACCTGTTAACAGACGACTGGTCTTTTACCTACATGAATCTTGTACAGTCGTCAGTTCTGTGCTGCTGTAACAACAGAGGCAATATACGGAAGGCAAGATATATTTTCCATTGATCAAACCGCTGTTTACATATATACAGTTTATATTCGTTAACCAATCACTAAGCTTTTGATTTCGGTTTACATCAAACGATATGAAAAAGAATGTTCAAATATACATAGCATTCTTTTGTTAATGCAGTATATAACCGTTGAAAGTGTATTCTGTCTGTAACATCAAATAGAGTGTTCAAATAGATACACTGCATTCTGTTGCTAATGGCGAATTGAACTGTGGGAATAGGGGAGAATAATATTCCGTTGGAACACATTGTCTGTATCACACCACCACACTACTACTTCAGTTGTTCCAAAAATACACTATCAGTATTATTTATTGCGAAAAAATCATCAAACACTACAGAGGTGAAATTTTCTGTTAAACTTGGTTAGCGCAGAGAGGACAGTTCATTCTTCGAATGGTTTATATTTGCTTGTATCTTATGAATTTTTACATTTGGAAAACAATCAACAAGCAGGAGATAGAAAAATGTAGAGATAAGTATTATCAGAAAGCAAGAGGAAAAAGATTTCTCAGGTTGTAGTGATTGTAGTAACAAGATTTCAGATAGTTAAGAATATTTTTCACTTTGCCGGACTCACAGCTGAGAGCAGAGGTTACACCTAAGGAAGTTCTTCTGACCAATATAAGTTATACAAGTTGGCGTATGACGATAATAATAATAAATAACAAATTGAACTTATAAATTTTTCTTAATCCCAAGTGCTAATCATACTGACTATTCATTTTCCGCTTTTCATATTCATGTCCTGAGAGAAGGTTCGTTGTAGTTGCTCTCTACCAGTCAACTCTAACGAGCGCATTGCCTACATAACCCATGTCAACATTTTTGTGATACATTGAATGTTCATTTAAAAACCTCTAGTTTTATTATTCTACAGGCTTATGCCCTACACTACAAACTCTAGTTAAAAATTTCCTCACATATCAAATCACAGAAGATCAGATACTTCGCCTAGTTCCGTCACACTAAACAGTATGGGAAGGTTGCATTATGCAGCATTATTAAGTCAACAATACTTTATTTGCGAAAACCAGTTTAGTCGGGACTTGCAGGTTTGCTAAGCCGTGATGTATTTTGTTTGACAGATTCAGAAATAGATTATCACATAACAACCAAAAACTGTTTCTATTTATCAAGGCTTTGTGAGCAGAGCTCATAGAGCGAGTTTTTAGTGTCATTTGACACATAATCGTAAGTCTCCAATTTCGATCATACTCTGAACAACATTATGGACAGTTATCATTCTAAACAGCTGATGTGAAGAATTTTTCTTGATGTATTAGGGAGGTAAAAATGCTCATCACCTTGTGTATGCCTGCAGTACAAGCTTATTCATAGCAATATCAGCCAAAAACTAATCAAAATTAATCTCAGATAATCAGAATTCCAAAATAGATTAGAAGTGGAAAATCCTATTCGTACCAAAACATTGAAAGGGTATAATTACTGACTGTTTAATCACCATATGGACCAAGCCAGGTTATATTGAATTCTATACGCGTAATTCTTGAAGAAAACTTGAAAGAGACTTGTTCTGTGGAATCCACTGCTATTGATCATCAAAAACTAGTAATAACCAAATAAATTTTCTCTTGATTCAAGCTTGATTCCAAGCATAGAATTTTCAACATGTGATATCGGTAGCCCAAATTTCGCAGGCTGACCGGTGGTATTAGCTGTGCGTCGGCAGGTGATCGAACTCTGGACCAAGCACAAGATGGACGACAGTCCCAACCACTGTACCACCAACGCTATATATCAATATTTGAAGAAAGATATTTGTTAAATTCCAAAAATGTCTTTGTAACTGTTATTGCTTTATGTTATTACGTTTTCTTTTATAATAGTAATACTACAGTATATCTGATACAAAAGCGTTTTAATTCACCTGGGAATACCAATAATTCTAAAGAAGAAAAACAAGTTGAAGAGTTGCTACCTGTTGAAAATAATCGAATTACAGAAGTTGAGTAGGTGAGCATATGTGATATCGATCTTTTCCTTTCGTTTCCAAAGGTCAACAATTCATCTCATTTACTCTAAAGAGTTAATTATGTATTGATATTGCTTGCATAGAATAAGAAAACAAAGAAACCTAATTTGTATTTAATATACGACTAGCAAAATTTTAGCCCAAATGATGCAAACATTCAATATCCAACTCATTTTTCTACAAATTTGTAAAAAGACTTATGCATATGTAAGCATAAATTAAGCCGAATCTGTGCACTGGTGGTGCATAGAAATCCTTCCAAAGGGATCTTGTTTATTAAGTTCAAAACGGTGAGATGTACCCAATAAGTAATGGGGAAAGAAGAAAGATAGCTACTCAGGAGGGACATTTTTATTCACGAAGAAGCAATCACCTGGGTTGTACATTCGTGAATGCAGTGAAATGGATGTGATTTCTCTTTCTTATTAAAGGAAAGAACTTTGAAAGGCGGTATACCGTCTATTTTACGTAGGCTTTCCGTAAATAGATCTCCTGAGTGAGTTAACATCCTTTTTTAGCAGTTGAGCAAGGGATATTGAGTTTGATCTTACTTCTAAAATAACGTTTATATTAAGATGGGCATTAATGAAGGTGTTGGGGACGTTATCGAGGAACCAGTTGGTATGCTAAATTATGAAATCATGTCAACTGACAGGATTATGAACAAAAAATTGTATTCAAGACTTCATCCGGTAAATAATACTGTTTCACTGTATGAAATATCCACTAAACAAATTAATGTGGAAGACAGTGCTTTCTGGGCTTGCCATAAAATATACAGACAAGAGGGGTCCCTAGAGGAGGAGACATTAATGCATAATCTTTTTACCTGTAAATTTCATTGCTGGATCTGAAGCAAACACTGAAAGTACACTGGAGTAAGAGCTACTTTAGATGGCGAATCGGTATGTAAACACCCATAATATGGGATAAAATGAAATCACATTAAATGCATATGGTTTCTATCAATGAAACACCAGTAAGCAGAGAGATGACGCCTTAAGAGACCATTTATGTTCCAGACTGATATTTCTAATTGAATTTACAAAATCTCATGTGTCCCGGAAATCGCGTCTCGACAGTGGTTTGCCTATCTTGGGTAAGCCGTATATGAAAGGTACTGTGGAGCCTGATAGACGAAGTCAGTCATTTAATTCCATACCGATAATCACTTCATCTTTCATTTTCTTTAATATCCTTGTCAACTGTACTTTAGTCTGTTCAGTGAGGCATTTTTAAGATGTCTGTTTTGGAAATTCCTTGTCATAGGATAGAATTAGTGAAAGTTTAGTAATGTAATCGGATTTGTTCGGTAGTACCTTTCCAAGGTGCGTCGGTGGCACAGTGGTTAGGACTCCCGCCGACCATGCACATGGTCCGAGGTTCGATCCCTCGCCGACGCACACCTCATATCTATGGTTGGCCTGAGAATTTTGGGCTACCAATATCCACGCTGAAAATTCCATACTTTTACCAAAAATACGGTGTGGAATCAAGCTGTAATCAAAAATAAATAAAATTAGTTCAGGTTGAGATATCAGTTACCATTTATTAACATTTGGTAAATATTCGACGTCTGATAAGAAAGAACACGTTAGAATTATGTTTCCGAATATGAGTTCAATCACAATTCTGTGTATACTGAATGACTTGCAAACATGCCGTATATTGTCAACCTGCATTTACACTGCACCAACTGAAGGCGTCAACTTTCATAATAGTTTACCTTCACTGTAGAAATTATGCATTTTATGTGTTGTTTGCCAAGTATCATGCATGGTTTTTCCGCCAAGCCAATATCCCCTAGATAGATACTAACCCCTACTTCAGCACTCTCCATTATTTGGCGATGTCAATTAATCGAGCCTCAAAACATCGTCTTTATGTATTCAACATATTAACAACTAAACAATAATGGGTCAAAATTCAGTGATTGAAGTGTTCTAGTTTGGCTAGGCCTCAACGATTTTAAGCCAGATACTATTTATTTACTGATATATGATCCTTTACTTTATTAACGGTTGTGAAGCTTGAAGTCAGTTAAGTAGAGTTAGAAGATGGATAGTGACCAACATAAATGGATGGCAGTCATGCTAGGATAGAAATCATCACATGCATTTGATTAATAATTAGCTTAACCTGCAAATGTCAACATCTCATTTAATAATGGTTAAATTATCTTACAAAAAATTTTGCAGATAGTTTAGGTTTTGATGATATTAGTTAGCTAGTTGGCACTCGTCAGCGAGGCGTATCTGCAACCTTGAAGGAACTCATGTCCCTTCTGAGATTCGAGCCAGCGTCACACAGTGCTGTAGTCAGAGACGTTACCGCTGAGGGTTCGGGTTCGTGATTGACCTCCTGTAGCACTGTAGTGGATATTTTGAGTTGACACTAGTAACTAGTGTGTGTCTAGTCCTCTCTTTGGTGCAGACTAAATTCTATCAGTCAGGTTTGTGCACCGTGATGGCAAGCTACTTAGAATGGTGGCCACACTACAAACCTGACTGATAGAATTCAGTCTGCACCAAAGAGAGGACTAGACACATCACACTAGTTACTAGTGTCAAATCAAAATATAGTTTCAGTTTGTTTTTAATTTGTACTGTAGCAGTAAACATATCGGAAGTAAGTTTCATTGGGTAGTGGTTGTCCAGATACTGAAAAAACATTTCGTCTTGAAAATGAGGAACTCATGTTGATGAATAACTACTTACTCAGGATAGTATAGAGGTATTAAATGATGTTATCAGCACAGGGAAGAAAACATTGACTAAAAGGAAAAAGCTAGGCTATCGTGCTTCAATGCAATTATATTACATGTGTGAATTTTTTTGATGGATAGCTGGAAGGTCTTCTAAAATATCTTTGAACTTGAAGTATCGATTTCTTCAACTAATAATTTGTTAAAACCTGGAAGACATTTATGTTTTATGATTATGAATTAAAAAGTAACGAATTATGCTGACTGATAAACGCCGACTACATACAAATAATCAACCAAGTGTATGAAATTCTAACTCTTAAGATACTGGAAGCTAATCACAGTCGAAGAGTGTTCAAATGCACGGATCTAGATGTGGTCAACTGACAATTAAGGAGTTGGAGAAGTTTTACTGTAACATCACACATTCCTAATGATATCACGTTCAACCACTTTAATTTGATTCATCAATGAAGTGATAAACTGTCCTTATCTCATTTAAGTTTTCCTACTGATTCTCACAATGTTAAAAATACTTCGTCGACGCAATGCAAGAAATAGCGTAACTATTTTCGAAAACAGTCTGTCATCAGGAGGAGAAAACAACCTCACATATATAGGGGAAAATTCATTGGCTGACTGACTGCCTGATGGCTTTCCAAATTACCCTCTGTTAATTTGTTGTCCGTTAAATATTCTAATTTTAAGTCATATTGTTCAGATTTCTGTGTATTACTGACATTTTATAACTGCTCATAATAATACATTTTGGCTAATAGTTCTTCGGCATTCTGATATCATTTCAGTCAGATTTTGTGCGATTAAGACATATTTTTCACCTGGTCTGTGATTAGTGATTAGAATTACTCTCACTTTTTCGTATCGATTAAATAACCAGTCGGCTGAATGGGAGTAACACAATAAATTTAACTATCACAAAAATTTTATAATACGGCTAATCTGTTAGCATTAAAATTTAATTACCGATGACTGACATTTGGGTTAAGGCGTTGCAGAGGGGACTTCAGTAGATCTGCGTTTGCATCAAATTCTTCTTTTTGAACTAGATCTTCACAGATATTATTCTGGGGTGTGCAAGTGAACAGGCTAGATGGAAACAGCATGGTAATAATAATATCAGTAGTAATGAACTGGAAATCAGGTAAAACAAGACATATTGAATAGCTAGGAGACGGATAATAAATACACTTGAAGGACGATTTCACAGTTAGGCAGACATCATCTGAAAAATAAGAATGTTAATAAAGACGGCAAGGGTAAGGAGAGAACATCTTATTCTCGTAACCGCATTCTAAAATTCTTCAGTCAAATATTATTCCGAAAGTTCATGGAAGAGCCGGTGAGGAAGTTCGTCGTAAACCTGAAAATTTTCGAAGTAGATTATGAAGGGTAGTTCGGAAAGCATTATATATTGTATTTCTGTGTCTCACCTTCTAAACTCAACTTTTTATTGATCAAGACGTTGCGTGTATCTAAGTACATATTCGGTGCTACTTAGAAAGTTTCCAAGCAAATCATCACCTATGATGGTTGTTGAACCGGGAATTTAGACGAACCACATCTCTGCTTACCCAACTCCTATCTGATAATTCCACATCAAAGTTATGAGGTTTTTTGCTTTATATATAAAGAAAATCCACGTAATTTGAAAGGTTTTGGACTACATCTGGTGTCCAAAGCTCAGGTTTTTGTTTTACACGCGGATAACTGTTAATAGTTTGTACAGACTCTGATAGCGTGTCCCGTTTAGCACCATTGAATTAACCTGTCAATTTTTTCTGTTGTTCAAAATTTTCTCAAGTAACTCACATTCATTCCTATCAATAGGAATACAGTGAATGAAAAATGTTTATGTTAGGTCAACAGAAGCGAAATAATTAATGAAGACAGTACCTTTGTTAACACTAAAATCACATTTGATGGAAATGACAGGGGAAGGTTGACGCACCTTGAATATCTGACAGCTAACTGGAAACGAACTGTATTCTCTGAATTTAGGTTTGATAGTTTGAAATTAGGATATCGAAAGATTATTTTTAGTATCTAAGTAAAAATAAAAGTGTTGATTGCTTGAAGCAGTTAACTTTTGACAATTTCATTCAGTATTCGTACTTTTAGAGGTTAAAATAAATTTCGCTTTAAAGTATTAAAATAAACTCAAAACGTTGAAAGTTTACTTCTTTACATCTTTCATTTTACGGAATATACACACTGGGTCATAGGAGTTATAAGGAAGACAGTTGCAGTGAAGAAAATTTCCTTTTTCGTCGGAAAGAAAATTTTCTTCGCTGCAACTGTCTTCTTAATCTTTCATTCTCAAAAGTATCAAGCTCCAACCTGTTCAAATGAAATATAATGCGTGTTATTTGTTTAATTTATATATCAGGAATAAGTATACATTTAAACCTACATCTGGTTCAAAGAAGTTGGTTTGAAGCTTAGTTGATTCATTGAGGCATAAAAGAATTAAGGTCATATGTTTATTGATCTATTTGAGAGAATTAGGACGAGTTGAGAACAAGGTGATTCACTTGTAATGTTACTGTACGTACGCATTAGAAATAACAAAAAGACAAACTGTGTTAAATAAAGCAAATTCAATGATCAGAACAAAATAACCACCTTTATTAAATATGTACATAACTTGACTGACTGTCCTTTTTTGGATAGAGAAGTAACTTATGCTCTGCTATGTTGGTTTTAACTGAGTTGCTCGTAGATATGTTTGTATCTCATTTCCTAGTAAATCTGTGAATATGACTTTCTATGTACATACTACTGACTGATGTGCGTAGTTGTGAACTGCTCACGTTAAACAGTAGGTCTTGCTAATCACATCAAGGGGATCTAAAAACTGATAACATAATATCAAGTAGTCAATAAACTGTAAGATAAATAATAATAATTTGCTTTATCCCAAAAGACTCCCATTGGTACAGTGTGGAATTTTCAGTATTTAGTGCATAACTGCATCTAATTTCAGCGAATAAAATTGAAAACAAGTATAAAGATAATATCATAGGATTGGTAATGACAGTTCTTATATAGGATTGTAAAATAATGATAATGTTTGAAGTTAAGATTATCAGTCAATTATATCGAACAACATTAAAAACAATTTTAGGAATGACGGTAGTGACAGTGAAGTCAAATGTATACATACAAAATAAAGTTGCAAATAATACTAATAATAAGGTTAGTAGCTAAGATTTTCAGTTAATTGAGGTAATGTCACCATAGATTACAAATAGAAGGTAGTAAAAGGGCCAATTATTCAGCACACAACATAGTAATTCATAAGTTTCACGTTTATCACTGTCTCTATCATATAGAACACGGGTCAAATATGGTATCATCAAGTTCGTATACTTGGTAGTACAAACAAAGAATCTTTTCTACTTAGCTTTTGGTACTACCAGATGAGATAGAAGGGGAGAGGTAAGAATGGATGGAGAGGTGAGGGTCAGAAAATATAGATTTTATGGATACATGAGTATAGATATATATATATTTGTATATAAGCGAAGCAAGAAAGTTGTGTGAGTACTTTGATATGATTATGAGCAATAAATTGTACTCGAAACGTCATCAGTAGATATTACTGTATAACACTGTGAGACTTTATCAAAATAAAATTTCTTCTATAGTAGAATAATACTCCACCACATTGTCTAAGTTTCATCTTTATATCAGTAAGACGAATATTTCGGTCTTCTAAAAGAAACTGTGGTGGTGCGTAATTTATTGACTTGAGGAATATTTTTTGTTATCCAACTGTCCTTATTGTGCATATATAAGTATGCTAGATCTCCATCAAAAACCTGAATTTATTTATTTAGATGACAATAATGAAGGCATGAAATTCACTGCGTTCTCGGTAAGAGGCATAAATACTGCTAAAAGAAGTTTTGAAAGATACAAGCTTATAATGTTGTGAAAAAATACTATCTGTCTTTGAGCTAGGTGATAAGATAAATAGAATTAGAATATCATCAGAAGCAGTCTTTTAGCCAACCATATTGCTTTCACTAGAGAGAATTCAGTTTAGAGAATAGTATTTCGACAGAGCTTTAAAATCAGATTTTAATCTCAGTTATGTATTTGTATAAACACAGTTTCATCTCAAATGCTTGAATGCGTCGGTATGCTAGAGAATAATAATGCACAATTTCTGTATCTTAAAAATATCTAATAATGCCTTTGATGTTTTCAAAGAGGAAAATATTCATTGCAACGATTTCATTTTTAGAGTTGCTCAATCTTATTACAATAGACAATATTTGATACTTTCGTTATGCATGTGTAGGTAAAAATTTGATAGTGAGTGAGGATACTGAGCTGTAATGATATTTTTTTAGCTGATTATGAATCACAAATCGATAAGAAATATGAATGAAAACAGAAAGAACGACACAAATTTCCATAGCTATAAGGAGAGTGGAATTTAGGCATTGTAAAAGAGTATAATTGCGTGACAGAATAATTTTATGTAATAAAAACATACAGTAATACAGCAGTATTTACTAATTAAATTTGTGTGGGATTATTAGTCTCACATTCAACCATTCCCCCCTCCCCCGTTTTCCTGGCCAAACATCGGCTAGTGAAGTAGACCAGGCTTAAGACTGCATCGGTCTGGAATCGTATATCCACTGACTGTCTCATTTTAACACAGACGACATTAGAACTTATTATTGTCTATTATAAATGCAACTGTAAAAATGATATGGCTCCTTAAATGTTTGTTTTACGTCTCAACGGGGATGACTAATTTGATTTTGATTTTTACTCCACAAATTCGCCAGAATAATCCGGACGTTACAGTATTTACTGTGTTCAATCATTTTGAACTTCCACATAAATAATGACTAGATCTTTTTAAAGCTTCTGAATTGCTTTGAGTTAACTTCCTAATAAAATGAATGCTAGCAAAGATGAAACACTAGTTCTCTAGTGATATGACATTCGTTTCAGTATTTTCTAGTGGTTGGGTTGTCACAGAACATCGAAACATTATATATATATATATATATAATACCGCTTTAGTTGTCAGTAAATTTTTGATTTTAATTAGCCTGTAATTTAGCGGTGCTAACTATTCACCTGCAAAAGATAAAAACATACAGAGTACATAAGTTAGAATACCGTTTTATCTCTGAAATAACTTTATCTCATCAACAGACATTGCATTCGCAGTCTGAACTAGCCTTTGATCTCATAGTATCTGAAATGAAGACAGTCCACTCTTTTCAACTGTTGTTTTATAGAGAATTAGTATCGTAACCTGATGGTCCTGGGTTCCATCTCTAGTGGGGTTTTTAGTGCATGTTGCCGAAGGGTCTCAAACTAGGACGAAATAGTTGTCCAGTTCTTCCTGGTTTCCAGTGGTTCTCTAACTGGCATCATTACATAGTCAAACTTGAAACCATCTGTTTCTATTATAGTGATGGAGATAACTATCAAAGCAGCTTTTTGGTTTTTGATTGAGCTCAGACTGTGCCATAATTTTAAATAAGCGTAATACCGGATATCAATAATTATGCACCAATTATGATCTAGAAATATAAGTAAACATCCCTCCTTTTAGAAAACAACTATGTAGGGAATATAAGTGGGTAATAAACAGAATCAGTGTTGTGAATAAAAACAAGGCTGCATAATGCAAAACTTTTATTGTGATTTCAGATTAATTATCATTGCGCAACTGTGTCATACGACGTTGATACTTAAGTGTCAATAGGCATATGAAAATTTGGCTTGTGGCTTTGAACAAAATGCTCTGAAATCTCTCACAACAAATACTGCACGTTACAATTACAGATGTGTAGTGTACAGATTCATTTTCACCCTAATGAAACTATATAATGACCATACAGTTATGTTCAAAAAGTACGGACTTCACGCAGGGAAATCCAGTGTCCAACTGTATGCTGATGTAATTGCTTTTTGACCCTGAAAGAGAGGAGAAGATGCCTATTTTTAATTTACCGGAATGCTTCAGATCTATATATATATATCTTTTATCTTAATCTCGTAAAAACATAACCAACCCTTACAAACTAAACTACAGAAAATTAATGTGATGCTTGCTAGTGACTTACTACAGGTTGGAGTTTCCTGAGTTCTAGTGAGAAGTCGTGACCAGTGAGGTCCAATTAGACGTCACGTGTGTGGATGAATGTCCCACCGACGACAATGGTTGGGGTCACGCTAAATCACGAATTGGGAGAAGTTAGAATTCATGAGCCATTGAATCGGGTCCCAGTGGCTGAATGGTATACGAGCTCGCCTTGTAACCGGAAGGTACTGGGTTCGAATCCCAGTGGGTGCGTGCTGCCGATGACTCCCAGACTAGGATGAAACAGCAGCTGTCCAGTACTCCCTGGTTTTCAATGGTTCTCTAACTGATATCAATCCGTGATCAAGTCGTAAAAACATAACCAACTCTTACAAAATGAACTATAGAAAATTAATTTAGAAGACTATCCCAACCTACCGTTATGGATAATTAAATAATTGCACACTCACATTCATTAAGCATCTCCTGAAACTCTTATACGTGAAATAATGAAGAAGGTTCACACAAATTTTTTCATCATACATGGCATATACAGCTGATAAAAAACTAAAGGAGTGATAATGAATATTTTTACCATACTGACTTAATGGCCTTATAAGGGTAGTATAACGGAAAAGACTTAAAATCATCAGACAGTATAATCTCATTTTGCCCATATAATTATCTTTAAGTGAATAGCTTTTCAACTTTTAGGTGGTTAAAATGAGCTTAAAAGTACAGGATAACACAAGCAATCAAAGATTAAACTATAAGCCATTATGTTCTTAAGTAATTTACGTTTCAAAGGACTCATCTTTAAGCAGTTTTCAAAAGATAAATGAAAAATCCCTCCGTGCATGTAATCATTAATTTTAATACATTAAGGGTAATCTACAAAATTTTTAAGCAACTGTGTTGTTTTTCTGAACTAGATATGCAAGCCTAACATATCAGCTTAGACCTAAATCAAATGCATTGATACGCAATTGAAAGATGAACAACATTTTCTGGTCTTGAAAGCTCCCAGAAATTTTCAAAGAAGTTTCCAGTTCGCTTACTGCGAACACTTGGAAACTAAAGGAAGAGAGAAGGATAGTGAAACAAAAGATTATCCATAGCACCGATGAGCAACAAAAACAGGAGTTGAATGCAAGCTACAATAGGCTGAACAAAAGAGTAAAGAAGGGTGCCAGGGAAGACAAAAGAAAATATTATGAAGCCATGGGAAGTGAAGCAGAACAAGCTGCAGGCAAAGGAGACCTCGCCACACTCAACAAAACAAGTAGGCACCTACCAGGCAAAAGTTCGGCGCAGATTAAGCCAGTAAAGGATGACAATGGAAAGTCAATCACCAAAGAAGTAGAGCAAAGAAAACACTGGGCTAAACGCCTCAAAAGACTTCTAAATCGACGTCACCTACAACGGGCCTAAAAATACCAACAACAAAAGCAGAACTACCAGTGAACATTGACCCCCCGATGAAATCAGAAGTCCTGAATGCAATCAAGATGCTAAAAGCTTGAAAAGCAGCAGGACCAGATGGAATCCCAACAGAAGCATTGAAAATTGACCCAGAGACAACAGCGGACTTGATGACGCCACTATTGGAGAAGGTGTGGAAATGGGGCAAAGTACCTGAGAATTGGAAGAAAGGATACTTATTCAAACTGCTGAAGAAAGGAGACTCAAGTCAATGCGAAAACCGGCACGGGATTACACTCCTGTCCATCTCAAGCAAAATACTAAGCCGCATCATCCTGGAGAGAATCAAACACACCGACCTGGATGACAATCTTCGACCGGAACAAACTGGATTCAGGAGAAACAAGTCATGTATTGATCAAATCGCCACACTACGGGTCATCATTGAACAAAGCTTGGAATGGCAGTCACCTCTCTATCTATCTCAACTTCATCGACTTTGAAAAAGCCTTCAACAGCGTTGATCAAGAGGTCATTTGGAAACTACTTCGCTACTACAGGGTTCCATCGGCAATTATACATCTAATCCAAGAGTTATACGACAATGTTGCATGCCAAGTAATCCACAACGGGAAACTTACAGAATCCTTCCAAGTGAGAACGAGAGTGAGGCAAGGCTGTCTATTATCGCCAATGATTTTCCTGATTGCAGTAGATTGGATAATGCGACAGACAACGGAGATGAGGAAACAGGCATAAAATGGACTCACACAAAAAACTTGGAGGATCTGGACTTCGCCGATGATATATGTCTGATTTCCTACAAACTGGAAGATATGCAAGTGAAAAGCAACAAGTTGGCAGAAGAAGCATCAAAGATAGGACTTCAAGTGAACATAGATAAAACAGAGGTGATGAAGATTCCTGGCCAACATCAACAGCAACAACAACAACAGACAACAATCAGCATAAATGGGAGGAACCTGAAAGAAACAGCCTCCTTTACCTACCTAGGAAGCATCGTTTCAACTACAGGCGGACGGAAGTGATGAGGATATCAAAGCAAGAATCGGAAAAGTAAGACAAGCTTTCATTACTCTTAAGTCTGTGACTATGAGTGATCATCAAACAAATTATGAAAGTGGAATTATATTTAACCTTCGCTGCTACTCTGTAAAGCAAATGAAAAATTTTCTTTCGGAAATTTTTAGTAGTTTGTTGTAGAATAAGAGGAGCATCCTTTTTTCTTAGATTTAAAATAGTCTCTTTGATTGATTTCGATAAAGTGAGAGTAAAACAAATGATACACTTAAGCATATTATAAATATTAATTTAGCTTATTCACATTTTCACTTCGACGTTTCGTGACACTTCCTATAATTTATATGATACTTCCTGTCACCATATGGAGTGTGACAGGAAGGGAGAATAATAAAACCTATTATTTTATGCCACGCACCTTTGAAAAAAATCCTTCAGGTTCATATTTTCACTTCTGTTTTCCTTTGATGAATACAAACGTAGTGAATAGTTTTGGAGTTCGGAGGAGCCAAAGAAAACGAACTGTTGAATAGAGTTCCTTCTATTAGCAGAATACAATAAAGCAAGAATGCCAAATGTACCTAGATAACATCAGTTTATTTACAATTATTTCAAATATTTTTCTTAACAATCTAAAGAATACAAATATAATTGTGTATTCTTTGTACTTTTTCAAGAGTTGGTTTGTAAGGATTGACCACGGATTTGACCACGAATTGCTATCAGTTAGAGAACCATTGAAAACCAGGGAGTACTGGACAGCTGCTGTTTCATCCTAGTCTGGGAGTCATCGGCAGCACGCACCCACTGGGATTCGAACCCAGTACCTTCCGGTTACAAGGCGAGCTCGTATACCTTTCAGCCACTGAGATCCGATTCAATGGCCCATGAATTATAACTTCTACCATTTCATGATTTAGCGCTACCACCAACCAATGTCATCTGTGGGAAATTCATCCTCACACGTGACTGGATCGCAAAAGTGTGGCTGGGTAAAGGATGTTCAGAAAAATAATCAGATTTCTATAATGTATTCTCCGATATCCTCTGTTTGTGTGGAGAAAACTTTATTGTTTTATCTGAACATTACTCACCTAACCATATTCTTGCTATCCTATAAATAAAATATTTTCCGTAGTTACGTAACCTATTCAGTTTATATACTCTCTCGAGCTGAACTTTCCTTTTGTCCAAAATTTTGTTTTCTCAAGTAAATTCACCTACTGACTTGTGATCGTTAGACCCTTTCAACTTTTGGTAATTTGACAACTCACATCAATATTGAGTTTACTATGGAACATGAAAGTGACGGAAATTTTCACTTCCTCGACATTGCCATGAACCCCCTAGAAGACGGTAGTCTTCAGAAGTCAATTTGTCGAAAGCCTACATGGAAAGGACAATACTTACATTTTAATAGCTTTTGTCCAAATAACTTTAAACGCGGACTAGTCAAGACTCTGTACTGTAGAGCGACGAGAATATGCTCTATAGGGAAATTAGAGGAAGAATTTGAGTTTCTTGAAAAGATGTTAAGGAGCCATGGTTACCTTCAAAGGCTCATCAACAAGTAAAGAATATCTGAAGTCAAAAAGGTAAAATAAATCACAGTGGGTAAAAAGCCAATCTACGTTCAGTTTGATTATAAAGGTGAACACACTGCAGCAATGATCAAGAGAAGGCTGAGTACATCACTAGTCACAGCCTATCCTGCAGCTAAGGTCGTCCCCTGCTATCGAACAACTGGCTCTTTGGTGCAATCAAAAATCGACAGATATCCATCTTCAACTGTATATACAAATTTACATGTATCTGCGGGAGCAGTTGCATTGGAAGGACAGAGAGAAGGGCATATCTACGATTTTCTGAACATGTACCAAAAAGCTTAAGTCTAAAGGAAACAAATGCTTTAATCAGTGCCATCGCCAGGCATCTCCTTGACACGGGTCATGAAATGGACGTCGAAAAGTCGTTCAAAATTATCAGTAGGCATAAGAGCTCAATTCTCCTCAAGTTTGCTGAAGCCATTTCCATCAAGCGCCTGAAACCTGATTTATGCGTCCAGAAAGAAGCGGTTATCAGTCTTTCTTTGCCCTAGTAACTGGATATTTTCATCTCTCTTTCATCTGAATGCGTAATGCTGAAAAGTTTCCATTGTGTATGATTATTATTGTTGTTCGGAATAGTGTTTAATATTGCATATATATTTATATGTATATATTATTAGTGTATGCGTATAGTGATCGATTGATTTTTGTATCAAATGAATTCTGTGCAAGTATGTTAAAATTGTTTTTGTAGATATATTTAATAATGTCTTATGCCTGTAAGCAGCTGACGAGAAGGCAACGAAATTCAAGATGGTACCAATTTATTCTGCAAAATCTGTAGTTCTTGCTTCGTTCAAATTCAATAAGGGGAATGAATGTATGAAAGTTTTTAATCACTGAAATATCTGCTTTCACTCATAAATATAGTGGTATGGTAAGTAGTGTTGCTTACTAACAAATGAGAATATAAGGTCAAATTTTAAACTTTAAACAGTTTACTTAAATCTATGCATACGTAGTGGATATTACTAGCGGTGGTATTATGGCGTTTGCTACTGATAAGGTTTATCAGAAGTATATAAAGGGACATTCGTCAGCATAAAGACATCAATTAGGAGAGAGATAAATTTGACGCCATAAAAAACAAATAATTTAGAGTAGTGGGGATACATGGGAAACTTGAATGGAAGCATAAAAGAAGCACAATATGAAGGCCAGGAGTAGTGCAACACGGAAGATCTGTGCAAATGGTGCGTTGAAGAAAAGGTGTACATAATTTGACCATAAAGAGATGTCACAGTGTCAAACCCCCTTTCGGTATATATCGCTAAAAAGTCTTAAACTAGGGTGAAACAGGTCTCCAGTACTCCCAGGTTTTCCAATGGTTCTCTGACTAATGTCAGCCCATGTTAAAAACTTGTAGCCAATCAATCAAATCCCTACAAACCAGTAATTTATTATGCATTCGTTTGAACGCAATAGTATTTCAAAAATGTTAGTGGTTCTTCAGTGAGTATGCAGTAGTCTTGCAAGTAGTATTGGCAGTGTTCGTTTCATTCAATGTACATCACACACATTATACTGCAACGTTCTCTTCTGTCAATTATTTCAAATAAGGATGATAGGGGTGATAACCAAACCTCAGATGACAGGTATATATTCTTCCCTACAACGTTGACTGGTCAGTAAAGAAAACTGCAATAAAACATGATTCTGCTGAAAAGTCCTGAAAATGGTACATCCATGAAATGGATTCTTGATTATCTTTAGTTCACATTAGAGGAATGCTGATTATGCGGCAAAATATGTGGGGTTAGTTGTATGCTTGAACTCATATCTCCACCTCTTAATTATTCGCAGTTATCATAACCTGAGAAGCACCAGTCAGTTCTCATAGTTCTCTGCATCACAATATTCTGGTAAAGGATAATAGAAATAGTCAACAGAAACATATAAACTATGGAAGATGATGATTCATGTTATGCTACACCCTAATATTTTCCAAAGTTTAGTTTACATAAAGGTACTTGAACGACTAAACGAAAAATAATATGACAAACAAATATCAAACGGGAATACTTATCCATGATAGCTAACAGTGGCAGTTATATTATCAATGTCACGAAATTCATAAAAGTGTCACAGTTCCAATGTGTTTTCTCCATACCTTGATTAAAAAACAATGCTTTAACATATAGACTGAAGGTTGCACCAAGGAACTTATTTCATTGCTAAAAACGAAATTATTTATTTGCAAGACATTACCTGTAAAAGAGTTACAAATTTTTGAGTTATCAGTTGGCCATCGGAAAACTGGAACACTCCTGTCAAGTTGTGATAACACGTAGCAGTACGTTATTTTTAGGCAGGATTTCTGACAGTATATCATCGTTTAATTTTTCTGATGAATTCAGCTACTTAAGTCTATTGAATATACATATCAGAACTAAAATAAATGGGTTCAAGGTTCACAGCTTTTTCCATCAATATGTTGTTAAAAAGAAATTTAATGCACAAAATGTTCTCTACTATTTATTGAAGGAAGATATCTAATTCTAAATAATGTAGCATAGGCAAGCGTAGGAAGCCAACAGTTATCATTAACCTGATGATGATTTGGTAGTATTCACTAGGGTGAGAAACTTTTAGGTAGTATGTAACGCAGTTGCTCAGTCTAAACAGCACACAGTCGGAAAATAAGCTTTAGTGTGCGATAAATGCGGTTTTCATCATTTGTATTCAGATAAAAACAGTTGAATCAATGTAATGTCAGCCAAAGCTTCATATAGCAACCTAGGAAAATTCAGCTGTTTGTGATGAATAAATGAAGCACAATATCTGTGTGGATCAAAACTTGTGACGAAGCTTAAGTTGAAGCAAAGAATTTATTATAAAACTCATTATCAAAACGAATTATATCATGTGGAAGAATCAAACCTAATAATAACTGGATGTGAAAGGGATGCTACAGAAGGCTGGAGTCTCTTGTTAGTGTAAATAATGTATATCTTTCTGGTTAATAAATTTCCATGAACATCACTGACTTAAGAAACTTAAAAAAACTCATGAATTAGCTCACGCTATACTGATATTTCAAGGCGTATAAACAACAGTTAGATAATATCATATTATGATAGTTAGTCTACTTCAGTGTTTGTTCCTACTATATTGTTGGGAAGTTTGTCTGAATGATTAAGGTGGATGAAATTCTAAGAAGAGAAGATTAACATTTAGTTATTGAAGTGATAATGCATATCTTATTACTTATCTAAATGTACATTTCATTATTATGTTTATTTCTATTATTAGAAACATTCTGTTGCCCCTAGTTATAGTCAAATAATCGAAGGATAAAATCCCCAGTAGAGTTTATTCCAGACTAGTATTAGATTAATTTATAATATATTATATTATATATTGGCCGTTGCTCTAGGAACTTGATTTTTCGTGCTCGAGACCATCTCCCAGCATGGCTAAGCTAAGTAAAGGTGTAGTGAAAACTATTAACAGCTCGATATTGGAACATCTGGTGCAAACAGGACACAAAGCCAGCGTAGATGAATCCTTCTCTATATTATACCGGGTGCCAAATAAATTACCAAAATCATCGAAGCACTGCAGGCTCCAAACAGCAGAGACTATTGCGATTTGCCTCAAACAACCAGCACTCTGTGTCCAAAAGAACCAAGTCCATCTCCTACTATTGCCCTGGCCTTCAGTAGAAGCTATAAACTCATGAATTTGTACTATTATCTTTCTTAATGTTTCTGACATTCAGCTTATTCTTTGTTGATGCGATTCAGTTGTAATCTATCAATATTATTGATTTGATGTTGTTTAAACATTAATGTCGTTTATAACACTAACTCATTCATTCACTATAATGTATATATAAATGTAGAGCCTGATGATGAATTTATCGAAAAGAGTACTCTTTGTTCAGTATCCATTCTTTTGAAAAATTTTTAATCACTTTAATTGATGACTACTAATCAGCTTACTTTGAAGCTGATCTAAAAACAAGCATATATCTGAGGGAAGGCTAGGCTGTAGGGTATATACTATAGAATTAAAGTTTTAAAGGGATCAGGTGGGAAAAAACACTGGAAACTGAAAACAGTAAATAACCTTCTTTTTCAATTTTGGGGCTTAATAACACGAACACAGATATGCGACGTGTAGGTTGACATTCAGGCATCGTGTGGGAACATATCACTGATGATTTCCAATGCCAATTTGTGCCATAAAGCTACACCCATCTTATGCGATCAGCTATTTCTAGGTCCTCACAGATGTATTCATTAGTTTCATAATTCACAATTTCTCATTGGCCAGCCTTACGCCCAACCTTCCCTCTCTACTAAGATAATTACTGACTAGGCAGGATTTAGTAGTTCGGCCAGGAATCGAACCCGGACAACGTGTGTGTTTGACGAGCATTCTACGATCGCAGTCTTGACGAAATTCTAAACATTATACCCGCAAATGATTGGTCGATTTGAATGTATTAAAATAAATCACTGATGACAAAATTTTAGATTGTATTGTGATACAGTTAGCTGTAAAGTTATTTATCAGTGTTAATAATTTTATAGAAATCAGAAACTATTCTGGAAGTTGAGGGAAAATGCATATGAACTCATTCTACTGTTGATATTTTTTATGATTCCCACTTGACTATGAGCTGACTAATCTCAGACTTTTCAGTTTCGTAAAATAACTAAAGCCCCTATCTTTACACTTTTATACATTCTATCTCCAATCACGTGTTTTAATTCATATAATACTGCTGACAGAAATTTCAAATCAAGAAATCAATACAACCATTGTAACACTTGTGGCGTGAAGCTGAAACCTGTCCTAAAAAGTAACGGATAATTGTTGAGATGAGCAACATTAACAGTGGTATTGTATTTTGTCTAGCAGGATCTAGTACAAAACCAAGACTTCTTACGTGAGTCATAATGACAACAATTTTACAATTTCCTTTAATTAATGGTGTCCTATGATGCATAATATTACTCTAGTTTGAAGATTATTGCATCTTAAGAGTTAACTGGACTGTGTGAAAGTTTACGAGGTACAGACTTCGCTTTAAGATTCTGTCCTGTGTAATAATTTATAAAAGCATATTTTTAACACAGAATATGTAGTTCACTTATAATGCAGCTGTTTCCCTTGGCTGTCCTCTGTGAATACCTTATTGGTTAGTTTGTGTCTTGCAACAAAAATTGGTTGATTAAAAGGCGACATTGTCCACCATCAGGTTGATGATCCTGAGCTCCATCATTCATGGAATATCTGAAAACTTGAAAGGAGTTTCTGGATGGGGTGAAACGATCAACCAATGGTTTTTGACTTTTAGTGCTTCCTTTCCTATGATCCGATTAATTCCTCATGGAAGTGTTCAAGCGAAAACTGAACTGATGGCTACGCAGACAAAATATAATCACTTGACATACTGCTTGTGTATCTATAATAAATGTAATTCCACTGGCATACTGTCGATCTCGTTCACTTGAACTCACATAAGTAAATACTACTTGCAGTTAAAATCAAAACTTCTTGTGAAACACCTATTAATTAAAAGGTTGGTGAATATCTTTAACAGGACACTAAAACGTCTTTCTTCAAATATGTCAGACAAGAGATATGAACTGACTCTGAAGTAAGAGTCGTATCTTTTATCTTTCTCCAACGTTAGGGCATCGGTGGGACAGTGGTTAGCATGCTCAACGACCATGAACATGGTCCGGGGTTCGATCACCGCCCGACGTAATCCTTTACCTCACGTATCCAGTAAAGAGGGAAGGTTGGGCATGAGGCTAGCAAACTCATCCTGTAAAAATAAACATTGATACAGAAACTTCTAGCCTCCAGCTTGAAGCCTTATGTTCCACTGGGAACTTGAAAGAAATTTTAAAAAGATTTTGTTACTAAAATTGCCACAGGTTGATTCTCTGACAGAATACAATGGTAACATCGTGTTCGTCTCAAAATAGGTGACTTGAGATTATATATATATATATATATATATATATATATGTAGTGAAGAAGAGTGCTAGGAAGGACGAAGGTGATTTTCAACGAAACGTGTTCAACGGTTCTAGGAAGAAAGAAGAGACAAGACAAGGAATGGCTCTCAACGGACACTTGGAAATTAAAAGAAGAGAGGAGAATGGTGAAAGAGAAAATGATTCAATGCAAATACGGACAGGAGAAGGAGATACTGAGCTCAACTTACACAGCACTGGACAAAGGAGTGAAGAAGAGTGCTAGGAAGGACAAAACACGATTCTACGACAACCCAGCTACTGAAGCTGAAAAGGCAGCAGGCAAAAGGGACCTGAGGACACTATATCAGATAACCAAATCTCTACCCGGGAAGAGACTAACACAAGCGAAACCTATAAAAGACAGCCAAGGAAAGCCCATTACCAAGGAAGAAAAACAGATTAAACAATGGGCGGGTCACCTCAAAGCACTTTTAACCGACCATCACCTGCAACCCGTCCAGAAATACCAACAACAGCACGTACGCAACTGCAAGTTGACACCAATCCTCAAACAAGAGCTGAAGTCTTGAGTGCAATCAAGCTTCTGAAAGCTTGAAAAGCAGCTGGACCAGATGGAGTACCCCCTGAAGCACTGAAAGAAGACCCCGAGACTACAGCAGATATGCTGACTCCATTATTGCAAAAGGTCTGGAAGGAGGGAAAGATGCCTACTGACTGGAGGAAAGGTTACCTCGTGAAACTACCAAAGAACTGCTACTTACGCCTCACTCTGCAAGAACTGGGGAGGAATCATGCTCCTGTCGACGCCAAGTAAAATCCTGGGTTGCATCATCCTGGAGAGATTAAAGGACGCACTGGATACACAACTCCGACTAGAACAAGCTGGATTCAGGAAAGGCAAATCATGTACTGACCAAATTGCAACTCTACGCATCATCATCGAACAAAGCATGGAATGGCAATCAAACCTCTATCTCAACTTTATAGACTGTGAGAAGGCCTTCGACAGCGTTGATCGTGAAGTAATATGGAAATTACTCGAGTACTGTGGCGTACTCCAAATATTCATCAACCTTATTCAACAGCTGTACGACAGCGGCACCTGCCAAGTGATCCACAACGGAAGACTCAGTGAGGCGTTTGGAGTAAACACAGGAGTCAGACAAGGGTGCTTACTATCACCAATGATATTCCTAATTGTGGTGCACTGGATTATGCGTCAGACATGAATATCCTGAACCGACGCAAAGAACCTAGAAGACCTGGATTTCGCGGATGACTTATGTTTGATGTAACACACAATCGAAGACTTACAAGCGAAAACCGACAAACTGGTCGAAGAAGCAGCAAAGACAGGACTCCAAGTGAACATAGACAAGACGAAGGTGATGAAAATAACCAACCAACAACAACAACAGCAGCAACATCCAGCGTCAATCACCATCAACGGGTGGGATTTGAAAGAGGTTACTTCATTCACTCATATAGGGAACAGTGTCTCAACTACAGGGGAACGGACGAGGATTTCAAATCGAGAATCGGGAAGGCGAGAAACACATTCATCAATCTGAAACCAATCTGGAAATCTTCGTCACTCAGCATCAACAACAAAATTCGGATTTTCAATACAAACGTAAAGTCAGTTCCTCTATACGGATCAGAAACTTGGAGGGTCACAAAGAATATTTCGAAAAGGTTGCAGGCCTTTATTAACAACTGTCTCCACTCTATACTGAACATCAGATGGCCAGAAAGAATCACCAATAAGGAACTACGGGAAGAAACAAAGCAAGAACCAATCGCCCAACAAAAATGCAAGAGAAAGTGGAGATGGATTGGACACTCGCTGAGGAGGCCGGTTGGTGACATCGCGCGCCAAGCCCTCGAGTGGAACCCGAAAGAGAAGCGGCGTGTGGGACATCCAAGGGTGACAGGGAGGAGATCGTGCGAAGAGGAGTTGAAAGAGTATGGACTAACATGGATGCAGGTGAAAAGTACAGCAGGAGACAGAAGCAAATGGAGACGTGCAGTTGAAGCCCTATGATCCACTAGGAACCCAAGGGAGCAATAATAATAATAAATAATATATATGTAGTGACTAACCAACTTTCAGTTTCTTAACTGTCAGCATATTTAATCTAAAAGACCTTTGAATGTGGTCTAGACTTAGTTAAAAACGTAACATTTACATTCCATCCATTCTTTTTTTCGCTATTCATTTTTCTGTTCCTCATATTCATTGCATTCGCCTTTGTAAATGAGTCATTTTATCAGACAGTGTGGTGCATAAGTGAACTAATAATGTTCAGTTTAACCGATATAAGAATAAAACTTGTGCCATGTGGTAGAGTGTAATTCCATTATGGGTAAATTTTGTTTTGATAAAGTCTCACAGTGTTATACAGTAATATTTACTGATGACGTTTCGAGCACAATTTATTGCTCATAATCATATCAAGGTGATATCGTATCATATGAGCAATTAATTGTGCTCGAAACGTCATCAGTAAATATTACTGTATAGCACAGTGAGATTTTATCAAAACAAAATTTACCCCTAATGGAATGTTCAGTTTAAGTTCAAAGATCACAAAAAATTTCCAAATTACAAGAGCCTAGTTTCATATGGAGCCTAGTTTAAATGTAGGAATGTTCCAAAACACTGGAAATGGCGCTATGATTAACTCGCCTATAGTAAACAGTTTTTTCACTTTTTTCTCAGTAACTCTTTATCAAGTACCAGTATTATTTGTCTAAATATCTGAAATCAATAACTTTCTCAGATGAAGGTGGTTAATTTCATGAACATCTGAACAATGCAGTGTAAGTGTTCCTCGGAATCTCATATATTTAATAAATAAACACTTTGTTACACATGGATATAAGAACAGAATCACAGTACTGTGATTAGTTTAATTCCTTCATAGAGTAAGTTTATTTGATGAAAACACAGTGATATGTCATCATTTAATAATGACATTTCAAGCGGAATTTACTCATAATCATATAATTATCACGGTGTGCCTTTGATCAAGTAAAATAACTCCATGATAGAACTTTGTCACACAGTCACTGTGATCGTGATGACACTGATATTTTCACATCTTAACATCTGTGAAGTCTAATACTACTTCACTGACCTGCTGGAATAACTTGCGAAGTCAGTCTTGATGTGACCCTTAATGATGCATCCATGTGGAAGTGAATTTCAAGACATTATTATAGAATAATTCTAAGCAAAGTGGCACGGTGACGTCCATCTGACTGTATTCACCTAGATCAGTCTTCTATTGTAACCAGGTCTTCATTGAGCTTTAATCAATTATTGACTACATCCACATATTTCGTATTGCTGAAGTGTCATCACTGTGTTTAAATGAAACTCTTACTAGTGGATAAGTATTCACAAAAGTTTACTAATATTTATTTGTCTTTTTCTATTTTACTCACAACAAGTCAAGCTACCTAATTTTGTTGGTTAGCTAATTTTATATTCAAGGTTACATCTGACTTCCTCCAGTAGTCATAAAATGAATTTTTATCAGATTGATTAATATCTGTGGTTTTTCTAACAAGTGACTAGTCGTTTTACACATACTTCCTAAGATTAATCAATACACGAAAAAAATTATGAAAAATAAAAGAAAACTGTTTTTCTTTTCTTGGAATGAATTTTCACTATCCTGGGTTTTTTTAATTTTACCCTATAATATTTAAATGAACGTCCTAAGTAAATTTATAACCTGAAAATAAATGAATCTAAATCGTTTGTCCAACGAACTTCTGAATGAGGCGTTATATTGAAATTTGACAAAAATTTGTGATTGCTTAATTCTTCCTAATCGTGATCATGTTTTCTCAAACCAGCGTATCGTAAATTCGGAGTATGGGTGTAAAATTTCAGGTTCTGTTGAATGAGCCCCCAAAGGTATTGCAAAATACTAATAGGAAGCAGTAAAAATAGTCAAATACCCCCTAAAACAAGTTTAGGAAGGCTTAAAACAGTCTGGACAAATTATATCATTTGGTCGAGGCAGAAAATTCATTAAAGTGTGATTGGAAAACTTTGAAGCTATACCTTTATGCAATCAGTTACATGTTGGCCTCAACACTTCAAGGTTGGTAATGTGTTCAATGATTTTTAGATAATAAAATTGAATTTTCCTCGCCAACACAACCAGTCTCTCTTGTCTTTTTGTTTCGGTGGGCTTTGAAGCTGAGAATTAATTGGTGATCAGTTTTAGTATCAAACTTACAAATTATCGGAATTCATACATCATAATCGACATAAAAAAGTCTTTTGTTAAGCATGTGCACTGAACATCCACTTAAAGAGCTATGGTAGAGGATTTAGGAATAGGCTGAGTGGTAACTGAGAGCAGAGTGAACACTTTTAGCCTGAGTCACGTGGCAAATCTCAAGTAGCTAGGGTGGGACAAATGTAATTATTGAAAAGTAGATTTGAGAGCACCAAGTAATACAGTTAAGAATCTGTTGTAGTGGCAGTGATACATTCATTCAAAATCCTTATCTCCTTTTGTTTTTTTATTTTATCCACATAACATTTTACCTTGCACCTGTTTTCCTTCTTATCATCTCAATGTACACATGTGAGCTGTAGTGACTTGTACTAGCAAGCAGCAGTTCAACGTTTTATTTAATTTCCTTCTTTTCAGATTATATACATTCCTATTCATTTCATAGCTCTGACTAATGACTAGTTTTCCAACTTTGCTCGTACGGTTTTCTCAGAAAACTCTGCACTCTCCTATCCACCTACTGTTTGTTTCTTCTGAGTCAACTCATGAGGCTTGAAATGAGAACACTCTTTACCATTAAGTGAATAAAATATGAAGATACTAAACCACATTGAGTTAAGATAAAACTGATGGTTTGAATCCTGGTTTATTATATATATTATATATATATATATATATATATATATATATATATATATTGTATGATACAACTAATTTTTGTTTCTTAATCATCTCTACTTCTTTCCAATATTTAATAAAGGAAACAACTAATCATTCTTTCTTTAAAATCCCGTGTAAGTTGGGGCATAATAATCCATGTTATCTTATATCAACATAACTTTCATAATTTTAAATAATCACTTAATGAATAATTTAGTCTATATGTAGAGACAGAGAGATTACAGCTGTATGCAGTTGCTTTCATAAGCTGGTTGAGAACTTTGTAAGTTCTGCTCCTGTCAATTTTCAATTTATCCATCGTAATAATGAATAATTCACTAGAAAGTCGTTGTTTATTAAAAAAAATAATTTAGTTTTCCTTTCTTTCCTCTGTCATTAAAGAATATAACTATTGTGTTGGATTTTTCCTGCCTTATAATTACTCTTTTACTATGAGAATGATAAATGTACATACTATTGATTTTTTCCTTAGAATTAACTCACTTCACACAACTAACCGTCTGTCATAAACAGATGTTCACAGTTAGACATAGGCAAATTAGATATAATTCAAGTTTTATTCGATAGAAAATTAAAATATAAAAACTCCCTCTATTGATAATCTGCAGAATTTTAAAAGGGAATAACAAAACTCGCCTTCCTTATCACAAATACCTATCTACTTCTCTCACTTCCTTTTGACTATTAAAGAATTTTGATCATCAACTTTGTACTGATGTTTGCCCTCTTATCGTGTTTTGTTTATTGTGCATATGTGAGCTGCATCAAGTTGGCCTAGTAGACAGCTTAATTCAGTAGCACACTTTCGTGAAATAGAAAATTTTAAAAATTTTAGATATTTTCTAACGTTATCATTATTCAGGAAGCTAAAAGACATTGATAAGAAGACTACTAATCGATAGTAGATTATGACGTCATAATGCCTTTTGGGGACTTATTGTTAAGTAGTAAATCACGTTCTAACACGCATGATTATAGGGTACTTTTTATTTTTGGGGTCACTAACATGGGTTAATATACTGATAAGCAATTTGTCATCTTCCAGGCTAACTAAACGGATTTGTAATCTGTTATAATTGTGTCGAATGGTTTCAAGCAATCAGATGCTTTCCCCTGGATTTAATTAGAAAATCTCTGATGCTGTGGTAACTAAAAATAGATATTTTGTTTACTCTGAGAGATATAATTTAAAATGAAAAATATTTTACTGCTTAGAATGTTAATGTTTAAGCCCAATCATTCACTGCTCTAGCAAGGATTTCTTTCTCACATCAATCGGCCAAACTGTCAGTCAAAATTTGATTAAAATAATGTTAATCATATATATAACTAGTTATAATGGAAAAGTGGAACCAAATCAACAAGATATCTGCTTACAGAACACACATCAATACATACATTCAAAGCTATTTTTGAAAGACTAGTCAAATACGAACGTGTCTTTATTATGGAGTAATTTTCTTTATGGAAACGTTTCTTATAGCCTTTTGACAAATGTTTACTGCTAACTAGTGGAATCTTCCCTTTCTGGTTTCATTTATTCTGTCTAATTTTTCCACAGGCTTCAGATTTCCAAGTGTCATATGCATATAAGAATTAAGAAAGATTTAAAACAAAGAGGATAATTATTCACTATTAATATATGAAGGGGGGTAGGGATATTCTTTTCAACTAAGTTACCTCAGAAATAATATCCATATACTTTTCTTTACCACACTATTAACTGCTACTACTAGTTTTTATGATGATAACAAGAGTAGTATTAAGAGCAAGTGCACCTACTTATCAGTATTACTAGTAAACCTTTTTTATTTTTTTTTTAATTTATTTTTTGATTACAGGTTGATTCTACACTGTATTTTTGGTACAAGTGTGGAATTTTCAGCATGGATATCGGTAGCTCAAATTTTGCAGGCCGACCATAGATATGAGGTGTGCGTCAGCAGGGGATCGAATCTCGGACCATGTGCATGGTCGGCGGGAGTCCTAACCACTGTGCCACCAACGCACATGTTAAGACCTATACAGTGTTTATTTTACTGAACAAGTGAATGGATTTCTTCCAACTTCTCCAAAGTAACGGTTATCTTGTATCATAATTTTTCCTTTAGCCACCATAATTTAGAAATCTCTTCAGTTGTGTATATGTATGTACAACATACTGCACTGTCAAACTGGAATATGTTTCTTATCCACACTTGATTATGCTGTAAAGATTTTCCCAATGTGTGACTATTTAAACTAGGCCGAATCATGACAGATTTATCCTGGTTTATGTGCCAATAATTTTTTTCCTAGAAAACATCTGTACAACCAGATAAGTAGATGATCTAGATGCTGACTGTATAAGAAAGTGAAAGTTGGCGGATGGGGTAGGGGACTAAGTTCAATTGATAAGACTACAAAAAACTTAAAAAGATTTAATATGTTATCACTATTTTAGTGACTGAAGTTTTTCTATAATCTCTACAAAATAGCAAACAAAATTGCAGGGTGAATAACCCTGAATGTTCAACATGACAAAAAAATACTCCTTTCTACTATAGAGACAAATCCTTTTGACCATTAAATATCCACATTATTACTAATACTTCTTTGGGTCCTGAGTGAAACATAGGGATTCAACAACACATGTCCATTCTACCCAGTTCTCTTCAGTCCTTTTTAACTGACTCATTGGGTGTCAATATGATCTCATATTCTCTTCACACGACCTCCTTCATGTCACTCTTGAATACCCAACCCTTGGTTTCTCATTCGGGTTCCACTAAAAGGCCTTGCCTGAGGTGTCACTCAAAGGTCTTCTCAGAGTGTGAATTATCGCTATTCACTCTCATCTATATATGCTTTGTGAGCTAGTTGGTGGGATAGTTCGTTCCCAGAGTTCCTTGTCGCTCATTCTTTTTGGCCATTGGATCTTTACTATCGAGCGCAGGCAGATTCTTATGAAAGTCTGTTGCCTCTTAGCAATGCTTTGAAAGACACACGAAATTTCTGAACCATAAAGAAGTATTGACTTGGTATGAATATTGGAAATATGAATGCAGCGGATTTTCGAACTAATTTCAGAATGATGAAGGTCTGCCTTGCCTCTCTGATATCCTCATGTATGTCACCTGTAAATGAAACCATTCTGTTTAGATGAGTGAAAGAAATGATCTCGTTTCAATGTCTTCCGTTAATTCTGATTGATGCTTGTTTTTGTTGGTTGGTTATCTTCACCACTTCTATATTCTCTAAGCTCGCTTGTTGGTTTTCTGCTGAAAGTCTTCAAATTTATGTGACATCATCCATGAAGTCTAGATCTTTTTCTTCTTATTGGTCCTAAATATACCTGTCTTTCTGCAATCCGCGGTCTGCTGCATGATCCACCACAATCACGAATATCACTGGTGATAGTTGGCGGGCTCACATTACTCCTGTCCTCGCTTCAAGGACTTCCTCGATTTCTGCATTGTGAAAAACCTGACATGTGGCATCTTCATATGGTTGTGGAATGAGGTAGATAGAGATTCGAGGCTTTCCATAGTGTTGAAGCAGTTTCCAAATGACTTCACGCCAAATTCTGCAAGAGTTCAAGTTACCCGTCTTTGATAATCTGACAAAATAGCCTTTCTTTCAGTCAGTAGGCACTTATCCTTTCCTCTGATTTTTCTGCAGTGGTAATGTAAGGATATCCAGTGAAGTACCATCAGCCCCAACGGGCTGATCTATGACGAAATCTTAGCACGAATACAGGGGGCTCGTTTCGCATTTGTTAGTTTACGCCGACTCTGGCGTAGACGAGATGTTCGACTATCGACCAAAGGGCGGGTGTACTGCTCATCAGTCCGCTCCGTCCTCCTTTATGGTTGTGAGACCTGGCCACTGAGAGTGGTAAACATGAAAAGACTAGCTGTCTTTTATCATAGGTGCCTGCGTTCTATTTCCCGTGTAAAGTGGCATAATAAGGTGAGCAACATGGAGGTTAGGCGTAGAGTTCTAGGTAAAGAGGGGAAATCAATCGACGAAGTCGTGAAGCTACAAAGACTGAGATGGTTAGGACATGTGTTACGTATGCCAAGCCATTGCCTCCCTCGACGAGCTATGTTAGAGGATATAGGGTCAGGCTGGAAAAAAGCTAGCGGCGGTCAAACAAAAACTTGGCATCAGTCAATGAAATCCACAACAGTTGGTCTAAGCCACGTAGAAAGGTGTAGACTTCCAGGCTGGGGTCCTCGGGACGGTAAAAATCTATGGTTGGAAACAATCGGTGACATGGCTCAAAATCGTTCTCAGTGGCGCAGATGCATCCACTCCCTGTGACTTATGATCTTCAATGAAACTGTTTTGTATTTCTTTATTACTCCTTTGTCTCACACCTCTGCTCACTGTTTCTATTATGCTTTTCTTGTACTTTCTTCTCTTGCTTCGCGTGCTACACGGAATGTGGCGACTTGAACTTCCGCACATTTGTGCAAAGTTCTATGTCGAAAACAGACAGACAGCTACTGGGTGGAATTCCCTCTGATTCTGCTGCCTTCTCGGGTGGCTTCCATTTACTTTATGGCATCCCAGGCTTCTACTTTTTCTGGAGGCCACTGGTAATTCTCAGACTGTTGATAGTATTTCTGGACGATTTATATTTAAATATTTTACTTTTTTCATTTAGTCGGCACATTGTGACGTTATGTAATATCACTTTAACCACTAGGAAATTCAACCAGTAAACAAAATTTCATATGAAGATTACTCAAATTAACAGTAGTAGGTTTATGAAACTATGGATTATTGGGTTCAGCATACTGTTTTTTAAAGTGATTTGTTACGAATTTCATCATTTGCTTCCTTATTTATTTAATAGTTTGGAAGTCATATTGTGTTACAATCCTCACCGAATACCAAAGAGCAGTGTATCTATAAGTGACTATCAAATGTTTAGATTTCATACTTTTACTATAGCCTGTGAATTGACATGTAATGCTAATACAGTCAGTGGGAACTTTTTTACTCACATACACCCTCATAGTTAAGAAAAAGCATATGAGATAATCTAAGTCCAGTGATGAATATTCTTTGGTTCAAGATTAAATCTGCTGTTTTGTATCCTTTGAATGTTCATATCAAAACATAAGTAAGACACTTCATTGTAAATATTCGTATGTTAATGAATTCCAGGATAAATAGTTCACTATTTATAAACATCAGTTTGCAGTATATATTATAACACCGAATTCGCTTTCCGTCGAATGAATTACTATACCACAGAATATTATTTCTTTATACACAGACCAACATGAATTTTTAGCTGATTTTTTTCATTTTATTTGAGAAATCCTTATCGACAGTCTAATACCACTGTAATATAGGAGATGATAATCAGTCATGTCATCTTGTTTTGCAGAATGCAGCAACATCCCACATTCACTCTGGTCAAATAACAACTGTCTGAAGTACTTTATCACATATAACTTTCTCCATAGAAGAGTGTATCAGAGTAAAGAGGCTAATCTGAGAAACAAAAGTGATTTAAGTGTTGGTTTGTAGGGATTTGCTTGGTTACAGAATCTCATCATGAGCTGACATTATTTAGAGAACCATTGGAAAACGTGTGAGTACTGGACAGTAGTGACCAGCAGGTTGGGTGTGAGGACAAATACGTGCTGAAGACATTGGCTAAGGGTCGCGCTATGTCGTGAATTGGCAGAAGTTAGAATTCATGGGCCATTGGATCCGGTCCCACTCGCTCAGCGGTCTACGAGCTCGCCGGCCTTGTAACCAGAAGGTCCTGGGTTCGACCACCGGTGGCTGCGTACTGCTAAAGAGTCCCAAGCTAGGACGAAAAGGTTGTCCAGTATCCCCAGGTTTTCTAATGGTTCTCTAACTAATGTCAGCTCATGATGAAATCCTGTTCCCAACATCAGTGATTTTTTTGTAATCTACAACTCAATTCTTTTTTCCACAGTATTAACTGAACTTGCTTCTAAGCACAAAAATAACTTGAAAACAGTAAAGCTTGATATGTATAATGAATCGATACTATAGTCAATCATGAAGAATAATAACCTCAGACAACCAGTCAGGTCAATGTAATACCAAAATCAATTTATGTATGGAAACTGATTTGATTTGGCATAAAACAACACCTATGGTTGATTGGAACATAATTTTTAATAGCAATAGAGACTGAAAGTTAGCACAGTATGTTGCTAGGTAATTCAAATACATCAGAATAAATGTGTTCAAATACTAGTTCTCTCATAATCCTATGTCTTTTGAATGACTTAGCGACATGTAGTTTACCGTGAGCCGAAAAATATATTTTTCTTAACAATCTGAAACATTAAGTCTTACCAGGTACACTGGCTTTATCCCTCCTTGGGGATCGATCATTTCAGTAGACATAAGAGATGGCTATGCAAATAACGAAAAATATTTCAGTTAGTTACCAACACACTATTTAAAACGAACCAATAAAACGCATCTGACATCAACATACTTTTAACACGTGGTGTGGTGGCTCATAATCTTTTATTTAAAAATATAGTAGCTCTAGGAGGGTCTAAAGTAAAAGGCTCGCTGCTAAGTCATACAAAAAACCACATCAATAAACTAGGACTTGGATACAGTTATTCTAATGTGTGTTTTTCCTTATGAATTTATCGGTATATTTCGCGATTTGAAACGCTGCAAAGACACACTGACAGTGAAGGGACTTAGTGAGTTTCTGCCATATTCTGTCAAGCTTTCAGAAGCGAATGCTAATAGTGATACTCTGAAAAGCCGCATAAAGTATGGTGAATATCCAAAATTTTGTGACATTAAACATAAATCCTCCGCAAAATCCAGATCATCTAGAGTTTTCTAATCGGTCGTCCAGCATATTCCTGTCTCCTCGCTACCCACAGTCTGACGTATAATCTAGTCCACCACAATTAAGAATATCATCGGTGGTAATAGGCAGTCAGATTGTCTTACTCCTGTGTTCACTTCGAACGCCTTACTGAGTTTCCCGTTGTGGATCACTTGACATGTGGCAGGCATTTTCATGCAGCCAGCTGTTGAATAAGGTTGATAAATTCTTGGTCACTGCATGCCGTAGTGTTGAAGTAGTTTCCAAATTACTTCTTGGTCACGGCTGTCTGTCGAAAAGGTTTCGTCACCATTATATGTTTTCTTCTGTGATGACGATGCGTAAACTTGCAATTTGACCAGCAAATGATTTGACTTTCCTGAATCTACCTTATTCTTTTGTAGGTTCAGTTATGCATCTAGTGTATCTTTTATTCTATCCAGGATGATATGACTTAGTAATTTACTTGGCGTGGACAAGAGCATGATTTTACACCAGTTCTTGCAGAGTGAAGTGTAAGTCGCCTTTCTTGGGCAGCTTGACAAGGTAGCAATCGATGGGTACTTTTCCTTTTTTTCCAAACCTTTTGTGATAATGGAGTGAGCACAACTGCCGTAGTCTCTGGGTCCGTTTTCAGTGCTTCAAAGTGGGGTATTTCCGTCTGGTCCTGCTACCTTCCTGAATGAACTTCAGTTGCTTGGTCACATTCAGGATTTCTGCTTTCGTTGGAGGATTGGTGTTCACTGGCAGGCAGTTGTGTGCGTGCTGTTGGTGGTGGTGATGGTGGTGATATTTCTGGGCACGTTGCAGGTGATGGCTGATTCCAGAGTCCTTTAAAGTGATTAACCCATTGTTTCATTTGTTCCTCCTCCTTGGTAGCTAGGTTCCCTTCAACATCTTTTATTGGTTTCATCACCACTGTTGGTACTTTTTCGGAAAGACTTGTTTCATCTTATATGTCATAAGGTCTGTCTTACCTGCTGCCTGCCTGCTCTCCTTCATTTGCCATCCAGTGGGTCGTAGAATTGTCCGTTGTCTTTGTTAGCATTTTTCTTCATTTTTTATTCAGTCTAGTGTGCATTGAGCTCAGCCTTTCCTTCTGTTGTTTGTCTGTGCATTGAGTCATCTTCTCTATCATCCTCCTCCTCTCCTCTCTTCTATTAGTTTCGAGGTATATGTCCGTTGGCAGCCATTTCCTCTTTTATCTCTTCTTTCTTTCTTGAACAGTTGTACACATTTCCTTGAAAATCACAGTTAGTTTCAATGTTCTTCCACATAGGTTTCCTCAGTAGGAGTTTCTTCGACTTTGCTCTGATCTTATCTGTAGTGAATGTATTCCTTATTGTTTTGTCTTTCACTTTCTGAATGTCGGAATTGAGTTGTGATCTGCCTCCAGTTGTTCTGAGGGCTTTCAGCTTGGCCTTGAAGGTCCCTTGAATTTGATAATGGTTTGGGCCCAAATACGCTCCCCTTCCTTACTTTGTGTTCAGCAAGCTGCATATCCACTTCCTTGATCAGAATTGAGATGAAGTCTATCTGGTTTGTGTTGTCTGTCGGGTGAAATCAATGTTGCTTTGTGTATATCGTTGTGTTTGTACGTGCTACTTCCAATCACCGAATCATTGAAAGCGTAGAAGTCTGAGAATAATTTTCCCTTCTCAATCTTTTCGCCAGATGAGAGCCTCTCGACCCATGATGACTTCTCTTCCTGTTTTATCTGCCGCCAGTTCAGCTAACATTCATATCGCCCATGAGGATTTGGATGTCACCATTTGGGATGTTGTCCATTACTGTTTCTAATTGTGTGTGAAGATCTGCTTTCTTCACTTGTTCTGCGTTGTTTGTAGCACTGTGCGTTGAATAGTTGTGACCTTCCAACCTTCCCTTTGAGTTGAATCTTGCTATCATGATCCTGGGTGAAATTGGTTCCCCCTGCATTAGGGTTTTGGCTGCCACTGATGACAGCATGATAGACACTCACTTCCTCAGTGTGCTCGTGGGTGCCTTCTGGGTGGCTGCCTCTCCAGTTGACAAATTTGACAATTCACATCCATTCCATCTGCACTCACAGATCCCCACCACTTCTATGCCATATCTTTGCATCGCTTTGACTATCCGGACAGCCTTCACATACTCGTACATTTTACGGACATTCTACGTCCCCATTCTTATTCTTGCTTCCATCGAGAGAAGACAAATCGACTGGATGACTGGTCTCTCGAAGGCCTTCACCAGCCCACGTCGTTTCGACTATCCGAATCCAGTGGAGAATAAGTTTGTGATTTGAAGTTTTTGTATTCTTATTATATTTTTGCGCGTTGAAGTTTCTCTAGCAGTTTGATAGCTTTTGTAGTTTAGAGTTGCTAACCGCACTCTCAACGTTCCCTCCTTATCCGGACTTGGGGCCGTCTAGAAAACTAGCTATCTAGTCAACTAGGCGAAATTGGTCGTGAGAATTATATTAACAAATTATGTACCATTCCTTACGACAAAGAAAAAATTTTAAAATCAACCGAGCAGAAAGATAGAACGGAGGGTCATGAGAATATATTGTCAAAAACCTTGAAGAAGTTGAAGAACGAATCTATTATTACTACGTATATGTATGAACACTTCAAGACTTCTGGTTCAATCATTCCTCGTTGATATGGTTTTCTTAAAGTGAATAAAGATGGTGTCCCTCTGCGACTTATATTGAGTATCATTCTACAGCCAAATGGCTTGTTGAAATCCCTGAACCAGTAGGATCAAATATATGTAAACAATGTCTTTCGGACACTTTTGACTTCGTCAGTTGTGTTGATGGAATCAATGTGACCAGTAAGGATATGATTTCATTAGATGCTTGCTCTTTATTTACTAATGAACTGTTAGAAGAAAATATTTGTTGTCCATGCGATTACGTAGACCTAAAATGCATAAACAGGGTAGTGCCAGATAACTGCCTGAAGCAGTGATTATTGAGATGCACGCTTTATTTACAATTTAGATTGGATGGTGTCATTTATAATCAGAGGGATGGAGTCACCATGGGGTCTCCATTAAGACCTCTCCCAGCGGATGTCTCCATGGCGAGCTTAGAGACTGGTCCGTTGAAAGAAACAATATCGAGTTTGCATACATATAAACAACACATTGACGAGAGCACTATTTGAAAAGGTAACTGTTCAGTTGCAGAGCTTCTTGAAAAATGTAATGGTTCTCACCTATCGATGATTCTCACTAGCGAAGAAGAATCGAATTCCTCATTTCATTCCTTAGATGTGATGTTACGTGTTACGTCAGTTTACCGAAACCCAACATTTACAGTACACTAACTTTAACAGTTGGGTATCTCTGAGTAGGAAGAGAAACCTTATACGTTCTCTTCGCTCCAGAATTCGTAAAATATTCTGTAAAGATACGGTCGACATAGAACTAGAAAACATTCACTCAACTCCCTTAAATGATGGAAAGCTTAAAAGGTACTAAAGAAGACACTCTTTATGTATTTGACGTTCAAAAGTGACGCTGTTACTGAAGTGATTGAAAGTCGTTTGTCTAAATGTATGAAGTGTTGTTTTTATGCATCTGGCTTACACTTATTATTTACCAGCCAAAATATGATTTTACTTTGTTAGGGATACACTACCGCTTATGTGCACCTCTGTGTGAATATACCCATTCACATGCTGGTGTGGAGCTGATTACTTTGGAAGTTGTAAGCTTAAACGCGTAATCTATCAGGCACTACGAAATCAAAAATCTACTTTTACTGCATAACAGTGAATGCCCGGTCCGATGATTACTAACCGTCTTTATTAGTGAGGTAAATTCTAAATAGTTATTTTGTATTGGTTGCATGGTATCCTATTGTTGTTGAATGAAGTAAACATTATTTAAGCCTGAATTTATATAACTGATATTAAATAAATTACTCCACTTATGTTGATGGAATAGCTCCATTTCTTTCTTTCTGAAGCCAATGAGAATACATTTCAGTTTATATCGAAGAATGTAAAATATCCGTAAAAAGAGACGAGGATTTCGCCATCCCAAATTCTAATAAATCATTTTTTCAGCCTAAAGATAAAAAATTGTTCAACATTGGAATAGTCATCCCTTGAAACTAGTGGCTATAACTTAAGTCACACCAAGTTTGTTCTTCACCAGCTATAAATGTATGCTCAAATATATTAAATGTAAACTGTCTCATTTATTTGCCTCTGTATGCATGTAAGAGTCACCTATTTCATGATTGGGAGCAATCGGCAGGAAGCCTAGCACCTAGGTTTCGTTCTTGTTAGCAGTCGTCTGCAAGGCTTATCTGCAGCTTTGAAGGAGCTCATGCCCATTCTGGGATGCGAAACCGTGTCACCTAGGGCTGTAGTTAGAGGTATTACCATTGATCTATACGGGCTTGCGACTGACTTCCAGTAGGACTGTATTGGATACCTTGATTAAACACTAGTTAGTAACTAGTGTAATATGTCCGAGTTACCTAATCCTATATGGTAAAGTATATCAGCTTTACTTATAATTTTCAGATTTACGTCACGACAGAGAAAATACTGTTTGGAATCATCTACTTGCTAAATTTCAAATGGTTTTTTCGAGGTTATTAATAAAGTTATTTAAGTTACATATAATATAATGCTTTTTAAGTTTATAACACGGCTACCACTTTCATTATTAGTGCATAAACTCCTGATCTTTGTAATAAAAATACACAGTTATCCAATATCTTCAGCCAAGGCATATAGAATGTTTATTTACTACTCCACATGTTCTAAATTATTAAGTCGAATTTGTTACAGTTTTGGTGAAAGCAACTGAAAACAGGAACAAGATTCTGATTACATTTATTGATGACACAGGTGTCCACACCTTGCTGATGTTGACTAAATTCGTTCAGTAAAATTTACAATGTCAACACCCAGCTGGTAGACTCGTCATCAGGATTAGGGTTGAATTACCATTAGGTTGTGCTTAGTTCCCATACTTCCGCTTATGTTAAATTGGGCATACTCTCTTATTGCCAGTATGAGTTTTGTTGTTATTAATAACTTGGAATTTATTCGATTTGAGGGCTATTTCTTCTCTTTATAAACATCTTAGGTGGCTTGCGAACCGTTCGGTATGTGAGTCTTTAGTGTGGCCATGAATGTACACTGCTAATTATTCCAAAACTAGAGAGTAATTCCCAGTGTTTCGTGGTATCAGCTGTTTTCTCTTATCTAAGCAAAATGAAAGGTATTTTCAAAGAAAACATTCGTTTACAGTGAATAATCGTGTTTTCAAATTGTCTTGTACTGGTATAGGATTATAGTGAATATTTGTGGTTCAGAAAGTCAGTGTTTTACTTACATCTTCTGTGTAGCATGTTCTTTCGCAAGTATCTGTCAAAATATTTTCAAGTTACTTTCAGTGTGAGAATTATTTATTTTGTTTAAGCATCATTTCAATCAAAATAGTAAATACAAAGCAGCATTTGTGTAAAAGCATCCCTGTTTGGCGTCTTGAAAACGTAGAAAGGGAAAGGCAAAGGATGAACCTCTGCATACGTACAGAAGAGAAAGGAATGGTTAGAGAGAAGATGAACCAGTGAGAAGATGGAAGACGAAGGGAGGAACTGACCTGAATCGACAGCACACTGAATATGGCGAATAAAAATATTAGGAAGGACAAAAAACTTTTGATACACTGGGAACTGAAGAAGAACAGGCTGCAGGTCAGCGAGACCTCGATTCACTATACCAGATAACCAGGTGACTGTCCAGGAAGAGATCAACATAGATGAAACCAACGAAAGATAGTGAAAGGGACGCAAAGAAAAAAATGGGCTGATCACTTCAAACAACTCCTGAACCGACCACCACCTGCAACTCTTAATAATAATAATAATGGCTTTACACCGAACAGTACTTTTGATACAATGTGGAATTTTCACTCGTCAAGAAATACCTCCATCAGACAGACAGCTGCTAGTGAACACCAGTAGAAGTCTTAAACCCCTCGAAGCTACTGAAAGACGGTAAAGCAGCAGGGTCCGACGAAATTTCCCCGATCCACTGAAAACTAATCAAGAGACTTCGGCTCCATTCTGAATATCAGACGGCCGGCCTGAAAGAATTGGTTACAAAGGACCCCCACAGCGAAGTTACCAAGAAATAATCGCCCAAAAATGTGTAGGAGAAAATGGAGACGGGTCGGGTTCCAAATCGAGCACAGTTCGGATGGGGAATGATGAGTTTGGCCCTTGACGACGACAAAAAGCAGATGAAACTTATGGGTAATCTTGAAGCCAGATTATGATGTTTGTAGAGAATACATTGAAATGGAGACGTGTTTTTGAAGCTGTATGTTATGCCCGAAACCGAAGGAAATAATAAACTTGAGCTGGATATGAAATCTTTTCGAATAAATAGGATTTGAATTTACTTTAACAATGAATTAGAAAAATGGAAAGTTTTCGATGACATTTCCTATTTTAACGAAGAATGATTGCCGTCCACTAACAGTTATACTTGAAAATCATAGTGGAGTGTAATGAATAACAGTAAAAAGTCGCGTTAACAGTGTTATGAAGTCGGAGAGGAAAAAACAACCAAAGAGTTTGATAAGTTAAACTGCTAAACTGCTTGTTCTTCTAACTTTTATGTCCTGATGAGTATCTGTGAGATACATTTAATACATTGGCGCAATAGGTTGTTTTTTATCTAAAATGCTGATATATATTCTAATATACAATAGAAATAATAATAAATTTGTAAATACTTGTACATCATAAACAAGGTGTTATATTAAACAATATATTAAAACAATTCCAACAGTGGTGTGAACACGGGCAGTAATTTTGCTCGAAATATTACCAATAACAAAACTTTTCATTGTGTGTAAACTATTAAAATATAATTATACTTTATTTGATCTAATCCACAATGCTCAAACTTTTTACTGATATGTAGTACTTATCTTAAAAAGTCATTTCTACCATTGCATGTTTCAAACTCGTCTGTTCGAAGTATCCCATAAAAATATCTGCTAAGGTTGGAACTCTTAGATTTTTCATTCCAACTCATCAGTTTGTCTATACGTAACGCTGAACATTACCTATTTGGTGTAAATAAGTAAAAGGCATTTGAGCTCTTCCTTAATGACGTAAGTCAGTCGGAATATCAGTATAGACTGTTCCAGTATGATATTTGTAAATAATGACAATACATGGGACGAAACTTTTAGATCTCCTAGCTTCCCAGATAATTTAAAACTGTATATCAAGCAGTGCACTGACCTTACGTAATGTATATTGTCAATTCTACAACTCCAGTCACTTTCAATCTTCTGTTCTTGATTCTACGGTATCATTTATACACATATACTGACAACCTTATTGACACATTTTATCTCTTCAACTTTGATGTTTTACTACACATTATTAATAGCCTCCATTTCTATATTCAATATGTGAAATATTTGAATATTATGCATATTAATAATATTGAGAGTTTTGTAGGTTGTATGCAATGGACAGAAGCTAACGACATGAGACAATATCATACTATGATATTATTCTGTTCAATTTTCTGTTTTTGCTTTGTTCATGTCCATCAAGTGGAAAAATTGCAAGTAGTGAAGTAGACTATATGGTGTGAATTTGTTTAATATATCTCCGAAAGAACGTTTTTATAGTTTTAAGAAAGTATTAAAATCTTCGTTGTAAGGATGAGATGGGAGATAAGTAATGGTATTTAACTTGAACAACACTAACAGACTATTCATCAAACATTGGATGTGGTTTTAAAATATGAAAATAGCCTATGTGGTATAAATTAAAATGATATAAGCCAGCAAAAAATAGTATTCTCGTAAATCCACTTCAAATAAGTACAGATAATTACTGTTTTGAAAGGTCATGAATATGCTATAAGGGTCAGTTATTAGTATCATCGGGTAAAAAAATATATGAAATGATTCATCATGCAAACAAATAATTAATTATTGATATAAGTATAAAACTTCGGCACTGCGGTAGAGTATAACTCCATTATGGATAGGATTTTATTTTGATAAATCACACAGTGTTTTACAGTAATATTCACTGATGACGTTTCAAGCACAAACTATTACTCATAATCATATCAATAGTTTGTGCTGGAAATGTCATCAGTTAATATAACTGTACAACACTGTGATTTATCAAAATAAAATCTTATCTATAATGGAGAAATGATTAATTAGTTTTAAGTAATCTAAAACAGCACTGAATGATGAATATGACACATAAATAATTACCGTGAAAACTGCAGGCGCTTAAGACTGGAATTTCTTCTTGTGAGTAAGAAATTCGGGTTATGCCTGAAGTATATTTTAAAATTAAGAGTTTGAAAAAGAGAGTAAAGATGGATTATGACGCGGTTGACTGCAGATAACGGCATTAAACAAACCGCTTCTGTACATACACTTCAGGATTAGCCTTGCATACAGCAAGAGCTGTTGTCGTGAACAGAGTTCAATTCATTTTTATGCAAAACACTAAATTCCACACTTCACTTCTTAAAATAACGGTGGTATATCAAAAAGCCAGACTTATATGCACAATATGGTAAATTAAAACACATAAGGATTTCTACTCTAGCAAAAGGATAATATTGGAATAGCTCAGTGGTAACGTCTCTGACTGCAGCACCGGATGACGCGGGTTCGAATTTCAGAAGAGACATGAGTTCCTTCAAGGTTGCAGATACGCCTTGCTGATGAGTGCCAGCTAGCACGAAACCTAGTTCCAAGGCTTTCTGCCGATTGCCTCCAACCATCTAATACCATCAGATACTGGAATCTGACAGTAACCATTCCGAGGTGGTGAGCTTCTCATGTGCATCATTAATTTTGTCTGATTAATTTGTCTGTTAGAAATCTGATTGATAAACTGCTTAAATTTTTATGTAGTGATTGCCATCAATCAGTCTTCCATGATAGAATATTTCTATAAACAGCGCTTTTCCCCTACTAATTTTTATTTGAAAAATACTCATGGACGAAATTGAATATATTCAGGTTTAAATGTCAATAATTGAAAAGGTTATCCTGTTCAATCCTGACTCAGTTAATTAATATCACAATGTGTCTGCTTGTTTGTAATATGAGTAAACTGCTAGTACTTTGTGATTATTTTCTGATAAGTCTGTTGGAAGTCGTGACCAGTAGGGTGCAGCGGGTCGGGTGTGAGGACAAATACTCGCCGAAGACATTGGCTAGAGGTTGCGCTATGTCGTGAATTGGCAAAAGTTAGAATTTAAGGACCACTGGATGGGGTCCCAGTAGCCTAATGGTATACGAGCTCGCCTTGTAACCGGAAGGTCCTGGGTTCGAATCCCAGTGGGTGCGTATTGATGAACAGTCCCAAACTAGGACGAGACAGCTGTCCAGTACTCCCAGGTTTTCCAATGGCTCTCTAACTAATGTCAGCTCATGATGAAATCCTGAAACCAATCAAATCCCTACAAACCAACACTTTAATATCTGTAGAAAAGTATTGATAGAGATGAAATGCGTGGAATTTCAGTATCCTGACTGCATATGTATTTGTGACTCAACTGGCTTTCTGAAAAAATAAACGAAGCCATATTTTAGGCCTATATCAAGTAGGTCATGCGAAACATGAGTTCGGCATCCTTAACCATCTGACAATTAAGGTTGGTCGAAATATATATATGATAAAAGAAAACTAAGAGTGGGTGTACCTCACCAGACCTGTGGACCATGAAGTTATCGACTGTTGGTGTGAGCCACATAGAAAGCAGAGAACGCTTCATTGTAGTCACTGAAATGTTAAGAATCGGTGGTAAGAAACTGACAGTGTAGCACTGTTTATCATCCTTAACAGCGCACCATTTCCACTCATTTTTAATAAACAGAGGGAGAAAATAAATTACCTCCGTACTAAAACTATCGTAGAAAGGTTACAAAAAACAAAAAATGGTTCTGTGGCACTATAAAGATCGACGGTAAGAATGTTAGTCCAATTGTGGACATTTTGAATATTCTTTGTCAATACAAAGAAATAGGTGTCTACTATTAGCAAATGTGAAACCTAGTTTAGTTTCCTTCAACAACCTTGCGCTAAATGGCTAACTGGTTAATATACTCATCGAACTTTTTTGCCAGACAATGTTATTATCCTTCTCAACTTTAGTTAACTGGAATTTGTATTTTTCAACAAGAATTCAGGATATTTCTACAAATCACATGTACACGTTCATGTGTGGTGAGAGCAGGCTGCTAGCCGATTGGTTGACACTAATCTACGTTAAGGTCTAGGTCACTAATATGGGCCGTGAGAAAATATGAACAAGGCTGAGTCAACAACCAATCACAGCAAAGTTAACGTGGCAAAATATGATTCGCAGATAGAGAACTCTATTTGTCAAGGAATCCCGAAACAACCAATCAGAAGCCTGCGTTTGTCTGCAACCAATCAGATGACTGCGCTTGTCTATAATAATGTAGGTGAAATATATATAAATACGTGTTGATTTTCATAATAAAACGATCTGTTGCTTCGCCCTTGTCTTCTGTTGTTACATTTGGTGTCGCTGCCTCCAGAAAATGAAGATCCCGTGGCCAGCTGCGTTTGAAGAAGGAGACATACGGAGCTTCTTACGTGACTTCGAGGCTGTTGCTGAGCTGGTGGGTGTCAAGGAGCAGGCGGCGAAGGCAGTTGTCCTGGGGACGCTGTTGAGAGGCCGAGCGAAGGCTGCATATGACAGCGTAGACAGGTCAAATGGCACAGCGTCTTGGAAGAAATTGGTTGAACGACTAGTGTCCGAGTTTGACAGCGAAACAGACAGACAGCTAGCAATGCAGCAGTTCCGGTCAATGAAGCTTGGACCTGATGGAGACCCGCTAGTGTTGGCGGTGAAACTGACTAATCTACTTCGACGCGCGCTTCCCACTTTAGATGAAGAATCAGAAGCGCAGTTACTGTCTTCCCAATTCATCGAGAGTGTCCCAGACCACATTTCTCAGCGATTAAAACTGGTTAACGCAACGCAGCCGATGGATATTAGTGAGCTGGCGAAGGTGACCAGACAGCTGCTGAGCACAACGGTAGCCGCTATAGACCAACCAAAACCAAACGAATATGAGCAAAAAATTGAAGCATTGCAGCGGGAAGTGGCGGCGTTAAAGTTGGCTGATAGAAAAGACCGGTGTTTTGAATGCGGTAAGCCGGGACACTGGAGAAGATACTGCCCAGAAAGGCGAAAAAGAAAAAATTTCAGACGGTATAATGCTTGTTCTTTCTTTCGTATGAACCTAGATTTAGTGGGGGCTATTGAGAAAGGGCTCTGTATTCGAAGTTGCGAGTGAATGATCGAGAAGTAGTATGTTTGATAGATACAGGGGCGGCCGTGTCGTTAATAGATAAGAATTTATGTAAGAGTGTTAGTCCGTGTTCATTGACAGTACAAACAGTAGGCGGGTATGTGTTGCGTATAACGGGTAGATCGAACTGTACGGTCGTTGTTGGTGGCTGCGAGGTGACGTTTCCTTTCATTGTTGTACCCGAACTACAGCGAACGATATTAGGAGCGGATTTTCTGCGTGAGATTGGTGCCATAATCGACACGCAAGCGAACGTGGTGGTCACGAAATACGGGCATATCAACATGTATGAGACCAGCGAGATAGCAGCGATTAAGCTGTCGACGGTACACAATGTGACAGAGTTAATTAATAAATACGATCATCTGTTCACTGGAGATGGCGACCCATACGGTTATTGCGATAAGGTGAATCATGAAATTCCGTTAAGTGATCCGAAAGTAAGGTCATTTACAACGCGAAGAGTTCCATGTCATCTGGAAGGCGAAGTGGAGCGACAAGTGCAAGAGATGTTAAAAGATGATATTATTGAGGAAGCTGATAGCCCGTACAACTCTCCAGTGCTGTTAGTAAAAAAAGCGAATGGGAAGTATAGATTCTGTGTTGATTTTCGACAGTTAAACAGTATGACAGAGTTAAGACCGTGTGCCATGCCAACAGTGGTAGAAACCTTAGATCGCCTACAAGGTGCGAATGTGTTTTCGGTTCTCGATCTTCGCTCAGGATACTGGCAGATACCGATAAAACAAGGTGATAGAGATAAGACGGCTTTCATCGTGGGTCAGACACAATATCGATTTAAACGCATGCCGTTTGGACTAGCAGGTGCACCGTTTACGTTCAGACGACTGATGAAGCTATTACTTAGGAACTTGAAAAACGTGGAGGTTTATGGTGATGATCTCGTCATATACAGTCAAAACGAAAACGATCACGTCAACCATGTAGAAGCCGTGCTGCGACGCATCGAAGAGTTTGGACTACGCGTCAACAAAACCAAGTCCCAGATAGCCAAAAAGAATGTTACTCTGTTGGGACATAAAGTGGGAAATGGTGAGATTAAACCACTGCCGGAGAAAATTTTGACGATTAAAACGATTCCAGCCCCGAATTCAAAGAGAAAACTGAGACAATTCTTGGGTAGAGCAGCGTTTTATAGTCGCTTCGTGAAGAACTTCAATGAGATAGCAGCCCCTCTATACAGGCTACTAGGTGAGCCAAAGTTTGTTTGGTCGGAAGAATCGCAGAGGACATTCGACAGAATTAAACAGCTGCTCGACCACCAACAAATGACGCTAAAACTACCTGTGCCAGGAAGACAGTTCACAGTGTGCACAGATGCCAGTGACTACGCTATAGGTGCGGTCCTAAGACAGGACGAGGGAATCGTTGAGTATGCCAGTAGGGTTTTGACACTTACAGAGAGAAAGTATTCAACGATAGAGAAAGAATGTTTAGCAATGGTATGGGCAGTCGACAAATGGAGACCTTATTTACTCGGCCGGCGGTTCCACATCGAAACTGATCATAAGCCGCTACAATTTTTGAAGACAGCGAGAGACCCACGGGGGAAGTTGTCACGGTGGATGTTGCGTCTTCAGGAGTACGATTTTACGATCTCACACGTTCCTGGAAGTGAAAATGTCTTGGCAGATTTGTTATCGAGACCAGAAGATGAGTCTGAGTTGCCCGAGGTCGCTTACGGAGTGCATGCAGTAGAACAAGACCCACTAAGACTTGCACGTAGGCAGAGGTTGGACGATACGCTGAATACAGTAATACAGGTGATCACCAACGGAATAGAAGTGGATCAAACTACGGCGAGTAAGGAGCTAACCACACTACTCAGACAGAGGGATCGACTCAGAGTGAATGCCTACGGGACTCTGACCTGGCGAGAGAACGACGGAAGCTGGCTGGCTGTCATACCTCAATCGTCGCGCCACGACATGATAGAAGAATGTCACCAGCTAGCGCATACAGGCGTGGCCAGAACGACCGACCTCCTAAGACAAAGTATGTACTGGCCAGGTATGAGAGAAGACGTAGCAAGATACGTACTTGGATGTCCACGGTGCCAGCTGATGAAAGGTGACCGGTGCATACGACCACCACTTCAGTCGATTCCAGTTACCGCGATAGGTGACTTGTGGTCCGTAGATGTCATGGGTCCATTTCCTCAGACATCCAATGGTAATCAGTACCTCTTGGTGATGACGGAACACGCGACACGATGGGTAGACGCCGTAGCAATCCCAGACCAACGTGCAAGAACCGTGACAGATGCAGTAGTTAGACACATTGTTGCAGACCACGGCGTACCGAAGACAATACTGACAGACCAAGGTCCCTGTTTCGAGAGTGAAGAGTTTACTTCCCGTTTGCAACAGCTGGGCATCAAGAGGATCAGAACGACCCCATACCATCCACAAACGAATGGCCTAACGGAGAGAAACAACCGTACACTGAAGGAGTGGCTGGCCTCGAAGGGCGGGAACTGGGAAACGGAGCTTCCACTGATTTTACTAACACATCGTGCTACCACTCAGGAAACAACGAAGAAGTCACCCTTCCAACTGATGTATGGTAGAAAACCACGATTACCGGTACACAATGAGACCTGGCCCATGCACCAAAAGTGGAGTACGACGAAATTAAAAGCAGAGAGGAAAGAGGCAGTCAAGAATGTAATGAAGAAGCAGCGCAGTGATGTCACGAAGTCTCAGATGAAAGAAAGGACGCAGTGCATTACCTTTGCAGTCGGGGACCAAGTGAAGTGTAGAGACAGGAGATATACAGTTGGAGGCGGGCTAGGTTCACGGAAACTCCTTCCAAAGTGGGAAGGACCATACACAATCACAAAAAGACGGGGTCAAGTATATACCATCCGAAGAGGTGATAAACAGAAACGAGTTAACGCCAGTCAGCTCCAAAGATGGGTACAGTGGGACAAGCCGGTCAGTAACAATCCTCAACTAGAGGATGTAGCACCCAGAAGGTCGGAACGTCTGCGCACGAAGCTATTTGACGGGGGGACGAGTGTGGTGAGAGCAGGCTGCTAGCCGATTGGTTGGCACTAATCTACGTTAATGTCTAGGTCACTAATATGGGCCGTGAGAAAATATGAACAAGGCTGATTCAACAACCAATCACAGCAAAGTTAACGTGGCAAAATATGATTCGCAGATAGAGAACTCTATTTGTCAAGGAATCCCGAAACAACCAATCAGAAGCCTGCGTTTGTCTGCAACCAATCAGATGACTGCGCTTTTCTACTTGCATAATGTATGTGAAATATATATAAATACGTGTTGATTTTCATAATAAAACGATCTGTTGCTTCGCCCTTGTTTTCTGTTGTTACACATGTAACTCATTCAGTATATTATTTCCAATAAGTACTGATTTTATCATAAATGAACTACTCTGCAAGCAAGTTATTCATATTCTGTCAGCCTGAATATTTCACTCGTAGTAGCACATAACGATTACGTGCAAATATTGTACAACAGACATAATTGCTTATTAACATACCTTGACACTGATATTTGTAGCTTTTAAATATTATTTCAGTATATAAGCTGTCACATTTTAAGTATTTGACAAAGCGAAACTGTGTTGTTAGCCTAGTCGCATATGTTGTGAAAGACTTTTAGCTTTGATTGAGAACGAAATCATTTGTACCTCTTAAGATAATATCGAAGTTAAAGAGAAATTAAAGTAGAAAGATATTGAATAGTTGAAACCCCATAATGAAACCGATCGCTTTAAATTGTGACATGTGAATTGTAATCGGGATATTTATAAGGATGATTTATTTTTTCTGTCAAGTCACTTGATGCTATAAAAATTAATGTACTTCTTTCTGTAAGACTACTGAACAAACCAAAATGATGCTTCCATATAATAACTAAATTCAATGGACAATAATGATGTCTTTTAATTACACCATTAATTGTATATATTTCATCTTCAATGTCAGTCATAAGTAATGTACTAGATAGTGGAAAAAACAGTAAACTAAGTCAGTCAATTCCTAAATTTTTGTATACCCCAAATCATTAACGAAAATATTGTTCTCTACTAATCTTCTTACTAAGAATTTCTGAACAGAATACGGTGGTATTTAATATGACTATTTTATCGCTTAAGTAAGGAATCAAGATAGGTGAATTTCACTAAAAAATCAGTGATGCGAAAATTGTGAAAAACAATACCTCTATTAGAGAAATTTCCTAGTGATTAAAAAAATTAGTAGAAATTGAAAAATATCCTGTGGGAGAAAAAACAAGCATTTTTACTTCACCCATTCTTCTCCTCGCTACTAACAACAGTAATTTTCCTAATTTGTTATGATGATCTCATCGACTGGTTCGAAATTTACTCATTTTTAGAAAAAAATGATGTTGTTATAACAATGAATGTTAATACTATTTGCTTTCATAAGTAGATTTCAAAGCGAAAAGTTCTTAAACAGAAACTCGGAGAATAAACACATCCAAAATAAGATTAAAACTTAAATTTAGAACTAATTTTAAATTTCTCTAGTTAACAAAATAGACAGATAGGTACTTAGTTGGAAGAAAAAACACGATGTGGTAAGGTAGACTGGAGTACATAAGTTGTGGTGTAACTGTAGAACATTCTATAGTTTGGTTTTTAAGGATTAGTTATGTTTTACGAGTTGGTCACGGATTGATATCAGTTAGAGAACCATTGAAAACCAGGGAGTACTGGACAGCTGCTGTTTCATCCTAGTTTGGGAATCATCGGAAGTTCGCACCCACTGGGATTCGAACCCGGGACCTTCCGGTTACAAGGCAACCTCGTATACCATTCAGCCACTGGGACCCGATTCAATGGCTCGTGAATTCTATCTTCTACTAATTCGTGATTTAGCGCGACCCCAACCATTGTCGTTGGTAGGACATCCATCCACACACGTAAATGTAAACTATATAAAACCATTGTACATTTTAATATCGCTGATTGCGTTAGTAACGAAAGTGAGTAAACATTTTAGTAGGAGGTAGGTATTCGCATTTCGATAAGAAAGTCATAATTTACGAAACTTCTATGTTATTTGTATAGAGCTGAAATCAGTGATAACATTGATATGTATGAATACTAATTCCACCCTTCACCTTATATCATACAGATGATATTTAATTAACCTTCAGATGCTAATTTTAAAGGGAATCTATTGATCATAAAATGGATCGTATCACCAACTAAAACTAGCTCCAAAGAGCTAAAATTCAATGGGTATTGAGCACACATTTCATCCTAGTTAGGGCTTTTCAGCAAGTCATATTCATAATTCCACAAGAAATATCAGGCTGAGAGATAAGCAACTATGTCTTGGGTGGTAATTGTGCTATGTTATCAGGAAGTGGCAGACATCACAAACCAATAATCACTGAATTTTGACTCGCCTCTCAATATGACCTGCTATCTAGTGCTGAGTACTTCATTGAGCCGTGGTTATGAATTAACGAAAAATTCCAAAATAGGAGAAAACATCTGTCCAACAGTCCTTTGTCTACAATAATTTCATGGTTGGTGATGGTTGTGACTAAAACCTAAGCAGAACAGAGAAAATCTATTTTGTCGTGAGAAATGGGAGAGAAGAATAATAAACTTTCAGTCAACCTTTCTGTCTGAACTAATCTACTCTTGGGTAAGAACAAAAGCCATCAGTATACTAATATTTGACGGCTGAGGGCTGTTTGTGGCATGACTCGAAACCACTATAACTCGTGCAGATCTATTCATTCCTCATCACTTTTAAAATTCTGAAAGCAACTCTAATCTTTGTTAGGTTATCCTTTTTGACTGCTTATATTTATTCGTTGTAGTTTCTTTTTAATTTCTTTCTCTTCTTTCGTTTGTGCCATTCTGAAGAGTGATGATTTGAACTGTTTCGTTTAGTGTTAATTGATCGGTCACTCATTCAGCATAAAAAATGCTTCTTTCACACGAACGAAACTTTCGAAATGGTTTTTCACCCATAGGTTACATTAATATGGTTTGTTTGTTTCTGTACCCATTTCAAATTCTTTTTCTAGAATTCATTATATCATAACTTTAATTTACTCTGAATCCTTATTTTAATCGTCTAAATGACAAAATTATAGGCAAGTTGTCTACGGAAATACTTTACAAGATTGTTAGGCTCTTGAGTTAGTTCATAAGAGAAAAAATCAACTATTTGTGTTTGAAAACTAGCACATTACAGTTATCCTTACAGCATGATAAAATTCCTCAGTACTATTTTATCTTCAACGTGGAGTCAGTGAAGCGGGAAGCTGTTGATAAAAGTCTGCAACTTGTTAGAAATCCTTTTCGTGGCATACACGCCAAGTCTCTGACCCGTATAGAACTGACTTCACATTTGTGTTGAAAATCCGAATCTTGTTGTTTATGCTGGCTGAGTGCAGAAGATTTCCAAACCGGTTTCAGGTTGGTGACAGCGCATCTTGCCTTTTCGATCCTGACTGGCTTTGACACCTTCATCCGTTCCAACTGCCTGCGGGTGAAATGATGTTTCCTAGATAAGTGAAGCAAGTAACCTCTCTTAAATTTCTCCTGTTAATGGTGATTGGTGCTGCTCGTTGTTATTGTTGAGGCTGTTCGTTGGTTATCTTCATCACTTCTATCTTCTCTATGTTCATCTGCAGTCCCGTATTCGCCGGTTGCTTCTTCTGTCAGTTTATTGATTTTCGCCTGCAAGTCTTCGAGTTTGTGTGACATTAAACATAAATCCTCCGCAAAATCCAGATCATCTAGAGTTTTCTAATCGGTCGTCCAGCCTATTCCTGTCTCCTCGCTACCCACAGTCTGACGTATAATCTAGTCCACCACAATTAAGAATATCATCGGTGGTAATAGGCAGTCAGATTGTCTTACTCCTGTGTTCACTTCGAACGCCTTACTGAGTTTCCCGTTGTGGATCACTTGACATGTGGCAGGCATTTTCATGCAGCCAGCTGTTGAATGAGGTTGATACATACTTGGTCACTGCACGCCGTAGTGTTGCAATAGTTTCCAGTGCAGAGTCTTCTGAATGTCTGACATACGACTGGCTCCTGTCAGATGTAAGATGATGCCAGAAGACTGGAAAACATCGACTCCTAGCTTAAAGATAGGGGGTGAATCGGCAGAGCATGTTGATCACTTCACTTATTTGGGGAGTTGCATCAGCCAACGCAAGTTGGTTGTATTATGTCTTCTCCTATATCCTCTGTTTGTATCAGGAAAACTTTACTGTTTTGTCTGAACATGACTCAGCTAACCACAATTTTGCCATCTTATAAATAAATTATATGCTGCAATACGTAACCTATTCTGTACATATACCCTCTCGAGTTGAACTTCTCTCCGAAATTTCGGACGCTTTTTTTTCAAGCTATGTTACTTATTATCATAAATTATTTAAAATAATCCCTGATGTTAAGAATCAAAACAAGATTTTTCAGAAGGCTTTGCTGTGTAAGCCACAGCCTCCTAAGCAGAATTCTTATGCTACTTATAGTTTCAATCAATTACCTCTTATCATCACGAAAAAAGTCTATTCAAATCGTTTTTGTAATTTGTATTTCTGTATTGCTCAGGTTGCATCCAACCAGTTGACAAAAAGCAGTGAAACAATAATAATAAAAATTGAGCACACATTATCCTAATTCATTTGAATTCGCTTGTTTTCATTAGATTTCTATGACTTATATGCAAATGAAAGAAATAAGCTAATTGATAAATAATCAATCAGCTTAGAAAATATTGTAATATAATCTCATTTTTTTGAAACTAATAATCAAGGAAAAAACAAATACCTACATCAAATTTGAAGCAAGTTAAATGTACGCACTAAGTGGGGAGCGAAATGTTCTTAATGTATTTAACATTTAGTCAGTCAACAACAAGATGAAGATTTGATTTTATACTTATTGAATCTTATCATTAGATTCAAGAAATCTCATGTTGCTAGTGAAGTTGGAAATTACACTACTCACGGTCAGAGTTGGAAAATTCACTGTAAAACCGTCTATGTCACGCTCAATCCCTTATAGTTTTTTTTTCCCGCATGCAGATTAGTTGGTTCATCTGTTCAGTTTCGGTTATTGAAAAGATCTTTCCCAAAATTCTCGCAGTATATATGGTAACTCCATGGTGATATACACCGTGATGCACTTTTGCTCACCTGATTTCTTTCACAACATAGGGCTAGAAACTAAAGTTGGTTAATGTTCGATGAACACCAGTAATGTGTTACTTAATAACATGGTACAACGGTATGTTTGCTCGTTGACAGCAATATTTACAAAAGAAATAACATTGAAGGTAACACACAGACTGATTTCTTAAACTCTGTCCGAAAACAGCAAACATAGGAGAGAAATTAGGCTAACTCAGGTATAATAAATCTATTTATGAATTTTCATCGTTTCCAAGGCAATTATGTAGTCATAATGTTAACAACGATCATTAGGATTTGAAAGCATTGAGAAAGTGCAGGATTCCAGTGTAAGAATATTGGAAACATCTTTACATGTGATTTTTTGAAGGGTTCCTGAGAAAATTTACACGCGACTTTCGATTTGATTTAGATGCTGGTTAAGACATTTGCAAATAATTTGGAAAAAATTTAAATAGGGTTCTTGGTAAGTTTTGCGACTTGTTGATTGAGAGGTGGAACAGAATCTGGAAAAGAGCTAGCGGAGGTCAAACAAAAACATGGCACCAGTCAATGAAATCTACAACAGTTAGTTTAAGCCATGTAGGAAGGTGTAGACTTCCTGGTTGGGGTCCTCGGGACAGTAAAAATCAATGGTTGGAAACAATTGGTGATATGGCTCAAAATCGTTCTCAGTGATGGAGCAAATGCATCCACTCCTTGTGACTTACGATTTCCAATGAGACTACATTGATCTTCGTTACTACTATTCCTTTGTCTCATACCTCTGTTTACTGTCTCTATTATACATTTCTTCTACTTTCTTCTTTTGCTATGTGTGATATATGGAGTGTGGCGATTCGAATTGCCGCACATATGTGCAAAGTTCTATGTCGAAAACAGACAGGTAGAATCTTTCGCTGAAATCTGGTCATTTGCTCTTTGGAAAATTTCTTTTCATCCAATAATTTATTTAATATTTGAGTGGTTGGAGTCTACTTCAGATGCACCTCACTAGAACTAATTCAGTGAAACTTCTTTGCGTAAGTGATATTTCTATCTGCTTGTTTTCGCCATAGAACTTTGCATATGTGTGCGGCAGTTCAAGTGGCCACACTCCATGTAGCACACAAAGCAAGAGAAGAAAGTAGAAGAAATGCATATTAGAGACAGTAAACAGGCAGTAAGTGTTATAAGGAAAGATACATTGGATTCTTGAAAACTACCTGAATATAAATTCCTACATATGTATGGTTTACCCAAAATAAATAAGCCCGGTAATTCTCTACACCCTATCACCAACACATAAGCTTGCTCAATGGTTAGTGGAATCATTAGACTCAGTCAAAAGACAATTCTGTTAGTGTATGTACTAAAAATTCATTTAACATGATTGATTAATTTGATGGTATTAATATTATAAATAATAAAAATATGCATTCTTTTGATGTGAACTCCTTATTCACTGATCTACATTTATATTTAAAATGACTACATTTCCATAAGTAATTTCCCCATATCTTATTTAAAGGATTTATTATTTCGATGAACTAGCAGTGTTAGGTTCATATTTTGAAGGTGATTGCTTCCGCCCGTTAAGACCCATTTTAGCAGATATATTTATGTCGTACATTGAGAGTTTATCGCCGGATTTATTCGAAAACGTACCACTTTATAGAATATATGTCGACGACATTGCAATCATAAGTGATAAGCCTTGTTCTTCCACCACAATTATAAATAGAATGAACGAAGTTCAGAATAGCAAATCACTTACGTCTGAAGAGGAGAAAGATAATTGTTTATCTTTCCTAGATATATTGCTCAGTCGACGATATGATAAATCAAAAATATCAATAATATTTCGCTAACCCGCGTATAAATTTCACAAACTTAACCATCGTTTGCATCACCTAAAACCTTGTTACTTGTAAGTAGTGCAAAAGCATAACAGAAAAACATTAGGTACAAATTTGTTAGTTGTAGAGTGATTACTTATCATGAATAGATGTAAACATTTAAAGATTACAGCATTTTTTCCACTACAAACATAACTAAGGAAAAACTATCACCTGGGGAATAACTGAGCTACACGACCTCTGATAATTCATTTGCTCTTCTGAAGGGTCTAAAGTTTCGTTTTGCTAAACACTATCATGTTTGTTGAAGGACACTTGAATGAAAAAGTTTAGAAATTAAGTTTAACAATATTTCCAGTATCTGTACATTTCCTAACTCAAACTCATAAGACTTATTTATGCTCCTTCTAATTCTAATAACAAAGTTTATTTTATTACCTTATGGCATGTGAATTTCAGAATTGAGCAATAAAAATATCTTATATGGAATATTTTTGTCATCGGACACTAGTTATTAACTAGTGTATTGTGTCTAGTGCTTTGTTTGGTGCGGACTTGATTCTATCAGCCAAATTTGCGATGTGGCCACCACGAAAGGTGGTTAGCCTTCGCGATGCACTCTAAATTGTTGTTATTAGATTTAAAAGATAAATAAGAAACGATAGTCTCTACCTTAAAATACTAATTGTGGTAAAATGTGAATGATATAATGGGATAACTTTTCAGGAGGAACTAGAGTGGAAATTTTTTAAACTGAATTCATTAATAACATGGACCTCAGAGAAATCGGGAAATAATGTTTAAGGAAATCTTCAGAGAATGTTTAATGTTGTCCTGTCTTTTGTATTTATACAATCCCTGATACAAAGACCAAAGACAGAATGTCTTACATTTACCTGTTTCACGTATGATTTTTAGCTGACTACATACCAACAACAATAAATCAAACGGACTACACAACCTCTAAGCTTCATTAACGATCAATATAAATCTGATTTCAGCTTATAACAAATTAAACTTAATTGAACAGTAAAAGATGTTTAACTAGAGAAAAATTTCAAGCCAATGGTTGTTGTAAATGTGACTCAGGTAGGCATTTCATCCAGGAAGTCTTGTGAATAGTATGTCTGAATAACCATTGAGATCTAAACATCCTACCTGTGGTTTCTTGTCAAATCCATTACTCACTTTGGGACTGGAAAAAACCAGCCACCTCCCATTAAATGTTTCTCAATTGTTATATATCGATTTCACTTTTTTGCTGTGCAAACTTGATTAGCCCCTCTAAACTTAAGAACTCTCAGAACCAAAGTCTCAGTAGTGCATGTGATCAGTTGTGATATCCATTACAGTTTCACCTTAAATTAATTAATTCGTCGAGAAAGAAAATGACTCGGATTTCGTAAAGACCACCCTAGTCAATGCATTCGATTAGGGTTTACAACCTCATCGATCGACTTACCATACTTAATTAATACTTACTCTACACCTAACAAAGAACAAAGACATGCGTTATCTTGATTAATTTTTAAAAAAAGCAATTTAGATTATTTCAATGATATTTCATCTTTGTCAAACTTGAAATTAGATTGAGTAATGCAATACAAGCCGCAGATAATCAGGATCCAATTCAAAAGTGTATTCAGCCTTCTCCTAATCCATCGACATCTCAACTATCAGCCATTTTTAATCAACCAGATGTGTATCCACCATCCAAGGAATCAACCATTTCCCAAACCGCTTTAAATATTAAAAAATTTTCAATACAATCAGAAGAAGTGGACCACAATGTCGAATTGACAGACAACAGCACACAATTTCCGGTATATGAAAATAAAAAGTCGACTAAATTTGATTGTTATCATTTTAAAAAAGTAGTGCCATTATGCAGTGATAAAAAGTTGTTACCACTAATCATAATCTGTTCTGTGCTAACTATTTATTCCCTTACCCAATTTGTATCTATTTTTATTTTATTATACCAGTCGATAAAGAACCCTTTACTCGCTCATCATATAATCTATTGTTTATTTTTAATTTCATTGATTGTAGAGTTTTATTTCTTATTTACTAGAATTAATAACAGGCATACATTAGGCGCAATTATGTTTGCCACCTTAGTTATGACTTATGTGATTGTTATTTACAATTTAGCAGTATCATTTAAACAAGTATACCATGTACAATATGTCATACCAAGTGTGAAGAGTAAGAGAGCTGAATGCATGAACACTCTACAATCACAATCATTATCTGTAACAACTACAACAACAGCGAATAATAATATTAATAATAGTACTATTATTGCTACTGCTGATACTATTACCACAAAAATTGCTACTAAAAATGATGTCAGTAACCTAAACACTACTATTAATGCAAATACGTATACACTTTGCCCTATATTATGGATTAGTAAATGTGATGCCGTATGCGAAAACAATGAATCCGCTGTAGTTTATATCTTACTTATTTTAAATATTTTTAATTTTATAATTCCATTATTAAGTTTATTATTTCTAATATATTGTCTATATTCAGAAGAATATGATAGTACAAATGATGAACACTGTGAAGCATAAGAAATAAACAAAGTCACAAGAATGCAAATACCAGTATATGTATTTATTGATTTCTATCGGTATTTGCTTTAAGGTGAATTATTGAGTGAACTAATGGCTGAGAGAAGAGATCACGAGAAAGAGTTTCATACTTCTTTAATGAAAAGTTGGGCAAGATTTTAAATCTTAAAAAGCCGAGTTACTAATGGGAATCAAACTGTTCATTTTTTATAATGAAATAAAAAAAGCTAGAGAAATACAAGGAGGAAGAGAAAGGTGATTTTAATCAATGACACACAGACACAGTCAAGCATTAAGTGCCTATCGGATGCAGACAAAAATAAACTTCGAATGTAAACATCCTTGCCTAATAATAATTATGTAAGCGGAAATAATGTATAGGCATTATAAAATTTGAAAATCACAACAAAATATAATAAATAAATAAATTTTGGATACTAAAGTGAATGATATGTTCTTGCTTTACTAAATAACAATTAAATACATATAAATTTTCAAGCTTGAAAATGTTTTATAAGCATTGTGAGTACTCCTGCTTAATACTGTTGTGAAGATGTTGAATGAGCAATGCACCAAATAGCAATTCGCAATTTACACCATTCGATGTGAAATTTCACTACAGTTTCATTTGGAAACCGGCATTATTCAGATCACAGCAAGTAGACTGCTTGATACGATAAATATCAATCAAGAAAGTAAACATAAATGCTCCACGCTACATACTACTCATTAGTATGAATAGTTGGATGCCATTCAAATAAACCAGATCGAAGTGAAACTGATAAGTCTTCGTTTGGTCTTTAGATCACCTCAGTCTGACTAGCAATCACTACCAGTTGATGCCGATGGTATCCAACTACTCACATCAATCAGTCAGTAGTATATATAGTAATGCATTTAACCGTTGCACTGTAATATCGGATGGCATAAAATATGCATACCATAACAGAGTTTATTCAATCCCTAGGTTAACTACACCACAAGAATCATATAAAGTATATAAAACATAATACTCTAAGAATCACCCTATATGAAATATATATAACTTTGAAAAGACATTCAACCTAATTGACTGTGAAGAAACTCGACATTTTTTCAACACTTCCGAGTGAAGTACTACAAACATTTGTAAACCTCATTCAATAGCTATATGATGATGCTACATGCAAAGTAACTCGCAAATAAAAGACAGGATTGAGATAAGACTGCCTATCATCTATGATCTTCCTACTAGCGGTGCACCGGAACATGTAGTGAACCGTGTGAATTGAGATGGGCATACATTTGAACCATAAAAGGACCTTAGAAGATCTGGATTTTGCAAATGAGTTATGTCTCACGTCTCGCACACTCGATGGTATAAGAGTGCAAAACAACAAGTTGATAGAAGGGGCAGCGAAGATCAAAATTTCAGGCGAGCACAGGAAATACAGAAGTGAGAAAGATATCCAACCAACTACAAACACCAATAATCATGGATAGGAGAAATCTAAAGGCAGTCATCTCTTTCACCTCATTGGGCAGTTACCAGAAAGTGTTAACAGATAAAATTTGCAAATATATAGTGGGCTTTGTACTAAATAAATAATCACACTACTGATGCAGAGTGTGACTGCATTTTACAAATGGCTGATCAACGTAAACTTAAACTGACAGTTGCAAGTCACTTAGAAAACGTTAGTGAGACAAATACAGTTACCTTTGAAGATATATATATATATACAAGAGACGGTACTTTCCACTATTTGTGTTTTACGCAATGAGTGAATCAGACACGCCATTCCACTACTAATGCATTAATACAGTCAGTGAGAGAAAGAGATACTTCCGACATCCTAAATATTAATACTCCTAAAACTAACGTTAAATAAACTGCAGAGGACACGAATGAAACAGCACGGGTAACAAGGTAAGGCTTAGACTTTGAATTATACTTGTCGATAGACGACATTACATTATATTATATGAGACAGAAAATATTAAAAAAGTTAGCGAATACTTTTCTTTTTTGTCTGGGCTAACATTAATCATAAGTCGAATAGTGTTTAACTTTCTTAAACAATTATGCGGAGGAAAATATAGAACACTTTAAACACACGCAGAGGAATAGGCACACATGAGACGAGTGGAACACAAAGTAAATAACAACACGTAGTCAACTAAACATCACGATTTTTATTTTATGCTTTCTACGAAATAAATAAATAAAGCGATTACATTAATTACTTAATTAGTGCTCATGTTAAAGTTAAAAAAATAAATAATAATAAGCTGCTTTAAATAATAAGCTGACAAACTAGTAATAAGAAAGGAGGTAAACATTAAATTATGACTGTAGCGACAAATTTCAGCTAACATCATATATAAATGTATATATTAATACGATAATATCTGGATGAAACTCTTATATAAGTCAGTTACTAGCTAAAAGTGAAATAAAACTGAAATAATTAAAATTTATGAGTATGAGAATGAAAGACATGGAATAATGAAATCTAATTTTTTTAAATATCTGGGTGTAACTAAATAACAAAAACGTTCACATAATAGGTATAGTTAACATAAAAAACAATGAAGACTATAAAACTTGATGTCATAAGAAAACAAAATCAACTGGGAAAACTACAAAGAAAATAAATGTAGAAGGGATATTGTGAGGTGAAGGACAGTGCATAGAATAACGAGTAACAGAGGTGATATGTCCGAAAATCTAAGGGGAGAACTTTTTTACAATTTTGAGTCTAAAAATAAATGATATTAGTATTATGATAATATAAATGTCATGGGGATCCTTCTTTATTTGTTTCTTATGACAAAAGGTTCTTCTGAAGCACATTTATTTGTCCATGATACAAATGAAAATACATATTGTTCTTCGCTTTGTAAAAAAAGAAGCAAAATCAAAACAACTGCTAAACGTACTAGCATTGTGTAACTTCATTTGTAGGCGTGCAAGGTGGAGAATCCATGGACAGCTGTGTACGAAGCGAGGAAGGTTCCTTAGGATTTTTATTATTATCATTATTATCACCATCACGGTGACTTGGAGATGATAAAATAGATAATGTACTATTAGTGCTGTCAGACATTTGTGATATTGAATTTCGGTGGTGTTTAGTACACAATTGGTGATTTGAATGGTGCTTAATTTGTTGTGATTTAGACATAATTTCATCGGATAAAGATTGGCTACCCAGACCAACGACTAGATCATGACCAACACCGATACTTGCGTCAGTACTGTAAGCAACTGCATAGCCAAACAACCTGCTAAACCTGAACGAAACAGGAAATAAATTGAAAAGTTATATATAATGAATCCGGAAATGACTATGAGTATCAATAACTTAATAGCGCTAGACATTGACTTACTGATAATTGAAAACACTTATAGTAGACAGTCCCCACATTGTACTAATAACACCAACAATAGTAGAATACTTTTATGAAACAACTATATTTACAATTCGCCAACAAACAAACAGAATTGATATTGGTGTTTCTTATAAATTTCACTGAATCATCTGTGTTATGCGCAAAACAAAGTCATGAATAAAACATCTATGTAAAGATAATATGAAATGTTAAATTTTAATATACTTTATCTACATTACTATAAATGCTATCGTGCTTTAAGCTTAAAATATGCCTTCTAACCTACACCCGGAATACATTAAAGTTTATAAACATTGTTACATAGTACATGAAGAGGTTCATTAACAGTTGTCTTCGCTCACTACTCAAGATCAGATGGCCAGAAAAGATCAGCAACAAAGATCTCTGGGAGCGAACCAACCAGGAACCGATTGTGAGACAAATAGGCAGGAAGAAATGGAGGTGGACTGGCCATACGCTGAGGAAACCATCAAGTGACATCACTAGACAAGCCATTGCTCGAGTGGAACCCGAAAGGGAAGCGGCTAGTTGGCAGAAAACAGAAGGCAATGGAGACGCGCAGCCGAAGCCCTATGTTCCTCTAGGAATTAAAGGATATAATAATAATACATGAAGAGGCGTTTTAAGCAACTCACAGCCTTTATAAAACTTAAATTATTAATTCTTTATCAGGGATATACAGTGGCAAAGAACAGATAGTTAATTAAATCAGTTGACGCATCAGTTTTGTTCCTTATGTTTTTGCATAGGGGAATATGTGTGATAATAAACTATACCCTTAAATATCCTACCACGAATGAGCACCACTTGGACAAACGTAAAAATAAAGTATTTTTGATGCAATTGGCCGCATACATTGGCATAAAATCATAAGAATGCTATTTTGTATGATTAACTTTGAAGCCTAAGACCTAGATATGACTATGAAACAACATTTTGTCACAGATCAGCAAGAACTCTGAATCCGTCCAAATAAATACATAGCACAAATTTCTCCAATTCAAAATTTAGTGCCGAATATCTAAATAACATATTACAAGTTGGAGATAATGACTAATCAATAAGCTAGTGTAGAATGGACAGGAACTAGTGGAAAGGTTATACAGTAGTTTTGTATAAGATGTGTGTGAAAAAGCAATGTTATTAATAAACAGTCATAGAGTGGTAATAAAATGTGGATGGTGGGAATAGTAATAGTAATAAAAGTATTAAGAACAATAATAATAATAGTGAACTTACATATTAAAAGAGAGGAGGAAAATTATAGTAGGAAATTTACTCTGGCCATGGTAGGGCCAGAGAATGTATGTATCGTTTTTGTATGCACAGGTCCGGTTTTAGGTCTCGAATAGCTAATGCCTCAGCTATATACAGATGTAGTATACGGAGTCCTTTTGTACGATATTGAGGGATTCTGTGTACCACTGTGAAGCATTCTTGTGGGGGTGCTCGATGTCCGGAGATGACAAGGTGTTCGAGGATTGAGCTGTTGCTATTCTTCTTTTCTCCTCTGGCTAACCAAGCTGGGCAGTGTTCCAAGATACGTTTGTGGACTTGACGTTGCGTACGGTCGATATACTTTGCTCCACATGAGCAAGTAAACTGATAAATACACATTGAAGTGGCCAAAAGCGGTATCTTGTCCTTAACGTTAGACTGGATTAAACTGTCTGCAGGAGAATGTTATGCGTAGAGTGGCTGTTGGGAATGTCTTCTTCAGACTTTTTGAAAGACGGTTTCTGAGAATTTCCGCTGCGATATCACCTTTGAATTCTAGGTTCATGAAGAGAGCCTTCTTAGGAACCGTTGTGATATTTGACACCAGAGGCTTCTCCTTTATGTTTTTGTCGATGAATCTTGGTGGATACCCATTCTCTAGTACGGTTTCACGCAATAAATTTAATTCTTTCTCTACCGTGTCTTCCGAGCAGATTTTTCTAATCCTTGAGCACAATGTACGTGCCAAGTTTCTCTTTCGGATCAGTGGAACAAAGCTCTGGAAGTTGATAAACTGTCCAGTCCATGTTGGCTTACAGTATATCAATCTTTGGATCGTACAGTTGTGTCTTCTGGTGAGTAGTACATCGAGGAATGGAAATGAGTTGTTCGATTCGCGTTCTAAGATGAATCTTATTGATGGATGCGCTGCGTGCGTTGAAGGTTTTGAGGAGAGAATCTAAATTACATTTTTCACCACATTATAAACGTATCATCTACGTAAGTGCAGTTTACTTATCAAGGGATCAAGGATGTTGTTTTCAAGATTCGCCATGAAACAGTTGGCTAGGAGTGGACCGAGAGGGGACCCCATGGCTACTCCATCTTTCTGTACATAGAACTGTTCATTGAATTTGAACTGGATATTGAACGTACATCTGAGAAGAAGTTCCTTCAGGAGTTTATGGGGAGAGGAACTTCTATGTTGTTGATTTCGATGTAATTACAAATGAAGCGTATTGTTTCAGTTAGGGGGATACTTGTAAATAGAGAGGCGACATCTAATGAGATCATTTGTCTTTCACACACGTTGACGTCCTTCACTAAGTCGATGAAGTCAAATGTATCTTTGAGGCTATATTTCGTCATATGTCTTTTAACTGGTTCGAGGATATCAGCTAGCCACTTCGCGATTTGGTGATATGGTGAGTTAACCATGTCTATGACCGGTCGAAGTGGGACATTCTCTTTATGCACTTTACGCAGTCCATACAGTCTTGAAATAGTTGAACTGCATGGTTTTATTTGCTTATAAACTTCCGGTGTTATGACTGAATCTTCTTTCATTCTCTTCAGCAATTTTGTAAGTAGGTTTTCTGTTCTTTCGGTTGTGTTTTCCTGGTTGGATGATTCAAAGAATTTGGTTTTGTCTGATAGTATATTTCTTACTCTGTAGACTACTTTGAAGTTTGTTTGGGGTGCAGCTGTTGCGCTCACTCAAGAAGACTTTCTTCGCAACTGAACTACGACTAACTTTCTCCACAAAACCTATGATTCATGTGAACGTGAAGGATAAGCTACCACTGTTGGCCTCATCAATGTGTAGTTATCAATTCACCTGCTCGTGTGGAGCCAGGTATATCGGCCGTACCCAGCGTTCGCTTTCCAAGCGTATCACCGAAAACTTACCAGCATGGTTTTACAAAGGAGAAAAACGATGTCCCCGCAGCTCCATCTTAGAACATCTGATAGAATCCGGACACCAAGCTGATAGTATATTTGTCAATTTCTCATTATAATCGGATCTATTCATCACTAAAATCCCACTGCCCTTATCAGGACGGACGAGGATTATGTCTTTATTTTCTTGAAGTTGTTCAAGTAGTCTTCTGTGTTCTTCCAATCTTGACAGCTGTTACAAGTACAGTCGTACGCAACCGAGCCACCGTTATCTACTGACCAAAGAACGCAGAAGACAACTTAAGTGTCTTAACCAACTATCCTCATTTTCACAAATAAATGCCCATATAAGTGAATAGCGCTATAAAACAATAGCAAACAATTATAATAAGTAATCTAGGAGAGATTAGTTTACATCGTATTACGACCAAAATATTGATGGGATCATCAATCCTGCGTCAATACAAACATTAGACTCTGAAATAAGGTTGTCTGTAATAGTCCTGGCTACAAATCAGTGCTGTAAATCAATAGTTTTAAATTGAGAGAGAGAAAATGTATTCAAAGTATTGGTTAAGCTTAGGGTACTCACGCTTGAATGATTATTATGGTTCTCAAAACTGTGATTATTAATCAATACAATTGAACCATAACTTTAAAAAATGAAACCTGATATAATAAATATTATGAAATTTAACGAAGTGTTTTCATATCGGTGAAACCCAATAATAAGTTTGGAATGCTGTAATTTGTAAAATATTCAGAGAGCAGATGTAAAATTTGTACAACCGATTCTCGTTAACAAGATGTAATAAATACACAAATCAAAATGACATATATATCAAGATTCTGTTGTCAGTGCTTCATAGAAATTGATCATATTCTATCATGTTAAATATACAGGCAGACAAAATATGTTTTCAAGTTTGACCACGGATTGATATCAGTTAGAGAACCACTGAAAACCAGGGAGTTACCGGAGAAATAATCACCGGTGACACTGGCCGGTGGTCATGCTAAATTCACGAATCGGTAGGAGTTACAATTCATGGGCCATTGAGTCAGGGCCCAGCAGCTGCATGGTCTTTGAGCTTGCCTTGTAACTGGAAGGTTCTAGGTTCGAAGCCCAGAAGGTGCGTACTACAGATGGGCCCCAAACTAGGAAGAAAAAGCTGACCAGTATTTCCTGGTTTCCAATGTTTCTCTAAATGATATCAGTAGACGCACCTTATTTGTACAAAGTACTCATAACTCATCTTGTTGTTAGCATTCAGTTGACACATTCATACATATGTTTAATGATGAGTAAATGAACTCCTACTTAAACACGATATTATTCGTTTGATGCAGACTAATAGTAAAATCCAGGATGTGCATTTCATCCAGTCTTTAACCCACCATCCGGATGTACCTGCATTATACAGTGAGTGATGATGTTCTGACTGAGAAGTGAAACCAGAACCCTTCGTTTCAAACATCAAAGCGTTAACTACCAGGCCACAAGGGTCACCACTTGTTATTATTTGGGAGTATCGGATTCCACTGCTAGTTACCATCATACAGAATTGAATCATGTTAATCTGCAGACATCGTTAAATCGTCTGTATTTGAAGCTGCTACATCAACAGAGACTGAGTATTTCAGTACAATACTATCAGTCACTGAGTAATACAAATTAACTCAAATAAATAACTCTACTTGCAAAGAATAATTTTCAATTATAGGAATAAAATTCGATTTCTGGCTGACACAATCTTAACTTTTACTTAGCCGGTAATAAGTCCAACGAAGAGGGGAAGCTTGGGTGAGGCTAGCAACCCTACCCCGTAGAAAGTAACACCACTAGTAATGAAACTTTAAAGATCAAGCTCTATTTTCCACTCGGAACATAAAAGAATAAAAAAGAGGATTAAATGTCATCATAAATGGGTGATGCTCATTGGATTATTAGTGCGAAGTCACAAAAACAAAAGAGTAAGAATAATTAGAAAAATGACCTTACGAAAGACGAAGGATACACTACGAATATAAAAAGACGAAGATAAAACACAAATGCCAGAAGTTTTCACTTTGAATAATTTCTGATAACTTCTCAAGAAGAATAGAATAATTTATTGGATCGCCAGTAGATGTAAAGTGGGTGTAAAATAAATTTATCTACGTGTTATACTCCACACTTACAACTACTCTACTTTTTCTGACTAACATTACAGTTAGCGAATGGAGCATAGTATGAACATGATGGGATTACTTAACAATGAGACCAGAGTCAAAATAGTACTGAGATCAGCATAAAAAGATTTCTGCTATCCTTCAACACGTCCCTCTGAACATATCACATAATTAGTTGTTGGTGGATGGTGACTAGGAGTGGAATCTGGGATGCGCATTTCATCCTATTTTGGGTTCATCATCTAGATGTACCTGCATTCCAAAGTGAATGATGTCTCCACCGAGGCTCGAACCCAAAGCGTTACCCACTAGACTACTTGGGCCACGAGAGCCAATTCTTGTGCAACGGGTCATATTAATTATTTAATTCAATTTTAGATTTTCCCGTCGATTGATTGGACCGAAGTGCTCGGTCTCCTCAGGTTGACATGTCGGCTATTTGTGCAGATGCTTCGGTCCAATCAATCAACGGGAAAATCTAAAATTGAATTAAACACTTCAGATAGTGTTGCCTAGTTCATTTACTGAGAGTTCTGTGTTACCCTTCTTTTCAGGTCGGGCAGTCACCTGACCTCCAGTATCAAGCCATCCAAGGCATCTGTCGATGAAAGTCTTCAGCCTGTTGAAAACGCTGATTGTGACGCATGTGCTAAGACTCTACAGAACCCCTGACTTGACACAATCATCTTTGGTACCATGGCGGCCTGCTTAAATCTTGGGCTACCAAAATTTCCATCCTACATATTGCATCTATTTCCTTGGATTTATTTTGTTTTAGTTATTCAATTATGTATCCAAGTCGGATTACTTACTCTCGCGATTATTTAAAATGTTTTCAACCTGTTTATTTACGAGTATATAATAACGTTAAGAAAAAGCATCATGGAGGTTGGCAAAGATCATTAAAGTGTACTCAAATGCATCAGATGACTGTTCCTGTGATTATGAGCACAAATTGCAGGTCATTATCGAACAAGATTAACTACTTGCATTCTCTATACAATTGGTGGATGGTGGCTAGCAGTGTATACAAATGGTATACAAATCAAATCCCCAGACATCGTCGAAGCATCTGCACAAGAAGCCGACATGTCAACCTGAGACCGAGCACTTCGGTCCAATCAATCGACGGGAAAATCAACAATTCAATTCAATACTTGCATTCTCTATTATACTCAAATGTATATTGTAATACTGGTGTAATCACTCTTCAAGAGACTTGGCTCCATGATTCATATGACGATAATTTAGTCTCCTTAAGTGGGTTCACAATCTACAGACAAGACCGATGCAGCTCAAAGAAGAAGAGAGGTGGTGGTGTTGCCACTTTTATTAATTCTCAGTGGTCTACTGCCAACAACGTCTGCTTCAAATTCTCAAATGACAATATTGACTGTATAACTGTAAAATGTCGACCTAAACACTTACCTAAGTATAGCTTCATTTTTGTCACAAATATCTATATCACACCTTGTTGCAGTCCCTCAGAACTATCTATCTTCGCTGATGAATTCACTATTTTTGCTGCTGCTTCGTTTGGTAACTCCTTATCTATAGTGACCGGCGACTTCAACTCCAGCGACTGCAGTTTTATTACATTGCTGGGCCATGAAAATGTTGTTAATTTCCCAACTCGACAAAATACTTCACTTGATTTAGTATTTATAAATGATTCTGGAATATACGAAGCTCGTAAAAGAGCCCCTCTTCAATTCTGATCATTGTATTGTACGAGTCTTACCCAAAATTTACGGAAAGTTACACAGTAAAGCCTCTCAAACTTGTCTAAGAAAGTTGTTCACAGATGCTACTCAAATGAGAACGTACATCATCTTAGAAACATGCTCAGTGACACAAGATGGGATTTGTTTAATGATGATTCACTTGATGACAATATCTCTAATATTACATCCTATCTGAAATTCTGTTTTGAAATCTGTTGTCCAAAAGAAACACTATTCGTCAAATTTGACCGTTTCTCCTCGCCTCAACTTAAAAAGCTTCGTAGAGAGAAGGAAAAACTGTATAAGATGAAAGATAAAAGTGGTGTAAAAAGAACTAACTTCTTAATTAAGTCTGAAATGCAGAGGTTGAATGTAATATATAACCAGAAATTCATATCCTGCAAAAATCCTTCTAATATGTGGAAACTATTTAAGGAAATCACTGGTGGTAAGCAGATAAACAATATTCCATATTCTTTTGATGTATGTACTCTTAACAAATCTTTTATTTACTCTCCCTCAAATGCCATGCTTCCCAGCATCACTTGTGTTAATAATAGCCCCTTTCCAGGTTTTAACACAAATGATGTTCAAAAGTGCCTCAAGTCTCTAAACCCTTCCCAGAGCTTAGGTCCCGATTATGTACCTAGTATTATTTTTAAAAAATGTTCTGATATTCTGTGTCACCCTCTTACTGATCTATTTAACAAATCTTTTTCCGATAATATTGTGCCTGCCGTTTGGAAGGACATTAAAGTTGTACCCATACCTAAATCATCTACTGGAGCATGTGTCAAATTTAGACCCATTGCTATTACCTCTCCTTTTTTGAAAACTATGGAGAAATTACTTTTACTTAGTCTTGTACCTTCGCTTAAATCCTTTAATGACCCTAAACAATTTGCCTATAAGCACAGTAGAAGCACTTTAGATGCAGCTGCCGTCTTATATCATAACATTGCTTCCAGTCTAGACAAGGGGGCTAAATTTGTTCGTTGCGCCTTCCTAGACTATACATCTGCTTTCGACTCGGTCCCTAGGGACATCTTATTAAATAAACTTGCTGCTAGTCAAACAGAATGTTGGGCTGTTAACTGGTTACATTCCTATTTCTCAGATAGAAAGCAGTACACCGTATATAAAGGGAAGTCTTCCACTTCATTGCCTACTGAAGCTGGTGTCCCTCAAGGTGCTGTTCTTTCTCCTTTTCTTTTTTCTTTCTTCTTGCATGACTTGCCTCACTCTGATGAAATAAACTTTGTGAAGTACGCTGATGATTTAACGGTTTCAATGGCTGTTAACTCCCAGCTAGATTGTACTAAAATAAATAGCTTTCTATCGGAAGTCAGCAAATGGTCTGAGTCTAACGGTCTTAAACTGAATCCTTCTAAGTGTCAAACTGTTGATTTCAGCTTAAGATGTAAACGACAGTTAAAAGAAGTCATCGATTCTCATGACACTTGTAAAATTGACGACAATGATATAGGAATCAAATCAGAAATTAAGTATCTTGGACTCATTCTCTCTTCTGATCTCTCCTGGTCTTCCCATGTCTTAGCAATCTCCAGTAAAATATTCCGCCTGACATTTTACATTAAGAAGTTAAGACACTCGGGTATAACTCAACCCCTCCTCTTACAGTTCATAAACTCTTGCATCCTACCTATTCTTCTTTATTGTTCACCCTTATTCTTTCCTGGTTTGCTTAAAAAGGACTATGTCACAATTCGTAGAATACTGAAGACTGTCAGTAGGGTGAGTGGTGTCCCAGTGGACCACATAGTTAACGTCGTTGTCGATAGGCACTTGACTTCGTGCAATAAATTTGCTAAAGGGATTTTGTCTGACTTGGAGCATCCGCTTTACCCTCAGCTTTCACCTTGCATCTCCTCAGGTAGAACAAGGAGTAACTTCAGAAAACTGTATGCTCGCACGTCTAAGTATAAGAATTCTATGATACCATACTTGGCACGTATTTTATGTGATGAAAATAGTGTCAGGCAAGAATTAACTAACCTTTTTTCATCTAGTAAATAAACAATTTCCTCCATCCATCCTTATATACCTTCAAGTTTTACTTTTATTACTTCTATTATATTTATGGTCCTGTTACTTCTCTGTTTTACTCTCATAATTGCAAACACCAACTTATCTCCATGACGGCTGTAATCTTTGTTTTTCCCCTCACCATATCATGTAAAGAGAACATTATATTCAATATTTTTAAACATGTTAGGATTTCTATACCACATTGCCAATACTGTGTGACACAAGCCAACGGCAATTTTCACTTGTTATTATTATTACCCTAGCTGTTATCATTATTATTGCTATTTCCATTTTATATGCTGCATGTTTTTGACACTACCTCTATTGTAAATGTGGAAAATTTTCTGTGTGATTAATTTTATTTATAATTTGAGGAAATTAGATGCAATATTGTGATTAATGCTGAAAATTCCATTCTGTATCACAAGTACTGTTTTTGGAATAAAGTAAATCATTATTATTATTATTATTATTAAAATTTGGACTTTCTTTCCTATGTTGAGTAATGTAGATGTCCGCAATGATATCAGGGTAATAAACGCCTTTCCAGTCCCGACTGGCTTTGACGTCCTTATGAGTGCTGCCTTCCTGTAGTTGAAATGGTGCTTCTGAGATAATTAAAGATGGACAACTTCCTTTAGATTTCTCCCATTAATGGTGACCAAAACCTTTGACTGTAGTTCAAGATGAAGACAACCGGTTAACACGCCTTCAATCTGAATGAAAACAGACAGAAAGAGCGAGTAAGGCCGTCTACTGTTTATATTACTTCGATCTGACTAGCAGGCACTAGTGCTTGATGTGAGTGATATACAACTACTCATATTTGTGAACCAGTAGTACACGGCAGACTAAATAACCGAAATTTTTGTAGAGATAATCAGTCATAATGTGCTTATCCAATGATAGACTTCGACATATCGCTTCCACTCAATCACTTTAAATAAGATGACCAACACTTTATAAAAGCACTGAACAAGAACTTTTCTCATAGGTGTTTTGACTATTTCGTCACATGAGAAAATTTACAAAAGAATAGTTTCCACCCATTGTTTGTCATTCAAGCAGACAAAATCATTCAACCCTGTTAAATATTATTTGTTTTGAGATATACTGTGATTTGTGTTCATACACAAATACGCATGAAAAAAATTCTAAATGGAATTTCCACTACGTAGCTATTTTTAAAGTATTTATAGAATTGTCACAAGAATTAATGATATACATGTGAAATATACTCACTGTACTAACCTTCTAAAGGTAGTACATAACTGTCATAAGAATATCATAAAACAAATCATGCGAAATGATATGTAACACGAGAAAACAATGTGCTTTTTACTATAAACTCCTTATGCATGCAAAGGCCCACATGTCCAACCACCCTCGTTTTACAACCACAGAAACAAACCAAATATGACAGAACTCCGTTTAGTTTCCTAATTTAAAAAACAAAGTGAATAGTTTGTCTCTGTACATTAATAGACACTGTCAAGCTAAACAGGAAAGGTAATTTCGTCGTGCGACTATCTTTTTCGTCTCATGAAACCGAACTGAATTAGACTTCAAAACAATGATCAGTGATGAAAACTATTATCTACGAGTTTTTGTATTGTGAAATAAATTACAAATTTCATTGATTCTACGAACAAGGGTAAGCTTTTGATTTTGCTGCATTACTTTGGGGTAAAACTGAAAATCTAATTACAATTTTGGCTGTTGTAAATAAATAAATAAATAATTGTTTTAGTCCTTATCTAAAAGTGGCATGAGAGCACAAAGTTAGCTGAGGTAACAATTAACCAGCAAATAATTCAACTATCCGACAGCTGAATTGACTAATTTGTATTAGAATTTTCCGACTTATTTTTACACTATACAGTTGAAATAGCTTCTATAGAAGAGTGGAAGTTGCTTGTCAAATAATTATAGTCATCAAACTGATTTTAGGTGGTATTCATGAGCAGATTAATACCGCTAGATTCAGTATGTGCGTTCTGGATGACGACGTTCTACTTAGAAAGATTTGAAGACATGAACACTAAACACTAACACACTATTTGGTGTTTGAAACTATGGGTGCAGGGTTCGAATACCAGTGAAAGTACCATTTCCCATTCATGAAGTAGATGCATTCAGCTGACAAGTCCCAAATAGGACTAAATGAGCATCCTGGACTCCCCTGTTAGTCTCCATGAATCAAAATAACACTATTTTAATCTTCAAACACCGTCGAAATGTCCGAGTACTGGGAACTGATATGTCAACAGAGACTGGGCTTTTCGGCTCAATATAATTAATTAATTGACTAACGGGAAATTCAAATTAACCTCAATACAAAAGAGATGTTATTTTCTGAGCTTGAATGAATTATTGACACGGGCTGGGACAAAGGAAGAAATCTGAGATAATGTTAACCATTATTGCAAAAGAGGAAACAAATGTACACGAAGTACGTAGGAGTAAAAGTTTAAAAAACAACTGGCAGTTACTGAATTCTTCATTCTACAAATATTTAAAAAAGAAAATGAATTCTTTTAGAGTGACTGCAACGCCTAAAAGGCAATTGAGTAGGAAAGCAAGTGTAAGTGGTGACTACTCTGAACTTATCCATTCTTAGAAGAAATTTGTCGCCTGAGGATGAAGGTCAGACGGTAAAGAGCAATACAGATCATTCAGAGACGATACGTTCAAACTGACTGATTATTGATGAATCAAAGTGATAATCCACACAAAAGCTGTTACGCTTCTGAAAACAAACAAAATAGGACATAGTCGGCGGCCTGCTTGAGAATCACTGGGCTACCGAAAATTTCCATCCATCATAATGCTTAAACTCTTCAGCATTTCTGATTGTTTTAATCCTTTAACTATATCCGCTTATCACTACATAAACTTGTGCAGTTTTAATTGGCTTCCAACAAAGCGATGTACAGTTGTTGAGGAAAATATATCGTAGACAACTGGATCTCTCTTCCTATGAAGTAACACTCCGTCAAAAGATAAACTGCAGGTTAGTCTTAGTTGTAGATCCTGTACGAAGAGAAAATATTTCGAAACTAAATAAGCTGGGAATTTCTTCACTGTGTCTAACATATTTTCGGAAACAAAGCTTCATTATTATTGAAAAAACCCTAACCACCATAGACAAACACGAAAGGGATAGAAAGAATAACTGCACGAAGGTTAATGAAGCCTTTTAGGATTTAGAAGATGAAAAGGAGCGTGAATATACCTGATCCACACTATGAACGATTTTCAATAATCAGCTATTGATTCTTAGAGTTTCGAGGATCCAAGCCCCATAATCTACACCCGAATATGTGATTCAAACCAATAGTCAATGACTTTATGGATTGGTGCCTAGTTTCGATTTGACTACTCTTAACTCTCTTCCAGTCTAATCCAAATTCAGATAACACTGCTCGTCAAGGCAGCAGCTTGGTGGACAACATACCCGAGAAAAGGATGAAACAAGCTGCCAGATATCAAACGAAAATAGCTGACAAAGTGAAATGATTCCCATGAGAGATCTTAGGATAAATTAAAGGTAGTGCAGGTATGAATACAAATGTAGTGAATACTGCCTGCTTGAAAATAAGAATTTAGAATAGTTTGACAGTATTCAACAGTGGATCATAGCGAATGTCTAAAATTGTTCTCATTGAAATAAAGCACCTACGACACACAGAGTTGTTTGTAGACAGTGTTTAATCATGATTACTTTTTTTCGATGAAGCACGTACAATTACTTTAGAAAAAGTTACAAAAAATTTAAGAAAAATATTTAGTGGAACTTAGGAGAATTTATGAAAACTCACATGCTTCTTAGTCCAACAGAATTCTTCCTTCTAGCACCTAAAGTATTTGTATGTTCCTTTTGGTGTGGTGGCTGGGAATAGCTATGACTATCAAGTGGAAATGGACCGTAACACTGAGCTTCTGAAGGCAAAACGGAGGCTAAAGGCACTGCTTGGTCAAAATTAGAAAACAGTTCATTTAAACCAGATTGAACGGCAGAAAAGAAAGATTCAGAGACACTAGGAGACTTTTGGACACACCGTTCATAATTATTATTCATTGATACTTGTTGAAAACGAGAGTCACGTTCTCCTCGAAGCCTCTCCGCTAAACGCACTGCATCTTGTAATTCCAAGAATCTTTCTTTATAGCTATTACGCTCCGCTATTACGCGTGCCATTTCTCGTTTAGTGAAACAAGCTTCGCCAAATTTGGTCACCTAAATTATTTTTCATATATACAATAAATACTCAGTAAGGTATAAAAGCATTCAGAATTATTTAAAGCAATATATTAAAGCATAAGTCCGTCTGTGCGTCGGTGGCACAGTGGTTAGGACTCTCGCCGATCATGCACATGGTCCAAGGTTCGACCCCCTGCCGACGCACATCTGATATCTATGGTCGGCCTGTGAAATTTGGGCTACCGATATCACATGCTGAAAATTCCATACTTGTACCAAAAATACAGTGTAGAATTAGGCGGCAATCAGTAAAAAAAATAATGATTACCAATGCACGCCAAAAATGACTAAATGGTGTTCAAAGCCTCCGCCAAGTAAATCCTATTCACTGCCTTCATCCAGTGGGAGTGAAAGGGTCAACACAAACATCCAGTGCTTACAATCGGACTGGTGGATATGCTGGTCTACCTAGGAGAGCTGGAAAACCCTGATTCCAAACTTGTACATAGGCTCCAGAATCTCAAAGGATCGAGTGACGTATGACCTTGTTTTGGTCACGGTAATCATGGGAACGTAGATCCACTGCCTTGTGGGTCAGACTTCAAGTCAAAGCCTCGGCGTATAGCCGCTTAGGTTAACCATGTGCTTCTATCTGGAGGTCTGAGCAGTATCCTAGTCATCGTACAAACCATGAGATTTCGTAAGGCGCATCTCTTGGTGCCTATAATGTGTCCGGTTTGTTTTAATAGGTGATAATACGGCATATCCGCAATATTAAATGCAAAATCGAGTATGATAAAAAGAAGATAAGCAATAATTGGTGAATTGAAACATACTCTTTTCATAGAAATAGATGCATCACCATCGTTTTCATTTTTAGTTAAAGTATTCTCTGGCGAAATACTATTTAAGTTATCTAAAGATTTATTACGATGTTTCGATGGATAATTTGTATCTTCAATGCAATCTACAGTATTTAAAGTCCAACAAGATTTGGATTGCTGTACTGGTGCCACTGATAGTTTAGATGAATGCCCATCAGCTTCATTGACATCTTCGTAAACTTTAAGACGAGCAGTTAAACTCGATATTTGATCACGACATTCATAAACCAAACGTGATAGACGATTAGCTTCAGATTTAATATTGTCTCGATCCATACGTATGCCATGAACTTCTTGCATTAACAAGGCTTTCTCCCTATTATATTTAAAAATACAGTGTTCAATGAAGCATAGTTCCTAACATGGATAATAATCACACATTAAAACTAGACATAATATTAAAACAAAAAATACCGAACCATTCATTTTCAACACGCGTGATAGTTGAAATGAATCAGTCCTAATTCGGAGTATTTCCCATCTTAAATATTCTTTAACTATGGAATTTGTCAACACTTCTTTTACCAATAAATAAGCCTACGATTCTTCACTATTTGCCAGCATATATTATTATTACTGTTATTCATTCCTTGCGTTATGAGTGAAATATAAGAATTCAGCATCACATCTACATTTCGCTCGACCTTCAGACATCACTTTCGACTGGCTCCACATGACCATATACAGACTTTTACTTCCTCTTTACATGATCTCCCCCATGCGATCATCGGAGGCCCAACAAGTCGGTTTCCATTCATCTTTCAGTCGAGAGTCTCCCTGACGTGTGATTTCAGTCAACAGTCTATTAAGCGTAGTTCTAATCCATCTATATTTCCCTCCGCATATATATTGGGTAATAGAATATTAGTTTGTTCCCTGACTGACAGAGCTCCTTGTTACTTTTCCTTTCCTGCCTGTAGGCTGATCTTCAGTATCGAAGTGGTGAAGGTAGCTATTGATGGAAGTCTGCTAGAAAGCCTATTGGAAATGCTTTTGTGACGCAAGCCCTACGTCTCTCATTGATATATAGTGCACTGACTTGACGCATTAAGCTTGGAAATTTGGACCTACCTTACTATACTGAGTAAGGTAGGTCTCCACACCGGTTTCAGAATAGCGAACGCTTGTTCGAATTTCCCAATTCTGGCTGACTTCGACATATTCATCCTGCAGTTGAAAAAATGGTTCTGACATTAGTGAAAAGAGACAACTTCCTTCAGATTTCTCCCATTGATGGTGATTAGCGTGTGCTGTAGTAGGTCATGTATCTTCGCCAACCATATTTTCTCTTTCTTCACCTAAAGTCCTGCCTTTATTGTCTCATCTACCAAGTCGTTGATTTTCGGTGGTATGTCTTTGAATTTGTGCGATACGAGAAATAAATTCTCAGTGAATTCGGTAGCCTTTTGGTAGATCCAACATATATCCGACTTCGTATTCTTCGCTGTCACCTATATGATGCAGTCCACCACAATCGAGTAGATCATCAGCGACAGTAGACAACTGCGTCTTGGCGTCTTATATATATATATATATATATATATATATATATATATATATATATATATATATATAAGCCCCAAAAGCTTCATATGAAATAAAAAAACTTACCGTAAAACAATAGAAGCTTAATTTATTGCTCACAAACAATACTACTACGATGCCAAAATGAATAACTTTGATTTTAACCCAAGATTAAAACAACCCATTAATACTTCTTCACATTGAACAAAATTCAGAACTGGTAAATAAAAAGACAAGGATTTCATTCATTCACTGTTAGCTTCTTTTACTTATCATAGTGCAAGTGTAGCACACAGAATAGAATCGAATACTAAGCAGTCAAGTGCAATAAGTCGTCAGCTTAAATGATACTCTACTAACTTCTGCTCTCAAACAAAATAATGTAGGTAGTGTCCCAGTGTATGGAAATACTTAACGTTTTACTTACCCAGTAACTTCGTCTAGTTTTCGAATGAGGTCATCCTTTAAAACGTTTAGAGCGTTTCTGAAATTAGCGCAAATTTTAAGGGGAAAACAGATTAGTCCCAGTTTAATCGCTACTAAATACGCAATGCTAACACTTATAACATACTTATACAACACTTATGCTAATGAATAAGTATATTTAACAGTTCAAGCCACTATTGCCAAGTTAATTAATACACAGTGAGTATGTGATAAAGTAGCCTAGCAATAAGTCCCAAACCTATACACACAAAATAACTAGAAATTAACAATCGGTTACAGGCAATGGAGGATTTTCTTTACATCAACAGGATCACTATGTAGAGATGCCCAGACCGATAGCTGCTACCTTGACATGGTGGTCGGGCTTGCACATCGCGATGACCCAACAAGCTACACTGGTTGGAACATATGTTCCTGCAGGTCCTACCACACCAGGAAGGTTGTTAGGATAGCGATTAGACTAAAAGCACTTACCGGTATTGTGTAAGAATCTTTCTTACACTATGCTGGGGGTCTGAGGGCGAAGTCGTACTGATGGGGAACAGGAGTATGACAGCAGTGAGGTGTTTCCCTTAGATGACCAGCATGCCAGCTATGCTATCTCTCCACTCCAGAGAGAGGAGGTTAGAAAAGGTCGACCCCAAAAATTGTACATCCAGACTTACCCTGCGGTGGTCCGTAACCGGCGGTAAAATTACTAATACGGAACCAATCCCAGAAACCAGTTCATACAGGCCGTGTGTGACAGGCCTCAAGCAGTTGTCCACTGGGCCCTGCGGTCATGCAACACTAGCCCTTTTTCTGCTTCAGGTGTATCCGAAGAATTAATCAACTTCCACGGTGTGGGCAGCCGCAAGTAACAACCGCCCACACACTTCCAAAAGCACACGAAGCCTTCCTGAGCATCATTCTCCTTTACTCACATCACCTTCCTCATCTTGCTTCTCTACTACAGTTAGTACTATTCTGAAGGCCAATGAGTCATTTTCACTTCACTCTGTGAACACGAACAACGGTGAGAGCCATCAAAACACCCCAGATAGCCTTTTAAAGCCACGTCACCAACTTCATATTGGAGCTTTCAACGTCAATAACCCCTGCCAAATCGGACAACATGCATCACTAGCAAGAACTCTGGCATCTCAAGCCATGGATTTACATTGTGTTTCGGAGACACACATACAAGACTCGAGTGTGGTCATTCACTTAACCTCAACCTGGCCAAAATGGTGAATCTACAAAATTCACTTTAAGGGTGTCAGGAGACCCCTCAGCTAGTACGCGAGGACTCGCAGGTTTAGGGATAGCAATGAGTGTTAAGGCGGAAAAATCACTTCTCGACTGGATCCCAGTAGATAGTCGTATGTGTACGGTCCGTCTGAATGGGTCCGTTAAAAGAAGGAAAGGCGGCGCTACCCGTCGTTGTCTTCTCGTAGTCGCCGCTTACGCCTCAACAGACTGCAGTTCGGACGAACTAAAGGATGGCTTCTACTAGAAATTGTCTAGTCAACTGCCGAAAGCAAAACGTTCACATATAGTTGTTTTAGCAGGCAACTTCAATGACGAAGTAGGGAAGTTGTGCCAGACTGAGAAGTATGTAGGTGGTACGTACGGAGTCCCCTGCCGACGAACCGACAACGGTTATCGTCTTCTACAGTTCTGCACAGATAATCATCTGTTCCTACTCAGCACTAACTTTAGGCACAAAGAGAGACATTGTATAACCTGGCGACCTCCATCACCAAATCAACGCTGGACTCAGATAGACCACATAGCGATAGGGTATCTTTGACGAAGGTCAGTAGAAGACTGCCGCTCCTTCTCGAATACATGCGTAGACTCTGATCACGCTCTGGTTCGCGCACATTTATGCTTACGACTAAGCGGACATAAGAAATCGACGGCAGCGAAACAGTTACGTCCCCAACTAGATCGAGACTCTATGTCCCTATTTAAGGAAGAAATAGCGAAATGAGTGTCTGAGGTCGACAGCAGGACTCCACCTAAGGTAGCCTGGCACATCATACAGTTAGCTATAGACACAGCTGCAAAAGCTGTTAATAACCTGAAACCAAAACTTAGCAAGAAGTAGTGGATTTCTAGCACCTCATCGGAACTGATTGACAATGGAAGAATGATTCCGGCGAGCCCCGAATATGATGAGGAGCGAAAGCTGCTCAAATGCAAACTAACAAGAAGCCTTCGCAACGACAGTGAATAGTGGTGAGCGACAAAAGCAAAAGAGATGAAGAAAGCATCGACGATTGGTAACACCAGACAAATATTTAGACTTATCAGGGAAACAGGTGGTAAAAGGCAAACGGTAAGTGAAACAATCTCTGAGGAAGATTGCACTATAATTAGCTCCCAGGATAGACGACTAGCACGTTGGAAAGAACAGTTTGAGGAGCAGTTAGAATTGGCCTACAGCCACGCTCAACTAACTCAGCATGTAACACCTCCCTGAATGGGATATAGACACAGGTCCTCCGTCACTAACTGAGGTTAATAAGACGGCCACTAGTCTGAAACGAGGCGAAGCAGCAGGACCTGATGGAATGCGCGTCAGTGGCACAGTGGTTAGGACTCTCGCCCACCATGCACACGCCGACGCACACCTGATATCTATGGTTGGCCTGCAAAATTTGGGCTACCGATATCCACTCTGAAAATTCCATACTTGTACCAAAAATACGGTGTGGAATCAAGCTGTAATAAAAAAAATGACTCCAGAGGTGTTTAAGTACGGTGGAAACAGTTTTCTGTCTGCGTTAACTAAGGTAGTAGTAAGCGTCTGGGAACCAGAGGAAGTCCCGTCGGGTTGGTGATTATACCCATATACAAGAAGGGAGACAAGTCTTCCTGTGATAATCACAGAGGGATTAGCTTGACTAATATAGTATCTAAAGTCCTAGACTCAATAATATTGCGTAGACTAAGTGGTGCTCGGGAGGCACAAACACGAGAGAACCAGGCAGGCTTTAGACCAGGAAGAGGGTGTATTGATCATATCTTCACCCTTTGACAGATTCTAGAACATATGCATTCTTACCGGCATCCAACAATCATTATATTTCTTCACCTAAAGGTAACATTCGACCCTGTCGACCGAGAGGTACTCTGGCGATGCTTGGCTGTAAAGGGAATCCCGAGAAAATACATTGCACTGATCAAGGAACTCTACTCAAACTCATGTAGCTTACGGCGAGCTGTCATCTGAACTGGTGACGACTAGTGGTGTCCGTCAGGGATGCCCATTATCCCCATTTCTATTCAATTTCATCATAGATATCGTAGTAATTGACTCAACCCTAACTCACTTCAGAGAATCAGGGATTGACTTGCTACCAGGGAATAGAATATGCAGACGATATACTCCTTCTAGGCGAGGACGCTGAGAGAATGCAGTCTTCTGAACATACTGAGCTGCAATCTACGAATGTTTGGCATGCGATTCGCTCCCGCCAAATGCAAGATGATGTTACCGGACTGGACTACACTGACTCCTAGTTTAGAAATAGGGAGTGAAGTGGTAAAGCACGTTGACCGTTTCACTTATTTGGGGAGTACCATCAGCCTCAACGGGTTGATCTCTGACGAAATCTCAGCACGGATACAGAGGGCTAGTTTCGCATATTCCAATTTACGCCGTCTCTGGCGTAGACGCGATATCCGACTATCGACCAAAGGGCGAGTGTACTGCTCAGCAGTTCGCTCCGCCCTCCTTTATGGCTGTGAGACCTGGCCATTGAGAGTGGAAGACATGAAAAGCGTGACTAGCTGTCTTTGATCATGGGTGCCTGCGTTCTATCTCCCGTGTGAAGTGGTATAATAAGGTAAGCACATTGAGGTTAGGCATCGGTCGAGTTCTAGGTAAGGAGGGGAAGTCAATCGACGAGCTTGTGAAGTTACATCGACTGACATGGTTAGGAAACGTGTTACGAGACCTAGTCATCGCCTTCCTCGACGAGTAATGTTAGCTGATATAAGGTCAGGCTGGAAAAGAGCTAGCGGAGGTCAAACAGAAACATGGCACCAGTCAATGAAATCTACAACAGTTAGTTTAAGCCATGTAGGAAGGTGTAGACTTCCTGGTTGGGGTCCTCGGGACAGTAAAAATCAATGGTTGGAAACAATTGGTGATATGGCTCAAAATCGTTCTCAGTGATGGAGCAAATGCATCCACTCCTTGTGACTTACGATTTCCAATGAGACTACATTGTTCTTCGTTACTACTATTCCTTTGTCTCATACCTCTGTTTACTGTCTCTATTATACATTTCTTCTACTTTCTTCTTTTGCTATGTGTGATACATGGAGTGTGGCGACTTCAACTGCCGTACATTGGTGCAAAGCTCTATGTCGGAAACAGAGAGACAGACACGTTTTTAAATAATACCAAGTCATTTAAACTAATAGGTCAGCCCAAAATATATTTGCCTGAAATGTAAGTTGTAATATGGTATTTATGAATTCATAGGTCCTATGCTATTTCTTCTGCCATACTGGAGTACACAGTACCTAGTGGCTTTAGTCAGTCTGTTTGGCACGCCATAGACTCTATGTCCTTATGGTATGTTAAAAATGGGTGTTCTAGTAGCTAACTACTTATGGTCACTACTACACCTTTATTCAACCACTCTGATAGTTAGTCCCAAAAACAGTCCGGTATTAGATCATTCGGTACAAACATGCCACAATTTCAGTGTTGAAGAATCTTTCCCTATCACCCCTTTTGAGAAGATTGATGATTAGTAAGATGTTTTCCTGGGGGTTTATCTGGAACCTTTGAGCTTGTTGTTGACGTCTGTCGTTTCGTCTACCTGTTGGGTTTGCGGCTTCGATTTCGTCTGGAATTGTCTGACATTTTATGCTTCTTGACTGCATTGAATAGCAAATTTAGTGGGACATCAGCCAGATGCAAACGATCGAACCAATCAAGTCCCAAAAGATTTAAATCACTCTTGGTGACGTAACAAATTCCTGTGAATTTGATATTGCGGAATGAAACAGAACATTTGAGTTCACCAATTAGTTTGAGCCGCCCACCACAGGCGCTGAGAAGAGTCTGGGAAGTATTTGTGACAGGTGGTCTGCCAATATTATTCCAAATTTTCTCTGATATAACAGTAATATCAGAGGCAGTATCTAGCTGCAGACGTGTATCATGACCATTCATCTGAAGATCAAGATATTTCCGCATACCTGGTGTTGTAACTTGACAGGCTGCGAGTAGACTCAATGACCTCCTTGGAGATTTAGGACCAACAGTTTGTCGAGCTTTCGCTGGATTATGATATCTGGGTTTGCGTGGCTGACAAAATCCATTTTTATGACCAATGATTTTGCACTTGCTGCAACGATGATTTTTGTATGGACAAGACTTTACAAAGTGCCACGCGCCACAATGCCAGCATGGTGGTGGTGGGGTCTTCTTTGCAGTATTTTGTGAAGTTGGACGAGTATGTGTAGATTTCCGCGGAACATTAGAAGAAGGTGGGTCAGGACTGGATGATGAGAGATTTTCGCTCTTTCGTAATGCATGAATGTCAGAGCTTCTCGAAGGTGTTGATTCGACCAGGTGCGTGTCTTTCTGCAAATTAATCAGCCGTTGATATTCATCAGCTATGTCATGTAATGTTAACTTGGGATTTTGTCCTAGATGATTGAGCAGTCGAGTTCGGATATCTGTGAAACGAGGAGATTGAAGACTGCATATGAGAATCAAGGCTTTGAATTGATCATCTGTTAAGGACCTGAGTCGAAATCTCCCAGATTCTCGGTTGACTATGCCAACGTGAGTAAGAAAATCATCATTTTCATTCATTGTCAGCTTGAGGCAACGATAACGTATGCTGAATAATGAGGAGTGGTCTCCAAAATGTTCACGCAGCAGCTTTATTGTATCATCGAAACACTTGTCACGTGGTTTCTGGGGTAAAATTAGGTTGCAGTACCGTTCATATTCTACCGGACCCAATTTACGTAACAACACTCGCACCTTCCAGGCATCGTCTTGTGAGGCGAGATCAACTGTGAATAAATCCTCATATCGTTGATACCATGTGTCAAAAGTGACATTCGCATCTGGATTATAATTGAACTGTGAAATACTATTCACAATGCCGTCGACAGATGGTAGCATGGTATGATTCGGATTGCTTGAAGGTGAAGTTGGACCAGTCTATTGGTTGGCGAACATTTCCATTAATTTCATTTGTTGTTCGAATAGTAATTCCAATTTAGAAGAATCCATAGTTTTCCCCATCGCCAAATTATTATGTACTCGTCGCCAAATTATTGTTATGTACTGGTCGAGAATTTAATAGTCCTGACGCAAGAAAGACGGAAATCAGACGACCACTAGGTTTGCGATGGATACTTCTATTTTCCAAACACAAGGAGAATCAAATATGTATCACACAACAGTGTGAGAGCAAAATTGATATGTATCCACATATATATATTTATGTGTGTGTGTGCATGTTGGTCTCTCTTTCTATTTGCTCGCTTAGTCTGTGACCATTTCACTTGTATGAACTTGTATCCTTTAATAATGTGTATTCTCCTTATATTATATTATATATAATATGAGTGTTTGTTGACAGTCCGTTGCTTGGTGACATATATCCATATTATATGTTTGGATGTTGACATGTCTGCTATATGTATATATAGATCGATACTTCATTGTGATTAGCCATTCATGTTAAGACTGTCTAATGATTGTTTACACCCTTGTCATATATATATTTCGTTCTCACAATTCTGTGTGAACTACTTTACAACTACTTTACTTACTTACCACTTTGGTGTGAGACCATTTATTTTCGTCTCCTTGTGTTTGGACAATAGAAGTATCATCGCAAACCTAGTGGTCTTCTGATTTCCGCCTTCTCGCGTCAGGACTATTAGTTTCTCGACCAGACCATAACAATAATTTAGCGACGAGTACATAACAATTTGGCGACGGGGAAAACTAGTACTTAACAAAAATATATATGAATGTCCAAACAAGTGTGTGAACAAATCAATAGACAGTCTTAACATGATTGGCTAATTATAATGGAGTATCGATCCATATATACATAGCGAAATATAATAGACTGTCAAAAAAACACATTATATGGATATATATATCACCAAGATCAGTCTGTCAACAAACACACATATTATATATAATATAAGGGGAATATACATTGTTAAAGGAGACAGGTTCATCAAAGTGAAATGGTCACAGACTAAGAGAGCAACAGAAAGAGAGAGACCACCATATATGTATATATTATATATTTATATATATGGATACATATCAGAATCCCGTTCTAAAAATTTAGTGTTTTCAATGGTATAATGAAATGGTGTTATGTTATTTACATAGTCTGAGTAGCATTGCAAATACAGATAGCTGGAAGTGGATTATGATTAAAACACATTCTAAACAAACCAGTCTACTGAATTTTCCCAAATTCAAATGGCTTATTTCTACACTACTTACATGATGATTCTACAAAATTTTGGCGATGGTTATAAAAAGAATGATGTTACAATAGTAAGTTTCATAAATCCCCCGAGCCCTGATATTCATGTTTCAGAGGTACATAAATATGACAAAGTGTACAGTCACATGTACAACTCTCACCTAGAAACTAGAAACAAACAACACTATACTAATTATTCTCGAACGATTAGACAGAGAATTTAATCCAGTCCTGCGAGGAACTAAATACAATCAGAGTATATAAGGACTGACATATCCTGATAAGGATGCACTTCCCAACTTCTAAAAGATCATTTCTTCTTACCTCAAGCTGCAAATATATTCCTAAATGCTTGGAACGTATGTTTACAGCGTCTAAACGACAAAGTCTCTCAACAGCCGACACAAGAATAAACTGTGTATCGTACCTTCAAAATGAGAATCAATTCAACCTCAGTAAAGAAATGAACACCTGTAAAATGAATAAGCATTTCTTAAAACCAGCAATTATACGCCATAACTTGATGAAAATTTAAGTCATTACACAGAAGAAATATTGTTGATGAATTCGTAAAATAAGTGGCAAAACAAACTTACTTTGTCTCATACAAATCAGTATTCTCTTTAATTAACTTTTCAACTTCTTTCATCATGCCTAAACGGAAAATTGACAAAATAGATACCAAAATAAATTAGAGTATAAAACACAAATATTAACTGAAAGCAGAGTAAAGAGTAAGAGCGAAAAACTCAATCAACCCAGTGTGTTATGAGATCCAAAGGAAGTAAAAGCAAAGTGAATTCAGTGCATTTTTTATTTGAGAAGTAATGAATTAGTTGGCAGACATATTTACCAAATATAAAAGCATGGATTATACGTCAAAATAGAATAAAAACATTTACTGTTCATATCGGTCAAATAATAATAAATACAATTGTGGAAGTATATCAAAATTAAGAAAATTGTATAAATCTAACATTGATTAAATTTAGAAAACATCAGAACACTGATGTGAAACTAATTTCAAGTGTATAACCACTAATATTACATGTGGTGAAGCCGCTGTAGACTATTGAGATTTTTTAACCTTTGATTAAACAACCAACAACAGTAAGATAATATAAAACGAGCAACAAAGGTTAATAAGGCAGAATTTAATGGATTCATCAAATTTCGGTAGAATTCTTCAGCTGAACACTCTATACACAGAGATATATTATTGATATTTTATTCTGCCTCTTATCAGTAGCGTTATCTTAACTCGTTTCAGCAATATTAGTATAACTATTACAATTAATATTACTCAGTTCGCAATTCTTGATATAGTTAAGTTCATCTAGGTGATGTAATTGAATTGCAATGCATTTTATCTTAATTTTAATCTCTCATACTCCTTTCCCCTTATCTATTTGAACATAACCTGAAAAACATTCACACGTATTATTTTGCATGACCAATTCAATGTAGTTTACTTGTTTATCAATCTTATGTCTTCAAATGTATGTTTATATACCTGTATATAGAGTATTCAGCTGAAGAGTTCTACCAAAATTTGATGAATTCATTAAATCCAATTTTATTAAATTTTATAGCTATTTTTTAATTTGTATCGGGAAGAAATGTTTCCAGTAAGATAATTACAACAGATTTACAAAAACCAGATAAGTGAACTAACACCATTTATCTATGACACTGTGATAATGAATATATTGAATATGTGACTAAGACGCCTTATTACATTAACTTCATCTGTCTGAATGCTTTTGCTATGGGTACAAATGGATTAGGAAAGAGTATGACTGATAAGAATAAGAATATCATCGGCAGTATTGTTATTATTGTTGTTTATTATATTTAAACTTGAATCAGTATCTCATATTTACGCAGATATTTGTAATATGCAGATAAATATTAAGGCAGAAAATAATTAAGTGCCAGCAGCCTAAGTATAGATAGGCAGAGATGGACCACTGACACAGAGCAGGCGATAAACATAAAAATCCAGTGACAACGACTCCGGACTCCTGAAGTATTCGCAGTTTGAAGGGAGAACGATGTATTCTAAAGAAAAATTATTATAACCACTTAAAATATCATTCCATTTTTTGTGATGTAGCAGTGATGGTCAGATACATCTGATTCCGAATTAATTCCTACTTATTTCTGAATTCCCCTTGAAGTTCCAAAACACTTAAAGACCTCCAATGAATCAGTTACTGCCCGAATTATGCGGATGCCCGTTTTTATTTAATAGCTACATTATAGTGATACATGCATAAGAATTTATAGATTCGTGAGTAAACTTTTGAAGCATTTACAGACTAGGAGATGAAATTCGCGGAGTTTTGCTAGGTTGTGTGTGTGTGGCCAGTGTGGATCAACATGCGTAAGGTGGGATTCTTGCCGATAACATCAGACTGAGATGGCGTTTTATCACGGATTGACTGAAATTGGAATTCATATCCTAATAGAATTCAAATAAGCAGCTAACTGGTGACGTGCTCACCGAGTAACCTGAAGGTCGTGGGTTCCATCTCTTATGGGGTCATAGCTGTGTACTGTGAGGGGTCTAGAACTAGTGCGAAACAGTTGTTCAGTAGTCCCTGATTTCAAATGACTCTTTAACTTGCAGAAATCCTAGGTCCACACCACAATCCTCCCAAACATTCTGACTAGGCGGTGTTTTCATACATGGATGTTTAAATCCGAATTCAGGTACCACTTTCAACAAACCTGAACACTAAAATTTAGTACTTTCTAATCCAAGTCTTTGATTTCCTAACAGTAGAAATTGTATTACAATGAATGAGAACAACGTATAACTATGCTGCGGTGTTTATAGATATGCTGGACTGCATGAGAATTAAAAAATTATATGAATTATTACAAAGTCTGTGTACTGAGTTCAACTGCAGTATTGTCATGACACCTTCAACAACTTCGTTAGATTCATATTAGCTGTATTGTATTTGCGTCAATAATCTAGTAGTAGAACACTCACCAGCCAGGCACGTGGCTGGACTTCAATTCCCAGCCGACACACTCCTTGATGAAGAGGAAAGGTTGGACTACGTTGGCTAGCAACCTCACTTCATAGAAACAACACCACCGATACTGAAACTTCAAAGCTGAAGCCTGGGGTCATATGTTCCACTCGGAATGCAAAGGAATGAAAAAATATTATACTTAGTTCTAACGCTTAAGCCCATACATAAATATGCATACCCATACAAATGTAAACAGCTTAATAACTTATTCGTTTTTCAGTAATAACAACACATGCTTGGATACCTATTATGATACAAAAAAGTGTGACAGTTATGAAAATCATTTTTTAATTGATAACACTTGAATGACTTGCAGAGTTTTCAACGTAAAACTTTGCGCAGAAGTGCAGCAGTACAAGCCATCATACTCCATACAGAACACAAAGAGAGAAACAATTGAATATATATATATATATATATATATATATATATATATAAAATGAACAGAAATATACAAGAAAAAGAATAGGTATGTGTAGAATAATGAACATTTAATAGATCACAAAGAATGAATATGTATGTGTGCCCAAAGATCACGGAAGCACAGTAGTACTAGTGGTCCTTACATATTAAGAATGGCTCATAATATACAAAAATCCGTGTACAGCCTAACTCAGTTTCATCCTACAGCTGGAAGGCTATATTTCAAGAGTCAAATAATTTGTTGTTTAAAACGTAAGAAAAAGATCAGTGTAATACATATTCTCACAAAGAAGTAAAATCTTGCTTAGTCATATGAAACGTCTTGTGTTTAAAGACGATAATTGTAGGTATCTCAACAACACTTTGTCTATTAATAAAACGTATCTTCTAAACTAGAAAACTGCACAATTGTTGTCGATGTTAATTTCAAATAGTCTACAACCATGGTAAGCGAAATTATTATTGATCCGGCTGGATCTTATTGACTGAGTTTCAATGTAGAAATTAGCACAGAATACAGATGTTCAAGTTGTCACACTCCATGTAAGCATACAAATGTAGACAAAGGAAGAGATTCGAACGAACCTTAACAAGAAGAAATGTGAGGGGAAAAATAGTCACATGGAAAAACATGGTGATTCAGTGGATATGGGGGATCACAGACAGTGAATGATTCTCTGCCAGTTGCATCATAACACCTTCCTTGTAAGGAAATATGGATTTATCCCCTAGATATTTCTATGTGAATAGGTAAATAAGAAATATCATTATGCACACACATACACAGACACGCAAAACTAACAACCAAACATTTTTACAACAGTTTTACTAAACAATACTATTTAGTACTAGAACAGAAGAAACGATTCTTCTAAAACTGTACGTATTGTTCCATCGCGAATTAGAAGGGTTTCTGAAAACGGGCGTCAAACTATCTCTCTGAATTCTCTCATGGCAACTACTATGTTACACTAGCACAGGTATACGAAATAATTGTGAGGTGTCTCGGGTATATATGAGGTGAGATAATTGTAAGTAAAAGTAATTTAGATGAAAATGAGGTCCGGAAAAAAATTATGCCCAACTGTTAAAGATTGAGAAGTAGTTTAACTACTCAGACTCTTTTTTAGTCCGATCTTGTCAAAACTGATCGCACATGCATAGTGTCGCTATCAATAAAAGTTTACAATCTTATCAAATAGTTACTCTCTCGTCGTACACTATCTACATTTAAATTCTAATCCTATCAGTGTTGCTCTACAACACACGAACAGTGCTAATCATGTAACAGTAGTCAAACATCTAAAGTCTAATAGAATTTTTCATCATGAATTATACTTTGTGGTCATAAACACAAAAGGTACGGCACATTATTTTACAGAAGACGTGATATTTAAAAAACGGTTACAAATTGTCTCCATTATCATACATGGGGTACACTGATTATTCCCGACCGAAAGCTGCTACCTTGACGTGGTGGTCGGGCTTGAACACCGCAATGACCTAATCAAGCTATACTGGCTGAGACTTATGTCTCTTGAGGTTCTACCATGCCAGGCAGGTTGTTTGGATAGCGGTTAAACAAAAAGCAGCTACCCATCCAATACCATGATCCAAACAAATTCACAAAATTTCATGCCGGATCGGCCGTGGCCCGGATTAACAACGACCGCGCTTCCTGCTGCCGTGTCACAGGGCGGGAGTGATAAGTATGCTACTGAGGCACACCAAACAAAAAGAACGAACAAAAACAGGCCGCGTGTGACCGGCCTCAAGCAGTTGTCCCCTGGGCTCTGCGGTCACGCAACCAACTTCCACGGTGTGGGCAGCCGGGAAGTAACAATCGCCCTCACAATCCAAAACGCACACAAAACCTCTCTAATCCTCACTTATCTTTGTCTTCATCTTCATCTCTATTACCTTGCCTTCCTCCCAGTGATGCAACTCCTCTACTTGATGGCTCCTCACTCCCTCTTCACTCTGTGTCCACTAAAAACGACGAAAGCCAAAAAACCACCACGGATAGTCTCCTAAAGCCACGCCACCAATTTCATATAGGAGCATTTAATGTTAGGACACTTTGCCAAATAGGACAACAAGCATCACTAGCTAAGACCCTGGCATCTCGAGCCATTGATGTATGTTGTGTTTCAGAAACACGCATACAAGACCCAAGTGTGGTTATTCACCTAACCCCACCTGGCCAACAGGATGAATCTTCAAAATTCACCTTGAGGGTGTCAGGAGATGCCACAGCTAGTTCACGGGGATTAGCTGGCGTAGGGATAGCTCTGAGTACTAGGGCAGAAAAGACATTGCTTGACTGGATCCCAGTAGATAGCCGAATGTGTGCTGTCCGTCTGAACGGATCAGTAAGAAGGAGAAAGGACTGCACTACTCGCCGATGCCTTTTCGTAATCTCCGCCTACGCCCCCACTGACTGCAGTTCGGATGAAACGAAGGATGAGTTCTACCAAAAGCTGTCTAGTTTGGTGAGAAAGGCTAAACGCTCAGATATAGTCGTTCTAGCTGGTGACTTTAACGCTCAAGTAGGGAAATTGTGTCAATCTGAGAAGGATGTCGGTGGCACCTATGGAGTTCCGTGCCAGCGAACCGACAACGGTGACCGTCTCCTACAGTTCTGTTCAGATAATCATTTGTTTCTTGTAAGCACTAACTTTAAACACAAGGAGAGACACTGTTTAACCTGGCGACCCCCATCATCAAACCAACGCTGGACACAAATAGACCACATAGCAATAAGCTATCGTTGGCGTGGGTCGGTAGGAGATTGTCGCTCCTTCTGGAACACGTGTGTAGATACCGATCATGCACTGGTCCGGGCTCGTGTGTGCTTACGACTGAACGGACGTAGGAAACAGCTGGCGGTAAAACCATCACGTCCCCAGCTCGATCAGGAAACTAAATCCCTATTTGAGGAAGAACTAGCTAAACGCATATCTGAATTCGACAGCTGTGCTCACCCTGGAGAAGCCTGGAAGAATATTCAGTCAGCTATAGATACAGCTGTAAAAGCTGTGAATAAAGCAAATCCAAAGGTGAGTAAAAACCACTGGATTTCGACTGCCTCATCCGAACTGATAGATGCTAGAAGACTTATTCCGGCGAGCTCCGAATTCAATGAGGAGCGAAAGCTGCACAAAAGGAAACTTACTAAAAGTCTCCGCAAGGACCGTGAACAGTGGTGGGTGACAAAGGCGAAAGAGATGGAAAAAGCATTGGCGATAGGCAACACTAGGCAACTCTTTAGACTCATCACAGAATCGGGTGGGAGAAGGCAATTCATAAGTGAGACTATTTCTGAGAAAAATGGCTCCTTAATTAGCTCTCAGGATAGACGCCTTGAACGCTGGAAAGAACACTTTGAGGAACAATTTAACTTGCCTACAGCCACACTGAACCTCCCCGCCATCCACCACGTACCCGAATGGGATATAGACACTGGTCCGCCGTCTGTAGGTGAGGTTACAAAAGCTATCAGTAATTTGAAACGAGGCAAAGCGGCAGGACCCGACGGAATTATTCCGGAGGTGTTTAAATATGGGGGTGACATACTAGTTTGTAGATTAACTGAGGTACTAGGCAAAGTCTGGGAATCAGAGACAGTACCATCAGACTGGGGTAAGTCACTCATTATACCGATATTCAAGAAGGGAAACAAGTCCTCGTGTGATAATCATAGGGGGATCAGCCTAACGAACATAGTCTCTAAAATCCTAGGCTCAGTAATCATGCATAGACTAAGCAGAACTCGGGAGGAACAGACAAGGGAAAATCAAGCAGGCTTTAGACCAGGTAGAGGGTGCATAGATCATATCTTCACTCTTCGACAGATTCTAGAACATAGACACACTTTTCGGCGTCCAACAATTGTCATATTTCTTGACTTGAAGGCGGCCTTCGACTCCGTGGACCGAAAAGTACTATGGCAATGTCTGACTGTGAAGGGAGTGCCAAGAAAGTACATTGCACTAATCAAGGCACTCTATTCAAACTCACGTAGTCGTGTAAGGGCTTATGGGGAATTGTCATCTGAATTAGTAACAACCAGTGGTGTCCGACAGGGATGTCCACTTTCCCCATTTCTGTTTAACTTCATCATAGATATGCTAATGGAAGTATCCTTAACTGAACGTAGTGACTTAGGAATCGACTTGTTACCAGGGAATAATCTAATGGACTTAGAATATGCAGATGACATAGTCCTGTTAGGGGAGGATGCTGACAAAATGCAGAGTCTTCTGAACACCTTGAGCAGCAATCTTCGTATGTTTGGCATGCGATTCGCCCCTGCAAAATGTAAGATGCTGCTACAGGACTGGACCACGTCAACCCCTAACTTAGTGATAGGGAGTGAAGTGATAGAACATGTTGACCACTTCACCTACTTGGGAAGTTGTATTAGCACCAACGGACTGATTGGCGATGAAATCTCAGCACGGATCCGAAAAGCTCGAGCTGCTTTCGCTGACTTACACCATCTCTGGCGTAGGCGTGACATCCGGTTATCAACCAAGGGACGTGTGTACTGCTCATCAGTTCGCTCCGTCCTTCTCTATGGCTCTGAAACATGGCCAATACGCGTTGAAGACATGAAAAGGTTGACTGCTTTCGATCATAGATGTCTGCGATCTCTGTCTCACGTTAGGTGGTTTAATAAGGTAAGTAATGTTGACGTTAGGCGTAGAGTGTTGGGCAAAGAGGGAAAATCAATCGACGAGGTTATAAAGTTACATAGACTAAGATGGCTAGGTCACGTGGTGCGCATGCCTAACCACCGCCTCCCCCGACGGGCATTGTTAGCTGATATAGGTTCAGGTTGGAAAAGAGCCAGTGGTGGCCAAACAAAAACATGGCATCAATCCATGAAATCCTTGACAGTTAAACTGAGTCAGGTAGGGAGATGCAGACTCCCGGGTTGGGGCCCTCGGGACTCTAGGAATCAATGGCTGGAGACAATAGGTGACATGGCTCAAAATCGTTGTCAATGGCGCAGATGTATTCAATCTCTGTAATCTTTCATATTCCTTTCTACCATTACCCATTCTGTTTCACTCTTATATTTGTCAAACTCTATTAATTCTCTTCACTCATCTTCTTGTCTACCTCTGTGTGCTATTTGGAACGTGGCAACTCGAACTGCTGCACTTCGGTGCCAAGTTCTATGTTGAATCCAGACAGACAGACCTAAAAGGTGCAATAGGAATGACTCGATACCAGTATCAGAGATACGGAAAGTATTACCGCCAATGAAATCAAAGGATAAGAAACAGTGGAATAATTAAAAGAAATTTGGAAAGTATGTCAGTGTACTGACATGATTATAAGCAATAAATTATACCTGAAACGTAATCGGTATATAGTACTGTATCACTGTGTGATTTACCATATAAATTTACTCTATGACGGAATTGATCTAAATTGCATGATAGTCAAAGCCAAGGCTGATAAATCATCCTATTAACAATGACAGTATGTTGGTTCCAGCAAAATGAGGCTTATTAGGGATGAATGTTGATAACTATCTTGTCTAGGGTAAAATTACGGCTTTAAATGAATAAACATAGCAGTACAAAAAACACTATACTAGAAAGATTTTTCATTTGGCGACCTACATAAGTACGTGGAAGAGTGTGCATGTTGCATTCATAGGATATGGGGAAATTGCAGTGATTCTAAAGGTTGATAAAGGAGTTATACAAAGTTCGCCTTTATCTGGATTTAAAGGAGTTATCGTTTTCAGTCAAACGTGAACTTGTTAACTGTGAAGGTGAAATGGGTATTAGATGTCTGAGTGATTGTTATCTTGAAAAACATCAGAAATTGCGCTCCAAGGATATAAGAAAAGAGCTTTATCAGTCGAAAAGGAATTGCAGTTAGGCTGTATTGTTATAAATGCACTCTTAGAAGCAGTGGATCAATGACACCATTAGCTGTTGAACGTGGATACGAAAGATAGATCAGTAACAACCAGCTTAGCTTGCATCTTAAGGACTAAATTAATTAATACTGAGGAAACTACAGGTCACTCAAAAAAATGGCTTTGGAAGGAGTTCTAGTAACACTGTTTCAGAAGTCAATTAGTGGACACTAGAATTCCTCAATAATGGGTTCTGCAGAATTCACTTAGTCAAGTGAAGTGACCTTGGGAAGAGACCTCCATATATTTGAAAAGAAAGAAGAATATCCCATACATTATGTAGTCGTTTAGCTGTATAAACAGTTACATGATCCATGGTACATATAATGGAAGTCGTATCAAGTCCGAAACGAGTAGTGCTTAACTAGTACCAGCTTGAAAAGTGACAATAGTAAGCAATTTCAAAGTTCAGACTGAATGCAGACACCAATGTCTGCATACTATTTGGATATAATATTGCTAAAGATAACTGAGTTCTAGAACGATTAACAGATAATCCTGAGAAGCTGAGTGCCATTCAGACAACCGCTAGTTGTGTATTAGAAGGGATTTTACTGCTGTTACTGCTGAAAACAGAGTGCAAAATTATTCTCCTCTTCTGTTTTTACGAATTCTTTGATTGGATTTCTTCTCATGTTCAAGTGAGAAGTTGGTGGTTATTGTTAGTTTGAAAGGAATCATTCAACTACTTCCAGGATCCGAAAGTGAACGGGATGTTCTTCATTCTGCAAAAGCGATCTATTGCGGAAGCCAAAAAATGGTGGTAGATATAAACCGACTTCAATAAAAGGTCATCGAAATTCGACGTTCAGAAGGAAAATCATTGGAGCTTAGAAGCACACAACACAAAACGGAATACATGCATCAATACAAATTTCTATAACCCCATCTTGAGTCAATCAGAAAATAGATGGCGGTAAATGAAAAAATGCGGAAAAAGACGCTAAAACAAAATAATAATAAGTGAAACGACTTAAATGACTATTCAACTGGTGTCATTCCTCAGATAGTGAGAACTTAGTGCATCAGACAGACATATTGGAAAGATAAGCAACAAAGAACTCTGGCAGTCATTGTACTAGCCATCAATAACAAATATGAAGATGAACTAAACATGCCGTTGGAGAACCGTTGAGTGAAATCATACTTCAGGCCCCTGAATGAAACGCCACTGGGAAGCAACAGACCTGGCATTTGATAGTGATATAGAGATTATGTGAAGAGGGAATGAAAGCTTATGGGCAATTGTATAGCCAACTGAAAACGATGGCAAAGAAGAGAATAGGGTGGAGAGATGCTGAAGCTCTATGTTTCACTCGAAACGAACAATAATAATCATTATTATCTATTTAACCATACACTGTGCGATCACCTAATACAAACCCTAAGACGTAAGATGAATTCATTTTAATCCGTAAAACTTATTTTCACTACATTATTCAAACTATCTTTTAATTTCCTCTGGATGTACTTAATTCATCTAATTGAAAGCGGCAGGACCCGACGGAATTATTCCGGAGGTGTTTAAATATGGGGGTGACATACTAGTTTGTAGATTAACTGAGGTACTAGGCAAAGTCTGGGAATCAGAGACAGTCCCATCAGACTGGGGCAAGTCACTTATTATACCGATATTCAAGAAGGGAAACAAGTCCTCGTGTGATAATCATAGGGGGATCAAGCCTAACGAACATAGTCTCTAAAATCCTAGGCTCAGTAATCATGCATAGACTAAGCAGAACCCGGGAGGAACAGACAAGGGAAAATCAAGCAGGCTTTAGACCAGGTAGAGGGTGCATAGATCATATCTTCACTCTTCGACAGATTCTAGAACATAGACACACTTTTCGGCGTCCAACAATTGCCATATTTCTTGACTTGAAGGCGGCCTTCGACTCAGTGGATCGAAAGGTACTATGGCAATGTCTGACTGTGAAGGGAGTGCCAAGAAAGTACGTTGCACTAATCAAGGCACTCTATTCAAACTCACGTAGTCGTGTAAGGGCTTATGGGGAATTGTCATCTGAATTGGTAACAACCAGTGGTGTTCGACAGGGATGTCCACTTTCCCCATTTCTGTTTAACTTCATCATAGATATGCTAATGGAAGTATCCTTAACTGAACGTAGTGACTTAGGAATCGACTTGTTACCAGGGAATAATCTAATGGACTTAGAATATGCAGATGACATAGTCCTGTTAGGGGAGGATGCTGACAAAATACAGCAGAGTCTTCTGAACACCTTGAGCAGCAATCTTCGTATGTTTGGCATGCGATTCGCCCCTGCAAAATGTAAGATGCTGCTACAGGACTGGACCACGTCAACCCCTAACTTAGTGATAGGGAGGGAAGTGATAGAACATGTTGACCACTTCACCTACTTGGGAAGTTGTATTAGCACCAACGGACTGATTGGCGATGAAACCTCAGCACGGATCCGAAAAGCTCGAGCTGCTTTCGCTGACTTACACCATCTCTGGCGTAGGCGTGACATCCGGTTATCAACCAAGGGACGTGTGTACTGCTCAGCAGTTCGCTCCGTCCTTCTCTATGGCTCTGAAACATGGCCAATACGCGTTGAAGACATGAAAAGGTTGACTGCTTTCGATCATAGATGTCTGCGATCTCTGTCTCACGTTAGGTGGTTTAATAAGGTAAGTAATGTTGACGTTAGGCGTAGAGTGTTGGGCAAAGAGGGAAAATCAATCGACGAGGTTATAAAGTTACATAGACTAAGATGGCTAGGTCACGTGGTGCGCATGCCTAACCACCGCCTCCCCCGACGGGCATTGTTAGCTGATATAGGTTCAGGTTGGAAAAGAGCCAGTGGTAGCCAAACAAAAACATGGCATCAATCCATGAAATCCTTGACAGTTAAACTGAGTCAGGTAGGGAGATGCAGACTCCCGGGTTGGGGCCCTCGCGACTCTAGGAATCAATGGCTGGAGACAATAGGTGACATGGCTCAAAATCGTTGTCAATGGCGCAGATGTATTCAATCTCTGTAATCTTTCATATTCCTTTCTACCATTACCCATTCTGTTTCACTCTTATATTTGTCAAACTCTATTAATTCTCTTCACTCATCTTCTTGTCTACCTCTGTGGGCTATTTGGAACGTGGCAACTCGAACTGCTGCACTTCGGTGCCAAGTTCTATGTTGAATCCAGACAGACAGATAGGCAGGCAGACAGACAGATAGACAGACAGACAGACAGACAGACACTGATTATTACTCTGTAATTAAGCTGTGATCTTGAAAAAAAAAGGTAATTTCATTAGTATACAACACGGATGTGTATTGCAAGCATACCCTCAAAAAAGGTGAGACAACTTTTTATATCTTCAGGTGTACTAGGGCATAAAGGTAAGGAAAACGAATTCAGTGAAAAAGCCGATAAACAGTGATTGGGTGTTAGCTAAATATGTTTGAGAAAAAACAAATCAACAAACAAAGTATTAATGGATCAGTTAGCAAAACATGAGTTAAAAGTGGAGATTCTCGTGTTATATTAATCAGGTCTACAAACAACATAAAACAAACACAAATAGAAATGAAAATTTACACAAGACACACACCAATTTTAATAAAGTGTTGTATTAAAATTACTGGTGACTAAATACAGCAACAAATTCGCACAAAAAAGTGTTACTTTGTTATTTACCCACCTAAAGAAGTATCACTGACTTCAAGTGTTTCTGAAACGGGAACTAAATATACAATAGGAAAACTTTTATCATATACAAATAAGAGTGATAAGATGGACAATGGATTGAATTTTTACAAATTACGCTGCAATTGAAAGACAACCCTAAATAAGACATTTTCAATACTGACTAACTGGACAAAGAAACTTCTATAGGAATATAGAGGTTTCAGTTACCGTTACTTTCAAAAATACAGCAAGTGAATATACTTGAACATGTCATTCAGTTCATCTGTCATATGAGAGATAAGATATTTCATGTACGCCCAAACCGAAGCAAATAGTTGTTCTACGGGACCATTCTCCAAAGCTTTGACAAAATATCTGATGTACAAAGCAGCTGAAAAGCATTAGATCCTTCCCATTAACTCCGGTAGGTGAAATAGCTTAACACACCACTTTTTTTCCAGATCCTGGAGCCAATGTGTCCTAAAGGCTTGGTATCAAGAATTTCCAACGCCCTTAGGTGGATTCTCCAAGTCCACCGGTCAGTTGGTGCCAGATGGATAACTGCACTGATTATTTCAACCTTATGAGAACAACCTTTGTTGTATGAAGACAATGATTAAGACTTACGTGGAAAAGGCTCCGACCACTTGGCTCTGTGAAAGCATGTTAATGAAAAGGCATAAGTCTACTCACCCTCGATCATTTTCCTTTTGATTATAGCTTGATTTTACACTGTGTTTTTGGTACAAGTATGGAATTTTCAGCATGCGACATCGGTAGCCCGAATTTGCAAGTCAACCATTGATATCAGGAGTGCGTCGGAAAGAGATCGAACCCCGGACCATGTGCATGGTCAGCGAGAGTCCTGACCGCTGTGCCACAGGTGCACACAAGAATATATACATATATGTATAGCCGTGAGCATGGACTACTAAATAAAGAATAACTTTTCCAACTACATTCTCTTCCAATTTAACAGCTATGTATCTATAACAGCCGAATAATGCATCTCTATACATCAACCGTAAAAGTTAATTTGTAACCATGAAACAATAAATAAAGAAAATTTGAAAACGTTTTTAACGAATAACAATGCTGGTAATCAATTTAAAATAAGTATGTGTGAGGTAAAATTAGGTTGTCTAAATGAAAGATTTCACCGGAGATATTGGGCTAATAACAGCTGTAGCTTACAGCTGCAATGGCATTCAATATTCAGCAATGATCTCCACTGACATGATAAACAATACTGTGGTGGTTCCAACAGAATATCATTATCACATATTCCCACAGTTCAATACTGACTGCATTAGCAACAAGATACTGTATGTGTTTGAACATTCTATTTCATGTCATTTAATGTAAACCAAAATCACACCCTCACTGATTGGTTAAAGAATATAAACTGTATTTATATAAATAGCGGTTTGATCAATTGAAAATATACCTTGGCTTCTGTGTCTTGCCTTCTGCTGTTACCGTACCACCTTTATTTAGCACACTGTTATATTAAGGTCCGACTGTTTGTACGCGATACCTAGTTTTCCAAGAGTACAACAAGCTTTGGTAAAGCATTGGTCGTTATGTACAGATTCCTATATCCGAATAAAACTACTATCCTTCCTATCTTACTAAGTTATTCTGGTTTAACGTCGGATAGCATTATAGCAGCAAAACGTAAGGCAGAGTTTTGCTTGTAAATGTTTGTGTATATGTAGGCAGAATTGGACAACTAAGAATAGAAAGACGAATAATAGTTTTGCGTAAGCTGTGAATACAGGTGGGTAAAAAAACAAATTAGAATGATAATATAATTTAAGATAATGTTGGCTAAGAAGACATGCGTCTATAATGTGTAAGTAGAAGATAAAAAAAAGTGATAGAGATATCAAGTGTTCTACTCTGATCTTTTTCTACCTGAATTAATATCGTTGATAAAAAAACAGCAGTTACCTTCAATTTGACCTACATAAATATCAACTTGCAGACATACATTACGGTGTAAATTAGTTCATATAAATACATACAGTTTAGAAAGTGAAGTGGGCAAAACTTGGATACTTGAATCACATGACATAGTCAGCAATTTCGGACGTTTTGCACTCACTCAGCTTAAAATCTACCAACGGGAACAACGATACTACTGGCTGATTTAATTTATGGGCCGATAAAAATGATGAGGGAGAACACACCAAATTCCATTATGGGTAAAAACTTATTTTGATAAAGCCTGTGTTATACAGTAATATTTACAGATGACGTCTCGAGCACAATTTATTGCTCATAATCATATCACACCAGAGTTCGGACTAGAGTTACTAAAGTAACCAGTTAGAATGCGTGTGAGTACTGGCAACAAAATGAGAGAAACAACTTATCATATATAAAAACCACCAGAAGAATATATTTAGCTAATTCAGTAAAACCTTCTAAAACCGAATTTCCTTATTAAGTTAAAGTTGAGTTTTGTTCAGAATGAGTGGGAAATCAAGAAAGTAACACTATTAGAAATGAAAACATAAAACACAAATTCAACAGAGCCATATCGTACATAGAAAGACTTAGAAACTCAACTTTGTGTGTTCATGACCAATCAATTACAAGCTATCCAGTAATAAAGGATGAAATGGAAAATTAATGGAAAACTCAGCACTTCTGCAAACTCGCATAAATCACTTGACCAACCAGTCATTTTATCCATTAATATTATACTTTTATTTACATATATAGATTATGTTATTTTAATTTTGTAATCTTTTTAGTTTTATACATTTGGTCCCCATGATAAATTTCGATAGAGAAAGAAAGACCAGATTTGCAGTATAAAGTGATATCATTCTATTCCACAGGTTCTCATCAGCTGCAGACTACTTTGAGTTGCTAATCAGTGTGATATCTAATATGGCTATTCTGACACCACTTCTCTCATTTAAGCTTGTCACCTACAGCGTTCGCACACTGATGCAAATAGAACAACAGGTAGGTCTAACTGAAACCCTGGAAATTCTGTTTGTTGATGTACGCTGTCACTCAGTGAAGTGCTTCGAACATCTTCCTCAGCTGAGAATTCAAACAATACGTTTCATGTGAGCTTATTCGGGGACCTCGTGGCATCAGCATCTCACTTAGCTGGTAGTGGCACCATACCGAGCGCGAGAGCTGAAGAAGGACTAGTCAAATGAATCTCCATTAACAGTCGTTTATGTCCCACTCAGTTAGACGATCTTGTGATTATAAGACACAGGCCAGAGAAGTGTTTTCTACACATATTATTTCTACCTAAGCACGGAGAGATTGCAGTTGGATAAGTTCCACTAACTAGTCAATGAGCTTCGCAAGTGCGTTGACACATATCGCAGTATAGGCTGCAGAATTAAATGCACAGGCTCAGAGAAGAGTCCTTTAGTTGGTGAACTGAGACTGGGTAGCTTCAGGTCAGATAATGGATACCTTGTTCTGCAGCTATGTGCCGATTACAACAACAGCCATAAGGCACTTAGCCAAGACAACTTACCCGAGTCTTTCTAACGGTGATAGTGCGACTGCGTCGTTTAGAAAAGTATGGGAAAATGTGAGTGTTGCAACAGTATGAAGTGAAATCACCATTATACCTGTCTTTATAAAGTCTGTCTAATGCATGTGACAATCATTGGAATATTAGCTGGTTACCGGTTGCATCTAAAATATACTGATGTCATGTTCGGAATGTTTTCTGGAACGTGTGAGAAATTGCTTCATGAAGACCAGGCTCAGTTGCATTCAGGTCGCGGATGCGTCAATTATGTGTTCACTCTCCATCAGTTGTTGAAATACCATTACACAGGACAACAATCTTTGATATAAGAGTCCTTTGGAATTGTATGTTGGAGGGGTGTTTTTGAGAAGTTGGTCAACACTCAGCCACCTATCATCCCTGATATCAATCACCACTGTAGTTATACACGGTTGCCCAACTCTATAACTTTACCACCCTGACATTTTGCAGAACATGAGTAGTGACATTACTGTTACTCAGTTTGCAGTTGCTGATATTTTCAGGTTCTTTCTCTGATAATTAACTGTTTATTTAAATGATGTCACTGAACCATAATCCATTTTTATCTTAATTTTAATCTCCCACATTCTTCCTCCTTATCTATCATAACTCCACCTGCAAAATATTCGCACCTATCATTTCGCATGATTGATTCACTGTAGTTTATTTTCCTATCGGTCATATGTTTCCCAATGAATTCCTAATAGTATACATACATATATGACTGTAAGGAAACTATTCAGCTGAAGAGTTCTACCAAAAATTTGGTGAATGCATTAGGTCCTGCTTACTAACATTTGTTGCTTGACTGTTTTGTATTTCTTTATTACTCCTTTGTCTCACACCTCTGCTCACTGTTTCTATTATGCTTTTCTTGTACTTCCTTCTCTTGCTTCGCGTGCTACACGGAATGTGGCGACTTGAACTTCCGCACATTTGTGCAAAGTTCTATGTCGAAAACAGACAGACAGACAGACAGTTGCTTGACCTAAACTTGCCATATTTCTTTGGATCCGAAGACAGCACCCGACTCCATAGACTGAGAGGTAATGTGTAAATGTCTGTTCATCAGAGCAGTGTCGAAAAAGTACACTACATTGACAGACACACTCCTAGAACTCATAAAGTCATGAGTTGGATGTTGCCCTATATCTTCCTATTTATTTAGTTTCATCACAAATGTGCTAATGGATGCAACATTAATGGACTCTAGAGACTTGTTACTAGAATACAACCTCGCTAATTTAGAGCATTAAAATGTATCAGTCCTTCTGACAGAGTGTCGAGTCTTCGGAACACCTCGACAAAATGTCTTAGTTTGTTTGATTACGGGATTCACCCCTATCAAATGTAAGATGGTGGTGCAGGCAGTCTGCAGGATCGCTAGTGAAATGATTGAGCGTGTTGACCACTTCATTCATTTGGGAAACCCTATCCGACCTCTTAAACTGAATGCTGATAAAATCTCAGCATGGATACAAAATTTTCGTTCGGTACTACAAATTTAAATCATCTTAGGTGCAGGTGTGATATCCCGTTATCGATCAAAAGGCGCGTGTATTGTATAACACTTCGTTCTGTCCTTTTTCCATTCATAAGACATGGCTGTTGCAAGTGATTTTCGCTTATAAGTGATTTCACTAAGTTTCGGATGTTAGTTCGAGCAATATGGTAAGTAATACTAGGGTTAAGCGTAGAATTTAAGGATGGGAATTCGACTGATGAGGTTGTGAGGTTCCATCAACTGAAGTGGTTAGAATATGGGTTACGCTTGTTAAGCGAGCCAATTCCCCGACTAGCTATGCTACCTAATGTAGTATTTTGTTCGAAAAGAGTTAAAAGATGAAAGCTGATGATGTGCGAAAGAACGTTTTGCACCTATAGAACTTTCTGTGGGCCACTGCTACTTACATTCTATAGAAATTGGTCTCTCCTTCGGGTACCTGAAAGAGAAAAAGCGTTAGTGTTGCGTGACTTGATAACTGGAAGCACAAGTAGTCCAGAAATAACACCAGCGGACATAGAACGGTCAGTGAACACCAGTCCTCCGACAAAATCAGATGTCTTCAGGGCTGCCAAGTCACTAAAGTCAGTCTGGAAAGTAGCAGGATCACACGGAATCTTCCAGAAGCCCTGCGACCGGACACAAGTATCTCGGAGGACATATCTGCGCGACTATCACAGCTGTGAAAGGATAGAAAGGTAACTGCCGATCGGAAGAAACGTTGGTTTATGAAACTGACAAAGGGCGACTTAAGCCTACGCAAGAGTAAAAAATATCTTGGATAAGAAATTTCGCTCGCGACAGGCGAGACTAGGAAAAACAGATCATGTACGGACTAAATTGCAGCAATACGCATCATCATCGAACAAAGCCTACAATAACCGTCAACACTACAACTCAACTTCACCGACTTTGGAAAGGCCATCGACAGCTTCATCCGGGAAGTAATTTCTCAACTTTTTCAACAATACGAAGTGCAGTGCGGCGAACATAAACAAATCTCACTCAACAACTATTATGTCACACGCTAAATAATTCACAGCCGAAAACACTGTGAAGCGTTTAAATTAAGGACAGGAGTGAGACAAGAGTACCTTCTATCACCGATATTCATCTTGATTGTGGTGGATTGGATCATGTGGGAAAGCGAGAGAGAAGACAGGCATATACTGGTTTGGCAGAATGACCCTAGAAGAATTGGATTCCACGGATGACTTATACTTCGTTTCACACAAACTCGGAGATATGTGAACGAAAACCCACAAGTTGACAAAAGAGACAGAGAAGACAAGACTTTGGGGAAACATAGAGAAGCCACAGGTGGTGATGACTGATAACCAGCAACAACAACAACAACTACTACTACTACTGCCAGTGCAACAAGCATCAATCATCAACGAGAGTAGCCAAAGGAATGTCATCTGTCTTCATAACCTAATTATTATTATTATTATTGCTCCCTTGGGTTCCTAGTGGAACATAGGGCTTCAACTGCACGTCTCCATTTGCTTCTGTCTTCTGCTGTACTTTTCACCTGCATCCACGTTAGTTCATACTGTTTCAACTCCTCTTCACACGATTTCCTCCATATCCCACACGCCGCTTCCCTTTCGGGTTCCAATCGAGCAATGGCCTGACGCGCGATGTCACCCAGCGGTCTCCTCAGCGAGTGCCCAATCCATCTCCACTTTCTCCTGCATATTTGTTGGGCGATTGGTTCTTGCTTTGTTTGTTCCTATTGTTCCTTGTTGGTGATTCTTTCTGACCCGGCCATCTGATCTTCAGTAGAGAGAGAAGACAGTTGTTAATAAAGGTCTGCAACTGGGTGTTGGAAATATTCTTTGTGACCCGCCAAGTTTCTGATCAGCATAGAAGAACTGACTTTACGTTCGTATTGAAAACCTGAATTTTTTGTTCATGCTGAGTGACGAAGATTTCCAGATTGATTTCAGGTTGACGAATCTGTTTCTCACCTTCCCGATTCTCGATTTGACAACTCCCTCCGTTCCTCCTCCTCCTGTAGTTGAGACAATGCTCCCTAGATCAGTGAGTGAATGAAGTAACCTCTTTCAAATCCCTCCACTTGATGGTGATTGGCGCTGGATGTTGCTGCTGTTGCTGTTGTTGGTTGGTTATTTTAATCACCTCCGTCTTGTCTATGTCCAGTTGGAGTCCTATCTTTGCTGCTTCTTCGACCAGTTTGTCGGTTTTCGCTTGTAAGTCTTCGATTTTGTGTGACATTAAACATAAATCACCCACGAAATCCAGGTCTTCTAAGTTCTTCACGTCGGTCCAGGATATTCCTATCTTCTCGTTTCCGACTGTCTGACGAATAATCCAGTCCACTACAATTAGGAATATCATTGGTGATAATAAGCACCCTTGTCTGACTCCTGTGTTTACTCAAAACACCTAGTTAGGTAACCTTAATTCGACTTAATGCAGTGTGCATGAGGGAGTCAAAATCAACCATGATCGAGAAAGCAGGACAGGTGTTTATTACTCTGAAGTCAGTATTAAGATCTACAGTGCTCAAAACAAGGGACGAGATCAGAATTTTTAAAACTCATGACATGTCAGTGCTTTTGTTTCATTCGGATATGTGGAATGTCCGTCACTAAAAGCATTTCCGACAGCCTTTTAAGTAGACTTTCATTAACAGCTACTTTCGGTCAATGGTACTGAAGATCAAATGGTTGGCTGGGAAGGATAAACAACGAACCAAAGAATAAGACTGCCTAAAAAATTAAAATGATGGTGGAATGGAGATACACTGAGGATATCGTTGAGGGACACCACATATAAGGCCCTCGAGTGGAACCCGAATGGGAAGCAACAAGTTGAGCTTTTCACAGTGACACAGGGTAGATCATATGAAGAGGAAATGAAGGCTTTTGGGAAATCGTAGAGCCCACTAAAAGAGATGGTGGGAGTCAGAATACAACAGAGATGTGCTGCTGAAGTTCTACGTTCCACTCGGAACCCAAGTAACGAATGATAATATAGTAATAAACCAAACCGAATGGCACTAAACTTTGAAGTCTCAAACAGTCTCTATTTATATGTCTGATCTTCCGGAGTACGGAAACTTGAACTGATTCACTTTTATGCGGCATTTTATGTGAACAAGTCAGACACTCAGAATGATGATTGAACTGAATACTAAAATTCTATGTATAGAGTTGAAGAGAATGTGAAATGAGGGAAATGACAGAATCTGTGTAATTAACTATGAAAGCTGTGACCACGAAAAGAACAAAACCAATATAAATTTAGAACTCCAATGATCAAAACCCTTTTTCACCTACTTAGTCATATGTTAGAAAATTGAGAGACGAGAACAGTGAATATAATGTGTATACATTATTATTAGAGAAAATAAAACATACCGATATCATCAGCATCATCTACTTGTCCCACGACGGAAACTGATTCCAGAGCTGTCTCATAATCCACGCTGCAAAAAAGATAGTATACATCCAACAAGTGCAAACGCCTAAAATAGTATATTCAACCTAGAATTAAAACAAATAATTGATACAGTTAGGCTACTTTTAAGTTGAGTGAAATGACTGGTTACAAACCACTAATGTTAACTTATGGGTTTCTACAAATTTCTCCGGTATCAAGAAGTGAAGGATCCAGCTCTTATTTTGATGGGTACCGTTTATTTAAAATCATGTTGTTCTAATTGTCTGACGATGTAAGCACAACCATACTTGTAAATTTTGTTTTTATTCCTTTACGTTCCCAGCGGAACATAGGGCTTTAAGCTAAAGACTTGAAGCTTCGGTAGCAGTAGTGTTTACTCTTACGGGGTGATTTTACTAGCCTCACGCCTAACCTTCCCTCTATAACAGCCTTATTACTGGCTTAGAGGGGTAAGGGAGTGCGTCAACGGAGATTGAACCCAGAATCAAATGCGTGGCTGGAGAGCATCCTACCGCTGTGCCATCGACGCACTACGTGTAAAATATTTCATCCAAATACAGAAATATGTAGTTTAAGACAAACAACCGAATCTTCAGAATCGGCAAGCGAATAACTCAATGTACTGATTGCTTGGGTCTACCAAAGAAGCCTATTTCATAAGTTTTCAAACCATATCTTCTACTCACTATGGACATGTATGTGTGTGTGAATAAAATGAGCACCAGGCTGTGTTACATGTAAAAGACTCAATAGAACAAAAGCATTTGTTCCATTAAGATTAATATCTTGGTTGTTAAAAGCATATAACCTTTTGTGATTATGTATCTGAACTAGAATTCACTTGACTTGAGTATACTGGAGTCTGAACAGTATTCGGTTTACATCACATTAATTTATTCACGGAAAATATCCAAAGCACCTATATCACTTTGAAAATATATCACCTACTTATATTAATCCACTGACGGGTATAAAATTTCAAGTTTCCCTCTACCTGTAATAATAAAGCCTACTACCGACTACGTGTACCGAATAAATCACACATTTCCCGCCGCAATATGATAATCCTTTATTATTCATCATCTGATACTGTTTTAAAGAATGTTCATTGCTAATTTGTATGTTAACACTCCAAGAAAAGTGTAGTTCTGATGATAAAGTAATAGTGGCATTTTTACACAACAAAATTCCAATGTTCATCATTTGCGTAAATTTTGTTTGATCAAATATCATTATTTTCCTTCAGAAAAACATGAGACCTCGTTTCCATAGATGACAGTGTGTAATTGTGTAAGTGGATAATGCTAATTTTACAACTGAAACAACCAATCTAGGGAACACAACAACAACAACTAAAACATCCACCTGAGATAAAAATCTCTGTCGCTTTGAAAACTTGAAAAGAATTGCATAACGTTTCATACTCTGTTGAGATCATATATATCCGGCAATTATTTCAGAGGGTGACAAAACAACTAAAGTAGGCGACACATAATAGGCGCGGCTACTAGAAACTGATAAAAAATGAATAAATTATTTTACGATTTAATACTATTCGTGAAAAGTAGAATTTGAAAAGTGACGTATTTTCTAAGTTGTAGCCAGCAGGATCCCACAAGTCAGCCAACAGGACAATAGCTCGTCTGTAACATTGGCTGGCAGTCACGCTAAATTCATCAAAAAGCGGCAGATGTGATTCATGTACCAGCGGGTCAGGTCCCAGTGGCTTAATGGTCTACGAGCTCGTCTCGTAACCGGGAGGTTCTGGGTTTGAAACCCCAATGAGTGCACACCGCTGAAGAGTAGAGAACCAGGACGAGAAGGTTACTCATTACTCCCTGGTTTTCTAATGTTTCTCTAACTGATACCAGCTCGTGATCAGTCCTGTCGCCAATGAAATTCCTGCAAATCAACATTTGATACTGTCTAAGGTCTTTAATAAAACAATTCATTATAAATGCTCATATCGGAATGAAACGATAACTATTCTAGAAGGTAAAATCATAGCTTTTGAAATTCATGACAATAAGAGATGAAATTAAACTCTCTTGAGACCACGAATGCTGCTCTCACGCTACCCCTCCCCCTTTATACATTTGTACATGTGTCAATGACACATACACTTTCCATGTTATTCATCAAAATAACAGAAATTTTTTTCTCGCGGTTAAATGATTTCTAACTGCTCTTCTCCTAAGCAGGAGTACACAAAAATCAACTAAGGAACACTAAATAAAAGGGTATTTTATCCCTCAGTATTATGCAGTTCAAATAAATAACACATATTTGTAAGTCTTTCTTTATCACCTTGTGGTGGCAAGTAAAGCCACACATTTGCATGTTATATAGCACAGATATCAGATATCCAGATAAATAAATATATAACACCGATATTCTGACTTACGTGTCTTGATAAAGGTCAATGAAAGAAGAGGTACGGTCATTAGGTTTTAGAGCATCATCAAGCAGCGCTGAAGTCTTTGCGTCAGCTTCATACTCTAGTAACAATGAAAAAAGTAGTGTGACTAAGTGAATTTCAATAAATCGTCAAGTGAATAACGTTAACGATTTCAACACGTTTTTTAATGAAAAACGCAAAAACTAGTAAATAAATGGTCTATTTTGTCAATTAAAACGTGTGACTATGATACCTGCGTGCAGTATCTTCGATGACTACGTCAACCTCTGGGAAGTTACATGCGGAAATAAGAACCTCCATAAACATATTAACAAATTTTGATGAAAACAGAGGGGGTAAACGTCATTTGTGAGCGCTATTTGACGTAGACGCCTTACAAGACAGCTCATTAGAGGATGTAAGATATTTATGGACAGTTTCTGACAGATATGCTTCTGTTATACCTAATTCCAAGAGCTGCTCGAATGCAAGCTGACAAAAAGACAGCGCAACGATCGCGAACAGTAGTGAGTAGAAAAAGCCAATAAGATGGAAAAGATATTAGATACAGGTAGCACCAGACAACTATCCAAACACATTAGGGAACAGACTGTAGAACATAATTGGTAAGTAAAACGATTTCCTCGGAAGAGGGAGCTTAAGTCACCTCCTAGGACAGATGACTGGAACTTCGGAGGGAATACCTTGAAGGATATTTCAACTAGTCTACAGCCACAAGAAATTTGTCCAGAATCCTACTTACCTACCTCAATGGGATGTACACATCACTCCTCCAACACTAATCGTGGTGGCAAAAAACTATCTCTAATTTGAAACTAGGATAAGTAGCAAGACCTGATGCTACGACTGCAGAGATGTTTGAGGGTGGTGATGAACTATTGACTGGGTGAATGAAGATATTAAGTAATGTGTAGGAATCTGAAATAGTCCCATTGGATTGGTGCCCTGATTGTCCCAGTTTGTGAAGACAGACATGAGCCCTCTCGTGAAATATATAGAAAGACTAGCTTGACTAACGTAATATCCGAAACTATAGGTCCAATAGTCCTGTGTAGACACGGCAGAGTTTGGGAAGAACAAACCCGTGAAAACCAGGCAGGTTATAAGGTCCGTACGAGGATATATTGATTACATCTTTACACTATCTTTAAGTTCCTCCACACAGACACACAATATTTGTCAAAATTCTTGTAATGAAGACAACTGACTCCATTAACATAATGATACTGTGGAAATATCTGGCAGTCAATGAAGAGTACACCAAATACATCGCACTCCACTAGAACTCACTCAATTATATAAAAGCTAATGGAGAGTTATCATCTCGAGTGAATAAAAACAGTGGTATGCATCACAGAGGCTCTATCCCCATTTTTAAAATTTTATTATACATGCACTAATGAATGTAACGTTGATGGATTTTAGGAAGTAATCTTGTCGACTCAAAGAATGTAGATGATATTGTCCCTCTAAGTGAAGACGCTGACAAAATGCCGTCTTTTGAACACCATGAGCGGTAATCTTGGCATGCCCTTTGATTTTGGTGTGCACTGACTCCTAGTTCAAGGATAGGGGATAAGGAACAGCAGCAGTGGACTGAATGTTAACGAGGTCTTAGCAGGAACACAAAAGGCCCATGTAACATTTTACAACTCGACTATAGATAAGATTTTATTTTGATAAATGACTCAGTGTTGCACAGTTATATTAACTGATGACGTTTCGAGCACAAACTATTGCTCATAATCATATCAAGTTACTCACACAACTTATTTCCTTCATTTATATACATGTATGGAATTGACTAGATATCTGAATAAAAATCAATATAGGATAATGTACATTCAGAAATAATAATAATATGAGTGTTATCAGTCAAGTACAATCAGATGGGAAATAAGAGGAGTGTTTTTATAGTCATAATAAGTTAGTTGTTAGGACGTTGTGATGTTTGAATTGAAATAGAATTTTAAGATTATTTATTATCGTCTTCTGATTTGACCGGCGGTAATAATATACTCATAACATTTTACAACTTGTGCCATCTTTGGAATAGACAAAACAAAGGCGACAGAATTGTTGAATAAATAATCAGATTTATGCAAAATGATGTCAGTGACAGCTTTACTTTAAATAATATTAGCCCACAACTCATTTCTCTATATCACTAAACTCCTAAGTGTTTCCGAGAATGCCGGACGTGTGTGAAAACTGGAAGTGCTGTGAAATTTATCAGATCCCAATACACGAAGTGAGTCCACAAAGGTGATAACCGCAATTCATATGTTGCTGAGCAACAGTTACATATGTAAAGTGAATGGTAGTACTGAAACCAACGTAAGCAACATTACTATGAGAAAATTAAACCAAAAACACACCACATTACTATGGAGGTAGGGAATTTATCCTTACACTATTCACGTCACGACTGTATTGTACAAGATTACTTATTGTACATGAATTGGTTACCAGGACAGTGGCCAGTGTAACTCATAACTCATTAGTCCCTGTCGAATCCTATGGGTATAAAGCTTAAAAATGAGGCTAAATGAGAACAGTTACAATTAGGGTACCTTCCTGTTTTCTTACTTGTTAACTCAACACCGATGTTCGGATGATTTTCGACATCCTTATTTAGAAAACAATTGAACTCCCCCGGATTTAGATGTGAACCACCGTCTGGAGAAAGTGTATCCTGAAAATACAAAGGTGTGAATTCATTTGCTGCAACTAATACGACTATAATGCATGATGTACCATACGAAAAACTGAAAATACATATTTTCACACTATTAATCTAAAGACTAGACTTCAAAACTTTGGTGGAATACCGTTCCACGTTAGTTTACTTCTAAACATATCAGAGTTCTAGATAAAATTAAATAAATGGCATAAAGTTATCCTTGGAATAAAATTGTGGCGCACAAAGTGGGTGGAAGTAAAGCGATAACAATAACTAAAACTATAACCTAGCAAATGTTTTTGCAAGAAAAATTTCAAAAAAAGTCGTTTTTATGTTCGCATATCAAAGGCTAGACAGAAGCCATGCATCGACCATCGAATTACTACTCCAAAAACACACAGACCATATATATGTTTCCACATAATAGCCTTGCATGTAGCTACACAATCTGGACAGTAGTAAATTACAGTGCCCCTCAAATGTTATACATACTAATCACGAACATCAAAACGTCAGGTTAAAAATGATTTCCAACATGGAAATCTGTCAGATTCTCCAAGTTAAAAGATTTGAAATAGTAGATGTGAAATACTAATGTAGCTGTTTGTTTGATTCCCTAATTACGACAGATTGACTGATATATTCTGAAAGTCGCAGTAAAATCCCGCCCTATGTAATTCATAGTGATACGTCCAGCAATAAATGTAATTTCACTGCACATATTTGTATGGTTAACTGTAACAAATAATAGTACTTTAATAGTGACTTTAAGAATCCCATTTTTCATAATATTTAAAAGAAAAATTTAACATGAGCAAGCATAAATATTTATAAATTTATACATCACGTCTTACGGCTGTCGATTTCAGCACTGCATCGTTCAATTTCACGTCCATCTTATGACTTACACATACTGTTCCTGATTCAATATCATGGTTTGACATCGATAAACTATTTGTTTCTATATAATCCACATAAATTTTAAGTAGTTTTGTGTATCTTTCATTTTGTGCAGATAATTCTGATTTAAGATTTTGTTCTCTTTCTTCTAGTCTGAAAACTGTAGAATATTTTTTAAATATGTTGACTGTGATGAGATTTGAAATATTATCATCCTAGTATGCCTGAGACTGACACAAAAAACACATCTTAATACCCAAATAAGTCTACTTTATTTACTCAATAACAAGCCTGTAAGGTCACAGAAATCTTATCATACAAATGTATATCATTTTTCTATTTCATATAAAAGTTCCAGTAATAAACAATAATGATAAGTGGTACTTTTCTCACGTATAAATCAAACAAAAAGATACAGATTCATCAGCGAGATATAGAAACAAAGATAAATAAGCATCTGGAAAGTGGATGAATGAGTGCAACTCAGGTTCATATACTAGCCAACAAATCCTAAATGTAGTAATCAGAAGCATAACGTTTGGCCTGAACAATAAATCAACCATAAAATGATTGAAACAAATTTAAACAGACAAACCACAAAATTGGCTTATCACTGTGTCTACTTTAGTTTGCCCTTTATTTTGTTCATATAAATTAACTTGACCAGTGTGATCAGATTGTTCGAGATGTATTGCCCAAATACATCACATTTTTCAGATAATCTCTGTGTTCTAGTAACACTATCCAAACTAATAAAAAGAACTAATTGTTTTAAATTTTACTTCTTCCCCTATTTTTCTTCTACTAAATATGTGACAACTTTCATCCAAATTCTTGCAACATCCTGAAATAGCGACAAAAATTTTATGATTGATTATTTAACCAATAAATAAATCACCGCTACCAGGACACATCGTACCGTCAACTTCAAATATTTACCAAACAAAAAAACGAAAATGCCTCACCAAACGATAGAAAATATTATACTTCCATAAACTATACTTGAAGTCAACTGGCACCACGCAGTCTTCGTGATTGGTAAGACATACTCAAAGCTGGATCTGGTGCAGTACGACAACAAGGTATGAAGCTAATTACTCAGTAGGTAAGAGCATCAAATAAAGGTAACTTGGATACATTTTAATTACAGTATCTGGGCCTTTTATATACAGAACATAGCTCGTTGGCTACAGAAACAAGCAAAAGTGGAGATGCGATTATGCTAAAACAGAAATTGTCTTAATGGTGAATAGATTCATGGAGATGATACTTTTGATGCATCGGGATGCACTGGGTAGTGTCTTAGAAACTATATAGCTTAAAAGTCACACGCTTCCAAACAGCGCGGGGACGAATTGACTGAATTTTTTATTCCTTCACGTTCCCAGTGGAACATAGGGCTTCAAGCTAGAGACTTGAAGTTTCAGTAGTAGTGCTGTGTACTTTTACGGGTTGGGGTTGCTAGCCTTATGCCCAACCTTCCCTCTTTACCAACCTTATTACTGACTTAGTGAGGTAAAGGAATGCATCGGCCGAGGATCGAACTTCAGAACACATGCATGGTTGGCGAACACTCTACCGCTGTGCCACCGAATAAGGAGTTTTAATTGCTGACTGCTAAACAAAACTAAAAAATAACAAGTATTTCTGTATACATTTCAACTATACCTACCTATCATTTAATGGTGGTTTTTCTGTTGTCTCTCACCTCAACATGAAATGCTGAATTTCGGAACCTATTATATTTACTTCCGTTTTAAAGAAGGACTATCAAACACTTATCAACCATTGAGAAGATCCTTTAACTGAAGGCATATCATGAACTGATACATAATCGTGTCTTAATAACTACTCTTACGACTATTAGTTAGGAAATGTAAGATTATAGTTTATTAATAAATGACAATTATTCTTGAAGGGCAATCAGTTAGAAGATGCACTTTACCCATGTTATACCCTACAGAATACAAACTCGATGTTCGGCTTCCTGTTGTTTACTTCGTTCCTGTTTTTCATATGAAATCCAAATTTTAATGTTAGTAGACATTATGCGGATTCAAGTCAGCTTATTACTATACTGTACCAATAAAAATACAATTAATTAACACAACAACTCCAAATCTTTAACCATTAAATGATTGTCATTATATTTAGCTGGTGATGACTTACTGTGATCATTAGCATTCTTAGATATAAGTTTATAATGTCTAAGAGTCTCTTCCAACTCCTCTAGTTTTTTATCTGTTTCTTTTTTCATCCCAAGAAGTTCATCTTCTAAACAGTGGATATGCTAAATACACCATTAGTGAATATAAATATTACTAAAACGCACCCTTTTTGAGGCTGAATAAAGTTCTTTTTGACGACATAGCTCTACAGAAAGATCATTCTTTTCAGCAGTTAAGAGATTTAAGTCGAGATCCAATTTCTGCTTTTCGAGAACCAAAATGTCCATTTCTTCTAGGATACTGATAACAATAGGCACTAGTCTTCCGTAGGTGGATTCACCACAAATATTTCTCATGATCTCGAACTCTCGATAAACTATTTGGGCTAACTGATAAACCCTAGGAGAAATTCGTTGTTCATTTCCGAAATCCATAAGTCTCCGACGTTCCGATAAGCACAGATCTTCCATTACTAAGAAAAACAAAAGTAAACATTACTAACATACTGATATTAATCTTATATATTCAAAGCTAAATGCAATATTATTTTTACGTGTAGCTTATCCCAAATCCTTAATTTATATGACACATCTTATACTAGGTACAGAAATGATTATTAATGATAAATGAAATTTTCAGATGTTGGTTTTGTAGAGATTTGGTTTGATTGTATGGAGGATTTAATCATGAGCTGACATCAGTTAGAGAACCACTGGAAAACCTGGGATTCTAGTGGTAAGCCATGACCAGTAGGGTACAGTAGGTCGAAGATGAGGCAGTAACTCATCGAAGAAGACATTGCGAAGTGGTCGCGCTTTGTCGTGAACTGGCAGAAGTTAGAATTCAAGAACCATTGGATCGGGTCCCAGTGGCTCAATGGTCTACGAGCTCGCCTTGTAACCAGAAGGTCTTGGGTTCGATCCCCGGTGGGTGCGTACCGCTGAGGAGTCCCAAACTAGGACGAAGAAGCTGTCCAGTACTCCCAGGTTTTCCAGTGGTTCTCTAACTGATACCGGCTCATGATTAAATCCTCCATACAATAAATGAAATTCACACGAATAATCTAACACTAAAGATTATTACAAGCTGACGATGTTATTAACTTTAAGATTCTTTAACTAGAAGTATAAATCACCCCAAAAGTTCTGAAGTGTAAGACTGCACCAAACAACCTACCTACATCATACCTAAAATCAGCACTAGCCACCCGATAAAGTGGATCATACGTAAATTGCGCTTAACATAAACTGTTTACAAACCCATACCGTAATCCGGGGCCACGCGGTAAGCAGTATATTGCACCCCCCCCATCCATCAGGATTTGTGAATAAACCTTATCAGACATTGCAAAATCTTATTACTCAGTCTTTGCGCACTTTTCAATCACTAATACACCCACAAGAGAAAACTTTACATTAGTGGAATTATCAGTATTCTAGATAACTTAACACAGTAACACTGCATATAGATGTATACTGATTTCGAAGCCAATTTTTCCATTTATGAAATAGGAAAGGGTGACACTGACGTTCAACACCTTGAGAGCTTGTACTCTATCAGTCTTGCTGTAGCATATTTCAGACTTGCTGATTGGGGATAGAAGGCCTGAAGCATATGTAAATCCTTTTCTAATAAATTACTGTGCTTGTCCAAACCCTTCTTGGACAACCCTTTATAGAATATGTGAGTCACCCTTAAGAAGAGGACTAGTTTTAGTTGAATTGATGAATATAAGGCCTGAAATAATAAAACTTACTTTGACTATATATATAGTGAAAACTACATGTATACAAAATCAAAAGAACCAAAGTCCTCAGTAGCTTTGACAATTAATATGCGATAATGACAATGATCTACCCTTTTTGAGTTTACTAAAAATAGGTCCTCGTTCCTCAACAGCTGTATCAAGTGGTTTCCAAGACTGGGATATTGTGCATTGCTTTCTCAAACAAATATTTCCAGTTGTATACAAATGGCAAAACGACATCTATCGCGCCTATTATAGCATTACCTTGCGATACAAAACGAAACGGTACGCTTAGTGGGACTGCAACAATAATTACAAAGGAAATCTAACGTAATACGTATGTGACAGTCCACAATCAGAGAAATCCACTCAGATTCATCTCTCTGACACCTTGTACGCAGCTGAATACTTCCCGTCAAAAACCCGAAGTGTAAGATAAGTGATCTCGTGTGGCACTAGATGTGGACCGCACAATTTTACGACTTTCCAGTGTGTAATGCAGTCACTTTCGGTGCCTAGCTCAATGTATGGAATTTTATTGAACGTAGTTACACGATTTCTTTCAGTGCTTCCTGATTTTATGGTATCTGCAGTTATTAGATGGGGTGGATTCCTCTAACTGCAGAATCATAATATATGATTCTGCCAATTGTCGTTTTTAAGGAATGGTGTTTGAAGACGTCTAGTCTTAACATTGGCCGAAAAGCAAAATAAATTATCTAAAAAAAATAAATTATTTAACTCTGTTTAACACTAAACTGTTGACAAGGCCATGATAACTTATACCAAAAATCCTGTAAAGTTACAAACTAGGTGCCACCACTGGCAACCTTCAGAGTGACCTATCCAATGTCCAATATCCTGATTACGAGCTAGTATAAACCAGTGATTTCTTTGAGCTCGCTTCTTGATTGTGAGGTAGAGGTTCCAGATCTTCGGTGAGCTTCTGCGTAGTAAGTCCCACCACTCGACTGCTTTAGCTCTGGTAGACTCCAAGAGGAGTGGTGCGGGGATTGGTCGAGATGTGGTTTGTAGTATGCAGTATGTTAGGACTGTATTGCTGCCGTGAATGGAGTTTGACCTAACTCCCGTTGGTCATTCGGTGTAGTCATAAAAGCAGAATAGTAATAATAATAATAATAGGTTGTAGTGTAGATAATATAGGTTGAGATAAGTGGAATAATAAAGGTGACCTAAGGAAAAGATAGAGTGAGAGAAGGCAGAATAGGTCGTGGGGATTTAGTTTGTACGCTTATCCATTGACAGTGTGGTTTTAAGTTTTATGAGGATAAGCCATTGAGACACAAACCTTGCATTTCTGCATGATTGTCTAGCTTCCGCTTAAAAATCTCCACAGATGGCGCTGTAGTCACGGCCGCCGGTAAAGCGTTCCAGAGACGGCAAACACGAAGCGAAAAGAAATGTGATCGCACTCGAGTCTTTGGTCTCTGGTGTGCTATCCTTAGCGGGTTACCTCGTGGAAGCCTATAATCACTTAATGGCAGGATGCTTTTATTTGGGTGGGCCTGGTCATTTAAGATCTGGTAGACGGTGATGAGGTCTCCCCTGTGCCTACGGTAACTAAGTGTGAAAAGACCTAATTTCTTTAGTCTTTCCTCATATGATTTGTTGCGGAGGCCGATCACCCATTTTGTCGCTCGTCTCTGGACACTTTCTAGAATGTTAGCATCCCTTTTGAGTAGCGGAGGTGCAATGATATTATGCACCTCAAGGTGTGGCCTCACATATGCCTTATATAACCTTAAGAACAGTTCGGGAGTGAGAGCTCCCAGCTGCCTATGCATAAAGTGTAAAGTTGCGTAGGCTTTGGCGACGTCCCTCGAGTAATTTCCACTGGTGTCTAGCTTTTCTGTTAGAATAAGACCTAGATCGCGCTCTGATGGAACACAACTCAAGTTCTGGCCACCAAGGGTGTAATTTACACTCTGTGACCTGCCGGAATGAAGTTGCACTACTTTGCACTTCTTTAGGTTGAAAGGCATTCCGTTAGCCAGAGCCCAGTTTCCCAGAGCCTGCAATCTATCTGAGTCTTCCGATGAGTTTATTGCTCTCCAAATCTTTACGTCGTCAGCGTAAAGAAGCGCAGAGCAGTTTAGTTGGGAGGGCAGGTCGTTGATAAAAATCAAAAACATCAACGGCCCTAGGATAGAACCCTGAGGAACCCCTGATGCCGAGGTGTGCCAGGATGATCGGATGCGGTTGACTTTGGTGCAGAATTCTCTCTCGCCTAAGTAATCTGTCAGCCATGCGAGAAGTGCTCCAGAAACACCCGCCTTGCTTATTTTGTGAAGGAGCAGACCATGGTGAACTGTGTCGAATGCTTTCGCAAAGTCGAGAAAGATCACGTGGGCTGGTACCTTTTTGTCCCAGGATAGTGTCCAATCGTTCCAAGCTAGTAGAAGATTCGTCACGCAGGATCTTCCCCTCCTGAAACCGTGCTGTGCTTCGTGAAGAAGGTTAGTCCCATCGAAGTATTTTCTCATGTGGTCGTCAATGAGACTTTCCAATATTTTCGATATCACTGGAAGTAGAGCAACTGGTCTGTAACTGGTCGCATTCTGCCGGTCACCACCCTTGAAGATAGGGGATAGGATTGCTCGTTTCCATTCACATGGAAGTTTCCCTACATCAAGGGAGTGTTGGAACAGATCACTTAGGGGTTGGCAGAGACTTTCTGAACACTGCTTCAGGACAGATGGTCTGATGTCATCACAACCTGAAGACTTTCCCGAAGCCAACTTTCCCAATTTTGCAAGTACCATAGCCGGGGTAATTTGAAATGTACCCAGCAGGTTTTCGCGTGTTGGTTTGGCGATGTAATCTTGATGTTCTGTGGGGGTAATATCCTCGTTACTGTCTAGTTGCCTGTGAAAGGCTAGGCTGAATGTCTCTGCCATTTCAAGACTAGTAAGAGATTTCCCATCAGAACCCACTAGATTGCATGCTCCCTGGTTGGTCGGTTTTCTTTCGGACATAAACCTGTATAGGCTTTTGGGGTTCACGAGAAGCTTATTGGCGAGGTTTCCCTGAAATGTCCTTCTATCGCTCCGGACTCGTATGTTACATCGATTCCTGAGTTCAAGGTACACTTCATGTTCGGGTTGACTCTTCGATCGTCGCCACGCAAACCAGGCTTTTCGCTTCGCCTGCAGAAGGCGTTGTGTCCCACCTATTTTATAATAATAATAATTTGCTTTATTCCAAAAACAGTACTCGTGATACAGAATGGAATTTTCAGCATTAATCACAATATTGCATCTAATTTCCTCAAATTATAAATAAAATTAATCACACAGAAAATTTTCCACATTTACAATAGAGGTAGTGTCAAAAACATGCAGCATATAAAATGGAAATAGCAATAATAATGATAACAGCTAGGGTAATAATAATACAAGTGAAAATTGCCGTTGGCTTGTGTCACACAGTATTGGCAATGTGGTATAGAAATCCTAACATGTTTAAAAATATTGAATATAATGTTCTCTTTACATGATATGGTGAGGGGAAAAACAAAGATTACAGCCGTCATGGAGATAAGTTGGTGTTTGCAATTATGAGAGTAAAACAGAGAAGTAACAGGACCATAAATATAATATAAGTAATAAAAGTAAAACTTGAAGGTATATAAGGATGGATGGAGGAAATTGTTTATTTACTAGATGAAAAAAGGTTAGTTAATTCTTGCCTGACACTATTTTCATCACATAAAATACGTGCCAAGTATGGTATCATAGAATTCTTATACTTAGACGTGCGAGCATACAGTTTTCTGAAGTTACTCCTTGTTCTACCTGAGGAGATGCAAGGTGAAAGCTGAGGGTAAAGCGGATGCTCCAAGTCAGACAAAATCCCTTTAGCAAATTTATTGCATGAAGTCAAGTGCCTATCGACAACGACGTTAACTATGTGGTCCACTGGGACACCACTCACCCTACTGACAGTCTTCAGTATTCTACGAATTGTGACATAGTCCTTTTTAAGCAAACCAGGAAAGAATAAGGGTGAACAATAAAGAAGAATAGGTAGGATGCAAGAGTTTATGAACTGTAAGAGGAGGGGTTGAGTTATACCCGAGTGTCTTAACTTCTTAATGTAAAATGTCAGGCGGAATATTTTACTGGAGATTGCTAAGACATGGGAAGACCAGGAGAGATCAGAAGAGAGAATGAGTCCAAGATACTTAATTTCTGATTTGATTCCTATATCATTGTCGTCAATTTTACAAGTGTCATGAGAATCGATGACTTCTTTTAACTGTCGTTTACATCTTAAGCTGAAATCAACAGTTTGACACTTAGAAGGATTCAGTTTAAGACCGTTAGACTCAGACCATTTGCTGACTTCCGATAGAAAGCTATTTATTTTAGTACAATCTAGCTGGGAGTTAACAGCCATTGAAACCGTTAAATCATCAGCGTACTTCACAAAGTTTATTTCATCAGAGTGAGGCAAGTCATGCAAGAAGAAAGAAAAAAGAAAAGGAGAAAGAACAGCACCTTGAGGGACACCAGCTTCAGTAGGCAATGAAGTGGAAGACTTCCCTTTATATACGGTGTACTGCTTTCTATCTGAGAAATAGGAATGTAACCAGTTAACAGCCCAACATTCTGTTTGACTAGCAGCAAGTTTATTTAATAAGATGTCCCTAGGGACCGAGTCGAAAGCAGATGTATAGTCTAGGAAGGCGCAACGAACAAATTTAGCCCCCTTGTCTAGACTGGAAGCAATGTTATGATATAAGACGGCAGCTGCATCTAAAGTGCTTCTACTGTGCTTATAGGCGAATTGTTTAGGGTCATTAAAGGATTTAAGCGAAGGTACAAGACTAAGTAAAAGTAATTTCTCCATAGTTTTCAAAAAAGGAGAGGTAATAGCAATGGGTCTAAATTTGACACATGCTCCAGTAGATGATTTAGGTATGGGTACAACTTTAATGTCCTTCCAAACGGCAGGCACAATATTATCGGAAAAAGATTTGTTAAATAGATCAGTAAGAGGGTGACACAGAATATCAGAACATTTTTTAAAAATAATACTAGGTACATAATCGGGACCTAAGCTCTGGGAAGGGTTTAGAGACTTGAGGCACTTTTGAACATCATTTGTGTTAAAACCTGGAAAGGGGCTATTATTAACACAAGTGATGCTGGGAAGCATGGCATTTGAGGGAGAGTAAATAAAAGATTTGTTAAGAGTACATACATCAAAAGAATATGGAATATTGTTTATCTGCTTACCACCAGTGATTTCCTTAAATAGTTTCCACATATTAGAAGGATTTTTGCAGGATATGAATTTCTGGTTATATATTACATTCAACCTCTGCATTTCAGACTTAATTAAGAAGTTAGTTCTTTTTACACCACTCTTATCTTTCATCTTCTACAGTTTTTCCTTCTCTCTACGAAGCTTTTCAAGTTGAGGCGAGGAGAAACGGTCAAATTTGACGAATAGTGTTTGTCAATGTAGTTGAAAATTGAACGATCATTTCATGGTTGTTTGATCAAACACACAGTGAGGTGAGAGGGCTAAGAGGCAAAATAGCTGAACTTAGACACCTACAATCAGAATTGAACTCCAAAATTATAATACTGACGGAAACCTGGCTAACCCCTACGGTGGCAGACAGCGAAGTCAGTATAAATGATATGGTCCTAGTCAGGCGAGATAGGGACCTGAAAGGAGGAGGTGGAGTCGCCATATACGTCGACAAACAGCTCAGATGTGTTCACGCGATGGACCCCCCGTCACTGAGCTCCCTGACTCCATATGGTGCCACTTCACCGTTAGGTACTGCAAATATCTAGTGGGCAGCATTTATCGATCACCTTCATGTGGAGTAGACCACAACCAGGTACTGCCAAATACAATTTCAGCAACTCAAGACATGGGTTATGATCAAATGGTCATAGCTTGTGACTTCAATGCCCCATCTCTTAACTTGGTGTTGGGAAAAGCCCATGATAGATTTGATCGAAATCTGCTGCATACCATCAGGAAGGCTGGATTCACTGAAAATGTCAGGATGTACACTAGATGGGGCCCTGATGGGAAGTCTTCTAGACTGGATTACGTGCTCACTAGTGACCAGCTACTAGTGGAAAACGTTCAGATCACGACTCCCATAGGTAGTAGTGACCACGCGGTCATAGTATTCGACATAGTCCTACACGAGCGCTTACAGTGGGACAATACACAGCCCTACCTGTGTTATAACAAAGCCAATTACACCAAAATGCGAAGACTTCTGTCTGAAGCAAATTGGCCTAAAAAATGGACAGAGCTAACAGTAGAAGAACACTGGAGAGTGGTAAAGGAGATCATTCACCAGGCGCTCTCAGACACTGTTCCTTTAGTCACACCAAAAGCCAGTAAGCGACGTTGATGGATATTGGCGGCCTGCATAAATCTTGGGCTACCAAAATTTTCATCCTACATATTGCATCTATTTCCTCGGATTTATTTTGTTTTAATTATTCATTTACGTATCCAAGTCGGATTACTTACTCTCGCGATTATTTAAAATGTTTTCAACTTGTTTATTTACGAGTATATAATAACGTTAAGAAAAAGCATCATGGAGGTTGGCAGAGATCATTAAAGTGTACTCCAATGCATCAGATGACTGTTCCTGTGATTATGAGCACAAATTGCAGGTCATTATCGAACAAGATTAACTACTTGCATTCTCTATTATACTCAAATGTATATTGTAATACTGGTGTAATCACTCTTCAAGAGACTTGGCTCCATGATTCATATGACGATAATTTGGTCTCCTTAAGTGGGTTCACAATCTACAGAGAAGACTGATGCAGCTCAAAGAAGAAGAGAGGTGGTGGTGTTGCCACTTTTATTAATTCTCAGTGGTCTAATGCCAACAACGTCTGCTCCGAATTCTCAAATGACAATATTGACTGTGTAACTGTAAAATGTCGACCTAAAAACACTTATCTAAGTATAGCTTCATTTTTGTCACAAATATCTATATCACACCTTTTTGCAGTCCCTCAGAACTATCTATCTTCGCTGATGAATTCACTGTTTTGCTGCTGCTTCGTTTGGTAACTCCTTATCTATAGTGACCGGCGACTTCAACTCTAGCGACTGCAGTTTTATTACATTGCTGGGCCATGAAAATGTTGTTAATTTCCCAACTCGACAAAATACTTCACTTGATTTAGTATTTATAAATGATTCTGGAATATATGAAGCTCGTAAAAGAGCCCCAATCTTCAATTCTGATCATTGTATTGTGCGAGTCTTACCCAAAATTTACGGAAAATTACACAGTAAAGCCTTCTCAAACTTGTCTAAGAAAGTTGTTCACAGATGCTACTCAAATGAGAACGTACATCATCTTAGAAACATGCTCAGTGACACAAGATGGGATTTGTTTAATGATGGTTCACTTAATGGAAATATCTCTGATATTACATCCTATCTGAAATTCTGTTTTGAAATCTGTTGTCCAAAAGAAACACTGTCAGCCACGTCTCGTAAACCGTTAATGCCCAGCTCTTGCTATGCTCAGGCTCACGCTGTTACTTGAAGTTTCTCAGAAACACTTAGTAAAAACGGACGCAAAAACCAAGACACCGATTGGCGACTCGAGAATTCTTTATTGTAACACCAACATATGGCCAACTTTAAAACTAAGCTTTACAGCTGAGGTCTATGAACAAATATTACAATAATGAATCACAATATTACTTCTGACAGTTTTGGCCTGACTTCTTTCTGAACAGCGACCGATGAGACGATGACTGGTGTATTGATGCCTCCGTGAAAATTGGGGAAGTTGGTTTTGAGCAAACAACCGTGAATCAATCGTTCAATCTTCAACTTCATTCATACTCCCCGGCAGAATACCGATCCATCCCTCCTTTTCCATCACGACCAATACACGTTGAATTGGATGCCATTGCGAGAACCTGGGTCACTCGGACAGAGCTGAAATGGAAAACAAACAGAAAAGCCAACACACCACAAGCACACCCACAGCACAATCTCACACATCAATGACGACCTGCGCCTTCTAGTTAAAGGCCTCCTCTCGACATCTTGCAACAAAATCGCCACTTGCTAGAATGACTCTTGTAGAATGCAAAGTGACCATAGCACCACCTCTCGATACTCTACGCATATCCTGTTATCTACTCACTACCAATTACCACTGAGATCGCCTGTCACACATTCTGCCTCAGTTCTAGTAACGGTGACGTCATTCTCAGCAATAGCCTCCCCGGCGTATACGACCCATCTGCTGTCTTTAACATCAATTAATTCATTCACGGATGTAGAAGACTGGAAACAACTTACGAAGTAATCACGACGAAAATTTTAACAAAATTACGCAATAAAATGAAGGTAAGAAAAAAACGAGAAAACACAATTAATCTTAAATCACAAATTGAGAAGACACACCACACGTATACACAAACAGTACAAATAACCACCCGGATCATGTTTTGACGGAATTCCATTGAAGTATTGCAGGACTCACACCAGTACGCCTATAACCCTCCACAGGTTGACGACTGTGAGTTGTGGAATGTCAGGACACAAAAAGATAAACCAACAATTACAATAAATGGAATACAATTATTTAAAACAAACATATGTGCAATCAACACATCAAAAGTTGTGGATAATGCCATGAGGAACTATCCATGAAGACCTGTAGGAATTAATGCAGTACGCCTACAACCCTTCTCAGGTTGACGCTCTAAGTTGGAAAATCGTCTCAGAGTTCATTTGCTGACTTCCCTCTATCAGCTATATCCTCAAATCTGAACGGTAACACGCTCATGTCATTGTATCGTGGAATATAGATGACGAACAAACACACGACGTATCTGATCAACCAAGCGTAGGCACAGAGTAATTTACACCAAAGATAGTAACATTCAAATAGTAAGTTGAAACTTGAAATGCCTTTATTCATGCAAGTCAATTTAACAATTACTCTCTCGTTTACACTTGGCTTATCCTTACTAAACTGAGCAATATCTTTCGTCTTTTCAAATGCACCAATACTATCATAGTCATTGGGCAAGATACTTGAGTTGATGGGCGTCTGTTTCATTGTGGATGACAACACCAACGACGACTGATTGATACCAGTTGATGAACTTAGCGGTGTATCAGAAGCTGTTCTTGTTCAGCTTTCAGAAATTTGTCTAACTGCAAGATTACCACCACTGTTGTCTTTTACTATCAGCTCCGGTTTAGCACTAGCATCTGATGATAGGTGGGCTTCACTCTGATCAATTACACTGACGGTTTGACAAGTATGCATGCCTTCTGCAACTGCATCTGCATTTAATTCTACTCCAACTTCAAGTTGTACAGAACCTTTGTTCAACTTAGCAGTAGTAAGCATATCCCTCATGATCAACCAAAAACGAATGTGAAGTATCATCATCATTACCACAAATATTCACCTTACGTCAATATCATCAATTTCAAACTCTTTAATAACAGCAGCTGATGATTTGGGTTCTTCCTCACAAATCCTTAAAGGTTTTATACCTTCGCTCTGACTAGTAATACCTAGTAAACTTGTGGAGTCAGAACTGCACTCTGAAGCAGTAACTCTATTCTGTGACACTCTATTCAACAATGGCTCACCAGTTGCAACTACAGACTTCTTCACCGCACCGTTATCGTCACACAATTCGGAGTCAGGCCTGGAGTTTACATTCAGCCTATCACTGAACTTGCTCACTGGTTCACAGTTCACCTCTGTATGCACCTCTTGCAAACGTGTAAAACGCAACCGTGTTTGTCTTGCATCTTGTAACTTATCTGTTGAGGATGTACTACGAAACCTGTTACACTCACTAGGTCTATATGCATTACTAGACATCATGGAGCCTTCTCGATATCCACCTCTCTGAGACCCTTTCGTCATCGATGACTGCATTTTGCTCTCAGACTGCTCTATTCTGGGGGTGAGATGCAATGGACTGGCGAACTTGCTCATAGATAGATTGACTCTATCTTTTACCAGTTTCAGGATATCATCAAACTTTGGCTCGACACCCTCATCCTCCATACGGGAGCTTATCTTCACCCACTTCCTTTGCAGTCGAGTAGGTAGGCGTCTTGCTATCACTTCTAGTATAAAACTCGAGTTGAGGTCACTCATGCGATTCATCGAAATCAATGCATTCTTGTATATCAGCAAATTATCCAAAAACTCAGTGAGTGCCTGGGAGTCATCTTGTAGTTGACTGCCGTTACCTTTGACACCTTCGAATACGTTCCTCACAATCACAGAAGGTCTTCCAAACCTTTGACGTAATACGCTCATAGCCTCAGCGTATCCCTCATTAGGGGGCATGAACTTACAGCACTGTATAGCTCTTGCAGCAACACCAGTGCAATACCTCATCAAATACATCAATTTCAATTCATCACTTAATAAAAAACTACTCAGCATGATCTCGAACTCCTTTACAATTTGTAAATAATCAGCCGGGTTTCCATCGAAACACCGTAGTTCGAATTTAGGAAGTTTGATGTTCCTATTATCCCTGAATGGCGAAACAGCAACATCAACCATGTCATGCCTAACATCAGACACATCGTTACAAGTAACAGACAAGTCAACATGACTTACTTTCCTGTTTGCATCCAAGACGCTCTGTCCCTTCTTTGACCCAGGCATTGTTGAACTTGACCCAATTCCAAAAACGTTCCAGATATTGCTTGTTCAAAGAAGAATTGACCGGCACCAGGAAAGATGAATAAAGCTATCCAAACTATCATCAACTGCCTGAATCGGCCAGAATCTGTTTCTACCGTCAGAAACTGTCAGTTACCTCTCGTAAACCGTTAATGCCCAGCTATTGCTTTGCTCAGGCTCACGCTGTTACTTGAAGTTTCTCAGAAACACTTAGTAATAACGGACGCAAAAACCAAGACACCGATTGGCGACTCGAGAATTCTTTATTGTAACACCAACATATGGCCAACTTTAAAACTAAGCTTTACAGCTGAGGTCTATGAACAAATATTACAATAATGAATCACAATATTACTTCTGACAGTTTTGGCCTGACTTCTTTCTGAACAGCGACCGATGAGACGATGACTGGTGTATTGATGCCTCCGTGAAAATTGGGGAAGTTGGTTTGAGCAAACAACCATGAATTGATGATTCAATCTTCAACTGCATTGACAACCTGGCTGACAGTTTCTGACAGTGAAGTCAATTTCTGACGGTAGAAACGGATTATGACCGATTCAGGCAGTTGATGATAGTTTGGATAGCTTTATTCATCTTTCCTGGTGCCGGTCAATTCTTCTTTGAACAAGCAATATCTGGAACGTTTTTGGAATTGGGTCAAGTTCAACAATGCCTGGGTCAAAGAAGGGACAGAGCGTCTTGGATGCAAACAGGAAAGTAAGTCATGTTGACTTGTCTGTTACTTGTAACGATGTGTCTGATGTTAGGCATGACATGGTTGATGTTGCTGTTTCACCATTCAGGGATAATAGGAACATCAAACTTCCTAAATTCGAACTACGGTGTTTCGATGGAAACCCGGCTGATTATTTACAAATTGTAAAGGAGTTCGAGATCATGCTGAGTAGTTTTTTATTAAGTGATGAATTGAAATTGATGTATTTGATGAGGTATTGCACTGGTGTTGCTGCAAGAGCTATACAGTGCTGTAAGTTCATGCCCCCTAATGAGGGATACGCTGAGGCTATGAGCGTATTACGTCAAAGGTTTGGAAGACCTTCTGTGATTGTGAGGAACGTATTCGAAGGTGTCAAAGGTAACGGCAGTCAACTACAAGATGACTCCCAGGCACTCACTGAGTTTTTGGATAATTTGCTGATATACAAGAATGCATTGATTTCGATGAATCGCATGAGTGACCTCAACTCGAGTTTTATACTAGAAGTGATATCAAGACGCCTACCTACTCGACTGCAAAGGAAGTGGGTGAAGATAAGCTCCCGTATGGAGGATGAGGGTGTCGAGCCAAAGTTTGATGATATCCTGAAACTGGTAAAAGATAGAGTCAATCTATCTATGAGCAAGTTCGCCAGTCCATTGCATCTCACCCCCAGAATAGAGCAGTCTGAGAGCGAAATGCAGTCATCGATGACGAAAGGGTCTCAGAGAGGTGGATATCGAGAAGGCTCCATGATGTCTAGTAATGCATATAGACCTAGTGAGTGTAACAGGTTTCGTAGTACATCCTCAACAGATAAGTTACAAGATGCAAGACAAACACGGTTGCGTTTTACACGTTTGCAAGAGGTGCATACAGAGGTGAACTGTGAACCAGTGAGCAAGTTCAGTGATAGGCTGAATGTAAACTCCAGGCCTGACTCCGAATTGTGTGACGATAACGGTGCGGTGAAGAAGTCTGTAGTTGCAACTGGTGAGCCATTGTTGAATAGAGTGTCACAGAATAGAGTTACTGCTTCAGAGTGCAGTTCTGACTCCACAAGTTTACTAGGTATTACTAGTCAGAGCGAAGGTATAAAACCTTTAAGGATTTGTGAGGAAGAACCCAAATCATCAGCTGCTGTTATTAAAGAGTTTGAAATTGATGATATTGACGTAAGGTGAATATTTGTGGTAATGATGATGATACTTCACATTCGTTTTTGGTTGATCATGAGGGATATGCTTACTACTGCTAAGTTGAACAAAGGTTCTGTACAACTTGAAGTTGGAGTAGAATTAAATGCAGATGCAGTTGCAGAAGGCATGCATACTTGTCAAACCGTCAGTGTAATTGATCAGAGTGAAGCCCACCTATCATCAGATGCTAGTGCTAAACCGGAGCTGATAGTAAAAGACAACAGTGGTGGTAATCTTGCAGTTAGACAAATTTCTGAAAGCTGAACAAGAACAGCTTCTGATACACCGCTAAGTTCATCAACTGGTATCAATCAGTCGTCGTTGGTGTTGTCATCCACAATGAAACAGACGCCCATCAACTCAAGTATCTTGCCCAATGACTATGATAGTATTGGTGCATTTGAAAAGACGAAAGATATTGCTCAGTTTAGTAAGGATAAGCCAAGTGTAAACGAGAGAGTAATTGTTAAATTGACTTGCATGAATAAAGGCATTTCAAGTTTCAACTTACTATTTGAATGTTACTATCTTTGGTGTAAATTACTCTGTGCCTACGCTTGGTTGATCAGATACGTCGTGTGTTTGTTCGTCATCTATATTCCACGATACAATGACATGAGCGTGTTACCGTTCAGATTTGAGGATATAGCTGATAGAGGGAAGTCAGCAAATGAACTCTGAGACGATTTTCCAACTTAGAGCGTCAACCTGAGAAGGGTTGTAGGCGTACTGCATTAATTCCTACAGGTCTTCATGGATAGTTCCTCATGGCATTATCCACAACTTTTGATGTGTTGATTGCACATATGTTTGTTTTAAATAATTGTATTCCATTTATTGTAATTGTTGGTTTATCTTTTTGTGTCCTGACATTCCACAACTCACAGTCGTCAACCTGTGGAGGGTTATAGGCGTACTGGTGTGAGTCCTGCAATACTTCAATGGAATTCCGTCAAAACATGATCCGGGTGGTTATTTGTACTGTTTGTGTATACGTGTGGTGTGTCTTCTCAATTTGTGATTTAAGATTAATTGTGTTTTCTCGTTTTTTTCTTACCTTCATTTTATTACGTAATTTTGTTAAAATTTTCGTCGTGATTACTTCGTAAGTTGTTTCCAGTCTTCTACATCCGTGAATGAATTAATTGATGTTAAAGACAGCAGATGGGTCGTATACGCCGGGGAGGCTATTGCTGAGAATGACGTCACCGTTACTAGAACTGAGGCAGAATGTGTGACAGGCGATCTCAGTGGTAATTGGTAGTGAGTAGATAACAGGATATGCGTAGAGTATCGAGAGGTGGTGCTATGGTCACTTTGCATTCTACAAGAGTCATTCTAGCAAGTGGCGATTTTGTTGCAAGATGTCGAGAGGAGGCCTTTAACTAGAAGGCGCAGGTCGTCATTGATGTGTGAGATTGTGCTGTGGGTGTGCTTGTGGTGTGTTGGCTTTTCTGTTTGTTTTCCATTTCAGCTCTGTCCGAGTGACCCAGGTTCTCGCAATGGCATCCAATTCAACGTGTATTGGTCGTGATGGAAAAGGAGGGATGGATCGGTATTCTGCCGGGGAGTATGAATGAAGTTGAAGATTGAACGATTGATTCACGGTTGTTTGCTCAAAACCAACTTCCCCAATTTTCACGGAGGCATCAATACACCAGTCATCGTCTCATCGGTCGCTGTTCAGAAAGAAGTCAGGCCAAAACTGTCAGAAGTAATATTGTGATTCATTATTGTAATATTTGTTCATAGACCTCAGCTGTAAAGCTTAGTTTTAAAGTTGGCCATATGTTGGTGTTACAATAAAGAATTCTCGAGTCGCCAATCGGTGTCTTGGTTTTTGCGTCCGTTATTACTAAGTGTTTCTGAGAAACTTCAAGTAACAGCGTGAGCCTGAGCATAGCAATAGCTGGGCATTAACGGTTTACGAGACGTGGCTGACAGTGTTTCTTTTGGACAACAGATTTCAAAACAGAATTTCAGATAGGATGTAATATCAGAGATATTTCCATTAAGTGAACCATCATTAAACAAATCCCATCTTGTGTCACTGAGCATGTTTCTAAGATGATGTACGTTCTCATTTGAGTAGCATCTGTGAACAACTTTCTTAGACAAGTTTGAGAAGGCTTTACTGTGTAATTTTCCGTAAATTTTGGGTAAGACTCGCACAATACAATGATCAGAATTGAAGATTGGGGCTCTTTTACGAGCTTCATATATTCCAGAATCATTTATAAATACTAAATCAAGTGAAGTATTTTGTCGAGTTGGGAAATTAACAACATTTTCATGGCCCAGCAATGTAATAAAACTGCAGTCGCTGGAGTTGAAGTCGCCGGTCACTATAGATAAGGAGTTACCAAACGAAGCAGCAGCAAAACAGTGAATTCATCAGCGAAGATAGATAGTTCTGAGGGACTGCAAAAAGGTGTGATATAGATATTTGTGACAAAAATGAAGCTATACTTAGATAAGTGTTTTTAGGTCGACATTTTACAGTTACACAGTCAATATTGTCATTTGAGAATTTGGAGCAGACGTTGTTGGCAGTAATAATAATAATAACATATATTTCTTCCTGTTTATGCAGGAACATACCAATTGTACAGGCATGGATAAGTTATTATATAAATTACACAAAATTTGATGTATAATAGTTTTACAGTTTGGTTGTTCTTTCTGACATCAAAGTCAGTCGGAACAGTCTGCTATAAAGTTTGTTTGTGTAGCACATAAAGAGATATAGAAATATTGTCTTCGCATTAACAAAAAACCCAGACATCAGATGAATGTAATACAAATACCTGGGAAAAATAAAGCTTGAAGTCAATTCTCCTATATAACTTTGTTGTGAACAGCACCTTTGGCTTAAAGATTATTGATGTATTATGTTGAGATCAGTGATATATTTATTCCATTTTTTCAGTAGTCTTATCGTAGTTTTATAACAGGAAAGAAATTTGATCGTGGATACGAAAACTAGATAAGGTCATGTTGGGTTGTTTTACTGCATCAAGTGGTGCCGAGGTCGATTCCAGGATTCTCCATTTGCTCCATTTGTGTCTGCATGGCGGACTGTATTCGTAAGTTGAGTAAAATGTTGAAAACTATTTGAAGTCCAGTTGCTTCTTCATTTCAGATCATGAATACTCATTTACAGCATGTTCGCCAGCGTCTTCAAATGGTAGAATTGGATCGTTCATGGAATTTGAGTGGTTATGAGATAGACGGTTTGGAATTAATCCTCATTTCAGTTTAGATGCAGGGTTGTTCGACCTCGACCAGAAGATGAATAGGAGCAGCAAAATACCAGAAAGAGAAAGTATGTGAACATGAAAAGGACATTTATATATTATGCATTTATAAGTGTTTATTTTAATTGTATATTATACTTAAGTAAACATTTTTCTATATTGTATTTGTTTTCACGTATTTATGCGAAGTCTTAGAGTTTATTTAATGTCATAATGTGTATTAATGAGTCTGATAAAAAAAAAAAAAAAAAAAAAAAAGCGTTTTAGAAATAAGTGATGGGTTCTGGTAGGGATAGTCATTTGGGCAAAACAGTTTATATAGCAAGCGTTTGAAGGTTACAATGAGGGATAGGTCCTACTTCTAAGGGTAAACTAATCCTGTATGTTCCGTACTCAGTCTTTATGCATCCATGGTGCTAGTTTATTTATAGTTTAAAGATTGCTAAGGGTGTTGAAGTGCGTTTTTTAGGTGCTGTAGTAGATTAGTGCTTGATTCGTTCTAGGAGTAAATAGTTTATTAATATAATCAGTAGAGTGAAACAGTCTGTATAGAGAGCGTTTGAAGCTTGTAACCGAAGAGCAAGTTCTGACATCTAGGGGTAGGCTATTCCATATTTTAGAATACATGACTGTGAAGAAGTTTTCACGGAGTGTTGACCTAAAAGAATGAGTTGTCACTGTGGAAGTTTGGTTACGCAGATCGTGAGAACCTTCCTGTGCGAATTGTATGTCCCTGTTACCTGAGAAAGATATTTTGTGAAGGACCTTAAAGAAGAATATTAGGTTTATAATAAGTCGCCTTGTCCAAAGTGGGTCGAGTTTTAGTATCATGCACCGTGAGATGTAGTCTTTCTTACAATCGTAGCCAAGCAGTTTTGAGGTAAAATATCGTTGGATACTTTCCATCCTTAGCTTGTCGCGTGTGCGAGTGCTGCTTATAATAAATGGACAGTATTCTAGTAGTGGTCTGACACATGTTTTGTACAGAATAAGCTTGGCTTCATTGTCGTGAAAGTTCCTGAGTATGCATCCTAAGAGCATCCTCGATTTTCTAGTTTGTGATGCTACTTGCTCTGAGAATGTCAAGTCACTAGAGTACCTCAAGCCTAGGTCAACGACACTTCGGAGTCTTGTTAGGTTAACAGATTGAAGCGCTAATTTCAGGTCAATTGAGGGTGCACCGAAGCAGATCCAGCCACATTTGTTCAGATTAAATTGGAGATTCCATAGGGACTACCAAGCAGCCATTTTATCTAATTCCTTCTGTACTACATTCTCGAAGTTCCCTAAGTCATCACGTTGGAATGTATAAGCTACTTTTAGGTCATCTGCAAAGATGAATGGTTTCCCGTGCGTGAAGCAAGCGCATATGTCATTGATGTATAGTGTAAATAGGAGGGGTCCAATGACACTACCTTGTAATAATAATAATTGCTTTATTCCAAAAGTCGACATTTTACAGTTACACAGTCAATATTGTCATTTGAGAATTCGGAGCAGACGTTGTTGGCATTAGACCACTGAGAATTAATAAAAGTGGCAACACCACCACCTCTCTTCTTCTTTGAGCTGCATCAGTCTTCTCTGTAGATTGTGAACCCACTTAAGGAGACCAAATTATCGTCATATGAATCATGGAGTCAAGTCTCTTGAAGAGTGATTACACCAGTATTACAATATACATTTGAGTATAATAGAGAATGCAAGTAGTTAATCTTGTTCGATAATGACCTGCAATTTGTGCTCATAATCACAGGAACAGTCATCTGATGCATTGGAGTACACTTTAATGATCTCTGCCAACCTCCATGATGCTTTTTCTTAACGTTATTATATACTCGTAAATAAACAAGTTGAAAACATTTTAAATAATCGCGAGAGTAAGTAATCCGACTTGGATACGTAAATGAATAATTAAAACAAAATAAATCCGAGGAAATAGATGCAATATGTAGGATGAAAATTTTGGTAGCCCAAGATTTATGCAGGCCGCCAATATCCATCAACGTCGCTTACTGGCTTTTGGTGTGACTAAAGGAACAGTGTCTGAGAGCGCCTGGTGAATGATCTCCTTTACCACTCTCCAGTGTTCTTCTACTGTTAGCTCTGTCCATTTTTTAGGCCAATTTGCTTCAGACAGAAGTCTTCGCATTTTGGTGTAATTGGCTTTGTTATAACACAGGTAGGGCTGTGTATTGTCCCACTGTAAGCGCTCGTGTAGGACTATGTCGAATACTATGACCGCGTGGTCACTACTACCTATGGGAGTCGTGATCTGAACGTTTTCCACTAGTAGCTGGTCACTAGTGAGCACGTAATCCAGTCTAGAAGACTTCCCATCAGGGCCCCATCTAGTGTACATCCTGACATTTTCAGTGAATCCAGCCTTCCTGATGGTATGCAGCAGATTTCGATCAAATCTATCATGGGCTTTTCCCAACACCAAGTTAAGAGATGGGGCATTGAAGTCACAAGCTATGACCATTTGATCATAACCCATGTCTTGAGTTGCTGAAATTGTATTTGGCAGTACCTGGTTGTGGTCTACTCCACATGAAGGTGATCGATAAATGCTGCCCACTAGATATTTGCAGTACCTAACGGTGAAGTGGCACCATATGGAGTCAGGGAGCTCAGTGACGGGGGGTCCATCGCGTGAACACATCTGAGCTGTTTGTCGACGTATATGGCGACTCCACCTCCTCCTTTCAGGTCCCTATCTCGCCTGACTAGGACCATATCATTTATACTGACTTCGCTGTCTGCCACCGTAGGGGTTAGCCAGGTTTCCGTCAGTATTATAATTTTGGAGTTCAATTCTGATTGTAGGTGTCTAAGTTCAGCTATTTTGCCTCTTAGCCCGCTCACATTACTGTATAGGCAACTGGTAGTCAGTCTCACCACTTCCCCGTATTGGTGGGTAGTTGACTTGATATTGGCTATCTGTTTAGGAATTATCCTACGAACTTGTTAGCCGATTCCCCAGGAACCGTCCTGTCGGCGTTTTTTTCTTCTAGTTCAGTCGGAGCACTCGGATGACACTGACTCTCATCGTCCGTGCTACACCGCTGTAGTGTGACTAGGGGTGTAGGATATACATATACCAACCGGGCCCAACGTTGCTTAGCTTCGGTGATCGGACGAGAACGGGTGCTTTCAACGTGGTATGGTCGCCGATAACCTATCACTTCATCGTTGATGAATACTGTACGTTCTTATTTCTCTGACTTACTGAAATTCTTGCTTCCCAAACTGTACCGAGTTTAGTGTTAGGTTACAAAGAGCTATCGTATGTAAATTAAGGAGCCTATCTGTTTTCATGCCCAAATTATTCCAATATCCAATATCGCTTTCACGAGCAAATGTAAACAAATATGACTTCTTTTTGTTAGCTTCTTGGTTGAGAGGTGAGGATTCTTGGCCTTCGATAAACTTCTGCGTAGTTCGTCTAGTCATTTGACCGCCGTAGCTTTAGTTGCTTCCACAAGGATTGGTGGTTTGAAGTAGGTGGTTTGTTAGAACCGTGTTGCTACCGTGAATTCAGCTGATCCTTGCTTCAATTAGTCATCCGGTTTCGTCCAAAAAATGAAAGAGATAAAGGTAACAGATATAATTAGTGTAGGTCTTAAAGATATGAACAGAAGTAAAGAAAAAGTAAAAACAACATCCTCATCCAGCAGATGTACGACAATGCTCCATGCCAAGTAATCCACAACGGGAAACTTACGGAATCCTTCCAAGTGAGAACGGGAGTGAGGCAAGGCTGTCTATTATCGCCAATGATTTTCCTGATTGCAGTAGATTGCATAATGCGACAGACAACGGGAGATGAGGAAACAGGCATAAAATGGACTCACACAAAAAACTTGGAGGATCTGGACTTCGCCGATGATGACATATGTCTGATTTCCCACAAACTGGAAGATACGCAAGTGAAAAGCAACAAGTTGGCAGAAGAAGCATCAAAGATAGGACTTCACGTGATGAAGATTCCTGGCCAACACCACCACCAACAACAACAGACAACAATCAGCATGAGTGGGAGGAACCTGAAAGAAACAACCTCCTCTACCTACCCACCTACCGATCTGGGAAGCATCGTTTCAACTACAGGCGGACGGAAGTGATGAGGATATCAAAGCAAGAATCGGAAAAGTAAGACAAGCTTTCATTACTCTTAAGTCTGTGTTGAGGTCAACAGCACTCAACACCAAAGATAAGATCCAGATTTTCAACTCCAATGTGAAGTCAGTGCTACTATACGGATCAGAAACTTGGTGCGTCATAAAGAGCACTTCAAACAAACTACAGACCTTCATTAACAGCTGTCTTCGCTCACTACTCAAGATCAGATGGCCAGAAAAGATCAGCAACAGGGATCTCTGGGAGCAAACCAACCAGGAACAGATTGTGAGACAAATAGGCAGGAAGAAATGGAGGTGGACTGGCCATACGCTGAGGAAACCATCAAATGACATCACTAGACAAGCCATTGCTCGAGTGAAACCCGAAAGGGAAGTGGCGAGTTGGTCGTCAGTGCAAGGGTGACTTGGAGGAGGTCATGTGAGAAGGAGATGAAAGAATGTGGGCAGACTTGGAGCGGGGTGAAAAAGTTGGTAGAAAACAGAAGGCAATAGGGACGCGCAGCTTAATTCCTATGTTCCTCTAGGAATTAAGGGATGTAATAATAATAAAAACAAAGCAAATTAAATTTGAGGTTGATATACATGTATGTATACATGTGCATAATATCAAGAACAATAATAATATTGTAGGGGACGTGATAGTTGGAGTAGTCACGATTTCAAAACAGATGGCGTCATGTCTTCACAACCTGATTACTTTCCATATGTGAGTCTCTGTAGCTTATCTGGTGTCAATGCCTGTTTTATTTCCACTGTAGCCACTAGGGTTTCCCTCGGTGAAATAATAAAGCCGCCATTTCGGCCGATACCAATGATACCCACAATGCTGTTTAACTATTTGGCAAAGGCTATAATAATAATAATAGTATATTCTCATTTTGTACATGAGAGACGCCAGTTTACAGGCATCATCAATATGATAAATTACATATACGATTAGCAATCATAATTAATAATAATGTTTTAATAAAATACACATTTTTTCCTACTTGTGTAGGACACACCAAATATACAGGCATGGATAAGCATTATATAAATTTCATAAATTTGGTTTATGGTTAAGTTACATGGTTGCTGGCGTTTTTGTCTTAGGTCTGTGGGAACAATATGATAACCAGTCATTCAATGGAGCACGTCATGAAATATAGGAATATTAATCATGAAATATAGGAATATTGTCTTCGCATTAACAAAAAAACCCAAGTAAGTTTTGGATGGATTAAAAATACTTGGGAAAAAATAAAGCTTGAAGTAATTCCTCAATATAACTTGGGTGTGTACAAATCCGAATCTTATTTTTGATTTGATTTATATCCAAATTGGGTAATAAGGAAGCTATTTTTACAGATACGATCAGTTATGTTATAAGCTACAATCGTGACGTTGTATTACAAATAGATACTTTTCCATTGGTATAAGAGTATATTCCACAAATGTAATCCAGGTTGCGTCGTGGAGAAAGTTAATTCGTTATTAACCAGGCAACTGAAAGATACTGGACCAATAATGTTTGCAGATCATTTGTCATTGTAAATGGTCAAATATCCACATTATTCATTCTCATTCAAAAAGTCAAATGGAAGCTGAAATGGTGAGAGAAAAAAGAAGACAAACAACAGCAACGCAAAAGAAAGCAACGGGAGTCCTTAAGGAGTGATTAATAAATATATACATATATATTCTGTTTAGTAACTGTGGTTATTTTGGTACACAAACTAACTAGTCCCGTTATGCTAACTTTTATATTATGTGTAAACTAATATTACTGTCCTGTGTAGAAATGTTAATCATCTAGTTCCAATAATATTAAAATTTATAATTGTAGTTTGTTGTAACTACACGTTTAAAGAACTTAAAATATCTATGTAGGGTGAAAAAGAAGGTGTAAGAGTCAGGCGTAAAAGTGCATTGTCATCTTTGAGTAGTCTGGTGACTGAGGAGATGAACACTGGAAGTGTGTTTGCATCGCGCACATTAGCTGGTAGTCTATTCCAAATGACTGAAAACTTATTTAAGAAGAAGTTGTACCGCACGTAAGTCTGACAGTGCTCCATAGCAGCTAGGTTGTGATGATTTCTAAGATTGTAACTGATGACAGCGGTAGGTTTAGTTATTGGCTCGGAGGAATGCAAGAGAAGATTAGTTAGCTTATAGTAAAAGATAAGGTTTAGCTTAAGGCGTCTTTTCCAGAGGGGTTCTAATCTTAGTCTTACGCATCGCTCATGGTATTCCAGACCACTTTCTAAACCAAGAGTTCTTGAGGTAAACTGCCGTTGCACTCCCTCTAATTTAAGCTTGTCATTTTGTCTTAGTCCGCTAAGAATAAACGGGCAGTATTCTAAGATAGGTCGGACACATACTTTGTATAATAAAACCCTAGTTTCACAACAAAAGAAATTGCGTGTTATGCATCCTATCAGCCTTCGCGTTTTACGTCTGGCATAATCAGTCTGTTCAGCGAACGTTAGGTTACTAGAGTATCTAATACCGAGATCTACGACTGAGTTGAGCTTAGCTAGTTTTCGCCCATTTATTTCAAGAGTTAGATCAAGGTTACTGTTGCCGATACAAATCCAGCCGCATTTGTCAATGTTAAAATTTAGACAGGATTCAGCACACCATGTTGCGAGGCTACTTAGTTCAAGATGTATTTTAGTAACCATATCGCTTAATTCATGAGTGTAGCAGGAGTAGACGACTTTGAGGTCGTCAGCATATAGGAATGGTTTGCCTAAGGTGAAGCACTTGCAAATGCTGTTAATGTAGACTGTGAATAAAAGTGGACCTAGGACACTACCTTGCACGACCCCACTTGAGATCTGCCTAGGATGAGACAATACAGATCCAACTTTGGTTATTTGTACCCTGTTGCTTAGAAATGATTTTAACCAGTTCAGTAATGGGTTGCGAATTCCACAAGAGTACAGCTTCTCAAAGAGAATACTGTGAGATACCATGTCAAATGCCCTAGATATATCGAAGTAGAGAACAACGACTAGCTTACGTGCTTCGCGACTACTAGTGATGCAGTTGAAAAAGTCGAAGTGGCAAGTAACGCAGGATCTATTTTTGAGAAATCCGTGTTGAGACCTTGTAACAAGATCTTCCCTAATTAGGTAGTCTGACAATTGATCTTTTACAACTTTCTCCATGATTCGTGAGATAACTGGGGTTATATTTATGGGTCTGTAATTGCGGACGTTTGCCCTATCACCAGATTTGTAATGTGGAATTATGAAGCTAGTTTTCCACTCACTAGGGTAAGTGCCAGTGTCCATAGATATTGAGAAGAATTTAAGAAGTAACAAGGGTATATCACACCCACTGTTTTTGAAAATTATCGAAGCGAGGCCATCCGGTCCCGTACTAGTGGAAGGTTTAAGGCTTTTAATTGCTTGTACTATTAACTGATTAGTGAACACAATGCTTTCAAGGGAAGAGATAGTAAGGGGAGCGGTTTCACCAGGCATATGTGTTTCTAAACTAAAGTTTGCAAACCAATCACTGAAGAGTTCACAGATAGTGGCAGGTTCATTGTAGATTACTTTGTCGTGAAGTAAGTATGGGATTTCCCTCGCCGACTGCATTCGTTTTTTAAGAAGTGCCGTTAAGTTATAAACTTTGGAGGTACTTTCAAGTGCCGTTAACTCTTCGTCGAGGTCCTTTTGAGAGCGTAGGCGCTTGAGAGATTCAAGAGACTCGTGGATTGAGAGCAATAGTGATATGTCCTTAGTGGAATAGTACTGTTTCTTCAGTTTCCTTAACTTATTACGGTGTGCCCTTGGAATATATTCAGTTCGGTGTCTACTTAATTTCACTATTTTCTTTGGAGCAACTGTATCTAGACAAAGGGTAACATTCCTGTAAAACAGGGTTACTAAGGCCTCCAGGGAGTCAGTGGTAAAATAGTCATCCCATTGACAGAGTCGAATAAGTTCTTGGACTAATCCCCAGTCTGTATATTTGTAACTACGACATATTGTGCTTCCTGAGTCTTGTTTGTTTCCTGTATTTAGTGGTGAGAAAGGCAGAGAGCAGAGTACCATTCTATGGTCACTACTGGAAAATCGATTACCAACATACGTGGATACTGGGATTGTGTCATGACAAAAAACAAGGTCCAACATGTTGTCACCACGAGTAGGTGTCTGGACGTGTTGTTGCCATCCATAACAGTCTATAGTGGCAAGTAATTCGTCGAAGCGTTGGGGGCCGGAACTAGTTAGCCAATTGACTTCTGGAAGATTGAAGTCCCCTGCAATTATTTTGTAATTAGCACTAAACGAGGATGCGTGTGCAAACGATTTAGCTAATAACGCATCAGTTTCTTTTGTTGAGCTTGGTGCTCGATAAACACAGCCTATGAGAAGTTTGTACTTATCTCCATGTAAGACAACCCAGAGTGAGTCAGGTACATTATTCATTGTTTCATCTTCCACCTTACTGACTACAAATGAGCTATGTATATATATGAGACATCCTCCACCACGCTTGCAATCTCTGTTTGCACGGTGTACAGTGTAATCATCGATACCTATATGCACATCAAGTACAGAGGATGAGCACCATGACTCAGTAATCAGAGCTACAGTAGGCTTGGCGACTAATAATAATGTCCTTAGTTCAGATATCTTATTGATTAAGGAACGTGCATTAATTAGCAATATCGTGAATAAGTCACGGGATACTACAAACTGGCTTAAAATGTCACCATAACCTAAATCTATTTGTGCGTCAGCACCGCAAGAATTTATGAATGAAAAGGAGGTCGGACTGGGTGTCTGTACATCGGGTTGGTGTGCAATGAGGTGGTCCTAGGTGCCATGGGTCGTACCAGTGATTCGGGACACCTGGAAAATTTACCATGTGTTCCTGGATATAAGGGTAGTACAGGTTGGGCCTAGGTTGACGGTTAAAAGGCATAGCATCAGAAGGTCTACCCATCCAACTGCTATTCGTCATACCGGTATACACCTTCGGGTTGTTTTTATAACTTAAAGGGAATTGTGAAGGAAGGTGCTTTGGCTGCAAGACTTTAGGAGTCTTGGAGCCTGACTTTCTATAAGGTGGAGCATGCGGAACACCTCCAGATATACTTATGTTTCGAGAGGAGTTTTTCGTAACAAGTGATGGTTTGTTGGCATTCTTACTCTCAGCAGGCTTATTGAATACAAAGTATTCTTCCCCATCATTAGTCTCAACCCTGCGAAATTTGTTCATCGTGGTGAGGTTACTACGTTTGGGGGGAAATTTCTTAGAACAACTTGCAGAAGTTCTAGTCATTTTAACATCTTTCGATGAGGCTTTATTTACAGGGGTACTGGTATCTAAATCAGTTCCTAGTTCCATTGGCAGGTGTGGTTGTTGTGTAGTTTGCTGAATGCTAGTTTCAGCACTAGGTGTCTGTTGCTGTGCACGATCCTTATTTGGTAAATCAAAGCTAGAGGAGGTGACCAGGTTATTACTACGCATTATTCTGCGCTGACACGGTGTTTTATCCTGAGCTACGGTTATAGACTTATAACTGCTATTCAGTCTTAAGTGATCCTGACATTTAGTAAACTTACTAGCATCAAGGGAATTACTGAATTTAAAAATGATTGGGCAATTAGCCTGGTTAGACTTTTTACGAAGTCGTTTGCATTCACATGGAACACTAGCCATGCCGCAACAAATCAGGATTTTGTGTCTTACAGTTTTCAGGGGCAGAGAATCTGGGACGTTGTAAACTATAGCTTGGTGAGAAGAGGTTATACGCTTCATCACCTCCGTAGCCAAGCAGTCAATCAGATTTTCAGCTTTATTTAGGTTGTCTGGAGATATTTTAGGATGCCTTTCTAAAAGACAGGCTATTGGGTCTAAATTCAAAAGCTTATTTTGAGTTACATCCAGTAAACACTTAACCTGGCCAATATCAGAACGGCTCTCCGTGGTATTTGAGATTGGCAGTGACATACTATCAAACTGATCTAATTTTTTCTGAATTTCACTTACTTGCCTCTGCATATCTTTCAAAAGGAGGTTTAGTTTACAGAACTCAGAGTTCTCTAACAGAACATCTTTCACCTGTATCACAGGAGTGAGATCTGCACTCAAACCATTTTGAGAGCTAGTAGTTGATACTGTATTACCAGGCGGTAATGCAGTTATAACCGAATTTAAGCCACTATCTAAAACAATTGTGTTTCTACGAACACGTTTTTTAGAGATTTGGACCATAATTTCAAGACTTATATGACAATAAGCAGTAAATAAATTTCAGAGCAAACACGTGCAAAAATGTCACCAATTTCGAACGTACCGCCAATAATACTCCAATGCATCAGATGACTGTTCCTGTGATTATGAGCACAAATTGCAGGTCATTATCGAACAAGATTAACTACTTGCATTCTCTATTATACTCAAATGTATATTGTAATACTGGTGTAATCACTCTTCAAGAGACTTGACTCCATGATTCATATGACGATAATTTGGTCTCCTTAAGTGGGTTCACAATCTACAGAGAAGACTGATGCAGCTCAAAGAAGAAGAGAGGTGGTGGTGTTGCCACTTTTATTAATTCTCAGTGGTCTAATGCCAACAACGTCTGCTCCGAATTCTCAAATGACAATATTGACTGTGTAACTGTAAAATGTCGACTTTTGGAATAAAGCAATTATTATTATTACAAGGTAGTGTCATTGGACCCCTCCTATTTACACTATACATCAATGACATATGCGCTTGCTTCACGCACGGGAAACCATTCATCTTTGCAGATGACCTAAAAGTAGCTTATACATTCCAACGTGATGACTTAGGGAACTTCGAGAATGTAGTACAGAAGGAATTAGATAAAATGGCTGCTTGGTAGTCCCTATGGAATCTCCAATTTAATCTGAACAAATGTGGCTGGATCTGCTTCGGTGCACCCTCAATTGACCTGAAATTAGCGCTTCAATCTGTTAACCTAACAAGACTCCGAAGTGTCGTTGACCTAGGCTTGAGGTACTCTAGTGACTTGACATTCTCAGAGCAAGTAGCATCACAAACTAGAAAATCGAGGATGCTCTTAGGATGCATACTCAGGAACTTTCACGACAATGAAGCCAAGCTTATTCTGTACAAAACATGTGTCAGACCACTACTAGAATACTGTCCATTTATTATAAGCAGCACTCGCACACGCGACAAGCTAAGGATGGAAAGTATCCAACGATATTTTACCTCAAAACTGCTTGGCTACGATTGTAAGAAAGACTACATCTCACGGTGCATGATACTAAAACTCGACCCACTTTGGACAAGGCGACTTATTATAAACCTAATATTCTTCTTTAAGGTCCTTCACAAAATATCTTTCTCAGGTAACAGGGACATACAATTCGCACAGGAAGGTTCTCACGATCTGCGTAACCAAACTTCCACAGTGACAACTCATTCTTTTAGGTCAACACTCCGTGAAAACTTCTTCACAGTCATGTATTCTAAAATATGGAATAGCCTACCCCTAGATGTCAGAACTTGCTCTTCGGTTACAAGCTTCAAACGCTCTCTATACAGACTGTTTCACTCTACTGATTATATTAATAAACTATTTACTCCTAGAACGAATCAAGCACTAATCTACTACAGCACCTAAAAAACGCACTTCAACACCCTTAGCAATCTTTAAACTATAAATAAACTAGCACCATGGATGCATAAAGACTGAGTACGGAACATACAGGATTAGTTTACCCTTAGAAGTAGGACCTATCCCTCATTGTAACCTTCAAACGCTTGCTATATAAACTGTTTTGCCCAAATGACTATCCCTACCAGAACCCATCACTTATTTAAAAAAAAAAAAAAAAAAAAAAAAACTAAAACGCTCAGACTCATTAATACACATTATGACATTAAATAAACTCTAAGACTTCGCATAAATACGTGAAAACAAATACAATATAGAAAAATGTTTACTTAAGTATAATATACAATTAAAATAAACACTTATAAATGCATAATATATAAATGTCCTTTTCATGTTCACATACTTTCTCTTTCTGGTATTTTGCTGCTCCTATTCATCTTCTGGTCGAGGTCGAACAACCCTGCATCTAAACTGAAATGAGGATTAATTCCAAACCGTCTATCTCATAACCACTCAAATTCCATGAACGATCCAATTCTACCATTTGAAGACGCTGGCGAACATGCTGTAAATGAGTATTCATGATCTGAAATGAAGAAGCAACTGGACTTCAAATAGTTTTCAACATTTTACTCAACTTACGAATACAGTCCGCCATGCAGACACAAATGGAGCAAATGGAGAATCCTGGAATCGACCTCGGCACCACTTGATGCAGTAAAACAACCCAACATGACCTTATCTAGTTTTCGTATCCACGATCAAATTTCTTTCCTGTTATAAAACTACGATAAGACTACTGAAAAAATGGAATAAATATATCACTGATCTCAACATAATACATCAATAATCTTTAAGCCAAAGGTGCTGTTCACAACAAAGTTATATAGGAGAATTGACTTCAAGCCTTATTTTTCCCAGGTATTTGTATTACATTCATCTGATGTCTGGGTTTTTTGTTAATGCGAAGACAATATTTCTATATCTCTTTATGTGCTACACAAACAAACTTTATAGCAGACTGTTCCGACTGACTTTGATGTCAGAAAGAACAACCAAACTGTAAAACTATTATACATCAAATTTTGTGTAATTTATATAATAACTTATCCATGCCTGTACAATTGGTATGTTCCTGCATAAACAGGAAGAAATATATGTTATTATTATTATTACTGCCAACAACGTCTGCTCCAAATTCTCAAATGACAATATTGACTGTGTAACTGTAAAATGTCGACCTAAAAACACTTATCTAAGTATAGCTTCATTTTTGTCACAAATATCTATATCACACCTTTTTGCAGTCCCTCAGAACTATCTATCTTCGCTGATGAATTCACTGTTTTGCTGCTGCTTCGTTTGGTAACTCCTTATCTATAGTGACCGGCGACTTCAACTCCAGCGACTGCAGTTTTATTACATTGCTGGGCCATGAAAATGTTGTTAATTTCCCAACTCGACAAAATACTTCACTTGATTTAGTATTTATAAATGATTCTGGAATATATGAAGCTCGTAAAAGAGCCCCAATCTTCAATTCTGATCATTGTATTGTGCGAGTCTTACCCAAAATTTACGGAAAATTACACAGTAAAGCCTTCTCAAACTTGTCTAAGAAAGTTGTTCACAGATGCTACTCAAATGAGAACGTACATCATCTTAGAAACATGCTCAGTGACACAAGATGGGATTTGTTTAATGATGGTTCACTTAATGGAAATATCTCTGATATTACATCCTATCTGAAATTCTGTTTTGAAATCTGTTGTCCAAAAGAAACACTGTCAGCCACGTCTCGTAAACCGTTAATGCCCAGCTATTGCTATGCTCAGGCTCACGCTGTTACTTGAAGTTTCTCAGAAACACTTAGTAATAACGGACGCAAAAACCAAGACACCGATTGGCGACTCGAGAATTCTTTATTGTAACACCAACATATGGCCAACTTTAAAACTAAGCTTTACAGCTGAGGTCTATGAACAAATATTACAATAATGAATCACAATATTACTTCTGACAGTTTTGGCCTGACTTCTTTCTGAACAGCGACCGATGAGACGATGACTGGTGTATTGATGCCTCCGTGAAAATTGGGGAAGTTGGTTTTGAGCAAACAACCGTGAATCAATCGTTCAATCTTCAACTTCATTAATACTCCCCGGCAGAATACCGATCCATCCCTCCTTTTCCATCACGACCAATACACGTTGAATTGGATGCCATTGCGAGAACCTGGGTCACTCGGACAGAGCTGAAATGGAAAACAAACAGAAAAGCCAACACACCACAAGCACACCCACAGCACAATCTCACACATCAATGACGACCTGCGCCTTCTAGTTAAAGGCATCCTCTTGACACATCCTCTTGCAACGCAATCGCCACTTGCTAGAATGACTCTTGTAGAATGCAAAGTGACCATAGCACCACCTCTCGATACTCTACGCACATCCTCTTATCTACTCACTACCAATTACCATTGCAATCGCTTGTCACTCATTCTGCCTCAGTTCTAGTAACGGTGACGTATGCGAGCCTCAGTCGTCTACACTCTTTCTCCCCGGCGTGTGGGATCGCAGCTAACAATTATCTCCGTATGCGTTTCATTCTCAGCAATAGCCTAGCCTCCCGGCGTATACGACCCATCTGCTGTCTTTAACATCAATCAATTCATTCACGGATGTAGAAGACTCGAAACCACTTCAGAAGTAATCACGACGAAAATTTTAACAAAATTATGCAATGAAAGCAAAGTACGAAAACAACGAGTAAACACAATCAATCCAAAAACACCAAATGATATGACACACCACACATATATACAAACAGTACACACAAACTCGCAGATCGTGTCTCGATGCAATTCCTTTGAAGAATTGCAGGACTTACACAAGTACGCCTACAACCCTTCACAGTTTGACGATTGTAATTTGTGGAATGTCCGGACACACACAAGATTAACCAACAATTACAATAATTGGAACTCACACAATTATTTAACACAAACATATGTACAATCACTACATCAAATGTTGTGAATTCTAGCACGACAAACTACCCTTGAAGAACTGTAGGACTTACAGCAGTACGCCTACAACCCTTCTCAGGTTGACGGTCTAGGCTGGAAAATCATCTCAGAGTTCATTTGCTGATTTCCTTCTATCAGCTATATCCTCAAATCTGAACGGCAACTCGCTCATGTCATTGTATCGTGGAATATAGATGACGAACAAACACACGACGTATCTGGTCAACCAAGCGTAGGCGCAGAGTAATTTACACCAAAGATAGTAACATTCAAATAGTAAGTTGAAACTAGAAATGCCTTTATTCATGCAAGTCAATTTAACAATTACTCTCTCGTTTACACTTGGCTTATCCTCACTAAACTGACCAATATCTTTCGTTCTTTCAAATGCACCAATAATATCGTAGTCATTGTACAAGATACTTGAGTTGATGGGCGTCCGTTCCATTGTGGATGGCAACACCAACGACGACTGATTGATACCAGTTGATGAAGTTAGCGGTGGATCAGAAGCTGTTGTCGCTCGGCTTTCAGAAATTTGTCTACCTGCAAGACCACCACCAATGCTGTGTTTTACTATCAGCTCAGGTTTAGCACTATGATCTGATGATAGGTGGGCTTCACTCTGATCAATTACACTGACGGTTTGACAAGTATGCATGCCTTCTGCAACTGCACCTGCATTTAATTCTACTCCAACTTCAAGTTGTACAGAACCTTTGTTCAACTTAGCAGTAGTAAGCATATCCCTCATGATCAACCAAAAACGAATGTGAAGTATCATCATCATTACCACAAATATTCACCTTACGTCAATATCATCAATTTCAAACTCTTTAATAACAGCAGCTGATGATTTGGGTTCTTCCTCACAAATCCTTAAAGGTTTTATACCTTCGCTCTGACTAGTAATACCTAGTAAACTTGTGGAGTCAGAACTGCACTCTGAAGCAGTAACTCTATTCTGTGACACTCTATTCAACAATGGCTCACCAGTTGCAACTACAGACTTCTACACCGCACCGTTATCGTCACACAATTCGGAGTCAGGCCTGGAGTTTACATTCAGCCTATCACTGAACTTGCTCACTGGTTCACAGTTCACCTCTGTATGCACCTCTTGCAAACGTGTAAAACGCAACCGTGCTTGTCTTGCATCTTGTAACTTATCTGTTGAGGATGTACTACGAAACCTGTTACACTCACTAGGTCTATATGCATTACTAGACATCATGGAGCCTTCTCGATATCCACCTCTCTGAGACCCTTTCGTCATCGATGACTGCATTTTGCTCTCAGACTGCTCTATTCTGGGGGTGAGATGCAATGGACTGGCGAACTTGCTCATAGATAGATTGACTCTATCTTTTACCAGCTTCAGGATATCATCAAACTTTGGCTCGACACCCTCATCCTCCATACGGGAGCTTATCTTCACCCACTTCCTTTGCAGTCGAGTAGGTAGGCGTCTTGCTATCACTTCTAGTATAAAACTCGAGTTGAGGTCACTCATGCGATTCATCGAAATCAATGCATTCTTGTATATCAGCAAATTATCCAAAAACTCAGTGAGTGCCTGGGAGTCATCTTGTAGTTGACTGCCGTTACCTTTGACACCTTCGAATACGTTCCTCACAATCACAGAAGGTCTTCCAAACCTTTGACGTAATACGCTCATAGCCTCAGCGTATCCCTCATTAGGGGGCATGAACTTACAGCACTGTATAGCTCTTGCAGCAACACCAGTGCAATACCTCATCAAATACATCAATTTCAATTCATCACTTAATAAAAAACTACTCAGCATGATCTCGAACTCCTTTACAATTTGTAAATAATCAGCCGGGTTTCCATCGAAACACCGTAGTTCGAATTTAGGAAGTTTGATGTTCCTATTATCCCTGAATGGCGAAACAGCAACATCAACCATGTCATGCTTAACATCAGACACATCGTTACAAGTAACAGACAAGTCAACATGACTTACTTTCCTGTTTGCATCCAAGACGCTCTGTCCCTTCTTTGACCCAGGCATTGTTGAACTTGACCCAATTCCAAAAACGTTCCAGATATTGCTTGTTCAAAGAGGACTTGATCGGCACCAGGAAAGATGAATAAAGCTATGCAAACTATCATCAACTGCCTGAAGCCGTCAAAAACTGACGCCGTACTGTCAGAAACTGTCAGCCATGTCTCATAAACGGTTAACGCTCAGGTATTCCTACCCTTGGACTCACGCTGTTCCCTGAAGTTTCTCAGAAACACTTAGTAATAACGGACGCAAAAACCAAGACACCGATTGGCGACTCGAGAATTCTTTATTGTAACACCAACATATGGCCAACTTTAAAACTAAGCTTTACAGCTGAGGTCTATGAACAAATATTACAATAATGAATCACAATATTACTTCTGACAGTTTTGGCCTGACTTCTTTCTGAACAGCGACCGATGAGACGATGACTGGTGTATTGATGCCTCCGTGAAAATTGGGGAAGTTGGTTTTGAGCAAACAACCGTGAATCGATCGTTCAATCCTCAGCTACTTTGATAATACTATTTATGCGTGATTAACAGCCGGTGAAATAATTGATCAATAACCAAGTGCGTGGGATCCTATCACCCATATCTGTGGCCTCAATTTGGGAATAAGGATAAAGTCCCTATTTCTTTATATGAGGTGTTTTGAAACGAGATGTATGTCAGCAGAAGGCTGCTGCTAATTCTTATACAGTTCCCTTCACGAAATGTTTGGTTTTATTTTTTGTTTTTCATTACTGCTTGATTCCACACTGTATTATCTGTACAAGTATGGAATTTTCAGCATGGATATCGGTAGCCCAAATTTCGCAGGCCGACCATAGATATCAGGTGTGCGTCGACAGTTTGTTCAATTGTTTGAACAAAAGCACCCCAACTAAACAATAAACATGAGCGATCGCTGAAGAGTCTGTCTCTAACCCACTGTTGTCAGGCGGCTGGCGTCAACTGAAATCGTGTCATTTATGTGGGTATTTCTCTCATTTTCCAGGTAAAAATAGGCTGAAGGCAGTGGACCGAATTAAAAGTTCACACGCTGTCGAAAGTGTCTGGGTAGCCACTGATTAATTCTCATCTTTGCTCATCTTGATCTGCTTCGTATGCATACATAACATATTTTACTACGCTACCACGATATCACGTTGCATTTTATGCGGGAATGACTGACTAGGACTTCGGCTAAGACTAGGGAACGGAAGTGTATAAAATATCTCTGCTTGGTATCCTATCAACTGACTGGGACTCCAAAACATTTGTACCACTTTATAGATACTTTCCGGAGGCAATAATTCAAAAAGAAACACGCAGGTTTCGTCCTTCACAAAGAGGCCACGTTAGTCACCGTCTGTTACAGGATATATGCTAAACTATGCTATCACAGCGCTAGTCTTACGTTTGGCATGCCGCTAACTGATCGTATCTGTAAAAATAGCTTTTTTATTACCCAATTTGGATATAAATCGAAAATGAGATTTGGGTTTGTACACACCCAGGTTATATTGTGGAATTACTTCAAGCTTTATTTTTTCCCAAGTATTTTTAATCCATCCAAAACTTACTTGGGTTTTTTGTTAATGCGAAGGGAATATTTCTATATTTCTTGATGTGCTCCATTGAATGAATGGTTATCATATTGTTCCCACAAACCATGGACAAAAACGTCAGCAACCGTGTAATTTAACCATAAACCAAATCTATGAAATTTAAATAATGCTTATCCATGCCTGTATATTTGGTGTGTCCTACACAGGTAGGAAAAATGTGTATTTTATTAAAAAATTATTATTAATTATGATTGCTAATCGTATATGTAATTTATCATATTGATGATGCCTGTAAACTGGCGTCTCTCATGTACAAAATGAGAATATACTATTATTATTATCTATACCTTTGCTCTCCTAATAATATTATTAATAATAATATATTCTCATTTTGTACATGAGGGACACCAGTGGTGATTGATTCAACACTAAGTCTCATACGTTAAAATTTACCAAGGCTTCTTATACTAGCCCTTATTTTGCGATTTCAATATGCTACTCGTCCTACGACTCTACGACTATGTATCGCCTCAGTGACCTAATGTTAAAGATGTCGTTTAATGTTTCTCAAGGAAACCAGTTATTTACGCTAGTTTCAGATCGGCTTTAAGTATAAATAACGATCATGATAGGGTTAGGGCAATCGATCCCGCCAGATCTGTGTTTTAATTGCATTGTATGACGACCTTTTAGCCTGGTCTACCTATCCTGCTTGGCTGCTGTTAATACACCCGGAACAAATGAAGGGAGAATATGATGCTTGTGACTGTTCAAGGAGGTATTTATTAATGACAGCATTAACAGAGCATAGAGATGCACAGTCACACCACAGGGTAGCTACCGTGCCTCTGTTCCTTGAAAGCTCAACCCAGCAATCCTGTCCAGTCAGCATGGATAAAAAATTGGCCTTTGACGGTGAAATGGATGAACAGACTAATTTCCTTAATCTCCTACACTTTGATAAGTTCACGACATGAGGCTGGTACAATGATACACGAGTTTATAAGTTGACTTTCTGACTGCGGGTTTCACACAAATAAACTGCTGGTCCTCTTTTTTAACTTTTGTTGTTTCTTTTAAATCTGTTAATTGGAGTGAATGGCCTGAGGGATCATCCAGTACAATTTTCTTACCCCCCTGATATTTGTTGGTTAATTTCCACTTAGTTTTTAATTGCCTTGTTTCACACCCAGCCTGCATATGAATAATCCTATAATTGCGTGACTTCTTTTAACTTAATCTTTGCTATTTGCCCCATCGCTTAATTTCCGCTGTCAGTGTTGCACTTGAATGTCATGATGTTCGATTGTTAATAGTAATGTTTTGCTTAACTGCAGCCTATGTTTTATTCAAGGAAATTTAGTGTTGCACCATGCAATGACAACTCACTAACTGAATATCAGGCAGAGACATGTGGCGGAGAGATTCAATCCCATTTTTAGGAGTATTCCTGAGTATTCAACTGCATTTATATAACAGAATAGCATTAAGACTTTAGAGGTTGACGGATATCTCGTTCAGCAACTTCTAATTAATTTATTCTCGCGTACCAAAGACAAAGCAAAAGCCAATAATTGATCGTCCAAACTTCGTAATACATTTTGGAACCAAAACAAACCGTTAGACGAACGCTTAGCTAGCTAGTGATCGTGCACGTGACACGACGAGGTACCAAATGGCGGGGATGCTTGACCGGAAGCCTTCAGCTAAACAAGTCGACTTAAACAGTGGTGGTCAGCATCCAATGAGTGATTGCTGTGGTCAATAATTTTGGGGAATTATTTACCGCTACAGCTCAATCCCCCCCTAGTGGGGTCGTGAGGACCCTAAGACACAACCAGCCGGAAGTAAAAAAACTCGATGGTTCCCTTTCGGGTGAAAAAATCTTCCGAGCGGCTTGGTGGTATGCCTACTGGTTTGTCTGCCTATGCTAATAGGGTGTTTGTACATAGCTTCCTTGGTTGTTTGTTGGATCCCGTGCTTCGTTTGTTTCCTGTTCAGTGCCCGTCGCACCCGGAAAAGAAAACAAGAACGCTAAGAACCATGTCGAGGAAAATGTACCAAATGAGCTTTTTGGTTAAAAAATTATGTGCATTTACTACACAGTAAAATAATGCTAAGTTCAGAACATCGAAAAAATACATCTAATTAATTTTTTTGTGTATGTTACATGAACTGTTGGAAAAAAATTTTCTGTGTTCGGTGGTACTGTACATAAAAAAAATTCATACGTCAAAAAAAATAGTCAGTACCACAAACGAATGAGTTGCGTGAATCACACGACGTCGTTAAGTCAAATAAGTGTGCAGATATTCTGGGAACCTTACGGTGCGTCCAGAACGGGTTTTCTTGGGAGGCTCGATAGAAGGTTCCGTAGCTGTCGCTGTGCTAGTGACTTCATCGATGTCTAAACGATCTTCTGTTACTTGTGGATTTTGAGGTACGTTGAGCTCTATGCTAATAGGATTACCCTCCAAGTAAGCCGGTTTCAGACGGTCAATGCTGACGGTGTCCTCGCGGCCGTTTTTGTCCAAGACAAAGAATTTATCAGAACGTTTAATTACTTTATAAGGTCCGTCGTATGGGGGTTCCAGGGGTCTGCGCACAGAGTCGCGACGAACAAATACATGTGAAGAAGTTTTCAAACACGGATGAACGAAAACATCAATGGACTGTGGACGAAGGGGAGCAGGTTTAACTGAACGCATTGCGTTTGTAAGCCTGCTGACGTATGAAGCGTGATCTACCACTGGTGGGAAGCTCGAGGGAGAAACAAATTCACCAGGCAGTCGTAGTGTCGTGCCATATACTAGCTCGGCGCTAGTACAACCAGCATCGGTTTTCAAGGCGTTTCGTATCCCTAGGAGAACTAACGGAAGGGATTCAGTCCAATGGGTGGTGTTTGCGGCTGACAGACCAGCTTTCAGCTGTCTGTGTAGACGTTCTACCATACCATTAGCTTGAGGATGGTAGGCTGTTGTTCGAAATCGCATGCAACCTAATATTTTAGTCAGGGCGAAGAATAAGCCACTTTCGAATTGCCGCCCGCGATCAGTTGTTATGGAAGATGGGCATCCAAAGTTAGCGATCCATCTTTCTACGAAGACGCGTGCGACTGTTTCAGCAGATACATCCTTGATGGGTACTGCTTCCGGCCATCGTGTGAACCGATCGATGCAAGTTAAAATATAGGTATATCCATGGGATTCAGGAAGGGGTCGAACCAAATCTATATGGACGTGTTCAAAACGAGCGTCAGGGAGAAGAAAGGTGCCAAGTGGGCTTTTGGTGTGTCTTATCACCTTGCACTTTTGACAAGCTAAGCACGTGTGTGCCCATTCCCTTACTTCTTTATTGATGCCAGGCCAACAAAACCGACTAGTTACGAGCTTGACAGTAGTTCGAATACCTTGGTGAGATAAGCCATGCAACGTATTGAAGACGTTACGGCGATAACTTTTAGGCAGGATGGGGCGAGGAGTACTCGTGGAAATGTCACATAAAATAGTATCTCTTCCCATACCTAAGGGTTTCTCAGCTAATCGTAGAGTTGTTTTCGACAACTCATGTTGAAGCTCGGTATCTTCTTTTTGAAGACGGGCCAGTTTTACAAGGTCTATGCCGTCGATTTGGGTGAGGGAACAAACGCGCGACAAGGCATCTGCTACAGTGTTGTTTACTCCGGATACATGGCGAATATCTGATGTAAACTGTGAAACGTGGTCCAGCTGTCGTAATTCACTAGGTGAATACTTATCTGAAGGTGAGTTCAGAGAGTACGTCAGAGGTTTGTGATCAGTAAAAATTATAAATTTGTAACCCTTTACTGAATGTCGAAAATGATGTATAGCACAGTACATAGCCAGTTCTCTGCAGAATATGCTGTACTTCGTTTCAGCTAATTGAAGGCGCCTCGAGAAAAAGGTGAGTGGTTGCCACTTTTTGTTAACTAGCTGTTGTAGAACTGCGCCGATTGCAATGTTTGATGCATCAACCGAGAAACTTAACGGTGCCGTTGGATCCTGACACATCAGAAGTGTGGCATTCGCAATAGCTTTTTTAATCTGGGTAAAAGCATTTCGCGCAGACGCGTCAAGTTCTATGGACTTGTTATTCCCTCAAAGAAGGTCTGTCAATAGCTGAATCAAACAGGCACAGTTGGGAATAAAGCGTCGATAATAACTTACTAAGCCGTTAAAAGTGCGGAGACTTTTCACTGTCTGTGGCTCTGGAAAGTTCAGTATAGCCTCGACCTTAGTAGCCAGTGGGCGAATGCCTTTGCAGTCACTATTAAGCACTGCCAAAATAATTAACACAAATAGTTCTGTACAGATGTTTGCTTATTATTATTCATTAAGTACACCTCGCATCGTACTTTAAATGCTTTTCTTATTCGTCTTAATTGAAAATAAGTGTCATTATAACGAGATGAAGGCTGAAAATAATCAGAGAGACCTGAGAAAGTAATTGGCAGGATTACTCTGTGTAGGTGAAATAGTGCTACTGTAACAAATAAAAACTGTTATACATAGAGTATTAAACACCGTTTTTTCTCTTCCTTTCGGAAAAACACCCAGGGGTCCATTCTGCTGAAGAAGAATCGCCACCTTCTATCAGAACTCAACATCGGAGTTAACAAACTGGCTGTTTATTTGTGAGGGCTTGGTACGAGTACTCTAATTTCTGCCATTGTACAAAATACATGTTTTTACTGAGCTCGCGTCCTGCTTTCATTTCTCCGCGTGACTGTTGGTCATTGCGCCACACTTTGGTTGCTACATCTCCATCTACTTAACTATTCGTCTCATGTGGGCTTCATTTTCATTTACGCTAACACCCGTTATTATACACGGTCTGACATGACGCATGATTTGAACATGAAATAGTAGCAATGTACAACTTTTGAAGCCACTTAATTTTATGCGAAATCAAACTTAATCGCAGCGCACAATTTCTATTCTCTCATTCCAAATACGTGGATAGGGCTTCTGATATGGTTCTCTGGGCTCGATAGTTTATTTGCGAAGCTTTTATTCCACAACTAGACATACTTCTATTCGTTGAAGTTACTGCCCTCTACAAAGACCTAATCTTATAACTTTAGGTAGATGTTTAGGCTTGAGTTTCGCCCCCATAAGTCATCACCTACATTAATCGATAGTGGTTATACGGAATTAGTTAAAGGTTCGTACCTCTGAGAGTACCGGTCTGGCATACCGTGCTCCTGTCGCAAGCACATTAAATAGAAATCAAGAATATTTCAATGAAATTTTTATTTCGTTTCAACGCAAATAAGCTTATTTACAAATATGGCCTGAGCACAGTTTAAGATGAAAGTCTTAGTTTGAGAAGCATCTCCCATTATTCCACGGAAATCGTCCTGTATCCAACATGCGCTACTTTCGAATTGTTTTCCGCAGCCAAAGTTATCCGCCGTCACACACTGGAACAAAGAACACCTGCATAACCCTTATCGAATGGGTTAACATACTTTTCCTTGCTGTTGTTTGCGGAATCAATCCCTACTACTGATAATGCAAATCTATCTGTTGATAAGTCGTTAAACTCCCGCTAGTGGATTTTGGATCTCTTCGTGGTACACATCAAATTCATTTGCATAAATTAGGCATTTACATGGACAAAGAACAAGGTCATATATGACTTAAATATTCAGTAAATTCAGTTACCATAGTTTACACTTCTTTTGAAATGTGAAGCACATCAATGATGCAGAAAAAATCATGAAAATTACATATATAGAATATCATTGATTGCTAGTAATTGTGACGTCGAATCATTCTACAATAATACATTTAAAAATACTTTGTCATTGCTCTGAAGGACAAGAACACTAGAAAAAAACATACACGCTAGATAAAAGTTCCATCTCTCTTTCACCGACTTTCCCACTGCACTTGAACGTATTGTGGGAAACAGGTCAACACCTATAGAGACTTAAGAAATACTCACTTTTTGAAAGTTTCTCAATGCGTTTTGGGCTCATACATTTGTGCTGCTTCCCCTTGCACTGATTACCTGTTATAAACTTCTGAAAGAGGCTTCGATAACGAAGCACATTAAAGCCACAGCTTGTCACATTCAATTCACAAGAGACGCAGAATACTAGACTAGGTCAGTAAGAAGTACTGAAATAGCAAAATATCGTACGTACAGCCACAACTCACCTATTCATCTCATGACAATCTTTGTATTTACTTAATATTATACTCTATTTAACTGCCAAAGCCTTTAATAAGGCTAAAACTTACACTTTGTTCGTATTTCTTGATTGATCAAAGTCCGGTTGCTTTGAATAAAAACACAGCAACACCAGTGTTTGAGTAAAGCTGTATTTTCATCGAAAACGTTATAATTTCCATTAGAAAAATATTGTTAGAATTGAACACAGGAAATGTATACTACCACTAAAAGGAGTCTCAACCCTCTCCTTCTAAATATATTGCGAATGTACCTGTCAATGCAATTGAAGATTGAACGATCAATTCATTGTTGTTTGCTCAAAACCAACTTCCCCAATTTTCGCGGAGGCATCAATACGACAGTCATCGTCTCGTCGGTCGCTGTTCAGAAAGAAGATTAAAAAACCGTCAGAAACCTTATTCATACGTCATTTATATATTGGTGTTACAATAAAGAATCCTCGAGTCAACAATTGGTGTTTTGGTTTTTGCGTCCGTTATTACTAAGCGTTTCTGAGAAACTTCAAGGAACAGCGTGAGCCAGAGCGTAGCAAGAGCTGGGCATTAACGGTTTACGAGACGCGGCTGACAGTTTCTGACGGTGAAGTCAGTTTTCGACGGTTTTGGACCGCTGGTGACAGTTTGGATAGTCACCGTTCATCTTTCCTGGTCCCGGTCAAGTCCTCTTTGAACAAGCAATATCTGGAACTATTTTGGAATTTGCTCAAGTTCAACAATCCCTGGGTCAAAGAAGGGACAGAGCGTCTTGGATGCAAACAGGAAAGTAAGGCATGGTGACTTGTCTGTTAATTGTAACGATGTGTCTGATGTTAAGCATGACATGGTTGATGTTACTGTTTCGCCGTTCAGGGATAATAGGAACATCAAACTCCCTAAATTTGAACCACGGTGTTTTGATGGAAACCCGGCCGATTATTTACAATTTGTAAAGGAGTTTGAGATCATGCTGAGTGGTGTTTTATTAACTGATGAAATGAAGTTAATGTATTTGATGAGGTGTTGCACTGGAGATGCTGCAAGAGCTATACAGTGTTGTAAGTTTATGAAGCCAAAAGAGGGCTACGATGAGGCTATGAGCGTATTACATCAAAGGTTTGGAAGACCTTCAATGATTGTAAGGAACGTATACGAAGCTGTCAAAGGTAACGGCAGTCAACTTCAAGATGACTCCAAGGCACTTACTGAGTTTTTAGATAATCTTATGACTTATGAGAATATCTAGATTTCGATGAATTGCATGAGTGACCTCAACTCGAGTTTTATACTAGAAGTGATAGCAAGACGCCTACCTACTCGACTGCAAAGGAATTGGGTAAAGATAAGCTCCCGTATGGAGGATGAGGGTGTCGAGCCAAAATTTGATGATATCCTGAAACTAGTGAAAGATAGTGTCAATCAATCTATGAGCAAGTTTGCCAGTATATTGAATCTCACCCCTAGAATAGAGCAGTCTGAGGGTAAAACGCAATCATTGATGACGAATAGGCCTCAGAGAGGTGGATATCGAGAAGGCTCCATGATGTCTAGTAATGTATATAGACCTAGTGAGTGTAACAGGTTTCGTAGTACATCCTCAACAGATAAGTCACAAGATGCAAGACAAGCACGGTTGTGTTTTACACGTTTGCAAGAGGTGCATACAGAGGTGAGCTGTGAACCAGTTAGCAAGTTCAGTGATAAGCTAAATGTAAACTCCAGGCCTGACTCCGAATTGTGTGACGATAACGGTGCGGTGAAGAAGTCTGTAGTTGCAACTGGTAAGCCATTGTTTAATACTATGCCACAGAAGAGAGTTACAGTCTAAAAGGACAGTTCTGACTCCACAAGTTTACAAAGTATTACTAGTCAGAGGGAAGATAAAGGACCTTTTGGGATTTGTGATGAGGAATCAAAATTGTCTACTTCTGTTAGTAAAGAGTTTGAAAATGATGAAGTTGACGGTAAAGTGAATATTCGTGATAATGATCATGATACTTCACAGTTGTCTTTGGTTGATCATGATGAGATGAGGGATATGCCTACTACTGCTAAGTTGAACAAAGTTTCTGTACAACTTGAAGGTGAAGTAGAAATAAATGCAGGTGCAGTTGCAGAAGGCATGCATACTTGTGAGGCCGTCAGTGTAAGTGATCAGCATGTAGCCCACCTATCATCAGATCATAGTGCTAAACCTGAGCTGATAGTAAAACACAGCATTGGTGGTGGTCTTGCAGGTAGACAAATTTCTGAAAGCCGAGCGACAACAGCTTCTGATCCACCGCTAACTTCATCAACTGGTATCAATCAGTCGTCGTTGGTGTTGCCATCCACAATGGAACGGACGCCCATCAACTCAAGTATCTTGTACAATGACTACGATAGTATTGGTGCATTTGAAAGAACGAAAGATATTGGTCAGTTTAGTGAGAATAAGCCAAGTGTAAACGAGAGAGTAATTGTTAAATTGACTTGCATGAATAAAGGCATTTCTAGTTTCAACTTACTATTTGAATGTTACTATCTTTGGTGTAAATTACTCTGCGCCTACGCTTGGTTGACCAGATACGTCGTGTGTTTGTTCGTCATCTATATTCCACGATACAATGACATGAGCGAGTTGCCGTTCAGATTTGAGGATATAGCTGATAGAAGGAAATCAGCAAATGAACTCTGAGACGATTTTTCAGCCTAGACCGTCAACCTGAGAAGGGTTGTAGGCGTACTGCTGTAAGTCCTACAATTCTTCAAAGGGTGGCGCATCAATGAGCAGTGCAATGTGCTGGGTGTGTGATTTTGTACATATGTTCATATTGTATATACTGAATTGATATCATCTGTCATCTAGCTGTTAGTAATTCTGTTTGTGTCCAGACGACTTCCACTTGGACCATCAACCTGAGGAGGAATGTAGGCGTACTGCTGTAAGTCCTACAGTTCTTCAAGGGTAGTTTGTCGTGCTAGAATTCACAACATTTGATGTAGTGATTGTACATATGTTTGTGTTAAATAATTGTGTGAGTTCCAATTATTGTAATTGTTGGTTAATCTTGTGTGTGTCCGGACATTCCACAAATTACAATCGTCAAACTGTGAAGGGTTGTAGGCGTACTTGTGTAAGTCCTGCAATTCTTCAAAGGAATTGCATCGAGACACGATCTGCGAGTTTGTGTGTACTGTTTGTATATATGTGTGGTGTGTCATATCATTTGGTGTTTTTGGATTGATTGTGTTTACTCGTTGTTTTCGTACTTTGCTTTCATTGCATAATTTTGTTAAAATTTTCGTCGTGATTACTTCTGAAGTTGTTTCCAGTCTTCTACATCCGTGAATGAATTGATTGATGTTAAAGACAGCAGATGGGTCGTATACGCCGGGGAGGCTAGGCTATTGCTGAGAATGAAACGCATACGGAGATAATTGTTAGCTGCGATCCCACACGCCGGGGAGAAAGAGTGTAGACGACTGAGGCTCGCATACGTCACCGTTACTAGAACTGAGGCAGAATGAGTGACAAGCGATTGCAATGGTAATTGGTAGTGAGTAGATAAGAGGATGTGCGTGGAGTATCATGAGGTGGTGCTATGGTCAGGTTGCGTTCTGCAAGAGTCATTCTAGCAAGTGGCGATTGCGTTGCAAGAGGATGTGTCAAGAGGATGCCTTTAACTGGAAGGCGCAGGTCGTCATTGATGTGTGAGACTGTGCTGTGGGTATACACTTGTGGTGTGTTGGCCTTTCTGTTTGTTTTCCATTTCAGCTCTGTCTGATTGACCCAGGCTCTCGCAATGGCATCCAATTCAACGTGTATTGGTCGTGAAGAAAAAAAGGGATGGATCCCTTTTTTGCCTGGGAGTGTCAATGCAGTTGAAGATTGAACGATCAATTCATTGTTGTTTGCTCAAAACCAACTTCCCCAATTTTCGCGGAGGCATCAATACGACAGTCATCGTCTCATCGGTCGCTGTTCAGAAAGAAGTCAGGGCAAAACTGTCAGAAGTAATATTGTGATTTATTATTGTAATATTTGTTCACAGACCTTAATAGAAACATTTTTTATATTTTATTGTTACAATAAAGAATTCTCGAGTGGCCAATCGGTGTTTTGGTTTTTGCGTCCGTTATTACTAAGCGTTTCTGAGAAACTTCAAGGAACAGCGTGAGCCAGAGCGTAGCAAGAGCTGGGCATTAACGGTTTACGAGACGTGGCTGACACTCGGGCTCTGTTGTGACTAAAGGGACGGTATGCGAGATTGCTTTATGAATAATCTTTTTTACCACTTCCCAATGTTCATCCAGAGATAGGTCATCCTATGCTAAGGGCCAGTCTGCGTCGGACAAGAGCCTCCGCATTTCAGCATAGTCAGCCTTACTGTAACACAGACATGATCGCGTAACATCCCACTGCAAACGCTCACGGAGAAGAAGATCGAAACCTATGACTACATGGTCGCTACATCCTAGAGGAGTCATGATCTGGATCTTTTCGACGAGTAGTTGGTCACTAGTTAGAATATAGTCGGCGAGAATCCTAACCACTGTGCCCCCTACGCACTACGATGAAATACTATTAGAAGATGAACCCTAATAACAGGAATTATTAGCGCAGCTACTTCAAATACCAGCTCTGAAAGCATTCATCGTGGTTAGAGTAAGACATGCGGAGTATGCTGGAAGCTGAATGGAAAGCCCTGCACAAATGCATACCCTCCGGGAAGCAGACGGAGCGTGGGTCTTACGCAGGACTGGAAGGCCAATGCAACACAAGAATTCGGGGCCACACGAGATCAGTTCTATTAAATCTTGATAAGAAGTTTGTATCAAGCGTCATCAAGAGGGAAGCATGAAGTTAAAGAAACCCAGATGGTACGATAGAGAAGATTTGTAGCTCAGGTGGATGATTTTGATGTGGTTTTGTTCTCTGAGCTGGATGGTTAGTTTGCGAAGCTTTCATCACCTTACTGGGTGACATCTTCAGCGCATACTTCAATTTGCTGAAGATATCACCCAGTAAGGTGATGAAAGCTTCGTAAACTAACCATCCAGCTCAGATGACAAATATCACCAAAACCTAGATGGATCCTCTTTTGTAAAAATCGGTGAAACATTCAATTTGGTTCTGACAAGCAGTTGGGCAGTAAAGTTTTATCGCACTTTGAAGCCAAACAGTTGCTTATAATAATCATTAAGGAAAAACTGGGTGTATTTTAACCACATTTATCGTAATAACTCAAACCAGGAAAGTCCACAGGTTGTGACATTATTCAACCATCAATTATGCAACTATTCTAGGAAGCCTTTAGTCGAACTATTCCAATATACAATACACGCAAAATGTTTGCTTAAGGAGAGGAGGACGGTTGCCCCTACTCCTAATTTAAAAGCGATATATCGGAAAAGTGCGATGAACTGTGGGTTGACAGCACTACTCCAGTTTGTGATAAGGACATTGTGATGCCCAGGTATCTACCATATCAGAAGAAAACTTAGGTAACACACTACATGAAGAATGGTATTGTTTTAGGAGACACAAGTCCTACGATGCACACCTGATATCTATGGTCGGCCTGCAAAATTTGAGCTACCGATATCACATGCTGAAAATTCCATACTTGTACCAAAATATGGTGTGGAATTAAGGTGTAGTCAAAATAAAGAAAAATAAATTACAAAAATACATTCAACGAGTTATATAAATTAATGACTACTTGGTGATAAAGTTAAACTCCGCTACTACAAATTATCAATATAATCTACAGAAGCGTCTACCGCTGGAATCGTGTCTAGTAGTAGAAGCTGTGCACCGGTTGCAGAATAGTCTTCGAATGAGAGGTTCCTGAAAAATCTAAAGGATACTACAGGATTAGTAGTGAAGCGAGTAGACAGTATGAACCGGTGAGAAGACGAATAGTCGGGCAGCACACTGTATTTTAGGTTATACTCCGAAGCTATGTATGTCATACCATGAATCGTTTTAAACAGAAGTTATGTACAATGTTTCCATTTTTCATATCTAACAAAGAACTGCATAGTCATGTTGTTCCAGAACCCACAATGGTTGCTCACTATTCCCCGACCAGGAGACCTTCCTCATCCCGATTACGGATTGATGTCCCAATAACCTCCCTATTTCTACACAGATTTCCGCAGTTTCTCCAATAATTTTCCGAGTATAGCGCTTCTGTATATCATATTCTTAAAGCAACACTCCTTTAGCTACTAGCGTTCCTTCTTTCCTGACCTTCAGCTGCTACCTTCACGTGATGGTCGGGGATATCACAATGACCCACCAAGCGACACTGGCTGGAACTATCGTTCCTGAAGCTCCTGCCATCCCAGCAAGGTTGTTAGAATAGCGATTAGACTAAGAGCAGTTACCGGTATTGTTTGAGAATTTTTGACACTATGATGCGGGTCTGTGGTCGAGGCTGTACTGCTGAGGAACAGGTATGTAACGGTGGTCAGGTGTTTCCCTAAAATGACCGGTATGCCAGCTATGCTGTCTCTCAACTTTGGAGAGAGAGGGCTAGAAAAGGTCGACTCCAACAATTGTATAACCCTAATTACCCTACGGTGATCCGTCACCGGCGGCGAGTTTATTATTACGGAACCAAACCAAGAAACCGGTTCTTACAGACCATGTGCCTTATATTTCTGTTTACTGCCTCTATTTTGCATTTCCTTTTACTTTCTTTTCTTGCTTTGTGTGCTACATAATAGTAATAATAATAGGATTTCATCATGAGCTGACACTGATTAGAGATCCACTGGAGAAACTGAGAGTGCTGGACTGTCCAATGCTCGTAAGGTGAGCGACAATCCTGCTGACGGTTACGGTCAATCAGTGAACAGCACGTATTTGGATAAGTGCTATGTCACAAATTCATTGAAAGCTATTTCCGCAAGAGTAGAACTTCCTTGGAAACTGAAAAAGGCATTAAATACAATTATGGATAACATATCATTAAAGGTACTGCCAGCCACGTCTCGTAAACCGTTAATGCCCAGCTCTTGCTACGCTCTGGCTCACGCTGTTCCTTGAAGTTTCTCAGAAACGCTTAGTAATAACGGACGCAAAAACCAAAACACCAATTGTTGACTCGAGAATTCTTTATTGTAACACCAATATATAAATGACGTATGAATAAGGTTTCTGACGGTTTTTTAATCTTCTTTCTGAACAGCGACCGATGAGACGATGACTGTCGTATTGATGCCTCCGCGAAAATTGGGGAAGTTGGTTTTGAGCAAACAACAATGAATTGATCGTTCAATCTTCAACTGCATTGACACTCCCAGGCAAAAAAGGGATCCATCCCTTTTTTTCTTCACGACCAATACACGTTGAATTGGATGCCATTGCGAGAGCCTGGGTCAATCAGACAGAGCTGAAATGGAAAACAAACAGAAAGGCCAACACACCACAAGTGATTATTATTATTATTATTACCCACAGCACAGTCTCACACATCAATGACGACCTGCGCCTTCCAGTTAAAGGCATCCTCTTGACACATCCTCTTGCAACGCAATCGCCACTTGCTAGAATGACTCTTGCAGAACGCAACCTGACCATAGCACCACCTCATGATACTCCACGCACATCCTCTTATCTACTCACTACCAATTACCATTGCAATCGCTTGTCACTCATTCTGCCTCAGTTCTAGTAACGGTGACGTATGCGAGCCTCAGTCGTCTACACTCTTTCTCCCCGGCGTGTGGGATCGCAGCTAACAATTATCTCCGTATGCGTTTCATTCTCAGCAATAGCCTAGCCTCCCCGGCGTATACGACCCATCTGCTGTCTTTAACATCAATCAATTCATTCACGGATGTAGAAGACTGGAAACAACTTCAGAAGTAATCACGACGTAAATTTTAACAAAATTATGCAATGAAAGCAAAGTACGAAAACAACGAGTAAACACAATCAATCCAAAAACACCAAATGATATGACACACCACACATATATACAAACAGTACACACAAACTCGCAGATCGTGTCTCGATGCAATTCCTTTGAAGAATTGCAGGACTTACACAAGTACGCCTACAACCCTTCACAGTTTGACGATTGTAATTTGTGGAATGTCCGGACACACACAAGATTAACCAACAATTACAATAATTGGAACTCACACAATTATTTAACACAAACATATGTACAATCACTACATCAAATGTTGTGAATTCTAGCACGACAAACTACCCTTGAAGAACTGTAGGACTTACAGCAGTACGCCTACATTCCTCCTCAGGTTGATGGTCCAAGTGGAAGTCGTCTGGACACAAACAGAATTACTAACAGCTAGATGACAGATGATATCAATTCAGTATATACAATATGAACATATGTACAAAATCACACACCCAGCACATTGCACTGCTCATTGATGCGCCACCCTTTGAAGAATTGTAGGACTTACAGCAGTACGCCTACAACCCTTCTCAGGTTGACGGTCTAGGCTGAAAAATCGTCTCAGAGTTCATTTGCTGATTTCCTTCTATCAGCTATATCCTCAAATCTGAACGGCAACTCGCTCATGTCATTGTATCGTGGAATATAGATGACGAACAAACACACGACGTATCTGGTCAACCAAGCGTAGGCGCAGAGTAATTTACACCAAAGATAGTAACATTCAAATAGTAAGTTGAAACTAGAAATGCCTTTATTCATGCAAGTCAATTTAACAATTACTCTCTCGTTTACACTTGGCTTATTCTCACTAAACTGACCAATATCTTTCGTTCTTTCAAATGCACCAATACTATCGTAGTCATTGTACAAGATACTTGAGTTGATGGGCGTCCGTTCCATTGTGGATGGCAACACCAACGACGACTGATTGATACCAGTTGATGAAGTTAGCGGTGGATCAGAAGCTGTTGTCGCTCGGCTTTCAGAAATTTGTCTACCTGCAAGACCACCACCAATGCTGTGTTTTACTATCAGCTCAGGTTTAGCACTATGATCTGATGATAGGTGGGCTACATGCTGATCACTTACACTGACGGCCTCACAAGTATGCATGCCTTCTGCAACTGCACCTGCATTTATTTCTACTTCACCTTCAAGTTGTACAGAAACTTTGTTCAACTTAGCAGTAGTAGGCATATCCCTCATCTCATCATGATCAACCAAAGACAACTGTGAAGTATCATGATCATTATCACGAATATTCACTTTACCGTCAACTTCATCATTTTCAAACTCTTTACTAACAGAAGTAGACAATTTTGATTCCTCATCACAAATCCCAAAAGGTCCTTTATCTTCCCTCTGACTAGTAATACTTTGTAAACTTGTGGAGTCAGAACTGTCCTTTTAGACTGTAACTCTCTTCTGTGGCATAGTATTAAACAATGGCTTACCAGTTGCAACTACAGACTTCTTCACCGCACCGTTATCGTCACACAATTCGGAGTCAGGCCTGGAGTTTACATTTAGCTTATCACTGAACTTGCTAACTGGTTCACAGCTCACCTCTGTATGCACCTCTTGCAAACGTGTAAAACACAACCGTGCTTGTCTTGCATCTTGTGACTTATCTGTTGAGGATGTACTACGAAACCTGTTACACTCACTAGGTCTATATACATTACTAGACATCATGGAGCCTTCTCGATATCCACCTCTCTGAGGCCTATTCGTCATCAATGATTGCGTTTTACCCTCAGACTGCTCTATTCTAGGGGTGAGATTCAATATACTGGCAAACTTGCTCATAGATTGATTGACACTATCTTTCACTAGTTTCAGGATATCATCAAATTTTGGCTCGACACCCTCATCCTCCATACGGGAGCTTATCTTTACCCAATTCCTTTGCAGTCGAGTAGGTAGGCGTCTTGCTATCACTTCTAGTATAAAACTCGAGTTGAGGTCACTCATGCAATTCATCGAAATCTAGATATTCTCATAAGTCATAAGATTATCTAAAAACTCAGTAAGTGCCTTGGAGTCATCTTGAAGTTGGCTGCCGTTACCTTTGACAGCTTCGTATACGTTCCTTACAATCATTGAAGGTCTTCCAAACCTTTGATGTAATACGCTCATAGCCTCATCGTAGCCCTCTTTTGGCTTCATAAACTTACAACACTGTATAGCTCTTGCAGCATCTCCAGTGCAACACCTCATCAAATACATTAACTTCATTTCATCAGTTAATAAAACACCACTCAGCATGATCTCAAACTCCTTTACAAATTGTAAATAATCGGCCGGGTTTCCATCAAAACACCGTGGTTCAAATTTAGGGAGTTTGATGTTCCTATTATCCCTGAACGGCGAAACAGTAACATCAACCATGTCATGCTTAACATCAGACACATCGTTACAATTAACAGACAAGTCACCATGCCTTACTTTCCTGTTTGCATCCAAGACGCTCTGTCCCTTCTTTGACTCAGGCATTGTTGAACTTGACCCAATTCCAAAAAAGTTCCAGATATTGCTTGTTCAAAGAGGACTTGACCGGGACCAGGAAAGATGAATGGTGACTATCCAAACTGTCACCAGCGGTCCAAAACCGTCGAAAACTGACTTCACCGTCAGAAACTGTCAGCCGCGTCTCGTAAACCGTTAATGCCCAGCTCTTGCTACGCTCTGGCTCACGCTGTTCCTTGAAGTTTCTCAGAAACGCTTAGTAATAACGGACGCAAAAACCAAAACACCAATTGTTGACTCGAGGATTCTTTATTGTTACACCAACATATAAATGACGTATGAATAAGGTTTCTGACGGTTTTTTAATCTTCTTTCTGAACAGCGACCGATGAGACGATGACTGTCGTATTGATGCCTCCGCGAAAATTGGGGAAGTTGGTTTTGAGCAAACAACAATGAATTGATCGTTCAATCTTCAACTGCATTAACAGCAAGTGAAAGACGTCTTGGGTGATGGGATGCACGCAACGTATTCTTCAATCAAAGCGGAATGCTTGGTTTACTTGGCGTGTATCTAAGTGTCAGACCGACCACGATGAATACGTCGAACTGAGGAACCGGTGTATTTCAAGAGTCAGGAGGGACAGGTGGTCATTCCAGGCTAACCCTGCTAAAAACTCCTTGCAAATCACATTTACTTGTACCGATTCATATCGGAAATAAAACCGACAAACCAGGGGGCATGCGTCTTAGTAGGCCCAAACGGTCAATATCTCACTAGTCTGGAGATGGCTGAAACATTCAGTTCAGCCTTCGCCAAACAGCTTAACAGCAATGTGGATATTACAGTTACGGAACAAAATGGTGGCACCACTATTTCAAAGGAGGAAGACCTAGCGGCTACTCCTCGCATAAACTATGCACTAGTACTAAGGAAGCTACAGTAACTCGCACCTGGGAAGTCCCCAGTTTGGGACGACATCAGGCCATCAGTTCTGAAACAGTGCGCTGAAGCTCTCTGTAGACCCCTGTGCGACTTGTTACAACACTCAATAGATTCGGGGACACTGCCAAGGGAGTGGAGAAGAGCCATCCTTTCTCCATCTTCAAAGGTGGGGATAGGCAAAATGCCACTAGCTATAGACCAGTAGCTCTACTCTCATTGGTGTCAAAAGTGCTGGAAAGTATTATTGACGACCACATCAGGGAATATTTCCATAGGTCTAATATATTCCATGAAGCCTGTCAATGGAGTTGAAGATTGAACGATCAATTCATGGTTGTTTGCTCAAAATCAACTTCCCCAATTTTCGCGGAGGCATCAATACGACAGTCATCGTCTCATCGGTCGCTGTTCAGAAAGAAGAGTGAAACATCGTCAGAAGTAATACAGAGATTTATTATTGTAATATTTGTTTTCAGACCTTAGTTCCTTAGTTCGTTTATTCCTTTTATATGTTGGTGTAACAATAAAGAAATAACAAGCAGCAGATCGGTGTTTTGGTTTTTGCGTCCGTTATTACTAAGCGTTTCTGAAACTCAAAGGAACAGCGTGGGCCCGAGCGTAGCGAGAGCTGGGCATTAACGGTTTATGAGACGTGATTGACAGTTTCTGACGATAGAAACAGATCTGGCGGATTGAAACAGTTGGTGAAAGTTTGGATAGTCGCCGTTCATTTTTCCTGGTGCCGGTCAAGTCCTCTTTGAACAAGCAATATCTGGAACTTTTTTGGAATTGGGTCAAGTTCAACAATGCCTGGGTCAAAGAAGGGACAGAGTGTCTTGGATGCAAACAGGAAAGTAAGTCATGGTGACTTGTCTGTTAATTGTAACGATGTGTCTGATGTTAAGCATGACATGGTTGATGTTACTGTTTCGCCGTTCAGGGATAATAGGAACATCAAACTCCCTAAATTTGAACCACGGTGTTTTGATGGAAACCCGGCCGATTATTTACAATTTGTAAAGGAGTTTGAGATCATGTTGAGTGGTTTTTTATTAAATGATGAATTGAAGTTAATGTATTTGATGAGATATTGCACTGGAGATGCTGCAAGAGCTATACAGTGTTGTAAGTTTATGAAGCCAAAAGAGGGCTACGATGAGGCTATGAGCATATTACGTCAAAGGTTTGGAAGACCTTCGATGATTGCAGGGAAATTATTCGAGGCTGTTAAGGGTAATGGTGGTCAATTACAGGATGACTCCCAGGCACTCACTGAGTTTTTAGATAATTTGCTAATTTACAAGAATGGAATGATTTCGATGAATCGAATGAGTGACCTCAACTCGAGTTTTATACTAGAAGTAATAGCAAGACGTCTACCTACTCGACTGCAAAGGAAGTGGGTGAAGATAAGCTCCCGTATGGAGGATGAGGGTATCGAGCCAAAGTTTGATGATATCCTGAAACTGGTAAAAAATAGTGTCAATCAATCTATGAGCAAGTTTTCCAGTCTGTTAGATCTCACCCCTAGAATAGAGCAGTCTGAGGGTAAAACGCACTCATTGATGACGAATAGGCCTCAGAGAGGTGGATATCGAGAAGACTCCATGATGTCTAGTAATGCATATAGACCTAGTGAGTGTAACAGGTTTCGTAGTACATCCTCAACAGATAAGTTACAAGATGCAAGACAAACACGGTTGTGTTTTACACGTTTGCAAGAGGTGCATACAGAAGTGAACTGTGAACCAGTGAGCAAGTTCAGTGATAAGCTAAATGTAAACTCCAGGCCTGACTCCGAATTGTGTGACGATAACGGTGCGGTGAAGAAGTCTGTAGTTGCAACTGGTAAGCCATTGTTGAATAGAGTGTCACAGAATAGAGTTACTGCTTCAGAGTGCAGTTCTGACTCCCAAAGTTTACAAGGTATAACTAGTCAGAGTGAAGATATAAAACCTTTAATGATTTGTGAGGAGGAACCAAAATTGTCTACTTCTGTTATTAAAGAGTTTGAAAATGATGAACTTGACGGTAAATTGAATATTTGTGGTAATGATCATGATAGTGCAGATTTGTCTTTGGTTGATCATGATGAGATGAGGGATATGCCTACTACTGCTAAGTTAAATAAAGGTTCTGTACAACTACAACGTGAAGTAGAATTGAACGCAGATGCAGTTCCAGAAGGTGTGCATACTTGTGAGACAGTCAGTGTAATTGATCAGCGTGTAGCCCACCTATCATCAGATGATAGTGCTAAACCCGAACTAGTAGTGAAAGACAGCAGTGGTGGTAATCTTGCAGTTGGACAACTATCTGAAAGCCGAAAAAGAACAGCTTCTGATCCACCGCTAAGTTCATCACCTTGTGTCACTCAGTCATCGTTGGTGTTTTCATCCACAATGAAACAGACACCCATCAACTCAAGTATCTTTTGCAATGACTATGATAGTAATGGTGCGTTTGAAAAGACGAAAGATATTGGTCAGTTTAGTGAGAATAAGCCAAGTGTAAACGAGAGAGTAATTGTTAAATTGACTTGCATGAATAAAGGCATTTCTAGTTTCAAGTTACTAATTGAATGTTATTATCTTTGGTGTAAATTACTCTGTTTCTACACTTGGTTGATGAGATATGCCGTGTGTTTGTTCGTCATCTATATTCTACGATACAATGACATGGGCGTGTTACTGTTCAGATTTGAGGATATAGCTGATAGAAGGAAGTCAGCAAATGAACTCTGCGACGATTTTCCAACCTAGGGCGTCAACCTGAGAAGGGTTGTAGGCGTACTGCTGTAAGTCCTACAATTCTTCAAAGGGTAGCGCATCAATGAGCAGTCCAATGTGCTTGGTGTGTGATTTTGTACATATGTTCATATTGTATATACTGAATTGATATCATCTGTCATCTAGCTGTTGGTAATTCTGTTTGTGTCCGGACGACTTCCACTTGGATCATCAACCTGAGAAGGAATGTAGGCGTACTGCTGTAAGTCCTACAGTTCTTCAAGGGTAGTTTTTCATGCCGGAATCCACAACATTTGATGTAGTGATTGTACATATGTTTGTGTTAAATAATTGTGTGAGTTCCAACTTTTGTAATTGTTGGTTAATCTTGTTTGTGTCCGGACATTCCACAAATTACAATCGTCAACCTGAGAAGGTTTGTAGGCGTACTGGTGTAAGTCCTGCAATTCTTCAAAGGAATTCCACAAAGACATGATCGGCGAGGTTGTTTGTACTATTTGTATATACGTGTGGTGTGTCATATCAATTGGTGTTTTTCGTTTCATTGTGTTTACTTGTTGTTTTCGTATCTTGTTGTTATTGCGTAATTTTGTTAAAATTTTCGTCGTGATTACTTCTGAAGTTGTTTCGAGTCTTCTACATCCGTGAATGAATTGATTGATGTTAAGGACAGCAGATGGGTCGTATACGCCGTGGAGGCTAGGCCATTGCTGAGAATGAAATGCACACGGAGATAATTGTTAGCTGCGGTCCGACACGCCGGGGAGAAAGAGTGTAAACGACTGAGGCTCGCATGCGTCACCGTTACTAGAACTGAGGCAGAGTGAAAGACAAGCGATTGCAGTGGTAATTGGTAGTGAGTAGATAAGAGGATGTGCGTAGAGTATCATGAGTTGGTGCTATGGTCAGGTTGCATTCTGCAAGAGTCATTCTAGCAAGTGGCGATTGTGTTGCAAGATGTCAAGAGGAGGTCTCTGTCTGGAGGCGCAGGTCGTCATTGATGTGTGAGATTGTGCTGTGGGTATGCTTGTGGTGTGTTGGCCTTTCTGTTTGTTTTCCATTTCAGCTCTGTCCGTGTGACCCAGGTTCTCGCAATGGCATCCAAGTCAACGTGTCATGGTCGTGAAGACAAAAAGGGATGGATCCCTTTTTTCCCGGGGAGTGTCAATGGAGTTGAAGATTGAACGATCAATTCATTGTTGTTTGCTCAAAATCAACTTCCCCAATTTTCGCGGAGGCATCAATACGACAGTCATCGTCTCATTGGTCGCTGTTCAAAAAGAAGTGTGAAATATCGTCAGAAGTAATACAGAGATTTATTATTGTAATATTTGTTTTCAGACCTTAGTTCCTTAGTTCGTTTATTCCTTTTATATGTTGGTGTAACAATAAAGAAATAACAAGCAGCAGATCGGTGTTTTGGTTTTTGCGTCCGTTATTACTAAGCGTTTCTGAAACTCAAAGGAACAGCGTGGGCCCGAGCGTAGCGAGAGCTGGGCATTAACGGTTTATGAGACGAGACTGACAAAGCCCATCATGGTTTTAGAAAAGGCAGATCCTGTGTCTCTAACCTACTGTCAGCGTGGGACGACTGGACATCATGCTGGGACATGAACGTACCAGTCCATGTGGTCTTCCTAGACTTTGTGAAGGCATTTGACTCTGTTCATCATGACCTTCTCCTACACAAAATAAGCCAGGCAGGCATAGGTGAGCCACTTCTGTCGTGGTTGAGGGACTACCTAGCCGACAGGCAATTTTGCACTAAGGTTAACCGAGTCCGATCATCTTGGCGCAGCTCGTCATCAGGAGTGTCGCAGGGTTCTATCCTAGGACCACTGATGTTTTTGATTTTCATCAATGATCTACCACGCCGTCTGGGCTCCCCGACTCTCCTACACGCTGACGACGTAAAGATATGGAGGGCAATAAAGTGTCCGGAGGACTCGGATAGGCTGCAGGAAAATCTAAACCTTCTGGAAGACTGGGCGGTGGCCAGTGGCATGACTTTCAACCAGAAAAAGTGCAAGGTAGTGAAGTTCCGCACCTGTATACTGCAGAATGCAAGTTACACCCTGTGCAATGAAAGCTTGTCCTGCACAATGTCGGAACGCGACTTAGGTATAGTTATAATGGAAAAAATGGACACAAGCGTAAATTACACAGGGGACGTAGCGAGGGCATATGCGGTTGTACACTTTACGCATAGACAGTTAGGTGCACTCACTCCTGAGCTCTTTCTAATGTTGTACAAAACATACGTCAGGCCACACCTTGAGGTGCATAATATTATCGCACCCCCAATGCTGAGAGGAGACGCCAACCTCTTGGAAAGAGTCCAACGACGGTCAACAAAAGGAGTGGTTGGTCTCTGAAACAAACCATATGATGAAAGGCTGAAGAAATTAGGCCTGTTCACACTTAGTTGCCGTCAGCTTAGGGGGGATTTGATTACTGCCTACAAAATAACAAATTACCGGAATCACCCAAACAAAGGTGTTATGCCATTGAGTAGGTATAGGCTCCCATGTGGAAATCCCAGAAGGATAGCTCACCAAAGGGCAAGGACCCAGGTGCGCTCCCACTTCTTTTCACTGCGGGTTTGCCGTCCCTGGAATTCCTTGCGGGCAGATGTAGCTATGGCACCGTCTTTGGACGCCTTTAAGCGAAGGCTGGACAACCATGCAGCGACACAAGGACTGCATCCAAATGGCCTATCTCCTTAAAATCGCATATACCAATCAGGGGTAGATAATTAAACTCGTCGTTTTACTTCTTTACATTCTCTCCCGTCTTACTCTCCTGACAGCTTATTAATATTATAATTATTATCATTGCCGATATATATATTATTCTTCAAACTTAATGAGCTGACTGTTGTTACGCTTTCCTATTTTCGTTTCTGTCTCATAGTCTGAATAACTTCACTCATCATACCTATTATTATTGTTATTACTATCTCTTTTCTCTTGTCGACGATACCGAAGGACTAACTGGCGAAAGGATCAACTCCAACCACAGTAGTAACAGTCTTAACACACCTCATACTACAAACCACATATAATTAATCCCAGCACTACTCCCTTTGGAGTCAACCAAAGCTACGACAGTCGAGTGGCGGGACAAGCTACGTGGAAGTTTACCGAAGATCAGGAACCTATACCTTACAATCAAGAAGCGAGTACAAAGAAATCAAATTGGTTTATACTAGCTCGTAAAAACGATATTGGATGCCCTTGATGCAGCGCCTTTGTCAGAAGAGCCCGGTACTTCCTGACGGCAATGGATAAAGGCACACACGGGCCGTCGTTATGTGTTATCGCGATGTTGTGTTTGGGTTGTTCTACGTTGTTTTCAGGTGTTTTTTCAATTGATATACATTACATATACCATATTTTAACGAAAAAACTTAGAAAAATGGTGGAAAGTTGACGCTGGCAGCAGTTTCAGTGAACATGTATCTGTCATCGAATTTCGTTGTTTCTTTGCATATGGAATGTTAAAACTCTGTGCAAGTTGTTTATTACGTTAAGAAATACGAAATTAATTAGGTAATTGAAACATATTTTGCGAATTTCTGAAGTGGTGTTTTGAATCTCATAATCATGAAAACTTGGTAACAGTCAGAAAGAGTCTACAGTCATAAATGAGTGTTAGTCGATTTGTTCCAAAGGTAACCGTTAACAAACAAATTTTTTCTAAAAGGTACTTTGGTTTGCAGTATTGTTTCATTGCTAATTATTTGGTTACAGATATTTTACTGTTGTTGATTTGCAGGTTACAATTGTAATTTACGGGATGGTTCACTCTGTTTGGAGGCTTTGATGAAGTTCAGTTGAAGAATTTGCGTGTTAACGTTGGATTCTTTGTGATGTTATAAAATTATTTATCAAAATAAATATTCCTTGAAAGTTTTAACGGTGTTCTTTTACTACCACTTCTCTTTGCTTGTTGAAGGAATACTGATGTAGCCGGTTTTTGAATGCGTAATGATTTACTTTGAGAGGGTGGTAATTTGCGCAGCATAAGAATACTAGGACAATTTTTTCAATAGGATATACCTATAGTAAGTTATTTTCGATGTACGCAGTCGTGTTACATTTGTTAGTATGTATATGTATTAATCGCATAATAAACGTAAGCTAAACGTATGATTTTTCGCTAGATTTGATGAAAGGTAATCTCTTACGCAGTCGGATTGAATGTAGCTGAGATGTTGCACGCACATAAGGACTTATAACAATCTATGTCTTTGACGGTATTTTACAAAAGGGTTACTATATTTCGCCGTTACAATACAAACACATGTTTGACGCTCTTTTCTTCTTAACACTAATGCCTACTTATACTATGCGCAACCGGATTAAATGTAGCTGTAACATTTCATGCGAGGCCTGATGACTCATTGAGGAAATAATAACGGTTTACCATTATGACGCATTTCACACAAGTATTACTACGTTGCCGACCAATTTCGTTAACTATGCGATGTCCTCGAATTGATAATTAAGAGAGATACATGTAGTCGACATAAATGCATATATTTACAAAATAACAACAGTAAAACAGTACATATTCACATTAAAAAGGTTTTATAACAATTCAGTGAAAAAATCAGAGTTGTAGTTTTTTATTGCTACATCATAGTCAAGTTGATGTCCACTAATCGTTTTACCCACAATATGTGGATCAATTTCCCTCAGATGATTGTGATACTGGACCCGTCTTTACAGCTTTCAGCATCACCCGATCCTTCAGAAGAAACTGGTTATGATTTTTCCATGAAAAGGTCGAGATTGTATTCCTCCGACCACCTCCGGTCGCACTGAGAAATACCTAAGGATGTATACATATCAGGTGAGTTAATCTTACCTCAGGCGAACATTTCCTTATCTTAGCCACAATGAATATGTGAACAAGGGAGGGAACAATAGTAGAATCGGTAAGATTAGTCCATATGTTCCACGACGGATTTGAAGAATTATAGAACTTCCGATTTATCTTTCACAGTTTGTCTTCTGCAAAATGCAAATATTACACAACTGCCTCCCCTATCCGTCCGCTACAATCAACTGAAAAAGATTAAATCTTCAAACTTTATACTTCTTTGATTTAGTTACCCAATAATATTCTTTTTATTAGTGGGTCCACAGGTATATCACATCTGTAAAATTTATACATGTGTTAGCTTGTCTCCTTAAGCTGAAAAATGTAATGTTTATGTGACTTTTATTACTATAATTTTAAAGCCCGCCTCAGTAATGCGTGCTACGTATTAACCGCAGCGTTTACGCAAAGTAAAATCTGCCAATCACAATATGCATATGTGACCTTGAAGTGCTCAGCCTCTCCATAAGGTCGTGTGTGCCTTTATCCATTGCCCCATATCAACGCCCGATGCTTTACACCTTATGCGTTGCAAATTCTCTCCGGATCATGTTTTCGATTACTGTTTGGATAACGGACTGATAGCTTTGTCGAAAATTTGCCAATGCGGAGGAGTTATGCACATACAAGAATACACAAAGGCCATTGATGGCTTTGTCTACAGATGTATTGAGTTCCGAAAAAGGAAATCAATTCGAGAAGGTTTGTCGTTGATTTTTAGTTTACAGGTCCCTTAGGAACTTTTCTCTCAAGGTCTAAACTACCTTTGACGAAAATTTTAATGACCTGTAACTTCTGTTTCCTGAAAAGACCAGTTAAAGCTACAGCTTATGAAACAGAAAATTCAGAGGTGTCAGCAGTGCAATGGCACAATTACTGCAGAGACGTTTCCTCCTGGATATTGGGTATCTACGACACAACAATGCGAAAAGGGTATATAGAGGCGATTCCGAATCGCAGTGCATCTGTATTATTGCCCATTATTCAGCGTTTGGTGCTGCCTGGGACGACTATTCACACAGATGAATGGAGCGGCTACTGTCAATTATCGAATCATGGGTACATTCACCATGTTGTCAATCACACGGACGGTTTCCGGAATCCTTTGGATGTAACCCACACCAGTTCCATTGAAAGTTTTTGGAGTCGTCTAAAAAGACGTATAAGAGCGGTTAATGGATCGAGAAATCCCATGATTTACAGTTACCTGGATGAATTTATGTACCGAAACTGGCTTCATATGACTATGAAGACTCCCATGAGAAACTGGGAGGTTTTTTGCAACATATACGCGAACGCCATTCTTTGTAACAGTTTATTATGATTGCATTCCTTTTATATAAACCGTTTTTTACAATTATGCGCCTTTCTTTTTGAGCCTTCTCATTGGCCGAAGTTGTCCCTGTCAAGGTCATTTTTGCGTTAAAAGATCGTTTAGGTTTGAGCTGCTATTCTCTAGAGTCACCACTACCTAGCGAACGGGTAAATGACTTTGAACAACCAATCAAGTGAATCCGTATCACACAGGCGCACTTGTGGATGCTGTACACCTTCTGCGTAGCAAATTCGTGCCCTTCAGCCGGCTAATCATAACAACGACGAATTTTTGCACAAAACATGGCATACATTTACAATAAAATGCATGAAAACACATTAAATAGATAAAGTATAATTATATTTGAATAGTTTACACACAATGATAAGTTTTGTTATTGGTAATATTTCGAGCAAAATTACTGGGATATAATTCTAAATACAAACACATGAATGAATGTGGAGTATAATTCTGAACACACATATGCACACACAAAACATGAATGAACAAAATAATAATAATGAACTATATATGTGAATACAAATCATAAATGTGTGAATAAAACAATTCCAACAGTGGTGTGAACACGGGCAGTAATTTTGCTCGAAATATTACCAATAACAAAACTTATCATTGTGTGTAAACTATTCAAATATAATTATACTTTATTTAATCTAATCCACAATGCTCAAACTTTTTACTGATATTAAAACATTAAATAGAGTTTCTTTCTCTGGCGTGGCTTAAAAATACCCCCCCAGCAATAGTGAGGAATATCACTTGGTTAGACAAGTTTCTGTACATGTATTCACTGAGGTGACTGAATATGATCTGTTTTAGTGAATCTTTCATCGCTCTTATCCTCATATGCATTCTTCCCCTTAAGCCCTCGGTTGAATTACAATGGTTTCCATTAAGCGGATTGATGACCACTTACCAGGAAAATGTGGATAAGAAGACAAGTTAAAATAAATGACATCAACTATAAATCTATCCCTAATCGTAACTCTAACCGTGATCCTGACCTTTACCTTAGAATTAAGGCTAACTCTAATTACAATCCTTGTCCTAACCGTAAACCTAACTGTTTTTTACAATTATGCGCCCTTCTTTTATTTTTTATTTTATTATTATTTTTTTATTTATTTTCTTATTTACAGCTTGATTTCACACTGTGTTTTCGGTACAAGTGTGGAATTTTCAGCATGGATATCGGTAGCCCAAATTTTGCGGGCCGACCATAGATATCAGATGTGCGTCGGTGCGGGCTCGAACCCTGGACCATGTGCATGGTCGGCTAGAGTCCTAACCACTGTGCCTTCTCATTGGTCGAAGTTGTCCCTGTTAAGGTCATTTTTGCGTTTAAAGGTCGTTTCGGTTTGGGCCGCTATTGTTTAGAGTCACCCTGTTTTGTTCTTCGTTATTACTCCTCCTCTGTCTCACACCTCTGCTTACTTTCTCTATTATGCTTTTCTTGTACTTTCTTCTCTTGCTTCGCGTGCTACACGGAGTGTGGCGACTTGAACTGCCGCACATTTGTGCAAAGTTCAATGTCGAAAACAGACAGAGACAGACAGGATGCAAATATATCTGGTTATAAGTCGTAAAACGCTCGTCACTGTTTTTCGGATGTTTTTGTCAGAATGCGGCTACTTCTGCTTCCACTGAATTTAACTAACTGACAGACCTTATTGCGACCCATCATTCCTAAAAGTGATACAGACTAAATTCACTCACACAAATTAAGCATTTACATAACTAACATGCATGACCATATATGAGTTAAGTAGAAGTTACGTTCAGTCTTCCTAATTTACACTTATTTTGAAATATGGAGCACGTTATTAGTGCAGAAAATATCATGAATATTACACATACATAATATTGTCAACTGACAGTAATTGTGCCATCACACCATGCTACAGGAATACATTTGACAACACTTTGTTAGTGGTCTGAGGGAGAATAATACTACAGCGAAATATACAGGCTAGGTGAAAGTTCCACAAAGCTGTCTCACTACTATACAATGTCTCACTCGTGGATTTTCTCTCCGCATGTGAGTATATCCACATACTGCCCAGCTAGCATTTTTTTCGGGCGCATCGCAGACTTTTTGAGGCAAAACCTTCGAGTAGATCTACTTACTTGGGACAGCGTCCCGAAGTCTGACCCAAAACGTCTGCAATGAGCCCTAAGTTTTCCTCGGAATCTGCAATGTGCCCAAATTCTGCCTCAAAAAGTCTGCAATGCGCCCAAAAAAATGCTGGCTGGGTGAAGTGTGGAAAAGTTCGTCACTGTTAATAATATATAAGGTCCACGCCTTTTGAAAGTCTTCTAATGCGTTCGCAGCTTCTTATGTATGTTCTGCCTCCAGTCGCACTGATTACCTGCAATGAAATTCTAGAAAAAGGGCTCTTTAACGAAGCACCCAGCTAGCATTTTTTCGGGCGCACTGCAGACTTTTGGGCAGACTTAGGGACACTGTCCCACGTAAGTAGATCTTCCCGAAGTTTTTGCCCCAAAAAGTTTGCAATGCGCCTGAAAAAAATGCTATCTGGGCACATTATTGCCACAGCTTGTCACAGTTTATTCGCAAGAAACACAGGATACCAGACCACGTGAGTGAGAAATATCGAAGCAGGAAATACTGTACGTATAACCACAACTCACGAAATGCGTTGGGACCCACGGGATCGTATACGATCCTTGACTATAATCGCGGTTTACCACCATAATGCTTGAGCATTTTCAAGGGAGTTTGTAACGAAGAGACCACTGCATCTGTATAAAAAACAGTGAAACAATGTTAGAATAGGTGAAGTTCTACAATAGCGTCCCAAGGAATGGGAGCGCATGAGTGACCTTCAACCAACAAATCATAAAAATGAGGAATTTTTGCACAAAAAATGACGTATATTCACAAGAATATGCATGAAAACATATTAAAAGGATTGTCTTTCTGTGACATGATTTAATGTTACATCCCTATTCGTCAAAGTTGCTTCCAAACCACGCATAACATAACCACACGAAATCGCACACGATAGCAGAAATAGATATAGGCAGATTTTATTGGCTGTTGGCTAGCTGGCTTTTTATTGGTCTAAAATATAAATTAAAGCGCCAATCTTTTTATTTTTACACGGAAATTTACAGTCAGTAAAATTTCGGGCTTACCTTACCATAATATAATGGCGTGTTAATTTTTTTGGTGTGAGTGTAGTGTGACAGTCACACGCTATTTGGATGCATTGTTGATGTTTAAAGTATATTGAGATGTATGAGAATGTCCAGAAAGTGAATATAAATCAACAATAATTTTGATGCATTTATTTTAAGTCCAAAATAGGATGTATGCCATTTTGGTTACTAGGCGAATATAATTCAACTACCATTTCTATAAATTTAATGTGTCCTGAATTATTACATGTAGAAATATGTATGTAGTAACTAATCTACTTTTTTAAGTTGTCACTTCAATGATTTGTGGGAATTGTGCGTACTACGTCAGCATAAATGAAGTAAATTGACAAGGTCATGGCCAGTGGTATATAAGCACTGAAATATATACTAGTGTTTATTTACTTGAAGTCATAGTGTTGTGCACGTTAGGAATTGTTAAAACGATTAAATGATGTTGCAAAGTACTCCTACTGCGTCTACTTCAAGAAATATATCATCTTTATTGTGTGATGTAACAGCTATATTCCAAAGGATAATGTTGTGTTGTATATTTTATACATGGACACAATTTAAGGAAGCTTTAGACACATTTATGAAGGTACTAACTAAGTTGTTCTTTATTTCTTTGAAAGGAATCCAATACATCCTATCGTGTTGATTCAAGTAAAAAAGATCCATCCGGTGCTGATGACTACAAGTTTGTGAAGTTTAAATGCACTTTTGGAAGTCATCGTGCTCCCCGAGGTGCTGGCTTTAGGAACAGAGGGTAAGTTGGCTGCGTGTGCAAATTTTAAAAATTTTAAGGTTCAAAAGTACATCATGTCAGTCAATAATTCTAGTCCAGCGGAAATCCAACGTATACATGATAACCAAGTACAAAACTGTGCATAACCATCCCTGCACAGCAAGTTTTATGTCCACCGATGTATCTAGACGTCGGTTATCATCACAAGAAATGGCAATTATCCAACCGTTCATTGAAAGGAATACTGATGTCCATGAAATCATGGATCTAGCACATGAGAAGTTCGGAAAAGCGCTCCTGTATAACGATATTAAAAACATGCGGGCTAAGATAAATAAACGTAAGTCCTATCAAAATAAATGGTGCAGTAGAATAGAAATTGGTTGTTTGGAAGAGCTGCTTCATCGACTGAGGCAGACAGGTCCAGTTAAAGTTTTGCAGGACAACGCAGGCTTTGTATCTAAAATCATTTTTGCTCGTAATGATATGATAGACGTGTATCATAAGTTTCCAGAAGTAGTTGGAATCGATTGTACTTACAAAACGAATAAGATGGGGTAAGTTTCAGTACAACAAGGTATAATTCCTTTTCCAAATTTGTTACAGATGGCCTTTATATCAGTTTGTTGTGACTGATGGATTCGGAAGAGGAAGGACTGTTTTGTTTGCTCTTACTAGGAGAGAAACGTTTGCAGATATCAAGGAGATATTGCAAACGTTTAAGAGATTTATGGTGGATACATCGAAAACATTAACATTCACTGTCGACTGTGCAACTGCACAGATGAAAGCCCTAAAGGAGGAATTCCCTAGTTGCAATATTGTTTTGTGTCTTTTCCATGTATGCCAGGCATTCAGAAGGAAGGTAAGTTACATTCCCATTAACTGACATAGGGAAAACAGTTCCCAAACCAGCTTGTTAAAAAGTGGTTGTATCGAATGGCGCACACGCGCAGTTATGACAGGTAGGTTAGCAAATCAGAGTATATTGCCAAAGGTTTTGGCGTTACCTAAACCTCATAAGTATTGTAGACGCTGAGGCTGGTGCTTACATTAGAAGGTACTGGCTAAGAACACGCAAATATTGGGCTGCATCGTGCAACAGGTTCACCATCAGCATGGGGAACAATACTAACAACAGAGTTGAGAATGCTCATAGGCAGTTGAAAAGATATCTACGTAAAGGTGATCCTATGGAACTGACGCTATGGAAAATATGGAGGTGGATCGACCACACAACCATGCGTAAAATACGTCAGGGCCAGTGGATGCTTGCTAAATACTACAATTACGATGTAAGTTCGAAGATAATTTACGATTTATCCTAGGTACCTAATTCCCTGAAGTCTCATTTACGGAGTCTCACACCGTTTGCTGCCCAGAAAGTTGTGTTAGATTTACAAAGGCGTTCCTTCTTCTTCCATTCAATATCTTCTACCTCAGTTGTTTACGCAGAAGGTGGTCACATATTCTTCGTAAACAGGAACGAGGCGAAATGCACATGTTGGACATACTGCGCATACAATTTGCCTTGTGCACATGTCGTTGAGGCGTTCTTGAACTCATATCTAAATTGTGGTATGTTCCATTTCTTTAAATGTTACTCTTAGATATTCTGAGGAATAGTGAGAGGTGGACACGTGTATATAACACAACGGACAACATTCCGAGGGCCATCCGGTTAATACCGGAACCAAACAACGCGTTTCGAAATGCTTATGAACGTTTAAGATAACGTCTCAACAGTCTGAACCGAAGAAATCCGGATGCTGCACTGCGGGAAATAGCGGAGTTTACCAGAAGGTTGGACAGTTTGCTAGCAAATGAACCGCAAACAACTTTAAGATTACGACGTGCCCCTGTTAATCGATTATTTTTGTGAAAATATTTGTATTACCTTTTTTTCCATTTGTATTCAGAATATAAACATGTATGTATAAACTGCAGTTACACTTCCTTTCCTTTCAAAAGGCTAAGACCGACAGTTTAAAGAATACTTTGGTTGATTGTTTCGTTAAGAGAGCGCTTTGAAAGTCACTTAGAAATTAAAACGATCTGTGCCTTATTTACTACGTTTTTCAGCCGAGCATTTGCGGTTCATAGCATATCCTGAATAACGGTGATTAATACGATTTATCACTTAGACCGCAACACCACCAAGCCTACAATATTCATAAACTTATTCTAACCTATTCATCGATAAGGCCTTTTTATGGTAACTGAAGCTCTTATTTACCCACTATTTTCTCAAATAACGCTGGTCATGCTTACAATGATACCTAGGTGCTGAATTGAGTCCTTTCGTTCTGAAATAACGCTAGTCCACTCTAATGTGTCCTGTGAGGGATGGAACAGAGCTGATAAGCAAACCCAGTCGGTTCGATTTACTTCCACTCATGCTCAGAAACCAGCTCTTAGTTTTAATCTCAAACAATGGCAGAATGGTTAGGCAGTTTACTTATTGAATAAGGTTACTATATTAGAAAAGTATACCTTATTTGGCTGAATCATTACAGGTTCACCATAACCCTTGACTACCAACGTGAAAACCGGGAACTTCAAGCTAAAAATCACCTTAATAGTGGCATACAGTGACACAAACTGATCAACACACTGCAAAATGAGAAAAACATGCAAAAAAACTTTTAAAATTCAATGGAAAACGAATTCACGAAAACATATAACCAGCCGACGCAGGAACCCATCATGACCTTGAAACTGACTGTAGCCTCTTTCCACGATAGCACCTACCAAGGACAAATCGAAAATGCAATTGACCGCCATCGTTCTAGCCAATGAAAGACCAGAAAACTTGAAGCAAGGTAAATGTGTAACGCGATAACGCTTATCCTTGGCAGCCTGTTGATAGAGGATAGTGTCAGAAATGGCTTACAGAGGAGCTGAGCACTTGAAGGGCAATTACGGACACTATGATTGGTCTTTTCAGGACCCAGAAGTTACAGATCATCAACATTTTGGTTAAAGGTAGTTTAGGCCTTGAGAAAAAAGTTCCTAAGGGATCTGTGAACCGAAAACCAACGACAAACCTCGAACCGATTTCCCGCGTCGGCACCCAATACATCTGTACATATTTGTATATACATAATTCTTCCGACACACACAAGTGTGTCCTTTCCGTATCTCCACCTCCAGAAAATCCCCTAAAGTAGCTATCACTGAAAAAAATTAAACAATCAAAAGACGTAGACATTGTTGCCATTATAAACACAAAATTTGAGTGATAGAAAATACTAAATAATGCGTTAAATTGTGTATACTTACGTCAGTCAATATTTTTTAAGCAGACAAAACGGACATTGCGTGTACCTGTGAAAACCAAATCTATGCACTGTAAGAAGTAAATAATATGTGAAAAAAATTCCCGAGTATTTCTGTAGATTTCCTTTAAATAGGTACATGTGGAGGAACTTTGACACCATCGCCTAAGGTACACAACAAAGTAAGTGGAAACAACTGGCAAAACGAACTAGCCTACCTCATCATCTCTATGTCTTATCCTCTGAACTGCAAAAAGACATGACTGAAAGCTGTTATATCCTGTATCTTTAAGGAATCTGAAATTTTCTGAACGGAAAAGTACGTATTTCAACAATTCGTGAACTGGCCGTAAATTGCAGCCGGATAAGGACAGCATCATTCGCTGTTTATGCTGAAAACGCTTTATTCCACAGACTTTCAGCAGCAATACAAACATAAAAGTGTGTAAAAGAACAAATGATTACCTAAATTGAAGGTTTTTTCAATAAATGGTGCTTATAGACATCAGATGACCTACGCCCGTATACAGGCTGCCAGCATTCACTGACCGATTACAAAGATTTCCGCCTTTGATAAGGTTGTTTCCATTTGATGGTCAGATGCACTGTAAAACTTCACCACTTCAATTAATACGACATCCAGCTCTTCCTGTTTTTGCAGGTGATTGAGGCACAGACTTCGTAGAGTTTATGAAAGCTTTTTCTCATTTCTCCAAGAGGTACATTAACAACCATCCTACCTATCTTGCGGTTATCAAGCAGTGGCGAAGGTGCTGCAGCCTAACCAAAGCCGTATTCAAACTTGAATTTCATTCTCAAATTACAACAAAAGAGGATAAGTGACTACTCCTGGGAGATGTCCGTCGACTAAACTGGGACTGCTTAATGTTGAACTGAAGATTGAAGTAAGACAGTGTCACGGTCTGTAAGCGGAGTAAAGCTGTGACCATCAAGCACTTCGTAAAGTGTTTTGGACACAAAAGTGAATCCAAAACTCTCTTTCTTAATTAAGGTGTAATTGGGCTCAGCTTGCATCAGAAGTACTGAAACTTATGCGATTGGCTTTTCAACAACATTTCTTAAAATATGACGGACAATTGCACTTGTCAGTCTCGTCTCATAAACCGTTAATGCCCAGCTCTCGCTACGCTCGGGCCCACGCTGTTCCTTTGAGTTTCAGAAACGCTTAGTAATAACGGACGCAAAAACCAAAACACCGATCCGCTGCTTGTTATTTCTTTATTGTTACACCAACATATAAAAGGAATAAACAAACTAAGGAACTAAGGTCTGAAAACAAATATTACAATAATAAATCTCTGTATTACTTCTGACGATATTTCACTCTTCTTTCTGAACAGCGACCGATGAGACGATGACTGCCGTATTGATGCCTCCGCGAAAATTGGGGAAGTTGATTTTGAGCAAACAACAATGAATTGATCGTTCAATCTTCAACTCCATTGACAGCACTGTTGCATTAGCTTCAACAATAATTTCCGCCTTGAGAATATACTTTACAAGAAGAGGGGCATAAGGTAATATTTCTCCCTCCTTTTCGTGTGAAATCTGACATCAGTTGGGTTAAATCCATTTCTAACACTTTTACAACAAATTAATCAGAAGTTTTTGGATATCTTTTCGCAACAAAAGACCTAAAGAAACAGACCATTGTTCAGAAGTACATTATTGCATAGATACTGTTTGGGGAAAACGTTTTCTGAATGGCCATTAAATTTTCACGGTGGATAGTCACCTCTTCTCAGTAAAACACTATAATGTTTAATAAGTAGCTTGAAGGTAAACGTCCAGTGTTTTCTCCAATGATGGTATCTCGCATGCTCTGGATTAACTCATTGTAAGTACTGCCAAGGAGTAAAACATGGGAACAGACGTCATTTAGACTACTTCCCTCAAACCTTATTTCTGTCAACCCCTGAACTTCATATTTTGCATGACTTCTGGGTGAATAATCAGTCAGAACATATTCCAAGAAGTCAGCGAAAGAAATAGGAGACACCTTCATTCACTTTTTTTCTCCATCCTTCCTTCTCTTTCTGTCTGAATATATCTTAACCCCACTGACACTTTGTGAATGTTTATTTCACAGTAGCATAGAAAAACTTATTCTTATGAAAATGAAGAATATCAGTTGGATATATACTTGATTGTTATAAACAAAATTGAATGCAAGGTGCACATTGGACGTGAACATTCGTAATGATTAAAGTATTTGTCTGTGACATCGTTTTGGGTGGTCATGTTGAGAGCATAGGATGCTTTATTTTTCTTAAAAAAGAAATATAGACACTACAATTTAGAACGCCGTCACACAGACACTGATGTCTTCACAGACATTATTCTTTATTTCCGTGCACTTATTCTTTTATCCTGTTGTGATTAGGAGCAGAACGACAACAAATGATTAAAATATGGCGGCAATTAAATAGTCAGTTTACTTATTTCAATCGTATCTTTCAAAATGACATTTATGTACTTACTTAATAATATGTTAAGCAGTAAATTAGATAAGAGAGATAAAAACAATGCAGAGGAAAAATCAGGGCACAGTTATTCAATGATTTTGTGTTTTTCATTAGCGCTAAAGATTAAATCATCATGCAATAATAATAAACGACAAAAGTGAAATAATGTGCGACCTACAAAATCTTAGAAACAAATTTGCAAGATGTGTTTTACAAATGCTTTTTGTTGTAGTTCAATAGCAGTCATAGTGTGGTGAGAGCAGGCTGTTAGCCAATTGGTAGACATTAGTCGACGCTGATTGGTAGATATTAATCTAGGCTGATTCAACAACCAATCACAGCAGACTTAAACGTGGGCAAATATCATTCGCAGATAAATGGCTCTACTTTCCGAGAAATACCGAAAACAACCAATCAGGAGACTGTGTTTGTCTTCCGAGAAACAACTAATTAGAAGACTGTCTTTTTCTGCTTGCATAAGCCTTATTAATGTACATAAAATATATATAAATACGCGTTGATTTTCGTAATAAAACGATCTGTTGCCTGGCCCTTGTCTTCTGTTGTTACAATAGTAGCAATACAGAATAAGGCAAGATATAAATAGGTCTTACAAGAGCGATTAATCGTGGTCTCTTTTAAAGCCACCGTTAGATGCATCTCACGTTTGGTGACATTTGCGCACTGTGAACTGGCGTTTATTGTACACCTGACTAAATAATTTTCTCTCTTGAACTAAATTGCACCTAAATTTATAACAGGGTGCGTTTCCTTACAAGTAGCAGTTTAATGTGAATTAATGTTTTGGTTATTCTGCAATTTGGATTATTTGGAAGAAAATTCAGTTGAAGAACAAGTCTCTTAGAAGGAAGGTTTTTATTCGTCCTTAAGCTTTGAAATCCTGTTGATTGTAGTCTCCACCAAAGTACTACCTAAGCAAGCTTTGATAAGACAAAACAGATGACCCTCAATATTTCTGAAGAACTGTGTTGTCTAGTCAGTAGGACTGACCACTGATGAATTAAACGTCTAAGTATGCGGAATTCAGAACAATTCCACTTAGGATAGCTATCAACAATCCTAAGCAAGATCCATGCTTTCCTTGAAGAGCATGAGTTTTCCACTCGTTTAATATGGATTTACGGTAAGAAAGTTTACTGTTGGTTCGTCAGTTTCATCAGAGACAATGAAATCTTTTTAACTGGTAGAATTTATAACGTAAACATCGTACTGATTGGCATTCAACCACTGATTCCTACGCAGAGACCTACCCAGCACAAAATTAACAATGGTCAACACGTTTTTGTTTTAGATAACATTAACGAGCATCTGTATCTTGAAATTCCGTCTAAAATATCGATCCATTAGGCTTATAGACAAATCCCATTACTTCGAACTATCGGATGCATTATATAGGTAAAACAGTGTCTTGCACATTCATTTTGAACCTCTTGTGTTGTTATGCAATTGGGAATATACTACTAGGAAGCGAATTACATATAGACAGCAAACATTTGGTTATTCACTTCGGTAATCAAAAAACTGGTGTCAGAAAACGGCCTCCATTTCGTCATGGTGTCAAATTTATTTTCACTCAGTTAGATTAAAAAAAGTATGGTGAGCAAGATGTAAAATATATTTGATGAAAAATAATAACAAGCAAATGCCCTCACACAGTTGATTGTCGTAATTATTTCGGCGATGTCGAATTGCTGTGACCAGGTTGACTGACGTTACCGGACATCCTCAAATGACTGAATAAAGTGAATTTTTTAAATCGCTTAGGGGGGATTTGATTACTGCCTACAAAATAACAAATTACCGGAATCACCCAAACAAAGGTGTTATGCCATTGAGTAGGTATAGGCTCCCATGTGGAAATCCCAGAAGGATAGCTCACCAAAGGGCAAGGACCCAGGTGCGCTCCCACTTCTTTTCACTGCGGGTTTGCCGTCCCTGGAATTCCTTGCGGGCAGATGTAGCTATGGCACCGTCTTTGGACGCCTTTAAGCGAAGGCTGGACAACCATGCAGCGACACAAGGACTGCATCCAAATGGCCTATCTCCTTAAAATCGCATATACCAATCAGGGGTAGATAATTAAACTCGTCGTTTTACTTCTTTACATTCTCTCCCGTCTTACTCTCCTGACAGCTTATTAATATTATAATTATTATCATTGCCGATATATATATTATTCTTCAAACTTAATGAGCTGACTGTTGTTACGCTTTCCTATTTTCGTTTCTGTCTCATAGTCTGAATAACTTCACTCATCATACCTATTATTATTGTTATTACTATCTCTTTTCTCTTGTCGACGATACCGAAGGACTAACTGGCGAAAGGATCAACTCCAACCACAGTAGTAACAGTCTTAACACACCTCATACTACAAACCACATATAATTAATCCCAGCACTACTCCCTTTGGAGTCAACCAAAGCTACGACAGTCGAGTGGCGGGACAAGCTACGCAGAAGTTTACCGAAGATCAGGAACCTATACCTTACAATCAAGAAGCGAGTACAAAGAAATCAAATTGGTTTATACTAGCTCGTAAAAACGATATTGGATGCGAAATTTCTTGAAAAGGATGGCTTTTTTAGTGACAATTCGTCTGGGCTGTCAAGACAGTTTACGCATTAATACGAACGCGTCAGTGGTACAGAGGTTAGGACGCTTCCCGACCATGCACATGGTCCGGGGTTCAATCCACGACTGACGCACTCTTTTACCTCTCTGAGCCAGAAATAATGCTGGGTAAGAAGGAAGGTTAGGCATGAGGTTAGCAACCCCATCCTGTAAAATAAACACTGCTACAGAAACTTCAAGCCTCTAGCTTGAAGCCCTATGTTCCACTGGGGAACGTGAAGGAAAAACAACAACAAAACAAGAACGCAATACAGGAAAATATTGCTTTTTTCGGCCACAGAAGTCTAAAACTAATCAAATATAATCTACTTTCACAAAACTGAACGATTGTAACACCTCTATAGGGATGAATGTGATAACCCATACAGTGCGCGAAAATATATCACGACAACGTTTATCTTCATCCAAAAATGCATCTAATGTTCTGAAGAGGTGATAACTTCATGCAACTCAAGTTTCAAAGTCGTGTAATTGCAATTGATATGATTATGAACAAATGTCATCCAGTAAATAATACCGTTTCACTGTGTGATACATCTAATAAAGAAACTAATGTGGAATTCATACAACTTCAATTATCGCTTCATGGTTATTTTCAGAGATCCTTAAATTAGTATAAAATACACAGCAGTTTGGTTAATCATAATGAAAACTGTTTAGAGGTTGACGGTATAGACGTTCGCGAACAATACTGAGTATATTAACGCGAGATCTTGTGCCAACAACTTCTTTCTTGTTTGTTTCTCGGGTACCAAAGGCAAAGAAAAAGACCACAATTGATTGTCCAAATTACGAGATGTATTTCGGAACCAAATCGCGAATTGAATCGGAGGCTAAGCTAGCTATGGTGCGCGAAAGTGACACGACGGAGTACCAAATGGTGGGGATGCTTGAGGGGAGGCCTTCAACTAAACAAGTCGACTTAAACTCTAAGGGTCAGTATCCAATTTTCACTGATGATACTTATGGTCACGATGTAATTCTTCTCTTAGATATAATCTATTCCTACGGTCAATAATTTTTCGGGAATTATTTACCGCCAGAACGGCATGGTCAATGAAGCATATAAGTATACGTATATATATGTATTTATAGTGTCGATATGGGGTTTATAATATACGTTAAACCTACTCAAACTTTTAAAAGTTCTCTGACCTTTCCTAGGTGGAGATGTGACTGGAAAGATGACGTCGTAAGCTCCATCTTCAAAGAGGTATTTAATGGGTGGCCTGGCATGCACTGAGAAGGTGCTACAAAACTATGACAAATGACCACCTATTCTTCCATATGGAGTAACACAGCTTACTGGCAGAGGAAGAAAACTGATTCGCACTAGGACGATCTTTCCCAATAAATATACCGCTAGCTAGGCACCTTGGGTCGAAGCCTGCAATAAAAACCCAATACCGACGGCTGTTTTCACCGACCTTGATAGGGGATTCCATAAAGTGTTCAATTTAAATCTCTGTCGTAAACTAAAAGATTTCGGGTTAGACTAATGCCTATGCCAGCAATATAAGGAATAGACGTTATAGGCAAGAAAAACATAAGGCATAAATTGTGCATGTAAGCCAAGTCACATAAACCGTTAATGCCCAGCTCTTGCTACGCTCAGGCCCACGCTGTTCCTTGAAGTTTTTCAGAAACGCTTAGTTATATCGGACGAAAAAACCAAAAGACCAATTGGTGACTCGTGGATTCTTTATTGTTACACCAACATATAAAAATAATATTTGAACTAAGGTTTCTGATGGTTTACTGCTGACTTCTTTCTGAACAGCGACCAATGAGACGATGACTGTCGTATTGATGCCTCCGCGAAAAATGTGGAAGTTGATTTTGAGCAAACAACCAAGAATTGATCGTTCAATCTTCAACTGCATTGACACTCCCCGGGAAAAAAGGGATCCATCCCCTTTTTTCTTCACGACCATGACACGTTGACTTGGATGCCATTGCGAGAACCTGGGTCACATGGACAGAGCTGAAATGGAAAACAAACAGAAAGGCCAACACACCACAAGCATACCCACAGAACAATCTCACACATCGCTGGCGACCTGCGCCTCCAGACAGAGACCTCCTCTTGACATCTTGCAACACAATCACCACTTGCTAGAATGACTTTTGCAGAGTGCAACGTGACCATAGCACCAACTCATGATACTCTACGCACATCCTCTTATCTACTCACTACCAATTACCACTGCAATCGCTTGTCACTCATTCTGCCTCAGTTCTAGTAGCGGTGACGCATGCGAGCCTCAGTCGTTTACACTCTCGCTCCCCGGCGTGTGGGACCGCAGCTAACAATTATCTCCGTGTGCATTTCATTCTCAGCAATAGCCTAGCCTCCCAGGCGTATATGCCCCTTACAATCATTGAAGGTCTTCCAAACCTTTGACGTAATACGCTCATAGCCTCAGCGTATCCCTCATTAGGGGCATGAGCTCACAGCACTGTATAGCTCTTGCAGCATCTCCAGTGCAACACCTCATCAAATACATCAATTTCATTTCATCACTTAATAAAAAACTACTCAGCATGATCTCGAACTCCTTTACAAATTGTAAATAATCAGCCGGGTTTCCATCGAAACATCGTGGTTCTAATTTAGGGAGTTTGATGTTCCTATTATCCCTGAACGGCGAAACAGTAACATCAACCATGTCATGCTTAACATCAGACACATCGTTACAATTAACAGACAAGTCACCATGACTTACTTTCCTGTTTGCATCCAAGACGCTCTGTCCCTTCTTTGACCCAGGCATTGTTGAACTTGGCCCGATTCCAAAATGTTCCAGATATTGCTTGTTCAAAGAGGACTTGACCGGCACCAGGAAAGATGAACGGTGACTATCCAAACTGTTACCAGCTATCTGAATCGGCCAGAATCTGTTTTTACCATCAGAAACTGTCAGCCACGTCTCATAAACCGTTAATGCCCAGCTCTTGCTACGCTCGGGCCCACGCTGTTCCTTGAAGTTTTTCAGAAACGCTTAGTTATATCGGACGAAAAAACCAAAAGACCAATTGGTGACTCGTGGATTCTTTATTGTTACACCAACATATAAAAATAATATTTGAACTAAGGTTTCTGATGGTTTACTGCTGACTTCTTTCTGAACAGCGACCAATGAGACGATGACTGTCGTATTGATGCCTCCGCGAAAAATGTGGAAGTTGATTTTGAGCAAACAACCAAGAATTGATCGTTCAATCTTCAACTGCATTGACACTCCCCGAGAAAAAAGGGATCCATCCCCTTTTGTCTTCACGACCATGACACGTTGACTTGGATGCCATTGCGAGAACCTGGGTCACATGGACAGAGCTGAAATGGAAAACAAACAGAAAGGCCAACACACCACAGGCATACCCACAGCACAATCTCACACATCGCTGACGACCTGCGCCTCCAGATAGAGACCTCCTCTTGACATCTTGCAACACAATCACCACTTGCTAGAATGACTTTTGCAGAGTGCAACGTGACCATAGCACCAACTCATGATACTCTACGCACATCCTCTTATCTACTCACTACCAATTACCACTGCAATCGCTTGTCACTCATTCTGCCTCAGTTCTAGTAGCGGTGACGCATGCGAGCCTCAGTCGTTTACACTCTCGCTCCCCGGCGTGTGGGACCGCAGCTAACAATTATCTCCGTGTGCATTTCATTCTCAGCAATAGCCTAGCCTCCCAGGCGTATACGCCCCTTACAATCATTGAAGGTCTTCCAAACCTTTGACGTAATACGCTCATAGCCTCAGCGTATCCCTCATTAGGGGCATGAGCTCACAGCACTGTATAGCTCTTGCAGCATCTCCAGTGCAACACCTCATCAAATACATCAATTTCATTTCATCACTTAATAAAAAACTACTCAGCATGATCTCGAACTCCTTTACAAATTGTAAATAATCAGCCGGGTTTCCATCGAAACATCGTGGTTCTAATTTAGGGAGTTTGATGTTCCTATTATCCCTGAACGGCGAAACAGTAACATCAACCATGTCATGCTTAACATCAGACACATCGTTACAATTAACAGACAAGTCACCATGACTTACTTTCCTGTTTGCATCCAAGACGCTCTGTCCCTTCTTTGACCCAGGCATTGTTGAACTTGGCCCGATTCCAAAATGTTCCAGATATTGCTTGTTCAAAGAGGACTTGACCGGCACCAGGAAAGATGAACGGTGACTATCCAAACTGTTACCAGCTATCTGAATCGGCCAGAATCTGTTTTTACCATCAGAAACTGTCAGCCACGTCTCATAAACCGTTAATGCCCAGCTCTTGCTACGCTCGGGCCCACGCTGTTCCTTGAAGTTTTTCAGAAACGCTTAGTTATATCGGACGAAAAAACCAAAAGACCAATTGGTGACTCGTGGATTCTTTATTGTTACACCAACATATAAAAATAATATTTGAACTAAGGTTTCTGATGGTTTACTGCTGACTTCTTTCTGAACAGCGACCAATGAGACGATGACTGTCGTATTGATGCCTCCGCGAAAAATGTGGAAGTTGATTTTGAGCAAACAACCAAGAATTGATCGTTCAATCTTCAACTGCATTGACACTCCCCGGGAAAAAAGGGATCCATCCCCTTTTTTCTTCACGACCATGACACGTTGACTTGGATGCCATTGCGAGAACCTGGGTCACATGGACAGAGCTGAAATGGAAAACAAACAGAAAGGCCAACACACCACAAGCATACCCACAGCACAATCTCACACATCGCTGACGACCTGCGCCTCCAGATAGAGACCTCCTCTTGACATCTTGCAACACAATCACCACTTGCTAGAATGACTTTTGCAGAGTGCAACGTGACCATAGCACCAACTCGTGATACTCTACGCACATCCTCTTATCTACTCACTACCAATTACCACTGCAATCGCTTGTCACTCATTCTGCCTCAGTTCTAGTAGCGGTGACGCATGCGAGCCTCAGTCGCTTACACTCTCGCTCCCCGGCGTGTGGGACCGCAGCTAACAATTATCTCCGTGTGCATTTCATTCTCAGCAATAGCCTAGCCTCCCAGGCGTATATGCCCCTTACAATCATTGAAGGTCTTCCAAACCTTTGACGTAATACGCTCATAGCCTCAGCGTATCCCTCATTAGGGGCATGAGCTCACAGCACTGTATAGCTCTTGCAGCATCTCCAGTGCAACACCTCATCAAATACATCAATTTCATTTCATCACTTAATAAAAAACTACTCAGCATGATCTCGAACTCCTTTACAAATTGTAAATAATCAGCCGGGTTTCCATCGAAACATCGTGGTTCTAATTTAGGGAGTTTGATGTTCCTATTATCCCTGAACGGCGAAACAGTAACATCAACCATGTCATGCTTAACATCAGACACATCGTTACAATTAACAGACAAGTCACCATGACTTACTTTCCTGTTTGCATCCAAGACGCTCTGTCCCTTCTTTGACCCAGGCATTGTTGAACTTGGCCCGATTCCAAAAAGTTCCAGATATTGCTTGTTCAAAGAGGACTTGACCGGCACCAGGAAAGATGAACGGTGACTATCCAAACTGTTACCAGCTATCTGAATCGGCCAGAATCTGTTTTTACCATCAGAAACTGTCAGCCACGTCTCATAAACCGTTAATGCCCAGCTCTTGCTACGCTCGGGCCCACGCTGTTCCTTGAAGTTTTTCAGAAACGCTTAGTTATATCGGACGAAAAAACCAAAAGACCAATTGGTGACTCGTGGATTCTTTATTGTTACACCAACATATAAAAATAATATTTGAACTAAGGTTTCTGATGGTTTACTGCTGACTTCTTTCTGAACAGCGACCAATGAGACGATGACTGTCGTATTGATGCCTCCGCGAAAAATGTGGAAGTTGATTTTGAGCAAACAACCAAGAATTGATCGTTCAATCTTCAACTGCATTGACACTCCCCGAGAAAAAAGGGATCCATCCCCTTTTGTCTTCACGACCATGACACGTTGACTTGGATGCCATTGCGAGAACCTGGGTCACATGGACAGAGCTGAAATGGAAAACAAACAGAAAGGCCAACACACCACAAGCATACCCACAGCACAATCTCACACATCGCTGACGACCTGCGCCTCCAGATAGAGACCTCCTCTTGACATCTTGCAACACAATCACCACTTGCTAGAATGACTTTTGCAGAGTGCAACGTGACCATAGCACCAACTCATGATACTCTACGCACATCCTCTTATCTACTCACTACCAATTACCACTGCAATCGCTTGTCACTCATTCTGCCTCAGTTCTAGTAGCGGTGACGCATGCGAGCCTCAGTCGTTTACACTCTCGCTCCCCGGCGTGTGGGACCGCAGCTAACAATTATCTCCGTGTGCATTTCATTCTCAGCAATAGCCTAGCCTCCCAGGCGTATACGCCCCTTACAATCATTGAAGGTCTTCCAAACCTTTGACGTAATACGCTCATAGCCTCAGCGTATCCCTCATTAGGGGCATGAGCTCACAGCACTGTATAGCTCTTGCAGCATCTCCAGTGCAACACCTCATCAAATACATCAATTTCATTTCATCACTTAATAAAAAACTACTCAGCATGATCTCGAACTCCTTTACAAATTGTAAATAATCAGCCGGGTTTCCATCGAAACATCGTGGTTCTAATTTAGGGAGTTTGATGTTCCTATTATCCCTGAACGGCGAAACAGTAACATCAACCATGTCATGCTTAACATCAGACACATCGTTACAATTAACAGACAAGTCACCATGACTTACTTTCCTGTTTGCATCCAAGACGCTCTGTCCCTTCTTTGACCCAGGCATTGTTGAACTTGGCCCGATTCCAAAAAGTTCCAGATATTGCTTGTTCAAAGAGGACTTGACCGGCACCAGGAAAGATGAACGGTGACTATCCAAACTGTTACCAGCTATCTGAATCGGCCAGAATCTGTTTTTACCATCAGAAACTGTCAGCCACGTCTCATAAACCGTTAATGCCCAGCTCTTGCTACGCTCGGGCCCACGCTGTTCCTTGAAGTTTTTCAGAAACGCTTAGTTATATCGGACGAAAAAACCAAAAGACCAATTGGTGACTCGTGGATTCTTTATTGTTACACCAACATATAAAAATAATATTTGAACTAAGGTTTCTGATGGTTTACTGCTGACTTCTTTCTGAACAGCGACCAATGAGACGATGACTGTCGTATTGATGCCTCCGCGAAAAATGTGGAAGTTGATTTTGAGCAAACAACCAAGAATTGATCGTTCAATCTTCAACTGCATTGACACTCCCCGAGAAAAAAGGGATCCATCCCCTTTTGTCTTCACGACCATGACACGTTGACTTGGATGCCATTGCGAGAACCTGGGTCACATGGACAGAGCTGAAATGGAAAACAAACAGAAAGGCCAACACACCACAAGCATACCCACAGCACAATCTCACACATCGCTGACGACCTGCGCCTCCAGATAGAGACCTCCTCTTGACATCTTGCAACACAATCACCACTTGCTAGAATGACTTTTGCAGAGTGCAACGTGACCATAGCACCAACTCATGATACTCTACGCACATCCTCTTATCTACTCACTACCAATTACCACTGCAATCGCTTGTCACTCATTCTGCCTCAGTTCTAGTAGCGGTGACGCATGCGAGCCTCAGTCGTTTACACTCTCGCTCCCCGGCGTGTGGGACCGCAGCTAACAATTATCTCCGTGTGCATTTCATTCTCAGCAATAGCCTAGCCTCCCAGGCGTATACGCCCCTTACAATCATTGAAGGTCTTCCAAACCTTTGACGTAATACGCTCATAGCCTCAGCGTATCCCTCATTAGGGGCATGAGCTCACAGCACTGTATAGCTCTTGCAGCATCTCCAGTGCAACACCTCATCAAATACATCAATTTCATTTCATCACTTAATAAAAAACTACTCAGCATGATCTCGAACTCCTTTACAAATTGTAAATAATCAGCCGGGTTTCCATCGAAACATCGTGGTTCTAATTTAGGGAGTTTGATGTTCCTATTATCCCTGAACGGCGAAACAGTAACATCAACCATGTCATGCTTAACATCAGACACATCGTTACAATTAACAGACAAGTCACCATGACTTACTTTCCTGTTTGCATCCAAGACGCTCTGTCCCTTCTTTGACCCAGGCATTGTTGAACTTGGCCCGATTCCAAAATGTTCCAGATATTGCTTGTTCAAAGAGGACTTGACCGGCACCAGGAAAGATGAACGGTGACTATCCAAACTGTTACCAGCTATCTGAATCGGCCAGAATCTGTTTTTACCATCAGAAACTGTCAGCCACGTCTCATAAACCGTTAATGCCCAGCTCTTGCTACGCTCGGGCCCACGCTGTTCCTTGAAGTTTTTCAGAAACGCTTAGTTATATCGGACGAAAAAACCAAAAGACCAATTGGTGACTCGTGGATTCTTTATTGTTACACCAACATATAAAAATAATATTTGAACTAAGGTTTCTGATGGTTTACTGCTGACTTCTTTCTGAACAGCGACCAATGAGACGATGACTGTCGTATTGATGCCTCCGCGAAAAATGTGGAAGTTGATTTTGAGCAAACAACCAAGAATTGATCGTTCAATCTTCAACTGCATTGACACTCCCCGGGAAAAAAGGGATCCATCCCCTTTTGTCTTCACGACCATGACACGTTGACTTGGATGCCATTGCGAGAACCTGGGTCACATGGACAGAGCTGAAATGGAAAACAAACAGAAAGGCCAACACACCACAAGCATACCCACAGCACAATCTCACACATCGCTGACGACCTGCGCCTCCAGATAGAGACCTCCTCTTGACATCTTGCAACACAATCACCACTTGCTAGAATGACTTTTGCAGAGTGCAACGTGACCATAGCACCAACTCATGATACTCTACGCACATCCTCTTATCTACTCACTACCAATTACCACTGCAATCGCTTGTCACTCATTCTGCCTCAGTTCTAGTAGCGGTAACGCATGCGAGCCTCAGTCGTTTACACTCTCGCTCCCCGGCGTGTGGGACCGCAGCTAACAATTATCTCCGTGTGCATTTCATTCTCAGCAATAGCCTAGCCTCCCAGGCGTATACGCCCCTTACAATCATTGAAGGTCTTCCAAACCTTTGACGTAATACGCTCATAGCCTCAGCGTATCCCTCATTAGGGGCATGAGCTCACAGCACTGTATAGCTCTTGCAGCATCTCCAGTGCAACACCTCATCAAATACATCAATTTCATTTCATCACTTAATAAAAAACTACTCAGCATGATCTCGAACTCCTTTACAAATTGTAAATAATCAGCCGGGTTTCCATCGAAACATCGTGGTTCTAATTTAGGGAGTTTGATGTTCCTATTATCCCTGAACGGCGAAACAGTAACATCAACCATGTCATGCTTAACATCAGACACATCGTTACAATTAACAGACAAGTCACCATGACTTACTTTCCTGTTTGCATCCAAGACGCTCTGTCCCTTCTTTGACCCAGGCATTGTTGAACTTGGCCCGATTCCAAAATGTTCCAGATATTGCTTGTTCAAAGAGGACTTGACCGGCACCAGGAAAGATGAACGGTGACTATCCAAACTGTTACCAGCTATCTGAATCGGCCAGAATCTGTTTTTACCATCAGAAACTGTCAGCCACGTCTCATAAACCGTTAATGCCCAGCTCTTGCTACGCTCGGGCCCACGCTGTTCCTTGAAGTTTTTCAGAAACGCTTAGTTATATCGGACGAAAAAACCAAAAGACCAATTGGTGACTCGTGGATTCTTTATTGTTACACCAACATATAAAAATAATATTTGAACTAAGGTTTCTGATGGTTTACTGCTGACTTCTTTCTGAACAGCGACCAATGAGACGATGACTGTCGTATTGATGCCTCCGCGAAAAATGTGGAAGTTGATTTTGAGCAAACAACCAAGAATTGATCGTTCAATCTTCAACTGCATTGACACTCCCCGGGAAAAAAGGGATCCATCCCCTTTTGTCTTCACGACCATGACACGTTGACTTGGATGCCATTGCGAGAACCTGGGTCACATGGACAGAGCTGAAATGGAAAACAAACAGAAAGGCCAACACACCACAAGCATACCCACAGCACAATCTCACACATCGCTGACGACCTGCGCCTCCAGATAGAGACCTCCTCTTGACATCTTGCAACACAATCACCACTTGCTAGAATGACTTTTGCAGAGTGCAACGTGACCATAGCACCAACTCATGATACTCTACGCACATCCTCTTATCTACTCACTACCAATTACCACTGCAATCGCTTGTCACTCATTCTGCCTCAGTTCTAGTAGCGGTAACGCATGCGAGCCTCAGTCGTTTACACTCTCGCTCCCCGGCGTGTGGGACCGCAGCTAACAATTATCTCCGTGTGCATTTCATTCTCAGCAATAGCCTAGCCTCCCAGGCGTATACGCCCCTTACAATCATTGAAGGTCTTCCAAACCTTTGACGTAATACGCTCATAGCCTCAGCGTATCCCTCATTAGGGGCATGAGCTCACAGCACTGTATAGCTCTTGCAGCATCTCCAGTGCAACACCTCATCAAATACATCAATTTCATTTCATCACTTAATAAAAAACTACTCAGCATGATCTCGAACTCCTTTACAAATTGTAAATAATCAGCCGGGTTTCCATCGAAACATCGTGGTTCTAATTTAGGGAGTTTGATGTTCCTATTATCCCTGAACGGCGAAACAGTAACATCAACCATGTCATGCTTAACATCAGACACATCGTTACAATTAACAGACAAGTCACCATGACTTACTTTCCTGTTTGCATCCAAGACGCTCTGTCCCTTCTTTGACCCAGGCATTGTTGAACTTGGCCCGATTCCAAAATGTTCCAGATATTGCTTGTTCAAAGAGGACTTGACCGGCACCAGGAAAGATGAACGGTGACTATCCAAACTGTTACCAGCTATCTGAATCGGCCAGAATCTGTTTTTACCATCAGAAACTGTCAGCCACGTCTCATAAACCGTTAATGCCCAGCTCTTGCTACGCTCGGGCCCACGCTGTTCCTTGAAGTTTTTCAGAAACGCTTAGTTATATCGGACGAAAAAACCAAAAGACCAATTGGTGACTCGTGGATTCTTTATTGTTACACCAACATATAAAAATAATATTTGAACTAAGGTTTCTGATGGTTTACTGCTGACTTCTTTCTGAACAGCGACCAATGAGACGATGACTGTCGTATTGATGCCTCCGCGAAAAATGTGGAAGTTGATTTTGAGCAAACAACCAAGAATTGATCGTTCAATCTTCAACTGCATTGACACTCCCCGGGAAAAAAGGGATCCATCCCCTTTTGTCTTCACGACCATGACACGTTGACTTGGATGCCATTGCGAGAACCTGGGTCACATGGACAGAGCTGAAATGGAAAACAAACAGAAAGGCCAACACACCACAAGCATACCCACAGCACAATCTCACACATCGCTGACGACCTGCGCCTCCAGATAGAGACCTCCTCTTGACATCTTGCAACACAATCACCACTTGCTAGAATGACTTTTGCAGAGTGCAACGTGACCATAGCACCAACTCATGATACTCTACGCACATCCTCTTATCTACTCACTACCAATTACCACTGCAATCGCTTGTCACTCATTCTGCCTCAGTTCTAGTAGCGGTAACGCATGCGAGCCTCAGTCGTTTACACTCTCGCTCCCCGGCGTGTGGGACCGCAGCTAACAATTATCTCCGTGTGCATTTCATTCTCAGCAATAGCCTAGCCTCCCAGGCGTATACGCCCCTTACAATCATTGAAGGTCTTCCAAACCTTTGACGTAATACGCTCATAGCCTCAGCGTATCCCTCATTAGGGGCATGAGCTCACAGCACTGTATAGCTCTTGCAGCATCTCCAGTGCAACACCTCATCAAATACATCAATTTCATTTCATCACTTAATAAAAAACTACTCAGCATGATCTCGAACTCCTTTACAAATTGTAAATAATCAGCCGGGTTTCCATCGAAACATCGTGGTTCTAATTTAGGGAGTTTGATGTTCCTATTATCCCTGAACGGCGAAACAGTAACATCAACCATGTCATGCTTAACATCAGACACATCGTTACAATTAACAGACAAGTCACCATGACTTACTTTCCTGTTTGCATCCAAGACGCTCTGTCCCTTCTTTGACCCAGGCATTGTTGAACTTGGCCCGATTCCAAAATGTTCCAGATATTGCTTGTTCAAAGAGGACTTGACCGGCACCAGGAAAGATGAACGGTGACTATCCAAACTGTTACCAGCTATCTGAATCGGCCAGAATCTGTTTTTACCATCAGAAACTGTCAGCCACGTCTCATAAACCGTTAATGCCCAGCTCTTGCTACGCTCGGGCCCACGCTGTTCCTTGAAGTTTTTCAGAAACGCTTAGTTATATCGGACGAAAAAACCAAAAGACCAATTGGTGACTCGTGGATTCTTTATTGTTACACCAACATATAAAAATAATATTTGAACTAAGGTTTCTGATGGTTTACTGCTGACTTCTTTCTGAACAGCGACCAATGAGACGATGACTGTCGTATTGATGCCTCCGCGAAAAATGTGGAAGTTGATTTTGAGCAAACAACCAAGAATTGATCGTTCAATCTTCAACTGCATTGACACTCCCCGGGAAAAAAGGGATCCATCCCCTTTTGTCTTCACGACCATGACACGTTGACTTGGATGCCATTGCGAGAACCTGGGTCACATGGACAGAGCTGAAATGGAAAACAAACAGAAAGGCCAACACACCACAAGCATACCCACAGCACAATCTCACACATCGCTGACGACCTGCGCCTCCAGATAGAGACCTCCTCTTGACATCTTGCAACACAATCACCACTTGCTAGAATGACTTTTGCAGAGTGCAACGTGACCATAGCACCAACTCATGATACTCTACGCACATCCTCTTATCTACTCACTACCAATTACCACTGCAATCGCTTGTCACTCATTCTGCCTCAGTTCTAGTAGCGGTAACGCATGCGAGCCTCAGTCGTTTACACTCTCGCTCCCCGGCGTGTGGGACCGCAGCTAACAATTATCTCCGTGTGCATTTCATTCTCAGCAATAGCCTAGCCTCCCAGGCGTATACGCCCCTTACAATCATTGAAGGTCTTCCAAACCTTTGACGTAATACGCTCATAGCCTCAGCGTATCCCTCATTAGGGGCATGAGCTCACAGCACTGTATAGCTCTTGCAGCATCTCCAGTGCAACACCTCATCAAATACATCAATTTCATTTCATCACTTAATAAAAAACTACTCAGCATGATCTCGAACTCCTTTACAAATTGTAAATAATCAGCCGGGTTTCCATCGAAACATCGTGGTTCTAATTTAGGGAGTTTGATGTTCCTATTATCCCTGAACGGCGAAACAGTAACATCAACCATGTCATGCTTAACATCAGACACATCGTTACAATTAACAGACAAGTCACCATGACTTACTTTCCTGTTTGCATCCAAGACGCTCTGTCCCTTCTTTGACCCAGGCATTGTTGAACTTGGCCCGATTCCAAAATGTTCCAGATATTGCTTGTTGAAAGAAGACTTGACCGGCACCAGGAAAGATGAACGGTGACTATCCAAACTGTTACCAGCTATCTGAATCGGCCAGAATCTGTTTTTACCATCAGAAACTGTCAGCCACGTCTCATAAACCGTTAATGCCCAGCTCTTGCTACGCTCGGGCCCACGCTGTTCCTTGAAGTTTTTCAGAAACGCTTAGTTATATCGGACGAAAAAACCAAAAGACCAATTGGTGACTCGTGGATTCTTTATTGTTACACCAACATATAAAAATAATATTTGAACTAAGGTTTCTGATGGTTTACTGCTGACTTCTTTCTGAACAGCGACCAATGAGACGATGACTGTCGTATTGATGCCTCCGCGAAAAATGTGGAAGTTGATTTTGAGCAAACAACCAAGAATTGATCGTTCAATCTTCAACTGCATTGACACTCCCCGGGAAAAAAGGGATCCATCCCCTTTTGTCTTCACGACCATGACACGTTGACTTGGATGCCATTGCGAGAACCTGGGTCACATGGACAGAGCTGAAATGGAAAACAAACAGAAAGGCCAACACACCACAAGCATACCCACAGCACAATCTCACACATCGCTGACGACCTGCGCCTCCAGATAGAGACCTCCTCTTGACATCTTGCAACACAATCACCACTTGCTAGAATGACTTTTGCAGAGTGCAACGTGACCATAGCACCAACTCATGATACTCTACGCACATCCTCTTATCTACTCACTACCAATTACCACTGCAATCGCTTGTCACTCATTCTGCCTCAGTTCTAGTAGCGGTAACGCATGCGAGCCTCAGTCGTTTACACTCTCGCTCCCCGGCGTGTGGGACCGCAGCTAACAATTATCTCCGTGTGCATTTCATTCTCAGCAATAGCCTAGCCTCCCAGGCGTATACGCCCCTTACAATCATTGAAGGTCTTCCAAACCTTTGACGTAATACGCTCATAGCCTCAGCGTATCCCTCATTAGGGGCATGAGCTCACAGCACTGTATAGCTCTTGCAGCATCTCCAGTGCAACACCTCATCAAATACATCAATTTCATTTCATCACTTAATAAAAAACTACTCAGCATGATCTCGAACTCCTTTACAAATTGTAAATAATCAGCCGGGTTTCCATCGAAACATCGTGGTTCTAATTTAGGGAGTTTGATGTTCCTATTATCCCTGAACGGCGAAACAGTAACATCAACCATGTCATGCTTAACATCAGACACATCGTTACAATTAACAGACAAGTCACCATGACTTACTTTCCTGTTTGCATCCAAGACGCTCTGTCCCTTCTTTGACCCAGGCATTGTTGAACTTGGCCCGATTCCAAAAAGTTCCAGATATTGCTTGTTGAAAGAAGACTTGACCGGCACCAGGAAAGATGAACGGTGACTATCCAAACTGTTACCAGCTATCTGAATCGGCCAGAATCTGTTTTTACCATCAGAAACTGTCAGCCACGTCTCATAAACCGTTAATGCCCAGCTCTTGCTACGCTCGGGCCCACGCTGTTCCTTGAAGTTTTTCAGAAACGCTTAGTTATATCGGACGAAAAAACCAAAAGACCAATTGGTGACTCGTGGATTCTTTATTGTTACACCAACATATAAAAATAATATTTGAACTAAGGTTTCTGATGGTTTACTGCTGACTTCTTTCTGAACAGCGACCAATGAGACGATGACTGTCGTATTGATGCCTCCGCGAAAAATGTGGAAGTTGATTTTGAGCAAACAACCAAGAATTGATCGTTCAATCTTCAACTGCATTGACACTCCCCGGGAAAAAAGGGATCCATCCCCTTTTGTCTTCACGACCATGACACGTTGACTTGGATGCCATTGCGAGAACCTGGGTCACATGGACAGAGCTGAAATGGAAAACAAACAGAAAGGCCAACACACCACAAGCATACCCACAGCACAATCTCACACATCGCTGACGACCTGCGCCTCCAGATAGAGACCTCCTCTTGACATCTTGCAACACAATCACCACTTGCTAGAATGACTTTTGCAGAGTGCAACGTGACCATAGCACCAACTCATGATACTCTACGCACATCCTCTTATCTACTCACTACCAATTACCACTGCAATCGCTTGTCACTCATTCTGCCTCAGTTCTAGTAGCGGTGACGCATGCGAGCCTCAGTCGTTTACACTCTCGCTCCCCGGCGTGTGGGACCGCAGCTAACAATTATCTCCGTGTGCATTTCATTCTCAGCAATAGCCTAGCCTCCCAGGCGTATACGCCCCTTACAATCATTGAAGGTCTTCCAAACCTTTGACGTAATACGCTCATAGCCTCAGCGTATCCCTCATTAGGGGCATGAGCTCACAGCACTGTATAGCTCTTGCAGCATCTCCAGTGCAACACCTCATCAAATACATCAATTTCATTTCATCACTTAATAAAAAACTACTCAGCATGATCTCGAACTCCTTTACAAATTGTAAATAATCAGCCGGGTTTCCATCGAAACATCGTGGTTCTAATTTAGGGAGTTTGATGTTCCTATTATCCCTGAACGGCGAAACAGTAACATCAACCATGTCATGCTTAACATCAGACACATCGTTACAATTAACAGACAAGTCACCATGACTTACTTTACTGTTTGCATCCAAGACGCTCTGTCCCTTCTTTGACCCAGGCATTGTTGAACTTGGCCCGATTCCAAAATGTTCCAGATATTGCTTGTTGAAAGAAGACTTGACCGGCACCAGGAAAGATGAACGGTGACTATCCAAACTGTTACCAGCTATCTGAATCGGCCAGAATCTGTTTTTACCATCAGAAACTGTCAGCCACGTCTCATAAACCGTTAATGCCCAGCTCTTGCTACGCTCGGGCCCACGCTGTTCCTTGAAGTTTTTCAGAAACGCTTAGTTATATCGGACGAAAAAACCAAAAGACCAATTGGTGACTCGTGGATTCTTTATTGTTACACCAACATATAAAAATAATATTTGAACTAAGGTTTCTGATGGTTTACTGCTGACTTCTTTCTGAACAGCGACCAATGAGACGATGACTGTCGTATTGATGCCTCCGCGAAAAATGTGGAAGTTGATTTTGAGCAAACAACCAAGAATTGATCGTTCAATCTTCAACTGCATTGACACTCCCCGGGAAAAAAGGGATCCATCCCCTTTTGTCTTCACGACCATGACACGTTGACTTGGATGCCATTGCGAGAACCTGGGTCACATGGACAGAGCTGAAATGGAAAACAAACAGAAAGGCCAACACACCACAAGCATACCCACAGCACAATCTCACACATCGCTGACGACCTGCGCCTCCAGATAGAGACCTCCTCTTGACATCTTGCAACACAATCACCACTTGCTAGAATGACTTTTGCAGAGTGCAACGTGACCATAGCACCAACTCATGATACTCTACGCACATGCTCTTATCTACTCACTACCAATTACCACTGCAATCGCTTGTCACTCATTCTGCCTCAGTTCTAGTAGCGGTGACGCATGCGAGCCTCAGTCGTTTACACTCTCGCTCCCCGGCGTGTGGGACCGCAGCTAACAATTATCTCCGTGTGCATTTCATTCTCAGCAATAGCCTAGCCTCCCAGGCGTATACGCCCCTTACAATCATTGAAGGTCTTCCAAACCTTTGACGTAATACGCTCATAGCCTCAGCGTATCCCTCATTAGGGGCATGAGCTCGCAGCACTGTATAGCTCTTGCAGCATCTCCAGTGCAACACCTCATCAAATACATCAATTTCATTTCATCACTTAATAAAAAACTACTCAGCATGATCTCGAACTCCTTTACAAATTGTAAATAATCAGCCGGGTTTCCATCGAAACATCGTGGTTCTAATTTAGGGAGTTTGATGTTCCTATTATCCCTGAACGGCGAAACAGTAACATCAACCATGTCATGCTTAACATCAGACACATCGTTACAATTAACAGACAAGTCACCATGACTTACTTTCCTGTTTGCATCCAAGACGCTCTGTCCCTTCTTTGACCCAGGCATTGTTGAACTTGGCCCGATTCCAAAATAGTTCCAGATATTGCTTGTTGAAAGAAGACTTGACCGGCACCAGGAAAGATGAACGGTGACTATCCAAACTGTTACCAGCTATCTGAATCGGCCAGAATCTGTTTTTACCATCAGAAACTGTCAGCCACGTCTCATAAACCGTTAATGCCCAGCTCTTGCTACGCTCGGGCCCACGCTGTTCCTTGAAGTTTTTCAGAAACGCTTAGTTATATCGGACGAAAAAACCAAAAGACCAATTGGTGACTCGTGGATTCTTTATTGTTACACCAACATATAAAAATAATATTTGAACTAAGGTTTCTGATGGTTTACTGCTGACTTCTTTCTGAACAGCGACCAATGAGACGATGACTGTCGTATTGATGCCTCCGCGAAAAATGTGGAAGTTGATTTTGAGCAAACAACCAAGAATTGATCGTTCAATCTTCAACTGCATTGACACTCCCCGGGAAAAAAGGGATCCATCCCCTTTTGTCTTCACGACCATGACACGTTGACTTGGATGCCATTGCGAGAACCTGGGTCACATGGACAGAGCTGAAATGGAAAACAAACAGAAAGGCCAACACACCACAAGCATACCCACAGCACAATCTCACACATCGCTGACGACCTGCGCCTCCAGATAGAGACCTCCTCTTGACATCTTGCAACACAATCACCACTTGCTAGAATGACTTTTGCAGAGTGCAACGTGACCATAGCACCAACTCATGATACTCTACGCACATCCTCTTATCTACTCACTACCAATTACCACTGCAATCGCTTGTCACTCATTCTGCCTCAGTTCTAGTAGCGGTGACGCATGCGAGCCTCAGTCGTTTACACTCTCGCTCCCCGGCGTGTGGGACCGCAGCTAACAATTATCTCCGTGTGCATTTCATTCTCAGCAATAGCCTAGCCTCCCAGGCGTATACGCCCCTTACAATCATTGAAGGTCTTCCAAACCTTTGACGTAATACGCTCATAGCCTCAGCGTATCCCTCATTAGGGGCATGAGCTCACAGCACTGTATAGCTCTTGCAGCATCTCCAGTGCAACACCTCATCAAATACATCAATTTCATTTCATCACTTAATAAAAAACTACTCAGCATGATCTCGAACTCCTTTACAAATTGTAAATAATCAGCCGGGTTTCCATCGAAACATCGTGGTTCTAATTTAGGGAGTTTGATGTTCCTATTATCCCTGAACGGCGAAACAGTAACATCAACCATGTCATGCTTAACATCAGACACATCGTTACAATTAACAGACAAGTCACCATGACTTACTTTCCTGTTTGCATCCAAGACGCTCTGTCCCTTCTTTGACCCAGGCATTGTTGAACTTGGCCCGATTCCAAAAAGTTCCAGATATTGCTTGTTGAAAGAAGACTTGACCGGCACCAGGAAAGATGAACGGTGACTATCCAAACTGTTACCAGCTATCTGAATCGGCCAGAATCTGTTTTTACCATCAGAAACTGTCAGCCACGTCTCATAAACCGTTAATGCCCAGCTCTTGCTACGCTCGGGCCCACGCTGTTCCTTGAAGTTTTTCAGAAACGCTTAGTTATATCGGACGAAAAAACCAAAAGACCAATTGGTGACTCGTGGATTCTTTATTGTTACACCAACATATAAAAATAATATTTGAACTAAGGTTTCTGATGGTTTACTGCTGACTTCTTTCTGAACAGCGACCAATGAGACGATGACTGTCGTATTGATGCCTCCGCGAAAAATGTGGAAGTTGATTTTGAGCAAACAACCAAGAATTGATCGTTCAATCTTCAACTGCATTGACACTCCCCGGGAAAAAAGGGATCCATCCCCTTTTGTCTTCACGACCATGACACGTTGACTTGGATGCCATTGCGAGAACCTGGGTCACATGGACAGAGCTGAAATGGAAAACAAACAGAAAGGCCAACACACCACAAGCATACCCACAGCACAATCTCACACATCGCTGACGACCTGCGCCTCCAGATAGAGACCTCCTCTTGACATCTTGCAACACAATCACCACTTGCTAGAATGACTTTTGCAGAGTGCAACGTGACCATAGCACCAACTCATGATACTCTACGCACATCCTCTTATCTACTCACTACCAATTACCACTGCAATCGCTTGTCACTCATTCTGCCTCAGTTCTAGTAGCGGTGACGCATGCGAGCCTCAGTCGTTTACACTCTCGCTCCCCGGCGTGTGGGACCGCAGCTAACAATTATCTCCGTGTGCATTTCATTCTCAGCAATAGCCTAGCCTCCCAGGCGTATACGCCCCTTACAATCATTGAAGGTCTTCCAAACCTTTGACGTAATACGCTCATAGCCTCAGCGTATCCCTCATTAGGGGCATGAGCTCACAGCACTGTATAGCTCTTGCAGCATCTCCAGTGCAACACCTCATCAAATACATCAATTTCATTTCATCACTTAATAAAAAACTACTCAGCATGATCTCGAACTCCTTTACAAATTGTAAATAATCAGCCGGGTTTCCATCGAAACATCGTGGTTCTAATTTAGGGAGTTTGATGTTCCTATTATCCCTGAACGGCGAAACAGTAACATCAACCATGTCATGCTTAACATCAGACACATCGTTACAATTAACAGACAAGTCACCATGACTTACTTTCCTGTTTGCATCCAAGACGCTCTGTCCCTTCTTTGACCCAGGCATTGTTGAACTTGGCCCGATTCCAAAAAAGTTCCAGATATTGCTTGTTCAAAGAGGACTTGACCGGCACCAGGAAAGATGAACGGTGACTATCCAAACTGTTACCAGCTATCTGAATCGGCCAGAATCTGTTTTTACCATCAGAAACTGTCAGCCACGTCTCATAAACCGTTAATGCCCAGCTCTTGCTACGCTCGGGCCCACGCTGTTCCTTGAAGTTTTTCAGAAACGCTTAGTTATATCGGACGAAAAAACCAAAAGACCAATTGGTGACTCGTGGATTCTTTATTGTTACACCAACATATAAAAATAATATTTGAACTAAGGTTTCTGATGGTTTACTGCTGACTTCTTTCTGAACAGCGACCAATGAGACGATGACTGTCGTATTGATGCCTCCGCGAAAAATGTGGAAGTTGATTTTGAGCAAACAACCAAGAATTGATCGTTCAATCTTCAACTGCATTGACACTCCCCGGGAAAAAAGGGATCCATCCCCTTTTGTCTTCACGACCATGACACGTTGACTTGGATGCCATTGCGAGAACCTGGGTCACATGGACAGAGCTGAAATGGAAAACAAACAGAAAGGCCAACACACCACAAGCATACCCACAGCACAATCTCACACATCGCTGACGACCTGCGCCTCCAGACAGAGACCTCCTCTTGACATCTTGCAACACAATCGCCACTTGCTAGAATGACTTTTGCAGAGTGCAACGTGACCATAGCACCAACTCATGATACTCTACGCACATCCTCTTATCTACTCACTACCAATTACCACTGCAATCGCTTGTCACTCACTCTTCTTCATTTCCATTGACAGTGTACCATGCACATAGATGTTGTCTTTCAGAAGAATACCTCATATGACTATGCCAGGCCGGAATCTATGCCTATTTTATTTTAATGAACCACAAATTCCAACCTCTGATTCACTTTTATTTGAGAATGACATTATTATATGGAGGTTTGTAAATGAAAACTGTGACAGGTCAGTCTAGGAAAGTGATCTAGATACACCAACTGAATGATCAATCCTCTGAAGTTTGGAAACTACTTACAAAAAGCGTGACAGCGCACTAAGATCAGAGGTCCTACACGTCATGCTACCCGGAGGGCACATAAATCCAGTGTTGAGGGACAAAATCAATTGAGGATTCTTGCCAGTTATGGTTTGGAAAAGACTGAGATCAGAAATGAAGCTGCAGCCAAGTCTTTTACAATGCAATGGACGCCTTCAAACGATCGGATAAGTCCATGTTTAAGGTAATCCACACACATATACCAGTCCTCATCCACAATACTGTATACAAGCGGCTAGTCCATGCTTCAGGAGGAAGACAAATTTCTTGGAAAGAGTAGAAAGGGTAAAAATCAAATTATTCAATGGCTTCCGACACCTTCCTTATGTGGAATCAATTGACATTCAGATATAACACGTTTTTCGTACTGAGAAGAAGAGGTGGCTCCCTCCGGGCATATCGTATATTGAAGGTTGACTTGGGGATTGACCTTCTTAATCTTTTCTTCCCCTGCGTTATACCTCTACAGGGTCACCGGACGAATAAAATACGTGTTGAATTTAACCCCTCTCAACAACTAGAACTCTGATCGATCAAGTAGTATCACTCTCATCGATGAATGCTTTAAGGAGAAATTAGATCTCTCCATACATATATATGTATCAAGGATCAACATAGGCCACAAGGGCCTACTATTCTTATTATCTAAGTCTGAAAATTACTCAGCTTTACGTCTCGTGAAGTTCTACTTTAGGAAGTTTCAGCTGGAGTTGAACGCTACTGGGAGTAGGGAGTTATGTAAGGAGAGTGAGTTTCAGTTTCCCGTCGTTCAGATTAAAGAACCTTAGTTAACAGGTAGAAATCCCGAAATAGAGATATAATTTAGGGTCATGGTTTAACTTTAGCAGCTTTCCCTGATTATATCTACTCTTTAGAAGTTACACAGCATACGTCACTGATAATTAACTTAGTTTCTGTTATTGCTTCACGCTCCCACGTGGAAATCCCAGAAGGATAGCTCACCAAAGGGCAAGGACCCAGGTGCGCTCCCACTTCTTTTCACTGCGGGTTTGCCGTCCCTGGAATTCCTTGCGGGCAGATGTAGCTATGGCACCGTCTTTGGACGCCTTTAAGCGAAGGCTGGACAACCATGCAGCGACACAAGGACTGCATCCAAATGGCCTATCTCCTTAAAATCGCATATACCAATCAGGGGTAGATAATTAAACTCGTCGTTTTACTTCTTTACATTCTCTCCCGTCTTACTCTCCTGACAGCTTATTAATATTATAATTATTATCATTGCCGATATATATATTATTCTTCAAACTTAATGAGCTGACTGTTGTTACGCTTTCCTATTTTCGTTTCTGTCTCATAGTCTGAATAACTTCACTCATCATACCTATTATTATTGTTATTACTATCTCTTTTCTCTTGTCGACGATACCGAAGGACTAACTGGCGAAAGGATCAACTCCAACCACAGTAGTAACAGTCTTAACACACCTCATACTACAAACCACATATAATTAATCCCAGCACTACTCCCTTTGGAGTCAACCAAAGCTACGACAGTCGAGTGGCGGGACAAGCTACGCAGAAGTTTACCGAAGATCAGGAACCTATACCTTACAATCAAGAAGCGAGCACAAAGAAATCAAATTGGGTTATACTAGCTCGTAAAAACGATATTGGATATTGGATTAACAGAAACTTTCGTAGACCATTTCAAAGCTATTATGTAGTTTTTCTCTTATTGTACTCTTCGTTAGCTTCATCATAGGTAGCGTACAGTTACCCTTTCATAATGATGGTGCATTGTATTAGTTATTTGTTTTCTTGAATCAAACCTCAAGGACCTGATCATGTGGCTTTAGTGTGGATGGGCCAACCCAAGAATTCGGCAGCTCAAGGTCATCCGCTGTTTTGGTTGCTTAAGCCACCCACCTGCTGCGTGCTTAGAAAGTGATTGGCGTACAGACAAACAGCCTTGTTGTCAGGTTCGTTATTATGGTATACGATTGTAATGCATTGGAACGGCGGTCACCTAATAAACTCAGTTTACGGAACGAAAACAACCATATTTCTTTGGGCGACTTGATTAATTACATATTTGTATTACAACAAAATTCAGACCGGAATTCTAATACACAAGTGACACTGTAAGTGCTCATTCATAATAATCTACCCAGCTAGCATTTTTTTTCGGGTGCAATGCAGACATTTCGGGGCAAAAACTTCGGGTAGATCTACTTACGTGGGACAGTGTCCCGAAGTCTGCCCCAAAAAGTCTGCAATTTGCCTTAAGTCTACCCCAAAAAGTCGGCAATGCGCCCTAAGTCTTCCTCGGAATTTCAAATGGGCCCAAATTCTTCCCCAAAATGTCTGTAGTGCGCCCTAAGTCTGTCCCTAAAAGTCTGCAATTTGCCCAAGTCTGCCCCAAAAAGTCTGCAATGCGCCCGAAAAAAAATGCTAGCTGGTTACTTTTTCACATAGTGTAAATCTTAAGCATTTCGACATAAAAACATAAATGTGCATGTCAACAGTTTAATTAGTTTAGGAATATTCGACTAACAGCAACTTCAGCTCGTTAATTTGGGTGGCACCCGATGTCTCGCCTAATTCCAGATTTTCGGAAACCAAAGAGATTTTGGTTTTATATAATATAAACCTCACGGTTTCTGTCGATTTTCAAAAACTTCGGGTCCACTTAAACTCATCGCAAAGTCCTGTGAAAACTTCAAATTTCAAACGCTTGGTGAAATATGTTGCTTACCGTTACAGCGGTAAGTGGAGTTGTAACAATTTAGGTGTACATTAATAACTTTATGCACATTATTCAAAATACTGTGGAAATAACATATATATATATATATAATTTGACCACGGTATTTTCATGAAGTGTTGTCAATACTTGATGATCCTTCAAAATATAATAGTTCACAAAAGATCTAGGTAATGTTTTGTTGGTGTCTACTTTCTGTCAACAGTGTAGGATTTATAAGTACTTTAGAAACCACTTCTACTCTTAAAGATATGACTTATCGTGTAACACCACTGGGTCTCGGCATTGAATACCGATTGTTCTACTTCAGCCTGTTTGACTTTTGACGCAACTGGTGCGTGACCCATAGTTTGACACGAAAAAAATCTGTCCCTGGTATTTGGGTTCCAGTTAAATGAATCAGTTTAATTAATTAAGCACGCTTCTACACTTTCTTGAGTAGTATTCTGCATATGTTCGTGTAATTATCTTTCCTTATCTATTTAACTTCTTTAATTTTGTTAGTTGCACAGTCATAGTAATTTTATAATTTGGGTTATTTTGGTCAGTTTTAAAATATACCGTATTGTATAGCATCACCTTGTTTATATGACTGTTTCTCTTTCTTTCCAGACTGTTATTCTTCGTTGTACCAGCTGACACAACTGAGTTGCACAGGTTACCAGCTACAAGTCCTTGGTGGAGAAGTCTCAGTGGTTTGCTAGTTAATTCTGTGTAATGTTATGGCATATGAGTCCATAGTTCTGAATACAAATGATGGCAGTGTTTCGGATGAAAACATTCATAATCTAAAGGAAACTAATTACCGTGTGTATCGGACAAGATGGATCGTTGTTATTATCTTCGCACTACTTAGTTGTATGAATGCTTACTTATGGATATCATTTTCTCCAGTGGCCAATTACTTCGCCGAGTTTTATTCAACAAGTTATCTTATTCTCAATCTTGTTTCTCTCATATTTCCATTAATTACTGTCATCCTCGGGATTCCGATTGCTTATAGTATAGATTACTTAGGAATTCGTCCCATTATTTGGGGCACAGCTACTTGCAATTTAATATGTGGTTGTTTGCGTGCTGTGAGCAGTACGTCATATTTCAACATTTCATCTTCAGCGCGTCTTGCCCTATTCATCTTAGGACAAGTAATAGCATCTTTTGGTCAACCTTTTTGCTTGTTTTCTACAACAAGTCTTGCAACTAGTTGGTTCCCAGACAATCAACGTACTACTGGTAACACTATAGCATCTCTTGGTAATGCACTAGGTATAATGTTCTGTAATGCATTCGCTCCTAATTATGTTAAAAAGTCTTCTGATATCGTTAGTTTCAATTACATCACTCTCGGAATAGTTATCATTCTGTTCTTGCTATCCATTACTTTAGTTCGCAAAAGCGAACCTCCTACACCACCTTCTCATGTTGCTACCTTAGTAAAAACCAGGTACCGTGCCTCCGAAAGTAGAAACTTTCTCTCATTAAACCCTTTGCTAAGCTTCATTAACAGTTTTATTCCACTCCTAAAGTTGTATGGATTTTGGATTATTATGCTTACTTTTGGCAGCTGTATCGGATACTTCACAGTTCTGTCAACTTTTTTACAACAAATGCTTTGCACTAAAGGTTACTCCAACCAGTTTGCTGGGCTCTGCGGGTTAATTATGATAATTGCTGGTTTGATAGCATCTGGCCCCTTTGCTGTATTCGTGGACAGGACAGGATTCCTTATAGAAACACTAAAGGTTTGTAATTTTACGTGTTTTTATCCTCGTCAGAAATACGTGAATTCCGTGAAATGCTACGTATCAGTTAATATTGTTCCATGTAGCTAGTTGAAGTGCCCCACAAGTTTCATTTATTCTTAAAACCAGTCGTACTCAAGGGTTTTATGTTATTACAGCTAATGTTGATTAACTAAACCATTCAATCATAAATCTTTGCTCTTTCCGAGAATCTCATCAATGTTATCGAATATTTAGGTGACGATCGTCTTTAAATTTCGTGATTGACTTTGTTCTGATTTTGATGTTGAATTTCATCATGACTGATAACATCGACTATATTGTACAAAGATCTGTCTTTTTCAAATTAAAGTGACTCCTTAATAGAGTTTCGATACTCGTTTTGCATATAACGATTTTGGTTATTATGCTTTCATAATGTTTAAACTGAGATATTTTCAATTAGATGAATTAAGTACATCCAGAGGAAATTAAAAGATAGTTTGAATAATGTAGTGAAAATAAGTTTTACGGATTAAAATGAATTCATCTTACGTCTTAGGGTTTGTATTAGGTGATCGCACAGTGTATGGTTAAATAGATAATAATGATTATTATTGTTCGTTTCGAGTGAAACATAGAGCTTCAGCATCTCTCCACCCTATTCTCTTCTTTGCCATCGTTTTCAGTTGGCTATACAATTGCCCACAAGCTTTCATTCCCTCTTCACATAATCTCTATATCACTATCAAATGCCAGGTCTGTTGCTTCCCAGTGGGGGGGCCTGAAGTATGATTTCACTCAACGGTTCTCCAACGGCATGTTTAGTTCATCTTCATATTTGTTATTGATGGCTAGTACAATGACTGCCAGAGTTCTTTGTTGCTTATCTTTCCAATATGTCTGTCTGATGCACTAAGTTCTCACTATCTGAGGAATGACACCAGTTGAATAGTCATTTAAGTCGTTTCACTTATTATTATTTTGTTTTAGCGTCTTTTTCCGCATTTTTTCATTTACCGCCATCTATTTTCTGATTGACTCAAGATGGGGTTATAGAAATTTGTATTGATGCATGTATTCCGTTTTGTGTTGTGTGCTTCTAAGCTCCAATGATTTTCCTTCTGAACGTCGAATTTCGATGACCTTTTATTGAAGTCGGTTTATATCTACCACCATTTTTTGGCTTCCGCAATAGATCGCTTTTGCAGAATGAAGAACATCCCGTTCACTTTCGGATCCTGGAAGTAGTTGAATGATTCCTTTCAAACTAACAATAACCACCAACTTCTCACTTGAACATGAGAAGAAATCCAATCAAAGAATTCGTAAAAACAGAAGAGGAGAATAATTTTGCACTCTGTTTTCAGCAGTAACAGCAGTAAAATCCCTTCTAATACACAACTAGCGGTTGTCTGAATGGCACTCAGCTTCTCAGGATTATCTGTTAATCGTTCTAGAACTCAGTTATCTTTAGCAATATTATATCCAAATAGTATGCAGACATTGGTGTCTGCATTCAGTCTGAACTTTGAAATTGCTTACTATTGTCACTTTTCAAGCTGGTACTAGTTAAGCACTACTCGTTTCGGACTTGATACGACTTCCATTATATGTACCATGGATCATGTAACTGTTTATACAGCTAAACGACTACATAATGTATGGGATATTCTTCTTTCTTTTCAAATATATGGAGGTCTCTTCCCAAGGTCACTTCACTTGACTAAGTGAATTCTGCAGAACCCATTATTGAGGAATTCTAGTGTCCACTAATTGACTTCTGAAACAGTGTTACTAGAACTCCTTCCAAAGCCATTTTTTTGAGTGACCTGTAGTTTCCTCAGTATTAATTAATTTAGTCCTTAAGATGCAAGCTAAGCTGGTTGTTACTGATCTATCTTTCGTATCCACGTTCAACAGCTAATGGTGTCATTGATCCACTGCTTCTAAGAGTGCATTTATAACAATACAGCCTAACTGCAATTCCTTTTCGACTGATAAAGCTCTTTTCTTATATCCTTGGAGCGCAATTTCTGATGTTTTTCAAGATAACAATCACTCAGACATCTAATACCCATTTCACCTTCACAGTTAACAAGTTCACGTTTGACTGAAAACGATAACTCCTTTAAATCCAGATAAAGGCGAACTTTGTATAACTCCTTTATCAACCTTTAGAATCACTGCAATTTCCCCATATCCTATGAATGCAACATGCACACTCTTCCACGTACTTATGTAGGTCGCCAAATGAAAAATCTTTCTAGTATAGTGTTTTTTGTACTGCTACGTTTATTCATTTAAAGCCGTAATTTTACCCTAGACAAGATAGTTATCAACATTCATCCCTAATAAGCCTCATTTTGCTGGAACCAACATACTGTCATTGTTAATAGGATGATTTATCAGCCTTGGCTTTGACTATCATGCAATTTAGATCAATTCCGTCATAGAGTAAATTTATATGGTAAATCACACAGTGATACAGTACTATATACCGATTACGTTTCAGGTACAATTTATTGCTTATAATCATGTCAGTACACTGACATACTTTCCAAATTTCTTTTAATTATTCCACTGTTTCTTATCCTTTGATTTCATTGGCGGTAATACTTTCCGTATCTCTGATACTGGTATCGAGTCATTCCTATTGCACCTTTTAGGTCTGTCTGTCTGTCTGTCTGGATTCAACATAGAACTTGGCACCGAAGTGCAGCAGTTCGAGTTGCCACGTTCCAAATAGCACACAGAGGTAGACAAGAAGATGAGTGAAGAGAATTAATAGAGTTTGACAAATATAAGAGTGAAACAGAATGGGTAATGGTAGAAAGGAATATGAAAGATTACAGAGATTGAATACATCTGCGCCATTGACAACGATTTTGAGCCATGTCACCTATTGTCTCCAGCCATTGATTCCTAGAGTCCCGAGGGCCCCAACCCGGGAGTCTGCATCTCCCTACCTGACTCAGTTTAACTGTCAAGGATTTCATGGATTGATGCCATGTTTTTGTTTGGCCACCACTGGCTCTTTTCCAACCTGAACCTATATCAGCTAACAATGCCCGTCGGGGGAGGCGGTGGTTAGGCATGCGCACCACGTGACCTAGCCATCTTAGTCTATGTAACTTTATAACCTCGTCGATTGATTTTCCCTCTTTGCCCAACACTCTACGCCTAACGTCAACATTACTTACCTTATTAAACCACCTAACGTGAGACAGAGATCGCAGACATCTATGATCGAAAGCAGTCAACCTTTTCATGTCTTCAACGCGTATTGGCCATGTTTCAGAGCCATAGAGAAGGACGGAGCGAACTGATGAGCAGTACACACGTCCCTTGGTTGATAACCGGATGTCACGCCTACGCCAGAGATGGTGTAAGTCAGCGAAAGCAGCTCGAGCTTTTCGGATCCGTGCTGAGATTTCATCGCCAATCAGTCCGTTGGTGCTAATACAACTTCCCAAGTAGGTGAAGTGGTCAACATGTTCTATCACTTCACTCCCTATCACTAAGTTAGGGGTTGACGTCGTCCAGTCCTGTAGCAGCATCTTACATTTTGCAGGGGCGAATCGCATGCCAAACATACGAAGATTGCTGCTCAAGGTGTTCAGAAGACTCTGCATTTTGTCAGCATCCTCCCCTAACAGGACTATGTCATCTGCATATTCTAAGTCCATTAGATTATTCCCTGGTAACAAGTCGATTCCTAAGTCACTACGTTCAGTTAAGGATACTTCCATTAGCATATCTATGATGAAGTTAAACAGAAATGGGGAAAGTGGACATCCCTGTCGGACACCACTGGTTGTTACTAATTCAGATGACAATTCCCCATAAGCCCTTACACGACTACGTGAGTTTGAATAGAGTGCCTTGATTAGTGCAATGTACTTTCTTGGCACTCCCTTCACAGTCAGACATTGCCATAGTACTTTTCGGTCCACGGAGTCGAAGGCCGCCTTCAAGTCAAGAAATATGACAATTGTTGGACGCCGAAAAGTGTGTCTATGTTCTAGAATCTGTCGAAGAGTGAAGATATGATCTATGCACCCTCTACCTGGTCTAAAGCCTGCTTGATTTTCCCTTGTCTGTTCCTCCCGAGTTCTGCTTAGTCTATGCATGATTACTGAGCCTAGGATTTTAGAGACTATGTTCGTTAGGCTGATCCCCCTATGATTATCACACGAGGACTTGTTTCCCTTCTTGAATATCGGTATAATGAGTGACTTACCCCAGTCTGATGGTACTGTCTCTGATTCCCAGACTTTGCCTAGTACCTCAGTTAATCTACAAACTAGTATGTCACCCCCATATTTAAACACCTCCGGAATAATTCCGTCGGGTCCTGCCGCTTTGCCTCGTTTCAAATTACTGATAGCTTTTGTAACCTCACCTACAGACGGCGGACCAGTGTCTATATCCCATTCGGGTACGTGGTGGATGGCGGGGAGGTTCAGTGTGGCTGTAGGCAAGTTAAATTGTTCCTCAAAGTGTTCTTTCCAGCGTTCAAGGCGTCTATCCTGAGAGCTAATTAAGGAGCCATTTTTCTCAGAAATAGTCTCACTTATGAATTGCCTTTTCCCGCCCGATTCTGTGATGAGTCTAAAGAGTTGCCTAGTGTTGCCTATCGCCAATGCTTTTTCCATCTCTTTCGCCTTTGTCACCCACCACTGTTCACGGTCCTTGCGGAGACTTTTAGTAAGTTTCCTTTTGTGCAGCTTTCGCTCCTCATTGAATTCGGAGCTCGCCGGAATAAGTCTTCTAGCATCTATCAGTTCGGATGAGGCAGTCGAAATCCAGTGGTTTTTACTCACCTTTGGATTTGCCTTATTCACAGCTTTTACAGCTGTATCTATAGCTGACTGAATATTCTTCCAGGCTTCTCCAGGGTGAGCACAGCTGTCGAATTCAGATATGCGTTTAGCTAGTTCTTCCTCAAATAGGGATTTAGTTTCCTGATCGAGCTGGGGGCGTAATGGTTTTACCGCCAGCTGTTTCCTACGTCCGTTCAGTCGTAAGCACACACGAGCCCGGACCAGTGCGTGATCGGTATCTACACACGTGTTCCAGAAGGAGCGACAATCTCCTACCGACCCACGCCAACGATAGCTTATTGCTATGTGGTCTATTTGTGTCCAGCGTTGGTTTGATGATGGGGGTCGCCAGGTTAAACAGTGTCTCTCCTTGTGTTTAAAGTTAGTGCTTACAAGAAACAAATGATTATCTGAACAGAACTGTAGGAGACGGTCACCGTTGTCGGTTCGCTGGCACGGAACTCCATAGGTGCCACCGACATCCTTCTCAGATTGACACAATTTCCCTACTTGAGCGTTGAAGTCACCAGCTAGAACGACTATATCTGAGCGTTTAGCCTTTCTCACCAAACTAGACAGCTTTTGGTAGAACTCATCCTTCGTTTCATCCGAACTGCAGTCAGTGGGGGCGTAGGCGGAGATTACGAAAAGGCATCGGCGAGTAGTGCAGTCCTTTCTCCTTCTTACTGATCCGTTCAGACGGACAGCACACATTCGGCTATCTACTGGGATCCAGTCAAGCAATGTCTTTTCTGCCCTAGTACTCAGAGCTATCCCTACGCCAGCTAATCCCCGTGAACTAGCTGTGGCATCTCCTGACACCCTCAAGGTGAATTTTGAAGATTCATCCTGTTGGCCAGGTGGGGTTAGGTGAATAACCACACTTGGGTCTTGTATGCGTGTTTCTGAAACACAACATACATCAATGGCTCGAGATGCCAGGGTCTTAGCTAGTGATGCTTGTTGTCCTATTTGGCAAAGTGTCCTTACATTAAATGCTCCTATATGAAATTGGTGGCGTGGCTTTAGGAGACTATCCGTGGTGGTTTTTTGGCTTTCGTCGTTTTTAGTGGACACAGAGTGAAGAGGGAGTGAGGAGCCATCAAGTAGAGGAGTTGCATCACTGGGGGAAGGTAAGGTAATAGAGATGAAGATGAAGACAAAGATAAGTGAGGATTAGAGAGGTTTTGTGTGCGTTTTGGATTGTGAGGGCGATTGTTACTTCCCGGCTGCCCACACCGTGGAAGTTGGTTGCGTGACCGCAGAGCCCAGGGGACAACTGCTTGTGGCCGGTCACACGCGGCCTGTTTTTGTTCGTTCTTCGTTGTTTTGTGTGCCTCAGTAGCATACTTATCACTCCCGCCCTGTGACACGGCAGCAGGAAGCGCGGTCGTTGTTAATCCGGGCCACGGCCGATCCGGCATGAAATTTTGTGAATTTGTTTGGATCATGGTATTGGATGAGGTAGCTGCTTTTTGTTTAACCGCTATCCAAACAACCTGCCTGGCATGGTAGAACCTCAAGAGACATAAGTCTCAGCCAGTATAGCTTGATTAGGTCATTGCGGTGTTCAAGCCCGACCACCACGTCAAGGTAGCAGCTTTCGGTCGTGATTGTGGACAAAAATTCGATAGTCAACCTGTCCGTCCAGCTCTGAGTGTCTGATTTGTGTGATAATGCATGCATTGTGATTACTGAGTTTTTCTCTAACCTATTCATCTTCGTGGGATCAGTCACTCTACATTTAGCTAAGTTTTTATGTTCAGGCTTTCTGACTGCTTCTCTATAACACATAATCAGTAAATACTACTGTATCACTGTGCTTTTATGAAATAAATTTACTCCGTGATAGAATTATGCTCTACAACACCAACCAAGTTTCCACTTTTCTTCTTTAGATATTTTAACACCTGTTCCACCTATGAAGCATTACTTCCGTGGCTTTATTAATATAAAGTTGAACGTGTTAAGTTACTTAGAATTCGTGTGTTTTCTACTTGATCATAAGTTGGAGTTCTAGTATGAATAATTCAGTAGACTTGCGAGTTACCATTGAAATCCAGTACTCTGTACTTCGAAGTAGAAAATCATGAATACACATTATTAAGAAATAATAATGTAATAAGTAATCTTGTCAATAAAACTGAGAAAATGCTACAATATTTTTGTGATGTAACAAGAAGTAATCAAATGAGGACCAAGATGAAACAGAAATATTTGTGTTGCTAATTTTAATGCCTATTTTACGCCCATATGACCGGGCGTCTTACATAGCCTCTCCTGAGGAAGTCCTACTCACTGCCTTCACGTGGCGGAGGTGTTTCTCACCAAAGTGAGAGGGCGAAAGCGGATGCCCGGCGCTCTCCACCGGGTTGACTGTCCATTGGATGACGGTCTAGGGGAGATGGCTAAACCCTGATTCCAAACCTTCAACGACTGGCGTATGAAGCTCACTGGAGCTCACTGGCAGACGTATGGACAAAGGGCTTGTTGGGTGTCCTGGATGTCTGGCCCCATTCAAAAAGGCGTATGAACCGAACTCCGGTCACCGGCTGCCAATGGATAGTGGACTCCTTACTCCACTCCTACTGCCTTGTAGGTCACACTTGGCTGTGTAAAGGCTAGAGCTGCGCTCTCAAACAAAAGGCCGAGCGATGCTGGGGACATCACTCGTACCAAATTCCCATGAAACTTCATGAACTCTCTTACAAATTGCCGCGCCTGGGCAGCGATGATTCGAGACGTGCATGAAGCCGGCTCATCCTCCCGTAGGAGATAGCCGAAGTAAAGTAAGTAAGTAAGTTTACTTAACTGAAGGAGAGTTTCGAGAATTGATATGGCGGTTCCAGCCCAGATAATCCAATGGGCTTACTTTTTCGCCTATAATGTTGCCGCTACTAGTGTTTATGAGGTGTCGATATATTTGACATGCTTTTAAAAATTGTTAATTGAACAGTTTTTGATAAATAGAAAAAATATGGCCATTTCTCAGATTATATTACTCACTTCAAAGTCTGTGAATGAAAAACTGAACAGAGTGATGTCTGCGCAGACTTTGGTATTCGGTCACTACCAGCAGATATATCTAAGTAGTGGTAACTAAATATTCATCCTATAAATATTTGAATTTTATTTCTTCTGTAAAATTTCTGGGTTGTAGTTTATATCATCTTAGCCGCACTATTAGGTTAGTATAATATCAGATTTTTGTAGTGAAACACAAGTGAACTTAAATTTATCTACGCTCAATGATCTTCTATTTCGATGCCTGCCAACCATGTACGTGGTCCGGGAGCCGATTCCTGTCCAGCGACGCACTAGCTCAGCTGGTAGGTTAGCCTAATGACGAGGGAAGGCTGAGTGAGAGACTAGCAAGTCCAACGCGTAAAAGAAATACACCACCGCCACTGAAACTTCACAGCTTAAGCCTAAGACCCTGTTCCATTTGAGGCGCAAAGGAATTGAAAAAAATCTGTTTTTTTAAATTCTAAAACGCATTATTTGGTGTATGTTTTTTGCATCCATTGTATAGAGAATTAATTTCACACTGAAGAAGACCCAATTAGCTCTTAAAGAAACTTCATGCAGTTATTCCTCTTGATAAACTTGAAACAAGTTCTGTGTGTTTCTCTTGCTTTGTTCAAGATCTCTTTTCATGTTGACTATTTGAATATTCTGAGTTATGTGCTTTCGTCAATACCATGTAAAACGTTTACTCAATTGTTACACACTAATACTTTTTATCGCTCCAAACTATTATAATTATTTCAATTTTTGAAGTGTCTTGTAAACCAGTCGAAATGACGTACGCTTATGAGAGAAATTAATTATAACTGCTTACATTTTCTTTAAAAAATTCGATACCGCACAGGAAACGAGCATGTAAGCTCACCAGAACATCTAGCGTGTTTCGTGGCGAATTACTTTTAATTTTGAATGTATCATCAGAGTATACAACTGTGGTGTTTAATTTGTTCATGAGGACACGAAATGGTATTTATTCAATTTAGGAATTTTATTTATGTGATTGATTCAAATATTCGTAAATCAATATACAAATGATTAAATGTGCCGATATTTTCATAAAGGTTGAAAGCTGAATTAATTATGCCCAGTTACTGACTACACAGACACTAGTACTCAAATATTTGCATGCGATTTACTTGGAATGTTCAGGATGATAATAAGTTATAAAGTAATCTCAGCAATAAGAATAAAGTGGTTATGTAGCCCTCGCTTCTATAAAATAAATTCTTAGTACTAACAAATAGCAGCTAATTTCCCCACGTTTTACTGGTCAGGGAGATGTCTACTTTTTGTATTTCGTTTGTCACTCTACTTAGTTTTTTGTGCACAAGTTATTAGCATTTGCCTATTATGTACTCTCTAATTACAGATTACATTTATACTAAGTGTACTGGGTTGTGTTGGTCTTAGTATTGTATTATGGTTTTCGTATCAACAAGTTGCCACCACCTTTTGCTTGATTTGTCTTGGTGGCTTCGGATTCGCACAGTATTCTCTCTCTTTGGAAATGGCTGCTGAGGCTGCTTACCCAGTATCTGAGTCAGTGACAACCAGTTTACTTATCATTTCGTCTCAACTAATCGCTTTCATCATGCTGCCAGTTATGCAATTTTCCGCTCCCCTGGCAGGAAATTCAACAAGCATAACCTCTACTTGTGGTCCGGAAGAAATGATTCAGGTAATGAAATTTTGATGACTGCGTTTTCCATTATTTACTAAGGGTATACTTAAACATATTCTTAACATTTAACTCAGTCTTCAGATTAGTCTACACCCAATAAATACTCTGTGGTATCGTGACGCTGATCATATTTTAATGGGAATGCTTCTACAATTCCTTGGAGAGTAAAGTAGCAGTCTTATAATAGACATTTGTCGCTGCAGGTATAGATAACAAATACAACCAATTTTGTACACTAACTCGTGAACTTTTAGCGTTATAATTGAAAGTTATTTGAAAATTTGTTTCGTCACCGAATCCGGCGTTAATTATTGTGTCAGCACGGAAAGGATGCTGCTGACTACTAGTGTATAATCCTGATATCCTTGCCTAAAACAAATTGATACAAGACGATCCACAGTAAGTTGTTGCTTACTCATTGAGTCCAAACCGTGCAATTTCCTGTTTCTTGAAACAGCTAAAAACTAGGTCGTTGTTCATACAAAATCACATTCTGATGCTATTATTCTAAAGCATGAATGCCAAATCTAGTTATTCCTGTTACTACTTCCAAATGAGAAGTTTCCGTTGCATTCATCTGACTTGTTTTTTAACGACTTTACAGCTGAATTCCGCATCCGAATCTTGTACACCTATTTTAATAGTTATTTGTTACAATCGTAAGATAAAACCGAAATCATGAGTAGGTGTGTTTGACAGAAACTAAGCGAATCTTCTGTATGTATACCAAGGTTTTGCCAAATACCAACTCATCAAGGCTCATACAAGTTATCACGTTGCCGCGAAAATTCAGTATGCGTAAAAACTGATCACCAAACACAGAATATGCTTTTCGATAACTTTTCTAATAGATTTCACAGTTATATATTTATTCATGATAGTTGCTATTGCTATTGACAACCGTTATGCTTTTTAAATAACATCAAATCGTCTAGATCAATAGATCAGAGTTCAAAATATGTTTATCTAAAATGTACGTTGTAATATGGTATTTACGAATTTATAGATCCTACAACAAGCCAGTTTAGCAACAGTAGCTGGACACTTGTATCTTTCGTACACAAAATCTCAGCCGCTCTAAACGAATTGTTATATCTTCTGCTATGTTGAAGTATTCAGTACCTAATGGCTTTAGTCAGTTTTTTTTGACTTATGATAGACGACAAGGAAGGACTCTTTTATGCTGGCCTTATGATCCGTTTAGAACAGGTGATCTAATATCGAACTGCTAATGCCTTTTTGTAGCCTTGCTGGTAGGTATTCACGAATACGTAAAATAGGCTGTTACTCTAGGAACCTAAATTTTCAGGCACTTTAAAAAGTCAACTTCCAGGGTGTAGACAGCCGAAAATCGATAACAGCTGAAAAACTTTGATAAACATAGCAGGCTTTTCTTACCTTCATCCTACTGCCAGTACTATTCCTTAACTCTGTGACTGCCCCTAATCTCTTAAAACCACAGTACTAACTTCACTTTGAAGCATCCAACTCCTGAACACTATGCCAAATCGGATATCAGAGATTGCTAACTAGAGCTGTGGCTTTTTAAGGTTTGGATGCATACCGTGCCTTTGGGACCCAGATTCACAGCGCAAGTGTGGTTATTCATTGAGCTTGTCCGAGTCAGCATGGTGAATATGCAAAACTCATCGTATGTGTGTCAGGAGATTATTCGGCTGCTTCGTGTAAACTGTTTGGCGTAAGAATAGCACTGAGTCTTAGAACATACAACAGGTTATTTGGTTGACTCCAACTGGACAGTCATATGTGTATTATCCGGCTGAACGGATATGTAAAAAGGATGAAAAGTTGTAATATTCGTTGACGCCCTGTCATAATCTCCGCCAACTAAACACATTCCGAATGAAGTAATGTATGAGTTATCAAAAGCCGTCTAGTTTGCTTCTAAAAGCAAATGGTCTCAATACTGAAGTTGGGACGCCGTGTCAGTCAAAACAGCATACTGTAAGTATCTGTAGAGTTCGTGCAGACGAGCCGACAACGGTGGTTGTCTTTAACAATTCCGTTTAGTTAGCTATTTGTTCCTGATCAGTACTCAGAGCTTCCAACATTAGGTCGCTGATAAAAGCAAACAGATCGCCTGACCATCAGTTGTTATTGAAAACGATCAGCTCCTTCTGGAATACCTAAGTGGGCTCCAATCATGCCTCATTTTGTTCACGCGTAAGTTTTTCGTTGAATAAAGGTGACAGGCAAGTAGATGCAAAGTAAAGACAAAAGATAGTTGAACACATCTGAGCATGACAACAGAACTGATTCTAAGAAAACTTGATATAATATCTAGTCTACTGTAAAAACAGTGATAAATGCTATTGATGAGCTAGCCAGAAATTTGTAGATTCCTACAATTTCTTCTGAGCTGATATATGTAAGGGTGATAATAATGGCTGGCTTTGAACCTGTTGTTGAGCTAAAGCACATCAAATTTCTCCTCCCGGGTAACAGGCATAGAGAGCGAAAGAACTGGAAAAGGCTTTAGCAGTAACCAATACTAATCAGAAAAATAAGTTCTGAAAAACCTATGGCAAGCGAAACAAACTCTTAAAAATATTAAAATATATTATCGCAAAAGAGATTATTGCATACTTGGCAAAATATTCTGTAAAGCAGTTCATTTGAACTACAGCTACATTGAAGTGTCTACATGAGTTTGAACTTACACATTGGTTCTCCAATTGTAGCGGAGGCTGTAAAAGCTGTCTACAGTCTGAAAATATACAGTGTAGCGTAACCTGATGGCATGATTTCAAAGATGTTTAAGGATCGTGGTGATGAATTATTGACTCAGTCATTAGCCAATGCGTGGGACTCCGAGATAGTTCCAACGCACGAATATCTGTCACAAATGATCTCGTTTTCTAAGGTGAAAAAGCAAGTCTTTCTATGGTAACCACAGTTGAATTAGTATCTAAGATTTTGGGTCTGGTAATTTTTGAAAAGGCTGAGAGATGCTCGGGAAGTATGAACCCATGGAAAGCCTGCTTGAAGGTAAGCTCGAAGCCCGGGCGAGTGGGCATTGATCATCATGTCTTCATCCTTCGACAAGCTTTTCAACAAAGAACTACTTATCGGAATTCGATACTCGCCATATATTTTTGATGTGCTGTTGACATTTGATTCGGTCAATCGAGAGGTGTTGTAGCGATTTTTGGCAATGAAGAGAGTGATTCGAAAGTATATTGTATTAAAAAAGAACTGTACTCTAACTGGTTGAGTCTTATTATAGCTTGTTTGGAGTTTCCATTTGAAGTGTCTTTAAACAGTAGTGTTTTTCAAAGATGTTCACTGTCACTATTTGTAATTTCATTAATGGATATAGACTTTGCTGTCGTTGGTGCCCCAGGTGTTGATATTTTACCTGGATAATTTCGTTGGTTTGTATTATGCAGATAGTGTTCTTTCAGGTGAACACGCTGACAAAATACATACTTTGTGAACAATCTGAGTGTGTTTGTCATCTCATCTCCATCAAATGTAAGATAATGATGCACTTGTTTTTTTGTCTGGGGATCGATGGTGGAGTGTTTGAGCGTGTTAACCACTCCACTTATTTGTAAGGTTGTTTCAATTGTGATGGTTTGATTTTTGACGAAATGTCAGCTTGGATAGAAAATACCCGTTTTGCATTTGTTGACTATTCAGCATTCCTCCCTGTTCAGAGGCGCGACATGGCTATTAAAAGTGAAAATTACAAAGATACCAGCGGATTCTCTTTATGAGTGCTTCTGTCCACTCTCATATTTTACATGTAAGCAGCTGCACCCAAATAGGTGTTGATTTTTGGTGTCATGGATCTGCATCTTGTTATTATTCAGAACCCGAACATTTTTACTAGTCGTCAATTAGTTGTTACCATTCCTGTGAATTTTGATCTATCTTTATTTCAATGTGTTCCTTTACCTTTATTATGTGCTTTTCAGATTTTTGACAACACATTTTTTGCAAAACTCTACGTTGAAAATACGATCAGTCGATCCTGACTCATATGATATGAATTTTGTCTGTGCAACATCTTAGTTATGAGGGATAATTAAATAACTAAATTTGGCTATGCTGTGCATCTCTCAGAAGTGCAATGTTCATCCAGCGATTAAGATCTTTTCGTTTTAGCTATAGAAACCTACTGTGTGATGCGGTCTAGGTTTTGGTTGATGAAAGATTCAGTACTAACCTAACAGTATGATCTTAATAGACTAAAAATAGAATTTCTCTGACTAGTCTTTAGCAATGGGAGAGGAGGTAGAAAGAATCCCGTTAACACATTGGATTTAAAGTTTGACTGCAATGGAAATGCTGTATAATGAAAGAAGAATTATCAATGCTTATTGAGTCCTTTGTCCGCATCGTAGACGTTAGTTTCCGTGTAGACTCGGTCATGGTTTTGCATGACTTCAAGGTCCAGGAAATACGTTCCAGATGCCAGTCACATGTAATATGTTCCAAAGTGAAGTTTTCTTCATTGGATCAGCTTTATGTTCAGGTACATTTCACTGTACTTTTGCTTAGTTGTCATGTGCAGTTTTCGTGGCAGAGACTCTTTCACATCTCTCTGCACAACAAAAAGGGTAATCTAGCTAGTTTATTGACTAACGTAATGACTTTTCAGCTCAGCACAACATTTCTTTTGAGAATTAAGGATTTAGAGGGATCATAATGAACAGGAATGTACGGGAGAAAGATTATTTACACAGATAATAATGACAATTTAAGGAATCTGGGAGATTACATAGAGTTGATGCGTATATATAATCATACAATATCTAGAGCATTATTGTTTTGTTTTATCACTATTCAGATTGTCATAAGTGAGTTCGCCTCATTTGCGAATTTATTTCAGATGTCTATCTGCTATTGAAGTTTGTTTTGAAGGCTGGAAACGTCTGACCATATGAACCTTAATTCATATTTACATCTGATGGTGCAAATAGGGTTATCTGATCTTGAGTGTTAAGCAAGCTCTCTATGGAATTCGGCTTTATACACTGACAATCATTCGGCAGGATACCCTATGCCTAGATTTCAGGCTTGCTGTACCTCATAATCAAAGTGTGTATCTACAAGAACCAATCGCCCAACAAATATGCAGAAGAAAGTAGAGATGGATTAGACACTCGCTAAGGAGGCCGCTGGGTGACATCGCGCGTCAGACCCTCGAGTGGAACCCGAAAGGGAAGAGGCGAGTGGGACGTCCAAGGGTGACATGCAGGAGATCGTGTGAAGAGGAGTTGAAACAGTATGAACTAACGTGGATGCAGGTGAAAAATATAGCAAAAGACAGGAACAAGTGGAGATGTGCAGTTGAAGCCCTATGTTCCACTAGGAACCCAAAGGAGCAATAATAATATTATAATAATCTACAGGGTAAATAATAAACACGTCATTTTTCATAGGCACTTTTTAATACGTTTATAACAACACTTATCAGGTGAAGTTCACTTAATGTAGAAGACAGAAAAAGTGGAGTCGTATATCTCTTTTTTACGTTTTTTAAATCGATCAGAAAAAGAATGCATGAGCGTGTTGTTTTCTTACACTTGCATTTTTTCATGGATGTAAAGTTCTAATTCAAAGAGAAAACCCCAACCTCAAAAACAACAGTGATCAGAAACTGTTATTTGTCGAATATAGTTATGATGTTTACTCATATTTGCTAAACTCAAAACTACGACGTAAATTGACACCAAAAATATTTTCTTTGCACAATTATTTGTATTCATTCTGGAGTTTCAGATTTCTAGGTTATACTAGAATGTCTGCATTTAAGAATTCAAAACATTAGTTTTAATCGTTTGTCTCCTTTATTATAGGATTTCAATCCACCAAATATGGGTCTGGTTGCTTTCTTAGTCCTACTATCGATCATACAGCTTTTCATGCTAAGATTACCATACAACCGACGAAATTATTTCTGTTCTTTGACAGAAACTGTTGAGTCTGAAAATTATGTCGGTACGGATAATAACGAAAACCCTGGTGAACAATAATTTGCATTATTACTCTCAAGATTTCATCTTTTGCATAAATGACTCTTGTGATAACTCATTCCTGTTACACTTTTGGTATTTTTTTTTACCTTATTTATTCCTAATAAAAATTTACTTTCATGTTTTAGTACTAATTTTCATATACATTTGTTATAAAATGAGTGACTTTTGTACTTTATTGGTTACACTCCTAGATTTTTACTGTTTTATATGCATAACATCATACCTTGAATAAATTCTTATATTATGACAAAACATGTCTTGTCTAATTAAGGTGACGTAACTACGAATAACTAATTGTATTTCAGATATGATCCAGTATTGTGGTCCTCATCGTTAGTTCTGCGTAGAATAAAATGTCTGACACCTACCACCAGGTCAGTATATGATTAGTCTGTCTTAGCGTTAGAAAACTATTCCAAACCAGCATAGTACATGCAATCCAGCATCCAAATAAGGGTGAATGATTTATGAACCTATTCAGGTTACTATCGATTCTGCGTTAACCACTTCTTGAAATTACAATGCTAACTCGTCGATCACAACTCAGTTGACTGGTTCCATATTAGTTTGTTTATTATCGCACAGTGAAACAGTATTATTTACTGGATGACGTTTCGAACAAAATTTATTGTTCATGATCATATCAATTATATTCATACGTAATCGAAACTTGAGTTTTATAGTCTTCTTTGTTTTTTCCTATTTGTCGTAGCTGTAGTAGAATTTTCCAGACATCACGGACAGGTGATGAATCATTCCTATTACATGTATATGCAGTTGATTCGATAAACAAAGCTTCTGTTATCAATCTCTCCCTATACCCTGTGACATTAGGTTTTAAAACTGTCATCCTATCGTATGGTTGTGTGTAACTGCATGTAGTGCTATAGCTGAACTATTCCCTAGATTTCTTATCTTATTCGGGTCAACTAATCGACATTTTACTAAGTTTTTATGTTCAGCTAGTCTGATTGCCCCTGCTCAGTTGAGTGGTCACTACATGACATTTACATGGATTTAGGTGAGACCATTTGCTAATTTCAGATGAGAATTTATTAGTATCAGAACAATTCATAGCAGAAACTACTGAGATAGAAATGGTCAGCTTATTGGCATACTTAACCAAGTTAGCATTGGAAGAATATAAAACAGGTCATGCAATAAGAAAAAAAGGAATGGAGAGAGTATAGTGCCTTGAGGCAGTTCAGTTAACCTTCCTTTTTAATTAGCTTGGCTAATTGTCAGAAACTTGGTGTCTGGAACTGAAACTCCCTATCTGCCAAAAGCCTGGATGGTTAGTCAAAAGGTACAGAACCAGCTGCCAATTTCTTTGTAGGCTGCAGGATACTGTCAATATTCTTTAAAATTATGGTTTACCGGATGACTCTCTATTGATTTGCAGGCTCATTATTCTCAGATGATGACTGCGTGGGTGGTGAGTACGGTCGCTCGGTTAATGTATGGACTTTTGTCTGAAAATGACGCTTAATGTTTAAGTAAACATATTGAAGTGCACCAATATTCCTAACCTGTAACTAAGTGCTAAAGCTTCTGAGTTTGAACGACTCGTACGTGAAAGAAGGTAGAAATTGCCTGTTAGCTAGCACTTGTATGAAAAATGTTCCATGGCCTCTTTTCATGTTTATCTCATGTACCTAGGGGCTACCATTCCTTAACAACTAATACACACTTTAACTATTCGTTAGATCGGACCAGTATGAAATTTCATAACTATAACTTAACTTTTTCGGTAAAAAGTGAACTATGCCTTCATCATTGTTCATTTTACATCTTTAATTCTTGTTGGCTACTTCTGAAATGTAGCACTTGAGGTAAAAAGTTCAACGTTTTATATGATTCCAAGGAAAAATGACTTAGATATACGAATCCCTATCACCTGGCCCAGACACAGCTTTTTAAGTAATGATTAGAAAATCTCGGGGCATAATGATAATTTAATCCTGGAGTTACCTTCAGAAGTGATTCGATTATCACTGATACAGTGAGTGAAGTTGAGACAGCAACCTAATAAGGTTGACCCTTCGAAGTTTATTTGTCTTCCGGGACAAAACTTGTAAGGATTGAGGAATTTTCCGTAAAAATCAATTTCCTATCGCTTTCTTGTAAAAGCAGGAATGGCATTAGTTAGTGGTGGCTTACAGATGCTCAAGAGCACAAAGGAATAACTGTAATTTATGTTTCGTATAAACAGGTAAGTAAGCAAGAAATGCGACTCATTTTTACAGGAGCGACCAGACATGGTATAAATTACAATCGTGAAATATCAATAAATTAGCAAGCAGACACAATAGATAGTGTTGATGTAAACCTTGAGAAGACTCGCTGATGATGTATGTTGCATATTAGAGACTTGAATACTCAATTTAAGTGAATTGATTCGAATAAATTCCCTATCTTTCAATTTAAAATACATGTTTGATCTGTACTTATTCACGAAACCCGTAGCAGTGGCGTCCAGTATAACTTGTATTGATGTCGTTTCAGGGGAAACATCGAGATTTCTTGACCTGATAACCACTAACTGTTATTTGTGCGTTGTTAAATTAATAAGCAAATGACAAGAAGGACATTTTTTCGTCATCCTGTTCGATATGTTGCAGTTTGCGTGCAACTGATGATGTGTTTTGTCAACTAAGTCCTAGCTAGTAACTAGAATGCACTGATCGTATGTCTGCTAATAAGAAAGTCATTTAGGTGACCCACTGGGACTAGATGTCTCCAGTATGGAAAACAGAAACCTCATGGAAACCGCCAACGAATACTGAGTTTCCACTAGTTCTCTGGAGCACTTTTGGTGCTTGCGAATGTATTCTATGGAGTAGTGGAAATACTATAATCTGTTGAAGGCCCTTAATGTGTGGTGAGATAACAATCACACGAAGTCTGCCGTCAAAATTTACACGTGAGATATAAGTAGTGACAGCATCTGACAAAAGATGGATGCCGCTGTATGCTGACTAAGAGCCAACCAAGACTTTTGGAAATCTGGACAGAGCACACTTCAAAATGGATCAGCCTATCTACAGTTGAAATAAATTTCCTCATGGTTGAGTAATACTGGCCCACTTATCGAAGTGGTTCTCCGAAAGTAAAACCAACCACTGGATCGCCATATAGAATACAGCCTAGGAAGCTTGCACGTAGACTATTTCTCAAGCTTTGAATGAATACCTATATCGCAGCAGCACTTGAACTAGTGCATTCCTATCTTAATATGATTGGTCATTAGTATGGGACTAATTGTTTTAACATTCCGAATTACCAGTCAGGTGCTGTGCCAGTTGAGCTACGACGTCCAACTGCCCATCAGACCATCATTTTCCTTCAGACAGTATTTCCTGAATTCAACAACTCTCTTAAAAACAGCTCCCTCAATTGCATTGTGAAGATACTCAGGGGAACTTTTCATAATCTGGGTGCAGATCTTCTAACTGTGAAAAGACTATTCGACTATGAATATTCATAGTCGGTAGCCTGAGACTTAGGCAAAATGCAACATAAATTACCCACTTTACTGATGTCATTTCATAAAGTTGCCCACGTTTTACCCACATTTCCCATATCCAAAATAATTCTCCGACTGGGACCTTGCCATGCTGTCATATTCAAATCACGCTTGAATAATTGGTAATAAGTATCTACAACACTAAATTTATTTCCACAAAATTGACGGAAGATCGTCTATACTCACTCTTGCAGATGGACCGTTAGAAATAGTAGAAAAACTCATGTATCGCCGCTGTCTCTGTAAGACTACGTGCATCCGGTGTCGACAACCTATAAATAATCCCAAGTTTTGGCAGAGCTAAGTCAGGAGCAGTTTACTTATTAATCATGTCAAACCTGCACACTAGTCTTGTTGGGTTGAATATGTATTAAGCGTGCAGTCCTAGACTTTTTAACACTTCATCATATATGACAGCAAAAAGTAGACGGATGGTCAAGCAGTTACATGGTATTGGGGAGAGTAGGATAATTATGTTAGGTTTGAATCTGTCGGTTCATCCAAACTTTCGTGGCTCGGTCCAAGAAATCACGTAACTCAGAGGCTCAAGACTTTATCAAACGCCGTTCATAACTGAAATCATTGACTATCACACTTCAGTTCTCATGGCAACTAAGTCATCAAAAGCAATGCAAAGTGCTAAATAATCACTTGAATCTGCTATACCATTTCCATTTCTTTTTCTCTCTCCTCAGTCTTCTATTATGTATGATACATTTATTCCTTTACACGTTCTATAAAGTTTTCATTTAAACGGTTACAGACATTAACTGTGCCTTTAGTTTTTAGTAAGCTAGCCTAAGCCTGGAAAAGGGGGAGGGTTGGGTGTGAGGTTAGTACGTATGTACGCCGCTTAGAATGCAATCCCAACCCTACCGAAACTTCCATGAACAGAAGAAATAAACTTTCCTCGACTGGGATTGGGAAGACTTCTCAATTTGAGGACGTATGCTGTCGGCGCATGAAATGCTTCAGTAAGTCAGTTGACTGATAATTCTTCTTTCTATGAAAGCAAGAGTATAAAGTATATGGAATACCAGTAACATTTTGACACTTGTTGACAAGATTTCAAAGACTGCAGAAAAACGAAAAGATATGGCATAGAAACGCTAGAAACCTGTGAGGGCACATCGTATGAAAGTGGACTCTGCAAACTGTTAGCTGGATAGGCAATAATCTACTCTGGTCATTCAGACAAGAACCACGAAGATGCTGACGGTATGGTTATGATAATATCACCGACAGAACTGAAGGCTCTCATGCAATCGGAAACCATCTCCTCCAAGATCATGACAACAATAATCAACTCAGAACGAATACAGTGCCATGCACTTAAAACGACTCAGGCTCAGAGAGGAAGAAAATGTTCACAGACACCTGCAAGTAGCAATTTGAAAACTATAGGTAGATGGTGATATAGACATTAGAATGGGTAATACGAATTTCAAACTCAGAGCAGACAACACAAGAAGAACACTCAACATGCGAAGAGAGGCGTTCAGTAGAATAAACGAGAACGGAGAAATGTTTTGCAGATATCTGCGTGTTTAGTGATTTAAGGTAGTGTGCACAAGCATATGCACAAAGCAACATGGATTTTACGGGATGAACGTACTAAAATCAGGTGGACCTAGTCTCAACCTCAAGAAATTGGAAATACAGCTTACTGAATGCATGAACGTAGAGATTAGCAGATTTGGTTTCAGATCAAGTTGAAAGCCTTTAATAAACTGGAAATAAACCAAAATTCCGATTCAGTACTTAAAATCCGAAAGAGGATGCTATAAAGAACATCTTCGCAGTTATCAGGAACAGATGGGAAACATTAAGGAATATCTTCTAGGAAACCTGCGTGAAAGAACACTGAAACACTATCTGAAAGAGAAATGGAAGGTCGCTAATGCATTGGATTCCAGTAAACTGCTGCATGTGTACTGTCTATTTGGACGGAAAAACAAAGGAAGATTTGAATACCTGTCAATGAATTTTCATAGTCTCTGCTGATTCCTCAACCGACAACAGTTCAGAAGAAGTAAAGGAAGAGTTCTATCGAAAGCAGCCTAGTTAATTTCTAAAAGCAAAACTGTCAGATATAGTCATTTTAGCAGGTGATATCAGTGCTAAATAAGGAAATTTCTGTCAGTCAGAAAAGTCTTTCAGCGACACTTATGGAGTTATATGTCAACGAACCCACAATGGCGATCACATTTTACAGTTATGATCAGATATTCGTCAGTAATAACTTCAAACATAAGGATTCACGTCACCTAGCCTGAAGACCAGTACCACTGAATCGACGCTAGAGACAAAGATATCACGTAGACATAAGCCTTAGTTGGAAATGGTCAACGGAAAACCACCGCTGCTTCTAGAACATCTACGTATGCCCTGAACACGCATTAATTTGTGCAAGTATATGCCTATCGATAAACAGACAAAGAAAAGCAGCTACAACATCAAAACATTAGTTTTAATCGTTTGTCTCCTTTATTATAGGATTTCAATCCACCAAATATGGGTCTGGTTGCTTTCTTAGTCCTACTATCGATCATACAGCTTTTCATGCTAAGATTACCATACAACCGACGAAATTATTTCTGTTCTTTGACAGAAACTGTTGAGTCTGAAAATTATGTCGGTACGGATAATAACGAAAACCCTGGTGAACAATAATTTGCATTATTACTCTCAAGATTTCATCTTTTGCATAAATGACTCTTGTGATAAATCATTCCTGTTACACTTTTGGTATTTTTTTTTACCTTATTTATTCCTAATAAAAATTTACTTTCATGTTTTAGTACTAATTTTCATATACATTTGTTATAAAATGAGTGACTTTTGTACTTTATTGGTTACACTCCTAGATTTTTACTGTTTTATATGCATAACATCATACCTTGAATAAATTCTTATATTATGACAAAACATGTCTTGTCTAATTAAGGTGACGTAACTACGAATAACTAATTGTATTTCAGATATGATCCAGTATTGTGGTCCTCATCGTTAGTTCTGCGTAGAATAAAATGTCTGACACCTACCACCAGGTCAGTATATGATTAGTCTGTCTTAGCGTTAGAAAACTATTCCAAACCAGCATAGTACATGCAATCCAGCATCCAAATAAGGGTGAATGATTTATGAACCTATTCAGGTTACTATCGATTCTGCGTTAACCACTTCTTGAAATTACAATGCTAACTCGTCGATCACAACTCAGTTGACTGGTTCCATATTAGTTTGTTTATTATCGCCCAGTGAAACAGTATTATTTACTGGATGACGTTTCGAACAAAATTTATTGTTCATGATCATATCAATTATATTCATACGTAATCGAAACTTGAGTTTTATAGTCTTCTTTGTTTTTTCCTATTTGTCGTAGCTGTAGTAGAATTTTCCAGACATCACGGACAGGTGATGAATCATTCCTATTACATGTATATGCAGTTGATTCGATAAACAAAGCTTCTGTTATCAATCTCTCCCTATACCCTGTGACATTAGGTTTTAAAACTGTCATCCTATCGTATGGTTGTGTGTAACTGCATGTAGTGCTATAGCTGAACTATTCCCTAGATTTCTTATCTTATTCGGGTCAACTAATCGACATTTTACTAAGTTTTTATGTTCAGCTAGTCTGATTGCCCCTGCTCAGTTGAGTGGTCACTACATGACATTTACATGGATTTAGGTGAGACCATTTGCTAATTTCAGATGAGAATTTATTAGTATCAGAACAATTCATAGCAGAAACTACTGAGATAGAAATGGTCAGCTTATTGGCATACTTAACCAAGTTAGCATTGGAAGAATATAAAACAGGTCATGCAATAAGAAAAAAAGGAATGGAGAGAGTATAGTGCCTTGAGGCAGTTCAGTTAACCTTCCTTTTTAATTAGCTTGGCTAATTGTCAGAAACTTGGTGTCTGGAACTGAAACTCCCTATCTGCCAAAAGCCTGGATGGTTAGTCAAAAGGTACAGAACCAGCTGCCAATTTCTTTGTAGGCTGCAGGATACTGTCAATATTCTTTAAAATTATGGTTTACCGGATGACTCTCTATTGATTTGCAGGCTCATTATTCTCAGATGATGACTGCGTGGGTGGTGAGTACGGTCGCTCGGTTAATGTATGGACTTTTGTCTGAAAATGACGCTTAATGTTTAAGTAAACATATTGAAGTGCACCAATATTCCTAACCTGTAACTAAGTGCTAAAGCTTCTGAGTTTGAACGACTCGTACGTGAAAGAAGGTAGAAATTGCCTGTTAGCTAGCACTTGTATGAAAAATGTTCCATGGCCTCTTTTCATGTTTATCTCATGTACCTAGGGGCTACCATTCCTTAACAACTAATACACACTTTAACTATTCGTTAGATCGGACCAGTATGAAATTTCATAACTATAACTTAACTTTTTCGGTAAAAAGTGAACTATGCCTTCATCATTGTTCATTTTACATCTTTAATTCTTGTTGGCTACTTCTGAAATGTAGCACTTGAGGTAAAAAGTTCAACGTTTTATATGATTCCAAGGAAAAATGACTTAGATATACGAATCCCTATCACCTGGCCCAGACACAGCTTTTTAAGTAATGATTAGAAAATCTCGGGGCATAATGATAATTTAATCCTGGAGTTACCTTCAGAAGTGATTCGATTATCACTGATACAGTGAGTGAAGTTGAGACAGCAACCTAATAAGGTTGACCCTTCGAAGTTTATTTGTCTTCCGGGACAAAACTTGTAAGGATTGAGGAATTTTCCGTAAAAATCAATTTCCTATCGCTTTCTTGTAAAAGCAGGAATGGCATTAGTTAGTGGTGGCTTACAGATGCTCAAGAGCACAAAGGAATAACTGTAATTTATGTTTCGTATAAACAGGTAAGTAAGCAAGAAATGCGACTCATTTTTACAGGAGCGACCAGACATGGTATAAATTACAATCGTGAAATATCAATAAATTAGCAAGCAGACACAATAGATAGTGTTGATGTAAACCTTGAGAAGACTCGCTGATGATGTATGTTGCATATTAGAGACTTGAATACTCAATTTAAGTGAATTGATTCGAATAAATTCCCTATCTTTCAATTTAAAATACATGTTTGATCTGTACTTATTCACGAAACCCGTAGCAGTGGCGTCCAGTATAACTTGTATTGATGTCGTTTCAGGGGAAACATCGAGATTTCTTGACCTGATAACCACTAACTGTTATTTGTGCGTTGTTAAATTAATAAGCAAATGACAAGAAGGACATTTTTTCGTCATCCTGTTCGATATGTTGCAGTTTGCGTGCAACTGATGATGTGTTTTGTCAACTAAGTCCTAGCTAGTAACTAGAATGCACTGATCGTATGTCTGCTAATAAGAAAGTCATTTAGGTGACCCACTGGGACTAGATGTCTCCAGTATGGAAAACAGAAACCTCATGGAAACCGCCAACGAATACTGAGTTTCCACTAGTTCTCTGGAGCACTTTTGGTGCTTGCGAATGTATTCTATGGAGTAGTGGAAATACTATAATCTGTTGAAGGCCCTTAATGTGTGGTGAGATAACAATCACACGAAGTCTGCCGTCAAAATTTACACGTGAGATATAAGTAGTGACAGCATCTGACAAAAGATGGATGCCGCTGTATGCTGACTAAGAGCCAACCAAGACTTTTGGAAATCTGGACAGAGCACACTTCAAAATGGATCAGCCTATCTACAGTTGAAATAAATTTCCTCATGGTTGAGTAATACTGGCCCACTTATCGAAGTGGTTCTCCGAAAGTAAAACCAACCACTGGATCGCCATATAGAATACAGCCTAGGAAGCTTGCACGTAGACTATTTCTCAAGCTTTGAATGAATACCTATATCGCAGCAGCACTTGAACTAGTGCATTCCTATCTTAATATGATTGGTCATTAGTATGGGACTAATTGTTTTAACATTCCGAATTACCAGTCAGGTGCTGTGCCAGTTGAGCTACGACGTCCAACTGCCCATCAGACCATCATTTTCCTTCAGACAGTATTTCCTGAATTCAACAACTCTCTTAAAAACAGCTCCCTCAATTGCATTGTGAAGATACTCAGGGGAACTTTTCATAATCTGGGTGCAGATCTTCTAACTGTGAAAAGACTATTCGACTATGAATATTCATAGTCGGTAGCCTGAGACTTAGGCAAAATGCAACATAAATTACCCACTTTACTGATGTCATTTCATAAAGTTGCCCACGTTTTACCCACATTTCCCATATCCAAAATAATTCTCCGACTGGGACCTTGCCATGCTGTCATATTCAAATCACGCTTGAATAATTGGTAATAAGTATCTACAACACTAAATTTATTTCCACAAAATTGACGGAAGATCGTCTATACTCACTCTTGCAGATGGACCGTTAGAAATAGTAGAAAAACTCATGTATCGCCGCTGTCTCTGTAAGACTACGTGCATCCGGTGTCGACAACCTATAAATAATCCCAAGTTTTGGCAGAGCTAAGTCAGGAGCAGTTTACTTATTAATCATGTCAAACCTGCACACTAGTCTTGTTGGGTTGAATATGTATTAAGCGTGCAGTCCTAGACTTTTTAACACTTCATCATATATGACAGCAAAAAGTAGACGGATGGTCAAGCAGTTACATGGTATTGGGGAGAGTAGGATAATTATGTTAGGTTTGAATCTGTCGGTTCATCCAAACTTTCGTGGCTCGGTCCAAGAAATCACGTAACTCAGAGGCTCAAGACTTTATCAAACGCCGTTCATAACTGAAATCATTGACTATCACACTTCAGTTCTCATGGCAACTAAGTCATCAAAAGCAATGCAAAGTGCTAAATAATCACTTGAATCTGCTATACCATTTCCATTTCTTTTTCTCTCTCCTCAGTCTTCTATTATGTATGATACATTTATTCCTTTACACGTTCTATAAAGTTTTCATTTAAACGGTTACAGACATTAACTGTGCCTTTAGTTTTTAGTAAGCTAGCCTAAGCCTGGAAAAGGGGGAGGGTTGGGTGTGAGGTTAGTACGTATGTACGCCGCTTAGAATGCAATCCCAACCCTACCGAAACTTCCATGAACAGAAGAAATAAACTTTCCTCGACTGGGATTGGGAAGACTTCTCAATTTGAGGACGTATGCTGTCGGCGCATGAAATGCTTCAGTAAGTCAGTTGACTGATAATTCTTCTTTCTATGAAAGCAAGAGTATAAAGTATATGGAATACCAGTAACATTTTGACACTTGTTGACAAGATTTCAAAGACTGCAGAAAAACGAAAAGATATGGCATAGAAACGCTAGAAACCTGTGAGGGCACATCGTATGAAAGTGGACTCTGCAAACTGTTAGCTGGATAGGCAATAATCTACTCTGGTCATTCAGACAAGAACCACGAAGATGCTGACGGTATGGTTATGATAATATCACCGACAGAACTGAAGGCTCTCATGCAATCGGAAACCATCTCCTCCAAGATCATGACAACAATAATCAACTCAGAACGAATACAGTGCCATGCACTTAAAACGACTCAGGCTCAGAGAGGAAGAAAATGTTCACAGACACCTGCAAGTAGCAATTTGAAAACTATAGGTAGATGGTGATATAGACATTAGAATGGGTAATACGAATTTCAAACTCAGAGCAGACAACACAAGAAGAACACTCAACATGCGAAGAGAGGCGTTCAGTAGAATAAACGAGAACGGAGAAATGTTTTGCAGATATCTGCGTGTTTAGTGATTTAAGGTAGTGTGCACAAGCATATGCACAAAGCAACATGGATTTTACGGGATGAACGTACTAAAATCAGGTGGACCTAGTCTCAACCTCAAGAAATTGGAAATACAGCTTACTGAATGCATGAACGTAGAGATTAGCAGATTTGGTTTCAGATCAAGTTGAAAGCCTTTAATAAACTGGAAATAAACCAAAATTCCGATTCAGTACTTAAAATCCGAAAGAGGATGCTATAAAGAACATCTTCGCAGTTATCAGGAACAGATGGGAAACATTAAGGAATATCTTCTAGGAAACCTGCGTGAAAGAACACTGAAACACTATCTGAAAGAGAAATGGAAGGTAACCTATATTGACAGATAGCTTAGGCAAAACAAATAAGCATGACAAGGGTTCTAGAAGAGAGGGTTGATGAAGCAGAAGATGAACTAGTTCAGCCATGGAAAACGGAAAGAGAGCCCGAGTACAACTTACAGACCACTGAATAAGGGAGTGAAGGAGAACGATAAGAAAAACAAAAGTCGATTTAGTGACATACTGACTAGTGAAGCACAACAGGTTGGGGTTCAGGGAGACCTCAGAACACTATGTCAAATAATCAGACCCCCATCGAGGAAGATATAATCTCAGATGAAACCAGTAAAAGATATTCAGAGAAACTCAATTACTGAAAATGCGTCGGTGGTGCAGTAGTAGAATGCTCGCCACCCACGCATGTGCTCCAGGTTTCGATCCCTAGTCGATGCACTCCTTTACCTCGCTAAGTCAGTGATAAGACCAGTGAACAGGGAAGGTTAGGCATTAGGCTAGTAACTCCACCCCGTAAACATAAACAGCACTGTTACCGAAACTTAGAAGCTCTACTTTGAAGCCCTATATTCCACTAGGGACGTAAAGGAATAAAATAATCAGTCTTTTCAAATTTCTAATGAGCATTTTTAGTCAACTGAAATACTGTTAGCAAACTGCAGCGTTGAAGGTTCTCGATGAGCACCTGAAGTATAATGCTAAGCCAGCAACCCTACACCACAACAGCTACCAAACTGCTAGAGAAACTTCAACGCACAAAAAATATGATAAAAATACAAAAATTCAAATAGCAATCTTATTCTCCGCTGGATTCGGAGAGGCGAAACGCCATGAGCTGGTGAAAGCCTTCGAGGGACCAGTCAGCCAGTCGATGTGTCTTCTCTCGATGAAAGCAAGAATAAGAATGGGGACGTGGAATGTCCGTACAATGTACGAGGATGTGAAGCTTGCCCAGATAGCCAAAGAGATGCGAAGATACGGCATAGAAGTGCTGGAGATCTGCGAGAGCAGATGGAATGCATGTGGGTTGTCAAAATTGTCAACCGGAGAGTCAGTAATATACTCCGGTCAACCAGACGACAACATTAAGGCTAATGCCTCGGAGGTTATGATGGCCTCTAACGTTCCAAATGTATATGGTCAGAAGATAATGCGACTTTTTAAGTGGTCATCTTCCGAATCTAACAACGAATATGAAGCACCTCCTAAAAACTAGTCAGTCCTGCCACTCAGCTGCTATTCGTAGTGGAGTTTATTTTCATATTGGTTTGCAAAGTATACTTACGCCTTTACTGAGTTGGTGGTGTCAGTTTGCATCATCCAATAGCATGAGCCTGCAGCCGAATGTTGGTTGGCTGTCACTTTTTAACAGTGGTACACAGAAAGTCTGGCCAATATTGTGTGGATTGGTGAAACCTTTATTATTTTATTTTTTTTATTTTTGATTACAGCTTGATTCCACACTATATTTTTGGTACAAGTATGGAATTTTCAGCATGGATATCGGTAGCTCAAATTTTGCAGGCCAACCATAGATATCAGGTGTGCGTCGGAAGGGGATCAAACCTCGGACCATGTGCATGGTCGGCGAGATTCCTAACCACTGTGATATATTCCTTATCGATGTTTATGTTGGTTTACATAAACCGTCAGACTTTAATAAGCTTGTGATACGAGAGTTCATTGTTATCGAACATTTGTATGCACACGGTCTGCATATCGGCGATAAGCATATAGACTTCCGCCTTCACAACGTTAACTGTGGTAAGCCTGTAAGTTGCAACGTTACTTTTACAGCCTGTCACAACAGCTGGAATGTGAGTCAGTGGCACAGCAGTATATAATATATATAGCCAGAAATTGATATCCTGCAAAAATCCTTCTAATATGTGGAAACTATTTAAGGAAATCACTGGTGGTAAGCAGATAAACAATATTCCATATTCTTTTGATGCATGTACTCTTAACAAATCTTTTATTTACTCTCCCTCAAACGCCATGCTTCCCAGCATCACTTGTGTTAATAATAGCCCCTTTCCAGGTTTTGACACAAATGCTGTTCAAAAGTGCCTCAAGTCTCTAAACCCTTCCCAGAGCTTAGGTCCCGATTATGTACCTAGCATTATTTTTAAAAAATGTTCTGATATTCTGTGTCACCCTCTTACTGATCTATTTAACAAATCTTTTTCCAATAATATTGTGCCTGCCGTTTAGAAGGACATTAAAGTTGTACCTATGCCTAAATCATCTACTGGAGCATGTGTCAAATTTAGATCCATTGCTATTACCTCTCCTTTCTTGAAAACTATGGAGAAATTAATTTTGCTTAGTCTTGTACCTTCGCTTAAATCCTTTAATGAGTCGTTTTAAGTGCATGGCACTGTATTCGTTCTGAGTTGATTATTGTTGTCATGATCTTGGAGGAGATGGTTTCCGATTGCATGAGAGCCTTCAGTTCTGTCGGTGATATTATCATAACCATACCGTCAGCATCTTCGTGGTTCTTGTCTGAATGACCAGAGTAGATTATTGCCTATCCAGCTAACAGTTTGCAGAGTCCACTTTCATACGATGTGCCCTCACAGGTTTCTAGCGTTTCTATGCCATATCTTTTCGTTTTTCTGCAGTCTTTGAAATCTTGTCAACAAGTGTCAAAATGTTACTGGTATTCCATATACTTTATACTCTTGCTTTCATAGAAAGAAGAATTATCAGTCAACTGACTTACTGAAGCATTTCATGCGCCGACAGCATACGTCCTCAAATTGAGAAGTCTTCCCAATCCCAGTCGAGGAAAGTTTATTTCTTCTGTTCATGGAAGTTTCGGTAGGGTTGGGATTGCATTCTAAGCGGCGTACATACGTACTAACCTCACACCCAACCCTCCCCCTTTTCCAGGCTTAGGCTAGCTTACTAAAAACTAAAGGCACAGTTAATGTCTGTAACCGTTTAAATGAAAACTTTATAGAACGTGTAAAGGAATAAATGTATCATACATAATAGAAGACTGAGGAGAGAGAAAAAGAAATGGAAATGGTATAGCAGATTCAAGTGATTATTTAGCACTTTGCATTGCTTTTGATGACTTAGTTGCCATGAGAACTGAAGTGTGATAGTCAATGATTTCAGTTATGAACGGCGTTTGATAAAGTCTTGAGCCTCTGAGTTACGTGATTTCTTGGACCGAGCCACGAAAGTTTGGATGAACCGACAGATTCAAACCTAACATAATTATCCTACTCTCCCCAATACCATGTAACTGCTTGACCATCCGTCTACTTTTTGCTGTCATATATGATGAAGTGTTAAAAAGTCTAGGACTGCACGCTTAATACATATTCAACCCAACAAGACTAGTGTGCAGGTTTGACATGATTAATAAGTAAACTGCTCCTGACTTAGCTCTGCCAAAACTTGGGATTATTTATAGGTTGTCGACACCGGATGCACGTAGTCTTACAGAGACAGCGGCGATACATGAGTTTTTCTACTATTTCTAACGGTCCATCTGCAAGAGTGAGTATAGACGATCTTCCGTCAATTTTGTGGAAATAAATTTAGTGTTGTAGATACTTATTACCAATTATTCAAGCGTGATTTGAATATGACAGCATGGCAAGGTCCCAGTCGGAGAATTATTTTGGATATGGGAAATGTGGGTAAAACGTGGGCAACTTTATGAAATGACATCAGTAAAGTGGGTAATTTATGTTGCATTTTGCCTAAGTCTCAGGCTACCGACTATGAATATTCATAGTCGAATAGTCTTTTCACAGTTAGAAGATCTGCACCCAGATTATGAAAAGTTCCCCTGAGTATCTTCACAATGCAATTGAGGGAGCTGTTTTTAAGAGAGTTGTTGAATTCAGGAAATACTGTCTGAAGGAAAATGATGGTCTGATGGGCAGTTGGACGTCGTAGCTCAACTGGCACAGCACCTGACTGGTAATTCGGAATGTTAAAACAATTAGTCCCATACTAATGACCAATCATATTAAGATAGGAATGCACTAGTTCAAGTGCTGCTGCGATATAGGTATTCATTCAAAGCTTGAGAAATAGTCTACGTGCAAGCTTCCTAGGCTGTATTCTATATGGCGATCCAGTGGTTGGTTTTACTTTCGGAGAACCACTTCGATAAGTGGGCCAGTATTACTCAACCATGAGGAAATTTATTTCAACTGTAGATAGGCTGATCCATTTTGAAGTGTGCTCTGTCCAGATTTCCAAAAGTCTTGGTTGGCTCTTAGTCAGCATACAGCGGCATCCATCTTTTGTCAGATGCTGTCACTACTTATATCTCACGTGTAAATTTTGACGGCAGACTTCGTGTGATTGTTATCTCACCACACATTAAGGGCCTTCAACAGATTATAGTATTTCCACTACTCCATAGAATACATTCGCAAGCACCAAAAGTGCTCCAGAGAACTAGTGGAAACTCAGTATTCGTTGGCGGTTTCCATGAGGTTTCTGTTTTCCATACTGGAGACATCTAGTCCCAGTGGGTCACCTAAATGACTTTCTTATTAGCAGACATACGATCAGTGCATTCTAGTTACTAGCTAGGACTTAGTTGACAAAACACATCATCAGTTGCACGCAAACTGCAACATATCGAACAGGATGACGAAAAAATGTCCTTCTTGTCATTTGCTTATTAATTTAACAACGCACAAATAACAGTTAGTGGTTATCAGGTCAAGAAATCTCGATGTTTCCCCTGAAACGACATCAATACAAGTTATACTGGACGCCACTGCTACGGGTTTCGTGAATAAGTACAGATCAAACATGTATTTTAAATTGAAAGATAGGGAATTTATTCGAATCAATTCACTTAAATTGAGTATTCAAGTCTCTAATATGCAACATACATCATCAGCGAGTCTTCTCAAGGTTTACATCAACACTATCTATTGTGTCTGCTTGCTAATTTATTGATATTTCACGATTGTAATTTATACCATGTCTGGTCGCTCCTGTAAAAATGAGTCGCATTTCTTGCTTACTTACCTGTTTATACGAAACATAAATTACAGTTATTCCTTTGTGCTCTTGAGCATCTGTAAGCCACCACTAACTAATGCCATTCCTGCTTTTACAAGAAAGCGATAGGAAATTGATTTTTACGGAAAATTCCTCAATCCTTACAAGTTTTGTCCCGGAAGACAAATAAACTTCGAAGGGTCAACCTTATTAGGTTGCTGTCTCAACTTCACTCACTGTATCAGTGATAATCGAATCACTTCTGAAGGTAACTCCAGGATTAAATTATCATTATGCCCCGAGATTTTCTAATCATTACTTAAAAAGCTGTGTCTGGGCCAGGTGATAGGGATTCGTATATCTAAGTCATTTTTCCTTGGAATCATATAAAACGTTGAACTTTTTACCTCAAGTGCTACATTTCAGAAGTAGCCAACAAGAATTAAAGATGTAAAATGAACAATGATGAAGGCATAGTTCACTTTTTACCGAAAAAGTTAAGTTATAGTTATGAAATTTCATACTGGTCCGATCTAACGAATAGTTAAAGTGTGTATTAGTTGTTAAGGAATGGTAGCCCCTAGGTACATGAGATAAACATGAAAAGAGGCCATGGAACATTTTTCATACAAGTGCTAGCTAACAGGCAATTTCTACCTTCTTTCACGTACGAGTCGTTCAAACTCAGAAGCTTTAGCACTTAGTTACGGGTTAGGAATATTGGTGCACTTCAATATGTTTACTTAAACATTAAGCGTCATTTTCAGACAAAAGTCCATACATTAACCGAGCGACCGTACTCACCACCCACGCAGTCATCATCTGAGAATAATGAGCCTGCAAATCAATAGAGAGTCATCCGGTAAACCATAATTTTAAAGAATATTGACAGTATCCTGCAGCCTACAAAGAAATTGGCAGCTGGTTCTGTACCTTTTGACTAACCATCCAGGCTTTTGGCAGATAGGGAGTTTCAGTTCCAGACACCAAGTTTCTGACAATTAGCCAAGCTAATTAAAAAGGAAGGTTAACTGAACTGCCTCAAGGCACTATACTCTCTCCATTCCTTTTTTTCTTATTGCATGACCTGTTTTATATTCTTCCAATGCTAACTTGGTTAAGTATGCCAATAAGCTGACCATTTCTATCTCAGTAGTTTCTGCTATGAATTGTTCTGATACTAATAAATTCTCATCTGAAATTAGCAAATGGTCTCACCTAAATCCATGTAAATGTCATGTAGTGACCACTCAACTGAGCAGGGGCAATCAGACTAGCTGAACATAAAAACTTAGTAAAATGTCGATTAGTTGACCCGAATAAGATAAGAAATCTAGGGAATAGTTCAGCTATAGCACTACATGCAGTTACACACAACCATACGATAGGATGACAGTTTTAAAACCTAATGTCACAGGGTATAGGGAGAGATTGATAACAGAAGCTTTGTTTATCGAATCAACTGCATATACATGTAATAGGAATGATTCATCACCTGTCCGTGATGTCTGGAAAATTCTACTACAGCTACGACAAATAGGAAAAAACAAAGAAGACTATAAAACTCAAGTTTCGATTACGTATGAATATAATTGATATGATCATGAACAATAAATTTTGTTCGAAACGTCATCCAGTAAATAATACTGTTTCACTGTGCGATAATAAACAAACTAATATGGAACCAGTCAACTGAGTTGTGATCGACGAGTTAGCATTGTAATTTCAAGAAGTGGTTAACGCAGAATCGATAGTAACCTGAATAGGTTCATAAATCATTCACCCTTATTTGGATGCTGGATTGCATGTACTATGCTGGTTTGGAATAGTTTTCTAACGCTAAGACAGACTAATCATATACTGACCTGGTGGTAGGTGTCAGACATTTTATTCTACGCAGAACTAACGATGAGGACCACAATACTGGATCATATCTGAAATACAATTAGTTATTCGTAGTTACGTCACCTTAATTAGACAAGACATGTTTTGTCATAATATAAGAATTTATTCAAGGTATGATGTTATGCATATAAAACAGTAAAAATCTAGGAGTGTAACCAATAAAGTACAAAAGTCACTCATTTTATAACAAATGTATATGAAAATTAGTACTAAAACATGAAAGTAAATTTTTATTAGGAATAAATAAGGTAAAAAAAAATACCAAAAGTGTAACAGGAATGAGTTATCACAAGAGTCATTTATGCAAAAGATGAAATCTTGAGAGTAATAATGCAAATTATTGTTCACCAGGGTTTTCGTTATTATCCGTACCGACATAATTTTCAGACTCAACAGTTTCTGTCAAAGAACAGAAATAATTTCGTCGGTTGTATGGTAATCTTAGCATGAAAAGCTGTATGATCGATAGTAGGACTAAGAAAGCAACCAGACCCATATTTGGTGGATTGAAATCCTATAATAAAGGAGACAAACGATTAAAACTAATGTTTTGATGTTGTAGCTGCTTTTCTTTGTCTGTTTATCGATAGGCATATACTTGCACAAATTAATGCGTGTTCAGGGCATACGTAGATGTTCTAGAAGCAGCGGTGGTTTTCCGTTGACCATTTCCAACTAAGGCTTATGTCTACGTGATATCTTTGTCTCTAGCGTCGATTCAGTGGTACTGGTCTTCAGGCTAGGTGACGTGAATCCTTATGTTTGAAGTTATTACTGACGAATATCTGATCATAACTGTAAAATGTGATCGCCATTGTGGGTTCGTTGACATATAACTCCATAAGTGTCGCTGAAAGACTTTTCTGACTGACAGAAATTTCCTTATTTAGCACTGATATCACCTGCTAAAATGACTATATCTGACAGTTTTGCTTTTAGAAATTAACTAGGCTGCTTTCGATAGAACTCTTCCTTTACTTCTTCTGAACTGTTGTCGGTTGAGGAATCAGCAGAGACTATGAAAATTCATTGACAGGTATTCAAATCTTCCTTTGTTTTTCCGTCCAAATAGACAGTACACATGCAGCAGTTTACTGGAATCCAATGCATTAGCGACCTTCCATTTCTCTTTCAGATAGTGTTTCAGTGTTCTTTCACGCAGGTTTCCTAGAAGATATTCCTTAATGTTTCCCATCTGTTCCTGATAACTGCGAAGATGTTCTTTATAGCATCCTCTTTCGGATTTTAAGTACTGAATCGGAATTTTGGTTTATTTCCAGTTTATTAAAGGCTTTCAACTTGATCTGAAACCAAATCTGCTAATCTCTACGTTCATGCATTCAGTAAGCTGTATTTCCAATTTCTTGAGGTTGAGACTAGGTCCACCTGATTTTAGTACGTTCATCCCGTAAAATCCATGTTGCTTTGTGCATATGCTTGTGCACACTACCTTAAATCACTAAACACGCAGATATCTGCAAAACATTTCTCCGTTCTCGTTTATTCTACTGAACGCCTCTCTTCGCATGTTGAGTGTTCTTCTTGTGTTGTCTGCTCTGAGTTTGAAATTCGTATTACCCATTCTAATGTCTATATCACCATCTACCTATAGTTTTCAAATTGCTACTTGCAGGTGTCTGTGAACATTTTCTTCCTCTCTGAGCCTGAGTCGTTTTAAGTGCATGGCACTGTATTCGTTCTGAGTTGATTATTGTTGTCATGATCTTGGAGGAGATGGTTTCCGATTGCATGAGAGCCTTCAGTTCTGTCGGTGATATTATCATAACCATACCGTCAGCATCTTCGTGGTTCTTGTCTGAATGACCAGAGTAGATTATTGCCTATCCAGCTAACAGTTTGCAGAGTCCACTTTCATACGATGTGCCCTCACAGGTTTCTAGCGTTTCTATGCCATATCTTTTCGTTTTTCTGCAGTCTTTGAAATCTTGTCAACAAGTGTCAAAATGTTACTGGTATTCCATATACTTTATACTCTTGCTTTCATAGAAAGAAGAATTATCAGTCAACTGACTTACTGAAGCATTTCATGCGCCGACAGCATACGTCCTCAAATTGAGAAGTCTTCCCAATCCCAGTCGAGGAAAGTTTATTTCTTCTGTTCATGGAAGTTTCGGTAGGGTTGGGATTGCATTCTAAGCGGCGTACATACGTACTAACCTCACACCCAACCCTCCCCCTTTTCCAGGCTTAGGCTAGCTTACTAAAAACTAAAGGCACAGTTAATGTCTGTAACCGTTTAAATGAAAACTTTATAGAACGTGTAAAGGAATAAATGTATCATACATAATAGAAGACTGAGGAGAGAGAAAAAGAAATGGAAATGGTATAGCAGATTCAAGTGATTATTTAGCACTTTGCATTGCTTTTGATGACTTAGTTGCCATGAGAACTGAAGTGTGATAGTCAATGATTTCAGTTATGAACGGCGTTTGATAAAGTCTTGAGCCTCTGAGTTACGTGATTTCTTGGACCGAGCCACGAAAGTTTGGATGAACCGACAGATTCAAACCTAACATAATTATCCTACTCTCCCCAATACCATGTAACTGCTTGACCATCCGTCTACTTTTTGCTGTCATATATGATGAAGTGTTAAAAAGTCTAGGACTGCACGCTTAATACATATTCAACCCAACAAGACTAGTGTGCAGGTTTGACATGATTAATAAGTAAACTGCTCCTGACTTAGCTCTGCCAAAACTTGGGATTATTTATAGGTTGTCGACACCGGATGCACGTAGTCTTACAGAGACAGCGGCGATACATGAGTTTTTCTACTATTTCTAACGGTCCATCTGCAAGAGTGAGTATAGACGATCTTCCGTCAATTTTGTGGAAATAAATTTAGTGTTGTAGATACTTATTACCAATTATTCAAGCGTGATTTGAATATGACAGCATGGCAAGGTCCCAGTCGGAGAATTATTTTGGATATGGGAAATGTGGGTAAAACGTGGGCAACTTTATGAAATGACATCAGTAAAGTGGGTAATTTATGTTGCATTTTGCCTAAGTCTCAGGCTACCGACTATGAATATTCATAGTCGAATAGTCTTTTCACAGTTAGAAGATCTGCACCCAGATTATGAAAAGTTCCCCTGAGTATCTTCACAATGCAATTGAGGGAGCTGTTTTTAAGAGAGTTGTTGAATTCAGGAAATACTGTCTGAAGGAAAATGATGGTCTGATGGGCAGTTGGACGTCGTAGCTCAACTGGCACAGCACCTGACTGGTAATTCGGAATGTTAAAACAATTAGTCCCATACTAATGACCAATCATATTAAGATAGGAATGCACTAGTTCAAGTGCTGCTGCGATATAGGTATTCATTCAAAGCTTGAGAAATAGTCTACGTGCAAGCTTCCTAGGCTGTATTCTATATGGCGATCCAGTGGTTGGTTTTACTTTCGGAGAACCACTTCGATAAGTGGGCCAGTATTACTCAACCATGAGGAAATTTATTTCAACTGTAGATAGGCTGATCCATTTTGAAGTGTGCTCTGTCCAGATTTCCAAAAGTCTTGGTTGGCTCTTAGTCAGCATACAGCGGCATCCATCTTTTGTCAGATGCTGTCACTACTTATATCTCACGTGTAAATTTTGACGGCAGACTTCGTGTGATTGTTATCTCACCACACATTAAGGGCCTTCAACAGATTATAGTATTTCCACTACTCCATAGAATACATTCGCAAGCACCAAAAGTGCTCCAGAGAACTAGTGGAAACTCAGTATTCGTTGGCGGTTTCCATGAGGTTTCTGTTTTCCATACTGGAGACATCTAGTCCCAGTGGGTCACCTAAATGACTTTCTTATTAGCAGACATACGATCAGTGCATTCTAGTTACTAGCTAGGACTTAGTTGACAAAACACATCATCAGTTGCACGCAAACTGCAACATATCGAACAGGATGACGAAAAAATGTCCTTCTTGTCATTTGCTTATTAATTTAACAACGCACAAATAACAGTTAGTGGTTATCAGGTCAAGAAATCTCGATGTTTCCCCTGAAACGACATCAATACAAGTTATACTGGACGCCACTGCTACGGGTTTCGTGAATAAGTACAGATCAAACATGTATTTTAAATTGAAAGATAGGGAATTTATTCGAATCAATTCACTTAAATTGAGTATTCAAGTCTCTAATATGCAACATACATCATCAGCGAGTCTTCTCAAGGTTTACATCAACACTATCTATTGTGTCTGCTTGCTAATTTATTGATATTTCACGATTGTAATTTATACCATGTCTGGTCGCTCCTGTAAAAATGAGTCGCATTTCTTGCTTACTTACCTGTTTATACGAAACATAAATTACAGTTATTCCTTTGTGCTCTTGAGCATCTGTAAGCCACCACTAACTAATGCCATTCCTGCTTTTACAAGAAAGCGATAGGAAATTGATTTTTACGGAAAATTCCTCAATCCTTACAAGTTTTGTCCCGGAAGACAAATAAACTTCGAAGGGTCAACCTTATTAGGTTGCTGTCTCAACTTCACTCACTGTATCAGTGATAATCGAATCACTTCTGAAGGTAACTCCAGGATTAAATTATCATTATGCCCCGAGATTTTCTAATCATTACTTAAAAAGCTGTGTCTGGGCCAGGTGATAGGGATTCGTATATCTAAGTCATTTTTCCTTGGAATCATATAAAACGTTGAACTTTTTACCTCAAGTGCTACATTTCAGAAGTAGCCAACAAGAATTAAAGATGTAAAATGAACAATGATGAAGGCATAGTTCACTTTTTACCGAAAAAGTTAAGTTATAGTTATGAAATTTCATACTGGTCCGATCTAACGAATAGTTAAAGTGTGTATTAGTTGTTAAGGAATGGTAGCCCCTAGGTACATGAGATAAACATGAAAAGAGGCCATGGAACATTTTTCATACAAGTGCTAGCTAACAGGCAATTTCTACCTTCTTTCACGTACGAGTCGTTCAAACTCAGAAGCTTTAGCACTTAGTTACGGGTTAGGAATATTGGTGCACTTCAATATGTTTACTTAAACATTAAGCGTCATTTTCAGACAAAAGTCCATACATTAACCGAGCGACCGTACTCACCACCCACGCAGTCATCATCTGAGAATAATGAGCCTGCAAATCAATAGAGAGTCATCCGGTAAACCATAATTTTAAAGAATATTGACAGTATCCTGCAGCCTACAAAGAAATTGGCAGCTGGTTCTGTACCTTTTGACTAACCATCCAGGCTTTTGGCAGATAGGGAGTTTCAGTTCCAGACACCAAGTTTCTGACAATTAGCCAAGCTAATTAAAAAGGAAGGTTAACTGAACTGCCTCAAGGCACTATACTCTCTCCATTCCTTTTTTTCTTATTGCATGACCTGTTTTATATTCTTCCAATGCTAACTTGGTTAAGTATGCCAATAAGCTGACCATTTCTATCTCAGTAGTTTCTGCTATGAATTGTTCTGATACTAATAAATTCTCATCTGAAATTAGCAAATGGTCTCACCTAAATCCATGTAAATGTCATGTAGTGACCACTCAACTGAGCAGGGGCAATCAGACTAGCTGAACATAAAAACTTAGTAAAATGTCGATTAGTTGACCCGAATAAGATAAGAAATCTAGGGAATAGTTCAGCTATAGCACTACATGCAGTTACACACAACCATACGATAGGATGACAGTTTTAAAACCTAATGTCACAGGGTATAGGGAGAGATTGATAACAGAAGCTTTGTTTATCGAATCAACTGCATATACATGTAATAGGAATGATTCATCACCTGTCCGTGATGTCTGGAAAATTCTACTACAGCTACGACAAATAGGAAAAAACAAAGAAGACTATAAAACTCAAGTTTCGATTACGTATGAATATAATTGATATGATCATGAACAATAAATTTTGTTCGAAACGTCATCCAGTAAATAATACTGTTTCACTGTGCGATAATAAACAAACTAATATGGAACCAGTCAACTGAGTTGTGATCGACGAGTTAGCATTGTAATTTCAAGAAGTGGTTAACGCAGAATCGATAGTAACCTGAATAGGTTCATAAATCATTCACCCTTATTTGGATGCTGGATTGCATGTACTATGCTGGTTTGGAATAGTTTTCTAACGCTAAGACAGACTAATCATATACTGACCTGGTGGTAGGTGTCAGACATTTTATTCTACGCAGAACTAACGATGAGGACCACAATACTGGATCATATCTGAAATACAATTAGTTATTCGTAGTTACGTCACCTTAATTAGACAAGACATGTTTTGTCATAATATAAGAATTTATTCAAGGTATGATGTTATGCATATAAAACAGTAAAAATCTAGGAGTGTAACCAATAAAGTACAAAAGTCACTCATTTTATAACAAATGTATATGAAAATTAGTACTAAAACATGAAAGTAAATTTTTATTAGGAATAAATAAGGTAAAAAAAAATACCAAAAGTGTAACAGGAATGAGTTATCACAAGAGTCATTTATGCAAAAGATGAAATCTTGAGAGTAATAATGCAAATTATTGTTCACCAGGGTTTTCGTTATTATCCGTACCGACATAATTTTCAGACTCAACAGTTTCTGTCAAAGAACAGAAATAATTTCGTCGGTTGTATGGTAATCTTAGCATGAAAAGCTGTATGATCGATAGTAGGACTAAGAAAGCAACCAGACCCATATTTGGTGGATTGAAATCCTATAATAAAGGAGACAAACGATTAAAACTAATGTTTTGATGTTGTAGCTGCTTTTCTTTGTCTGTTTATCGATAGGCATATACTTGCACAAATTAATGCGTGTTCAGGGCATACGTAGATGTTCTAGAAGCAGCGGTGGTTTTCCGTTGACCATTTCCAACTAAGGCTTATGTCTACGTGATATCTTTGTCTCTAGCGTCGATTCAGTGGTACTGGTCTTCAGGCTAGGTGACGTGAATCCTTATGTTTGAAGTTATTACTGACGAATATCTGATCATAACTGTAAAATGTGATCGCCATTGTGGGTTCGTTGACATATAACTCCATAAGTGTCGCTGAAAGACTTTTCTGACTGACAGAAATTTCCTTATTTAGCACTGATATCACCTGCTAAAATGACTATATCTGACAGTTTTGCTTTTAGAAATTAACTAGGCTGCTTTCGATAGAACTCTTCCTTTACTTCTTCTGAACTGTTGTCGGTTGAGGAATCAGCAGAGACTATGAAAATTCATTGACAGGTATTCAAATCTTCCTTTGTTTTTCCGTCCAAATAGACAGTACACATGCAGCAGTTTACTGGAATCCAATGCATTAGCGAGTTCTCTGACCTAGCAATCAATACTTTTCTTATATAAGCAGCAAACGCAAGTAATCGAAGAATTTCCTCCACCCGTAAAGTCAGTTCTGTAGATTAACGACGTTGGCCACCTGCATTTAAGTGAATATTTACACTCGGGCTCTCCAAACGTCTCTCCTGAGTACAACATACACTCATGGGTTCAGATGCCAAGGTTCTGGCTAGTGAGGCCTGCTGTTTGAATTAGCAAAGAGTCTTGGCGTGTAATGCTCTAATATGAAGTTGGCAGTCTGGTTTTCCTGCTGTCGTCGATCTTAATAGTCACAGAGTTAAGAGAATTTGGAGGACCTACCTTAGGAATAGTACTAACTGTAATGGAAAAACAAGAAAACGAAGGTGAGTTATTTATTAGACGTATCACACAGTGAAACAGTATTATTTACTGGATGACGTTTCGAACAAAATTTATTGTTCATGATCATATCAATTATATTCATACGTAATCGAAACTTGAGTTTTATAGTCTTCTTTGTTTTTTCCTATTTGTCGTAGCTGTAGTAGAATTTTCCAGACATCACGGACAGGTGATGAATCATTCCTATTACATGTATATGCGGTTGATTCGATAAACAAAGCTTCTGTTATCAATCTCTCCCTATACCCTGTGACATTAGGTTTTAAAACTGTCATCCTATCGTATGGTTGTGTGTAACTGCATGTAGTGCTATAGCTGAACTATTCCCTAGATTTCTTATCTTATTCAGGTCAACTAATCGACATTTTGCTAGATTTTTGTGATCCGCTAGACTGACTGAACCTTTTCTACTACTTCGACCTATGTATTTGACCTGACAATCATTGGAGTGTATTAGATAAACTAAATTGTTTTGTTTTAAAGATTCCACAGGATCCTCAAACCTACAAGGTTTGTGGCTAGTTATTACTTCTTAAAACGCATTAAACTTATACAGCATTAGTACTTTGGGACCGCTGAGCCCGATTGACAACTGATTCAGCCCAGTCTCTTACTTGTCTAATTGAATTGGCTTTTATAGTTGTGTCTGTTAAGAAAGTATACCGTAGGATAAGAAGACCCTCAAGGTAAGTTAGGGTTTACAATTTTCGCAGTCAGTCCTAAACCCTCCTCCCAGGAGTAAAGACGTAGCATAGCTAGTTTACTAGGTGTTTAGGGGAAATACTTTGCAGCTTTCACACCCTTTTTTCTTGGAGTAAAACTTTTCTACCCTCGGGCCCATAGCTGAGTGTGTGACACTATGATGGTGACTGTCTAATCGCTATCCCAATGGCTTTTTCGGCTTGCTAGAACTTCTAAGAACATCCGTTTCATCCAGTTGATATAAATATAAAACTTGAGCACTGTGGTAGAGTATAACTCCATTGTGGATAAGAGTTTATTTTGATAAATGAATCAGTGTCGTACAGTTCTATTAACTGATGACGTTTTGAGCACAAACTATTGCTCATAATCATATCAAGTTTCAACCAGTGTAGCTTGTTGGGTTCTTGCGACATGTAAGTCCAACAAGCATGTCAGAATAACAGTTACCAGTCAGATTATGCATTATCAGTGAAATCTATATGCTTCTGGACAGAGTGAGACAGATGTACCACTCCTAATTGTGAACAGTTATATGTGTGACTGAATGATATCATTTGAGTGGATATCATACTCTCTCTCAAAGATCCTAAACTATATTTTGTAACCACAAAAAATTAATAAATTTCTATTGTATAAATCGATGCGGTAAGTAATTTCCAATTAGTATTTCTGTCCTTTTGTTCGTTTTTACTTTATTTAGTATAACTTGATATTTCTTTCACTTGGGAAGAGAAGCAGTGAAGACGGGACTTCAAGTTATCAAAGAGAGGATAGATGTGACGAAGATACAACAAGCACAACTGACTGTCAACAGGAGAAATCTGAAGGAAGTCAGTTCTTCCGCGTACCCATGCAGAATCACTTCATCTACAGGCGGCACGGACGAGGATGTCAAAGGTAAGATCGGAAAAGCAAAACAAACCTTCATCATCCTGAAATCAATGTGGAAATCTGTTGTGCTTAGCACGAGGAACAAGATTAAGATTTTTCACGCTAATGTGACGTCAGTAATTCTACATGGTTCATGTACTTGTAAAGCATTTCCAACAGACTACTAACTTTCATTTACAGATGCGCCCTCTCCATGCTGAAGATCAGATGGTAGACGGGAGAGGATAAGTAACAGGAGACTTTGGCAACGAACCAATCATGAATATATTGCTCAACAAATATGCAGAAGAATATGGAGGTGGTTCGGATACACTCTGGGGAAACCTCTGAGCAACATGATGTGTCAGGCCGCCTAGTTGAGGTCGAATGTGAAGCAATATGTTGAGCGTCCTAGGGTGGCATGGAGGAGATAGTGTGATGATATTAGACCTTATGGGCAACCGTAAAGCCGGCTAAAAAGGACTGTAGAGAACACAGTGAAATGAAGATGTACCACTGAATCCCTAAATCACTCTAGGATCCAACGGGAATAATAATAATTTCCTGGTATTTTATTTTCAATCTTTTATAACTGGAAAAACATACAAAATTCAATTCAATTAAATAATCCTATAAATTCTAACCCAGATGCAAATCTACATTCAACTTCATGAGTTTTTTGATGTAACTGAACATGTAAAACTGGTACAACTACATCATATTTATTTATATTATGCATTATAGTGACATTTTTGGTATAGTTTATCACACATAATCACATAATCAACCTTCAACATTTGTCTTTCTAGTATCTCGATCACGTTTCATTCGTTGACTCCTTTGATATTGGGATTTTTCCTATTTTCCTGAAATAGAAATCGATTCATTCACCTCCACGTATTGAGTGTAGATTCCATGAATAATGATTTTACAATTTCCCTGCCTTTCCACTTAATTATTATTGATACTTCTAATTATGACTTTGCTCTGCCCTACACAGTAGTTCTGTAGTAGTTTATGCATTAGAGAGAGAAAACAATGCAGTTCAGCAAAAGGTATCTTTTCGGAGATTTCACTGTCAAAAGCTGCACAATCACGGTTTATAGAATATCCAACCTAATCACAATTTATATTATTATTACATCCTTTAATTCCTAGAGGAACATAGGAATTCAGCTGCGCGTCCCTATTGCCTTCTGTTTTCTGCCAACTTTTTCACCCCGCTCCAAGTCTGCCCACATGCTTTCATCTCCTCCTCACATGACCTCCTCCAAGTCACCCTTGCACTGACGACCAACTCGCCGCTTCCCTTTCGGGTTTCACTCGAGCAATGGCTTGTCTAGTGATGTCATTTGATGGTTTCCTCAGCGTATGGCCAGTCCACCTCCATTTCTTCCTGCCTATTTGTCTCACAATCGGTTCCTGGTTGGTTTGCTCCCAGAGATCCCTGTTGCTGATCTTTTCTGGCCATCTGATCTTGAGTAGTGAGCGAAGACAGCTGTTAATGAAGGTCTGTAGTTTGTTTGAAGTGCTCTTTATGACGCACCAAGTCTCTGATCCGTATAGTAGCACTGACTTCACATTGGAGTTGAAAATCTGGATCTTATTTTTGGTGTTGAGTGCTGTTGACCTCAACACAGACTTAAGAGTAATGAAAGCTTGTCTTACTTTTCCGATTCTTGCTTTGATATCCTCATCACTTCCGTCCGCCTGTAGTTGAAACGATGCTTCCCAGATCGGTAGGTGGGTAGGTAGAGGAGGTTGTTTCTTTCAGGTTCCTCCCACTCATGCTGATTGTTGTCTGTTGTTGTTGGTGGTGGTGTTGGCCAGGAATCTTCATCACATGAAGTCCTATCTTTGATGCTTCTTCTGCCAACTTGTTGCTTTTCACTTGCATATCTTCCAGTTTGTGGGAAATCAGACATATATTATCGGCGAAATCCAGATCCTCCAAGTCTTTTGTGTCAGTCCATTTTATGCCAGTTCCCTCGTTGGTTGCCGTTGTCTGTCGCATTATCCAATCAATTGCAATCAGGAAGATCATTGGCGATAATAGACAGCCTTGCCTCACTCCCGTTCTCACTTGGAAGGATTCCGTAAGTTTCCCGTTGTGGATTACTTGGCATGCAGCATTGTCGTATAACTCTTGGATTAGATGTATAATTGCCGATGGAACCCTGTAGTAGAGAAGTAGTTTCCAAATGACCTCTTGATCAACGCTGTTGAAGGCTTTTTCAAAGTCGATGAAGTTGAGATAGAGAGGTAACTGCCATTCCAAGCTTTGTTCAATGATGATCCGTAGTGTGGCGATTTGATCAATACATGACTTGTTTCTCCTGAATCCAGTTTGTTCCGGTCGAAGATTGTCATCCAGGTCGGTGTGTTTGATTCTCTCCAGGATGATGCGGCTTAGTATTTTGCTTGGGATGGACAGGAGCATAATTCCGCACCAGATTTTGCATTGACTTGAGTCTCCTTTCTTTGGTAGTTTGAATATTTATATTTATATATATTTGTGTGTATATGATAAAACTATTAATTTGTAGTACTTTTCGAATGAGTTGTCTTCTCTGAACTGTTTGATTTAATTGTGAAGCTTTCGTCGTCCTTCTGGACAACATCTTCAGCGCAAGTTTTAGCATTAAACGAACTGATTTAAATTATCAATGAATGATAGAATTGTGTCTCCTGGCAACCATCTTCGTGACTGGTAGTCGATTTACATCTGTACTGACCATTTTTTATGACTATAAAAACACGTCTTATTTCCCATCTGACTGTACTTGATTGATAACACTCATATTATTATTATTTCTGAATGTACATTATCCTATATTGATTTTTATTCAGATATCTAGTCAATTCCATACATGTATATAAATGAAGGAAATAAGTTGTGTGAGTAACTTGATATGATTATGAGCAATAGTTTGTGCTCGAAACGTCATCAGTTAATATTACTGTGCAACACTGATTCATTTATCAAAACAAAACCTTATCCACAATGGAGTTATACTCTACCACAGTGCCCACGTTTTATACTTTTATCATTTTTTACTGACTTGGAATTCGAACTTTCTTGTCACGTGATTTACTTATTATTAGTTTAGTTTATATTTAACTGCTCCTGTGGAGCCAGATACATAGGCCGTACAAATAGGCGTTTTCTCGTCCGATTTCCGAACATCCCGCAGCGTGGTTAAGTAAAAGACGAACAAAATCCATCCATCACTCCATTCTATCTCATCTTGTGGATACAGAACACAAGATTGATGTCAACGAGGCTTTCAAAGTCATTCACCGCATACCAACAAATTTTAACTTCGACTTAAGAGTTTGTTTACTAAAAATTGCTGAAGCCGTCGGGATCGACATTAAGAAGCCTAATTTAAGTGTCCAAAAGAAGCTGGTTCAGACATTGTCCTAGTTTCGAATGATCCTCAGTTTTCCGTGGAAATTTCCCTAATTCTAGCTGATATTCTATTCGCTATTATATTTTTATTATTATTATAATTTAAGCACCTTTAATGAACTGTAATTCCATTGACCATACTTTACAAATCGATATTATTTAAAAAACACTAATATTGCTATTCAATACCATTCTAGAATATTCTATGTATATAAACATATATATATTATTTGCTCAATTATTTAGTATAAGGCTTCTATGAATTTTCTGGCATTTCCTCTATTTGAAATTTCGACATTATCCCTATCAAATTAGTGTCTATAATTATCTGCATGCATTGATATGAAAGAATATATGCTTCTTTTTACAGCTTATTTGTTTTCTTGGATTCTGATTCAAAGGGGGTGCCTACTTTGGCTGATGTAATGTCTGTTACAGTTTATTTTGTAAATGGCACTAATTTTATCTTCTGTTTCTGTTGGATATTTCGGTTCGCATAATATCAAAAGAAATGATTGGGCTGGCTTGTGTGCTATATCTATTTCAAACGGCCGTAATATTCCAGCTGTTATTTCAGAGATATTCTTTATATGTGATAGAATGGATTTTCTTGCAATCTTTGATGATAGTTTCTTGTTGGTGTTGTGGCTCGATTTTAAAAGCTTGCGCTGAAGATACTGTCCAGAAGGACGACGAAAGCTTTGCAATTAAACCAACCAGCCTAGACAACACAACTTATTCCACATCACTCACCTAAGCTGCGAATCTTCTCTATTATTTCAATTTGTAATGCTGTTGTGCGTCGGTGGCACAGTGGTTAGAACTCTCGCCGACCATGCACATGGTCCGGGATTCGAGCCCACGACGACGCACACCTGATATCTATGGTCGGCCTGCAAATTTCGGGCTACCGATATCCACGCTGAAAATTCCACACTTGTACCAAAATACGGTGTGGAATCAAGCTGTAATAAAAAAAAAGATAATCGACTGATGACTGAAATGTGAAAAAATTGTCTATCACAACGGTATCAAAGATCACATGTGGATGTGTTCGTTTAGTTTAAAAAAAACTACTTTTCGTTAACAATAGGAATTTATTTAATAAGAAAGACTAAGCACGAACAAGTTACGAATGTAACATAAACTTCCGGTTGATACTTTTTCAATGAAGGCATCATTCAATATAGAAAGTCGTTAGTAATACTGAATCATTTAAATTTCATTCCTACTAACATATGCTACTTATTGATGTGAGTAGTTGAAAACTATTTAGGTTAAATAATGATGATTGCTAGCCATGTAGAAGTGATGTGAACACCGGAGAGTCGTTTTGCTTGTATATGACATGCATATAAATCCAATGCGGTTATGCTTGCGTTCTAGATCGCCACACACGGTATTTCTAAAGGAAAATATAGTGAATTCTCATCATTAACTGTATAATTCACTAGTCTGATTCTACATTCTTGTTATTTTTATCCCTTAGAAAATAGCGACTACTTCCCAGTTTATTGATACAAGTTCCTAGTATATTATAATTAATCACCATAGAAAACACCAAATGGATTTCTTTTCAGGGTATTTTCCATAAACACTCGAAATCATTTAAAGAACCGTTGAAAACAACGGAATATTCAATAGCTGCTTCTCCATAGTTTATGGCGCTGGGTCAGTGTGCACCACCGTGTGTGAAACTCGGAAAATCCATCTTAAGAGGCGACTACTCACTACAATTCTCGCACCTCAAGGCACATGTCTCAAACACAACGAAATTGAGTTTTGGATAACATTTGAAAGTGGGCACACCTGTGGGATGATATCCAATGTTTTGAATGTTTCAAATGGTAGATCTAACGCACAGACTTAAATATCGATTTACCTGTTGTACATGAAGCTTAAGAAATAAGGGTCATTTGTTTTTAATCCGTAAGGATGAAATTAAATAATCCTAGACTGGTCGTTTATATGTTAATTTTTACCCGACTGATAGCTGCTACCTTGACATGGTGGTCGGGCTTGCACATCGCGATGACCCAACAAGCTACACTGGTTGGAACATATGTTCCCGCAGGTCCTACCACACCAGGAGGGTTGTTAGGATAGCGATTAGACTAAAAGCACTTACCGGTATTGTGTAAGAATCTTTCTTACACTATGCTGGGGGTCTGAGGGCGAAGTCGTACTGCTGGGGAACAGGAGTATGACAGCAGTGAGGTGTTTCCCTCAGATGACCAGCATGCCAGCTATGCTAGCTCTCCACTCCAGAGAGAGGGTGTAGGGGACTTATACTAGAGTTCACTAACATTATAAATATAAGAATAATAATCCAAGTCAATGGAGTGTTAAATAACAATATATTACAAAAAAATGCAGTGACGAGTTGTATCAACAAAAAGGATTACAAATATAAACCACACACAAAATCACAATGAATATACAAAATAGCAAAAATAAGAATATGAATATGCCAAAATAATCCGTGTTCTTATCGGGCTCACCAAATGTACACGGAAGTTATGTATATTTCAACAAGAAGCGTTTTAAACAAAAATTATATACAATATCTCGAATTTATACAAATAACCAAAAAGTGTACAATCACATTGTTACGTACTCCACAAGGGGGTTAGAAAAGGTCGACCCCGAAAATTGTACATCCCGACTTACCCTGCGGTGGTCCGTAACCGGCGGTAAAATTACTAATACGGAGCCAATCCCAGAAACCAGTTCATACAGGCCGTGTGTGACCGGCCTCAAGCAGTTGTCCACTGGGCCCTGCGGTCACGCAACACTAGCCCTTTTTCTGCTTCAGGTGTATCCGAAGAATTAATCAACTTCCACGGTGTGGGCAGCCGCAAGTAACAACCGCCCACACACTTCCAAAAGCACACGAAGCCTTCCTGAGCATCATTCTCCTTTACTCACATCACCTTCCTCATCTTGCTTCTCTACTACAGTTAGTACTATTCTGAAGGCCAATGAGTCATTTTCACTTCACTCTGTGAACACGAACAACGGTGAGAGCCATCAAAACACCCCAGATAGCCTTTTAAAGCCACGTCACCAACTTTATATTGGAGCTTTCAACGTCAATAACCCCTGCCAAATCGGACAACAGGCATCACTAGCAAGAACTCTGGCATCTCAAGCCATGGATGTACATTGTGTTTCGGAGACACACATACAAGACTCGAGTGTGGTCATTCACTTAACCTCAACCTGGCCAAAATGGTGAATCTACAAAATTCACTTTAAGGGTGTCAGGAGACCCCTCAGCTAGTACGCGAGGACTCGCAGGTTTAGGGATAGCAATGAGTGTTAAGGCGGAAAAATCACTTCTCGACTGGATCCCAGTAGATAGTCGTATGTGTACGGTCTGTCTGAATGGGTCCGTTAAAAGAAGGAAGGGCGGCGCTACCCGTCGTTGTCTTTTCGTAGTCGCCGCTTACGCCTCAACAGACTGCAGTTCGGACGAACTAAAGGATGGCTTCTACTAGAAATTGTCTAGTCAACTGCCAAAAGCAAAACGTTCACATATAGTTGTTTTAGCAGGCAACTTCAATGACGAAGTAGGGAAGTTGTGCCAGACTGAGAAGTATGTAGGTGGTACGTACGGAGTCCCCTGCCGACGAACCGACAACGGTTATCGTCTTCTACAGTTCTGCTCAGATAATCATCTGTTCCTACTCAGCACTAACTTTAGGCACTGGTCCACCGAGGGAGAGGGCTCTCGAGTGCTTGCGCCACAGGTTGATCCTGCATGCCGTTCTCGTCTCGCAAGAGGCGGGGATGCGTGTGTTTGGTTCTCCTGAAAACCAATGTCCAGTCAATGGGTGTATTGTGGTGTGAACCCCGACCGAAAGCTGCTACCTTGACGTGGTGGTCGGGCTTGAACACCGCAATGATCTATTCAAGCTATACTGGCTGAGACTTATGTCTCTTGAGGTACTACCATGCCAGGCAGGTTGTTTGGATAGCGGTTAAACAAAAAGCAGCTACCCAATCCAACATCATGTCCAATACAAAAACACAAAATTTCATGCCGGATCGGCCGTGGCCCGGATTAACAACGACCGCGCTTCCTGCTGCCGTGTCACAGGGCAGGAGTGATAAATCTGCTACTGAGACACACCAAACAAAAAAGAACGAACAAAAACAGGCCGCGTGTGACCGGCCTCAAGCAGTTGTCCCCTGGGCTCTGCGGTCACGCAACCAACTTCCACGGTGTGGGCAGCCGGGAAGTAACAATCGCCCTCACAATCCGAAATGCACACGAAACCTCTCTATTACTCACTCATCTTTGTCTTCATCTTCATCTCTATCATCTTGCCTTCCTTCCACTGATGCAACTCCTCGACTTGATAGCTCTCCACTTCCTCTCCACTCTGCGTCCACTAAAAACGATGGAAGCCAAAAAACCACCACCGACAGCCTCTTAAAGCCGCGCCACCAATTTCATATAGGAGCTCTTAATGTTAGGACACTTTGCCAAATAGGACAACAAGCATCACTAGCCAAGACCCTGGCATCACGAGCCATTGATGTATGCTGTGTTTCAGAAACACGCATACAAGACCCAAGTGTGGTTATTCACCTAACCCCACCTGGCCAACAGGTTGAATCTGCAAAATTCACCTTGAGGGTGTCAGGAGATGCCACAGCTAGTTCACGAGGATTAGCTGGCGTAGGGATAGCTTTGAGTACTAGGGCAGAAAAGACATTGCTTGACTGGATCCCGGTAGATAGCCGAATGTGTGCTGTCCGCCTGAACGGATCAGTAAGAAGGAGGAAGGACTGCACTACTCGCCGATGCCTTTTCGTAATCTCCGCCTACGCCCCCACTGACTGCAGTTCAGATGAAACGAAGGATGAGTTCTACCAAAAGCTGTCTAGTTTGGTGGGAAAGGCTAAACGCTCAGACATAGTCGTTCTAGCTGGTGACTTTAACGCTCAAGTAGGGAAATTGTGTCAATCTGAGAAGGATGTCGGTGGCACCTATGGAGTTCCGTGCCAGCGAACCGACAACGGTGACCGTCTCCTACAGTTCTGCTCTGATAATCATTTGTTTCTTGTAAGCACTAACTTCAAACACAAGGAGAGACACTGTTTGACTTGGAGACCCCCTTCATCAAACCAACGCTGGACACAAATAGACCACATAGCAATAAGCTATCGTTGGCGTGGGTCGGTAGGAGATTGTCGCTCCTTCTGGAACACGTGCGTAGATACCGACCATGCACTGGTCCGCGCTCGGGTGTGCTTACGACTGAACGGACGTAGGAAACAGCTGGCGGTAAAACCATCACGTCCCCAGCTCGATCAGGAAACTAAATCCGTATTTGAGGAAGAACTAGCTAAACACATATCTGTGTTCGACAGCTGTGCTCACCCTGAAGAAGCTTGGAAAAATATCCAGGCAGCCATAGATACAGCTGTAAAAGCTGTGAATAAGGTAAACCCAAAGGTGAGTAAAAACCACTGGATCTCCACCGCCTCATCCGAACTGATAGATGCTAGAAGACTTATTCCGGCGAGCTCCGAATTCAATGAGGAGCGAAAGCTGCACAAGAGGAAACTTACGAAAAGTCTCCGCAAGGACCGTGAACAGTGGTGGGCGACAAAAGCCAAAGAGATGGAGAAAGCTTCGAGGATAGGCAACACCAGGCAACTCTTTGGACTCATCAGGGAAACGGGTGGGAGAAGACAAATCATCAGTGAGACAATCTCGGAAAAAAATGGCACTATAATTAGCTCCCAGGATAGACGACTGGATCGTTGGAAAGAGCATTATGAGGAGCAGTTTAATTTGCCCACAGCCACGCTCAACCTTCCGAGCATCCAACACCTCCCTGAATGGGATATAAACACAGGTCCTCCGTCACTAACTGAGGTTACTAAAGCTGTCACCAATCTGAAACTAGGCAAAGCAGCGGGACCTGATGGAATGACTCCAGAGGTATTTAAGTACGGTGGAGACAGCTTACTGTCCGGATTAACTGAGGTACTAGGCAGCGTCTGGGAATCAGAAGAAGTCCCATCGGGTTGGTGTAAGTCACTGATTATCCCCATATACAAGAAGGGAGACAAGTCTTCCTGTGATAATCACAGAGGGATTAGCTTGACTAATATAGTATCTAAAGTCTTAGGCTCAATAATCATGCGTAGACTGAGTGGTGCTCGGGAAGCACAAACACGAGAGAGCCAGGCAGGCTTTAGACCAGGAAGAGGGTGTATTGATCATATCTTCACCCTCCGACAGATTCTAGAACATAGGCATTCCTACCGGCGTCCAACAGTCATTATATTTCTTGACCTAAAGGCAGCATTCGACTCTGTCGATCGGGAAGTTCTCTGGAGATGCTTGGCTGTAAAGGGAATTCCAAGAAAATATATTGCACTGATTAAGGCACTCTATTCGTACTCATACAGCCAGGTGAGGGCTTACGGCGAGCTGTCATCTGAACTGATGACGACCAGTGGTGTCCGTCAAGGATGCCCATTATCTCCTTTTCTATTCAACTTCATCATAGATGTGTTAATGGACTTAACCCTAGGTGACTTCAGCGACTCAGGGATTGACTTGCTACCGGGGAATAATCTCGTTGACTTGGAATATGCAGACGATATAGTCCTTCTAGGCGAAGACGCTGACGAAATGCAGAGTCTTCTAAACACCTTGAGCCGCAATCTACGAATGTTTGGCATGCGATTCGCTCCCGCCAAATGCAAGATGATGTTACAGGACTGGACTACATCGACGCCTAGTTTAAAAATAGGAAGTGAAGTGGTAGAGCACGTTGACCGCTTCACTTATTTGGGAAGTACCATCAGCCCCAACGGGCTGATCTCTGACGAAATCTCAGCACGAATACAAGGGGCTCGTTTCGCATTTGTTAGTTTACGCCGACTCTGGCGTAGACGAGATGTTCGACTATCGACCAAAGGGCGGGTGTACTGCTCATCAGTCCGCTCCGTCCTCCTTTATGGTTGTGAGACCTGGCCACTGAGAGTGGAAGACATGAAAAGACTAGCTGTCTTTGATCATAGGTGCCTGCGTTCTATTTCCCGTGTAAAGTGGCATAATAAGGTGAGCAACATGGAGGTTAGGCGTAGAGTTCTAGGTAAACAGGGGAAATCAATCGACGAAGTCGTGAAGCTACAAAGACTGAGATGGTTAGGACATGTGTTACGTATGCCAAGCCATCGCCTCCCTCGACGAGCTATGTTAGCGGATATAGGGTCAGGCTGGAAAAAAGCTAGCGGCGGTCAAACAAAAACTTGGCATCAGTCAATGAAATCCACAACAGTTGGTCTAAGCCACGTAGGAAGGTGTAGACTTCCAGGCTGGGGTCCTCGGGACGGTAAAAATCTATGGTTGGAAACAATTGGTGACATGGCTCAAAATCGTTCTCAGTGGCGCAGATGCATCCACTCCCTGTGACTTATGATCTTCAATGAAACTGTTTTGTATTTCTTTATTACTCCTTTGTCTCACACCTCTGCTCACTGTTTCTATTATGCTTTTCTTGTACTTTCTTCTCTTGCTTCGCGTGCTACACGGAATGTGGCGACTTGAACTTCCGCACATTTGTGCAAAGTTCTATGTCGAAAACAGACAGACAGACAGGCACAAAGAGAGACATTGTATAACCTGGCGACCTCCATCACCAAATCAACGCTGGACTCAGATAGACCACATAGCGATAGGGTATCTTTGACGAAGGTCAGTAGAAGACTGCCGCTCCTTCTCGAATACGTGCGTAGACTCTGATCACGCTCTGGTTCGCGCACATTTATGCTTACGACTAAGCGGACATAAGAAATCGACGGCAGCGAAACAGTTACGTCCCCAACTAGATCGAGACTCTCTGTCCCTATTTAAGGAAGAAATAGCGAAATGAGTGTCTGAGGTCGACAGCAGGACTCCACCTAAGGTAGCCTGGCACATCATACAGTTAGCTATAGACACAGCTGCAAAAGCTGTTAATAACCTGAAACCAAAACTTAGCAAGAAGTAGTGGATTTCTAGCACCTCATCGGAACTGATTGACAATGGAAGAATGATTCCGGCGAGCCCCGAATATGATGAGGAGCGAAAGCTGCTCAAATGCAAACTAACAAGAAGCCTTCGCAACGACAGTGAATAGTGGTGAGCGACAAAAGCAAAAGAGATGAAGAAAGCATCGACGATTGGTAACACCAGACAAATATTTAGACTTATCAGGGAAACAGGTGGTAAAAGGCAAACGGTAAGTGAAACAATCTCTGAGGAAGATGGCACTATAATTAGCTCCCAGAATAGACGACTAGCACGTTGGAAAGAACAGTTTGAGGAGCAGTTAGAATTGGCCTACAGCCACGCTCAACTAACTCAGCATGTAACACCTCCCTGAATGGGATATAGACACAGGTCCTCCGTCACTAACTGAGGTTAATAAGACGGCCACTAGTCTGAAACGAGGCGAAGCAGCAGGACCTGATGGAATGCGCGTCAGTGGCACAGTGGTTAGGACTCTCGCCCACCATGCACACGCCGACGCACACCTGATATCTATGGTTGGCCTGCAAAATTTGGGCTACCGATATCCACTCTGAAAATTCCATACTTGTACCAAAAATACGGTGTGGAATCAAGCTGTAATAAAAAAAAATGACTCCAGAGGTGTTTAAGTACGTTGGAAACAGTTTTCTGTCTGCGTTAACTAAGGTAGTAGTAAGCGTCTGGGAACCAGAGGAAGTCCCGTCGGGTTGGTGATTATACCCATATACAAGAAGGGAGACAAGTCTTCCTGTGATAATCACAGAGGGATTAGCTTGACTAATATAGTATCTAAAGTCCTAGACTCAATAATATTGCGTAGACTAAGTGGTGCTCGGGAGGCACAAACACGAGAGAACCAGGCAGGCTTTAGACCAGGAAGAGGGTGTATTGATCATATCTTCACCCTTTGACAGATTCTAGAACATATGCATTCTTACCGGCGTCCAACAATCATTATATTTCTTCACCTAAAGGTAACATTCGACCCTGTCGACCGAGAGGTACTCTGGCGATGCTTGGCTGTAAAGGGAATCCCGGGAAAATACATTGCACTGATCAAGGAACTCTACTCAAACTCATGTAGCTTACGGCGAGCTGTCATCTGAACTGGTGACGACTAGTGGTGTCCGTCAGGGATGCCCATTATCCCCATTTCTATTCAATTTCATCATAGATATCGTAGTAATTGACTCAACCCTAACTCACTTCAGAGAATCAGGGATTGACCTGCTACCAGGGAATAGAATATGCAGACGATATACTCCTTCTAGGCGAGGACGCTGAGAGAATGCAGTCTTCTGAACATACTGAGCTGCAATCTACGAATGTTTGGCATGCGATTCGCTCCCGCCAAATGCAAGATGATGTTACCGGACTGGACTACATCGACGCCTAGTTTAAAAATAGGAAGTGAAGTGGTAGAGCACGTTGACCGCTTCACTTATTTGGGGAGTACCATCAGCCTCAACGGGTTGATCTCTGACGAAATCTCAGCACGGATACAGAGGGCTAGTTTCGCATATTCCAATTTACGCCGTCTCTGGCGTAGACGCGATATCCGACTATCGACCAAAGGGCGAGTGTACTGCTCAGCAGTTCGCTCCGCCCTCCTTTATGGCTGTGAGACCTGGCCATTGAGAGTGGAAGACATGAAAAGCGTGACTAGCTGTCTTTGATCATGGGTGCCTGCGTTCTATCTCCCGTGTGAAGTGGTATAATAAGGTAAGCACATTGAGGTTAGGCATCGGTCGAGTTCTAGGTAAGGAGGGGAAGTCAATCGACGAGCTTGTGAAGTTACATCGACTGACATGGTTAGGAAACGTGTTACGAGACCTAGTCATCGCCTTCCTCGACGAGTAATGTTAGCTGATATAAGGTCAGGCTGGAAAAGAGCTAGCGGAGGTCAAACAGAAACATGGCACCAGTCAATGAAATCTACAACAGTTAGTTTAAGCCATGTAGGAAGGTGTAGACTTCCTGGTTGGGGTCCTCGGGACAGTAAAAATCAATGGTTGGAAACAATTGGTGATATGGCTCAAAATCGTTCTCAGTGATGGAGCAAATGCATCCACTCCTTGTGACTTACGATTTCCAATGAGACTACATTGTTCTTCGTTACTACTATTCCTTTGTCTCATACCTCTGTTTACTGTCTCTATTATACATTTCTTCTACTTTCTTCTTTTGCTATGTGTGATACATGGAGTGTGGCGACTTCAACTACCGTACATTGGTGCAAAGCTCTATGTCGGAAACAGAGAGACAGACACGTTTTTAAATAATACCAAGTCATTTAAACTAATAGGTCAGCCCAAAATATATTTGCCTGAAATGTAAGTTGTAATATGGTATTTATGAATTCATAGGTCCTATGCTATTTCTTCTGCCATACTGGAGTACACAGTACCTAGTGGCTTTAGTCAGTCTGTTTGGCACGCCTTATGGTATGTTTAAAATGGGTGTTCTAGTAGCTAACTACTTATGGTCACTACTACACCTTTATTCAACCACTCTGATAGTTAGTCCCAAAAACAGTCCGGTATTAGATCATTCGGTACAAACATGCCACAATTTCAGTGCTGAAGAATCTTTCTCTATCACCAATCGGGTATTGAATAAACTGCTAAAGAGACCTAGATACCAGGTACTTCAAATAGCAGAAGCTATTGCAATTCGCTCAAAACACCCGGAGCTCTGAATGCAGAAGAAAACGATCCAGTCATTTTTGCTATCTTGACCTGCTGTGGAACCTATAAATTTATAGACTGCATTATTATTCTAAATCTGTGTGGTGTTAAGTGTTGTATTATACTTATGAATATTATCGCATTCATGTCTTAAACTGTTTTCTTATTAATTCAATGTTACTGAAAGCATCTATGTACGAAGAATTCTTACACTATTATCGACACCTGACTGTAGGATTTGATGAAATTATAGGACGGAATATTCCTTGTTCACTAGTCAGTCTTCTGAAATTAATAATGACTACTTCTGATCAACTGAAAAAATACCCAAGTGTTTCTTATATACCATTTACTACTGCTTTGAAAATCTCGACCTGCATTGTTAAGCATTACATTTTTTCTCCACATATGAGCCAGCTTACATTATGCTGAGATTTTTGTAAACGAAAATCTATATGCCAATGTCTTGAAACTGTTACAGATACCCAGATGGTGCGATCTTTTTAGCATTTTTCAGTTTGTGAATATCAAAATTTGCAAGTCAATCCAAAATTTTAGATCAATTATAATCTGAATGAATTGTACATTCCATAAACCGTGAAAGAGTTAGAGGTGAGATTTCCTGTGTCAAGTCATCAGTCTTTTTTATAGCTATCTCGAATGACCGATTTCGCACTTTTCCGTGCTCACTGTTTGTTAATGTTAAATTATATAATAATAGACGGACTGTCGTAGGCCCTTTTGTTGGACCTGAGTAAAACTGTATGCATACTATTGCGTCCTTGTGGGAATAGCAAGTATTCAACATAATACCATTTGGTAATCTCTGGCTTTAAGTGTTTTTGCATTCAGTGGGAATTATTCAGCTTTTCACAGAAAATTTATCAAGTTCTACTGCTTTGTATGACTCTTACGCAAAAAGGTATCCAGTTTGACCCTTCGTTCTATTTTAATACTGCAGTAAACTTGAGTAATCCCTTCTTAAATTCAATACAAAACTGAGTATTGGGGAAAATTATTAAGCAAAATACTTGGTGTCTTCTGGGCTCTGGTGTGTAATCTCAAACATTCCACCACTAGAATAAGTAGCCGCATTCTCACTATATAATCCGAATCTCCTTTATTAATACAAATTGCAGTATGTTGACTGTTAAATATATGACTAATACATTATTCATCGGAACTAACGACGACTCCAAAATAGTTATCTTTTAAAGAGGTAGACGAACTTTTTTGACGAAATGCAATGTATAAGGGATATTTACTGTATGAAATAATCTTAGTTAACGGACAGTAGAACTTTCCAGATATCTGGGAGAGGTGTTCAGTCATTCCTATTACATTACTACCATAGTGGCCAAGTTTTACACATATTTTAGTTAACGGACTTTTATTAACCACAAATAGCTAAGAATTTGAAAACTAGTTAAAAGTGAAAGCAGCAGCAAATTTTTTTGCTCATTGCAATACATCACTTAAACGATCTTAATAGTTCATGCGAACATCGAGATATTCGAATAATGAAAATGAACTTTCTTATGTACGCATGCCTAATTAATGCACTTCACATTTATAACAATCCATTCAAAAGCTGACAATCTACGAGACATTTATGGTATACAGAATGATTACTCTGACATCCTACAGTATCAAAGCAAAACAGGAACAGAAGACTGTTGACAGATGAGTTGTTGTTTTAGTAGCCAGTTTCATCTTTACGAAAAACAAAAGTGCTTCTCTTACAAAAACACTTAGTGTTTACATTACCCAATAGACAAGAGAACGTTTGACTAACTATGCTGAACTGGTAAGTAATGTGGTGTGGGTTTCAAACAAATAAATACATGCCCACTAATCTGCTTATCAGTTTCATCATTTTTAATAACACAATAACAACGTGAACAGTATATATAATTCACATTTAAGCAAACTGTTACAAATATGTTAGGTTTTGTCATAACTTCATTTTTTTAGATGCAATCGCTGCATAATACGTAAGTTCATCGGAAATAATTACACTTCGGATACTGGTCAAAATAGTTTGAAAGTTAGTCAACTATTCCAGAAAGAACTAAGTATTGAACTTTCTTCAGTTACCTTCATTTGGCCTCTAGCTATTTACACAAGTTTTTAACATTCCCTCTATGACAGAGCTTTCAATGCGAACATGAGGTTATTTTTTCATATAACACTAATATTTTGAGAATAGCAAAATGAACAACTCAACTATTGCAACAAACTTTAATTTTCAGGCTGCTAAAAAACTAGTAATATAAAATGTGGTGAAACCTTAGTCTTAGATAACTGAGTAAAATTCAAAATATATATCCTTACATAATGTTATGAATCAACCAATAAACAAAATATGTATTCAAGGAGTTGCTCGGTACGCCTATCGTTACATATCAATAACTGGATTCGCCGGACTGGCAAAATTCTACGCGGTCAACGAGTGGAATCAATTACTAGTGGTACACTTAATGCACTTAGTTTTTGTACTTCTTAAGAAATATGCTTCTTATTGCTGCCAACAAGGTTATACACACCGTTTAATTAAATAACGAAAACTTAAAGTTATAATTCATGCTTTATCTCAGGACTGTGACATCTAGCAGTAACGCTACACTGCTTTTAATTTACTGTTGAGTTAAAACATCTCAAATAACCTTAATTTATTAATAGGTTTGTGAGCATTGAACTTTAAGTTATACTACGGAATATGGAAACTACAATCATGGTGACTTGTCGCGATATACAAAAAATATTCTTGAATACGACCATTTCATCATGATATACTGCGTCACAGTAAACTACACTGCGAAAAGTTTGTTTCAATTGGTTGAATCACTGGATATTCCCACTTCTGACTTTTATCAGTCGCCAGTACCAGTAATACATACCAACCTCAGTTCCAAAGAATACACTCAACACTATAACAAATCCGAGTGTTATATCACAGTCTATTTTAATACTGGTGAAACAGGAGAAAAATAGAACATCCAGATAAAATCAGGGCGCAGTAACACTAGATTCTAATAAAGTGTGTAATTAAATACATCAGAGGCGGACAGACAAAGAAATCACAAAAATTCATCTTGTTGGAAATATACTTAAAAACTACCACCGCAGTTATACTTTCCACAGGTAGTTAAGGTGAACCAAGGACAAATCAGATTGTCTCTAGTTGATTTCCCAAATTTTTCCCTGGTTCACACTAGTCAGCCTTGGTTGTCTGTGGCAGTAAATATGAATGAATACATTTACGACTCAGACAAATATACAAACAGCCAAATTCCTTGTATCCACAATCCACTAGCGATTACGATAGCACACTGATTCACGCAGTTTTGACGCGGACAGTACTCCCTTCAGTCAACACATTACTTTATCTCAAGTGGTATCTAAGCCAACGGATGGAACACATTTGTAACTGCATCATATCAGAAAATTCATATCTAAAACTGCATTTTTAGAATGACTACCAAACCTAAATAAATACTAAATTTAAGCGTAGACACTCCCGACTATTACGTTATAACCGCACTCTTTCAAAATCCTGTTAGTGTGAGAAAGAGTCACGCGAGATAGAGCAAGAAACATTTCAAAGAGTTTAACTTTTGAAGTGGAAGCTGAGACACAAACGCTATCAAAAACAGTTTCTACCAGTGAGACCAAGCGTACCAATCAGTAGTCTTTTAAATATCAGTCACAAGTGGTTGCGACAGTATTAAGCCGACGCATTCCTCAAATCATCTGCAAGGGCCTTCAAACAAATGGACAACACAGCAACCACTCGACTCATCCTAATCACCAATTCACATTAGTCAAACTGGTGCCTACGCAGATTAAATGGGACAGAGTAGATGCAAGATGTGTATAACCGGAGATTTTTCGAAGCGTCATTTTCAAAGTAAGAAGGATATATGAAAATGCATTCACGTTTCTTTTGAACACGATATGTGTAGCTTACGGTTGTCGAACCTAGACAATTGCTGGAGAAAACTGACGAAGATAATCACTAAATTCGAAGATGCATAGATCTGGACGCATAACTTACAACGACAATCCTAGTTAGTTAGTGACATGAAGGTAAAAACAGTGAAGTCATTCGCACCAGGTCAGTTTCTTAATTATTCAACAGAAGTGTACGTTCAAAAATCGGATATGATGCTTTGATGAGCAAATTACCTCGCTGTCGGTTCAGCTGAATATAAAAATATAATGATTTCTGAGAATGGTAACTGAGGTGGGATGTTATTCGACTTTTTCAAAGAACGACGGTTTTTGGCTACCTGTCAAGCTAACATCCACTATTCAGGCATGCACGTTATACCAACAATCTGAACTAATAAACACTAGTTTACTTGATGTGCGAGCAAAGAGAATACCAATTTACGTAGTGAATAGACTAACGCATATGTCTGTAGTTCCACTTCATAAGCAATACTTAAAGTTCTGTCATTTTACGTCGACGTTTGGCATAGGTTCGCCACCTGACAACAATAACCCAAAGCTATAAACAATTATGACTGTTGCGATGAACAATCATCCTCACAAGAAAGTACACTTGTCCAACTAGAACAATTTAATCACCAGGAAACGCATAAAACTATGAATATCCGTACTGTTTAAGAATAGCTTGATAGGGCGCTATGGCTTTTTTTGCTCGTCCTCTAGCTGCTTCTGTAGGCTTCTTCATCAGCTTCTGCCTCTTGTACCAAACTGCAGCTTTAGCTTTTCGGCGGTTCTCCATTTTCTCAATAATATTCTTGTATTTCCATCCAACGTCATTTGATAATCGCGACAGAACACAAAACTGTGACAAAAGTCAATTTTTCTTTTGTTAACCTACCTTGCGACCTGGTTTAAGTCGTATAACCCGTAAAGCTGATGGAACCACCATTCGTTTCTTCTTGTCGTATGGGGGAGGGATACCCTCGAAAACCTTCAACCTGTCAAGTGCAAGTTTACCACGATGAAGTTTATGTGGGAGCATTCCACGAACTGTACGCCAAAATATCTTAGCAGGCGCCCTGAAGTGATAAGGTCCTCTGGACGGATTAGTATTCATCCTCTTTTTCAAAAAGTCAAGATATTTCACTTGATACTGAATTTAGTACATAAAGAACTTACATTTATTGCGATAGAACGACCCAGATATATTGATATTCTCGCATCTTACCACAACAACTTTTTGCCCTTGCAGCAATGTCTTTGCCACGACAGCAGCAAGACGACCAAGTAAGTGGCCCTGTGCATCTATGATGATAGCCTGTGAGGACAAATCCATATAACAACACAACAACTACCTTTTTCTGGAAGCTCATGCTGACACGAGTGCAACTGTAATTACCGCCAGACGAAAATCAACAATGTAAACAACTACCATTCGGTGCCCAATAGATTACAAAATCCTCACTACGATATTGTTCATACGGAAGACTGATATTATTCTTATAATCTTAGGAACTTTATTTTCAACAACAGTATCAATTTAAAGTAACTTTGTTTCAGTCTTGTGTAAGCCTAATTTGTTGTCGTCACTAGCTTCTCAGTATTTAAAGACACACTTAACCTTCGTGAATTCCCAGTGTGATACCTACATTTCCGACTGATTTGGCTCAGTTAAATGCCATAAGACGAGGAAATACGTTGTTCTCACCAAGGTAATGGCATATAGCACCTTTGTTTCCCCAAATAATACACCAGACAGGTAAAAGGGGTACGAATAACATTATTTATAAACCGAGTGGAATAGCAAAATAGACCCTAACTTACTTTCAAAAATTTATTCGGCTTCACTCAGACTGGGTAAATAGAGTAGAATGGGAGGAGCTGATTCTGACAGCATATTCTGTTAATTGACAGAGTTGTGATAGGATCTGAAGTTCGCTTAGGACAAATCACTGAGGGCTTCGAACCCTGTTTCACATTGAAATTACTGTGGGATGAACCGTGACAAATAATATAGCTAGTTAGGAAAAAATTGTTTCAAAACAACGTCGGTTTTCGATTCGGTACGGGGGTAAAAAATGACATTGGATACCAAAATTACTGTACAGTTGGGCAAGGAAAGTAAGCTCAATAAATTTCACAGGTAATTTATAGAGTTGTGTGCTGAAGAGGACTGGCTATTTCGTCCTTTCAAGTAGTTTATGCTACTTTATTGATGGTATGTGCGTCAACGGCACAGTGGTTAGGACTGTCGCCAACCATGCACATGGTCCGAGGTTCGATCCCCTGCCGACGCACACCTGGTATCTATGGTTGGCCTGCGAAATTTGGGCTACTGATATCCATGCTGAAAATTCCATACTAGTACCAACAATGCAGTGTGGAATCAAGCTCTATTCAAAAAATTAAAATTAAAACGATTTCCATTATAATGCCAGACATTGCTGATCCTGGCACCAAAGAAGAAAACGTCATTGGCCTCTGGGTGAAGACTCTTGTGAAGCAGACACCCGTGATCCCCAAGGTTACATTCACCTCCCTACATTGTTGATATTCTTCCTCGGTTTTTACTGAGTTTGAAATAACGGGGTCCTCTTCGAGTAGTTGAAGCCTCTCATATTGAATAGTGTTATCGAGGAGGTGGTAATCTTGAATCCCGCCGTTTACAGAAGCTAATGGGAGTGCAACTCTAAAATTTCACTGCTAAACTCATCGGTCAATGCTGAAATCCAAAAAATGATTGAGCACAGCGTGTTTGGATATGGCGTCATCCCTACCGGAGTAAGCTACTTTCTTATTAAGTAACTGAAAGCCCACAGGTACTCCAAATACCAGCTGGCCGAAACTCAGAATCGCATCACCTCTGGTTTCCCAGGTGTTGCGCAGTCATTAGTCAAAGTAATATATCAGCGACTAAACATATTGACGAAGCGACTGATAATATTTCTCTTCCCTCCTTAACACACTGGAATTTCCACACCGATATTACCCATGGCTGACTTCTGAACCTATGCAGTGTCACTTAATTGAAAGCCTTCTTGAATAGGGATTTGGTTTCCCGTTTTATATAGCCTACTTGATTCTTGAAAGGAGCCTTAAATCCATAATGTCATGATGTTATGTTCCCCGAAGGACGGCCAAATGATTGGTATGAGATTCACTAGTTGAACTTTCAACTACACCAGATGTGTGCCTCACACTCACTCACCTACAACTTCGAACGACTATATGCACAGATCATTTTATTTGTTGGCCAAGAAACATTTATCTGTCTGCCACTACTGCTGAAACGGTTTGTCGAGTCTTCGTGAAGCGATGAATAGCAGTGACAATCAGCCAAGGGCAATTTTCTTTCTCCTACGTTCAAGGTGATTCTAGATGCAAGGAATACTATAAGTTTCCATGTTCCACCTAAGACTTCGTGAACTTCCTCAGTTATTAAATTCTTTTTCATTGGTTCTTCTAAGCATGTACTACACCCTGAAGATAAAAATATGCAATTAACATTATAAGAACCGGTTTGTTGAACGACACTGTTTATCAATAAACTATTCGCTCAGGATAACATCAGACGAAAGGACTGAGACCGAATTATCTATAACCGAAGTCGACGGACTTTCATGCACCGAATTCTACTAACATCTACTAGTAAATAGCCAAAGAGTACAACTGTATGTTGTATTGTAGAGACCGGACACAAAATTGATATCCTCTAGCAAGTGTTCTATCCTCTCTCATGTCGCTATAGCCCTTGAATGTTCAGTAAAGCTAAGAGGGCGGATCCAAATTATTCAGAAGCTGGCCCTAGAAAACAACACATCAGACATCATTTTCCGTGAAAAATTCCATTTTAGGGTGAAATCTAGCCACTCAGGTAGTAGTCACATCACTTCAATTTCCTTCTCTTAACATTGCACGAAGTAATCTTGCGATTCAGGATCAGGTCAGTTTGAGTATTTATCACAAGATTACCCAAATAATTTCAGCACATAATTGTTCGCCTGTAAATGAATGACGCCAGTTTACGGGCATTATTAACATGCTAAATCATGTATATTAAGTAAGGAAGCCCACAATACACAGCCGCATTTTTAAGATAAGGCCGACGAAAAAACATCTATGAAGTCACCGTAAATTTTTATTGTTGTGGAATAAAGTGATTATTATTATTATTTATACTTCTAATACATCTGCATGTAACATTTTGAAGTTTTCTTCATTTAACGTCTTAGCAACTAGGGTGTACTGTCACTCACCAAGTTCTCTAATGCTTCGTCTTTCCCGTCAAAACTCACTTACCAGAATATTATTGGTTTTTTCACAGTTTGTGCTGGTACCTGATGGTCAGTATATGTAAACTAGTTTTGTTGTCAAGCGTACGATCATCTGAAAGTCAGTCAATGGATTTTTCTAGATCCCGTGTATTCAGCCTACTCTAAGCCACCACCATTCTGTGAACCGCCTACAAGCCCCTATTTTGAAGGTCTGTCGCGGTTCCAGGTCATGTGCTGACTGATATCACGAATGATGAATTTGCTGATGTCAGTTTCTAGCCACCTTGGTTGCTTCCCTGCATCATAAACGTCTTGATTTCATGGAATGACAGTTGTATCAATCTCTCTCGAAATACTAGTGCCATGGTTATGCTTCTCACTCAAGGGTACCCAACTGATATGTTCCGTCCCATGTTGTGTGGGTTCTGTACTAAAATAGTCGTGGGGCACTCATGCTGACTTGGAAGTTAAGCAGGCAAAACCTGGGTAAGTGTGAAGACAAACTATTTTAGGGACTGCCACGAGAGGGCCACCCGACACCCAAGGTAGGATTTTACCAGGCTGCTGGTAGGAGCATGTGGGTCTGCTCACCTGTCCTTGAGAACCCCTGAAATAATAAAAGCAGGGAAGACGCTGGTTAAGGGAGAAAACAATTTCGCCAGATACAGAAGAGTACTCCACTTCCCGTACACAGAAATAAACAATTGGCACACATAATAATATGCATTTATTCCTGTCCATGGAGGATGTATCAACGTATATGGGTAGCTAATGCACACAAGAATAAATCCCATGGTCTCAAAAAGGAAAGTTCAGACCAAGCGCTGGGTTTTTTATGCCAGACAAGCCTGACAAAAACAAAACCACCTGCTTCTTGAGGCTTCATATGCATGCAACCACACATATATGTCGAACTCCTTAATCAAATATGCTTGAGTGGTCGTAGCGTACTGAGTCTTGGAGGCACTTAAAATCTACCTGTCTATCTCTAGACCAGGAGGTAACCTTAACTAGGAACAACATTACCTTACCGCCCTTTGAACTCACTGGAATATAGTCCCAGGAAAGTCGAGTTAAAAAGTGTGGAGTTATATGACTAGGAACATTAGAGACAAACTGCGGAAATTATGGTGACTGTGTTAGAGTAATCAATCTGAAAATTCTTACATAAACGACTTAATTAAAATTCTGATAATTCTCTCAGCTCACCTTGTGATTACTGTCATTTTCTCCTGTGCTCTATGTCATTGTTCTAATGTCAGCATATCTCCCCGCTGTGCGTTTGTGTTCTCGACTGATCTGTATTTTGATACTTCTTTTTCATGTTGCCATTGACATTATGTGGTTTCGCCCGAGTAAAGTCTTCGTGAAGTAGCTGCTGTGCTTCGGGAAGTATTTTGCACCTTGAACGACAGTTGGCACATATAAAACGTAATTACTAAGGAAACTGAATTGAAATTTTCTTGCTGTTTGTTCGAAATACTTCCTGTGTTTCAGTTTGCGATCGAAAATCTTTAGCATAGCCAGTGAATTCACTGGTAGCTTGACATTTTCAACTTCGATAAGGAGTGGAACATGTTCAAATAGCTGAAAGAAATCTTACGTGGTACCCATTCAGACAACTGGAGCTACAGTGGCCATAGATAATTACCGTCCCATCAACATTACTTCCGTAGTTTCACGTGTAATGGAAAAGATTGTAAAGAAGCAAATTGTTCAGTATTTGCTCTCGAGTGACTTAATATTCCCTTTTCAATACGGTTTCCTAAATAGATCGTGCATTACTTGTCAGTTAGATTGTTTTGACCACATTACTGAATGTGTTGGCAAAGGTCGTTCAGCAGAAACATTACTTCTAGATGTTAGGAAAGCTTTTGATAATGTCCCACATAACAGACTCATATTGAAACTCCTATCTTATGGAATAAGTCGAAGGCTACTTGAGTGGATAACTTCCTTTCTTACAGGAAGGTAACAGTTAGTTAAAGTCAACCATCACTTATCTACATCCAAACCGATAACCAGCGGCGTGATACAAGGTAGTGTTCTTGGCCTTACCTCATTCATTGTATTCATAAATGATATTGTCTCTATGATCAAGTATGGCAAGCCATACCGCTTTGCAGATGATCTCAAAGTTGTCTATGATTTAGACTATAATAATATGAATATCGCTAGCAAAATCCAACAAGACCTAAATAGTCTATGTGATTGGAGTGAAAAGTGGCAGTTAACATTCAATCCAGCTAAGTCTGGGATAACATACTTCGGTCGTTGGAAACCTAGCACGTGTCTATACTTGTACGGTGACCCTAACTCAAACACGAGCACAGTCACAGATCTCGGGGTAACATACTCAGATCATACCTTTACTGAACATGCAAATAAGGTGGTATCTGAGTGTAAACGTCTAACCGGCTTTATGCTACGCGACTTTTACACTACAGAAGCCAGATTAGCTATATATAAGATATGCATTCGCCCCAAACCTGAATACTGTGCCCACTTATACAGTAGCCTTAGATGAGCAGACAGAAAAAAAGTTGAAAGTGTCCAAAGATTCCTCACGAAACGCATATTAGGCTATGGTCAGCAAATAGAATACCTTGACAGATGTATTCGACTGGAGTTAGAGCCCTTATGGTTAAGGAGAGTGAAATTCAATTTATTTCTCTTATTCAAAGTTAAAAGAAAGCACTGTAACAGTAACTCGTCCATAACCTGGGCTAATCCTAAATCGTATGGACTACGCGACCATAACTGCCTTCTCAAGGTTAACACCCATAAACTCACCACTAGAGCTAACTTCTCCACCATTAAGTATTGCAAACTTTGGAACCAAATGCCCTCTTAGATTACATCCTGTGAAAGGCCCGACAGTTTCAAAAGGAGCCTAGAAAAACATGTTAACATGTCCATTCTCGCCCGCCTCTCAACTGCTGGTAGAGTGGAGAGACAATGGCATTTCAATATTTAACTATAGAAAATACACTAGTTCCTAGACTAACATAATAATACTTAGTAATTATGTAGGTTCAATACTTGAAATTAGATTATCATTAAAATACTTAAAATGATTAAAATACTTAAGCGGTAAATGTTCTGTTGGTTTACCGCTCTTATTTCCCTTATAACACTCAGTTATTGAGCCTAATGTATTCTTTGATAATACGAATTATGACACTAATTATGCTCTTATTATACACAGATTGATTTACTTTACGACTACCTGTAGTACTAACTACCCTTCTGTAGTATTGTTAACCAAATGCTAAAATTTTGTTGGTTCTGTTAATATCTTTTTATAAGGTGTGTAGACAGGTTACTTTGCAATGTCAAATGTTTACTATATACAAGACTGTCATGATAATTTAGTACACTAAGTCCTGCCAATCGACCTTAACTTCAGTTCATACTACCTACATTGATCCCTAACTATATTGTTCTGCTGAATCTTGCTCCACTATTCACAAAACCTATTCTTTTTATTCTTTAAGGTTTTAACTTCTTGTGAAGTAATCTGTTCATTAGGACGCATGCATACATGTCTAATGTTCATAAAGATGTACCCGGAGACCTATTGGAAGCACTCATTAAGAAAGCTAGGACTATGGAATATGAGGTACGAACATGTCTGGTACTAAGCAATATATTTGCGGTAGCCATAATAATCATAGTCTCAGAGCCTAACATCAAAGAAGGAGGGAGGGTGGCGCTAGCTGATCAGTAGATATGGTGGTGGTCACTAAGGTGAATCACCCTATTCTGCAGGAACAGCAATATGCAATTTGAAGGCTCGAGATATTTCTGATTTTTATGAGGGCTTAGATCTTTATCTTGAAAAAGATAATAATGAACGCCTAGACAGGCCATGCTTCTGCCTTTAAATATATACCATTCACTCAGCCTATTGTTGATATGTGACCATGTGGGATCTGCACAGATTTATGGGGCATCTTATAAACTAACTTGCTGTCCATTGTCGGATCTTTAAATATCACTTCACAATGTCTCATCTGATTCATTTTCTAATAACGTCTTTACTTGATCCTCATTATATCTCATTAAACCTAACATTTTATAGTTCTTTATGAATTTGATTCGACTTATTCAATTCCTATTCTCTGTAGGGTACGGTTGTGCACCGAATGCACAAAAAGGCATAAAAAACCGGCATAAGGGCAAAATGAATTAAAACTAAAAGTGGACATCATGATAGTGCAAACCGTACAGGAAGCATTATACATTGCAAATGAACGTTGCCAGCCTAAGGAGTTTACTCCATTAATGCATTTATTAGTGATACTTGCACTTACCCATTTCATTACACTTTATTGATTCACCTTGGCACTTTTACTTTTCTAAAACAGCTTTCAATCCGTTGTAAACGTTGCACTTACCTCACTGTTGTTTGGTTATCGTATGCCTACAACCACGGGATGAAAACGAAACGAAGTCGATTTTCCCCCGCAACCTGGGGGACAACTGTAAAACTCAACAACTATGCGGCCTGGTTGAGACAATGAGTGTATTTATATATATACATATCAAATATTTAGCTGTTGAAACATTATTAACTTGTAGACAATCTACGATTTGAGGCCATATCATACTTGATTGTGCCTGTAAAAATGGCATGCATTTTCATGTAAATTTATATGTTTATGTGAAATATATTAGTATTATTATTAAGATGACCATTTGACGAGTCGCATTATCTTCTCACCATAAAATATTAGAACGTTAGAGGCCATCATAACCTCCGAGGCCATAGCTCTGAGGTTCGCCTTCAAATTGCTTTCAATAAAATAATGGAAGATTTGTCCCCCGACTCCCCAGCACTGACTGCCTCACCTCATAAATCGCCGACCACTGCAGTTAAGAAACCCTTTTGCTAAGGTTATTCGTGTGTCAACATGCATGTTTTCCATGCTACTTGAATTTGGATCTACGATACATTCACCAGCTTCAACTTTGTATTCGAGAATCATTCTCTTGACAAGATCATCATACACTTTCACCCCCGACATTTCATTTCCTTTGCAGACTGTGGGGTCGATGACGTGTTTCTTCTCGAGTGCAAAATGAATTTTAAAAGTTTATTAAAAGGAACAAACTACTTCTCAGAATGATAGACTGATTTCCATCAGTAATATCATGTAATGTTTCACTTGCAGCATCTATATAATTAATTCAACATAGACATTGAACAATCAATACCTCTGTGGTCCACCTTGCTAGGAGTGGGCGAGGATGCATGTAAAATCGCGGTTTCTGAAGCTTACCTTGACATAAATAAACGCGTTATAATGAATGAAATAAAATAGCCAAACTTTGTATTCATAGAACTTCCAAATGGATACATTTAGTTTGTATGGCAGTATGACTGTTATTTGCCCTGGCTGATGGAGTTAGATTTTAAGTTTCACTGCGCTAACGAAACGGTATCCCACAATTCTTTCCACTTTCCTTGTGTTTCCCACTCTTTCCCACAGTGCCACTGTCTGCAGAAAAAAGTTGCCCCATTTCCTACTGTGCTTACTTTCAAACAGAAAATTCCCAACATTTTTACACACATATCCCAGGTCTAAAATAGTTTTGCGGCTGGAACTCATTGAGCAAGTTTGTGAAACCTAGTATACTTAATCAAGTGTTATGTAATTAAATATGATACCTCACTAGTATCAGCTCAGGCTTGGGAAGGATCACACTAAGGTTTAGGCTAAGGACAGGTAAGGGTTATTTTAGCCTATTGAGGGCGACATCAGGGTTGACTCAAGTTCCAATAGCCCTAGTCTAAGGATGCTTTCACGTTGGGTCTAGGTTGAGGAAAGATTAGAGTTATTATTAGGATTAGGAGACCTAGACAACTACTTGCATATTTTGCTGTTTAGCTATTCTGTTCATACTCCAATCCAAAAGTAAGAGGTATTTTCGTCAAACGTTAGAAAAAGTTATTCTGTGTAACAGTTTCGTGCCTCTAGTCTGTTATTTTGCAGCAATATACGTATTTTGTGCGTAAATTTCGTTGTGTGGTTATGCGCTCTAGTTTATTCATTCGATTGCACTATCTGGTGCCTAGCGTTTTACTTCGCCCAATTAAAACTATGTCACACGGTCCTATATCAGTTATTTTTTTATTCGAAGACCCTAGACAAAGAGAAAATATCATACTATAGACTTCGTGGAAAATCCTGTACATTATATAAACACCATCCTACCAAATCAACGTGTTTTCAATATTATAGCGATTGTGGTTTAGTGTGAAGTAATCCTGGAACTTTGGTGGGCTGCAAAGTATAGCGCATCGATTAGTTCCTGCATTCGGATCAAAATAATTGAGCTTTGTTCGTTACACCTACAATATTTCTAAAGGTTTGATTTATCACCTGTTGTTAATATACTGAAACTCGGCCTGCGAAATTGGGGCTACCGATATTCACGCTGAAAATTTCATACTTGTGCCAAAAATACGGTATGGAATCAAGCTGTAAATCTAAAAAAATCTAAAAAATCTTCTAAAGTTACAAAAAACAGCGGTAAAGTATTTTTCACAGATCTCTTGGGATCATTCAAAGTCGAATGGAGGTTCTGGTCCTCATCTTAGGAATAATAAATTCTTTTAAGTGATAAATACCATCCACTTCAGGAAATGCTGTATCAAAACCTAGGTATTTCGTTCTGAGTGAGGGGGACTATGTTAATGCTCACTGCAGTTTTTGTATAGTTTAACAAACCTCTGCCAGTCGAACGTGGTCTAGGATTATGTAGTGGAAATATGAAGTCGTGGTCAATTTGGATGTCATCTTTGACAGTGGACAGTCCCTCTGGCGAATATTCACTCTTCTAGCGGTAAATAATTCCCCAAAATTATTGACCACAGCAATCACTCACCATTGGATGCTGACCACCACTTTTTAAGTCGACTTGTTTAGCTGAAGGCTTCCGGTCAAGCATCCCCGCCATTTGGTACCCCGTCGTGTCACGTGCACGATCACTAGCCAGCTAGGAGTTCGTCTGAAGGCTTGCCTTGGTCCCGAAATATATCACTTAGTTTGGACGATCAATTATTGGCTTTTGCTTTGTCTTTGGTACGCGAGAATAAATTAATTAGAAGTTGCTGAACGAGATATCCGTCAACCCTTAAACTGGTGAGCCCAACCGCGAACTTCATCCACGATAAATCCGCAGATAACCCCGGTGAGTTCGTTCCATTTTGTATTTGTTCTTGTATTATTATTATTGTATTATTATTGTATCCTTTAGTTCCTAGAGGAACATAGGGCTTCAGCTGCGCACCTCCATTGACTTCGGTTTTCTGACAACTTTTTCACCCTGCTCCAGGTCTGCCCACATGCTTTCATCTCCTCTTCACATGACCTCCTCCAAGTCACCCTTGGACGACCAACTCGCCGCCTCCCTTTCGGGTTCCACTCGAGGGCTTGTCTAGTGATGTCACTTGATGGTTTCCTCAGCGTATGGCCAATCCATCTCCATTTCTTTCTGCCTATTTGTTTCACAATCGGTTCCTGATTGGTTCGCTCCCAGAGATCCCTGTTGCTGATCTTTTCTGGCCATCTGATCTTGAGTATTGAGCGGAGACAGTTGTTAATGAAGGTTTGAAGTTTGTTTGAGATGCTCTTTATGACTCGCCAAGTCTCTGATCCGTATAGTAGCACTGACTTCACATTGGAGTTGAAAATCCGGATCTTATTTTTGATGCTGATTGCTGTTGACCTCCACACAGATTTGAGAGTAATGAAAGCTTGTCTTGCTTTTCCGATTCTGGCTTTGATGTCCTCGTCAGTTCCGCCTGTAGTTGAGACGATGCTTCCCAGGTAGGTGAAGGAGGTTGTTTCTTTCAGGTTCTTCCCATTTATGCTTATTGTGGTCTGTTGTTGCTGTTGATGTTGGCAAGGAATCTTCATCATCTCTGTTTTATCTATGTTCACGTGAAGTCCTATCTTTGATGCTTCTTCTGCCAACTTGTTACTTTTCATTTGCATATCTTCCAGTTTATGGGAAATCAGACATATATCATCGGCGAAATCCAGATCCTCCAAGTCTTTTGTGTCAGTCCATTTTATGCCTGTTCCCTCGTTGGTTGCCGTTGTCTGTCGCATTATCCAATCAATTGCAATCAGGAAGATCATTGGTGATAGTAGACAGCCTTGCCTCACTCCCGTCCTCACTTCGAAGGCTTCCGTAAGTTTCCCGTTGTGGATTACTTGGCATGCAGCATTGTCGTATAACTGTTGGATGAGGTGTATAATTGTCGATGGGACCCCGTAGTAGCGAAGTAGTTTCCAAATGACCTCTCGATCGACGCTGTCGAAGGCCTTTTCAAAGTCGATGAAGTTGAGATAGAGAGGTGACTGCCATTCCAAGCTTTGTTCAATGATGATCCGTAGAGTGGCGATTTGATCAATACATGATTTGTTTCTCCTGAATCCAGCCTGTTCCGGACGAAGTTTTTCATCTAGGGCTTGTTTGATTCTCTCCAGGATGATGCGACTTAGTATCTTGCTTGGAATGGACAGAAGCATAATTCCACGCCAGTTTTTACATTGACTTAAGTCTCCTTTCTTTGGAAGTTTGAATAAGTAACTGTTCTTCCAATCCTCGGGTACTTTGCCCTCTTTCCACACCTTCTCCAGTAGTGGTGTCATCAAGTCCGCTGTTGTCTCTGGGTCTATTTTCAAAGCCTCTGCTGGGATTCCATCTGGTCCCGGTGTTTTCCCAGTTTTAAGCATCTTGATTGCATTCAGGACTTCTGATTTCGTCGGGGGGTCAGTGTTCACTGGTAGTTCTGCTTCCGTTGTTGGTATTGCTGGACGTGTTGTAGGTGGCGGACGATTTAGAAGTCTTTTGAAGTGTTCAACCCAGTGCTTTCTCTGTTCCACCTCTTTGGTGATTGACTTTCCATTGTCGTCCTTTATTGGCTTAATCTGTGTCGAACGTTTGCCCGAAAGGTTCCTAGTTGTTTGGTAGAGTGTGGCGAGGTCTCCTTTGCCTGCAGCTTGTTCTGCTTCGTTTGCCATGGTTTCATAATATTTTCTTTTGTCTTCCCTGGCACTTTTCTTCACTCTTTTGTTCAGTGTATTGTAGCTTGCATTCAGCTCCTGTTTTTGTTGCTCGTCCGTGCACTGGATAATCTTTTGCTTCACTGTCCTTCTCTCTTCTATTAGTTTCCAAGTGTCCGTAGTGAGCCACTGTTTGTCCTGTCTCTTTTTTCTGCCTAGAATTTCTATGCAGGTTTGGCTCCACACCGTTTTCAAGTTGTTCCAGTGCTTTTCAACGCCGACCTCTTCGCTAGTGTTGATTTGTGTCTCGGCTTTGTCCTTTATGCTTGCAATGAAGATGTCCTTTGTAGCCTGGTCCTTCAGCTTTTGAGTGTTGAACTTGGCTTGTGGTCTATCTGCAGCTCCTGATTCCCTGAAAGCTTTTAATTTGATTTGGATTGTCCCTTGTACGAGATAGTGGTCTGAGCCAACGTCTGCTCCTCTTCTTGCTTTTGTGTCCAGTAGGCTGCGCCTCCACTTCCTTGAGATTGAGATGAAGTCGATTTGGTTTTTGGTTTGCCCGTCTGGTGACACCCATGTAGCCTTGTGGATATCTTTGTGCTTGTATACACTGCCACCAATCACCAGTTCGTTGAAGGCGCAGAAGTCGGCGAAGAGTTCTCCGTTTTCATTCATTTCTCCTAGAGCTTCTCTACCCATGATGAGTTCCCTTCCCGTATTGTCTGGTCCCAGTTTGGCGTTCATGTCTCCCATTAGTATTTTCATGTCGCCAGCTGGAGTATTGTCCATTGTTGCCTGTAGTTGCCTGTAGAATTCTTCTTTCTTCTCGAGGTCTGCGTTGTTTGTGGGTGCATAACATTGTATGATTGACACTTTCCTTCCTTTGGAGTTGAACCTGGCGGTCATTATCCTGGACGAAATCGCCTCCCATTGTATCAGGGCTTTCGTTGCCGTTGGTGACATCATGATAGCCACGCCCTCGGTGTGCGTGTGGTTATCTTCTGGGTGACCGGAGTAGATCACTGACTCACCTGTTGACAATTTGGTGAGTCCACTCCCATTCCATCTGCTCTCACATATTCCCAGCACTTGTATTCCGTATCTTTTCATCTCGTTGGCGATCTGGGCAGCTTTTCCAGTCTCGTACATAGTTCGGACGTTCCATGTTCCTACACAGACTTTTTCTTTTGGTGCAAGGAGGTTCACATACTGAAGTTCTGTAGCAATTTTTGTTTACAGGGTGGGGTTGCTAGCCTCACGCCTGAGAAAAGAATGATTACATTAAGTAAAAGTTTAGAGAGAAGCAACTTTTTGGGTTGCTCCCCTCAAAATCAGAAAATAACGGACAAACAATGAGAACAACATCAACAAAGGAAACAGTTCACACAAAAAAGGGCAAAAAGCGACGACAACTATACAATAAGACAACATGCAATATAGTTCAGTATATGTAACTAAAATGATATCTTAACCATAAACTCACTGACTTGGAGCAACTTGAACATATAAATCCAACAATATATACAATTATAGATGTGTTTATGTTTAAAAATTCCACAAATCCAAACAGTGAGTTATGTGTATTATCTGTCAATAAGATTGTATTTTTTGGATTCAGTGTTCGAAAGGTTAATAATTGTTCTTGTACCATATATTATTCGACATCATTTTCGTCATGAGTGATCTTAGTCCCAAGGTCATCCGTATCCGCTCAACTCCTAAAACCATTCAGCTCGTACCATACTGGCCAGATAATCCTGAAACGTGGTTTCTGCTAGCTGAAGCAGATTTTTGTGAGCACGGGATAACCGATCAACGTTCACAGTTACTTGCAGTTATTCACGCCCTACCGCGGGAATTCAGCAAGTACGTAACATCACAGATGTTCAGTCCCGAGGTAAGTAACTCGTACGAGTTTCTCAAAGCATCCCTCCTCAGGAGAAACGTTCTCACGGACCGACAACGTCTACATGAATTATTTCGTAACATCGAGTTAGGAGATCAGTCAGCCGTGAGCATGCTGACAAGAATGAAAGAAGTCGTCGGACAAAGTCGGTTCGACGAAGGACTGTTTAGAGAACTCTTCTTAACCAAGCTGCCACAGTCTGTACAGACCGTACTTGTGACACTTCAGGGTACTGTAATAGAGGACTTAGCTATTACTGCAGAAAGGATTCTAGAAATAACAAAACGGTCAGTTCCCGAAATATGCTCGATGACGAAGCAGACTTCGGGTAAGGATACTGCAATGATAGAGTTATGCAACTCCATCCAGCAGATATTTAGGTCAAACATGAATTCTAACTCCTCCGAGCGTCGTCCTAAATCTCCTCAACGCAGGAGCTCACGTAGTCGATCTAAGTCCAAACCACGTTCTCTGAAAAACCCTGACTGGTGCTGGTACCACAACACCTATGGCCAAGAAGCGAAGTATTGCCGTAAGCCTTGTAACCTCGGAAATGTCTCAAAGTCTGTGGGAAACTATCCCGCCGGCACGCGTTAGCGGCAACCGTCGCCGGTGGCACTAGCCACCTAATTTACATCCATGATGTGATAAGCCAGACTCGATACTTAGTCGACACAGGCGCCGAAGTCAGCGTCCTTCCTGCTACAGCATCAGATCGACAGAAGGAATCTACTTTCAACTTACAGGCTGCAAATGGAAAACCAATCGCAACCTTTGGTAGAAAATACGTCTGTCTGAACGTAGGTTTACGCAAACCTATTCGATGGATTTTCCTTCTCGCTGACGTTACAATGCCCATCATTGTCACGGACCTACTTAATCATCATGCTTTACTCGTAGACGTCCGCTGAAAACGACTGATTGACAAAACTACTAGTTTGTCTATTATAGGCATCATCTGCATAGGCCCCAGCTTGTCACTCGTTAAGATAAAGGCGATCCTTGATCCAACTTTTAAACCGATCGTTGATAAATGTCTGGAACTTAATTTCCCGTCTAACGACCTGCCGGGCATAACCAGCAATGTTATGCACCACATCATTACCACAGGACAACCTGTGACATCTAAAGCACGACGATTAGCTCCTGACAAACTGAGAATCGCCAGGAATGAATTTGACCATATGCTTACCCTTGGCATCATTCGACCTTCGAATAGCCCATGGGCATCCCCACTTCATATGGTTCCGAAAAAGGATAGCAATGATTGGCGACCCACCGGTGATTACCGGTGAGTGAATGCCAAAACAACCCCCGATTGCTACCCGTTGCCTCATATACACGACCTGACGGCAACCTTATCCGGCGCGACTATATTCTCCAAAATCGACTTGGTTAAAGCGTATAACCAAATCCCGATGGCAACAGAAGATATCCCGAAAACGGCTATCATTACGCCTTTCGGACGTTTTGAATTTCTACAAATGCCATTCGGTCTTCGGAATGCAGCCCAAACATTCCAACGCTTCATTGATGAAGTATTTCGCGGTCTCGACTTCGTATACGCATACTTAGACGACTGCCTCATTGCCAGTCCAGACAAGGAAACTCACCTTAGGCACTTGGACTTGGCATTTGAACGGGTACGCCAACATGGTGTTACCATTAATATTCAAAAGTGTCAAATCGGTGTTGACTCACTCGACTTCCTGGGTCACACTAGTTTAGTTTAATAATGTATATTCTCATATAAACATATAAATTTACATGAAAATGCAAGCCATTTTTACAGGCACAATCAAGTATGATATGGCCTCAAATCGTAGATTGTCTACAAGTTAATAATGTTTCAACAGCTAAATATTTGATATGTATATATATAAATACACTCATTGTCTCAACCAGGCCGCATAGTTGTTGAGTTTTACAGTTGTCCCCCAGGTTGCGAGGGAAAATCGACTTCGTTTCGTTTTCATCCCGTGGTTGTAGGCATACGATAACCAAACAACAGTGAGGTAAGTGCAACGTTTACAACGGATTGAAAGCTGTTTTAGAAAAGTAAAAGTGCCAAGGTGAATCAATAAAGTGTAATGAAATGGGTAAGTGCAAGTATCACTAATAAATGCATTAATGGAGTAAACTCCTTAGGCTGGCAACGTTCATTTGCAATGTATAATGCTTCCTGTATGGTTTGCACTATCATGATGTCCACTTTTAGTTTTAATTCATTTTGCCCTTATGCCGGTTTTTTATGCCTTTTTGTGCATTCGGTGCACAACCGTACCCTACAGAGAATAGGAATTGAATAAGTCGAATCAAATTCATAAAGAACTATAAAATGTTAGGTTTAATGAGATATAATGAGGATCAAGTAAAGACGTTATTAGAAAATGAATCAGATGAGACATTGTGAAGTGATATTTAAAGATCCGACAATGGACAGCAAGTTAGTTTATAAGATGCCCCATAAATCTGTGCAGATCCCACATGGTCGCATATCAATAATTGGCTGTGATCAGATTAATTGACGTTACTGGATTTCCGCAAATATGTTAATAAAGTAAATTTTTGGATCCGCTGCAGTTAGAAGGAAGTAATATAAAAGTTGAACACTTCACCATTGCCTATCTTTCCTGAAAACTTTCATTTCCTTTTCCCATTCTGTTGTTATGAAAGCCTACTGTGGTTGTCAATATCAGATACATTGTCCCTCTTGTCGAGTATGGCACTAAGCAATTGAAAAGTTCATGCTTTAGCATCATTCTGAAGTTTAAAAGATGTTTCACTTATTTAAAATAAAGTTATGATGGATACTGAAGTAACACTTGTTTTTATCTGCTCAGTGTACCCTCTCAGGAGGTTTCTTAGCAGCAATTAGCAGTCTTCTTATTGATTTGGTAGGGAGCTTGAATTCACGTTTAGTTTCATCATCCATCCCTTTACAGATAATAGCATGCAGTAAATGCATATACTTAAGCATTCAGAACTGAACGTCACAAAGCCCATCTTGGTAAGCTGTTTAAAGATAAATGTTTGAAAAAATATGACTCATTAGTGTAGCTTCCATATCCTTCATAGCTACAGATAACTGCTGGGAGGGTTAAGAATACTTTGGTGACTTGAAAATGAATGGCTACTGGGACCGATATGCATTAAGCAACAGGTGTACTAATGGTAGTATGCAGGTGCAAGCTACTCTTCGAGAGAAAACTAATACTATTTGTAGGCAGTGTTACGTTTCAGAAGGACCATCCATAATATTCTTCGCGTACAAATTCACACTGATTTCATGGCAAGTTGATGCCATTTTATGCAGTAAGCAGTGGCGGTCTTCCAAAATTCCTTGTGACAGTGTAAATTCCACTAGTATTCCACATTTGGCTGAAAATGTTCGACCATGTAGTTCGTCAAAATTCAACCACTTGTCTCGTTTATCATATATATGATTTCTTCGATGCTGCCTGAGCGATTTCATCTATCATGGATGAAAAAAATGTTTAAGCTTCTCAGAAGGGATATCTATATCATGTTTGTGAACCTATTCTCTATCGAAAACCTAAATCTCATAGCATAACTGCTATGACATTAGCCAGTGCTTGCAGTCAACCTCCGACCTGAAAATCATAGACAACTAACAAATATCGAACATTTAAGGCCCTCAAACAAAAATGAAAGCGGTTTCTATATTTAATGACATCAGAAGCATGTCTTCCGTCGTAACGACTCATCTAGGATGTCAGGAAACCTTTAGGCGTAACTACGAACACAGTACGGGAAAATACCGTTTCCTTCAATCGCAGAAGGCAAAACCTAGCTAAATATATCTGTCAGCCAACTCTCATAAACTGTCACTGTCCAGCTCTTACAACGCTGGACCTCACGTTATCCCTGGAAGACTTTCAGAAACACTTTGTATTAACCAACGCAAAAATCAGAACACAGATTGGCGACTCAAGAATCCTTGATTCTCACGCCAACATGTAACCAACAATAAGATGATTACACAAGGTCTAAGAATAAATGCTATGACGATAAATCACGGTAATACTTCTGATAGTTTTTATCTTCCTTTGAACAGCGAACGATGAGACGATGACTGCCGGATTGATGGCATCCGCGAAAAATGTTGAGGAGTTGGGTTTGAGCAAACAACCATGAATTGATCGTTCGATCTTCAACTACATTAACAATATCCCATTTTTGTGAAAAGAGATGCTTCTAACCTCTTGATTTGCATGAACACGGTAACCCATACAATGAGCGACAGCCCACAACAAATCCTCATCCTCACTCAGCGAATGAAATCAGTGCGGACTTCATGTATGAGCTATTTGATATAACCGGAATATTAAAACACTGATGGACCCAGATAAAACTAAGCATTTTGGTGGTGGTAGCCTTGTGGTTTAAGCAAGCCGCCAGGCGGTTCGCAGTTAGTTATCACGCTTCGAGGTCAGCCACTCCCTCAGCATGGGGTTATTTCTTCCTGCCAGATCATTTGTTTGCGGATGATATGGTATTGTCCTGATCTTTTGATACCCAGCTGTTTCAAACGCGAAGTGAATTCTCCACTTCCAAAACAAGGGCCCTGACCTGTCAACATGATCTTTGGCACACGCGGTCTAAGTCGACACGTAGAACTACTGAATCAGTCACGGTTCTCGCGCGTTGATTACAGATAACGATGGAGTCTTCCCATCCTTTAGCGTGTTCCACCATCACCGAGAGGTACTGAATGCCACTGGATTTCGGCGAAAACGGACCCATCACATATACCAACCACAAATCACCTACTGCCTCTAACTGGGATTGACTGCAGAGGCGGTCGTATGCACGGATCTCCCTTGATCGACTGGCACCGAGGACACCTAAGTACATCCTTCGCTACATCTTCTCTCATGCCTGACCAATATATCCTTTGTCTCAAGAGGTCGATTGTTCTGGGGACTTCTCTATATACTAGCTGGTGATATTCTTATATAATCTCATGGTGTAGAGACAAATCAACTTACATCGTTCTCCCGCCAAGTCAGAGCCCCGTAGGCGTTTCCCGTTAATCCGCTATACTGAGTGGTGTAGTCGGGTACTTACTCGCCATAGGCTGATTCACTTCTGTTCTGTTGATGATAACCTGCATGACTATGTCCAGAGTAGGGTCAGGATTCTGATGGTGGATAAGTCTTATTGCGCATTGTTCCGATGCATGCAATCCGTAAACAATCTCCGGTAACTCAGCTCCATCTTCCGATCTGGATAGAGATTCCACCAGAAAATCTCTTCGGCAGGGACGCATAAGATCGTAAAGTCGTACTCTTGCAGGCGCAAAATCCGCCACAACAATTTCCCAGATGGCTTTCTCATCGTCCCCAGAAACTGCAGAGATTTGCAATCAGTTTCGATGTGGAGCTGTCAGCTTAGAAATATAGGTCACAATTTTTCTACTGCCCATTCTACCGCTAAACATCCCTTCTCCATCGTTGAACACCTCCGTTTTGTGTTAAAACGTGACTGGCGTATTCGACAACTCCTTTACCCTGTTTAAGTGCTGCGACTGTATGGCAGTCAGCCAGATCTGTGCCCACGGTGAACTGTTTTCTGGGTACAGGCAGTTTTCGCGTCATTTTTTTATGGCCTGGAAGCCGCTTGGTGTTGTCGAATATCTTCGGTGAATCTTTCGACCAAACAGTTTTAGACTGTCCAGAGGGGACGCTATTTCGCTGAAGTTCTTCACTAACCAACGATAAAACGCTGCTCTCCCCTGGAACTGCCTTAGCTTCCTCCTGGAGTTCGGGGCAGCAGTGATCTTTATCGACAAGATTTTCTCCAGAAGTGGTTTTATCTCACCGTTGACTATTTTATGACCCTACAGGGTAACACTGTGTCTGGCTAATTCAGATTTTGTTTCGCCGATGGGCAGTCAAAACTCTTCAACGCTTTTTAACGCGGCTTTAACATAAAGCATATGGTCGCCTTCGTTTTAAATGTGGATGGCGTGATCATCAGTGTGCAGCTCCAAATTCTTCAGGTTTCTAAGTAGCATGGTCATCAGTCGTCTGAAGGTAAGCGCTGCACCTGCTAATCCAAATGGCATGCGTTCAAACCGATTCTGTTTCTGGCTCATTGTGAACGCCATCTTATCTCTGGAATTGTGTTTCATCGGGGTCTGCTGAAGGTCTAACAACTTAAACGAATTTGTGCCCTTTAGAGGACCCCAGGTCTTAGCATGGACATGGTCTCAGCTCTGTTAAGCTGTTTGGCTGCCTTCTTCTCTAAAAGAACTGGAGAGTTATTCGGACCGTCAGCCTCTTCAATAATTTCAACATGTAACTTTCACTTGTCGCTCGAATGTACCCTCTAAATGAAATGATACCCATCGTGTTGTGAATAGCGTCATTTTGTAACTGCTTATCACAATAACTGTTAGGGTCCCCATTTTCAGCGAATAGATGATCGTAATTTTTAACTAACGCAGACATATTCTGGGCTTTCAAAGCCGTAACACTCGCTGTCTCACTTGTCTTACACATGCTGACAGGTCCGTATTTCGTTACCACAGCCGTTTCCTTCTTATCAATTACCGCACCGACCCCTCGCGGAAAATCAGCGAAAAATGCTGTCACAGCAACTGGGGAAAAATAGTAAACGGTAACTGTTGATATAAGTATAAAACTTGGGCACTGTGGTAGAGTATGACTCCATCGTGGAGAAAATTTTATTTTGATAAAATTACAGCGTTATACAGTAATATTTAATGGTGACGTTTAGAGCGCAATTAATACTTCAGCTCATAGTTATATCAAGGCACTACTCACACAACTTTCCTGATTCATCTATATACATTAGTAAAAATTAAACATTTAAACAGAACCAATGTAAGATAAAGTACATTCGGAAATAATATTAGGGCTATCTATAAAATAAAAAAGATGGAAAATAACATGCTTTATAGCAAAAATAAATTGTTAGTATGTTATAATGGGAACTGAATATATGTTGACATTATTTATTATACTGTGATCCGACTGGTAAAAGTACCTTCCATATTTAGAGGTTGACGGATATCTCGTTCAGCAACTTCTAATTAATTTATTCTCGCGTACCAAAGACAAAGCAAAAGCCAATAATTGATCGTCCAAACTAAGTGATATATTTCGGGACCAAAGCAAGCCTTCAGACGAACTCCTAGCTGGCTAGTGATCGTGCACGTGACACGACGGGGTACCAAATGGCGGGGATGCTTGACCGGAAGCCTTCAGCTAAACAAGTCGACTTAAACAGTGGTGGTCAGCATCCAATGGTGAGTGATTGCTGTGGTCAATAATTTTGGGGAATTATTTACCGCTACAGCTCACTCCCCCCTAGTGGGGTCGTGAGGACCCTAAGACAGAACCAGCCGGAAGTAAAAAAACTCGATGGTTCCCTTTCGGGTGAAAAAATCTTCCGAGCGGCTTGGTGGTATGCCTACTGGTTTGTCTGCCTATGCTAAATGGGTGTTTGTACATAGCTTCCTTGAAGTTGTTCGTTGGATTCCGTGCTTCGTTTGTTTCCTGTCCAGTGCCCGTCGCACCTGGAAAAGAAAACAAGAACGCTAAGAACCATGTCGAGGAAAATGTACGAAATGAGCTTTTTGGTTAAAAAAATTATGTGCATTTACTATACAGTAAAATAATGCTAAGTTCAGAACATCGAAAAAAATACATCTAATTAATTTTTTTGTGTATGTTACATGAACTGTTGGAAAAAAAATTTTTGTGTTCGGTGGTACTGTATATAAAAAAAATTGATACGTCAAAAAAAATAGTCAGTACCACAAACGAATGAGTTGCGTGAATCACACGACTTCGTTAAGTCAAATAAGTGTGCAGATATTCTGGGAACCTTACGGTGCGTCCAGAACGGGTTTTCTTGGGAGGCTCGATAGAAGGTTCGGTAGCTGTCGCTGTGCTAGTGACTTCATCGATGTCTAAACGATCTTCTGTTACTTGTGGATTTTGGGGTACGTTGAGCTCTATGCTAATAGGATTACCCTCCAAGTAAGCCGGTTTCAGACGGTCAATGCTGACGGTGTCCTCGCGGCCGTTTTTGTCCAAGACAAAGAATTTATCAGAACGTTTAATTACTTTATAAGGTCCGTCGTATGGGGGTTCCAGGGGTCTGCGCACAGAGTCGCGACGAACAAATACATGTGAAGAAGTTTTCAAACACGGATGAACGAAAACATCAATGGACTGTGGACGAAGGGGAGCAGGTTTAACTGAACGCATTGCGTTTGTAAGCCTGCTGACGTATGAAGCGTGATCTACCACTGGTGGGAAGCTCGAGGGAGAAACAAATTCACCAGGCAGTCGTAGTGTCGTGCCATATACTAGCTCGGCGCTAGTACAACCAGCATCGGTTTTCAAGGCGTTTCGTATCCCTAGGAGAACTAACGGAAGGGATTCAGTCCAATGGGTGGTGTTTGCAGCTGACAGACCAGCTTTCAGCTGTCTGTGTAGACGTTCTACCATACCATTAGCTTGAGGATGGTAGGCTGTTGTTCGAAATCGCATGCAACCTAATATTTTAGTCAGGGCGAAGAATAAGCCACTTTCGAATTGCCGCCCGCGATCAGTTGTTATGGAAGATGGGCATCCAAAGTTAGCGATCCATCTTTCTACGAAGACGCGTGCGACTGTTTCAGCAGATACGTCCTTGATGGGTACTGCTTCCGGCCATCGTGTGAAGCGATCGATGCAAGTTAAAATATAGGTATATCCATGTGATTCAGGAAGGGGTCCAACCAAATCTATATGGACGTGTTCGAAACGAGCGTCAGGGAGAAGAAAGGTGCCAAGTGGGCTTTTGGTGTGTCTTATCACCTTGCACTTTTGACAAGCTAAGCACGTGTGTGCCCATTCCCTTACTTCTTTATTAATGCCAGGCCAACAAAACCGACTAGTTACGAGCTTGACAGTAGTTCGAATACCTGGGTGAGATAAGCCATGCAACGTATTGAAGACGTTACGGCGATAACTTTTAGGCACGATGGGGCGAGGAGTACTCGTGGAAATGTCACATAGAATAGTATCTCTTCCCATACCTAAGGGTTTCTCAGCTAATTGTAGAGTTGTTTTCGACAACTCATGTTGAAGCTCGGTATCTTCTTTTTGAAGACGAGCCAGTTTTACAAGGTCTATGCCGTCGATTTGGGTGAGGGAACAAACGCGCGACAAGGCATCTGCCACAGTGTTGTTTACTCCGGATACATGGCGAATATCTGATGTAAACTGTGAGACGTAATCCAGTTGTCGTGATTCCCTGGGTGAATACTTATCTGAAGGTGAGTTCAGAGAGTACGTCAGAGGTTTGTGATCAGTAAAAATTATGAATTCACGACCCTCTACCGAATGTCTAAAATGTCGTATAGCACAGTACATAGCCAGAAGTTCTCTGCCGAATGTGCTGTACTTCGTTTCAGCTAATTGAAGGCGCCGGGAGAAAAAGGCAAGTGGTTGCCACTCTTTGTCAACTAGCTGTTGTAGAACTGCGCCGATTGCAGTGTTTGATGCATCAACCGAGATACTTAACGGTGCCGTTGGATCCTGATACATCAGAAGTGTGGCATTCGCAATAGCTTTTTTAATCTGGGTAAAAGCATTTCGAGCAGACGCGTCAAGTTCTATGGACTTGTTATTCCCTCGAAGGAGGTCTGTCAATGGCTGAATCAAAGAGGCACAGTTGGGAATAAAGCGTCGATAATAACTTACTAAGCCGTTAAAAGTGCGGAGACTTTTCACCGTCTGTGGCTCTGGAAAGTTCAGTATAGCCTCGACCTTAGTAGCCAGTGGGCGAATGCCCTTGCAGTCAATAGTGTGACCCAGGAAGTCGAGTGAGTCAACACCGATTTGACACTTTTGAATATTAATGGTAACACCATGTTGGCGTAACCGTTCAAATGCCAAGTCCAAGTGCCTAAGGTGAGTTTCCTTGTCTGGACTGGCAATGAGGCAGTCGTCTAAGTATGCGTATACAAAGTCGAGACCGCGAAATACTTCGTCAATGAAGCGTTGGAATGTTTGGGCTGCATTCCGAAGACCGAATGGCATACGTAGAAATTCAAAAAGTCCGAAAGGCGTAATGATAGCCGTTTTCGGGATATCTTCTGTTGCCATCGGGATTTGGTTATACGCTTTAACCAAGTCGATTTTGGAGAATATAGTCGCGCCGGATAAGGTTGCCGTCAAGTCGTGTATATGAGGCAACGGGTAGCAATCAGGGGTTGTTTTGGCATTCACTCGCCGGTAATCACCGGTGGGTCGCCAATCATTGCTATCCTTTTTCGGAACCATATGAAGTGGGGATGCCCATGGGCTATTCGAAGGTCGAATGATGCCAAGGGTAAGCATATGGTCAAATTCATTCCTGGCGATTCTCAGTTTGTCAGGAGCTAATCGTCGTGCTTTAGATGTCACAGGTTGTCCTGTGGTAATGATGTGGTGCATAACATTGCTGGTTATGCACGGTAGGTCGTTCGACGGGCAATTAAGTTCCGGATACTTGTCAACGATAGGTTGAAAAGTTGGATCAAGGATTGCCTTTATCTTAACGGGTGACAAGCTAGGGCCTATGTAGCTGATGCCTTTGATAGACAGACTAGTAGTATTGTCAATCAGTCGTTTTCGGCGGACGTCTACGAGTAAATCATGATGATTAAGTAGGTCCGTGCCAATGATGGGCATTGTAACGTCAGCGAGAAGGAAAATCCATCGAATAGGTTTGCGTAAACCTACGTTCAGATAGACGTATTTCCTACCAAAGGTTGCGATTGGTTTTCCATTTGCAGCCTGTAAGTTGAAGGTAGGTTCCTTCTGTCGATCTGCTGCTGTAGCAGGAAGGACGCTGACTTCGGCGCCTGTGTCGACTAAGTATCGAGTCTGGCTTATCACATCATGGATGTAAAGTAGGCGGCTAGTGCCACCGGCGACGGTTGCCGCTAACGCGTGCCGGCGGGATAGTTTCCCACAGACTTTGAGACATTTCCGAAGTTACAAGGCTTACGGCAACACTTCGCTTCTTGGCCATAGGTGTTGTGGTACCAGCACCAGTCAGGGTTTTTCAGTGAACGTGGTTTGGACTTAGATCGACCACGTGAGTTCCTGCGTTGAGGAGATTTAGGACGACGGTCGGAGGAGTTAGAATGCATGTTTGACCTAAACATCTGCTGGATGGAGTTGCATAACTCTATCATTGCAGGATCCTTACTCGAAGTCTGCTTAGTCATCGAGCATATTTCGGGAACTGACCGTTTAGTTATTTCTAGAATCCTTTCTGCAGTAATAGCTAAGTCCTCTATTACAGTACCCTGAAGTGTCACAAGTACGGTCTGTACAGACTGTGGCAGCTTGGTTAAGAAGAGTTCTCTAAACAGTCCTTCGTCGAACTGACTTTGGCCGACGACTTCTTTCATTCTTGTCAGCATGCTCACGGCTGACTGATCTCCTAACTCGATGTTACGAAATAATTCATCTAGACGTTGTCGGTCCGTGAGAACGTTTCTCCTGAGGAGGGATGCTTTGAGCAACTCGTACGAGTTACTTACCTCGGGACTGAACATCTGTGATGTTACGTACTTGCTGAATTCCCGCGGTAGGGCGTGAATAACTGCAAGTAACTGTGAACGTTGATCGGTTATCCCATGCTCACAAAAATCTGCTTCAGCTAGCAGAAACCACGTTTCAGCATTATCTGGCCAGTATGGTACGAGCTGAATGGTTTTAGGAGTTGAGCGGATACGGATGACCTTGGGACTAAGATCACTCATGACGAAAATTATGTCGAATAATATATGGTACAAGAACAAATACAAAATGGAACGAACTCACCGGGGTTATCTGCGGATTTATCGTGGATGAAGTTCGCGGTTGGGCTCACCAGTTTAAGGGTTGACGGATATCTCGTTCAGCAACTTCTAATTAATTTATTCTCGCGTACCAAAGACAAAGCAAAAGCCAATAATTGATCGTCCAAACTAAGTGATATATTTCGGGACCAAAACAAGCCTTCAGACGAACTCCTAGCTGGCTAGTGATCGTGCACGTGACACGACGGGGTACCAAATGGCGGGGATGCTTGACCGGAAGCCTTCAGCTAAACAAGTCGACTTAAACAGTGGTGGTCAGCATCCAATGGTGAGTGATTGCTGTGGTCAATAATTTTGGGGAATTATTTACCGCTAGAAGACTGAATATTCGCCAGAGGGACTGTCCACTGTCAAAGATGACATCCAAATTGACCACGACTTCATATTTCCACTACATAATCCTAGACCACGTTCGACTGGCAGAGGTTTGTTAAACTATACAAAAACTGCAGTGAGCATTAACATAGTCCCCCTCACTCAGAACGAAATACCTAGGTTTTGATACAGCATTTCCTGAAGTGGATGGTATTTATCACTTAAAAGAATTTATTATTCCTAAGATGAGGACCAGAACCTCCATTCGACTTTGAATGATCCCAAGAGATCTGTGAAAAATACTTTACCGCTGTTTTTTGTAACTTTAGAAGATTTTTTAGATTTTTTTAGATTTACAGCTTGATTCCATACCGTATTTTTGGCACAAGTATGAAATTTTCAGCGTGAATATCGGTAGCCCCAATTTCGCAGGCCGAGTTTCAGTATATTAACAACAGGTGATAAATCAAACCTTTAGAAATATTGTAGGTGTAACGAACAAAGCTCAATTATTTTGATCCGAATGCAGGAACTAATCGATGCGCTATACTTTGCAGCCCACCAAAGTTCCAGGATTACTTCACACTAAACCACAATCGCTATAATATTGAAAACACGTTGATTTGGTAGGATGGTGTTTATATAATGTACAGGATTTTCCACGAAGTCTATAGTATGATATTTTCTCTTTGTCTAGGGTCTTCGAATAAAAAAATAACTGATATAGGACCGTGTGACATAGTTTTAATTGGGCGAAGTAAAACGCTAGGCACCAGATAGTGCAATCGAATGAATAAACTAGAGCGCATAACCACACAACGAAATTTACGCACAAAATACGTATATTGCTGCAAAATAACAGACTAGAGGCACGAAACTGTTACACAGAATAACTTTTTCTAACGTTTGACGAAAATACCTCTTACTTTTGGATTGGAGTATGAACAGAATAGCTAAACAGCAAAATATGCAAGTAGTTGTCTAGGTCTCCTAATCCTAATAATAACTCTAATCTTTCCTCAACCTAGACCCAACGTGAAAGCATCCTTAGACTAGGGCTATTGGAACTTGAGTCAACCCTGATGTCGCCCTCAATAGGCTAAAATAACCCTTACCTGTCCTTAGCCTAAACCTTAGTGTGATCCTTCCCAAGCCTGAGCTGATACTAGTGAGGTATCATATTTAATTACATAACACTTGATTAAGTATACTAGGTTTCACAAACTTGCTCAATGAGTTCCAGCCGCAAAACTATTTTAGACCTGGGATATGTGTGTAAAAATGTTGGGAATTTCCTGTTTGAAAGTAAGCACAGTAGGAAATGGGGCAACTTTTTTCTGCAGACAGTGGCACTGTGGGAAAGAGTGGGAAACACAAGGAAAGTGGAAAGAATTGTGGGATACCGTTTCGTTAGCGCAGTGAAACTTAAAATCTAACTCCATCAGCCAGGGCAAATAACAGTCATACTGCCATACAAACTAAATGTATCCATTTGGAAGTTCTATGAATACAAAGTTTGGCTATTTTATTTCATTCATTATAACGCGTTTATTTATGTCAAGGTAAGCTTCAGAAACCGCGATTTTACATGCATCCTCGCCCACTCCTAGCAAGGTGGACCACAGAGGTATTGATTGTTCAATGTCTATGTTGAATTAATTATATAGATGCTGCAAGTGAAACATTACATGATATTACTGATGGAAATCAGTCTATCATTCTGAGAAGTAGTTTGTTCCTTTTAATAAACTTTTAAAATTCATTTTGCACTCGAGAAGAAACACGTCATCGACCCCACAGTCTGCAAAGGAAATGAAATGTCGGGGGTGAAAGTGTATGATGATCTTGTCAAGAGAATGATTCTCGAATACAAAGATGAAGCTGGTGAATGTATCGTAGATCCAAATTCAAGTAGCATGGAAAACATGCATGTTGACACACGAATAACCTTAGCAAAAGGGTTTCTTAACTGCAGTGGTCGGCGATTTATGAGGTGAGGCAGTCAGTGCTGGGGAGTCGGGGGACAAATCTTCCATTATTTTATTGAAAGCAATTTGAAGGCGAACCTCAGAGCTATGGCCTCGGAGGTTATGATGGCCTCTAACGTTCTAATATTTTATGGTGAGAAGATAATGCGACTCGTCAAATGGTCATCTTAATAATAATACTAATATATTTCACATAAACATATAAATTTACATGAAAATGCATGCCATTTTTACAGGCACAATCAAGTATGATATGGACTCAAATCGTAGATTGTCTACAAGTTAATAATGTTTCAACAGCTAAATATTTGATATGTATATATATAAATACACTCATTGTCTCAACCAGGCCGCATAGTTGTTGAGTTTTACAGTTGTCCCCCAGGTTGCGAGGGAAAATCGACTTCGTTTCGTTTTCATCCCGTGGTTGTAGGCATACGATAACCAAACAACAGTGAGGTAAGTGCAACGTTTACAACGGATTGAAAGCTGTTTTAGAAAAGTAAAAGTGCCAAGGTGAATCAATAAAGTGTAATGAAATGGGTAAGTGCAAGTATCACTAATAAATGCATTAATGGAGTAAACTCCTTAGGCTGGCAACGTTCATTTGCAATGTATAATGCTTCCTGTATGGTTTGCACTATCATGATGTCCACTTTTAGTTTTAATTCATTTTGCCCTTATGCCGGTTTTTTATGCCTTTTTGTGCATTCGGTGCACAACCGTACCCTACAGAGAATAGGAATTGAATAAGTCGAATCAAATTCATAAAGAACTATAAAATGTTAGGTTTAATGAGATATAATGAGGATCAAGTAAAGACGTTATTAGAAAATGAATCAGATGAGACATTGTGAAGTGATATTTAAAGATCCGACAATGGACAGCAAGTTAGTTTATAAGATGCCCCATAAATCTGTGCAGATCCCACATGGTCACATATCAACAATAGGCTGAGTGAATGGTATATATTTAAAGGCAGAAGCATGGTCTGTCTAGGCGTTCATTATTATCTTTTTCAAGATAAAGATCTAAGCCCTCATAAAAATCAGAAATATCTCGAGCCTTCAAATTGCATATTGCTGTTCCTGCAGAATAGGGTGATTCACCTTAGTGACCACCACCATATCTACTGATCAGCTAGCGCCACCCTCCCTCCTTCTTTGATGTTAGGCTCTGAGACTATGATTATTATGGCTACCGCAAATATATTGCTTAGTACCAGACATGTTCGTACCTCATATTCCATAGTCCTAGCTTTCTTAATGAGTGCTTCCAATAGGTCTCCGGGTACATCTTTATGAACATTAGACATGTATGCATGCGTCCTAATGAACAGATTACTTCACAAGAAGTTAAAACCTTAAAGAATAAAAAGAATAGGTTTTGTGAATAGTGGAGCAAGATTCAGCAGAACAATATAGTTAGGGATCAATGTAGGTAGTATGAACTGAAGTTAAGGTCGATTGGCAGGACTTAGTGTACTAAATTATCATGACAGTCTTGTATATAGTAAACATTTGACATTGCAAAGTAACCTGTCTACACACCTTATAAAAAGATATTAACAGAACCAACAAAATTTTAGCATTTGGTTAACAATACTACAGAAGGGTAGTTAGTACTACAGGTAGTCGTAAAGTAAATCAATCTGTGTATAATAAGAGCATAATCAGTGTCATAATTCGTATTATCAAAGAATACATTAGGCTCAATAACTGAGTGTTATAAGGGAAATAAGAGCGGTAAACCAACAGAACATTTACCGCTTAAGTATTTTAATCATTTTAAGTATTTTAATGATAATCTAATTTCAAGTATTGAACCTACATAATTACTAAGTATTATTATGTTAGTCTAGGAACTAGTGTATTTTCTATAGTTAAATATTGAAATGCCATTGTCTCTCCACTCTACCAGCAGTTGAGAGGCGGGCGAGAATGGACATGTTAACATGTTTTTCTAGGCTCCTTTTGAAACTGTCGGGCCTTTCACAGGATGTAATCTAAGAGGGCATTTGGTTCCAAAGTTTGCAATACTTAATGGTGGAGAAGTTAGCTCTAGTGGTGAGTTTATGGGTGTTAACCTTGAGAAGGCAGTTATGGTCGCGTAGTCCATACGATTTAGGATTAGCCCAGGTTATGGACGAGTTACTGTTACAGTGCTTTCTTTTAACTTTGAATAAGAGAAATAAATTGAATTTCACTCTCCTTAACCATAAGGGCTCTAACTCCAGTCGAATACATCTGTCAAGGTATTCTATTTGCTGACCATAGCCTAATATGCGTTTCGTGAGGAATCTTTGGACACTTTCAACTTTTTTTCTGTCTGCTCATCTAAGGCTACTGTATAAGTGGGCACAGTATTCAGGTTTGGGGCGAATGCATATCTTATATATAGCTAATCTGGCTTCTGTAGTGTAAAAGTCGCGTAGCATAAAGCCGGTTAGACGTTTACACTCAGATACCACCTTATTTGCATGTTCAGTAAAGGTATGATCTGAGTATGTTACCCCGAGATCTGTGACTGTGCTCGTGTTTGAGTTAGGGTCACCGTACAAGTATAGACACGTGCTAGGTTTCCAACGACCGAAGTATGTTATCCCAGACTTAGCTGGATTGAATGTTAACTGCCACTTTTCACTCCAATCACATAGACTATTTAGGTCTTGTTGGATTTTGCTAGCGATATTCATATTATTATAGTCTAAATCATAGACAACTTTGAGATCATCTGCAAAGCGGTATGGCTTGCCATACTTGATCATAGAGACAATATCATTTATGAATACAATGAATGAGGTAAGGCCAAGAACACTACCTTGTATCACGCCGCTGGTTATCGGTTTGGATGTAGATAAGTGATGGTTGACTTTAACTAACTGTTACCTTCCTGTAAGAAAGGAAGTTATCCACTCAAGTAGCCTTCGACTTATTCCATAAGATAGGAGTTTCAATATGAGTCTGTTATGTGGGACATTATCAAAAGCTTTCCTAACATCTAGAAGTAATGTTTCTGCTGAACGACCTTTGCCAACACATTCAGTAATGTGGTCAAAATAATCTAACTGACAAGTAATGCACGATCTATTTAGGAAACCGTATTGAAAAGGGAATATTAAGTCACTCGAGAGCAAATACTGAACAATTTGCTTCTTTACAATCTTTTCCATCACACGTGAAACTACGGAAGTAATGTTGATGGGACGGTAATTATCTATGGCCACTGTAGCTCCAGTTGTCTGAATGGGTACCACGTAAGATTTCTTTCAGCTATTTGAACATGTTCCACTCCTTATCGAAGTTGAAAATGTCAAGCTACCAGTGAATTCACTGGCTATGCTAAAGATTTTCGATCGCAAACTGAAACACAGGAAGTATTTCGAACAAACAGCAAGAAAATTTCAATTCAGTTTCCTTAGTAATTACGTTTTATATGTGCCAACTGTCGTTCAAGGTGCAAAATACTTCCCGAAGCACAGCAGCTACTTCACGAAGACTTTACTCGGGCGAAACCACATAATGTCAATGGCAACATGAAAAAGAAGTATCAAAATACAGATCAGTCGAGAACACAAACGCACAGCGGGGAGATATGCTGACATTAGAACAATGACATAGAGCACAGGAGAAAATGACAGTAATCACAAGGTGAGCTGAGAGAATTATCAGAATTTTAATTAAGTCGTTTATGTAAGAATTTTCAGATTGATTACTCTAACACAGTCACCATAATTTCCGCAGTTTGTCTCTAATGTTCCTAGTCATATAACTCCACACTTTTTAACTCGACTTTCCTGGGACTATATTCCAGTGAGTTCAAAGGGCGGTAAGGTAATGTTGTTCCTAGTTAAGGTTACCTCCTGGTCTAGAGATAGACAGGTAGATTTTAAGTGCCTCCAAGACTCAGTACGCTACGACCTTCAGTTAAACAAGTCGACTTAAACAGTGGTGGTCAGCATCCAATGGTGAGTGATTGCTGTGGTCAATAATTTTGGGGAATTATTTACCGCTACAGCTCACTCCCCCCTAGTGGGGTCGTGAGGACCCTAAGACAGAACCAGCCGGAAGTAAAAAAACTCGATGGTTCCCTTTCGGGTGAAAAAATCTTCCGAGCGGCTTGGTGGTATGCCTACTGGTTTGTCTGCCTATGCTAAATGGGTGTTTGTACATAGCTTCCTTGAAGTTGTTCGTTGGATTCCGTGCTTCGTTTGTTTCCTGTCCAGTGCCCGTCGCACCTGGAAAAGAAAACAAGAACGCTAAGAACCATGTCGAGGAAAATGTACCAAATGAGCTTTTTGGTTAAAAAATTATGTGCATTTACTATACAGTAAAATAATGCTAAGTTCAGAACATCGAAAAAAATACATCTAATTAATTTTTTTGTGTATGTTACATGAACTGTTGGAAAAAAAATTTTTGTGTTCGGTGGTACTGTATATAAAAAAAATTGATACGTCAAAAAAAATAGTCAGTACCACAAACGAATGAGTTGCGTGAATCACACGACTTCGTTAAGTCAAATAAGTGTGCAGATATTCTGGGAACCTTACGGTGCGTCCAGAACGGGTTTTCTTGGGAGGCTCGATAGAAGGTTCGGTAGCTGTCGCTGTGCTAGTGACTTCATCGATGTCTAAACGATCTTCTGTTACTTGTGGATTTTGGGGTACGTTGAGCTCTATGCTAATAGGATTACCCTCCAAGTAAGCCGGTTTCAGACGGTCAATGCTGACGGTGTCCTCGCGGCCGTTTTTGTCCAAGACAAAGAATTTATCAGAACGTTTAATTACTTTATAAGGTCCGTCGTATGGGGGTTCCAGGGGTCTGCGCACAGAGTCGCGACGAACAAATACATGTGAAGAAGTTTTCAAACACGGATGAACGAAAACATCAATGGACTGTGGACGAAGGGGAGCAGGTTTAACTGAACGCATTGCGTTTGTAAGCCTGCTGACGTATGAAGCGTGATCTACCACTGGTGGGAAGCTCGAGGGAGAAACAAATTCACCAGGCAGTCGTAGTGTCGTGCCATATACTAGCTCGGCGCTAGTACAACCAGCATCGGTTTTCAAGGCGTTTCGTATCCCTAGGAGAACTAACGGAAGGGATTCAGTCCAATGGGTGGTGTTTGCAGCTGACAGACCAGCTTTCAGCTGTCTGTGTAGACGTTCTACCATACCATTAGCTTGAGGATGGTAGGCTGTTGTTCGAAAACGCATGCAACCTAATATTTTAGTCAGGGCGAAGAATAAGCCACTTTCGAATTGCCGCCCGCGATCAGTTGTTATGGAAGATGGGCATCCAAAGTTAGCGATCCATCTTTCTACGAAGACGCGTGCGACTGTTTCAGCAGATACGTCCTTGATGGGTACTGCTTCCGGCCATCGTGTGAATCGATCGATGCAAGTTAAAATATAGGTATATCCATGTGATTCAGGAAGGGGTCCAACCAAATCTATATGGACGTGTTCGAAACGAGCGTCAGGGAGAAGAAAGGTGCCAAGTGGGCTTTTGGTGTGTCTTATCACCTTGCACTTTTGACAAGCTAAGCACGTGTGTGCCCATTCCCTTACTTCTTTATTAATGCCAGGCCAACAAAACCGACTAGTTACGAGCTTGACAGTAGTTCGAATACCTGGGTGAGATAAGCCATGCAACGTATTGAAGACGTTACGGCGATAACTTTTAGGCACGATGGGGCGAGGAGTACTCGTGGAAATGTCACATAGAATAGTATCTCTTCCCATACCTAAGGGTTTCTCAGCTAATTGTAGAGTTGTTTTCGACAACTCATGTTGAAGCTCGGTATCTTCTTTTTGAAGACGAGCCAGTTTTACAAGGTCTATGCCGTCGATTTGGGTGAGGGAACAAACGCGCGACAAGGCATCTGCCACAGTGTTGTTTACTCCGGATACATGGCGAATATCTGATGTAAACTGTGAAACGTAATCCAGTTGTCGTGATTCCCTGGGTGAATACTTATCTGAAGGTGAGTTCAGAGAGTACGTCAGAGGTTTGTGATCAATAAAAATTATGAATTCACGACCCTCTACCGAATGTCTAAAATGTCGTATAGCACAGTACATAGCCAGAAGTTCTCTGCCGAATGTGCTGTACTTCGTTTCAGCTAATTGAAGGCGCCGGGAGAAAAAGGCAAGTGGTTGCCACTCTTTGTCAACTAGCTGTTGTAGAACTGCGCCGATTGCAGTGTTTGATGCATCAACCGAGATACTTAACGGTGCCGTTGGATCCTGATACATCAGAAGTGTGGCATTCGCAATAGCTTTTTTAATCTGGGTAAAAGCATTTCGAGCAGACGCGTCAAGTTCTATGGACTTGTTATTCCCTCGAAGGAGGTCTGTCAATGGCTGAATCAAAGAGGCACAGTTGGGAATAAAGCGTCGATAATAACTTACTAAGCCGTTAAAAGTGCGGAGACTTTTCACCGTCTGTGGCTCTGGAAAGTTCAGTATAGCCTCGACCTTAGTAGCCAGTGGGCGAATGCCCTTGCAGTCAATAGTGTGACCCAGGAAGTCGAGTGAGTCAACACCGATTTGACACTTTTGAATATTAATGGTAACACCATGTTGGCGTAACCTTCAAATGCCAAGTCCAAGTGCCTAAGGTGAGTTTCCTTGTCTGGACTGGCAATGAGGCAGTCGTCTAAGTATGCGTATACAAAGTCGAGACCGCGAAATACTTCGTCAATGAAGCGTTGGAATGTTTGGGCTGCATTCCGAAGACCGAATGGCATACGTAGAAATTCAAAAAGTCCGAAAGGCGTAATGATAGCCGTTTTCGGGATATCTTCTGTTGCCATCGGGATTTGGTTATACGCTTTAACCAAGTCGATTTTGGAGAATATAGTCGCGCCGGATAAGGTTGCCGTCAAGTCGTGTATATGAGGCAACGGGTAGCAATCAGGGGTTGTTTTGGCATTCACTCGCCGGTAATCACCGGTGGGTCGCCAATCATTGCTATCCTTTTTCGGAACCATATGAAGTGGGGATGCCCATGGGCTATTCGAAGGTCGAATGATGCCAAGGGTAAGCATATGGTCAAATTCATTCCTGGCGATTCTCAGTTTGTCAGGAGCTAATCGTCGTGCTTTAGATGTCACAGGTTGTCCTGTGGTAATGATGTGGTGCATAACATTGCTGGTTATGCACGGTAGGTCGTTCGACGGGCAATTAAGTTCCGGATATTTGTCAACGATAGGTTGAAAAGTTGGATCAAGGATTGCCTTTATCTTAACGGGTGACAAGCTAGGGCCTATGTAGCTGATGCCTTTGATAGACAGACTAGTAGTATTGTCAATCAGTCGTTTTCGGCGGACGTCTACGAGTAAATCATGATGATTAAGTAGGTCCGTGCCAATGATGGGCATTGTAACGTCAGCGAGAAGGAAAATCCATCGAATAGGTTTGCGTAAACCTACGTTCAGATAGACGTATTTCCTACCAAAGGTTGCGATTGGTTTTCCATTTGCAGCCTGTAAGTTGAAGGTAGGTTCCTTCTGTCGATCTGCTGCTGTAGCAGGAAGGACGCTGACTTCGGCGCCTGTGTCGACTAAGTATCGAGTCTGGCTTATCACATCATGGATGTAAAGTAGGCGGCTAGTGCCACCGGCGACGGTTGCCGCTAACGCGTGCCGGCGGGATAGTTTCCCACAGACTTTGAGACATTTCCGAAGTTACAAGGCTTACGGCAACACTTCGCTTCTTGGCCATAGGTGTTGTGGTACCAGCACCAGTCAGGGTTTTTCAGTGAACGTGGTTTGGACTTAGATCGACCACGTGAGTTCCTGCGTTGAGGAGATTTAGGACGACGGTCGGAGGAGTTAGAATGCATGTTTGACCTAAACATCTGCTGGATGGAGTTGCATAACTCTATCATTGCAGGATCCTTACTCGAAGTCTGCTTAGTCATCGAGCATATTTCGGGAACTGACCGTTTTGTTATTTCTAGAATCCTATCTGCAGTAATAGCTAAGTCCTCTATTACAGTACCCTGAAGTGTCACAAGTACGGTCTGTACAGACTGTGGCAGCTTGGTTAAGAAGAGTTCTCTAAACAGTCCTTCGTCGAACTGACTTTGGCCGACGACTTCTTTCATTCTTGTCAGCATGCTCACGGCTGACTGATCTCCTAACTCGATGTTACGAAATAATTCATCTAGACGTTGTCGGTCCGTGAGAACGTTTCTCCTGAGGAGGGATGCTTTGAGCAACTCGTACGAGTTACTTACCTCGGGACTGAACATCTGTGATGTTACGTACTTGCTGAATTCCCGCGGTAGGGCGTGAATAACTGCAAGTAACTGTGAACGTTGATCGGTTATCCCATGCTCACAAAAATCTGCTTCAGCTAGCAGAAACCACGTTTCAGCATTATCTGGCCAGTATGGTACGAGCTGAATGGTTTTAGGAGTTGAGCGGATACGGATGACCTTGGGACTAAGATCACTCATGACGAAAATTATGTCGAATAATATATGGTACAAGAACAAATACAAAATGGAACGAACTCACCGGGGTTATCTGCGGATTTATCGTGGATGAAGTTCGCGGTTGGGCTCACCAGTTTAAGGGTTGACGGATATCTCGTTCAGCAACTTCTAATTAATTTATTCTCGCGTACCAAAGACAAAGCAAAAGCCAATAATTGATCGTCCAAACTAAGTGATATATTTCGGGACCAAAGCAAGCCTTCAGACGAACTCCTAGCTGGCTAGTGATCGTGCACGTGACACGACGGGGTACCAAATGGCGGGGATGCTTGACCGGAAGCCTTCAGCTAAACAAGTCGACTTAAACAGTGGTGGTCAGCATCCAATGGTGAGTGATTGCTGTGGTCAATAATTTTGGGGAATTATTTACCGCTAGAAGACTGAATATTCGCCAGAGGGACTGTCCACTGTCAAAGATGACATCCAAATTGACCACGACTTCATATTTCCACTACATAATCCTAGACCACGTTCGACTGGCAGAGGTTTGTTAAACTATACAAAAACTGCAGTGAGCATTAACATAGTCCCCCTCACTCAGAACGAAATACCTAGGTTTTGATACAGCATTTCCTGAAGTGGATGGTATTTATCACTTAAAAGAATTTATTATTCCTAAGATGAGGACCAGAACCTCCATTCGACTTTGAATGATCCCAAGAGATCTGTGAAAAATACTTTACCGCTGTTTTTTGTAACTTTAGAAGATTTTTTAGATTTTTTTAGATTTACAGCTTGATTCCATACCGTATTTTTGGCACAAGTATGAAATTTTCAGCGTGAATATCGGTAGCCCCAATTTCGCAGGCCGAGTTTCAGTATATTAACAACAGGTGATAAATCAAACCTTTAGAAATATTGTAGGTGTAACGAACAAAGCTCAATTATTTTGATCCGAATGCAGGAACTAATCGATGCGCTATACTTTGCAGCCCACCAAAGTTCCAGGATTACTTCACACTAAACCACAATCGCTATAATATTGAAAACACGTTGATTTGGTAGGATGGTGTTTATATAATGTACAGGATTTTCCACGAAGTCTATAGTATGATATTTTCTCTTTGTCTAGGGTCTTCGAATAAAAAAATAACTGATATAGGACCGTGTGACATAGTTTTAATTGGGCGAAGTAAAACGCTAGGCACCAGATAGTGCAATCGAATGAATAAACTAGAGCGCATAACCACACAACGAAATTTACGCACAAAATACGTATATTGCTGCAAAATAACAGACTAGAGGCACGAAACTGTTACACAGAATAACTTTTTCTAACGTTTGACGAAAATACCTCTTACTTTTGGATTGGAGTATGAACAGAATAGCTAAACAGCAAAATATGCAAGTAGTTGTCTAGGTCTCCTAATCCTAATAATAACTCTAATCTTTCCTCAACCTAGACCCAACGTGAAAGCATCCTTAGACTAGGGCTATTGGAACTTGAGTCAACCCTGATGTCGCCCTCAATAGGCTAAAATAACCCTTACCTGTCCTTAGCCTAAACCTTAGTGTGATCCTTCCCAAGCCTGAGCTGATACTAGTGAGGTATCATATTTAATTACATAACACTTGATTAAGTATACTAGGTTTCACAAACTTGCTCAATGAGTTCCAGCCGCAAAACTATTTTAGACCTGGGATATGTGTGTAAAAATGTTGGGAATTTCCTGTTTGAAAGTAAGCACAGTAGGAAATGGGGCAACTTTTTTCTGCAGACAGTGGCACTGTGGGAAAGAGTGGGAAACACAAGGAAAGTGGAAAGAATTGTGGGATACCGTTTCGTTAGCGCAGTGAAACTTAAAATCTAACTCCATCAGCCAGGGCAAATAACAGTCATACTGCCATACAAACTAAATGTATCCATTTGGAAGTTCTATGAATACAAAGTTTGGCTATTTTATTTCATTCATTATAACGCGTTTATTTATGTCAAGGTAAGCTTCAGAAACCGCGATTTTACATGCATCCTCGCCCACTCCTAGCAAGGTGGACCACAGAGGTATTGATTGTTCAATGTCTATGTTGAATTAATTATATAGATGCTGCAAGTGAAACATTACATGATATTACTGATGGAAATCAGTCTATCATTCTGAGAAGTAGTTTGTTCCTTTTAATAAACTTTTAAAATTCATTTTGCACTCGAGAAGAAACACGTCATCGACCCCACAGTCTGCAAAGGAAATGAAATGTCGGGGGTGAAAGTGTATGATGATCTTGTCAAGAGAATGATTCTCGAATACAAAGTTGAAGCTGGTGAATGTATCGTAGATCCAAATTCAAGTAGCATGGAAAACATGCATGTTGACACACGAATAACCTTAGCAAAAGGGTTTCTTAACTGCAGTGGTCGGCGATTTATGAGGTGAGGCAGTCAGTGCTGGGGAGTCGGGGGACAAATCTTCCATTATTTTATTGAAAGCAATTTGAAGGCGAACCTCAGAGCTATGGCCTCGGAGGTTATGATGGCCTCTAACGTTCTAATATTTTATGGTGAGAAGATAATGCGACTCGTCAAATGGTCATCTTAATAATAATACTAATATATTTCACATAAACATATAAATTTACATGAAAATGCATGCCATTTTTACAGGCACAATCAAGTATGATATGGACTCAAATCGTAGATTGTCTACAAGTTAATAATGTTTCAACAGCTAAATATTTGATATGTATATATATAAATACACTCATTGTCTCAACCAGGCCGCATAGTTGTTGAGTTTTACAGTTGTCCCCCAGGTTGCGAGGGAAAATCGACTTCGTTTCGTTTTCATCCCGTGGTTGTAGGCATACGATAACCAAACAACAGTGAGGTAAGTGCAACGTTTACAACGGATTGAAAGCTGTTTTAGAAAAGTAAAAGTGCCAAGGTGAATCAATAAAGTGTAATGAAATGGGTAAGTGCAAGTATCACTAATAAATGCATTAATGGAGTAAACTCCTTAGGCTGGCAACGTTCATTTGCAATGTATAATGCTTCCTGTACGGTTTGCACTATCATGATGTCCACTTTTAGTTTTAATTCATTTTGCCCTTATGCCGGTTTTTTATGCCTTTTTGTGCATTCGGTGCACAACCGTACCCTACAGAGAATAGGAATTGAATAAGTCGAATCAAATTCATAAAGAACTATAAAATGTTAGGTTTAATGAGATATAATGAGGATCAAGTAAAGACGTTATTAGAAAATGAATCAGATGAGACATTGTGAAGTGATATTTAAAGATCCGACAATGGACAGCAAGTTAGTTTATAAGATGCCCCATAAATCTGTGCAGATCCCACATGGTCACATATCAACAATAGGCTGAGTGAATGGTATATATTTAAAGGCAGAAGCATGGTCTGTCTAGGCGTTCATTATTATCTTTTTCAAGATAAAGATCTAAGCCCTCATAAAAATCAGAAATATCTCGAGCCTTCAAATTGCATATTGCTGTTCCTGCAGAATAGGGTGATTCACCTTAGTGACCACCACCATATCTACTGATCAGCTAGCGCCACCCTCCCTCCTTCTTTGATGTTAGGCTCTGAGACTATGATTATTATGGCTACCGCAAATATATTGCTTAGTACCAGACATGTTCGTACCTCATATTCCATAGTCCTAGCTTTCTTAATGAGTGCTTCCAATAGGTCTCCGGGTACATCTTTATGAACATTAGACATGTATGCATGCGTCCTAATGAACAGATTACTTCACAAGAAGTTAAAACCTTAAAGAATAAAAAGAATAGGTTTTGTGAATAGTGGAGCAAGATTCAGCAGAACAATATAGTTAGGGATCAATGTAGGTAGTATGAACTGAAGTTAAGGTCGATTGGCAGGACTTAGTGTACTAAATTATCATGACAGTCTTGTATATAGTAAACATTTGACATTGCAAAGTAACCTGTCTACACACCTTATAAAAAGATATTAACAGAACCAACAAAATTTTAGCATTTGGTTAACAATACTACAGAAGGGTAGTTAGTACTACAGGTAGTCGTAAAGTAAATCAATCTGTGTATAATAAGAGCATAATCAGTGTCATAATTCGTATTATCAAAGAATACATTAGGCTCAATAACTGAGTGTTATAAGGGAAATAAGAGCGGTAAACCAACAGAACATTTACCGCTTAAGTATTTTAATCATTTTAAGTATTTTAATGATAATCTAATTTCAAGTATTGAACCTACATAATTACTAAGTATTATTATGTTAGTCTAGGAACTAGTGTATTTTCTATAGTTAAATATTGAAATGCCATTGTCTCTCCACTCTACCAGCAGTTGAGAGGCGGGCGAGAATGGACATGTTAACATGTTTTTCTAGGCTCCTTTTGAAACTGTCGGGCCTTTCACAGGATGTAATCTAAGAGGGCATTTGGTTCCAAAGTTTGCAATACTTAATGGTGGAGAAGTTAGCTCTAGTGGTGAGTTTATGGGTGTTAACCTTGAGAAGGCAGTTATGGTTGCGTAGTCCATACGATTTAGGATTAGCCCAGGTTATGGACGAGTTACTGTTACAGTGCTTTCTTTTAACTTTGAATAAGAGAAATAAATTGAATTTCACTCTCCTTAACCATAAGGGCTCTAACTCCAGTCGAATACATCTGTCAAGGTATTCTATTTGCTGACCATAGCCTAATATGCGTTTCGTGAGGAATCTTTGGACACTTTCAACTTTTTTTCTGTCTGCTCATCTAAGGCTACTGTATAAGTGGGCACAGTATTCAGGTTTGGGGCGAATGCATATCTTATATATAGCTAATCTGGCTTCTGTAGTGTAAAAGTCGCGTAGCATAAAGCCGGTTAGACGTTTACACTCAGATACCACCTTATTTGCATGTTCAGTAAAGGTATGATCTGAGTATGTTACCCCGAGATCTGTGACTGTGCTCGTGTTTGAGTTAGGGTCACCGTACAAGTATAGACACGTGCTAGGTTTCCAACGACCGAAGTATGTTATCCCAGACTTAGCTGGATTGAATGTTAACTGCCACTTTTCACTCCAATCACATAGACTATTTAGGTCTTGTTGGATTTTGCTAGCGATATTCATATTATTATAGTCTAAATCATAGACAACTTTGAGATCATCTGCAAAGCGGTATGGCTTGCCATACTTGATCATAGAGACAATATCATTTATGAATACAATGAATGAGGTAAGGCCAAGAACACTACCTTGTATCACGCCGCTGGTTATCGGTTTGGATGTAGATAAGTGATGGTTGACTTTAACTAACTGTTACCTTCCTGTAAGAAAGGAAGTTATCCACTCAAGTAGCCTTCGACTTATTCCATAAGATAGGAGTTTCAATATGAGTCTGTTATGTGGGACATTATCAAAAGCTTTCCTAACATCTAGAAGTAATGTTTCTGCTGAACGACCTTTGCCAACACATTCAGTAATGTGGTCAAAATAATCTAACTGACAAGTAATGCACGATCTATTTAGGAAACCGTATTGAAAAGGGAATATTAAGTCACTCGAGAGCAAATACTGAACAATTTGCTTCTTTACAATCTTTTCCATCACACGTGAAACTACGGAAGTAATGTTGATGGGACGGTAATTATCTATGGCCACTGTAGCTCCAGTTGTCTGAATGGGTACCACGTAAGATTTCTTTCAGCTATTTGAACATGTTCCACTCCTTATCGAAGTTGAAAATGTCAAGCTACCAGTGAATTCACTGGCTATGCTAAAGATTTTCGATCGCAAACTGAAACACAGGAAGTATTTCGAACAAACAGCAAGAAAATTTCAATTCAGTTTCCTTAGTAATTACGTTTTATATGTGCCAACTGTCGTTCAAGGTGCAAAATACTTCCCGAAGCACAGCAGCTACTTCACGAAGACTTTACTCGGGCGAAACCACATAATGTCAATGGCAACATGAAAAAGAAGTATCAAAATACAGATCAGTCGAGAACACAAACGCACAGCGGGGAGATATGCTGACATTAGAACAATGACATAGAGCACAGGAGAAAATGACAGTAATCACAAGGTGAGCTGAGAGAATTATCAGAATTTTAATTAAGTCGTTTATGTAAGAATTTTCAGATTGATTACTCTAACACAGTCACCATAATTTCCGCAGTTTGTCTCTAATGTTCCTAGTCATATAACTCCACACTTTTTAACTCGACTTTCCTGGGACTATATTCCAGTGAGTTCAAAGGGCGGTAAGGTAATGTTGTTCCTAGTTAAGGTTACCTCCTGGTCTAGAGATAGACAGGTAGATTTTAAGTGCCTCCAAGACTCAGTACGCTACGACCTTCAGTTAAACAAGTCGACTTAAACAGTGGTGGTCAGCATCCAATGGTGAGTGATTGCTGTGGTCAATAATTTTGGGGAATTATTTACCGCTACAGCTCACTCCCCCCTAGTGGGGTGGTGAGGACCCTAAGACAGAACCAGCCGGAAGTAAAAAAACTCGATGGTTCCCTTTCGGGTGAAAAAATCTTCCGAGCGGCTTGGTGGTATGCCTACTGGTTTGTCTGCCTATGCTAAATGGGTGTTTGTACATAGCTTCCTTGTGTTGTTCGTTGGATTCCGTGCTTCGTTTGTTTCCTGTCCAGTGCCCGTCGCACCTGGAAAAGAAAACAAGAACGCTAAGAACCATGTCGAGGAAAATGTACCAAATGAGCTTTTTGGTTAAAAAATTATGTGCATTTACTATACAGTAAAATAATGCTAAGTTCAGAACATCGAAAAAAATACATCTAATTAATTTTTTTGTGTATGTTACATGAACTGTTGGAAAAAAAATTTTTGTGTTCGGTGGTACTGTATATAAAAAAAATTGATACGTCAAAAAAAATAGTCAGTACCACAAACGAATGAGTTGCGTGAATCACACGACTTCGTTAAGTCAAATAAGTGTGCAGATATTCTGGGAACCTTACGGTGCGTCCAGAACGGGTTTTCTTGGGAGGCTCGATAGAAGGTTCGGTAGCTGTCGCTGTGCTAGTGACTTCATCGATGTCTAAACGATCTTCTGTTACTTGTGGATTTTGGGGTACGTTGAGCTCTATGCTAATAGGATTACCCTCCAAGTAAGCCGGTTTCAGACGGTCAATGCTGACGGTGTCCTCGCGGCCGTTTTTGTCCAAGACAAAGAATTTATCAGAACGTTTAATTACTTTATAAGGTCCGTCGTATGGGGGTTCCAGGGGTCTGCGCACAGAGTCGCGACGAACAAATACATGTGAAGAAGTTTTCAAACACGGATGAACGAAAACATCAATGGACTGTGGACGAAGGGGAGCAGGTTTAACTGAACGCATTGCGTTTGTAAGCCTGCTGACGTATGAAGCGTGATCTACCACTGGTGGGAAGCTCGAGGGAGAAACAAATTCACCAGGCAGTCGTAGTGTCGTGCCATATACTAGCTCGGCGCTAGTACAACCAGCATCGGTTTTCAAGGCGTTTCGTATCCCTAGGAGAACTAACGGAAGGGATTCAGTCCAATGGGTGGTGTTTGCAGCTGACAGACCAGCTTTCAGCTGTCTGTGTAGACGTTCTACCATACCATTAGCTTGAGGATGGTAGGCTGTTGTTCGAAATCGCATGCAACCTAATATTTTAGTCAGGGCGAAGAATAAGCCACTTTCGAATTGCCGCCCGCGATCAGTTGTTATGGAAGATGGGCATCCAAAGTTAGCGATCCATCTTTCTACGAAGACGCGTGCGACTGTTTCAGCAGATACGTCCTTGATGGGTACTGCTTCCGGCCATCGTGTGAAGCGATCGATGCAAGTTAAAATATAGGTATATCCATGTGATTCAGGAAGGGGTCCAACCAAATCTATATGGACGTGTTCGAAACGAGCGTCAGGGAGAAGAAAGGTGCCAAGTGGGCTTTTGGTGTGTCTTATCACCTTGCACTTTTGACAAGCTAAGCACGTGTGTGCCCATTCCCTTACTTCTTTATTAATGCCAGGCCAACAAAACCGACTAGTTACGAGCTTGACAGTAGTTCGAATACCTGGGTGAGATAAGCCATGCAACGTATTGAAGACGTTACGGCGATAACTTTTAGGCACGATGGGGCGAGGAGTACTCGTGGAAATGTCACATAGAATAGTATCTCTTCCCATACCTAAGGGTTTCTCAGCTAATTGTAGAGTTGTTTTCGACAACTCATGTTGAAGCTCGGTATCTTCTTTTTGAAGACGAGCCAGTTTTACAAGGTCTATGCCGTCGATTTGGGTGAGGGAACAAACGCGCGACAAGGCATCTGCCACAGTGTTGTTTACTCCGGATACATGGCGAATATCTGATGTAAACTGTGAAACGTAATCCAGTTGTCGTGATTCCCTGGGTGAATACTTATCTGAAGGTGAGTTCAGAGAGTACGTCAGAGGTTTGTGATCAATAAAAATTATGAATTCACGACCCTCTACTGAATGTCTAAAATGTCGTATAGCACAGTACATAGCCAGAAGTTCTCTGCCGAATGTGCTGTACTTCGTTTCAGCTAATTGAAGGCGCCGGGAGAAAAAGGCAAGTGGTTGCCACTCTTTGTCAACTAGCTGTTGTAGAACTGCGCCGATTGCAGTGTTTGATGCATCAACCGAGATACTTAACGGTGCCGTTGGATCCTGATACATCAGAAGTGTGGCATTCGCAATAGCTTTTTTAATCTGGGTAAAAGCATTTCGAGCAGACGCGTCAAGTTCTATGGACTTGTTATTCCCTCGAAGGAGGTCTGTCAATGGCTGAATCAAAGAGGCACAGTTGGGAATAAAGCGTCGATAATAACTTACTAAGCCGTTAAAAGTGCGGAGACTTTTCACCGTCTGTGGCTCTGGAAAGTTCAGTATAGCCTCGACCTTAGTAGCCAGTGGGCGAATGCCCTTGCAGTCAATAGTGTGACCCAGGAAGTCGAGTGAGTCAACACCGATTTGACACTTTTGAATATTAATGGTAACACCATGTTGGCGTAACCGTTCAAATGCCAAGTCCAAGTGCCTAAGGTGAGTTTCCTTGTCTGGACTGGCAATGAGGCAGTCGTCTAAGTATGCGTATACAAAGTCGAGACCGCGAAATACTTCGTCAATGAAGCGTTGGAATGTTTGGGCTGCATTCCGAAGACCGAATGGCATACGTAGAAATTCAAAAAGTCCGAAAGGCGTAATGATAGCCGTTTTCGGGATATCTTCTGTTGCCATCGGGATTTGGTTATACGCTTTAACCAAGTCGATTTTGGAGAATATAGTCGCGCCGGATAAGGTTGCCGTCAAGTCGTGTATATGAGGCAACGGGTAGCAATCAGGGGTTGTTTTGGCATTCACTCGCCGGTAATCACCGGTGGGTCGCCAATCATTGCTATCCTTTTTCGGAACCATATGAAGTGGGGATGCCCATGGGCTATTCGAAGGTCGAATGATGCCAAGGGTAAGCATATGGTCAAATTCATTCCTGGCGATTCTCAGTTTGTCAGGAGCTAATCGTCGTGCTTTAGATGTCACAGGTTGTCCTGTGGTAATGATGTGGTGCATAACATTGCTGGTTATGCACGGTAGGTCGTTCGACGGGCAATTAAGTTCCGGACATTTGTCAACGATCGGTTTAAAAGTTGGATCAAGGATTGCCTTTATCTTAACGGGTGACAAGCTAGGGCCTATGTAGATGATGCCTTTGATAGACAAACTAGTAGTTTTGTCAATCAGTCGTTTTCGGCGGACGTCTACGAGTAAATCATGATGATTAAGTAGGTCCGTGACAATGATGGGCATTGTAACGTCAGCGAGAAGGAAAATCCATCGAATAGGTTTGCGTAAACCTACGTTCAGATAGACGTATTTTCTACCAAAGGTTGCGATTGGTTTTCCATTTGCAGCCTGTAAGTTGAAAGTAGGTTCCTTCTGTCGATCTGATGCTGTAGCAGGAAGGACGCTGACTTCGGCGCCTGTGTCGACTAAGTATCGAGTCTGGCTTATCACATCATGGATGTAAATTAGGTGGCTAGTGCCACCGGCGACGGTTGCCGCTAACGCGTGCCGGCGGGATAGTTTCCCACAGACTTTGAGACATTTCCGAAGTTACAAGGCTTACGGCAACACTTCGCTTCTTGGCCATAGGTGTTGTGGTACCAGCACCAGTCAGGGTTTTTCAGTGAACGTGGTTTGGACTTAGATCGACCACGTGAGTTCCTGCGTTGAGGAGATTTAGGACGACGCTCGGAGGAGTTAGAATTCATGTTTGACCTAAACATCTGCTGGATGGAGTTGCATAACTCTATCATTGCAGGATCCTTACCCGAAGTCTGCTTAGTCATCGAGCATGTTTCGGGAACTGACCGTTTAGTTATTTCTAGAATCCTTTCTGCAGTAATAGCTAAGTCCTCTATTACAGTACCCTGAAGTGTCACAAGTACGGTCTGTACAGACTGTGGCAGCTTGGTTAAGAAGAGTTCTCTAAACAGTCCTTCGTCGAACTGACTTTGTCCGACGACTTCTTTCATTCTTGTCAGCATGCTCACGGCTGACTGATCTCCTAACTCGATGTTACGAAATAATTCATCTAGACGTTGTCGGTCCGTGAGAACGTTTCTCCTGAGGAGGGATGCTTTGAGCAACTCGTACGAGTTACTTACCTCGGGACTGAACATCTGTGATGTTACGTACTTGCTGAATTCCCGCGGTAGGGCGTGAATAACTGCAAGTAACTGTGAACGTTGATCGGTTATCCCATGCTCACAAAAATCTGCTTCAGCTAGCAGAAACCACGTTTCAGCATTATCTGGCCAGTATGGTACGAGCTGAATGGTTTTAGGAGTTGAGCGGATACGGATGACCTTGGGACTAAGATCACTCATGACGAAAATGATGTCGAATAATATATGGTACAAGAACAAATACAAAATGGAACGAACTCACCGGGGTTATCTGCGGATTTATCGTGGATGAAGTTCGCGGTTGGGCTCACCAGTTTAAGGGTTGACGGATATCTCGTTCAGCAACTTCTAATTAATTTATTCTCGCGTACCAAAGACAAAGCAAAAGCCAATAATTGATCGTCCAAACTAAGTGATATATTTCGGGACCAAAGCAAGCCTTCAGACGAACTCCTAGCTGGCTAGTGATCGTGCACGTGACACGACGGGGTACCAAATGGCGGGGATGCTTGACCGGAAGCCTTCAGCTAAACAAGTCGACTTAAACAGTGGTGGTCAGCATCCAATGGTGAGTGATTGCTGTGGTCAATAATTTTGGGGAATTATTTACCGCTACACATATATCTGGTATTTGCGTTGAGTCACTTCCATTGCATTTGTTCGGTGTAAACTCGGTGAACCAGGACAAAGTAATAAATCTATTTCCAACTACTTATATTACCTTTAGGAATTTTTACTATGTCTCACCCTATTTTGTGTTAGTGCATGGAGTGCTATTTCTGAGTTTTTCTCAACATTACTTTTCTTGGTGGGATCAGTCATTCAAACCTTAGCTAAATTCTTATGTTCTGATAATCTCACTACTCCTGATCTACGCAACAGTGTGGGCCAGCATCTGATGTTCACTTTTGAATGCTGTGACTAATAATTCCGGGGAATGACCTACCGCCACGTGGTCAACAGTTGTTTGGTCACCCTCGATTGCTCACTGATGTTCATGGGTTGTGCGGGGTTAATCTGTTGTATATTCTGAGATATATGGTCTGGGAGGCTCTCAATGAACTTGGACGTCAACAGTTGTGACTCCAACCTTTCAGCGGATGTAGAGAGTGGGCAACGTATTAGATCCGCCATATTCACTGCCAATACTAGCGGGTCTCTGTCCGTGTCCAGAATGCGGCTCGGAACAGCGGCATCGCTTGACGCCTGTCCAGCAGGTCTTTGAACTCTGCTCCGAATCGCCCAAAAATATCTTCCGGGTTTCCTTCTCTCCATGTTGTTGCGCGCATTTGCTCTACCTCTCAGCGTCGTCTACAGCACAGTCGACTTAAATGTCAAATAATTGACGTCCATCATATCAGCAACGGCCTCAAACTACCGCAAGAGGCTGCTGACGTCTCGTTTCTCATAAAACGAGAGGGAGTTGATTTGTAAGTGTTAGGTTAGACTTAAGATAGACCTCGAATAACCGCACTTACTAAATACTTCACTGCCTACTAACCTCATCAGTATTCTACCTAGCGTGTAAGTATTGACCAACAAAATGAAAATAAAAAGACTTGAGACGGGAAGTGTGTCTGGGACGGAGTGTATTATACACAAAGAAAAGCGACACAAAAAGTCAAATTAGAAGACGAGACACATGGTAAAGGTATCTTCATTTGGAATCAGATATCTCCATATAGGAAAAATATGTACACATAACATTCAAAATATCAATTATGCAGATCTAACACGTAGTGCTAATTCTCACATACATAATTATTTCGATTGTGCTGATTTCACATCTCGAAAAAACGCCCCAAATACACTGAATTCGGTTCATAAGAAAAATATAAAACACTTAGATTTCATGAACTTACGATAAATAAGGTCACATAATTTAAACGCAATATAATGAATCATCTACAAAGGAAAAAAGAATCAAAAATAACAGTATAAAAATGCGACCCTTCTCCAGGTATAAACAAATATTAGTGAGCTTCAGGTAAAATAAACTTCATATTATAGAAATTTCCAGTCCATCTCTCGAGCACTTTTCCACTATGTTGTCCAGAGTGTAAATGCAGAATACGTTATCTGATTAACTCTGGCTATGCTACTTCACCGAGTTCTTCAATGAAACTGATTAACACGTTGTACTGAAAGGGTGAAAATGACAGCAATTTTGTCACTACTAACCAATATGGAACATTGAATCGACCAATACAATGACAAGTGCACACTCCTTCCTTCCATACAATGAGAATTTCAGGTTTATTTATTCAGATCGCCTATCAGTGGAGGATCATCACCCGAATTTCTTCATTTACCATTCCACTCTAGACTTCCTTATTCCACATGAAGTTGAAACGCTTAGTAAGGTTGTTTTGTGGGCTTTTGCAACTGTCAACAAATACTTTACATTGGAAATGGAGAACAGACTTATCTACATACAACCCAGGTGTTGTCGAGTCATCAGAAATCTTCGAGTCACGGACAAAATATGTGACTATATTTGCTCAGTTATTTAGCAGTGCTTTCGAATTTCCATTATTTAAGAGCTGTTTCCAACTGTGTTGCCAACGTGAGAATCAGGCTGTCTCACCGTAACTACATTGATGGAAGGAAATCTTGTGATCGCTGAATATACACACAAGTACCGGCTAAAAATGCTGGACGTTCAACGACTCCCCAGTAGATTTGCTTGGTTTCCACTAGTAAACAAGGAGAGTGACACAATGATACTAGAACATGCATTCCAACAAGGAGGGTGAGAGATGATTGCTGAGTATTAAGAGAGCATCACAGAAACCAAATTCAACGCCGAGTTGTTTGTTATCTTATGTCGCTGACCTGACTCACCACCATTTGATCCACAAATTCTATGAAATCCTAATCATCACAGGCATGCAAACAACAATAATAGCCACCTCCTAGTGATAGCAGTATTTATCTCAAATACTGGAAGACAGAGAGTGATAGAAGGGCAGGAAGAGTATGCGTCTAGAATATATATTTATTTAAATGTAGATATAAGGAAAGTATTTCATATGACGCGTTGAGTAAACCCTACAATAAACAGGTATACCATGTTGACCAGTTTGATGAAAGCTTCAATCCTACTCAGTAAATACAGTGTGAGATGACAAGCTAGCTAATACACAGTCGAAACGACAATCCTACACAAGGGTCTATAACACAATAAGAAAAGTCATTGTTTCAGACTTATTAACACTATACACTAGATGCTAAATCAACTAGCTCATCTTATATTGATTCAAGCGTCATTAGTGACGTGATAAAACATTTTTATTGATTTAAAGTCACTCGTCAAATAGCTTATATCAAGAGTTGGGAATGTGATATGTGAATACATAATACGTTATTTGGCTAGATAACAAAACATTTTTGTGAATGTATAGTCAACTGTTTATTTTATTAGTGGTGTTGACGAAACATTCCATCCTTTAATATAAGTGATATGTTTGTAAATCGATCCAGTCGCCTTTGATGTGAATATCAAAGTGATGCATTCTGCTTATATCAATGATGCATTATGCATTGTTCTTACTTGTACCCGATTTACTTCAATCTTTAATTTCGAATAATCCACACTCTTGTTTTACTGAGATAGGTTTACTTTTTTTTAAAAGCCTATCATTTGTCGAGAAGTGATATAACTCATATCAAGTGATTGAAAAGATTAGATTCGCCTCTGAGTGTTTTCTTTGTGTGTGCGATACAACTCTCAGTGACTTAAAGCGGCGTTTCTATGCCTAAGGACTTGTCAGCGTTGAATAATCATCAAAACTATTTGTCAATCACGTCTCATAAACCGTTAATGCCCAGCTCTCGCTACGCTCGGGCCCACGCTGTTCTTCGAAGATTTCTCAGAAACGCTTAGTTATAACGGACGCAAAACCAAAACACCGATCTGCCGGTTGATAATTTGTTTATTGTTACACCAACATATAAAAGGAATAAGCGAACTAAGCAAACTAAGGTCTGAAAACTAATATTACAATAATAAATCATTGTTACTTCTGACGATGTTTCAGTCTTCTTTCTGAACAGCGACCGATGAGACGATGACTGTCGTATTGATGCCTCCGCGAAAATTGGGGAAGTTGATTTTGAGCAAACAACCAAGAATCGATCGTTCAATCTTCAACTCCATTGACACTCCCCGGTAAAAAAGGGATCCAACCCTTTTTTCGTTAACGACCAATACACGTTGACTTGAATGCCATTGCGAGAACCTGGGTCACACGGACAGAGCTGAAATGGAAAACAAACAGGAAAGCCAACACACCACAAGCATACCCACAGCACAATCTCACACATCGCTGACAACCTGCGCCTCCAGACAGAGACCTCCTCTTGACACCTTGCAACACAATCGCCACTTACTAGAATGACTCTTGCAGAATGCAACGTGACCGTAGCAGCACCTCATGATACTCTTCAAGCATCCTCTTTTCTATTCATTATCAATTATCACTGAAATCGCTTGTCACTCATTCTGCCTCAGTTCTAGTAGCGGTGACGCATGCGAGCCTCAGTCGTTTACACTCTTTCTCCCCGGCGTGTGGGACCGCAGCTAACAATTATCTCCGTGTGCATTTCATTCTCAGCAATAGCCTAGCCTCCCCGGCGTATACGACCCATCTGCTGTCCTTAACATCAATCAATTCATTCACAAATGTAGAAGACTCGAAACAACTTCAGAAGTAATCACGACGAAAATTTTAACAAAATTACGCAATAACAACAAGACACGAAAACAACAAGTAAACACAATGAATCCAAAATACACCAATTGATATGACACACCACACATATATACAAATAGTACACACAAACTCGCATTTCATGTCTTGATGGAATACCCTTGAAGAATTGCAGGACTTACACCAGTACGCCTACAAACTTTCACAGGTTGACCATTGTAAGTTGTGGAATGTCCAGACACAAACAAGATTAACCAACAATTACATCAATTGGAACTCACACAACTATTTAACACAAACATATGTACAATCAACACATCAAATGTTGTGTATTCTGACACGACAAACTACCCTTGAAGAACCGTAGGACTTACAATAGTACGCCTACATTCCTCCTCAGGTTGATGATCCAAGTGGAAGTCGTCCGGACACAAACAGAATTACCAACAGCTAGATGACAGATGATATCAATTCAGTATATACAATATGAACATATGTACAAGATCATACACCAAGCACACTGGACTGATCATTGATACGCTACCCTTTGAAGAATTGCAGGACCTACAGCAGTACGCCTACAACCCTTCTCAGGTTGACGCCCTAGGTTGGAAAATCGTCGCAGAGTTCATTTGCTAACTTCCTTCTATCAGCTATATCCTCAAATCTGAACGGCAACACGCTCATGTCATTGTATCGTAGAATATAGATGACCAACAAACACACGACATATCTCATCAACCAAGTATAGAAACAGAGTAATTTACCGCAAAGATAATAACATTCAAATAGTAACTTGAAACTAGAAATGCCTTTATTCGTGCAAGTCAATTTAACAATTACTCTCTCCTTTACACTTGGCTTATCCACACTAAACTGACCATTGATATTCGTCCTTTCAAACGAACTGATAATAGCATAGTCATTGCAGAAGATACTAGAGTTGATGGGTATCTGTTTTATTGTGGATGACAGCACCAACGATGACTGAGTGACACAATGTGATGAACTTAGTGGTGGATCAGAAGCTGTTCTTGTTCGGCTCTCAGATAGTTGTCCAACTGCAAGATTACCACCACTGCTGTCTTTCACTACTAGTTCGGGTTTAGCACTATCATCTGATGATAGGTGGGCTACACGCTGATCAATTACACTGACGGTCTCACTAGTATGCACACCTTTTGGAACTGCATCTGCGTTCAATTCTACTTCACGTTGTAGTTGTCCAGAACCTTTAATTAAACTAGCAGTAGTAGGCATATCCCTCATCTCATCATGATCAACCAAAGACAACTGTGAAGTATCATGATCATTATCACGAATATTCACTTTACCGTCAACTTCATCATTTTCAAACTCTTTAATAACAGAAGTAGACAATTTTGGTTCCTCCTCGCAAATCATAAAAGGTTTTATAACTTCACTCTGACTAGTAATACCTTGTAAACTTTTGCAGTCAGAACTGCACTCTGAAGCAGTAACTCTATTCTGTGACACTCTATTCAGCAATGGCTTACCAGTTGCAACTACAGATTTCTTCACAACAACGTTATCGTCACACAACTCGGAGTCAGACCTGGAGTTTACATTTAGCTTATCACTGAACTTGCTTACTGGTTCACAGTTCACTTCTGTATGCACCACTTTCACACGTGTAAAACAAAGCCGTGTTTGTCTTGCATCTTGTAACTTATCTGTTGAGGATGTACTACGAAACCTGTTACACTCACTAGGTCTATATGCATTACTAGACATCATGGAGTCTTCTCGATATCCACCTCTCTGAGGCTTATTCGTCATCAATGAGTGCGTTTCACCCTCAAACTGCTCTATTCTAAGGGTGAGATCTAACAGACTGGAAAACTTGCTCATAGATTCATTGACACTAGTATTTACCAGTTTCAGGATATCATCAAACTTTGGCTCGATACCCTCATCCTCCTTACGGGAGCTTATCTTCACCCACTTCCTTTGCAGTCGAGTAGGTAGACGTCTTGCTATTACTTCTAGTATAAAACTCGAGTTGAGGTCACTCATGCGATTCATCAAAATCATTCCATTCTTGTAAATTAGCAAATTATCTAAAAACTCAGTGAGTGCCTGAGAGTCATCCTGTAATTGACCACCATTACCCTTAACAGCCTCGAATAATTTCCCGGCAATCATCGAAGGTCTTCCAAACCTTTGACGTAATATGCTCATAGCCTCGTAGTAGCCCTCTTTTGGCTTCATAAACGTACAGCACTGTATAGCTCTTGCAGCATCTCCAGTGCAATATCTCATCAAATACATCAATTTCATTTCATCACTTAATAAAAAACTACTCAGCATGATCTCGAACTCCTTTACAAATTGTAAATAATCAGCCGGGTTTCCATCGAAACATCGTGGTTCTAATTTAGGGAGTTTGATGTTCCTATTATCCCTGAACGGCGAAACAATAACATCAACCATGTCATGCTTAACATCAGACACATCGTTACAAGTAACAGACAAGTCACCATGACTTACTTTCCTGTTTGCATCCAAGACGCCCTGTCCCTTCTTTGACCCAGGCATTGTTGAACTTGGCCCGATTCCAAAATGTTCCAGATATTGCTTGTTCAAAGAGGACTTGACCGGCACCAGGAAAGATGAACGGTGACTATCCAAACTGTTACCAGCTATCTGAATCGGCCAGAATCTGTTTTTACCATCAGAAACTGTCAGCCACGTCTCATAAACCGTTAATGCCCAGCTCTCGCTACGCTCGGGCCCACGCTGTTCTTCGAAGATTTCTCAGAAACGCTTAGTTATAACGGACGCAAAACCAAAACACCGATCTGCCGGTTGATAATTTGTTTATTGTTACACCAACATATAAAAGGAATAAGCGAACTAAGCAAACTAAGGTCTGAAAACTAATATTACAATAATAAATCATTGTTACTTCTGACGATGTTTCAGTCTTCTTTCTGAACAGCGACCGATGAGACGATGACTGTCGTATTGATGCCTCCGCGAAAATTGGGGAAGTTGATTTTGAGCAAACAACCAAGAATCGATCGTTCAATCTTCAACTCCATTGACACTATTGTTCACTCAACAACAAAGTCAAGTCATTTACTAAAATAGCATTCATTCGCTTCAATAATGCACATCAAATTACTCTGGAGAAAGGAATATTTGGCATAGAATAAATCTTCAATCTCCATTCACCGACTAGATGGATGACGACAAAATTCTCAGTCGACTGGTAAAAATAGACCCTACAAATTGGATTGTGTATCAAAGAACAGTTTGGCGCCTTGTGGTGGTAGATGAATCTAAAATAGAGGTGTTAGGGTTTTGAGTTTCAATAGACTATTTTCGGTACTTAAGGCATTCATTCATGAGAACCGTGTACAACGATTTTCACTTAGTATTTATTACTAAAGCAAAATATATGAAAGTAATTTTGTGATTGGAGTTATCACTTCCAGCCACATTCTTGTGCTTCTGCACTGATGAACATATCTTTGTTAATTTCTAGTCATACAAGCTGCATATTGCAGACATTTCCAGTCCATCTCTCGAGCACTTTTCCACTATGTTGTCCAGAGTGTAAATGCAGAATACGTTATCTGATTAACTCTGGCTATGCTACTTCACCGAGTTCTTCAATGAAACTGATTAACACGTTGTACTGAAAGGGTGAAAATGACAGCAATTTTGTCACTACTAACCAATATGGAACATTGAATCGACCAATACAATGACAAGTGCACACTCCTTCCTTCCATACAATGAGAATTTCAGGTTTATTTATTCAGATCGCCTATCAGTGGAGGATCATCACCCGAATTTCTTCATTTACCATTCCACTCTAGACTTCCTTATTCCACATGAAGTTGAAACGCTTAGTAAGGTTGTTTTGTGGGCTTTTGCAACTGTCAACAAATACTTTACATTGGAAATGGAGAACAGACTTATCTACATACAACTGCAGGAACAGCAATATACAAATTGATGGCTCGAGATATTTCTGATTTATATGAGGTCTTAGATATTTATCTTGAAAAAGATAATAATGAACGCCTTGACAGATCATGCTTCTACCTTTAAGTATATACCATTCACTCAGCCTATTGTTGAGAGGCGACCACGCGGGATCTGCACAGATTGATGGGGCATCTTATAAACTAACTTGCTGTCCATTTTCTGATCTTTAAATACCACTTCACAATGTCTTATCTCACTCATTTTCCAATAACGTCTTTACTTGATCCTCATTATATCCCATTAAACCTAACATTTTACAGCTCTTTATGACTTATTATATTCCTACTCTGTGAAGGGTACGGTTGTGCACTAAATGCACAAAAAGGTATAAAACAAAAACAACTGGCACAACTGAGGATAAATGTATTAAAACCAAAAGTGGACATCATGATATTACGAGATATACGTGTAGCATTATACATTGCAAATGAACGTTGTCAGCCTAAGGAGTTTTCTTTATTAATGCATTTATTAATGATACTTTCACTTATCTATTTCATTACAATTTAATGATTCACCTCAGCACTTTTCTTTTTTAAAACAGCTTTCAATCCGTTGTAAACGTTTTACTTACCTCAATATTGGTTGGTTATCGAATGCCGACAAGCACGGGATGAAAACGAAACGAAGTCGATTTTCCCGCTCAACCTGGAGGACAATTGTACAATTCAACAACTATACAGCCTAGTTCAGACAATGAGTGTATTATATGTATCAAATATTCAACAGTTGAAATATGATTAACTTGTAGACAATCTGAGATTTGAGACTATATCTTACTTGATCGTGCCTGTAAAAAAGGGCATGCATTTTCATGTAATTTTTTAAAATTTGTATGAAATACATTACATTATTATAACCCAGGTGTTGTCGAGTCATCAGAAATCTTCGAGTCACGGACAAAATATGTGACTATATTTGCTCAGTTATTTAGCAGTGCTTTCGAATTTCCATTATTTAAGAGCTGTTTCCAACTGTGTTGCCAACGTGAGAATCAGGCTGTCTCACCGTAACTACATTGATGGAAGGAAATCTTGTGATCGCTGAATATACACACAAGTACCGGCTAAAAATGCTGGACGTTCAACGACTCCCCAGTAGATTTGCTTGGTTTCCACTAGTAAACAAGGAGAGTGACACAATGATACTAGAACATGCATTCCAACAAGGAGGGTGAGAGATGATTGCTGAGTATTAAGAGAGCATCACAGAAACCAAATTCAACGCCGAGTTGTTTGTTATCTTATGTCGCTGACCTGACTCACCACCATTTGATCCACAAATTCTATGAAATCCTAATCATCACAGGCATGCAAACAACAATAATAGCCACCTCCTAGTGATAGCAGTATTTATCTCAAATACTGGAAGACAGAGAGTGATAGAAGGGCAGGAAGAGTATGCGTCTAGAATATATATTTATTTAAATGTAGATATAAGGAAAGTATTTCATATGACGCGTTGAGTAAACCCTACAATAAACAGGTATACCATGTTGACCAGTTTGATGAAAGCTTCAATCCTGCTTTTTTAATTTTTGTAATAATAGTATTTGGCAATTATCGAATTACAGTAATTGAACCAGAAACACAGAGAGGAATGAATTTAGGAATTAATTTTTGGCGGAGTTATAGTTGAATTCTTATAATAATTATATTAACAAGCAACAGTAACTGTTTTAGCAATACAGAGATAGAAACTGTCAATCACCACATCCACCACATGTCAAATGTCTGCTTGCGTATTTATAATGATGTCTCGGTCTGCCTGCAAGTCTCTGAGATCTTCTAACTAACTGTGTGATATTATTTTCATCAGTATCATCTGGAATTATTTCTGAATTATCTACAAAATCGGGATTAGTGGCGGAGTCAATAAAATTATAGTCGGAGCGACCTACTTCATTTATTTTCACTTGATGCAGGTGTCTGTTATGAACTGAATGATCTTCGATGCCTAATATCTTCACCATTCGATTTCTCACATTTTGTAGTATGATTTCCACAGAAGGTCTATCGTCATTCCTTCTGTAATAATGTACGTCAGAAGTCGTGGACATCAGATGCTCTCCAAGAATTGGGGATTTGAGTAGTTTAGCAGGACTTTCATGGGTACTTGTATGCTCCGCATTGCGATATTGAAGTATGAAGTTATTTGCACATATCTCTAGCTCGTCAAAATTCTTGGGACTCATTGGTGATATGGCACTGTTTAGTGTTCGTACAAAATTTTCTGCCAACCCGTTAGGCTGAGGATAACGTGATGCTGTGTACAGATGACGACAACTTACATTTTAAGCCAATCACTGAAGTTCTTCTCAGTGAAATAATAATAATAATAGTAATTTGGTTTATCCCAAAACAGTACTTGTCATACAGAATGGAATTCTCAGCATTTCACTACAGTATTGCATCCAGTTTGTACACTAACAACAAATAAAATTCTTCATAGATTATGGTTAATCTCAGTTAGTTTTGACAACAAAATATTAGCATATCGGTAACAAAGCAAAAAGTGAGCAGAATGTTTGGTGTTAGAAAAGTAGATACTAACATATTTACTGGCGTAAGCGGTAACAAAAGGTCGAGATAAACAGTGTGAGAGAACGAAGAAGAATGTTTTAATAGATTTTGTAAGGAAGAAAGAAACAAAGCAGCACACAACAGAAAAAAAGAGAGAAAAGGAAAAGAAAGAAAGAAAACGTACCTATAAATGATATGAGTTGGAAAGATGAGGTCCCATTGTTCTATTCACTATTTAATAATTTATAAGTATCACGCCTAATGCTTTCTTTATCGTACAGAACACGATCTAAGTAGGGTATGGTTGAGTTTTTGTACTTACTAGTGCGAGCGTATAGTTTTCTATATAGGCTTCTGGTTTTGTCTGATTTGAAAAAAGGGGAGACATGTGAATGAAGAGGGTGGTGTGAGTTAGATAGAATGGATTTAGTCGATTTTTCACATGAGTCCAAGTGCCTGCCGACCAGAATATTAACAAGCTGGTTAAATGGCACGTTGCTTATCCTGCTGACAACCTTTAACACCCTTCGTAATAAGATATAGTCCTTCTTCAGTAGCCCTGGAAAAACTTAGGGGGAACAATAGAGAATAATAATAATAATAATTGCTTTATTCCAAAAACAGTACTCATGATACAGCAAGGAATTTTCAGCATTCAGTACAATATTGCATCTAATTTACCCAAAAACGACAAAAAAAATTAAAAATACACAATACATAATAGTAATAAAACGATTGTTGTAGCAGCTACGTAGCAAAATACTGTGTGCCATACGGAGAAAAATATGTATAAAGTACAAAATTGTAGTAATAATAGTAATACCAACTAATATAAAATAGCAGAGTAACGATTTAAACGATAGAAAGTGTAACACCATAAAATACAGAAAGATGAACGATAAAAGGGTCGATTCACTGTGCTAATTACATAGTAACTTGTAAGTTTCACGTCTAACAGAGTCTTCGTCACATAAAGTACGCGCTAAATAGGGTATTGTAGAATTTCTATACTTAGTAGTACGAGCATATATCTTTTTATATTGACTTCTCGTCCTACCTGATGAGATACAAGGGGACAGGTGTGAATAAAGGGGGTGCAGAGGGTCTGACATTATAGCCTTTGCCCATTTCGTACAGGAATTTATATGCCTCTCGACTATAGTATTAGCGAGCTCATGCAGTGGCAGACCACAAGCTCTACTCACAGCATTTAATACTCTTCGTAATATGATATAATCTTTTTTGAGCAGCCCAGGAAAGATTAATGGAGAGCAGTAGAGTACAATAGGTAAAATACAGGAGTTTAAAAATTGCAAAACTAAAGGTTGGTTGATACCTGATTGTCTTAACTTTTTAATGTAGAAGGTAAGACGAAACATTTTCTTAGAGATAGATAAGATATGGGATGACCATGAAAGGTCAGAGGAAAAAACTAGTCCAAGGTATTTAATACTTGATTTGGTTTCAATTTCCGTGCCATCTATGCTACAGGGATCATGAGAGTTAACTAGTTCAAGTAAGTCACGTCGATGCTTGAAAGTAAAGTCAAGCACCTGACATTTGGAAGGATTTAATATAAGACCATTTGACTTGGACCAGTTGTTGATGTCCAACAGAAAGCTATTAAGTTTGGAGCTGTCAGACTCGGAAGTGATAGGCAGTGATACAGTCAGATCATCTGCATATTTGACAAAGTTAGTTTCGTTTGAATGAGGTAGGTCATGTAGGAAGAAAGAAAAAAGAAAAGGAGAGAGGACAGCACCTTGTGGAACACCGGATTTTGTAAGCGAGGTAGAAGAAGATTTGCCGTTATATACAGTATACTGCATTCTATCAGAAAAATAGGAATGCAACCAACTCTTAGCCCAGGATCCTGTTTGTGTCAACGATAGCTTATTTAATAAAAGGCCCCTAGGTACAGAGTCAAAAGCAGATGTGTAGTCTAAGAAAGCACTACGAACATATTTAGCACCTTTGTCTAAACAAGAGACAACATTGTGATATAAGACAACCGCAGCATCCAAGGTACTTCTACCATGTTTGTATGCAAATTGTTTAGGATCATTAAAAGGTTTCAAAGCGGGTTCAAGACGAAGTAAAAGTAATTTTTCCATCAATTTTAAAAAGGGGGAAGTAATTGCAATAGGCCGAAATTTAATATCAGAACCAGAAGATGGTTTTGGTATAGGGATAATTTTAATGTTTTTCCATGCAAAAGGTAGAACGTTACCGGAAAAAGAGGCATTAAAAATGTTAGTAAGAGGATAACACAAAATATCAGCACAATTCCTGAGGACAATGGCAGGTATGCCGTCAGGACCAAGGCTTTGAGAAGGCTTAAGAGACCGGAGACATTTAAGCACATCAAGGGTATTAAAACCACTAAAGTTATTGTCAATATGATTTGTATCATTTGGAAGGGTATCAACAGAAGAGCGTATGAAAGATTTATTAAGAGTGTCAACATTAAGAGATGGAACAGAAATACATCGCTTACCGTTAGTAATTTCTTTGAAAAGTTTCCATAAATTAGAAGGGGTTTTACATGACAAAAATCTTTGATTATATAAAACACTTAGTCTTTTTATTTCCAGTTTTATCAGCATGTTTAACTTTTTTACACCAGGCTTATCATTAGTTTTGAACAACAGTTCTTTATTTCTACGTAGCTTTTTGAGATATGGCGAAGATAAGCGATCAAATCGGATGAATAATGTTTCTTTAGGACAACATATTTCGAAACAGAATTTAAGATAATCGGTAGTGTTTGTGATTGTTTCATCTAATGTTTGTTCTGTAAATAAGTCCCAGTTAGTGTCTTTCAACATGCATCTGAGCTTGTCTAGGTTGTCTTTTGAGTAGCATCTCCGTTGAACTTTACTGTAGAGGTGAGAGAGGACACCTTTGTGTGATTTGGAATATATTTTAGGCAGCACACGTATGATACAGTGGTCAGAATTAAGTAGAGGAGCACGTTTGCGAGCTTCATATATACCAACATCATTGATAAATACCAGGTCCAGTGTTTTACCAAGACGGGTGGCAAAGTTGACAATATTGTCATGACCAAGTGATATAAGGAAGGAGCAATCGCTTCCATTGAAGTCGCCAGTTACTATTGATAAAGAGTTCTCGAAACAAGCTGCAGCAAAAGCGGTGAATTCATCGGCGAACATAGATAAATCCAATATGGTACAGCCAGGAGAGACATAAACATTAGAAATATAAATGAATTTGTATTTTGAAAGGTGTTTCGGGCGACATCTCACAGTGATGCAATCAATGAAGTCATTCGAGAATTTGAAACAAACTTTGTTTGAAATGGACCATTTTGAGTGAATAAAAGTTGCAACACCTCCACCACACTTTTTCTTGGAACAAATACGGTCTTGTCGAAAAACATTGAAATTGTTTAGAGACACAATATTGTCATCGTATGAGTCATGGAGCCAGGTTTCTTGCAGAGTGACAATACCAGTATTGTGGTAGGTACTAGAAGACAACAGAGACTGAAAATCCAGAATTTTATTAGGCAGGGACCGGCAGTTGGTACTAATGATAACTGGAACAGTGGTGTGATGTATGGGTGTAGATTTTAAGGCACGCTGCCAACCTCCATGGTGCTTTTTCTTGAGTTTATTGCAAATATGAAAGTTTTTGGGTTTAAAACGTTTTATAAAATCCCGGGAGTAGATAATACGATTAGAATGCATAATGTGATATGTAAATACCAATAAAATACGAGTAAATAGATGCAAAATGTACATGGAATGTGGTAGCCCAAAAATATTCAAACAGGCCGCCAAGGTCATTCGATGTTTGTCTCAGGCAGGATGCAAGAGTTAACGAATCCTAAGAGTAAGGATTGGGTTATTCCAGAATGTTTTAACTTCTTGATGTCGAAGGTAAGACGGAATATTTTCTTAGAAATCATCAAGATATGAGACGACCAGAAAAGATCAGCAGATAGAATGGCGCCAAGATATTTAATTTCCGACTTGGTCTGTATTTCACTGCCATCTATGTTGCACACCTCGTGAATGCTAACCAGTTTGTTTAGGTCAGATTTGTGCCTAAAGGTGAAATTGATTGTATTACATTTAGGGGGATTTAAGGTAAGACCATTTTCCTTGGACCACTGGCTGATTTCTGATAAAAAGCCGTTTAGTTTGGAGCAGTCACTTTGACATCTGACAGGCAAAGATACAGTTAGGTCATCAGCATATTTGACAAAATTAATGTCATATGAAGATGATAGGTCATGTAGAAAGAAAGAAAATAGAGTACAGCACCTTGGGGGACACCAGCTTTAGTAAGCACAGTAGAGGAGGATTTGCATTTGTATACGGCATACTGCATTTTGTTCGAGTAGTTGGAATGCAACCAGTTAGTGACCCAGAACTCAGTTTGTGTCATAGAGAGCTTATTTAGCATGAGACATCTAGGTACAGAGTCGAAAGCAGAAGTGAAGTCGAGAAACGTGCAGCGGACGTATTTGGCACCTTTATCTAATGATGAAACGATACTGTTGTGTAAGACGGCTTCAGCGTCTAAGGTGCTCCTACCCTGTCTATGTGCAAATTGTTTGAGGTCTTCAAACATTTTAAGGGAGGGTTCAAGTTTAAGAAGTACTAGTTTTTCCATCAGCTTTAGAAACGCGGAAGTAATGGCAATGGGTTTGAATTTTACATTCTTGCTATTGCCAGGTTTAGGGACAGGGACTATTTTAATGTCTTTCCATGCAGCAGGTACAACGTTTTTGGAAAAAAACGTTTGGGATGTTAGTAAGTGGAGAACATAAAGCATCTGCACATTGTTTTAGAACATAAGCAGGCACACCATCAGGGCCAAGGCTACGTGAGGGCTTAAGCGTATTAATACATTTTAGAACATCAAGAGTATTAAAGTCATGAAAGTTATCAACTGCATGATTTTTAACACTAGAAGTAATTATAGTAGAGGGAGAGCGTATAAAATACTAATTAAGAGCATTAATGTCATAAGAGGGAGGAACATTGCATCGCCTACCATTGCCAATAATTTCATTGAAAAATTTCCACATGTTGGTCGGAGAATTGTATGATAGAAGTGTATGATTATACATAGCATTGAGAGTTTTGATTTCAGATTTAATTAGAGGATTAATTTTTTGTAAGTCCTAACTTATCTTTGGATTTATATAACGTTTCTTTTTGCCTGCGTAGTTATTTGAGGCGAGGAGACGAAAAGCGGTCGAAGCAGTCCGAGGAGTTGAAGTCACCAGTAATAACAGATAGAGAGTTGTTGAAGTTCGCAGCAGCCAACATGTTGAATTCGTCAGCAAAATTTGATAGATCTGATAGTGAGAAACTAGGAGTAATGTACATGTACCATTATCAGTGACTTGGACATCAGGAATTCCTTTCCGACTAAAAATCTTTCTCAACGCTCTGTGAGTGAATTTTGCGTTTGGAATATCTGTAATTATGGCTTCTGGCTATCTAGAATAAGAATCCACAATAATTAAAGCATAATATGAATTTAAGAATGGACCACAGTAATCTGCTTGAATACGCTGCCAAACCTCATAAGACGTAGACCACGGTTTCCATGATGACTTCTCATAGGTCATTTTATGCAAACAGCTGCAACAGCTCTTTGATCTTTTGCTAATGCCAGGATCATTTTCCAGCCACCAGCACGTTAGGCGTGCTAATGATTTCATCTTATCAGCTCCCAGATGAGCAGAATGGAGATAATCTAAAATCGCAGATCTTAATGTCGGAGGAATAACTATCTTGTCATTCAGACATAGAAATCCTTCAGAATGGACTGAAGTCTCATCTCCGCTTATAAAAATCCGGGAATCTTCGCTTACACTGAATATTCCAACCTCTTTTTGTTGGATTTATAATGCACTTGTAATATTTCCGAGTATGGTTTATAAGTCGAACTCGATCCACGGGTAACGGCTGAACTAACAAACAATCAATGTCATTAGCAGAATTTTCAAATAATGAATAGCGAGATAAGAAGTCTGCATGAGGTATATCCTTAGCCAATCTGTGTTCAATAGTGTAATCATATGCACTCAGTTCTGAACTCCATCTTTGAACCATAGCAGCAGATGATCTATTCAAAGATTTTTCTGGATTGTGAATGAATTTCAAAGCCTGATAATCAGTAACCATGTGAAACTTAGTACCAAAGTGATACTTGTGCAAGCGTCTTATTGCCCATAAAACTACTAGAGCCTCTTTCTGGGTTTTTGAGTACCCTTGTTCACTCTTACTTAGACGTCGTGAAATACAAATAACAGGTTGTCCATTTTGCTCAAGGATTGCAGCCATGCCCACAGGAGTAGCATCTGTAGTGAGAACAGACTTATCCTTCTATGAAAAGGGTCTTAAGAAATCTTGTCTACTAAGAAACTTTGAAGTTTTTGCAAGATATCCTCATGTTGTTGTTCCCACTTAAGTTGTTTGCTGGAGACAATATCAAAAAGTAGAGACAAAGGTTGAGTGACATTGAGAATGAATCTGGAGTGAAACTGAAGAGTACCAATCCATGATCTCAACGACGACATATTATTAGGTGAAGGTGCTCGAATTAGAGGTGCCAAACGACTAGCATCAGGCCTGAAAACCTTCGGAGTCTACTGTGTATTCTAAGCATGATACAGACGACAAAGTACAATGACATTCAGATGGATTGACAAGAATATTTTTCTCACAGAAACGCCTGAATAGTTTTAAAAGACGTTCATTATGCAATTCGATGTTCGGACCATGAACTATAATGTCGTCCTGGTAAGATTCAACACCATCTAATCCATCTATCATCTGATTTATTACGTTTTGAAATATTGCAGGTGAAACCTTTAAACCAAAAGGCAAGAACTTATACTTGAATAATCCAAATGGAGTATTAATGGTTGTTAATTCACTAGACGCTTCGTCAAGAGGAATTTGCAAATAAGAATCTTTCAGATCTATTTTGGAAAAGTATTTTGAGCCATGTAGCTTGTAGAGGGTGTCTTCGCTTTCTAGCGTAGTGCAACTTTGCTGTAGTAGACGATTATTGAGTGTAAGGCGGTAGTCACCACAAATTCTCGGTGTTTTTCCATCAGCCTTGAGTGGCGTCACAATGGGATTAGCTCAATTCGAGGATTCAGCTGGCATGCCCTGCTCAACCAACTTGTCCAACTCTTTCTTAATTGCATCTCGCAAACCATATGGAATTAATCGGTGCTTTAGAAAGACAGGATCACCCTCTATTTCAGGATGGATGGGCTGAATTTTCATGCCACCTACACACTTTGAACATTGGAGAACTAATTCACTGAACAAAGATTCATCAAACAACTCAGTGCAAAGTGAGATTTCAACATTTAACAATCTAAGGGCTTTTAATCCCAACAAAGATGGACCATATTCACTGGCAAGAAAGAGAATATTCACAAAACTACCACTGTCTGGTTTCAAACAAATGTTAGTAGCACCAATAAGAGGCAGTTTATGACCAGTAATACCTGCAATCGAACTAGTAGTAGGTTCTACCTGAGTATGCTTACAAGGCGACAGTAAATCTCTCTTAGAAATTATAGGTTCACTACTCCCAGTATCAATTATAAAACATTGAGATATACCTGAACTTGTAGTGAACATTCTCATTAGACGAGATTCAGTGCTGTGAAAAATTGAAAGAGATATTGACCTCATTTTACCACGCGAATTGGGAGAATCATGAGAATTCTGAGTAGCACAAATATTTGAACTTCTGCAAACAGACTTTATGTGCCCAATTTTACCACATTTATGGCACTTAGCACCCCGGAAACGACAAGTGCTTCGTAGATGAATCTTTCCACAGGAAAAAGACGGTTTAATGTGTTTGCTGTCTATGTATTCCATTACAAATAGACAACAGTTTGGATTTCTTTTTACGAACACCTGTATTATCAACTTTGGACAGCATGACATCAGACACTGAGGTAGCGGGAGTTGGATATTCGCTGTTGACATCTTCATATGTAATACATAAATCCTTAGCAGTTTGAAAGGTGCAGGAAGGAATCTGAACCAACTCCTTCTCTAACTTAGGAATATTGATTCCAGAAATTAGACAGTCACGTAGTTGAGCATAGAGCTGCTCTTCAAAGTTGCACTTTGAAGATTGTATCTGAAGCTGAAGAATAAAGTCTCTAATCTTCTGGTTGGGAGCACGAACAAGTTTGTTGAACTGAGCCCTCTCTCGTGTTTCGAAAGTTGTTATGTGGAAGTGATCTGTTAGAAGTTCAAGGAGTTTATCATATTACAGAGAAATTGGTTTATCTAAAAATGACAGAGTTTTCACTAGGCTGTACGTGTAGGGGACTAATATTAGAGTTCACTAACATTACAAATATAAAAATAATAATCCAAGTCAATGTAGTGTTAAATCACAATATATTACCAAAAATGCAGTGACGAGTTATATCAACAAAAAGGATTACTTGGATATAAAGTCTAAGTCCTCTGCTACAAATTATTTATATAATCCACGGGCACGTTAATTGTTTGGACTGCGTCTGCTGTAGCTGCTGTGTTCCGGTTGTAGAAATGTCTTCGGTTGAGAGTAGTAGGCTCCTACAATAAATCCGAAGTATACAACACGGTGTGAGTTGAGCAAGTAAGCAGAAGTGACCAGGGAGAAGACGAAGTCTCCAACAGCAGAGTGTATTTTTCAATTGTACACGGAAGTTATGTATATTTCAACAAGAAGCGTTTTAAACAAAAATTATGTACAATATCTCGAATTTATACAAATAACCAAAAAGTGTACAATCACATTGTTACGTACTACACACGGCTCCCCCCCTAGAGGTCCGGAGAGACAACCGGAAAATGATAAGTAAAACTATGAAGTAAATAATAATAGTAATAGCAATTTTTGGATAAAAATAGGGATATATTACAACATGCATAAACGCGAGAAGGTATGTGAATCATGTAAAGTCTGAAAGCATATACAATGAGTTCAGCAATAAAAATTGAAATAGAAAGTCATGTCACTTAAATTTGCACTAACCATGAACATAGATTTTTAATGTATAAAGAAAAATATGTAAATACACAGTAATTAAGGAGGGGAAAGAAACATTAAAAAAATATGGATTAAAGATCAATAGTTTTTGGAAAGGACAATACCTGTTTTTTAGGTGAGGTACATATAAATAAATAATAGTGATAGTAACATCAAAGTTTACGACGAAATACTAACGGTCATGATGATAATGTCTAAACGAAAAAGATAATAATAATTTTTAATTATTTTTCTTTTGTTAGTCCTCAAAATGAACGTAGCGAGCCGGTTTACTGATTTGCCGACCACTACGTGTTTGATATGGAGGGAGGATAAGACTTGGTGCCGGTGGAGTGGAATCGGATGTTTGATTATTTGATTGCGCAGTTGCCGATGTAGATTCGAAGTCGTTGTCGGTGTATGCGGGTTTGATTCGATCAATGGAAATAGTCTCTCGTTTTCCATTCTTGTTCACTGTAAAGTGTTTGTCTGAACGTTTAATAACTTGAAAGGGTCCTTCGTATGGAGGTTGCAATCCTTTTCTGATGGCGTCGACTCGAATGAAGACGAATTTGCAAGTTTGTAGATGTTTGTTGATCTGATCTCGTCGGGGAGATTGTCGAGGTGCTGTTGGTTGAAGTTGAAGCATTTGTCTAGTTAATCGGTTAGTGAAGTCGGCAATGTTCACGTCTGTGGAATCGGCTGAGGGGACTAGCTGTCCAGGCAAGGTTAGGTTGGTGCCATAGACAAGTTGAGCCGGTGTACATCCTAAATCTTCTTTGATAGTAGATCGGATACCAAGTAAAATCAAAGGTAAGTATTCACTCCACTTAGATGTATCATTCTGCGCCATCAGGGAGCTTTTCAGTTGTCTGTGGAATCTTTCCACTAGACCATTCGCTGCCGGATGATAGGCTGTTGTGGAGATATGTTTCACTCCCAGAAGTCTCGTCAGTTCGCGAAAGAGTGTCGATTGGAATTGAGGACCGCGGTCGGATGTAATAGTAGTTGGTACACCGTAGTTTGACACCCAACGGTCGAGAAAAACTAAAGCAACGTTTTCAGCAGATATGTCGTTTAAGGGGCATGCAATAGCCCAACGAGTAAATCTATCAATCGCTGTCAGGATATGTGTATATCCCCTTGATGTTGGCAATGGTCCCACGATATCTATATGGATATGCTGAAATCTCCTTTCGGGTAATTCAAACGTCTTCGGGGTTGTAATAGTGTGGCGGTGTACTTTGGAGCATTGGCATTGGATACATTCTCGTGCCCATCTCCGAATGTCAGAGTTCATTTTAGGCCACACGAAGCGTTCGCTGATCAGTCTGACCGTGGCGCGTACTCCAGGGTGAGAAAGCGAATGTAAATGTTCGAACAATGCTTTTCGGCAACTGAGAGGGACAAATGGACGATTAGTGCCGGTAGATACATCGCAGACTATGGTTGCATCTGATAAGGGGATAGGCACATCTTTGAGCTGTAAGGAAGAGTTTCTGCGGCAGGTTTGGAGTTCAACGTCATCTCTTTGTAATTGAGCCATACGATCAAGACTGATGTCTACCGACGTTTGGAGCTGGTTAATGTCACTTCTTGAAAGAGAATCGGCTACCACGTTCGCATCCCCTTTGATGTACTGAATGTCGGTTGAAAATTGGGAGATATAATCCAACTGTCTGGCTTCTCTAGGGGAGTGTTTATCGAGTGAAGTAGTGAAAGCATGACACAGGGGCTTGTGGTCAGTAAAAATAGTGAAATGCCGGCCCTGTAGTAAGTAACTGAAATGCTTCACTGCAAGATATATGGCCAGCAATTCTCTCCCAAAAGTGCTGTATCGTGTCTGAGCCGGTTCCAACTTCTTAGAAAAGAATGCGAGTGGGGTGACTTCGCCCTTCATCTTTTGTTGTAATACTGCCCCTACAGCTACTTGGGAGGCATCTGTGCACAAAATAAGCGACGCTTCGGGGTTGATATGGGATAGCATAGTGACTCTGGATAAGGCATCTTTTGCGTTGCAAAATGATTCGTGTGCTTCAGCTGACCACTGAAACTTTTTAGGATCATTTTTAAGGAGGTCGGTTAACGGCTGGACGATGGAGGCACACGAAGGAATGAAACGCCGATAGAAATTAAACATCCCCAAAAAACGTCTGACCTTCTTGAGTGAATCTGGTTCGGGGAAGTTTTTGATGGACTCTATCTTTTCCTCCGTAGGCGTAATACCATTCGCGGTTATGTGGTGTCCCAGAAACTGTATAGAGGAGACACCGAATATGCACTTTTTGGGGTTAATGACGACTCCATATTGCTCAAATCGTTGAAATAAGATGGTGAGGTGATCAGTATGTTCTTCGGGCGACGAGCTAGCAATTAAAACGTCATCGATATATACAAATACAAAGTCCAAACCTTGTGTGACCTGATCCATGAAACGTTGGAAGGATTGTGCTGCGTTCTTTAGGCCAAATGGCATGCGGAGAAATTCAAACAAACCGAAAGGTGTGATGATGGCCGTTTTTTCGATATCCTCTTGGGCAACTGGTATTTGGTGATAGGCCCTGACCAAGTCTACTTTAGAAAAAATGGTTTTTCCGTGTAATGTCAGGGAGAAATCATGAAGATGAGGAATAGGATAACGGTCGGGAACTGTGGCATTGTTTAAATGTCGGTAATCCCCACATGGCCTCCAATCATGATCAGCTTTAGGCACCATGTGTAAGGGCGAAGACCAAGGACTATTGGAGGGTCTGATGATGCCGAGCTGCATCATGTGTTCAAATTCTGCCTTGGCTGCTGCCAATTTGTCCGGGGGTAATCTACGAGGACGAGCACGAACTGGTTGACCCGTAGTAACTATCTTGTGAGTAACTGTGTGAGGGACGTCCTCGATGTTGTACGACGGCTTAAGAATTTTAGGGAAACGGTGAAGTAGGGAGGAAAAAGGGCAATCTGCTGGTCTTTCAATACTGATATTATAGACAGAATAGCTGGAGATAATTCCATGGATCTTTAGATGGGTGTTGTTATCAATCAGTTTTTTATTGTTGACGTCAACTAACAGGTTGAAATTACTCAAGAAATCTGCTCCGAGGATGGCGTGACTGACGTCGGCTACTATGAAAATCCATGTGAAACGCCGACGTAAACCTAGATCCAGTATGAGGGATTGCTCTCCATACGTCTGTATGCTTGTGTGGTTAGCTGCCCGGAGAGACAGTTTTCCGGGTGTCCGTGTAGATCGCCTGGATAGTGAAGGAGGGATTACGCTAACTTCTGCTCCCGTGTCTACCAGGAATAAAGTGTCTGAAGTTTTATCCTTCACATAGAAGAGGCGACTTGTTTGCTTGCCAGTAACAGCTGTCGCCATCACTGTCTGGCTGAGGCGTTTCCCTGAGCCTGGTTGGCTTCGCTAAAGCTGCACGGTTTTACACATTTCAGGGCATGACGTCCAAACTTCCAGTGATACCAGCATATATTGCTATCCCGAGAAGACGTGTAAGAACGCTGTCGTGAGAAGGATCGTCGTCGTGATGGTGACCTTCTTTGTGAACTCCGTCTCCGGACTCGTCGATCAGACCTATTAGTTTCCAACTTGTCAATCCTTGCCGCTAAGTCTGCAATGGCGGCGAGTATCGGTGTGTCTGCCGTGGGTGTGGAATGACACGGTGTGGCACTATCAGATGCTACGTGACTTATGGTGTTATCGGATAAAACATCCATAATACTATCTGCCATGTCACTTAGTTGGTCTAAGTCATACGACTTTCCTGAGATGATTAAAATTTGCTGGACATTTCTAGGTAAACGTTGCAACCACATCTGTTTCAGCACTACCTCGTCTACTTTATGATGTCCGATTAACTGGCGCATGTGCCTGAGCAGCTGGGATGGTTTACGTGGGCCTAGTTCACAGCCTGTGAGCAATTGTTGGATTCTTTTCTCATCCGACAAACTGGTACGTTGTATGAGGAGGGCTTTAAGTTTATCAAATTGATGTTCCGTCGGAGGATCTTCGATGAAATCGCTGATTTCTGTCAATACTGACGGAGGGAGTTCTGCCAGCACCATACCATATTTGGCTATTTGGGACTTAATGCCCCGTGCTTCTAGCAACGGTTCAATTACCGCAAACCAAATCCTTGGTTCTGCGAAACCGTATTGGGGTAAACGAAAATCAGTGATGGCATTTATTGTGGCATTTGTCTCGCTATTAGTTGTCTGCTCGTTTGATGTACCGGACTGAGGTGATGACATTATAAATATGAGGTTATTGGTGCAAATTAGGATACAAATATAAACCACACACAAAATCACAATGAATATACAAAATAGCAAAAATAAGAATATGAATATGCCAAAATAATCCGTGTTCTTATCGGGCTCACCAATTAATTTGTAGGGGACTAATATTAGAGTTCACTAACATTCCAAATATAAAAGTAATAATCCAAGTCAGTGGAGTGTTAAATCACAATATATTACCAAAAATACAGTGACGAGTTATAGCAACAAAAAGGATTACTTGGATATAAAGTCTAAGTCCTCGGCTACAAATTAATTATATAATCCACGGGCACGTTAATTGTTTGGACTGCGTCTGCTGTAGCTGCTGTGTTCCGGTTGTAGAAATGTCTTCGGTTGAGAGTAGTAGGCTCCTACAATAAATCCGAAGTATACAACACGGTGTGAGTTGAGCAAGTAAGCAGAAGTGACCAGGGAGAAGACGAAGTCTCCAACAGCAGAGTGTATTTTTCAATTGTACACGGAAGTTATGTATATTTCAACAAGAAGCGTTTTAAACAAAAATTATGTACAATATCTCGAATTTATACAAATAACCAAAAAGTGTACAATCACATTGTTACGTACTCCACATACCTTTCTATCTCAATAGCAGTCATCAAGAACATTATTCGACATGCACAATGCGTCGAAGCATTCAACAAAAAAGGCGATTTCTCGAGATGAAACATTTGCATGAAACGTTCCAAGATTATTTATTAACATAGCGACGCCAAAGTGTAATATTTATTTGTAACAGTAGTACTTCGCAATGACCGATTTACAGTAATTCAACCAAAAACAGACAGAGGGATGAATTCAGGAATTTCTATCTGGCGAAATTATAATTCAAATCATATAAGAAATATATTAAAAGAAATATATTAAACACAGAGACAGAAATTGTCAATCAGCACACCTACACAGTAAATACAGTGTGAGATGACAAGCTAGCTAATACACAGTCGAAACGACAATCCTACACAAGGGTCTATAACACAATAAGAAAAGTCATTGTTTCAGACTTATTAACACTATACACTAGATGCTAAATCAACTAGCTCATCTTATATTGATTCAAGCGTCATTAGTGACGTGATAAAACATTTTTATTGATTTAAAGTCACTCGTCAAATAGCTTATATCAAGAGTTGGGAATGTGATATGTGAATACGTAATACGTTATTTGGCTAGATAACAAAACATTTTTGTGAATGTATAGTCAACTGTTTATTTTATTAGTGGTGTTGACGAAACATTCCATCCTTTAATATAAGTGATATGTTTGTAAATCGATCCAGTCGCCTTTGATTGGGAAACAGTGTGATGGTTTTCGGATTGACTTATGTAGCTGTGATGATTGTCTGTCTTTTTACCTATAGTAGTTATATATATATATATATATATATATATATATATATATATATATCGGTTGCTTTTATTTGACGTTTTACGCAAAGGTTTTTTTTCTCTAGCGGGTTAGCTTATCTTGTGTGCTTTTATTGCCTTTGTGTATGAAGAATTTGGAAAGCACTTCTCATGTGCAACTTTACGTTATATTTGTTTTCTAGAAAACTATGAAAGTTTGTGGGATAAACTATCAACTCCGCAGAATACAGATATACCTATATATTTATATAGATGTTTTTAACCTGTGCCTTTGCTTTTCTCTGTCTGATTTAGCTTAATAATAGGTGAAAAGTTTTTAAATGGACATTTGCTTCATTCCTGGAGCGCAAACTCAAACATGTAAACTTAAAAAAATACATCACAACTGAAAACTTGAAGTGTATTAATTACCTTGTAATAATATCGATATACTTTAATAAATGAAAGGACACTGAAAAACGTATACTTTCTGAATCCCTTATGGCTTCCTGTTTTAGTGAAGCAGAAATGCTTACAGCATTCAGAAGTGCCGACAAAAATAAATCTGGCCTGATCGATATATGTGAGTTTCAGGACTTCTTAAAATGTCGAAAGAATGTTGTTCCTATGGCAGTCTGTTCCAAATGGATGATTCAGAATGACAGAATTGGTGATGGAAAGTTGGATTATGAAGAGTTTCTGCGTTTTATCGGGTCAATGCTTTGAAAGAAAGCCTTCAATGATTTTTCTTGTGTTTAAATACTATTGATGCTTATAGTATGACAATAGCTTATCAATCGAAAAATTTATTAAACCCTATTTCTTTGTTTTTCAAAATCCGCAGACGAAGATGTAATCTATGAGTTAGCCCTAAAAGATACACGAAAGTAATACTGATCAAGAATTTCCTGATGACTAGTGCTTTATGCTCAGATTTTGAAAATGTTCCTAAACAATACGAAAGTCCGAGCAAATTCGTCCAGCATTTACTAGTTAATCGATAATAAACAAAAGCCAATAGCGAGTGAAGTTCAACAGTGTCCACTTGATAATAAATATCATGAATTCAGATTAAAGCTGAATTATTACGAACAGAAAAATAAATAGATATTCTGTGTGCACAGCAAAATAAGCACCAAAAGCATAGTGTGCATCATGCATATTACAAAACGGCCGTTTGATGCATTTCAGCCATATGATACACACAACTCAGAGAGTTGGTGAGTGATTTCAGGAGTGATTGCCATCTTTTGATTTTGCTGTCCTTCACTTTCATAAAATATGGATAGCAACATAGATTCTGGTGAAGTTTTTGTTTCTGTCGTCAAAAGACGACACTCCTTTTTGACTCCATCTTAAATAAATTGTCCATTATCCCACACATAAACAAGATTGTGACGACACTCAAGATCGACAAGCTCTGACTTTTACATATTCCACCCCCATACACTAGAATCGAGCAACTGTGTATTAAGTAGGTTGCCAGTTACCTGACTTCACTCTAGTTGTCAGTTAGTCGTTTGTGTTGTTGTTATCAACGGAACAGTTAGATTAGGTCAATTTCAGAAATGTTTGGCAGGATAAGGGTGTTTAATAACTTCGATTTGTACGCATATATGATTAATATCTGTGCAGATTAATTCTGAAGCATTCCCTTACGGTAAGTAGATACGAAACTGTGTCAAGTATTCCTTTACCTCAGTTTTCAGTGTTTTCATCAACCAGGAGTATATTGCATGTAAGTAGACTGATTTCTGCAAGAACAAGTCCTATGTCGTGGAAATTCGAGAGCCAGTGAAGTGATTCGCACTCATAGCATATTCAACCACAAATAACATTTCATATTTCCTACGCATTAGATGTAATTACTAGCCTGTAGTTTGAACAACAGTACGAGTTTGCCATAAGAAAAAATTAATTTTCTTTACTAGGATCTTGTTTTCAATAAGAATACTTCACCTGCTTAATGTGACAATGTAATAGTTATAAATTACGAGATAGTAAGAAACCCTTAATAATGTACGGAAGATGTGTCATTCTGAGGGTTATGTACATGGTCAAAAAGACCCACCAAAAATAAATAAAAACTGTGAGACTCTAATAATTTAGCCATGCTTCTAAAGAATGCAGCGAAATTTAATTTGGTTAAATTTTGCTGTAATTGTCGGAAGAAATATTTCTCTCACTGCAGATATCTCTTGTTAACTGTCTAAGCAGTCAACAGATGCATAGAAGACATTTCGACTCCGAAATACCATACCATCCTCTGATGATACCCTGTCATATGTAATCAATCTTCTAACTCCCACAGTTTGCTGAAACAAACGTTTTACTTTAGTCATGATGCAGTTAATTCAAAGAATCGAAGATTTTTATGTTAACAGCAGTTTAAAAACAAAGATTATTGATAAATAGAAATACATACATATATAATAGCAGCGAGCTCTTGCAACTTTTGGGTTTTAGCACTTGTTCCACGCACAACGTAGCTATGGACCTTACTTGCGGGGTTATAACTTTCATTTTCTGTTGTTTTACATTCATTTCCATATACAGTAAATTGAGTACCTAAAAAGTTAGAGCGCAGTTTGCCAGCTAAACACTTTGCACCCCGTGATAAACTGGTGACATCACACGATATCACATAGTTGCTAGTTGTTGATCGTTTACGGCGTCTAGCTGCCAACAAGAAAAACTTCCGATCTTCCCTTTCGAGATGGAGGTAATACGAAGGATACATTCTACAATCAACACCTCGTTTGTCTCGAGTTATACAACAATGCATTGTAACACCCTGCAAAGTTTAAAAATCATATAAAAAATAAGGTTATGTGATTGTTAACACCTTAGGATGAATTTTATGTCCAAAGACGAAATTTCTAGATAACATGAGAACTTTTATAGTTTCAATGAAATCGAAGGCTTCGTTTAATGGGAATAGAACTTGAAAAATAGTGGTATAGAATAATCAGGTCAACAGAAGCTTTAAACGGACAGTCTCTAAGTAAGTTTGTACGTTTGAATGTCTTCTGTTAGCCTAGTCAGACAAAATCTTACAGTTTATGCAATACCATGAATCTGAACTTAATCATACGGGTCAAAGAAGTTGATTAGTCGCTGTCACATTATCAAAATACAGAAGGTTAGCCAAATATACAATGACGATTTCAGTTATGAAAAATAATAACACCAAAACCAAAGCACTAGAAACAAGAGAAATACAGAAAGTTGATAAATGAAAAGGGATCTTTGACTACACTTTTGGAAACCTACTTAAAAGTCGTGCAATTTAGAGGTTTGATAATCTAAGAGTTGAATATGGCATATCCCACATAGATTACTGTCGACTGTCTCCATTTCATCATTGGATATGTGTTAAACCGAGTAATACAACCGACCTTATCGTACGGAATTCTACTTAAAACTGACAGCATTAATTTTCCAACATGTATTCTAAAAACGGAGGTAAGCATACTTCAACCAGTCAAAAGTGGACTTCCACTTTAGAACTTGTAAGTATTTAATAAACCATGAAGACTGATACTAAAAACACTGACTATTAGCTTATAGAATTTGGAAAAGTCGGAAATAAAGTCCAGAATCACAAAATTTAAGGGGAAGAAGTGGAACTCATGTTTGCAGACTGGTTAATTTAATATAATGAGTATTGGCTCGTTTATACTATGGAAGTCGATAAATAATACTAATACACTGATTCAAAGGAGGATACCTACAATCTAATTGCACTGCCGTTTAAATAAGTGTTTATCCGACATTGGAGTGTGATGCTAGTGTATAGCACCAAAAGAGTATCCATCTCCAAATAGAATACTATAAAACAAATTCCTATCAATAAGAAAATCCGGTAGTCAAAGTAATCTATTCGTAATAATTAAATACACTTACCTGTGGAGCAGGTTTCAGGATAAGTTCATGCAGGTCCTCAGTTGAATCGAAAGCTAAAGGCTGGGTTAATTCATGGAACTCTAAATCTTCGTGTCTCTGAATGATGTTTATTTAAAAAGAAACAAATAATCACATATTCAATATCTTCAAAGTGTATATCATCACAGCATAGTAGATAATAATGAACAGTTGACCTGTGAGTAATCAGTACATAAAAACATAAATCTCACCAACTAAATAGTCGGATTTATTTTCCCTTGTGTGGTCAATGCAGACTCCTGATTTTCATTTGTTTCTAGTTTTCGTTTCTTTCATAGGAGCACATAACTCTTTTCAAATGTGACAGTTTAGATTTCTTTTTCGTTAACATAATGTCAAGGATAACCTGTTTTGTTTGTTTTCATTTTTACCCTGAGTTAAGAAGCATAATAGTATTGGCATAATAGTAATTTTAATTAATTAAAGATGCCGATTATAAATTTCAAAGAAATTTGTAGTGACCCATTTTATTACTCATCTTTGTAGTATACATTCACTATGTAATTGGACTTTGATTTGTTTATCACTCTAAATATTCCGTGTTTCAATTGATACTTTTGTACTCGCTCAACTTTTGAATTTCGATTACTGCGATAATACACGTTCGTACTCCTTCTCAAGTGCCTTTTGATTTACATTGTGGACATTGAGTAAACACAACGTTAGGACACAATAATAATCGCGAAGAAGTACTATGATATATGTGTACGCAAGTTTGATCAAAAAGAGCACCAAAACAAATTGATCAGTGAACAAAGAATTTATTGAATTTTCTTCTCTGATCATGTAACCATTAGGTTGTTTAGACGTTCATTTTCATAGGAAAGTTGGTTCATTTGTCTATGACTAAGAATAATCAAACATCTCCAAACAGTTTCAATAAAACGCTTCTTTATACATCCTTATGTAAAACACCCCGGAAAAGATTAACGCCTTTCCATGTGAATGTACATAGACTGCTTGCTTAGTCACAGACTAATTATGGATCTCCAGATGCTGGCGAATAATTACAAATTTAAATTTGTGATTCACGTTTAACCACAAAATTGTGAAAACTATTCAAAGCATTGGGAATGCTTTCCTAACCTACCAATTATTTCATAAAGCTAAATCAATTTTACTCTGATCGAAATTGGAAAATAAACAGTGTCATGATTCAGTTGATTACAAAATTTGTTAATACTGTAGCTGCAGAACACAGTAATACTTGGGGGGGGGGGCACAATTACTTATCTGGCAAACGAGATACAATGATGGTAAAATACAGAAAGGCTACATTGAAATTTCCATTTCCAAAAGCTTTACGTGTCCTCCTTCTCTCGACTGCCTGTTGTGCTTCCTATGTTATTCCATAAACATCTTTCATTTGCCCTCTCTTCTCAATTTAATCCATCATTCTACTATTCAAGATTAATGGAGGAAACAGCACACAGTATACCATTTGTAAATTCTTATCAATAGCACACGCCATACTACTACTACTACTTTCAAGTAAATTTGGAATCAGACACAATATTCGCTGAGGATAGCAATCTAGTCATTGTAGTCGTGAACTCTTATCGACTAGCTTGATTGGATCATGGTTGCCCTGTGTCCAACTTAGCATTGTTGGCCTAATTACACTGACGTTCAATCGATTATTCCCTCTGTCTGTTAGTCTTTCAGGCTTCGCCTAGTTTACTAGCCCGTTCTAAGGTAAAGCAGAAGTGACCAAACGCGAACTGAGAACTACAGCAAAACCTAATCTGAGAAAGTCTAGCACCATATCCATTCCGCTACAGAAACAGTAGTAAAGGCTGTTAGTGACCTGGGACCAAAGGTAAGTAAATGTCAGTAGTTTCCTGTTGCATCAATTCAAAACAATAGATGCAAGAAAATTGACTCCAGATGACTTGGAATATGACAAGAGGCAAATCTGCTCAAATGCAAGCTGATTAAAATTAAAAAAGAAACAGTATTACAATTTAAATTTTCAAAAACTTTACTATTCTGAAATGTCAGAGAAAAAAGGTGCTTGAAATAATAGAAAAGATTTGTAACTCAGGTGGATGATTTGGAATTGATAGTGTTCTCTGAGCTCCTTGGTTTAATTGCGTAGCTTTCATCGTCTTTCTGGACGACATCTTCAGCGCAGTATTTAAATCATTTCATTTTATCCTAAATACTGCGCTGAAGATGTCGTCCAGAAAGACGATGAAAGCTACGCAATTAAACCAAGGAGCTCAGAGAACACTATCAATTCCAAAAAAGGTGCTTGTCCATGTTTTTACAATGAATTATCGCTAACTTTCTCTTCTGCACCATCCATCTGACTACTTGATAGGAATGCCACAGTTAGGATAGGCAACTTTCACCGAGTAGATAGAGAAAGGCACTAATAAGTAAAACCAGTTAAAACTGATTTATTTATTTTTTTATTTCTGATTACAGCTTGATTCCACACCGTATTTTTGGTACAAGTATGGAATTTTCAGCGTGGATATCGGTAGCCCAAATTTTGCAGGCCGACCATAGATATCAAGGTGTGCGTCAGCGTGGGCTCGAACCCCGGACCATGTGCATGGTCGGCGAGAGTCCTAACCACTGTGCCGCCGAGGACAGAAGTACAGAAATTGACAACCGAAGATGCTGTTGTGTACTGCTAAGAAAGTTATGAAGAGAAGAATACCTGATAGAATTCGATACAAGAAAAATCAGAAAACAACTAACTTAGTGTGAGAAGCTGAATACGAATACAGCATGAAGACGAAAACGACTGGTCTGAACAAAGTGAATATTCAATGTAAGTCTGTCACTTTCCTAATCACTACTAGAGCCACTTTCCATATTATTAATGTGGCAAAGGCTATCTCAAGCTCGACGTAGCACTGGTGCCCGACACTCCTTATATTTCTTGGCTTGAAGGAGACATTTGATTCAGTTGATAGATGGGTGTCTTATTGTAGAGCTGTGACATGTCACTCAAGAAAGCAGAAATATGAAAAACCACAGATTTAGCTGCGGATGCCTTCAAATAGTGAGTAATATTCAGGTCTTCCGTAAAAGGTTAACTGTATTGATGAGATTTTTAACCTTCGTTTATTGGATGTTCAGATTATGTATACTGACGTCTCCATGGATAAAGTTTTCGTACATCTGTTTCGCCAATTACTGCCGCTATCATTGCACATTAAAATCCTTGTATTTAACAAATTTCGAGTCGGCTTAAGGTCAAAAGGAATTGCAAGTCCTCAATACTTGCACAGAAAAGGTCATATTTTCTGTAGCGTCTATTGAAACACAAATCCCTAATATAGAAATGACCTGCCATACCGAGGGGAAAAGATACTTGAATGACGCATAATCACACTGTTATGAAGTTAATGATTATTGTCTTCATAACCTGGGACATTGTGGTGAAATACATTTGCATTTGGAATACATCACAAGTGTCTGAGGATAAAACAATTTGTGGTGGTTCCTACAACAAAAAGATATTTTACAAGTTAGCAAAATGATTTGAATAGCTATGTAAGTGGAAGTACAGTGGGAAATTTTACCTTGATATTTAAGGAATTCTGAGGTTTTGCAACATCGTATGTTTCAGAGTGATAATTTGTAGGATTTAAAACTACCATCCTGGAATTATCTTCGCACAACTCGTACGAATTTTCAGTGGTAGTTGAGACCAGTTCCATACTCATTTCTTTGTCACCACTGGAACTATTAATCCGAGACATAATCTTCGGGGAATTAATACGTAAACACGTTTCACCCCAGGAACAGTGGATAACTGTTGGAGCAAGAGATTTCTCATCATATGAAGAGGTCTTTCAATCACAGATTGAGTCCTAACTCTGGAAAACAAAATAATATTGAAGTGCAACATATAATCTACCCACTACAAACTGAAGGCTACCCAGATATTCAATTCGAGTTCTTTAAAGCCAGAAATAAAAGCCCTTACAGCTGGCCATAAATATAAGTGATGAAAGCCGAGACAATTTCAGGCATAAGTACTTTGCAGCGTTGAAGAAAACAGTCAAAACAATATTGTCCATTATACATAAGATTTTATTTCGATAAATCACACAGTGTTATAAAGTAATATACATGTATAACACTGTGTGATTTATCGAAATAAAATCTTATCTATAATGGTGTTATACTCTACCACAGTGCCAAAGTTTCATACTTATATCAATAAAACAATGTTGTCCCTATTTCGCTCAATATAAAGAAAAAAATTCCTGTCTGGCTTATCAATCGACTACCAAACTAATATCGTTAAGATGCGTCAATCATTATAATATGCCATCGACAACAACATACACTTTTGGTTAAACATGGATCAACAATTAGTTCTGACTAGTATGTTTGCTCTACAACCAAAAAATACGGTGTGGTGGATAGAATAACATACCATAATTTTAATAAAGCCTTGTAAAACAATTTCACGAAGTATGAATATGTTCATATATGGAATAATACATGATGATATGTTAAATGGGTTCATAACTAAGATAACACGTTCGGCTTAGTTCGGCCTTCTGCACATAGGTTTGGGAGAAATATACGGATGACTGTTACCTGTGAATATGGTATCAGATTTCAGAGGTAATGTTGCCTGAACTCTGCATACAGAAGAAGTCCGTTCAATCACTACACTTGCAATGGACTTGATCTATCTTATTACCCGACAAGTAATGTTGCTTAGTTCATCTACTGTTTGATTGATTCTTCAGAAAGGCAGAGTAAGTGTACCATAGTGATCTAAGAAATAATGAAAACCAGTAGGTGACAAAAGATTACTGTGTTGTCACCATTAAAACATAAAAATTATACATACATATATGGCGCAAAATCAACAATTTACCTTGATCGCTTGCGAATAACTACATACAGTACCACATCTAAGTGATTGTTCGTTGTTACACTGAACAACATTCATGTCTAATTTCCGGTCGGCTACGCAATGACACACATTGAAATCGTCACATAAACATCGTATGTGTTCCTGATCAATGAAACAAGAGGACGTATCATTCCAAGTATCCACTGGCTGCCCCTCAATTTCATTGTCACTTTCTTCTACAGGATAGGGGAATGATATAACATTAAAAATATTCGGTAAATTTATTAGGAATTAGAGTCACTGAAAGAATAACTCCTAAACTGCTGGAAACAAACATGCTGAATTACAAACAAATCAATAAAATATATGTGATTATAAGTGAAACAACAATCAGGAAGCACGAAGCTCCAATAACTTGATGCTAGATAAGGATGGCACTTCCTACAAAACACTACAAGGAGCATTTCAAATAGCTTACAGCGGTCCTATAGTTGTACACCACACAACTTAAACCTTAACACAGTGAAGCCATACACAACCAATTTTAACTGAGGTTGAATCATCTGTCTGCAATCTGAAACGAGATACATATTCAGGAACTGACGACATGATTCTATAAGTGTACAAGTGCGTCGAATTACTGACTAGATTAACTAAGTAACTAGCCAGCGTAAGTATGCCAGACCGAGTTAGTTCCGTCGAACTTGTGTTGATCGTTGATTGTTCAAGTTTATAAGAAAGAAGACAAGCCTTACTGAGATAATCCAATGAGGGTCAGCTTATCAAGGAACTCTACTCGAAAAAGTACAGCTGAGTAAGAGCAGATGGAGAGTTGTCATATAAAATGATCACTACCAGGTGTTCATCAGGGATTCATACTATCCCTATTCTGACTGAATTTAACCCTATACACTACATTGCGTAGAATATACATTCTAGTTTATGAATCACTTTGTAAAACTTGCCCAATTGATTGGGATGGTTACAAAATGATTTTGAAAGTTAAGCCTGGATTTTAGTTGTTGTTATTGTTGTTGCAAAATGGTGTAAACATTGTATTGTTTTTAGCTTCCACTTCAAGTGAAGTAAACTTGAAACAAATCGAATCCCTACAAATAAACTCTTGAAAAGCAATTATCATTATTATTATTGTTCCCTTGGGTTCCTAGTGGAACATGGGCTTCAACTGCACGTCTCCACTTTCTTCTGTCTTCTGCTGTACTTTTCACCTGCATCCATGTTAGTCCACATTGTTTCAACTCCTCTTCACACGACCACCTCGATGTCACCCTTGCACTGACGTCCCACTTGCCGCTTCCCTTTCAGCCTGGTTCCACTCGAGCAATGGCCTGACGCGCGCGTGATTTCACCCAGCGGCGGCCTCCTCAGCCAGTGTCCGATCCATCTCCACCTTCTCCTGCATATTTCTTGAGCGATTGGTTTGTTCTTGTTTTCCTTGTTCCCATAGTTTCTTGTTGGTTATTCTTTCCGGTCATCTGATCTTCATTATAGAGCAAAGACAGTTGTTGGTTGATAAAGGTCTGCAACCTTTTGGAAATATTCTTTGTGACCCGCTCGCCAAGTTTCTCATCCGTATAGAAGAGCTGACTGACTTGACGTTTGTATTGAAAATCCGACCGAATTTTGTTGTTGATGCTGACTGACGAAGATTTCCAGATTGGTTTCAGGTTGATGAATGTGTTTCTCGCCTTTCCGATTCTCGATCGATTTGACATCCTTGTCCTTTCCTCGTGTAGTTAAGACAATTCTCCCTAGATAAGTGAATGAAATAACCTCTTTCAAATTCCTCCCGTTGATGGTGATTGGCGCTGGATGTTGTTGTTGTTGATTGGCTATTTTCATAACCTCCGTCTTATCTATGTTCACCTGGAGTTCTGTCTTTGCTGATTCTTCGACCAGTTTGTCGGTTTTCGCTTGTACTCGCTTCGGTGGTACATATACTAAAATTGGAACGATACAGAGAAGATTAGCATGGCCCCTGCGCAAGGATGACACTGTGTGTCGGTGGCACAGTGGTTAGGACTCTCGCCGACCATGCACATGGTCCGACGTTCGAGCCCACGCCGACGCGCACCTGATATCTATGGTCGGCCTGCAAAATTTGGGCTACCGATATCCACGCTGAAAATTCCATACTTGTACCGAAAATAGAGTGTGAAATTAAGCCAAAATAAAAAAAATATCGTGAAGCGTTCCATATTCGATTTTGTGTGTGTTTGAAAAGCAATTAATGCTTGAGTATTCCATATAGCACAAATCGTACGTATTGAAGAGAAAACCACCCGATATTCAAATTCGCTTGAGAGACGTATTTCGAAAGCAGCATGTACACGGCTGTTCATTTACTAAAGTTGTCATCATTCATTTAACTCCCAATTGCAAATTCATCCCATTTTTTAATTAGCAGGCAGATGTACCTCAACCAGTGATAAGTTATTTTAGTTATTTTCGCAATTAAATACACGATAACCACACGGAATTTCAAAAGTTTAATGTGCACACATACGAACGCCACTTTGTGATTTTCTGTTGAGTTGTACACACGCACAGCCATATTCGTTGGATAAGTTTTAAATCTTTTTACTTGGATAATCTGGACCTTTCTTATTTTACTCAGACATACAGCTAACAAGAGCACATTTCCCTAATAACAAAGTCTTTTTAATTTGTGTTTGTCGTCCGTACTTACAGGTTAGGTAGAGTGCTGAATTATTGCATAACTTGGCGAATTACGTTAAGTAAGAGCTGGCGAAATGTAGCTTATCAACACCATTGCTAGTATCTCTACATATTCTTCGTTGTCATGAGAATTCAGTTTATAATTTTCTGGACACAATCTTCCAAAATGCTGTAACGTTATTAGTTCTATTAAAATTGTTATACACAACTTTTTAAGGTTCCCTGGTAATGGGAGATGCAAAGTTTACAAAACTAGCTAAATAGAGAGAACTCTTGCGCAGCAGACAAAAACAGAAATACGCACACCAAGTTCTTTCAATTCAAGAGCGTTCCGAGATTGCTGGAATTAATAATTTTAAAATTGATAACTGGGGAGAAATTACACGAGTACAACAACCCACATCCAGTATCCGTTCGAATTGCGAAAATAATGAGGAGTGTTACGGTAAGATTGATAATACAGTGTGGCATCAAGCTGTAATAAAAAAAACAATCATCATTAAGTTTATACTATGATTCCTCATTTAGTTTTTTATTTAAACTTAACACGACATGGACCATGTAAGGTATCAGCTACCCAGATAAACGAATTTTTCACTCACCACTACTAGTTTTATAAAGACACTGAGTGCAGCCACAGGCTCTGGCTTCTCATTTATATCAACCACCGTTTTGACATGAATAAATTCGATGGAAGAAGTTTGAGTCGTTACTCCGTGCAATAAGCACACAGTGTTGATGCTCATCATTACAGACAAAACGTTTGTCCAGTTTTACATTCATGTACAATTTAATCTGTGTTGTTGAGGCGCAGTCTGAAACACTTAATATTCTCTGTTAAAACTTGAATAATTTGAAAATGTAGGTAGAGTCAAAAAACATACTAGTATTGTAAATCTAAATTGCGCCTACAGGCAGTTGTTAAGTAAACAGAAGATATAATAAGGTTGTTAATAAACAACAGTGGAAAGATAGCGTCGAAACAAAATTATAAAGGTTCAAGGTACACTACAGAATCTAAAAGTGACACAAAAAGTTAAATTAGAAGACGAGACACATGGTAAAGGTATCTTCATTTGGAATCAGATATCTCCATATAGGAAAAATATGTACACATAACATTCAAAATATCAATTATGCAGATCTAACACGTAGTGCTAATTCTCACATACATAATTATTTCGATTGTGCTGATTTCACATCTCGAAAAAACGCCCCAAATACACTGAATTCGGTTCATAAGAAAAATATAAAACACTTAGATTTCATGAACTTACGATAAATAAGGTCACATAATTTAAACGCAATATAATGAATCATCTACAAAGGAAAAAAGAATCAAAAATAACAGTATAAAAATGCGACCCTTCTCCAGGTATAAACAAATATTAGTGAGCTTCAGGTAAAATAAACTTCATATTATAGAAATTTCCAGTCCATCTCTCGAGCACTTTTCCACTATGTTGTCCAGAGTGTAAATGCAGAATACGTTATCTGATTAACTCTGGCTATGCTACTTCACCGAGTTCTTCAATGAAACTGATTAACACGTTGTACTGAAAGGGTGAAAATGACAGCAATTTTGTCACTACTAACCAATATGGAACATTGAATCGACCAATACAATGACAAGTGCACACTCCTTCCTTCCATACAATGAGAATTTCAGGTTTATTTATTCAGATCGCCTATCAGTGGAGGATCATCACCCGAATTTCTTCATTTACCATTCCACTCTAGACTTCCTTATTCCACATGAAGTTGAAACGCTTAGTAAGGTTGTTTTGTGGGCTTTTGCAACTGTCAACAAATACTTTACATTGGAAATGGAGAACAGACTTATCTACATACAACCCAGGTGTTGTCGAGTCATCAGAAATCTTCGAGTCACGGACAAAATATGTGACTATATTTGCTCAGTTATTTAGCAGTGCTTTCGAATTTCCATTATTTAAGAGCTGTTTCCAACTGTGTTGCCAACGTGAGAATCAGGCTGTCTCACCGTAACTACATTGATGGAAGGAAATCTTGTGATCGCTGAATATACACACAAGTACCGGCTAAAAATGCTGGACGTTCAACGACTCCCCAGTAGATTTGCTTGGTTTCCACTAGTAAACAAGGAGAGTGACACAATGATACTAGAACATGCATTCCAACAAGGAGGGTGAGAGATGATTGCTGAGTATTAAGAGAGCATCACAGAAACCAAATTCAACGCCGAGTTGTTTGTTATCTTATGTCGCTGACCTGACTCACCACCATTTGATCCACAAATTCTATGAAATCCTAATCATCACAGGCATGCAAACAACAATAATAGCCACCTCCTAGTGATAGCAGTATTTATCTCAAATACTGGAAGACAGAGAGTGATAGAAGGGCAGAAAGAGTATGCGTCTAGAATATATATTTATTTAAATGTAGATATAAGGAAAGTACTTCATATGACGCGTTGAGTAAACCCTACAATAAACAGGTATACCATGTTTACCAGTTTGATAAAAGCTTCAATCCTACTCAGTAAATACAGTGTGAGATGACAAGCTAGCTAATACACAGTCGAAACGACAATCCTACACAAGGGTCTATAACACAATAAGAAAAGTCATTGTTTCAGACTTATTAACACTATACACTAGATGCTAAATCAACTAGCTCATCTTATATTGATTCAAGCGTCATTAGTGACGTGATAAAACATTTTTATTGATTTAAAGTCACTCGTCAAATAGCTTATATCAAGAGTTGGGAATGTGATATGTGAATACATAATACGTTATTTGGCTAGATAACAAAACATTTTTGTGAATGTATAGTCAACTGTTTATTTTATTAGTGGTGTTGACGAAACATTCCATCCTTTAATATAAGTGATATGTTTGTAAATCGATCCAGTCGCCTTTGATGTGAATATCAAAGTGATGCATTCTGCTTATATCAATGATGCATTATGCATTGTTCTTACTTGTACCCGATTTACTTCAATCTTTAATTTCGAATAATCCACACTCTTGTTTTACTGAGATAGGTTTACTTTTTTTTAAAAGCCTATCATTTGTCGAGAAGTGATATAACTCATATCAAGTGATTGAAAAGATTAAATTCGCCTCTGAGTGTTTTCTTTGTGTGTGCGATACAACTCTCAGTGACTTAAAGCGGCGTTTCTATGCCTAAGGACTTGTCAGCGTTGCATAATCATCAAAACTATTGTTCACTCAACAACAAAGTCAAGTCATTTACTAAAACAGCATTCATTCGCTTCAATAATGCACATCAAATTACTTTGGAGAAAGGAATATTTGGCATAGAATAAATCTTCAATCTCCATTCACCGACTAGATGGATGACGACAAAATTCTCAGTCGACTGGTAAAAATAGACCCTACAAATTGGATTGTGTATCAAAGAACAGTTTGGCGCCTTGTGGTGGTAGATGAATCTAAAATAGAGGTGTTAGGGTTTTGAGTTTCAATAGACTATTTTCGGTACTTAAGGCATTCATTCATGAGAACCGTGTACAACGATTTTCACTTAGTATTTATTACTAAAGCAAAATATATGAAAGTAATTTTGTGATTGGAGTTATCACTTCCAGCCACATTCTTGTGCTTCTGCACTGATGAACATATCTTTGTTAATTTCTAGTCATACAAGCTGCATATTGCAGACATTTCCAGTCCATCTCTCGAGCACTTTTCCACTATGTTGTCCAGAGTGTAAATGCAGAATACGTTATCTGATTAACTCTGGCTATGCTACTTCACCGAGTTCTTCAATGAAACTGATTAACACGTTGTACTGAAAGGGTGAAAATGACAGCAATTTTGTCACTACTAACCAATATGGAACATTGAATCGACCAATACAATGACAAGTGCACACTCCTTCCTTCCATACAATGAGAATTTCAGGTTTATTTATTCAGATCGCCTATCAGTGGAGGATCATCACCCGAATTTCTTCATTTACCATTCCACTCTAGACTTCCTTATTCCACATGAAGTTGAAACGCTTAGTAAGGTTGTTTTGTGGGCTTTTGCAACTGTCAACAAATACTTTACATTGGAAATGGAGAACAGACTTATCTACATACAACCCAGGTGTTGTCGAGTCATCAGAAATCTTCGAGTCACGGACAAAATATGTGACTATATTTGCTCAGTTATTTAGCAGTGCTTTCGAATTTCCATTATTTAAGAGCTGTTTCCAACTGTGTTGCCAACGTGAGAATCAGGCTGTCTCACCGTAACTACATTGATGGAAGGAAATCTTGTGATCGCTGAATATACACACAAGTACCGGCTAAAAATGCTGGACGTTCAACGACTCCCCAGTAGATTTGCTTGGTTTCCACTAGTAAACAAGGAGAGTGACACAATGATACTAGAACATGCATTCCAACAAGGAGGGTGAGAGATGATTGCTGAGTATTAAGAGAGCATCACAGAAACCAAATTCAACGCCGAGTTGTTTGTTATCTTATGTCGCTGACCTGACTCACCACCATTTGATCCACAAATTCTATGAAATCCTAATCATCACAGGCATGCAAACAACAATAATAGCCACCTCCTAGTGATAGCAGTATTTATCTCAAATACTGGAAGACAGAGAGTGATAGAAGGGCAGAAAGAGTATGCGTCTAGAATATATATTTATTTAAATGTAGATATAAGGAAAGTACTTCATATGACGCGTTGAGTAAACCCTACAATAAACAGGTATACCATGTTTACCAGTTTGATAAAAGCTTCAATCCTACTCAGTAAATACAGTGTGAGATGACAAGCTAGCTAATACACAGTCGAAACGACAATCCTACACAAGGGTCTATAACACAATAAGAAAAGTCATTGTTTCAGACTTATTAACACTATACACTAGATGCTAAATCAACTAGCTCATCTTATATTGATTCAAGCGTCATTAGTGACGTGATAAAACATTTTTATTGATTTAAAGTCACTCGTCAAATAGCTTATATCATGAGTTGGGAATGTGATATGTGAATACATAATACGTTATTTGGCTAGATAACAAAACATTTTTGTGAATGTATAGTCAACTGTTTATTTTATTAGTGGTGTTGACGAAACATTCCATCCTTTAATATAAGTGATATGTTTGTAAATCGATCCAGTCGCCTTTGATGTGAATATCAAAGTGATGCATTCTGCTTATATCAATGATGCATTATGCATTGTTCTTACTTGTACCCGATTTACTTCAATCTTTAATTTCGAATAATCCACACTCTTGTTTTACTGAGATAGGTTTACTTTTTTTTAAAAGCCTATCATTTGTCGAGAAGTGATATAACTCATATCAAGTGATTGAAAAGATTAAATTCGCCTCTGAGTGTTTTCTTTGTGTGTGCGATACAACTCTCAGTGACTTAAAGCGGCGTTTCTATGCCTAAGGACTTGTCAGCGTTGCATAATCATCAAAACTATTGTTCACTCAACAACAAAGTCAAGTCATTTACTAAAACAGCATTCATTCGCTTCAATAATGCACATCAAATTACTTTGGAGAAAGGAATATTTGGCATAGAATAAATCTTCAATCTCCATTCACCGACTAGATGGATGACGACAAAATTCTCAGTCGACTGGTAAAAATAGACCCTACAAATTGGATTGTGTATCAAAGAACAGTTTGGCGCCTTGTGGTGGTAGATGAATCTAAAATAGAGGTGTTAGGGTTTTGAGTTTCAATAGACTATTTTCGGTACTTAAGGCATTCATTCATGAGAACCGTGTACAACGATTTTCACTTAGTATTTATTACTAAAGCAAAATATATGAAAGTAATTTTGTGATTGGAGTTATCACTTCCAGCCACATTCTTGTGCTTCTGCACTGATGAACATATCTTTGTTAATTTCTAGTCATACAAGCTGCATATTGCAGACATTTCCAGTCCATCTCTCGAGCACTTTTCCACTATGTTGTCCAGAGTGTAAATGCAGAATACGTTATCTGATTAACTCTGGCTATGCTACTTCACCGAGTTCTTCAATGAAACTGATTAACACGTTGTACTGAAAGGGTGAAAATGACAGCAATTTTGTCACTACTAACCAATATGGAACATTGAATCGACCAATACAATGACAAGTGCACACTCCTTCCTTCCATACAATGAGAATTTCAGGTTTATTTATTCAGATCGCCTATCAGTGGAGGATCATCACCCGAATTTCTTCATTTACCATTCCACTCTAGACTTCCTTATTTCACATGAGGTTGAGACGCTTTTGTGGGCTTGTAAACTGTCAGGAAATATTTGAGCGGATTATGTGGAAGGTCCTTCCGGTTATGTATATTGGTGTGTGCTTCTGAATGTTAATTCTTCCTTACTTTTCGGTGCTACTTAATTGGTGTTGTCTTTTGGGTTCGTATATCTTCTACTTATGATTTCGAATTATGGGATTAGTTTCTTCATTTGGAAGGTGCTTTGGATATTATTTCCCTTGTCCTGCCTGTTATTTTATATGGAATTTATTTTGCAATATCATATTCTTTATTATTATGAAGTTTGACAAATTGTGGTATGACGTTGAAAAGGGTCACTTCGATAAAGAAGTAATATTCCGCTTATTTGCAAAACATGTGGAATAGATAAATTCCTCAATTGACACACCCTAGAAATAAATTCTCCATAGAAAACGTAGTTCCATTTAAAGAACTAGCTCTTTTGTGTTAGTGCATTCATTATTACTGTATAACCAACGAGATGCCAATAAGGTGTATTTGATAATTTGGTTGATGTTAGGCACGGTTCGAATCATTGGTTCTGTTGAGAAGTAAATGTTTGTTACATGTTTACAGAACCGGAGATATGCCCTTCTTGATGTTCTCCCAACATAACTGCTCCCGCAGATACACGCTAACCTGTATACACTATTAGAGCTAACATGGGAAGGATACGTACCACCATTCGAATGCTTCAAATAGTTTGCTGTTCGATAAACGGGAACCAAATTGGCTACAATATAGGTTCTAACTAGAAACGTTTTCAGTTTTCTGGCGATTATTCCTCCAGTACTATGGCCTTTAAAATTGAGTTGGATGTATGTAGGTTTTTTATTTACTGTGACTTGTTTCAACTTCAAATTTTCAGATGTACCCTACTTTTTGATAAATTTCGGGGATTAACCATTGTTCGTCAAAACTTCCTCAACATTTAACAAATATTCTTTCACTATATCGGTGGAGCATACATTGCTGCATCTGTAAAACAATTATATACACAGGCATTTAAAAGTATAGCACCTCTAGAAGTTATCACAAAACGACTGTTCGCTCAAAATCACCATGTTCTGATTACACTATGGGGTGTTTTAACTTACTGAAATCTTGTAACCGTCTCATTGTACTGAAAGCACCCAATGAGTATTTGAAGTATAGTGCAAAGCTCACTGAAGCGACAACGAACGCGGATTTTATCCGGAACTGTATCGAGAATAACCACTCCTCGACATCATTCTCTAAATCACTTTGTTTTTGTAAAGTACGCCCTAATGCGAAATCTCTCAAGTGATTCGTTCGTTCTTAATCAGATCGAATCTCTACAAACATATCTTATCACTTTTAAAAGAAACATGTCACAGAGACAAAATGCAATTGATGAACTTCCCATATATTTAAAAGAATCACATGCATGAAGTCTCAGAAATAGAGAAATCAAAATCCGAGTCCAACTGACAAAGGATTAGACACACAAATATCTGAATCCTATTTTCCCAATGACATTGAAGGGTATGCTGCCAACTTTTCAAGTATTACTTTAGATGAAACTTCTAAGCGTCCTAAATTTTGCAACAAAAGGGCTAATATCGGTCACTCAGAGACAGGGGGCCAGCTTGAAAACCTTTCTATTACAACACAGGATTTAATACCGACCTCTAAATGTGATTTAGGGAGATTTAAGTGTACTATTGTTGACTGTTGTTACCAGTACAATAATGCCAATTTTGAAATGAAAAGCATATTAACGAAGAAACATAAAGGATGCCTCAGAAAGCTAAAGTCAGATGACATTCTATTTATCACTAGACGTGAAAAAGGTTTGAGCACAGTAAATACGAACAAATGTGACTATATCGAAAAGATGAATGCTTCATTGGAAGATCGTTCCAAGTTTCAAAAGTCCGGTATGACTTACAAATTCAGATGGCTTTCGAAAGAATACACCCCTAGGTGGTCTTTAGAATTTTTGCTTTACTAGAATTATTTATGTAACTTAAACGGTTTGTCATTTTCCCAAATTGCTTGTTCTCCTAATCCGAGATGGTTTAGGGTATATATATATATATATGCTCGTTACCAAATAAGATCAAAAAAGATGAGAAGACAAGCAACACTGTGAATTAGACAACCAGGGAGATGGTTATAAACTATGTATTATACACAAAATTTATAACACATTAAGAAGAGATAAAGTAATGCAAAAGAACAGAAGAAAACAATATTCTTGGAGTCAAAGATGAACAATGTCTTCAAATTATTTGTGATTTTCCTCAGACACGGCTTCTTCACATAACTTGTTTATAATTTCAGAATACACCTTCCTAGCTTTATTTCGGGAAATTTTCATTGTCGGAGTAAGCAAGCTATTCTCGATTGTGAACGCTTCATGAGTTAGATGAATCTTTTTCAACTATATTCGGTTTACAAAACAAAAAGAAAACAAATTAGGTGAGGTCAAAATTTTACAAATACAAAGATCACTTAGTTCAAATGTATTATTTATGGTGTATTGAAACCTCAGCAATTTGCCTTTAGCAAATAACTTCTAACGGAGTGCCTTATCTCAGGGTTCTCAGTGAAATGTTTTCAAGAGTTAGGCATAGTTACAACAAGTAACACGTTGAAATTCTAAGCAAAAATTTTCAAAAATTAGTCACTAAATTTCGAAATATTTAGGCTACACCGATGAAATCGCAAAAAGAAGAACTATCTGAATAATTAGACATCGGTTTATCAAATGTACTTCCCAGCTCTTACTGAGCAACACTCAAACACTAGACTCTCTTGGCATCAGACATATCATAGGATGACACTGTGAACATTTTTTTAATTAAATACAAACCAGACCAAATACATCGAATCTTGGTACTGATATCCCGCTGTATCTTATTTTAAGATTGGATACATTATAACATTAGACAGTAAACAAAAAGTTCATAAAATCATCAAATCGGGAATTCTATTCCCAATAACTGTACAAATTGTAATTTATGTAAAGTTTCTCCTTTTTAAGTTAACAATATTTTTAATTTATTTTATTTCACATTGTAACAAATGTCAGATATAAAGAAGAGAATAATTTTCAACTTGATAAGAAAATGTCTCAAGTGTATTAACCGCGGAATAACACAGGATTATGAATATAGTTGCGCAATGTGTAAAACAATATTTACCAAACACAAAAAAAGGATATGACCAAGATGTGAACATTTTCGTATCAAGTTAAAAATTATCCTCCTTTAAATCTTACCTTTGTCTCTATGTCGAATCAAATAATAAATGCAACAATGTGCGAACTTAGACAAAGAAATGCATCTAGAACATGAGTGTACAGATATTGAGAATGAAATCATAAGAAAGGTGTGTTTGATGCCTGTCTAATGTCCTCATGGGTATTCGACACTATAAAATACCGGTGTATTCTGTTACTATATTCACAACAATGAAGTTTATACCTCATAAAGAGTAGACGATTGATTAGTATAACCTGGAATACAAAGTAGTTTGTGATGGGAAAAGAGATGACGACCATTCGTTAATACATAAGCGTTTAGTATTACAATGGAAAATTTGAAATAAAGTAAGTTCGATGCATACACCGCTTGCTTAAAGCTAGGTAAAATAGAATACAGAATCCAAAATCACTTGCATATAAAAACCAGATTATTTGGAGTAGGAGAGATAGCTTATAGTAATTTTTCTGTGGGGTTAATCAAAATGTGACCTTCATGTAGCTTAATCATAAGAATTCTCTATATGACTTACTTTTTCAAATCCTTTCACTTTTTATCAGCGGCAATTTGATGTAGGGCATTCAAAATAATTTGGTTGACATTTTCAAGTTGACAAAGATCTTGATCAGATAAATTAAGCAAACCAGGTTCACTTTTACTAAGAAATTCACGCAATTCATCGAAATCTGGCACTACTATGGCAACAAGAAAACTGGAATTTGAATTCGCATCAACAAGAATTTGATTGACAAGGTTACAGGTTTGATAGATTGTTTCAAGTTTTTCTGGAGCTACGTATTCACCTTGAGCCAGTTTGAAAATACTTTTAACACGGTCAACCAACTTCAGTGCACCTTCCTAAAGTTAACAAGGAATACAATGACAAACAATATTACGAAGAACATTTAAAATATATCGTATAACAGTTTGCCTTGGCTATTACGCGCAGATGACGTAATAATTCACTACTTTTATATGTGAGGACAAAGTCCGTAGTGGATTGCAGCATCAATAAAATTCAGCTCAAAAGAAAAAAACGTGAAAGAATCACGACGTGCAGTTCACCAGTTTTGATATTAAAAATATTATGCCTATAGACATTCACTTAGAGCACTAACTTTTGACGCAGGACATGCTATGACACCAAAGACAATCAAAAAACCTGAACATCACAACATAAACTGTCTAATTAATCACTAGTGATGGTTATTAAAACACGGTAAAAGCCATAAACTACTAAAATGAAATGAATATATAGAGAAAAAAAATTATTACTAGTATTAGATGGTTGGAGGCAATCGGCAGGAAGCTTTGGACCTAGGTTTCGTGCTAATTGGCACTCGTCTACACCAATCACAGGACTAGACGCATCACACTGGTTACTAGTGTCAAATCAAAATAATTACTAGTATTACTGAAACACGAATTTGGGCATCAAGAGATTCGCCACATAGAATCTCAAAGTTTGTGCCAAGGGTCAAACGTCCAGACCGAAGCAAGCGCTTGTCTTAAGGAACCACACCCCAACCCTTTGAATTCAAGTATGACCCAAAAGGCAGTGGAGAGCGTTCCAGTGGTTGCAGACCACCGAAACAAGTTTATATACCATCCGATCCGTTTGGATTCTGGAGCCGGTGTGCCCTATATGTCTGGAATCAGGGTTTTCCAGTTCCCCTAGAAGATCATCATATCGGCCGGCCTGGTTGTTAACGCCAAGTGTTCGCATATACACTTTTACTTTTATGAGGAGATAGTAAGTTGGATTTATATGGTACAGGCTATGGACGCAGGGCCACGTGAGACAATTTCGCGGGCAGATTGAAGTCTACTAACCATCGGCCTTACCACGTCAAGTGAAATAAACCATTCACTTGAATGTTGACATACTTAAAAATATATATGGGGTAGTAAATGAGATATAGCTACGCAGAAAATTATAAAAAAACTACGACTGGTATCGAAGATTCACCAAATATTTAGGGAAATTTACGAGAAAAACATCCACAATATTCATCTAGAAGAAAATCTTAAAGTAAACGAAGAAAAGGTTAAAAAAATCGGCATCTTACTGGACTCCATTCTCCAATATCACCTGTATGTAGCCAGCCATCTGCATCAATTAATTCAGCTGTCCTTTGAGGATCTTTGTAATAACCTTTCGTACATACCCTACCTTTAACACAAATCTGCGAAAGTGTAATAGAAAAGTAACATGACAGTGCTATCAAACATGAAGGAAGAATTTCGTTTGTCTTTTCTTATTTACATTAAAATAAAATAAACAAAAATTTTTACATAAGCAGTACAAATACTGTTGATACTAATAATATCCTATGTCCATGTAATCACTGTAATCAAAATTGACACACAGTGCAGTGTATTTATAGACGTCACTGCGTTATTCTTTATTCGAATCGCGATAACTAGCCATTCTTTACTGGTAGTTATCTAACTTACTAACTATCAACATGAGTACATGACGTGAGTACATTGATGTGGTTCAAAGAACCACGTCAAACATTTTCACATAAGTTATAACTTTTTCTGAGGATTTTAACAATGCAGAAAGTTTAAGGAATCCAGAAAATAAACTAAATGTCTGTTCGTCTGTTTTCGACATAGAACTTTGTACCGAAGTGCGGCAGATCAAGTCGCCACAATCCCTCCTTATAGCACACAAAGCAACAGAAGAAATACATAATAGAGACAGTAAACAGAGGTGTGGGACAAAGGAATAGTAATAACGAAGAACAATATAGTTTCATTGGAAATCATAAGTCACAAGGAGTGTATGCATCTGTACCATTGAGAACGATCACTTTGAGCCATATCACCGATTGTTTCCAACCATTGGTTTTGCCGTCCCGAGGACTCTAACCAGAAGTCTAGACCTTCCTACGTGACTAGCTGGCTTAAACTAACTGTTGTGGATCTCGTTGACTAATGAAGTCATGTTTTGGTTTGACGGCCGCTAGCTCTATTCCAGCCTGACCCTATGTCAGCCAACCAACATTGCCCGTCGAGGAAGGCGATGACTAGGCATACGTAAAACATGTCTTAACCACCTCACTCGATGTAATTCCACAGCCTCGTCGATTGATTTCCCTTCCTTATCTAGCACTCGACACCTATCCTCAATATTGCTCACCTTATTATAGCACTTCACACGGGAGATAGGACGCAGGCACATATGATAAAAGATAGCTAGCCTTTTTATATCTTCCACCTTCTATGATCATTTCTCACAGCCATAAAGGAGGACGGAGCGGACTGATGAGCAGTACACCCGCTCTTTGGTCGACAGTCAGTCGGATGTCACGTCTACGCCAGAGACGGCGTAAACTGGCATATGCGAAACTAGCCCTCTGTATCCGTATTGAGATTTCGTCAGAGATCAACCCGTTGGGCTGATCCAACTCCCAAGCAAGTGAAGTGGTCAACGTGCTCCACCACTTCACTCCCTATTTCTAGACTAGGAATCAGTGTAGTCCAGTCCTGTAGCATCATCTTATATTTGACGGGAGCGAATCGCATACCAATCATTTGAACACTGCCGATCCTCAAGGAGTTCAGAAGACTCTGCATTTTGTCAGCCTCCTCGCATTCCTTTTACAGCTAAGCATCGCAATAGCACCTCTCAGTCGACGAAATCAAATGATGCGTTCAGGTCAAGAAGTATGATGATTGACGGATGCAGTAAGTATGCCTGTGTTCCGTTACAGAATCTGTCGAAGGGTGAAGATATGAGCGATACACCCTCTTCCTGGTCTAAAGCCTACCTGGCTCTCTCGTGTTTGTTCCTCCCGAACACAGCTTATTCTATGCATGATTGTTGAGCCTAGAACTGTAGATGCCATATTAGTCAAGCTAATCCCCATGTGATTATCACAGGAAGACTTGTTTCTCTTCTTGTATATGGGGATAATCAATGACTTACACCAACCCGACGGGACTTCCTCTGATTCCCAGACGCTCCCTAGAACCTCAGTTAATGCAGACAGTAAACTGTCTCCATCGTACTTAAATACCTCTACAGTCATTCCATCAGGTCTCGTTGCTTTGTCTTGTTTCAGATTAGTGACAGCTTTAGTAACTTCAGTTAGGGACGGAGGACCTGTGTCTATATCCCATTCAGGGAGGTGCTCGATGTTCGGCAGGTTGAGCGTGGCTGTGGGTCAATTAAACTGCTCCTCATAGTGCTCTTTACAGCGTTCCAGTCGTCTATCCTGGAAGCTAATTATAGTGCCATTTTCTCGGAGATTGTTTCACTTATAATGTGCCTTTCACCACCTGTTTCCCTGACAAGCCTAAGTAGTTGTCTGGTGTTACCAATCGCCAATGCCTACTCCGTCTCTTTCGCTTTTGTCACCCACCACTATTCACGGTCGTTGCGAAGACTTCTTGTTAGTTTTCATTTGAGCAGCTTTCGCTCCTCATCATAACCGGAGCTAGCCGGAATCAGTCTTCTTGCGTCAATAAGTTCGGATGAGGCGGTAGAGATCCAACGGCTCTTACTAACTTTTGGTTTAAGCTTGCTTAAAGCTTTTACAGCTGTGTCTGCAGCTAACTGTATGTTGTTCCAGACTACCTCAGGATAAGTCCTGGTGTCGACCTCAGAAACTCGTTTCGCTATTTCTTCCTTAAATAGGGACTCGGTGTCTCGATCCGGTTGGGGACGTAACTGTTTCGCTGGCATCAATTTCTTATGTCCGTTTAGTCGTAAGCATAAACGTGCGTGAACCAGAGCGTGATCACAGTCTACGCACGTGTTCCAGAAGCAGCAACAGTCTTCTACTTCCCCCCCCAACGATACCATGTAGCTATGTCGTCCATCTGAGTCCAGCGTTGATTTGGTGATGGAGGTTGCCGGGTCACACAATGTCTTTCTTTGTGCCTAAAGTTAGTGCTGACCAGAAACAGATGATTATCTGAGCAAAACTGTAAAAGACGATCACCGTTGTCGGTTCGTCGGCAGGGTACTTCATACGTACCACCTACATACTTCTCAGTCTGGCACAACTTCCCTACTTGGCATTTAAGTCGCCTGCTAAAATAAATATATCTGAACGTTTTGCTTCTTGCAGAAAATTAGACAGTTTCAGGTTGAAGTCATCCTTTAGTTCATTCGAACTGCAGTCTGTTGGGTTGTAAGCGGAGACTACGAAGGGCAGAGACGGGTAGTGCCGTCTTTCTTTCTTCTAAAGGACCCACTCAGACGGACCGCACACATACGACTATCTACTGGGATCCAGTCAAGAAGTGACTTTTCCGCCCTAACACTCAATGCCATCCCTACACCTGCGAGTCATCGCGAGCTAGCTGAGGGGTCTCCCGACACCCTTAAAGTGAATTTTGCAGATTCACCTAGTTGACCGGGTGAGGTTAAATGAATGACCATAAATTAACAAATATTACAGCGAATAAAGGAAAAGAACACTACAATTTTTTATTTTATTTTATTTTTAATTTTTGATTTGCAGCTTGATTCCACACTGTATTTTCGGTACAAGTATGGAATTTTCAGCATGGATATCGGTAGCCCAAATTTTGCAGGCCGACCGTAGATATCAGGTGTGCGTTGGTGCGGGCTCGAACCCCGGACCATGTGCATGGTCGGCGAGAGTCCTAACCACTGTGCCACCAACGCACAATTTAAATAAGGACAAGGAATGAATGAACCTGAGTGTCACTTTTGTCTACGCAAACAACACAGATATTTGCACAAGAGTGCATAAAACCAAATAATTACACTTCAAAGAAGAAACATAAAGCTAGATGAACCAAATGAAGTGAAACAACAATAAACAAAGGTTTACGGGAGGGAGAATAACTCATCAAAGACTAGAGAGGATTTCCAGAGTCTGGATGATGACAAGGAGTAAATACATCTGCGAAATTGTCAAAGACTTTGAGCCATGTCACAAACACTCTACAGCCATTGATTCACAACGCCCTATGGATCACAGGAGTCGACACCGCGGGCCAAATTAACAGTCAGTCAAAGACTTCATGGGTTGGTGTCAGGTTCTCGTCTGACCCACTTCCAACTATTTTCAAACGCAGTCCGGTTCCCTCCAACACAGCTTATCAAGGAGAGCGGTTACTCAAGATGTGTCAGGTACATTTTACTCATCTCAGTCGAAGGCACCTCACAATTTTTTTGACTGACTTTCGCTCCTTACCTCAAACTTCACACTTCAAAATTATGGGAGACAAGTGAACAAACTTTGGTATGACAGGCTGTAAAACACATCGCTTTGGCTAACTGAGGACACATTCTGTGGATTAGCACTTGTTAATTATTATCACCAAGTATGAATCTCTTATTAGGTTCATGAGGATGATTATCAACATTATTACTGTTAGTAGTGGTATTAATAATGAGAGTAATAACAATAATAATATTAATAATAATAAACCTCATCAGTAAGAGAGCAGTAGGAATATTACGGAATGGGAACTACAATTGTTGGTTCATTACATAGATTCTGAAAGCTCACCTCTCCTCTATTGTCTCTTTGTGCAACAAGACCCAAATCGGGTACATCAGCCAATTTCACCTCTACACCGTATGCAATAGAGCCCAATATACCAGTCCGATATTCTCCAACAAGAGAGAGTTATGACTCCAGTAGTTTCTGTAGAACCATAACCTTCAATGATCTAAATTGTTTTCAACAAAAACAAGAAGGAAAATTTAAAATTATGAATTTAGAATAATAACAGTCCATATATTTGCTTTCTTTAAAGTTATAAATATGTTGGAGACGACTTCATAATCACACACTATCAGCAGTTTCTGAAGCCAGGGGAATTTACAGCGCGTTTGTAACCAACAGTAATAATTACACAGAGGAATAGTGACAAAAAATACGTATCTAATCCATTCCACCATAAGAATGACCAATCAGCTAGAATTTGAACACAGCCCGCAACTATCAGCCACATACAGCAATACAGTTTAAAAATTAGGTGACATAAAGAAGAAACTATACTCCGATTAGTATCTTAATGAATACGAATTCAGAAAAGCATAAGACGAAATTATCGATCACGAACAGCAGATAAAACGTCTCAAAATCTTCCAAAATGACACACACGTTTTTTTTAATTTTGGATTTTTATGAAGTGGTTGACTGTATTCAAACCTCAAAAATCAGTCAAGAATTCTTAAGTTTGTCACTCGCTTATATGATACCACATAATGTTGAAACACAAACACATTCAGCTTGAAATCAAACCTGTAGCCAACGCGACTGAACCAAACGCTCATAGAATGTCAAAGAAATTTACTAAGAGTCTTAAATGCGAACTCCAAACACAAATACAAATAAAACACAGTGGGCAGCAAGGGTGCTAACAAAAATATTTATGCCTCATTATGAATCGAATCAAGGATATACATCTAGAAGTAGTAGTATTTCTATACTGTTGACTTTCAATAAAGACAAGACTCATCAAAAACAGTAACTCATTCCTTCAAAAGAAAGAAATTTCAAATAGACAAGTCATCAAATTTGTAGATTTATACACAGTTAAGTTAGTAGAATTTAACTATGACTTACGAGGCCGTTAAACACCGCGCGTATAAAATCATGAATTTCAGGTAAGAGTGGTGCACCACCAGTTATTATGCCACAAACCTGTCCACCAAGAGCCTGGCGAAGCTTTTTAAAGCAAAGTGTATCCAAAAGACTTTGATGGTTAAATTTCCCTCTAGTAAAGACAAAACAAATGAATATTGGTTAATTCATTTCGAAATCGACAGTACACGCAATCAAAGACAAATTCAGAAGGATACAATGAAGCACAGACAAGCCTATAATTAAGAAATTAAGTGATCACACTGGCGTAGGAGACTTAAACTAATGTGACGAGAATTCACAGGCAAATAAAATCATCTTATTCTCTCTTTATTTCACCAAGACCTTCATTTCAATAAAATTAGCCTGAAAAATTATCTCAAAGTGTTTGTAATTTGCTGCTCAACAATCTGCGACGGCATATTTACCAATATAGATTGCATACTGAACATCTAAAATTCAAATTTGAAATATGGCGAATGTGATAAACAGTACGACTTCATGTGACACTGCATATAATGTTAGACATTAGATGCCAAACAAAGAGAAACTCAACACCGAAATTGAGCAGTTGTTGGCACATACCACATTTTGAGTTGTAACGAATGAATATCATATTACAAAGTAACATGTAGAGCAGTCCAGTTCGAAACCTCCAAAAAAAGTAATTCCGGACGTCCGAATAGGAATATTCCTGCCCTGTATTACAGTAATAGCCAAACACATTTTTCAAAGAGAAACACTAAGACCGACGTTAAGGTTTCAGCGATTCACATTTCAAGCTTCTACTTAATGCATTAGTACAGATGACACTGTGAACCAGACTGTAAAAGTAAGCATATATGAAATACTTGTCAGCATAGGACTACAGAACTGGTGTTGTCAGCTGTCATCTAGATAACAATTCCAACACAGTAGCCATTTGAAACACGATTCAACTGTTTTATTTATTTCTATTGAAAACAGTAAAACGAGAATAAAGACTGAACGGGAAATTATCCCAATCCACAAAAGCTGATATAAATCAAGCAACACGCTGATTCTCAGTGAAATTCAAACATCAAGTGCCTGCAGTGAAAGTCACATAATTCAAGTAGTACCAGACTAACAGTTCACAAATTGGTAAATACAAGAACTTAGCGTGAAAAATACTAACATCATTTTCCTTACCTCGACCATTATTACATAAATGTAAAAAACTAACAATTTTCCCCTACCCTTGCCCGTTTACAAATTACCATTGTCCTAAATGTTTTATTATTCTGACTACTTCATCCTTATTGCGTAACCATTCCAGACCATCACTTGCCCAAATTATGCATTATGTAATCCACTCGTGGAACCATTGCAATTTTTCTACGGGTTGATCACGGATTGATATCAGTTAGAGAACTATTGAAAACCAGGGAGTACTGGACAGCCGCTGTTTCATCCTTTTGTCCTCTGAATATTAATGTATCAGTATACGTTACACTCCCTTGTAAGGCAAATTTACACTTAAACTTAAATATAACAATCATACACCAGGGCGAAATATACCTTTCAAAATAAAGTCAACGACTTTATAAGCAAATGGTATCCTTTTACTTTGATTAGTAACTGAATTTTATTCAAGACAAAATGACAAATCAATGTAAGCGATAACAAAGTGTGTACATCATGTTTTACTGAATAATTTCAAAATATTCTCAGGAAAATGACAAAATCCTTCACCCGGAGACTGTGATATTTAACTTTGCTGTAGACAGTTGCTTACCCAGCAACTGAACTCAAAAACCTACTAATCATTTCGCACCTCTGTAAGCGTGAATCTATGACAATTGCTTTACGCATTCTTAAGGCGCTGAACGTACACCTCAGCATGAAGGGATACCTTAGGAAGTACAGAGTGATGGAGGTGAGCTCAGCTACTTACATCAGACTACAAAATTGCCAGAAATCAAGGTGTAAGTTTAGACATCAATATGTATCAGTATGTAAGCAAAATTGACACTAAACTTCAAATTATCCTGTCCTATATCACTGAAAACAAGCTTCGTAACATTTCTAAACGGTGAAATGAAAAGCTAATTAAAATACTTATTTAAAAATAGTTAACATATCAACAAAAAACAAGACAAAATGGTTTACCGTCTCTGTTCACCAAGCTTTTGCTTAAGCACATGGTTTAACAAACGAGTTTTCAAGGCTGATCCATCAATAGCTTTTTGATATTTCGAATATATGCGTGATAAGACACGAGGAACAGCTGTTAACATAGTTGGTTTCAGAGCTGCGCAGTCAGCTACTAGTCCATCAACGGTATCTGTCAAGAATCCCATTTTAGCACCTTCGATAAGCACAACAGACTACAATATAGTAAAGCGAGAAATGATCAGTTATGCTCCGCTAAAGAGATGTACTGAGAACAACAGTATGGCTATCAACAGCCTTATGTTCAAACAGTGATAAGTTAAAATGAATGACTTTCAGCTAGTTTACTAACAAGATAACTGTTTCAAATCTGGGATATAAAAACTTCACTTCATACATGTTTACCCTCATAAGTCGACGCCATTTTATCATCGAAAAAGCATAACAAAACTTTACACTATCATTGACAACCTTTTATGAATGTAACTTATCTAAGCTAATACCTGAATTTGCAGACATGAAGTTGAATTTGCCTAGTGTAATTAAAAATTTTGAAACACCAACACTAGTTATTTGAGTTTTCTAAGAATTAAGCTTCCATAGTTGAAATTACTTCTCAAACTAAACATCACCTCTTGAGTATCTTCAATGACCCTATCTTCTTATTGCTCTTCAAAAAACGATTCCACAAAATTCCCACGCTATTGAAATGAAAAACAAGATTTTTTGAACGTTTTGCGATATAAGTAACAACTGCGGAGATTTTGATGAAGTTGGGAATTACATAGCGAAACTTTCAGATGAAGTAGACCTTCCTAGAGTACACTGTCTTCTACTCAGAAGCAAACTGTTCATTCATTCATTAGTGGGAACAAACTCTCAGATTAGAATCTAGTCTTTTTCAAATACAAGACAGTTGTAATACGTTGTAATACACTTGCAGAAACATGAGCCGATACCAAGTCCAACAAGCTGAATTGAGGATCTGATGATTTAATGTTCTTCACTCGCAAAAAGTAAATGGCAGTATACTAAGGTTTGGAAATACGCTATTATTATATCTCAAGAACAACTATGTTTAGTCTTCAATTGATGTGCTGTCACAATCCTTTCATGCTATCACAATATTCCAATGCACTAGTGATCAATCACAAATTTGCTGAATTATTAGTTTTCAAACAAGCAACACAAAAAGCTTTTGTCCAGAGAAAAGATATGCTATGCAATTAATAGTAATCTCTGAGTTAATAATATACCAACTAATAAAAAGTAAATCATGTGACCAGAAAGTTTAAAATCCAATTCAATAAAAAATGGTCATTACATAAGTAAAGATGGTTACTGGGAGACGCAATTATATCACTCATGAAAAAATTTAAATCATTTCACTTTATGCGCTGAAAGGGGACGACGAAAGCTCCGCAATTAAACCAACCAGCTCAGAGAACACTATTAATTGCAAATCATCCACCTGAGCAACAAATCGTCTCTATTATTTCAGTGCTAAGCTATATACAGTCTACCACCTTTTCATACCCGAAATTTTCCTTTTACGGATAATAACAGGACTACAGTCACGTTCACTTTCTTATAGAATGCGGTGGGTAAATAAGACAGAAAGGAAACTCTGCTTTTGACAAATAAATCATGAGGAGAAAAATAAATGCGTGGAACAGATCAAGCCTTCTGTGCGTGAACAGATACGAGAGAAGATACATCATTTCTGACTTTAGTAGTTGTATACAGTTTCAAAGCGGAAACTGGGAACTTGTATAAACCAGAAAATAAATAATATTTTCGACATGAGTATTTCTTCATTATTTACTCTGTCTTAATGCTCCTTTTAAACTATTGTTAAGTGCAGCAACTTGCACAAGATTTCAATTTCATCTTTCCCCCTGCTACATGGCGGCCGTTTTATTGGTAAGAAATCACACATGGTCATACAGTAAGGCTGTAATGAGATTGTGAAGGTAACAAGAAAGTCATATTCATCAGTCACCTGAGTTTCCAGCCTAACAATGCACAATCGGTATCGATTAAGCGGCACTACTATATAATCTGGTGGGTGCAAGACTGTTTCCAAAACACTGGTCAGGCCACTAAAAATTCAGAATAACCCAAAAAAGGGAAGTAATACATTTATTAAAAGCTTGAAATGAGTGAAAATGCGGGCATATTTTCAAGGTTTTACTGTCTGACCTTTAGAAAAATCACACGATTCCGACAGTATTTCGGTAGATCTGTTCATTTTTGAAAACATTAAAATGATTAAGAGGGGCTAATTCTGTTTCAGAATACACCTCAACTCAACTTTCAAGAAACGATACATTCCGACGTGTTCCATAGTCTTCTTCAATGCAACCGCCACTTCGTGCAAACACATTCAAACAAATTAAGCAAAGGGGATCTAAACGTTTTATCGGGCTTCTCTTCAGTAATTCTGTTCCGGGACTAGTGATACACAGAACCAGAAGTCGTTTCTAGAAGTTAACTCGATGAAGAATACCGACTTTCAACCAATGACGTCCAGATCACTTTTTCACTCAATTAATTAATGTAGAAGAATGTGTATTCATATAGCATATTGGAGTTAATATCAAAATAAATAACATTGACTATGATACAACACTAACGTTTAAAAAAAGGATAACATCATTTGGTCTTCTATCGACTCAACTAACAATTGGTTGCAGTCAAAAAAAGTAAATGTAGATCCTTCCATTTCGGGATTTATACCCTTACCTACAACCTACATATTTTTTTTATTTTTTTTATATCGCCCTCACTTGTTGCTTGAGGTCAGGCTAGAAAAAAGTATGTTTAACTTTCACTTACCTAACTGACGTCGCATGTTAATCGAGTGACAGACAGCTTTATCCGCATATTTTATGAGTGCTGTCATGAATGTGTCTGGCATATAATCTAGCGGAATCCCGTTGACTACTTTCTTTTTATAGGGAGATGTAAGGTATCGTGGTCTTCCTCTCCATGTCCATGTGCTTTGAGTATATCGTAATCGAAGGTGCTCACAAATAATATAATTTCACCTGGCTTCAGAAGAATATGTGGCTACAACAATTGATAATCACCGGTCATGACGACACAGATACAGCTGATGGATATTCTTCAACCCACTACTTCTTTCTATAGAACAGCCTTATCACGGAAAGAGAAGTAATAAGGAATGAGTGCAGAGATGAAACACTCAGTGGTTATGGAATCCCTTGTATAGACTAGATATTTTTATGACCTCAGCAACGACTAGAAGAATCAAAAATGAACCGTAGATATTTCATAGACCGTAGATTTGAGGGCTAGTCAATCACTCGTATTCGGCAGAAATGCCATTCAATATTACTGCTATATCAGTTCAGTGGCCTCATTATATGGGATATATTATATATTATATGGGATTCAGACAAATTACGTTTTCTTATTGCTTTATCTAAATAAAAGTTCCCTTCACAGCAAATTACATTTAATGTCATCAGTACAAATAGTAGCCTAAAGAAACACTTCAAAGATTTGTTCCATTTCTGTGACGGCGGTTAAGGCATTACATTATGTAATATGACACAAAACACTCTTCCATTTACTTCTAAAAGGCAGATAGTGAAAATAATTGAAGTGGCTAAGTTTCATCGGTCAGAAGTTAGACTAAAGTGTTGTCCATTACACTGCCTGAGTTGAACTGACGTATTATTATTATAATCCGCTTGGTTTCCGAGTGGAACATAGGGCTTCAACAACACATCTCCACTTTGCTCTATTTGGTGATACCTTCTTCAGCTAAGCCCACGATAGACCATAATCTCTCATATCCTACTCACACGATCTACTCCACACACGACCACACTCGCACCGATGACCCACTCGTCGCTTCCCATTCGGATTCCACTGGAGCGATAGCCTGCATCGCGCGCGATGTCATTCGACAGCCCGATCAATCCATCTCCACTTTCTCCTACATATTTGTTGAACTATCGGATCTTGGTTGGTTTATTCCACGCCAGAGTTTCTTGATCTTAATTCTTTCTGGCCAGCTGGCAATTTGTTCCTCAGTGTGGTGCCAGAGAAGGCAGCTTTTGATAAACGTCTGTAACCTGCTGGAAACCCTTTTCGTGACGCACACGCAGTGCAAGTTTCTCACCCACATCGAAGTATTGATTGTCTTCACATTTGTGTTAGAAATCCGAGTCTTGTTCTTTATGCTGAGGTGGAGTGCAGAAGATTTCCAAACTGCTTTCAGTTTGATGAAGGCGTATTTGGCTCTCTGATTCTGGTTGGCTTTGACATCTTCATCCATTCCGACTACCTGTGGTTGAAACCGTGCTTCCTAGATAAGTAAAGCAGGTAACCTATGTTAATTCTCTCCCGTTGATAGTTATTGGTGCTGGTTGTTGTTGTTGCGGTTCGTTGGTTATCTCCATCACCATACATTTATTCATCTTTAGTGAAATATTAAGAATGACTTTTATAAATTTACCAAAACCAACTAGACACGTCTTCTCACATCTACTTGAACTCCATCCAAGTAACTGCATATATGAAAATACACCAAACAAATAGTTTGTTGCAAAATAACAGAAAAATGACACTCTGGAAGAGGTGATTAAGGACTTACAGAATTTACTTGTTCCATAATATGAGCGAATGGTAAATATGATAGATGCGTTGAAAACTTGTTACAGCACTGAAATACAGTAAATACAGTAAAATAAAGCATCACGGCAACTCATAAAAAATAAAAAATGACTCCGTTTAATAACTTAGTACAAATTACTGACAATAAATGGTTTAGGATACCTACCGGCATACATACATATTAGTAGATGGCTTCTTCGACTTCCTTACTTATGGACAGTTTTGTAATACAATAAACTACTCTCTCTCTCTTGTTAACCCCAAAGATTTGTTTGTATTGAACTGTATGTAAACCCATGTTATTAAGTGAAACCTGTTTTGTACAAGTCACATACTTCATCTGTATTCAAGAATTTCATGATGATAATGCTGTCAGTCAGCTAACCAATTGATTTGAATATTTCAATATTCTCATAAAAATAACAGAATAATAATGAATGTGTAGACAATTACAAAATAAACGTGGTTGGAATTTGGGCAACACTGACGCTTTCACTTTAACTTTAACCATTATTTCATAACACTGAAATTATGATATAAAAACGTTTCGTCTCAGTGTATGTTGTTTAATAAGTCAAAACACACCAACAGCATAGAATTTTGAGCTGATATATAGTAGCTACATCTTTATATTTTTACCTGCATTCGCATATGGTAACTCACAATGAGGGAAAGTTTTGGCTATTTTAATGAATGTCACAGTTGATCGCCTTTTAATAAATCTACCAACGATAATGTCACAGAGTATGATAATGAAATATCAAAGGTAGTTCTATGAAGCAACTATACAACTAATGTTAACAAGTTTAAAATAGACAAGCTACATGCATCGACTCCTTGTGAACCAACGTCTACTTACATGAAAATTCTATTCACATGATTAGGCGAAATAAGCTAACTCCCTAAATACTTTGCAGTGACTGTGTCCACTAACACAGTCACAATGCATAGAGGCAAAAGTACCTTCCTAAAGAGTATTTCACTTAGATCGATCATTAAATTTTCTCGTTCATCAGCTTAGCATTTAATACAAAAGAAAGAAATGGCTTAAATTTAATACCGGAGATAAAGAAAACATTAATTTAGCCGCACCGCTGAATAACATATTATACTAGGAATATCATCAGGCAGGGAGTAATGTCAATATTTGCTAGATCAGACAAACTGTTTCATAGAATTATGCCTTAATCAGTCAAGTGTCAGAGTTTTGTTTTCATATCAGTGTACTTGATCAACCAAAACCAAGTGAAAAACGCTACAATAAAATTACTTACTTTTTCTTCAGTATTTTCAATAATAGCAAATACAGCTTCAACAACTTGCTGATGCTCAATTAACACACCCTTTGGTAAACCTATATGAAAACCAAATGAATAGTAGATTGAACATCGGATTACAAATTCCATGCATGTATATATACGGCATAAAGCTTTACGCCTACCTGATATCTCAGGCCATATGAACGCAAAGAAGGCACGAATATTTGACACAAAAACTAGGGGCTAACTGTTCACAGTCGATAAACAACAAATATTTCTATAATTTCGACGATCCTAAGGGCACCATACTCTAAACTTGCAGTTACATCCCATAAGGTATAATTATATGCACAAATACAATTGGCGCTGAAGTCATCTATTTCCTTTAATCCATAATTTTATGAAGATAAAAAGAGGCGGCTTTAGAAACTGAAGATAATATCCATTTTAACAATTTATATAAGACTTTAACACTAAATTGAAGCTTAGTGGATATTTTCAAAGCAAAATCAAACAAACTAGTGACTGGCCCTATTTAGGCAGTTAACCTGGGGTTCTAGTGGGAAGCCGTGACCAGTAGGGTACAGCAGGTTGAAGATGAGGCAGTAACTCATCGAAGAAGACATTGCGAAGTGGCCGCGCTATGTCGTGAATTGGCAGAAGATAGAATTCAAGGACCATTGGATCGGGTCCCAGTGGCTCAATGGTCTACGAGCTCGCCTTGTAACCAGAAGGTCCTAGGTTCGAATCCCGGTGGGTGCATACTGATGAAGAGTCCGAAACTAGGACGAAACAGCTGTCCAGTACTCCCAGGTTTCCCAGTGGTTCTCTAACTGATGTCAGCTCATGATTAAATCCTCCATGCAATCAAACAAAATCCCTACAAAACCAATACTTGTAAATTAATGAAAATCAATCACCGAAAACTCTTAACTATTTAATGTATCAGTGCACGAGTGAATAGTAATGAACCTTAATTTACTTTGCAATACCTATTACTAGTGGCAAATCGATACAAAACAAAATAATTGAGCAGAGAATATCCTTTTCGATAATTTTTTCATGTGGCTCTACAATTATATTTATGTTTACATACATAGAATATTCTAGAACAGTTGCTGAGTGAAAACGGTTTTCCAGAAAAATTCATTGATAGGAGTATGAACCAAAAATCGAGGCAGCGAAAAGTACCAACAGTTCCAAAAAAGGCCTTATTCTTACAAATTCAGTTCCTCGGGATATCATCAGCGAGATATTAACACAAAGCCGTAGAAATTCGGTAAAAAGAGTATTCCCTGCTGCTGAATAACGTTGTGTCTTCAAAACCACCTTTATTTTGCGTTCAGGAATAAGAGATAAACTGTCTAATTTAGCCTCTTCTATATGTATTTACCAAGTGAACTGCTCCTGTAGGGCCAGTTATATAAGCCGTACAATTAGGCGTGTTTCTCGTCACATTTCCGTACATCACCCTACGCGGTTAACTAAAGGACACACAAAATTCATTCAGAGTGCTATTCTGTCTCATCTTATGGATACAGAACAGAGGCTTGATATCAACCAGGCTTTCAAAGTCATATATCGCATACCAACTAATCTTAACTTCACCTTAAGAGTTCGTCTACTATGTATAGCTGAGGCCGTTGGGATTCACGTTAAGAAGCCTAACCCATGAGTTCAAAAATAGCTGGTTCAGGCATTGTCCTTACCTTGACCTAGGTTCGAATGATCCTCAATTTTTTGTAGAAGTTTCCTTGATTTTATTTGATATTCTATTTGCTATTATATTTTTATTATTATTATAATCTAAGCATCTTTAATGAACTGTAATATCATTGATCTTACTTAACAAATCGATAATATTTAAAAATCACCAATATTGTTATTGACTACTATTCTAGAATATTCTGTGTATAAAAACATATGTATAATTTTCAAAAGAATGGATACTAAACAAAGAATACTCTTTTCGATAACTTCGTCATCAGGCTCTACAGTTATATATACATTAAAGTGAATGAATCCATTAGTGTTACGAACAGCATTAATTTTCAAATACCATCGAATCAATAATATCAATAGCATCAACATAACAACGTAATTAATTGTATGGCCAGAAGAGGAAATTATCGAAAAGGATATTCTTTGCTCAATTATTTTGCTTTTTTGTAGATGTCTAAATGAATATTTTCGCTACATTGAAATCGATAAAAATTATAAGTTTTAACTTTTATGGGAACAATGTGAACCACCAGAACCGATATGGAAACAAATCTATGTTCTATGCACTTTTTGTAAAAAAAGATTATTATAAAAAGTTTAACGCCGAAAATTCATGAGTTATGTCATAACTCAAAATCAAAAATCACGACAAAAATCAAAACAAGTGAAATCAGAGGTTAACTTTCCTCAGCAGGATTTTACGTAACTTATTTAGGCTACAAAATCGATGAAGTCAAAGACCATCTGCATATAAAGGACTTTGGCAACAAACCAACCAAGAATCTATTTTTAGAAAAATATGTATGACGATACGGAGATGCACTAAACACTGACGAAATCATCAATTGACATTACATCAGAGTTTGTAGAATGTATGTGACCAAAGGCTACTTAATTGTCACCGATGACAATCCCGATCGCGGTGAACTGCACCATGCGACAGACGCTGACAAGCGAGAAGACGGCCACACATCCAACCAACAAAAAAGTTCTACGAAGATCAATGCCACATAAACTTGAAGACCAACAGTCCAGTCACCGCTCTCCTTGATAAGCTGTGTTGGAGGGAACCGGACTGCGTTTGAAAATAGTTGGAAGTGGGTCAGACGAGAACCTGACACCAACCCATGAAGTCTTTGACTGACTGTTAATTTGGCCCGCGGTGTCGACTCCCTGTGATCCATAGGGCGTTGTGAATCAATGGCTGTAGAGTGTTTGTGACATGGCTCAAAGTCTTTGACAATGTCGCAGATGTATTTACTCCTTGTCATCATCCAGACTCTGGAAATCCTCTCTAGTCTTTGATGAGTTATTCTCCCTCCCGTAAACCTTTGTTTATTGTTGTTTCACTTCATTTGGTTCATCTAGCTTCATGTTTCTTCCCTGAAATGTGAAGTTATGCACTCTAATACAAAGTGTTGTGCTTCTACGGCTTTCGTTAATAGGAACTATTATGAAGTTTTTAACTGTAGGGGAAAATTTAACTACAAATCAAAGAAAAAATCTCACCAGTACTTCCACTAGTATAGCATATCATGTATAAGTCATCGGGTTTCGGATTCTAAACACAGATAAAAAATGAAGAAATAACTGTATTTTTTGTGCACATCATGCAAAATCAATGACGTAAACTGTTGGCTGATATTTTTCAGTGGTATCAAATCAATCTGTTGTACAAGTTTCAACAGGAACTAGAGGTAAAACAGAATTTGATATCGAAGATCTAAATATTTGTAGGAATAGTAAGCCGACGCTTTAGCAATCGGTCATGGTCAATATTTATATCGACTGCTATAGGATTGACGTACAAAATCAACTGTTGGTAATTTGATGAATTCACTGGTCCGAATATCCTGGAATTTTCTCTCTTCACTACCTATTCTATGCTTTCTATACGATTTAATCTATAAAAGATCTGTTAACTCATGTGTGCTATCCGTCTGAAATCATCCGTCAGAAGGAAAACTGCGTTACCCATCAATCTTTTCATAATCTCCTCCTATGTACCAACCAAATGCAGTTCAGACGAAAGAGAGGATGAGTTCTATCAAAAGTTGTCTTGCTTGCTGCGGAAAGAAAAGACGCTCAGATATACTCGTTTTAGCAGGCTACTTAAATGTTCAAGTAGGGAACATGTAGCCAATCTCTAAGGCAATCTCTAAGGTTAATTATTTGAAAATGTTTCACACCTTCGTGTCTTCTATCTACCAGATTGACGGTTAAATGTACAATTGTTTGTGCACAATGAATGTGAGTTCAAAGTAAAACTTCTCTGAAACTGAAAACCAGAGGTTGACTTTACATATACTGAAGGCAAAACTAAGTCACAAGGACAAAATAAATAAGGATAGTAAGTAAGTGATTACAGAAGCAATGATATGAGATATTTTCAGCTATTAGACTTTTTACCACAATTAAAAGTGTAGCGTTTGAAGGAACTCACCATTTTGGGAATACGATACTTCGATCCAACCTTCTAGAAAACGAAGAACCAAATCGAGATACAACTGAATTAGATGGGAATAAAGCTAAGATTTTTCGACAGCACGTGTTATCAGACATTCTACCTGTTTAAATAAAAGCACGTTGAATAGCTGCAAAGTGCTTTTTATAATGTGTCTGTACAACCATTATGTACTTGTTACTAACTTAAAATAAATTCAACATCCAGTATCCACTGTCAATTACTTTTAGCTTGTTTGTTTATCAGTAAACATCCAAAAAAATGTAAAAGCTACTTTGTGTAATATGAAGATAAAACTCATTACTCGTGTTTACACCTTACTAAACATTTCGAATAGACAATTAAGTTGGACAAACGATTTCATCTGTCTGTAAAACTAAAATAATCCTTCAGAAATTTATATTTATTTATTTCCTTCACGTTCCCAGTGGAACATCGGGCCTCAAGCAAGTGGCTTGAAGTTTCTGTAGCAGTGGTGTTTATTTTACAGGATGGGGTTGGTAGCCTTCATGCCCAACCTTTCTTCTTTAGCAGTTTCATTATTGGTTTACCGAGGAAAGGAGTGAGTCGAAATTTTTCAGCATGTGATATCGGTATCCCGAATTTTACAGGCCAACTATAGATATCAGGTGTGCGTCGGCAGGGGATCGAACCCCGGACCATGTGCATGGTCGGCGAGCGTCCTAACCGCTATACCACCGACGCCTTCAGAAATAACAACCTAAAATATGTACTTCAGACAAGATGTCTATCAGTAGATTCACTGAAATTTCAGTAAAGATTCCTCACGAGCTACTTCTTATTCCTCCCATACTATAGTTGGGAAATATGTTGATTCTATATACATCTTAGGGAAACAGAAATCAGAGTGCATATGTAAAAGCAATCACACTGGTTAATTAAACAGATATTTCAGGCGAGTACAAGAGAGGGAAATATAACACTAGCAAATAATTTATCCCCAATTTAGTTGTATATAAAGGACACAGGTTCATAGAGCATGTAAGACTTTGTAGACAACAAAGTGAACTAATAATGTTCTTTCACTTTCTTGGAGTCTTCGCCTCATAAGGCAATATTATCCACCTGTTCCAAATAAGGTCTCCTTTTTTATTTAGCAATTGAACGCCTGTATCCCTTAAAATCAAACAAGTTTTGGGAAAACTAGCCCGACTATCTGTCTTCAGACATCTTAAGATGTAATTTGTCTCAATCCCGTAGAGTATAATTTACTGATTAGCAATCATAAAAAAACTAGAAGCACCTGTCTTTATAAACAAAGAAAACAGTTACTCTCCATGATGGATCGTAGGTTAAGACACATAATGCTGTTTAATGCAATTGAAATCCATGTTATACCGAAGCACTTACCAAGAATTCATCAAACAAGTAGACACTGACATTGGCCGAAAAACGAACCTTGGCTTCTGCAACCTTGGGACCATCGTGTGCAATTATAACAACATTTATCAAAGAAGAGAACTGTCCTAGGATATGACACGCCTCCCTTCCTGAGTCACACATGACAACTCGAATCTCGCCTGTTATGCCACAAACAAAACATGACAATAGGAAGTTATAGTTAACGATGAAATAACTTTGTAAATGAAAACATTCTGATTACTGGAAATCAATCTGCCTTCGCGAAGTCACCAAAGTCAACTGTAGCAGTCTGAATATGAAGCACAGTTACTTGATCACTGCCGACATCGGTCAGCAACGACAATCGCAAAAGTCAGATAAACGAAACTGCTTAAAACCTAGTGCGAAGGCTAACTGCGTTTGATTGCAGGACATGCTATCACATACTGAGAATAATTCACAGTAAATTAACACGTTTTATAGGAAACAATGTGCGTCAGTGGCACAGCGGTAGGATGCTCGTCAACCACGCAGGTGGTTTGGGGTTCAATGCCCCGCCGACCCACTCCTTCACCACACTAAGCTAGTAATAAGTCTGATAAAGAGGGAAGGTTGAGCATGAGGGCTACCAACCCCACCCAGTAAAAATAAATACCACTGCTACCGAATCTTCAGGCCTCTAGTTCGAAGCCCTATTTCCCACTGGGGACGAAGAGGAATAAAAACAAAAAAAGGGATGAACAATAAGTCAAAAACACAAATAAAGATTCTGATAAAAAATAAACCATTAAATGAAGTAAATTTAACCACAAAACCAATCTTTGATTCATTATTATTATATCCTTCAATTCCTAGAGGAACATAGGGCTTCAGCCACGCGTCTCCATTGCCTTCCGTTTTCTGCCAACTTTTTCACCCCGCTCCAAGTCTGCCCACATGCTTTCATCTCCTCCTCACATGACCTCCTCCAAGTCACCCTTGGACGACCAACTCGCCGCTTCCCTTTCGGGTTCCACTCGAGCGATGGCTTGTCTAGTGATTTTACTCACTTGATGGTTTACTCAGAGTGTGGCCAGCCAATCCATCTCCATTTCTTCCTGCCTATTTGTTTCACAATCGATTCCTGGTTGATTCGCTCATTTCCAGAGATCCCTGTTGCTGATCTTTTCTGGCCGACCATCTGATCTTGAGTATTAAGTGAAGACAACTGTTAATAAAGGTCTGAAGTTTGTTGAAGATGCTCTTTATGACGCGCCAAGTCTCTGATCCGTAAAGTAGCACTGACTTCATATTGGAGTTGAAAATCCGGATCTTATTTTTGATGCTGAGTGATGTTGACCTCCACACAAACTTAAGGGTAATGAAAGCTTATCTTGCTTTTCCGATTCTCGCTTTGATATCCTCGTCAGTTCCATTCGCCTGTAGTTGAAACTATGCTTCCCAGGTAGGTAGGTGAAGGAGGTTGTTTCTTTCAGGTTCCTCCCATTGATGCTGACTGTCGTCTGCTGTTGTTGTTGGCCAAGAATCTTCATCACTTCTGTTTTATCTATGTTCACCTGAAGTCCTATCTTTGATGCTTCTTCTGCCAACTTGTTACTTTTCACTTGCATATCTTCCAGTTTATGGGAAATCAGACATATATCATCGGCGAAATCCAGATCCTCCAAGTCTTTTGTGTCAGTCCATTTTATGCCAGTTCCCTCGTTGGTTGCCGTTGTCTGTCGCATTATCCAATCAATTGCAATCAGGAAGATCATTGGCGATAATAGACAGCCTTGCTTCACTCCCGTCCTCTCTTCGAAGGCTTCCGTAAGTTTCCCGTTGTGGATTACTCGGCATGCAGCATTGTCGTATAACTGTTGAATGAGATGTATAATTGTCGATGGAACCCCGTAGTAGCGATGTAGTTACCAAATGACCTCTCGATCGACGCTGCACTATCGAAGGCCTTTTCAAAGTCGATGAAGTTGAGATAGAGAGGTGACTGCCATTCCAAGCTTTGCTCAATGATGACCCGTAGTGTGGCGATTCGGTCAATACCTGATTTGTTGGATGGGTATTTTCCGTGACACGATTTGTTTCTCCTGAATCCGGCCTGTTCCGGTCGAAGTTTTTCATCTAGGGCTTGTTTGATTCTCTCCAGGATGATGCGGCTTAGTATTTCGCTTATAATGGAGAGGAGCATAATTCCGCGCCAGATTTTGCATTGACTTAAGTCTCCTTTCTTTGGTAGTTTGAATAAGTATCCTTTCTTCCAATCCTCAGGTACTTTGCCCTCTTTCCACACCTTCTCCAGCAATGGCATCATCAACTCCGCTGTTGTCTCTGGGTCCATTTTCAATGCTTCTGCTGGAATTCCATCTGGTCCTGCTGCTTTCCCAGCTTTTAGCATCTTAATTGCATTCAGGACTTCTGATTTTGTCGGGGGGTTAATGTTCGCTGGTAGTTCTGCTTCCGTTGTTGGTATTGTTAAGCGCGTTGTAGGTGGCGGACTATTTAGAAGTCTTTTGAAGTGTTCAGCCCAGTGTTTTCTTTGTTCCACCTCTTTGGTGATTGACTTTCCACTGTCATCCTTGACTGGCTTAATCTGTGTCGAACTTTTGCCAGATAGGTTCCCAGTTGTTAGGTAGAGTGTTGCGAGGTCTCCTTTGCCTGCAGCTTGTTCTGCTTCACTTCCCATGGCTTCATAATATTTTCTTTTGTCTTCCCTGGCACTCTTCCTTACTCTTTTGTTCAGCCTGTTGTAGCTTGCATTCAACTCCTGTTTTTGTTGCTCGTCGGTGCACTGGATAATCTTTTGTTTCACTATCCTTCTCTCCTCTATTAGTTTCCAAGTGTCCGCAGTGAGCCACTGTTTGTCCTGCGTCTTCTTTCTGCCTAGAACTTCCATGCAGGTTTGGCTCCACACCGTTTTCAAACTGCCCCAGTGCTTTTCGACGCCGACCTCTTCGCTAGTGTTGATTCATGTCTGATCGTTATTATAAGCTATATTATAAACTGTTAGTTTTCACACTAATTTTCATGAGTTGTTAGAAACGACAAGTTCTAAATATCGTTTGAAACCTTTAGGGACAGGCAGAAGACAAATCGAATCTTAGAAACATTCAACACTTATCACCTCAAGACAGAAAACATCAAAAATCTCTAGTAAAAAATAGAAACTAGAAATGTACACACAAACTCCTGAAAACAACGGCAACTACGACAGTACAATTAGCATACGCCACGTGTAGTATATCAAAACTGTCATTCACTCAAGTATTCTATACTTTGAGACTAAATTTTTCTGTATGTGAGTCACAGTGATTAGACTTCGCGGCTAATCAAAATAACTTATCAGATGAAGTATGCATACTCCAACCATGTGGTGCTGTTGTGATACTGATAGGATCGCACGCATTTTTGTATTGACTGTTAATCTCGCATATATGGTATATCATCATTCCCACACATTTTGTTACTGACTGTTAATCTCGCATACATGGTATATTATCATTTCTCACGCACTTTGTTATTGACTATCACGATCAATTATTTCAAATGCTGTTGGCTGTCTATATTGTTGTAAAATGTATAAATACCATGACTTTCTTTGTCGTTGTTGTTGTACTACAATACACAGTCACAGTCCAGTCTTTGTCTTTTGATATTTGCGTGCTTCACTGAATCGGAAGGTACGACAAGCAGATAGGCATATTAGTCAGGCGCAGACAGAACAAGGCGACAACGTCCTCATTTAATTCCCTACAGTTATAACAAATTGGCGACGGGGTTTTACCTTAATTCATTGCAGCTATAACAAGCAAGCGACGACGGGTTTTATTCTGTTCAGCGCAGCTATAGAACATTTTTGACTGTGTTAATTACAACCCAATTACAATGTCTATCTCTCTGGACGATCTCAAATCTATCTTGCAGCAGCAGCAAGTTCAGAATGAAGCAGCTCAACTAAAATTAATCGAAGCTCTCACTCAGAAGCTGTCCATTCAAGTTCCATCAACATCTCATTCAGACAAATATGAAAGCATCTCAAATTCCATCAGTGAGTTCAACTACGACCCAATATCTGGTCTCGTATTTGATGCATGGTTCAATCGTTACGAAGACGTTTTCCGTATTGAATGCTACATGTTTGATGATGCTGCCAAAGTCCGATTGTTACTAAGAAAACTTGGTACTGTTGAGCACAACAGATATGTTAACTTCATTCTGCCCAAGAACCCACGTGAGTTATCATTCGATGAGACAGTCACCGTTTTATCACAAATCTTTGGTGAACAGTCATCCATGTTTAATATTCGGTATCAATGTTTTCAGTTGACAAAAATGCCTTCCGATGATTATGTCACTTACGCTGGCAAAGTGAACAAGGAATGTGAAAGGTTCAAACCACACGAAATGACATCAGATCAGTTCAAGTGTTTGATTTTTATTTGTGGGTTGAAGAACCCAGAAGATACTGACATAAGAACTCGACTTCTGTCACTCGTGGAACAAGACCCGAAAATGACTTTACAAATGGTGACAGCAGAATGCCTACGCTTAATCAACTTGAAGCACGATACTGCTATGGTGGAGTGCAAACGACAGTCGTCTGAATTTGGTTCAATTAACACAGTGAAAAGTCCTCCGATCACCGTTAAGCACACAGCACGTCAGTCTCAGAATTCAGCTAAACCTCCTTCAGTGTGCTGGCACTGTGGTTCGTGGCATTTTGTCAAGTTCTGTCCTTTCAAGAAACATAAATGCCGTAATTGTCACCGTTTTGGACATAAGGAGGGTTACTGTCCACCGCAGAAAAATCTTCGGTGAGGAACAGAAGTAGTCGTTTCAAGCCGAAACAATCTCCTCGAGTACAGACCATTTTCACAACTTCCAAAGTCGATTTCGCCAGCAAACGTAAGTACATTACACTAGGTATTAACGGCAAACATATTCGTCTTCAGTTGGATACGGCATCAGATATCACCTTAATTTCCCGAACTACGTGGCGCAAACTTGGTGCCCACAGATTCTGCCGACCGAGCATGTCGCCAAGAATGTCTCTGGAGATATACTGAAACTCGTGGGTGAGATAAATTGCCAGGTTCAGTTTGGTGAGCATCAGTTCAATGGTGTATGTTACGTCACAAACTACCATGATTTGAATTTGCTTGGTCTTGACTGGTTAGACAAGCTCCATATCTTCAATGTACCATTAAATTCAGTATGCTCTAATGTTTCGTCCTCACCACACAACGTTGTTCCCGGACATGTATCTGATCAATCTCTCTTGCAACGCCTGCGTCAAAAGCACGCTTCTGTCTTCCAGGACAAACTTGGTTGCTGCAAACTGTTTGGCATCCAGCATATTCGTAGCCCCCCGTATCATCCCCAATCGAATGGACAGGCTGAACGTTTCGTCGACACCTTTAAGCGTGCTTATGCAAAAGCGAAGGGGGAGGGGACAACAGAAGAAATTTTGGATAGATTCTTGCTGCATTATCGTACGACGCCAAATCCTTCCGCCCCAAATCAGTTATCCCCAGCGGAAATTATGTTTGGCCGGAAGATCAGAACTGCCCTCGACTCAATTAAGCCTAGGCAAGTAAAGCAGGGCTGCAGAAATACAAAAATGGAAAACCAATTCAATCGCCATCACGGAGCTAAACGTCGAGTTTTCAAATTGTATCAGCAAGTTTATGTACGAGATTTTCGCTATTCACCTCCGAGATGGATTCGAGGACAAATAGTGGGGCAGAAAGGAAGGGTTTTATACAAAGTGAATGTAGAAGGACAGTTATGTGTCAGACACACGAATCATATACGAGATGCGTCAGATAGACCCGACAATGGGAGACGAGACCTCACGTTAGAAGTATTAGTAGATACATTTAATCTTCCGCAGCCGGAAGCCCGGGACACAGATCACACTCTATCCAGTACCACGCGAAGGTCAACTCGACAAAGAAGAGCTCCGAAACCTTTTCAAATAGATCCAAAAAGCAAGTCCTACACTTTTTACGGGGAGAGGTGATAGGATCCCACGCATTTTGGTATTGACTGTTAATCTCGCATATATGGTATATCATCATTCCCACACATTTTGTTATTGACTGTTAATCTCGCATACATGGTATATTATCATTTCTCACGCACTTTGTTATTGACTATCACGATCAATTATTTCAAATGCTGTTGGCTGTCTATATTGTTGTAAAATGTATAAATACCATGACTTTCTTTGTCGTTGTTGTTGTACTACAATACACAGTCACAGTCCAGTCTTTGTCTTTTGATATTTACATGCTTCACTGAATCGGAAGGTATGACAAGCAGATAGGCATACTAGTCAGGCGCAGACAGAACAAGGCGACAACGTCCTCATTTAATTCCCTACAGTTATAACAGATACTGACGCTGCTTATGCAAAGTAAAGCAATTCTGAAGCGAAAGGGAACGAATAAAATATTCAGGGTAGGAGATGATGAAAAACTAAGCATTTTTAATAGGCACATGTAATCCCGTGTATTCCACAATCAAACGACTCTCATGTGATGCGAAATCACATGTATCACGTAGCTGAGCAAATTCCACTGGGTGGAACATGATGCTAATCGGTATCTCATTCGTTGGAAATAGGGTGGGTATAGTTATGACTTACATATTCACGTCAAATGAAGCACTTATTCACGGCATATAAAATCAGTAATAAACGCATTACTTGACGAAAAAATGAAAAAGCCTGCTACACATCCATATATTACAACAGATTCCATTATCGACACAAAATGAATACACAATCAATTTCAAGATAATCATCCGGTAACATACTACTGTTAACAAAATGTCACACTAAGATCCCAGTGGGTTTCATCCCAAACTAGGATGAAACAGCAGCTGTCCAGTACTCCCTGGTTTTCAGTGCTTCTCTAACTGATATCAGTCCGTGATCAACTCATAAAAAAAATACAATTATCAGTATGTTTAAATACTGACACTGCTTCCAACAAATAGTTAGATAGGGTTTACCCCTAAAACCATGGAATAGAACTGTAAATAGAATCAATTACCCTATGGATGAAATCGCACAAAAGTGTAGTGACAATTCACAAAACAAAAGAACAAGAAGGGCACCAAACATTAACATGAACGACTATTAGAAATAACACAGGTGCGTGGTCTCTTATAAATGTAAGTCTATCCAAATCCCTGAATTCTAAACCCAGAATAACCATAACTTCAAATAACCACACTTAAAAGAAGAAACATAAAGCTAGATGAACCAAATGAAGTGAAACAACAATAAACAAAGGTTTACGGGAGGGAGAATAACTCATCAAAGACTAGAGAGGATTTCCAGAGTCTGGATGATGACAAGGAGTAAATACATCTGCGACATTGTCAAAGACTTTGAGCCATGTCACAAACACTCTACAACCATTGATTCATAACGCCCTATGGATCACAGGGAGTCGACACCGCGGGCCAAATTAACAGTCAGTCAAAGACTTCATGGGTTGGTGTCAGGTTCTCGTCTGACCCACTTCCAACTATTTTCCAACGCAGTCCGGTTCCCTCCAACACAGCTTATCAAGGAGAGCGGTTACTCAAGATGTGTCAGGTACATTTTACCCATCTCAGTTGAAAGCACCTCACAACCTTTTTGACTGAGTTTCGCAGCTTACCTCAGGCTCTAGACCTAACTTTATTATCGACTATATTTGTCCAGCAGAAATGAGTGATTTCATAGAGCTACCGACAGTCGAAATCGCTCATCCTTCCAAATCTTCCAATTTTAAGTGTCATGTCTCGCATCCGTAACAATATGATGAAGCTAACTTTTGAACAGTATATACGACCTTTGATGGACAGCCAAATATCACACTAACGATAAAGATGACACTAGCCAACAAGTACCGCACCAACTTTTGTATCTGCAATGAGAATTCGTCAACAACCAGTCCATTAGGGCTGATACAATTAACCGAATATGTGGAGTGGTCAACACATTTAACCAATTCACTCCCTATCTTTAGACAGGAGACGATGGAGACCAGTTTCTCAATATCATCTTAAATCTGACAGAGGTGAACCATACCAAGGGGTAATAGGATTTTGTTCAATGGAAAATTATTCGGCAAAACTAGATTCATGGAACTAATCAATAAAAACTTTGTGGGATACTTACGTTTGCCTTTTGACTATGGGAAGCATAATACTACTTGTGCATAGTAAAATGAATAATTGTCTCATGCTGGGTGTTCTTATTGTACAGTTTTTGCAGAGAGTTTATTATGATGAATTAACATAATCAAATAATATTAATAATTATGAAAACCCCTTCTGAAGGTATTTCACGGAGACTCAGCTAAAGTTATAAGATGTAAGACATAATTACTGGTCACTGAATCTGTATGCAACTTTCACATGAAGCTGGTACAGTAATACGCTTTCAAAGCTGTTGATTTGCCACCGAACATCACTTCCCTCTAAGTTACAAATTTAAATCCGAAAATTCCTAGATGACAAGACTGTGTCGCCAACAACCTACTGAAGATACCTAGATGGCGTTTCCAGGCGTTTGCGTTTGCACAAAAGATAACGATTTCATATTAAAGGGACAATGGGACTCGTTAGTTACGCAGTAAAACAGCAGGCAATGTATCTATTGCACAATAACAAATACAAGATAAATACTAGTAGTTTTCTAAATTCAACTTTATCTAACAACAATTGTACAGCTAAGTATAATAAAAGCGGAGAAAACAAAGACACTACTCACTTTGTTTAAGAATATGTTGCATTGCTTCATCGCCCAAAGTTGGATAAATTGGAACAATGGGAAAGCCATACGCCGCGCAAGCGTGTTGAGTGATAAACCACTAATGAAAAAATGAAACTGATGAGACTTGAATTCAAAATGTGAAAAAGTGTTTTAGCTGAACAAATAAGAGTACACCTTGTGTACGCTAGGAAATATTTAACATGACATCTAGGAACTTTTACTCAAGTCACTCTATTGTTTAATTGAAATGAAACGTTGGTGAAGGAAGCTGTCGATCTCCATACAGTTACATACAACACAGACGCATCAACAAATTTTAAAATACAATGCACTGTCCAATACCATAAACTGCTAACACCAAAACATTGGCGAGGCTAGTAACCTCAACTCGTAAAACCAACATCATCACTACCGAGACTTTAAAGCTTGAAGTGTAATGTTCTATTCGCAATGCAAAGAAAAAAGAGCACAGAAATATACCACACTTACGGATTACATCTCTGTTCTGATTCGATAAACTAAGACAGTTATTTCGGTTCATCATACTAATCAGTCATATGCCTGACTGAAAGTTCAGCAAAGAACTTTGTGGGGGAAAGATAAAGCAGTCAAAGTTGCGACACTTTGTAAAGTCACACAATTCAGGGAAAATGGAGATGGATTACGACGAGAGTTGAATGGACCTGGGAGTCCATGTTACACAGCTTAACACGTAGGAATCCATTTTATTTTACCTTCCATCTACAATTTAAAATAATTTCCAACTGTGTCAAAGTTTACCATAAAAACATGTGCTGCTTATGAACAAATGAGTGTTCATATTATTCAGTATTACCTGAGATTCACTATGCCTTTCAGCTAACTACCCTACTGAAACAGTGTGTATCTGTGTGTGTCTGAAGTGATAATAACCACGGAAATTACCAAATCATAGTGTTGTACAAAAAGGGGAACAAGCATTCAATGGCTAATTAAAATGTCATGTGAACAAACTAAAGATCATGCTGTTTCATAATATAAGACAAGCAAATATTAGGTATCTCTATAGCCGTCTACTAATGTTGAATATGAGTTAAAATATAACCCCAGAAGAATATGTTCAATATATTGTTTACGACCTTATTCCCCGGGAGTTTCTGATATCTACTGAAAAATAAGTGGTTTCGCAAAACGCATAGAACTTTCTTAATGAACTATACCGTAAATGCGAGTCAACAACGTCGAGTATTTTTACTCAGTAATAATGTATGTTGCGTTTTAAGGTTTGAGTTAAACTAAAAATACATGAGGTCAGAAAGCCTGCTTAATTCACAAGAATGGCACTTTAGAATAAAACAAGAAATTTAATCTTATTAAGACATCGGTTGACGTTAAGTAAAGTGAAATTCATCACTCGGATCTTCAGGTACATGTAGACCGAAAAGTAAAATGAGGTGACCACAAAAATAGTCGAGGAAAGCATTTAGAATGTGGAAAACTTACCTCAGGTGAATTACGCCCATAAATACCAACACAATTGTCGCCCCACGGAATATGACCAGCAACTTTCACCAGGGCCGATCCGAAAGCCTGTATTTTATCATCAACCTAGAAAAACATTAAGTAGGTTTCGTTAGCGGAGCTCACTTCTATATACTGCAACCACGCGTAAGACTCGTCAAAACTATAGCGTCTTCCCAAACAAGGCTGAAAACCTGTCAGAGAAAAGTAAACAATGAGAGCTAGTTGTACGTTAGTCAAAATAATAAAATATCTTGACGTAATACGATTTCAACGAAATAAATGATGGTACCATTTTCTTCTGCAAAAACTGTTGTTGTTGCTTTATTCTAATACGATTCCATTGTATACTATTGGGACAGAATTCCTTATTTACTTATTTATTTATTATTTATTAAATCTACTAGGTGCTAGGTTACAGAGACATATTGTATGTCACCACCCACACCAATGAACATATGTTAGACGACATAAAGGATATAGTAACTTACTTCCAGGAGTTTGAGTACGAACATAAATAACATTCGTTTTGGATTACCATGTCTGTTGGATTTATTTACAATATTAACAGCATTTTTTGTGAAAATTTCCCAGTATATTCAATTTAGGTCTGCTGATTATAAAACCACTGTCAATACTACCATAGACAAACTAAACAAATATTTTTGCTTCCTTTTTTAAGCCAAGTGTAAATGCCCTTTCCTCCAGTACCCATACGTATAAATACCGGGAGGTTTCAGAAAGTTGTTGTACAAAGGTTTAAAGGTCCGAGAAAAAGTTCCAGAGAAAGACTTACGTGAAATCTGTAGACCTTTTTCAAATAAGTCCTTCATAGTGCGTACATCAGAAAATTTCGCAGTACATCGATTTGTGAAGGGTGATTTTCGGGCACCTGTCTGAAATAATAATAATAGATCTAATGCTCACATCTGATCAGTTACGAAGTACAATACTCAGTCATTTTATGGTAGACTTCTTCAACAATTTCCACCAGTTATAGAACCATTAAAAACTCGAGAGCATTACACAGCTGCTTTAATGGTTCTTCAAATGACATAGGCCCGCGATAAAATCTACAGTGCAGTCAACTGAATTCCCACAAACACGATATCTGAAACCATTTCACACATACTTTTCATTAGGATATGGAAAAACAGACTTGTTAAGTGTTAGCTATGTTGTACATTTTTACAGAAGGAACCACAATAACAGGATAGTATAGAAACATGAGGGCAACTACACTTCGATATACTATTCACACTGAACCAAATGATGCTATCACTCGTTTGCTTAATTAGTATGCTTCATTTGCAACGAAATAAAAACATTACAGAATGATGTCGAGGTAAAATCGACTAATTAGTTAGCATGCAGTTAACCGAAACACATTTCTCAAGCACTGGGCCACGAGCCATAATGATTGCATGAGGTAATAATACTACCCAGTCGCTCAGACTGAAGTGAATGGAGCAAGAATAGAACCCGAACTCAGAACGGTGTAAGTCAACAGCTGAAGTCAATGAACCACATATCCACTGAGACAGGATTAACTAACACTACTACAGACAAGTATGTTCCATCCAGAAAATGCCACTAAGAGAATTTGGCACCATTTTGATCACAACAACCGTTAATTAGTATTACGACTCATTGGTATGCTTGTCCGCCATGCGATGGGTTGACGAACGAAATCTGGTCTCAGTTCGAATCAGGAACAGCTCCTATATTGAAAAAAAATGATACCTTTAAAAGATGCTGAAAAACAGTAGTTGGTTGTCGACTTTATCAGGTACGGGAATTAAACTATAACTTCAAATAATTTTAATGAAATAAACGTGGAAACTATCAGCACAGGATTTACGAGTCTGCACAACAAATAAATGATCCATAAACTTCACTCACCTGGGTGGTTTAAACACAAGATTAAAAGCACACTGAACTTACAAACGAAATTTAAGATGTTTTGTAAAACCGAGTTAGTTTAAATTTGTATTTTCACACCAACCATAAAATCAACCAAAAGGTACCAACCTTGAGATCAGATATGACTGACTGCCTATTTAGATGTGGACACACAAATGGTTCTGACAAGTCTGGTTTGTACACTTTGCAGTAAGTACGGGGATATTCCGAGTGAGTGCCTAAAATAAGAAAGTAATTTTCATAATAAAAATCGACGACGTCCAGAATAATAAGTCTGTCATAACAAATGTCAGCAAATAATCGTAATGTTATACAAATGTTTTTCATTTGGCATCTATACTAACCACGAGGTAAACTCTGCAGTTTCGTCGTGACCTACTTCTATTGAGAATTAAATTTAGGATGAACGACAATGACTTCGTTGTGGTTAGTGTTAAGTAAATTTCAGGGTCTAGGGTTAAATCATGGTTAGCATAGGAAAAACGTTACCGTTAACATCAAAATTATCGTTAGATTATGCCTTAAACTAAGGGTTATGTTAAGGGCAGGGCAAGAGTTATGAGATTAGGAACACATTAGATATTCACTTGTCAAAATCAACATATGACAACATTTTAAAGATTGCTACACTGATTTAATTCATTTTTATTAATATATTCATCCTTAAGATATTTTCGTATTCAGTAATGATTTCTTCTACCCACTATTCAGGCTGGTTTACAAGGTCATTTGATGAGTCATCAAGTTTGCATACCGTTCGCCTGCCACGGTAGCAGCTTTGTAAGTAAGTATCTAAATCATCTGATCGGAAATAGTAACTAGTAATTGCCGTGACCTTAGTATCCAGTCACAGAATGCGAATTCGGAAAAAGAACCAAATATGAGGTTAACAGGTGATTTATTCAATGAGCGAAATGAAACCTTAAAAACCCACCTCCCTAACGTTTTTCAAGTTTTTTTAAATTCCCCCTACGTTGGTGTCAACAATTCTTCTTCCTCCTTCTGCTTTCACAATTGCCACATCCCTTAAGAATTTCTTCCTACTACCTTTACAACCAAGAAATACTCCGAATTTTCTCACTCCCGACTTTTTGAAGAGAACGTCTTACCATACTTTACTAATGCTCACGAAAACTTCCTAAACTGAGTAACTGCCACGAAATATTAAATATCGCACATTTCCCAACTAGTGATGTTTTCTATCAATTCCTGAGGTGATAAGATAACAATATTTAGAGGAGGCTACTTAAACACCATAAGGAACATGCAAAAATATCAGGCAGCTCTAAAGAATAGATACTGCTACCATATACGCTCCAGTCTACCGGTCATATCGTTAACACTTCAAAGTAAACTAATGTATCTGAACTGAGCTATTTAGTTAAAAATGAAACATATGTGGAACTACATCATGTTTTTTCTGTACATTTCTGCAAATTCCGAGGAAATTTCTGACAAAACCATGAAAACTGAACAAATAAATGGCAACAGTAAGCAGTAGACACCACAGCTAAATAATCTTGAATCAGCCAATAAGATGACTGCACATTACACATGAATGTTGTTCATAGTTCTCGTTGCAAATTTCATCTAGATTTTTTAATAGGGATAATACAACGACTAGTTCTCCTGGGCGCTACCATTCATACACTCGGGTGGACAGGTTATTCACAAATTTTTATATTTTTCTGATAATAGCTTGATTTCACACCGTATTTTAGGTACAAGTATGGAATTTTCAGCATGGATATCGGTAGCCCAAATTTTTCAGGCTGACCATTGATATCAGGTGTGCATCGGCAGGGGATCGAACCGCGGACTTTAAAGTCTTAACCGATGTTCCACCGACGGACATCATTAGACTACGTTCGTCATAAAGTTAATCATACTTCTGGATTAGTATATCCTATAAGTGGAACTCATACAAATTCTATTGAAGGATTCTGGGTCCATCCAAAAAAGTATCATGATAGTATGTAGCTCCCGATATGATGTTATAGAGCCGCTTAGATTAATTTTTTATCGACATTGGTTTGATATGTATACGAGCTCCCATGAAAATCCGGGACCAGATTTTACGGTATCTTGGAGACGTACATCCTGTATAATTCATTTTCATTACTTATAAGTCATACAAATACACTTTTTGTAAAATAGATGACACTTTTCACCTGGAAAAATACAATTGGTAGACGCAACGTCATTTGACTCTGGTGCTGTTGCCAAATAAAGACATGAATATAAACTTACAGAGTTTACACTGCATTATGTTCCGTAATAATGAGTAATAACACAAGCAGATTTACTGTACGCCACAGTTCCGAAATAGTGCCAAACGAGAGCGTCCAATCGGCACTCAACCCGAAAAATGGTTAAAACAAACTGTCACTAAATTAGCAACAAAAGTAAAATTAACTGCCGAAAAGCTATTTATATCCAGCCCCAGTTGCACAGGTAGCAGGGACATTTTAAAGCAGTTGGTGGCCTTCAATATAGTAAATTTATCCACTAATCCTAAGGTGGTAAGTTCACTATACTTCCTACTTGGGGATAAAAGACTCGTTCATGTTGATTTGGTCATTTAAGACTTGATAAATTTCAATTTCTGTTACTTAATGGTTTCAGTCACAGAATGCTCGTATTTGCCTCTATATAACTTAGGATACTGTTGGCAAACGACCTGTCGAATCAGGCATCTTTAAGTTAACAGGAAGGCACATTGATTACTTGTTAAGTTTGACAGCCTATAAAATTCTTTCTTCAATAATGGTGATTATGTTTGAGTTTCTTCTGTACTCTGTTTCGGAGAATATCACGCAGAGAGTCTGTCATCGTTCACTAACTTTTGGTGTTCGTTATTTTTATTTGCTACAAGCCTGTGTCTTTATTCAGCATTAGCCTTCGCCAACTAATGCGTTTGTGAAACGTGACACCCTCAAAATCAGGTAAATATAGTATGCTTAAATTCCCGTGATATCGAAAAATGTCCTCCTACACTTCAATGATATGAAATTAATGTTTGAGAATGAGATATGAACAATTATTCGAATTATGTGCTAAGCAGTTTCCTGAGCACTACTTTGTAGGAATGATGTGCTACGGGTAGATTCTTAGTTTGACAGTAACCGCATCAATTCTCCTCCATTGCTCAACAAAAAGAAATAAGAGAGATGAATTGTACGCTACTTAATATGTGGTTTCCATAGCACCTCAAAATGCTTTTGTCAGAAGCATAAGGAGACTTAGTGTTCCAGATGATGGTGCAGTGACAAGTGTATGATGAAAATGTGTGTCTGACACGTTTCTCAAGTTCGTGTTAACACCGTGCACATATCACTAATTTTTCGCCTGTAGCCGCGGACTCATACGGGTCGCAAATACGCGGAGTAACGTGTCGGACAGCACGGAAGTTTATTATTTGTGCTAGCCCCTTGGGTTCTAATAAAGACATCAGTCCTTAGCAGCACATCACCACTTCACCCTGTTATCTGAAGTCTCATTTAGCTGGCTCAATGATTGCACACAAGCTGCCATCGCCTCACCATAAGTCTCCCTCCATGCCCGGCTCCTGACTCCACCCAACATTGTCCTAAGTATTTGTCCTCTCCACTTCCATTTCCATCGATGCATTATTCGGGCGATAGGCTCTTATCTGGTCCAGTGCCAGAGTTCCTTGTCGCTAATCCTCACTATTCACCTCATGTCCAGCATAGAGTGAAGGCAGGTCGTGGTAACAGCCTGCACTAGCCTAATGGAAATTCTTTAGTGACGCGCACGCCTAGCATCTGAGGTACGCAGATGAAGTGACTTGACACTGTTCTGGAAAGTTCATATATTTTTTTATTCTGAGTGCAGCGAACTTCTACTCTGACTTCAGAATGATGAAGGACTGTTTACCCTTCCCGATGTTTCTGTATTAGTGAAAAGCCCATTATTCCCAAGGTAATTTACTTTCAGCAGTTCGAGTATGCACATAAGTAATATTTGCTTTGGATTACCATCTTTTGGATTTAGATGCAGTGTTAAGATTTTTGTAAAATCTTTCGGTAAATTTAATCCAGATCTACTGATTATAAAAGCACTGCGGATAAAACCGCAACGAAACTATCAATTACAATGAAAAATGAGTGGAAGTTATTGAGCTTCATATTGGTTGGAGGTGACAGTCCGTGTCATGGCTTAGACGCCTGTTCGTTGACAGAGACCAGAGCAATGTGCCTAGATGTATCCTACATAGCTAGGAAAAAATATATACCTTATTATATTATCTTTACTAACTGTGCTTACTCATTGCATGTTTAATTTATCGAATTGATGATGCCTGTAAACTGGCGTCCCTCATGTACAAAATATGAGAATATATTATATTATTACATTATAATGACGTTATATGTGGACATTTTCTGGTGTACTGACAGTAACCAAGTGTGAATCACATGCTCAAGCTGCTGAGTAATTAAATTAATATATTATCTTATACTTAGTTGGTCGATCAATGTCCGACTTGCCATTCGTTTTATAACACATTTGCGTTCCAATATCCAATATCGTTTTTACGAGCTAGTATAAACCAGTTTGATTTCTTTGTGCTAGCTTCTTGATTGTAAGGTATAGGTTCCTGATCTTCGGTAAACTTCTGCGTAGCTTGTCCCGCCACTCGACTGTCGTAGCTTTGGTTGACTCCAAAGGGAGTAGCGCTGGGATTAATTATATGTGGTTTGTAGTATGAGGTGTGTTAAGACTGTTACTACTGTGGTTGGAGTTGATCCTTTCGCCAGTTAGTCCTTCGGTATCGTCGACAAAAGAAAAGAGATAGTAATAACAATATTAGATATAATTAGTGAAGTTATTCAGACAAACAGACAGAAAAGGAAATATGAAAGCGTAACAACAGTCAGCTCATTAAATTTGAAGAATAATATGAATAATATATATATATATCGGTAATAATGATAATAATAATAAGTGTAGTTAAAGTTGTCAGGATAGTGAGACGGGAGAGAATGTAAAGAAGTAAAACGACGAGTTTAATTGTCTACCCCTGAATGGTGTATGCGATTTTAAGGAGATAGGCCATTTGGATGCAGTCCTTGTGTCATTGCATGATTGTCCAGCCTTCGCTGAAAGGTGTCCACAGACAGTGCCATAGTTACATCTGCCGGTAAGGAATTCCAGGGACGGCAAACCCGCAGTGAAAAGAAGTGGGAGCGCACCCGGGTCCGTGCCCTTTGGTGAGCTATCCTTCTGGGATTTCCACATGGGAGCCTATACCTACTCAATGGCAGAACACCTTTGTTTGGGTGATTCTGGTCATTTGTTATTTTGCAGGCAGTAATCAAATCCCCCCTAAGCTGACGGTAACTAAGTGTGAACAGGCCTAATTTCTTCAGCCTTTCATCATATGGTTTGTTTCAGAGACCAACCACTCCTTTTGTTGACCGTCGTTGGACTCTTTCCAAGAGGTTGGCGTCTCTTCTAAGCATTGGGGGGGCAATAATATTATGCACCTCAAGGTGTGGCCTGACGTATGTTTTGTACAACATTAGAAAGAGCTCAGGAGTGAGTGCACCTAACTGTCTATGCGTAAAGTGTACAACCGCATATGCCCTCGCTACATCCCCTGTGTAATTTACGCTTGTGTCCATGTTTTCCGTTAGAACTATACCTAAGTCGCGTTCCGACGTTGTGCAGGACAAGCTTTCATTGCACAGGGTGTAACTTGCATTCTGCAGTATACAGGTGCGGAACTTCACTACCTTGCACTTTTTCTGGTTGAAAGTCATGCCACTGGCCACCGCTCAGTCTTCCAGAAGGTTTAGATTTTCCTGCAGCCTATCCGAGTCCTCCGGACACTTTATTGCCCTCCATATCTTTACGTCGTCAGCGTATAGGAGAGTCGGGCAGCCTAGACGGCGTGGTAGATCATTGATGAAAATCAAAAACATCAGTGGTCCTAGGATAGAACCCTGCGACACTCCTGATGACGAGCTGCGCCAAGATGATAGGACTTGATTGACCTTAGTGCAAAATTGCCTGTCGGCTAGGTAGTCCTTTGACCATGACAGAAGTGGTTCATCTATACCTAACCTGGGGACTTCCCAGGTGTGAGTACTATAGCTGGGTTTATCTGGAGAGTAGCCACTAGGTCTTCCTCCTGTGAAGTAGTGGTGCCACCGTTTTCATCCGTAACTGTAGTACCTACATTGCTGTTTGGCTGTTTGTCGAAGGCTGAACTGAATGTTTCAGCCATCTCCAGACTAGTGAGATATTGACCGTTTGGGCCTACTAAGGCGAATGCCCCATGGTTTGTCGGTTTTCTCTCCGACGTGAATCGGTTTGGGGTTTGCTAGGAGATTTTTGGCAAGGTTAGCCTGGAATGACCTCCTGTCTCTTTTGACTCTTGCATTGCCCCGGTTCCTGAGTCTCAGGTATGCATCGTGGTGGGTCTGATCCTTAGATACGCGCCGCGTATACCAAGCCTTCCGCTCGGCTTGCAGAATACGTTGCGTGCCTCTCTTCAACCATGACGTCTTTCTCTTGGGCTGTGTTGTGACTAAATGGACGATATCCGAGATTGCTGTATGGATAATCTTTTTTACCACCTCCCGGTGTTCATCCACAGATAGGTCGTCCCATGCTAAGGGCCAGTCTGCGTCGGACAAGAGCCTCCGCATTTCAGCATAGTCAGCCTTGCTGTAACACAGACATGGTCGCGTAACATCCCACTGCAAACGCTTACGGAGAACAAGATCGAAACCTATGACTGCATGGTCACTACTTCCTAGAGGAGTCATGATCTGGACCTTTTCGATGAGTAGTTGGTCACTAGTTAGAATATAGTCTAGTTTTGATGACTTTCCACTAAAGCCCCACCTAGTGTCATCTCCAACATTCTCAGTCAGTCCCGTGTTTCGAATAGTTTGCAGTAGGTTTTGGCCGAATTTTCCCTTAGGATACCCCGAGCCACGGTTCAGTGATGAAGCTTTGAAATCTCCAGCTATGGTGATTTGTTCGTAGCCTAAATCTCGTATCCCTGTGATAGTGCTGAGCAGTAGCTGATTGTGCTCTACCCCACAGGTGGGAGATCTGTAGATGCCACCCAGTAAGTGCTTGGTGTGGCCTACGGTGAAATGACACCATATGGAGTCTGGGAGCTCAATAAGTGGTAAGTCCGCTGCGAGCACACATTTAAGTTGCCTATCAAAGTATATAGCAACTCCCCCTCCTTTCTTATTATCTCTGTCTCTCCCGACCAGAACCATATCACCTACACTGATTTCATTGTCGGGGATAGTGGGGTTTAGTCACGCTTCAGTGAGAATGATCATTTTCAGTTGCAGGTGTGCTTGGAGATTTCGGAGTTCACCTACTTTTCCACTCAGCCCCCTCACATTGTCATATAGGCAGCCGACAGTGAGTCTAACAACCTCAGGGTGTTTTGGGTAGTTGTCGTGAAACTATCTGCTAGTGGGGGACTTAATGTTGGAACTAGTTGGCCGATTCCGATAGAACCGGCCCGTTGTAGGTTTTTCCATGGATTCAGGTAGGACACTTGGGTGACACAGACTGTTATTCTAAGTACTGTATCGCGCTAGTGTCACTGAAGTTTGGGGACGTATTAAAACCTCCGTTTGCTGCCTCCTTATGGTTCGAGGTCTGCTTTCGCATCATCGGATGTGTCCTCTCATTTTCCCCTTGGTCTCAAACCACCGTTGAACTGCTATAGAAAACTGCTCCGGGGGGTTGGATGTGACACTTAGCAGCTTTGGAGAGCTAATCAGTGTGAGATGAGCGGGGCGAGGTAGTCGGAAAATGGATATGGTTCCAGAAGCGCCAAGGGCCATCTGAGATGACAGCCATCTACATTGCTGTGGGTCGTGCATATGTTTTTCAGAAGCAGTGCCAATTTCCAGCTCCACAACACCGTGTACCAACATAGAGGTAGAGGGCATCATTTCCGATGACTCCCTCGCCAATTGTCCGATAGCCCATGGTCTGTCTTGTCACACACTTATGATCGAAATTCTGTCCATGGCTAGTACCTGAGCAGTTAATAGTACTTTTTCGGCCTCTTGGGCAGAGTCCAGTGTACCTGTCAATGTAGTTGAAGATTGAACGATCAATTCATGGTTGTTTGCTCAAACCCAACTCCTCCACATTTTTCGCGGAGGCATCGATCAGCCAGTCATCTTCTCATCGGTCGCTGTTCAGAAAAAAGTCAGGAGAAAACCCTCAGAAGTAATATTGTGATTTATTATTGTAATATTTGTTGATAGACTTTAGTTGTAAAGTTGGCTATATGTTGGTGTTAGAATAAATAATTCTCGAGTCGCCAAACTGGGTCCTGGTAATTGTGTCCGTTCGTACTAAGCGTTTCTGAGAAGCTTCGAGGAACAGCATGAGTCCCAGCGTAGCAAGAGCTGGGCATTAACGGTTTCCGAGACGTGACTGACAGTTTCTGACGGTACGGTGTCAGTTTCTGACGGATTCGGGCAGTTGGTGACAGTTTGGATAGTCGCCGTTAATCTTTCCTGGTGCCGGCCATGTATTCTTGAACAAGCAATATCTGGAACATTTTGCAGTTGGATCAAGTTCAACAATGCCTGGGTCAAAGAAGGAACACAAGTCTTGCTGGAGCGATGAAGTCATGTGCAAATCCTAGGTTCTTGTAGAGGAGTGTGTCGCAATCAGATCACATGACGCGGACACCAACATAACTAGCCAGAAAATGGGAATTCCCATCAATCCAGATAACGTATAACACGATTTTATTAAAAACTATCGGCAAAAGATAATCCAAACGGTATTTCAACAGAACGTGATAAGTCCAGGCTTTGGTCGCCATTGGTGTGCAACTCGAAGACGCGAATTGTTCAATCGTTTACAGGTTCGAAGAAGACGAAAGAATAGGAATAAAAGCACTTTATATATTGAATCAAACATTTGTTTACAGACTATGTACTAAGCTCGATTTTAACTGTCAAATAATACAACTTCTTTCTTACAACCATTGGTGTTTCTGAGTCAAAGTCTAGGATCGGTTGTGGTAATTATGGGTTCGGAACGTCTTCGTAACAATAGGAACTTAGGGTTAGGTTCCTTGACGGTTTTTATTCGTCTGTTCGCTTTTCTGAAGAGCCTTCTGGAGCAGATGTTATACCACTGTTCGTTTTCTGGAGCGCCTTCTGGAACTCTTCAGGAAGTGCTTACTCAGTCCGCAGCCAGCATCCCTTTGGACATGGATTATCAACGCCATTTGGATCCTTTGGTGACGTTGGATAATGCTTGGGCCAAAGAAGGGACACGGCACCGTGGAAGCAGACAGGAAAGTAAGCAATGCTAAGTTACTTGTTAATTGTAATGATATTTATGATGCTCAGCATGATGAGCCTGTTGTTCATGGTTCGCCGTTTAGGGATAGTAAGGGTTTAAAGTTACCTAAATTTGAGCCTCAGTAATTTGATGGAAACCCAACTGACTATCCACAGTTTATCAACGAGTTTGAGATAATGTTGAGTGGTTTTTATATTAGATGATGAAATGAAGTTAATGTATTTGTTGCACTGGTTTTGCTACAAGAGATATACAGTGCTGTGAGTTTATATCCCCAAACGAAGGATATACAGAGGCTATGAGAATAATACGTCAAAGGTTCGGAAAGCCATTTAAGATATCCTGCAGTATTTTCGAGACCGTTAAAGGTAATGGGGTGCAGGTAAGTGATAACTCTAAAAAACTCGCAGAGTTCTTGGATAAATTAATGGCATTCAGAGATAATCTCGTTTATCTTAACCAAATGGATGAGTTGAAATCAAACTCTGTTCTTGAGACAATCGCTAAGAGACTACCGGTTTGTCTGCGAAGTTAGCGCATAAAGATCAGCTCCCGTCTAGAAGAGGAGGGTTTAGAGCCTGGGTTGGGTGATATTGTGAGCCTGGTGAAAGAGAGTGTCAACCAAGCTATGATCAAGTTTGCCAGTATCTTGCATCCCACATCTACAACAGAGCAGTCTGAGGGCAAAACGCAGTCATTTATGACGAAAGGGTTTCAGAGAAGTGGATATCGAGAGAGCTTTATGATGTTTAGTAATCCATATAAACTTAATGAGTGTAACAGATTTCGTGGTACATCCTCAACAGATAGGTTACAAGCTGCAAGACTTACAGTTGTGTTTCGTCCGTTTGCAAGAAGTTCATACAAAGGCGAACTGTGAGTCAGTGAGCAAGTTTAGTGGTAAGCTAAGTGTGAAGTCAGCGTCATCAAGTTCTGACTCCGAATGGTGTGACGATAATGGTGCGGTGAAGAAGCCTGTAGTTGCAACCAGTAAGCCATTTTTGAATAGTGTCACAGATGACACCGCAGTTTGTGCAGGAGAAGAGAGTTACAGTTTCAGAGTCTAGTTCTGACTCCACAAGTTTACAAAGTATTAATAGTCAGAGTAAAGGTATGAAACCTTTAAGAATTTGTGAGGAAGAACCCAAATCGTTTACTGCTGCTATTAAAGAGTTTGAAAATGATGAAATTGATCATACAAACGGAGGTAAAGTGAATATCTGTGATGATGATTGTAGTACCCCTGTCAATGGAGTTGAAGATTGAATGATCAATTCTTGGTTGTTTGCTCAAAATCAACTTCCTCGATTTTCGCGGAGGCATCAATACGACAGTCATCGTCTCATCGGTCGCTGTTCAGAAAGAAGAAAGAAACATCGTCAGAAGTAATACAATGATTTATTATTGTAATATTTGTTTTCAGACCTTAGTTTTCTTAGTTTGCTTAGTGATACTTGATTTATATGCTGGTGTAACAATACATAATACTCAAGTCAACAATTGGTGTTTTGGTTTTTTCGTCCGTTGTTACTAAGCGTTTCTGAGAAATCTTCTAAGAACAGCGTGGGCCCGAGCGTAGCGAGAGCTGGGCATTAACGGTTTATGAGACTTTGCTGACAGTTTCTGACGATGGAAACAGATCTGGCGGATTGAAACAGTTGGTGAAAGTTTGGATAGTCGCCGTTCATTTTTCCTGGTGCCGGTCAAGTCCTCTTTGAACAAGCAATATCTGGAACTTTTTTGGAATTGGGTCAAGTTCAACAATGCCTGGGTCAAAGAAGGGACAGAGTGTCTTGGATGCAAACAGGAAAGTAAGTCATGGTGACTTGTCTGTTAATTGTAACGATGTGTCTGATGTTAAACATGATATGGTTGATGTTACTGTTTCGCCGTTCAGGGATAATAGGAACATCAAACTCCCTAAATTAGAACCACGATGTTTTGATGGAAACCCTGTCGATTATTTACAATTTGTAAAGGAGTTTGAGATCATGTTGAGTGGTTTTTTATTAAATGATGAATTGAAGTTAATGTATTTGATGAGATATTGCACTGGAGATGCTGCAAGAGCTATACAGTGCTGTAAGTTTATGAAGCCAAAAGAGGGCTACGATGAGGCTATGAGCATATTACGTCAAAGGTTTGGAAGACCTTCGATGATTGCAGGGAAATTATTCGAGGCTGTTAAGGGTAATGGTGGTCAATTACAGGATGACTCCCAGGCACTCACTGAGTTTTTAGATAATTTGCTAATTTACAAGAATGGAATGATTTCGATGAATCGAATGAGTGACCTCAACTCGAGTTTTATACTAGAAGTAATAGCAAGACGTCTACCTACTCGACTGCAAAGGAAGTGGGTGAAGATAAGCTCCCGTATGGAGGATGAGGGTATCGAGCCAAAGTTTGATGATATCCTGAAACTGGTAAATACTAGTGTCAATCAATCTATGAGCAAGTTCGCCAGTCTGTTAGATCTCACCCATAGAATAGAGCAGTCTGAGGGTAAAACGCACTCATTGATGACGAATAAGCCTCAGAGAGGTGGATATCGAGAAGGCTCCATGATGTCTAGTAATGCATATAGATCTAGTGAGTGTAACAGGTTTCGTAGTACATCCTCAACAGATAAGTTGCAAGATGCAAGACAAACACGGTTGTGTTTACACGTGTGCAAGAGGTGCATACAGAAGTGAACTGTGAACCAGTGAGCAAGTTCAGTGATAAGCTAAATGTAAACTCCAGGTCTGACTCCGAATTGTGTGACGATAACTGTGCGGTCAAGAAGTCTGTAGTTGCAACTGGTAAGCCGTTGTTGAATAGAGTGTCACAGAATAGAGTTACTGCTTCAGAGTGCAGTTCTGACACTACAAGTTTACAAGGTATTACTAGTCAGAGTGAAGTTATAAAACCTTTTATGATTTGCGAGGAGGAACCAAAATTGTCTACTTCTGTTATTAAAGAGTTTGAAAATGATGAAGTTGACGGTAAAGTGAATATTCGTGATAATGATCATGATACTTCACAGTTGTCTTTGGTTGATCATTATGAGATGAGGGATATGCCTACTACTGCTAAGTTAAATAAAGGTTCTGTACAACTACAACGTGAAGTAGAATTGAACGCAGATGCAGTTCCAAAAGGTGTGCATACTTGTGAGACAGTCAGTGTAATTGATCAGCGTGTAGCCCACCTATCATCAGATGATAGTGCTAAACCCGAACTAGTAGTGAAAGACAGCAGTGGTGGTAATCTTGCAGTTGGACAACTATCTGAGAGCCGAACAAGAACAGCTTCTGATCCACCGCTAAGTTCATCACCTTGTGTCACTCAGTCATCGTTGGTGTTTTCATCCACAATGAAACAGATGCCCATCAACTCAAGTATCTTGTGCAATGACTATGGTAGTATCAGTTCGTTTGAAAGGACGAATATCAATGGTCAGTTTAGTGTGGATAAGCCAAGTGTAAAGAAGAGAGTAATTGTTAAATTGACTTGCACGAATAAAGGCATTTCTAGTTTCAAGTTACTATTTGAATGTTATTATCTTTGGTGTAAATTACTCTGTTTCTACACTTGGTTGATGAGATATGTCGTGTGTTTGTTGGTCATCTATATTCTACGATACAATGACATGGGCGTGTTGCCGTTCAGATTTGAGGATATAGCTGATAGAAGGAAGTTAGCAAATGAACTCTGCGACGATTTTCCAACCTAGGGCGTCAACCTGAGAAGGGTTGTAGGCGTACTGCTGTAAGTCCTACAGTTCTTCAAGGGTAGTTTGTCAAGGCAGAATCCACAACATTTGATGTGTTGATTGTACATATGTTTGTGTTAAATAATTGTGTGAGTTCCAATTGATGTAATTGTTGGTTAATCTTGTTTGTGTCTGGACATTCCACAACTTACAATCGTCAACCTGTGAAGGGTTGCAGGCGTACTGGTGTAAGTCCTGCAATTCTTTAAAGGAATTCCATCGAGACATGATCCGCGAGGTTATTTGTACTGTTTGTGTATACGTGTGGTGTGTCTTCGCAATTTGTGATTTTGGATCAGTTGTGTTTACTCGTTGTTTTCGTGCCTTGTTTTTATTGCATAATTTTGTTAAAATTTTCGTCGTGATTACTTCTGAAGTTCTTTCTTGTCTTCTACATCCGTGAATGAATTGATTGATGTTAGAGACAGCAGATGGGTCGTATACGCCGGGGAGGCTAGGCTATTGCTGAGAATGAAATGCACACGGAGATAATTGTTAGCTGCGGTCCGACACGCCGGGGAGAAAGAGTGTAAACGACTGAGGCTCGCATGCGTCACCGCTACTAGAACTGAGGCAGAATGAGTGACAAGCGATTGCAGTGGTAATTCGTAATGAGTAGATAAGAGGATGTGCGTGGAGTATCATGATTTGGTGCTATGGTCACTTTGCATTCTGCAAGAGTCATTCTAGCAAGTGGCGATTGTGTTGCAAGATGTCAAGAGGAGGTCTCTGTCTGGAGGCGCAGGTCGTCAGTGATGTGTGAGATTGTGCTGTGGGTATGCTTGTGGTGTGTTGGCTTTTCTGTTTGTTTTCCATTTCAGCTCTGTCCGTGTGACCCAGGTTCTCGCAATGGCATCCAAGTCAACGTGCATTGGTCGTGAAGGAAAAAAGGGTTGGATCCCTTTTTTGCCCGGGAGTGTCAATGGAGTTGAAGATTGAATGATCAATTCTTGGTTGTTTGCTCAAAATCAGCTTCCTCGATTTTCGCGGAGGCATCAATACGACAGTCATCGTCTCATCGGTCGCTGTTCAGAAAGAAGAAAGAAACATCGTCAGAAGTAATACAATGATTTATTATTGTAATATTTGTTTTCAGACCTTAGTTTTCTTAGTTTGCTTAGTGATACTTGATTTATATGCTGGTGTAACAATACATAATACTCAAGTCAACAATTGGTGTTTTGGTTTTTTCGTCCGTTGTTACTAAGCGTTTCTGAGAAATCTTCTAAGAACAGCGTGGGCCCGAGCGTAGCGAGAGCTGGGCATTAACGGTTTATGAGACTTTGCTGACAACCCCTATACCAACTGTAAACATGCTTTTTAATCTAATTTCTTTACTTGATTTATATGTGTATACAGACCGATTTTATATGTACTTCGCAAACATTTGTCATTTTACTGTTTAATATGACCTTGACAAAATTTGGAATTTGACTACTGCCTCAATACATATTCGTATTCTTCACAAGTGTCTTTTGATTTACGTTGTGAACGTCGAGTAGCCACAACGTCTGCGCACATCAATAAGAGCGAAGAAATACATAGAATATATGTGTACAGCAGTTTAGTAAGACAACGCACGCAACATGATCATGATAGTGCAGATTTGTCTTTGGTTGATCATGATGAGATGAGCGGAATGCCTGCTACTACTGAGTTGAACAAAGGCTCTGTGCAGTTGCAGAAGGTATGGATACTCGTGAGACCGTCAGTGTAAATGATCAGCGTGTAGCTCACCTATCATCAGATGCTAGTGCTAAACTGTAGCTAATAATAAAAGACAGCAGTGGTGGTAATCCTGCAGTTAGACAACCTTCGAAAAGCCGAACAACAACAGCTTCTGATCCATCACTAAGTCCATCAACTGGTATCAATCAGTTGTCGTTGGTGTTGTCATCCACAATGAAAGTGACGTCCACGAACTCAGGTGTCTTATGCTATGACTATACCAGTATCAGTCCGTTTGAAGGGACGAATGTCAATGGTCAGTTTAATGAGGATAAACCAAGTGTGTACGAGAGGGTAATTGTTAAATTGGCTTGCACGAGTAAAGGCATTTCAAGTTTCGAGTTACTTTCTGAATGTTATTATCTTTGGAGCAAATTACTCTGTGCCCACGCTTGGTTGGTCAGATACGTCGCATGTTTGTTAGTCTTATACATTCCACGATACAATGACATAAGCGTGTCACCGTTCAAAGTTGAGGATAAAGATGATAGAAGGAGGTCAGCAAATGAACTCTGAAACGATTTTCCAATTTAATTACGTCAACCTGAGAAGTGTTGCAGGCGTACTGCTGTAAGTCCTGCGATTCTTCAAAGGATTTCCATCAAGACATTGTCTTCGATGTTATGTTTACTGTTGTATATACGTGTGGTGTGTCATATCAGTTGGTGTTTGTAGGTTTACTGTGTTTATTTTTTGTTTTTGTATCTTGTCGTTATGCATAATTTTGTTAAATTGTTCGTCGTGCTTACTTCTGAATTTGTTTCGAGTCTTCCTCATCCGTGAATGAATGGATTAATGTTAGAGACAGCAGATGGGTCGTATACGTCGGTGAGGCTAGTGGTGAGAATGACATGCACACGGAGATGAGGATTAGCTGTGGTCCCGCACGCCAGGGAGCGAGAGTGTAGACGACTGAGGCTTGCATACGTCACCGTCACTAGAACTGAGGCAGGATGAGTGACAAGCGATCGTAGTGGTAATTGGTAGTGAGTAGATAAGAGGATGTGCGAAGAGTATCATGAGATGCTGCTATGGTCACGTTGCGTTCTGCAAGAGTCATTCTAGCAAGTGGCGATTGTGTTGCATGATGTCAAGAGGATGCCTTTAACTGGAAGGCGTGGGTCGTCATCGATGTGTGAGACTGTGCCGTGGGTATGCCTGTGGTGTGTTGGCTTTGCTGTTTGTTTTCCATTTCAGCTTTGTCCGTGTAACCCAGGTTCTCGCAATGGCATTCAAGTCAACGTGTATTGGTCGTGATGGAAGAAAGGGATGGATCCCTTTTTGGGCGGGAAGTGTCAATGCAGTTGAAGATTGAACGATCAATTCATGGTTGTTTGCTCAAACCCAACTTCCCATCATTTTGTCGGGTCTTGAATCTGGCATTAATCTTTCCATCGTACGCTGTTATTTAGAAGACGGAGAAATACTATCGGAAGTATTATTTTGAATAATTTTTCTGACATATATCCTTAGACGTTGTGTAAAATAACCTTATGATTGTTTGCATATTGGTGCAAGAATAAAGGATTTTTTAGTCACGAATCTCTCTTCTGTTTTTTTGCACTGGTTATTGCACATTTTTGCTGAAGGTCTTCTAAGTACAGTGTTAAGCCCAGTGTAGTTAGTCCTGGACGTTGACAACACATTTGATGGGGAGCCGAAAAGTGGAACACTTCTATTCGCAGAAATCTGTGCGAGAAACATTTAATTAAAAGATGCATTGACAATATGAACCACCAAAATAAACCACCTAGGAAAGCATTGTGAATAAGGAAAGACGACAGAGATTTCTCGACCCAGTGTGTGACACACACTTCATTCGTCAGCAACACACTATTGTGGATGGAGTGAGGAGGACTTAGACTACGAGGCGAACATGCTCAAGCACCACGTACTCCGTCGTTGAAAAGCAATCACGAGTCAATTATTACCTGTGTCATTTCGTCATACGCCTTCTCTGACATCTGAGAGTAACTCACCGTAGGCGCTAAACATCAACACCTCTACCTACCCAATGCTATTTGGTAAGACGATTTCTGGTCGTCTCATCTCGATCAGTTTAGAAAATATTTGTGTATTCAGGATGATAATCACAGATTTTCACTTTGTTTTCTATTCTATGATCGACTACATTATTTTTAAGCCTTTTAATGGCAGTTATATGTAACGTGAGAGTTCCACTGTAAAACTCCAGTGGTGTTTTTGCACCTTTTCCTTGTCTAATTACAGCTTGTAATATTGTGGAATCAAAGCAGAGGTCTGAATGTCCAACTTTCTTCCGCACAGACTGAGACTTCGTCTGGAACTGACCGCTCAATATGTGTTTGCCGGCGGAGCACTTTAATGCAATTTGACCGGCTTTTTGAGACTGAGAACTTGATGATTATGTAGGCACCACCTTCGTCGGTTGCGTTCATTTATCACTATCTCTGTTTAACCTTTTGGCATATGTTTATCAATGACCTTATAAAAGCTAATCTACAGATTTGGATCCAGGACAAACTTCCCCCGTGAACTCATGAGTCGTCACTACAAATCACTAAGTAATCCCTACGTTTGCATGGTAGATCTAAAGTGAAATGTTCATTCTCATACTCACAAGAGCGCTGAGCAAATTTAAATGCTCTTGTCCTTTCAACGGAGATTGAAGTATCTGTTATAGATACCGCGATCCATAATGTCTACGTCTGAATTTTCATTTACAACAAGGCATGATTCATGAGCTCGCATGTTTGTTAGTCTTCTACATTCCACGATACAATGACATAAGCGTGTCACCGTTCAAATTTGAGGATAAAGATGAGAGAAGGAGGTCAGCAAATGAACTCTGAAACGATCATCCGACTTAATTATGTTGTCAATCACGTCTCATAAACCGTTAATGCCCAGCTCTCGCTACGCTCGGGCCCACGCTGTTCCTTGAAGTTTTCAGAAACGCATAGTTATAACGGACGAAAAATCCAAAACACCGATCTGCCGCTTGAGATTTCTTTATTGTTACATCAACATATAAAAGGAATAAGTGAACTAAGGTCTGTGAACAAATATTAGAATAATAAATCATTGTATTACTTCTGACCATGTTTCACTATTCTTTCTGAACAGCGACCGATGAGACGATGACTGTCGTATTGGGGAAGTTGATTTTGAGCAAACAACCATGAATTGATCGTTCAATCTTCAACTCCATTGACACTCCCCGGTAAAAATAGGATCCAACCCACTTTTACTTCACGACCAATACACCTTGACTTGAATGCCATTGCGAGAACCTGGGTTACACGGACAAAGCTCAAATGGAAAACAAACAGAAAGGCCAACACACCGCAAGCATACCCACGGCACAATCTCACACATCACTGACGACCTGCGCCTCCAGACGGAGACCTCCCGTTGAAACCTTGCAACACAATCGCCATTTGCTAGAATGACTCTTGCAGAATGCAACGTGACCATAGCATCAACTCATGATAATCTACGCACATCGTCTTATCTACTCACTACCAATTACCACTGCAATCGCTTGTCACTCATTCTGCCTCAGTTCTAGTAGCGGTGACGCATGCGAGCCTCAGTCGTTTACACTCTTTCTCCCTGGCGTGTCGGACCGCAGCTAACAATTATCTCCGTGTGCATTTCATTCTCAGCAATAGCCTAGCCTCCCCGGCGTACACGACCCATCTGCTCTCCTTAACATCAACCAATTCATTCATGGATGTAGAAGACTCGAAAAAACTTCAGAAGTAATCACGACGAAACTCTTAACAAAATTACGCAATAAAAACAAGATACGAAAACAACAAGTAAACACAATGAATCCAAAATATACCAATTGCAATGACACACCACACGTATATACAAATAGTACAAACAACCTCGCCGATCATGTCTTGGTGGAATTCCTTTGAAGAATTGCAGGACTTACACCAGTACGACTACAACTCTTCTCAGGTTGACGATTGTAAGTTGTGGAATGTCCGGACACAAACGGAATTACCAACAGCTAGATGATAAATGATACCAAATCAGTATATACAATATGAACATATGTACAAAATCACACACCAAACATATTAGACTGCTCACTGATGACCTACCCTTTGAAGAACTGTAGGACTTACAGCAGTACGCCTACAACCCTTCTCAGGTTGACGCCCTAGGTTGGAAAATCGTCGCAGAGTTCATTTGCTGACTTCCTTCTATCAGCTATATCCTCAAATCTGAACGGCAACACGCTCATGTCATTGTATCGTGGAATATAGATGACCAACAAACACACGACATATTTCATCAACCAAGTGTACAAACAGAGTAATTTACACCAAAGATAATAACATTCAAATAGTAACTTGAAACTAGAAATGCCTTTATTCGTGCAAGTCAATTTAACAATTACTCTCGTGCTTACACTTGGCTTATCCTCACTAAACTGACCATTGATATTCGTCCTTTCAAACGAACTGATACTAGCATAGTCATTGCACAAGATACTTGAGTTGATGGGCGTCTGTTTTATTGTGGATGACAGCACCAACGACGACTGATTGTTATCAGTTGATGAAGTTAGCGGTGGAACAAAAGCTGTTGTTGCTCGGCTTTCAGAAATTTGTCTACCTCCAAGACCACCACCACTGCTGTCTTTTACTATCAGCTCAGGTTTAGCACTAGCATCTGATGATAGGTGGGCTACATGCTGATCAATCACACTGACGGTCTCACAAGTATGCATGCCTTCTGGAACTGCATCTGCATTTATTTCTACTTCACGTTGTAGTTGTCCAGAACCTTTAATTAAACTAGCAGTAGTAGGCATATCCCTCATCTCATCATGATCAACCAAAGACAACTGTGAAGTATCATGATCATTATCACGAATATTCACTTTACTGTCAACTTCATCATTTTCAAACTCTTTAATAACAGAAGTAGACAATTTTGGTTCCTCCTCGCAAATCATAAAAGGTTTTATAACTTCACATGACGCGGACACCATCATAAATGCTTACTCAGTCCGCAGCCAGCATCCCTTTGGACATGGATTATCAACGCCATTTGGATCCTTTGGTGACGTTGGATAATGCTTGGGCCAAAGAAGGGACACGGCACCGTGGAAGCAGACAGGAAAGTAAGCAATGCTAAGTTACTTGTTAATTGTAATGATATTTATGATGCTCAGCATGATGAGCCTGTTGTTCATGGTTCGCCGTTTAGGGATAGTAAGGGTTTAAAGTTACCTAAATTTGAGCCTCAGTAATTTGATGGAAACCCAACTGACTATCCACAGTTTATCAACGAGTTTGAGATAATGTTGAGTGGTTTTTATATTAGATGATGAAATGAAGTTAATGTATTTGTTGCACTGGTTTTGCTACAAGAGATATACAGTGCTGTGAGTTTATATCCCCAAACGAAGGATATACAGAGGCTATGAGAATAATACGTCAAAGGTTCGGAAAGCCATTTAAGATATCCTGCAGTATTTTCGAGACCGTTAAAGGTAATGGGGTGCAGGTAAGTGATAACTCTAAAAAACTCGCAGAGTTCTTGGATAAATTAATGGCATTCAGAGATAATCTCGTTTATCTTAACCAAATGGATGAGTTGAAATCAAACTCTGTTCTTGAGACAATCGCTAAGAGACTACCGGTTTGTCTGCGAAGTTAGCGCATAAAGATCAGCTCCCGTCTAGAAGAGGAGGGTTTAGAGCCTGGGTTGGGTGATATTGTGAGCCTGGTGAAAGAGAGTGTCAACCAAGCTATGATCAAGTTTGCCAGTATCTTGCATCCCACATCTACAACAGAGCAGTCTGAGGGCAAAACTCAGTCATTTATGACGAAAGGGTTTCAGAGAAGTGGATATCGAGAGAGCTTTATGATGTTTAGTAATCCATATAAACTTAATGAGTGTAACAGATTTCGTGGTACATCCTCAACAGATAGGTTACAAGCTGCAAGACTTACAGTTGTGTTTCGTCCGTTTGCAAGAAGTTCATACAAAGGCGAACTGTGAGTCAGTGAGCAAGTTTAGTGGTAAGCTAAGTGTGAAGTCAGCGTCATCAAGTTCTGACTCCGAATGGTGTGACGATAATGGTGCGGTGAAGAAGCCTGTAGTTGCAACCAGTAAGCCATTTTTGAATAGTGTCACAGATGACACCGCAGTTTGTGCAGGAGAAGAGAGTTACAGTTTCAGAGTCTAGTTCTGACTCCACAAGTTTACAAAGTATTAATAGTCAGAGTAAAGGTATGAAACCTTTAAGAATTTGTGAGGAAGAACCCAAATCGTTTACTGCTGCTATTAAAGAGTTTGAAAATGATGAAATTGATCATACAAACGGAGGTAAAGTGAATATCTGTGATGATGATTGTAGTACCCCTATACCAACTGTAAACATGCTTTTTAATCTAATTTCTTTACTTGATTTATATGTGTATACAGACCGATTTTATATGTACTTCGCAAACATTTGTCATTTTACTGTTTAATATGACCTTGACAAAATTTGGAATTTGACTACTGCCTCAATACATATTCGTATTCTTCACAAGTGTCTTTTGATTTACGTTGTGAACGTCGAGTAGCCACAACGTCTGCGCACATCAATAAGAGCGAAGAAATACATAGAATATATGTGTACAGCAGTTTAGTAAGACAACGCACGCAACATGATCATGATAGTGCAGATTTGTCTTTGGTTGATCATGATGAGATGAGCGGAATGCCTGCTACTACTGAGTTGAACAAAGGCTCTGTGCAGTTGCAGAAGGTATGGATACTCGTGAGACCGTCAGTGTAAATGATCAGCGTGTAGCTCACCTATCATCAGATGCTAGTGCTAAACTGTAGCTAATAATAAAAGACAGCAGTGGTGGTAATCCTGCAGTTAGACAACCTTCGAAAAGCCGAACAACAACAGCTTCTGATCCATCACTAAGTCCATCAACTGGTATCAATCAGTTGTCGTTGGTGTTGTCATCCACAATGAAAGTGACGTCCACGAACTCAGGTGTCTTATGCTATGACTATACCAGTATCAGTCCGTTTGAAGGGACGAATGTCAATGGTCAGTTTAATGAGGATAAACCAAGTGTGTACGAGAGGGTAATTGTTAAATTGGCTTGCACGAGTAAAGGCATTTCAAGTTTCGAGTTACTTTCTGAATGTTATTATCTTTGGAGCAAATTACTCTGTGCCCACGCTTGGTTGGTCAGATACGTCGCATGTTTGTTAGTCTTATACATTCCACGATACAATGACATAAGCGTGTCACCGTTCAAAGTTGAGGATAAAGATGATAGAAGGAGGTCAGCAAATGAACTCTGAAACGATTTTCCAATTTAATTACGTCAACCTGAGAAGTGTTGCAGGCGTACTGCTGTAAGTCCTGCGATTCTTCAAAGGATTTCCATCAAGACATTGTCTTCGATGTTATGTTTACTGTTGTATATACGTGTGGTGTGTCATATCAGTTGGTGTTTGTAGGTTTACTGTGTTTATTTTTTGTTTTTGTATCTTGTCGTTATGCATAATTTTGTTAAATTGTTCGTCGTGCTTACTTCTGAATTTGTTTCGAGTCTTCCTCATCCGTGAATGAATGGATTAATGTTAGAGACAGCAGATGGGTCGTATACGTCGGTGAGGCTAGTGGTGAGAATGACATGCACACGGAGATGAGGATTAGCTGTGGTCCCGCACGCCAAGGAGCGAGAGTGTAGACGACTGAGGCTTGCATACGTCACCGTCACTAGAACTGAGGCAGGATGAGTGACAAGCGATCGCAGTGGTAATTGGTAGTGAGTAGATAAGAGGATGTGCGAAGAGTATCATGAGATGCTGCTATGGTCACGTTGCGTTCTGCAAGAGTCATTCTAGCAAGTGGCGATTGTGTTGCATGATGTCAAGAGGATGCCTTTAACTGGAAGGCGTGGGTCGTCATCGATGTGTGAGACTGTGCCGTGGGTATGCCTGTGGTGTGTTGGCTTTGCTGTTTGTTTTCCATTTCAGCTTTGTCCGTGTAACTCAGGTTCTCGCAATGGCATTCAAGTCAACGTGTATTGGTCGTGATGGAAGAAAGGGATGGATCCCTTTTTGGGCGGGAAGTGTCAATGCAGTTGAAGATTGAACGATCAATTCATGGTTGTTTGCTCAAACCCAACTTCCCATCATTTTGTCGGGTCTTGAATCTGGCATTAATCTTTCCATCGTACGCTGTTATTTAGAAGACGGAGAAATACTATCGGAAGTATTATTTTGAATAATTTTTCTGACATATATCCTTAGACGTTGTGTAAAATAACCTTATGATTGTTTGCATATTGGTGCAAGAATAAAGGATTTTTTAGTCACGAATCTCTCTTCTGTTTTTTTGCACTGGTTATTGCACATTTTTGCTGAAGGTCTTCTAAGTACAGTGTTAAGCCCAGTGTAGTTAGTCCTGGACGTTGACAACACATTTGATGGGGAGCCGAAAAGTGGAACACTTCTATTCGCAGAAATCTGTGCGAGAAACATTTAATTAAAAGATGCATTGACAATATGAACCACCAAAATAAACCACCTAGGAAAGCATTGTGAATAAGGAAAGACGACAGAGATTTCTCGACCCAGTGTGTGACACACACTTCATTCGTCAGCAACACACTATTGTGGATGGAGTGAGGAGGACTTAGACTACGAGGCGAACATGCTCAAGCACCACGTACTCCGTCGTTGAAAAGCAATCACGAGTCAATTATTACCTGTGTCATTTCGTCATACGCCTTCTCTGACATCTGAGAGTAACTCACCGTAGGCGCTAAACATCAACACCTCTACCTACCCAATGCTATTTGGTAAGACGATTTCTGGTCGTCTCATCTCGATCAGTTTAGAAAATATTTGTGTATTCAGGATGATAATCACAGATTTTCACTTTGTTTTCTATTCTATGATCGACTACATTATTTTTAAGCCTTTTAATGGCAGTTATATGTAACGTGAGAGTTCCACTGTAAAACTCCAGTGGTGTTTTTGCACCTTTTCCTTGTCTAATTACAGCTTGTAATATTGTGGAATCAAAGCAGAGGTCTGAATGTCCAACTTTCTTCCGCACAGACTGAGACTTCGTCTGGAACTGACCGCTCAATATGTGTTTGCCGGCGGAGCACTTTAATGCAATTTGACCGGCTTTTTGAGACTGAGAACTTGATGATTATGTAGGCACCACCTTCGTCGGTTGCGTTCATTTATCACCATCTCTGTTTAACCTTTTGGCATATGTTTATCAATGACCTTATAAAAGCTAATCTACAGATTTGGATCCAGGACAAACTTCCCCCGTGAACTCATGAGTCGTCACTACAAATCACTAAGTAATCCCTACGTTTGCATGGTAGATCTAAAGTGAAATGTTCATTCTCATACTCACAAGAGCGCTGAGCAAATTTAAATGCTCTTGTCCTTTCAACGGAGATTGAAGTATCTGTTATAGATACCGCGATCCATAATGTCTACGTCTGAATTTTCATTTACAACAAGGCATGATTCATGAGCTCGCATGTTTGTTAGTCTTCTACATTCCACGATACAATGACATAAGCGTGTCACCGTTCAAATTTGAGGATAAAGATGAGAGAAGGAGGTCAGCAAATGAACTCTGAAACGATCATCCGACTTAATTATGTTGTCAATCACGTCTCATAAACCGTTAATGCCCAGCTCTCGCTACGCTCGGGCCCACGCTGTTCCTTGAAGTTTTCAGAAACGCATAGTTATAACGGACGAAAAATCCAAAACACCGATCTGCCGCTTGAGATTTCTTTATTGTTACATCAACATATAAAAGGAATAAGTGAACTAAGGTCTGTGAACAAATATTAGAATAATAAATCATTGTATTACTTCTGACCATGTTTCACTATTCTTTCTGAACAGCGACCGATGAGACGATGACTGTCGTATTGGGGAAGTTGATTTTGAGCAAACAACCATGAATTGATCGTTCAATCTTCAACTCCATTGACACTCCCCGGTAAAAATAGGATCCAACCCACTTTTACTTCACGACCAATACACCTTGACTTGAATGCCATTGCGAGAACCTGGGTCACACGGACAAAGCTGAAATGGAAAACAAACAGCAAAGCCAACACACCACAAGCATACCCACGGCACAATCTCACACATCACTGACGACCTGCGCCTCCAGACGGAGACCTCCCGTTGAAACCTTGCAACACAATCGCCATTTGCTAGAATGACTCTTGCAGAATGCAACGTGACCATAGCATCAACTCATGATAATCTACGCACATCGTCTTATCTACTCACTACCAATTACCACTGCAATCGCTTGTCACTCATTCTGCCTCAGTTCTAGTAGCGGTGACGCATGCGAGCCTCAGTCGTTTACACTCTTTCTCCCTGGCGTGTCGGACCGCAGCTAACAATTATCTCCGTGTGCATTTCATTCTCAGCAATAGCCTAGCCTCCCCGGCGTACACGACCCATCTGCTCTCCTTAACATCAACCAATTCATTCATGGATGTAGAAGACTCGAAAAAACTTCAGAAGTAATCACGACGAAACTCTTAACAAAATTACGCAATAAAAACAAGATACGAAAACAACAAGTAAACACAATGAATCCAAAATACACCAATTGCAATGACACACCACACGTATATACAAATAGTACAAACAACCTCGCCGATCATGTCTTGGTGGAATTCCTTTGAAGAATTGCAGGACTTACACCAGTACGACTACAACTCTTCTCAGGTTGACGATTGTAAGTTGTGGAATGTCCGGACACAAACGGAATTACCAACAGCTAGATGATAAATGATACCAAATCAGTATATACAATATGAACATATGTACAAAATCACACACCAAACATATTAGACTGCTCACTGATGACCTACCCTATGAAGAGCTGTAGGACTTACAGCAGTACGCCTACAACCCTTCTCAGGTTGACGCCCTAGGTTGGAAAATCGTCGCAGAGTTCATTTGCTGACTTCCTTCTATCAGCTATATCCTCAAATCTGAACGGCAACACGCTCATGTCATTGTATCGTGGAATATAGATGACCAACAAACACACGACATATTTCATCAACCAAGTGTACAAACAGAGTAATTTACACCAAAGATAATAACATTCAAATAGTAACTTGAAACTAGAAATGCCTTTATTCGTGCAAGTCAATTTAACAATTACTCTCGCGCTTACACTTGGCTTATCCTCACTAAACTGACCATTGATATTCGTCCTTTCAAACGAACTGATACTAGCATAGTCATTGCACAAGATACTTGAGTTGATGGGCGTCTGTTTTATTGTGGATGACAGCACCAACGACGACTGATTGTTATCAGTTGATGAAGTTAGCGGTGGAACAAAAGCTGTTGTTGCTCGGCTTTCAGAAATTTGTCTACCTCCAAGACCACCACCACTGCTGTCTTTTACTATCAGCTCAGGTTTAGCACTAGCATCTGATGATAGGTGGGCTACATGCTGATCAATCACACTGACGGTCTCACAAGTATGCATGCCTTCTGGAACTGCATCTGCATTTATTTCTACTTCACGTTGTAGTTGTCCAGAACCTTTAATTAAACTAGCAGTAGTAGGCATATCCCTCATCTCATCATGATCAACCAAAGACAACTGTGAAGTATCATGATCATTATCACGAATATTCACTTTACTGTCAACTTCATCATTTTCAAACTCTTTAATAACAGAAGTAGACAATTTTGGTTCCTCCTCGCAAATCATAAAAGGTTTTATAACTTCACCCTGACTAGTAATACCTTGTAAACTTTTGGAGTCAGAACTCCACTCTGAAGCAGTAACTCTATTCTGTGACACTCTATTCAGCAACGGCTTACCAGTTGCAACTACAGATTTCTTCACAACAACGTTATCGTCACACAATTCGGAGTCAGGCCTGGAGTTTACATTTAGCTTATCACTGAACTTGCTTACTGGTTCACAGTTCACTTCTGTATGCACCACTTTCACACGTGTAAAACAAAGCCGTGTTTGTCTTGCATCTTGTAACTTATCTGTTGAGGATGTACTAAGAAACCTGTTACGCTCACTAGGTCTATATGCGTTACCAGACATCATGGAGTCTTCTCGATATCGACCTCTTTGAGGCCTACTCGTCATCAATGATTGCATTTTGCTCTCAGACTGCTCTATTCTAGGGGTGAGATGTAATAGACTGGCGAACTTGCTCATAGATTGATTGACACTAGTATTTACCAGTTTCAGGATATCATCAAACTTTGGCTCGATACCCTCATCCTCCATACGGGAGCTTATCTTCACCCACTTCCTTTGCAGTCGAGTAGGTAGACGTCTTGCTATTACTTCTAGTATAAAACTCGAGTTGAGGTCACTCATGCGATTCATCGAAATCATTCCATTCTTGTAAATTAGCAAATTATCTAAAAACTCAGTAAGTGCCTGGGAGTCATCCTGTAATTGACCACCGTTACCCTTAACAGCCTCGAATAATTTCCCTGCGATCATCGAAGGTCTTCCAAACGTTTGACGTAATATGCTCATAGCCTCTTCGTAGCCCTCTTTTGGCTTCATAAACTTACAGCACTGTATAGCTCTTGCAGCATCTCCAGTGCAATATCTCATCGAATACATTAACTTCAATTCATCACTTAGTAGAAAACCACTCAACATGATCTCAAACTCCTTTACAAATTGTAAATAAACAGCCGGGTTTCCATCAAAACACCGTGGTTCAAATTTAGGGAGTTTGACGTTCCTATTATCCCTGAACGGCGAAACAGTAACACCAACCATGTCATACTTAACATCAGACACATCGTTACAATTAACAGACAAGTCACCATGACTTACTTTCCTGTTTGCATCCAAGACACTCTGTCCCTTCTTTGACCCAGGAATTGTTGAACTTGAGAAAATTCCAAAAATGTTCCAGATATTGCTTGTTCAAAGAGGACTTGACCGGCACCAGGAAAGATGAACGGCGACTATCCAAACTTTCACCAACTGTTTGAATCCGCATGATCTATTTCCATCGTCAAAAACTGTCAATCACGTCTCATAAACCGTTAATGCCCAGCTCTCGCTGCGCTCGGGCCCACGCTGTTCCTTGAAGTTTTCAGAAACGCTTAGTTATAACGGACGAAAAATCCAAAACACCGATCTGCCGCTTGAGATTTCTTTATTGTTACATCAACATATAAAAGGAATAAGTGAACTAAGGTCTGTGAACAAATATTACAATAATAAATCATTGTATTACTTCTGACCATGTTTCACTCTTCTTTCTGAACAGCGACCGATGAGACGATGACTGTCGTATTGATGCCTCCGTGAAAATTGCAGAAATTGATTTTGAGCAAACAACCATGAATTGATCGTTCAATCTTGAACTCCATTGATATACGTCAACCTGAGAAGTTTTGCAGGCGTACTGCTGTAAGTCCTGGGATTCTTCAAAGTATTTCCATCAAGACATTGTCTTCGATGTTATGTTTACTATTGTATATACGTGTGGTGTCAATGGAGTTGAAGATTGAACGATCAATTCATGGTTGTTTGCTCAAAATCAACTTCCCCAATTGTCGCGGAGGCATCAATACGACAGTCATCGTCTCATCGGTCGCTGTTCAGAAAGAAGAGTGAAACATCCTCAGAAACCTTAGTTTGCTTAGTTCGCTTATTCCTTTTATATGTCGGTGTAACAATACAGAAATATCAAACGGGAGATCGGTGTTTTGGTTTTTGCGTCCGTTATAACTAAGCGTTTCTGAGAAATCTTCGAAGAACAGCGTGGGCCCGACCGTAGCGAGAGCTGGGCATTAACGGTTTATGAGACGTGATTGACAGTTTCTGACGATAGAAACAGATCCGGCGGATTCAAGCAGTTGGTAAAAGTTTGGATAGTCGCCGTTCATCTTTCCTGGTGCCGGTCAAGTCCTCTTTGAACAAGCAATATCTGGAACATTTTTGGAATTTTCTCAAGTTCAACAATTCCTGGGTCAAAGAAGGGACAGAGTGTCTTGGATGCAAACAGGAAAGTAAGTCATGGTGACTTGTCTGTTAATTGTAACGATGTGTCTGATGTTAAGTATGACATGGTTGGTGTTACTGTTTCGCCGTTCAGGGATAATAGGAACGTCAAACTCCCTAAATTTGAACCACGGTGTTTTGATGGAAACCCGGCTGTTTATTTACAATTTGTAAAGGAGTTTGAGATCATGTTGAGTGGTTTTCTACTAAGTGATGAATTGAAGTTAATGTATTCGATGGGATATTGCACTGGAGATGCTGCAAGAGCTATACAGTGCTGTAAGTTTATGAAGCCAAAAGAGGGCTACGAAGAGGCTATGAGCATATTACGTCAAACGTTTGGAAGACCTTCGATGATCGCAGGGAAATTATTCGAGGCTGTTAAGGGTAACGGTGGTCAATTACAGGATGACTCCCAGGCACTTACTGAGTTTTTAGATAATTTGCTAATTTACAAGAATGGAATGATTTCGATGAATCGCATGAGTGACCTCAACTCGAGTTTTATACTAGAAGTAATAGCAAGACGTCTACCTACTCGACTGCAAAGGAAGTGGGTGAAGATAAGCTCCCGTATGGAGGATGAGGGTATCGAGCCAAAGTTTGATGATATCCTGAAACTGGTAAATACTAGTGTCAATCAATCTATGAGCAAGTTCGCCAGTCTATTACATCTCACCCCTAGAATAGAGCAGTCTGAGAGCAAAATGCAATCATTGATGACGAGTAGGCCTCAAAGAGGTCGATATCGAGAAGACTCCATGATGTCTGGTAACGCATATAGACCTAGTGAGCGTAACAGGTTTCTTAGTACATCCTCAACAGATAAGTTACAAGATGCAAGACAAACACGGCTTTGTTTTACACGTGTGAAAGTGGTGCATACAGAAGTGAACTGTGAACCAGTAAGCAAGTTCAGTGATAAGCTAAATGTAAACTCCAGGCCTGACTCCGAATTGTGTGACGATAACGTTGTTGTGAAGAAATCTGTAGTTGCAACTGGTAAGCCGTTGCTGAATAGAGTGTCACAGAATAGAGTTACTGCTTCAGAGTGGAGTTCTGACTCCAAAAGTTTACAAGGTATTACTAGTCAGGGTGAAGTTATAAAACCTTTTATGATTTGCGAGGAGGAACCAAAATTGTCTACTTCTGTTATTAAAGAGTTTGAAAATGATGAAGTTGACAGTAAAGTGAATATTCGTGATAATGATCATGATACTTCACAGTTGTCTTTGGTTGATCATGATGAGATGAGGGATATGCCTACTACTGCTAGTTTAATTAAAGGTTCTGGACAACTACAACGTGAAGTAGAAATAAATGCAGATGCAGTTCCAGAAGGCATGCATACTTGTGAGACCGTCAGTGTGATTGATCAGCATGTAGCCCACCTATCATCAGATGCTAGTGCTAAACCTGAGCTGATAGTAAAAGACAGCAGTGGTGGTGGTCTTGGAGGTAGACAAATTTCTGAAAGCCGAGCAACAACAGCTTTTGTTCCACCGCTAACTTCATCAACTGATAACAATCAGTCGTCGTTGGTGCTGTCATCCACAATAAAACAGACGCCCATCAACTCAAGTATCTTGTGCAATGACTATGCTAGTATCAGTTCGTTTGAAAGGACGAATATCAATGGTCAGTTTAGTGAGGATAAGCCAAGTGTAAGCGCGAGAGTAATTGTTAAATTGACTTGCACGAATAAAGGCATTTCTAGTTTCAAGTTACTATTTGAATGTTATTATCTTTGGTGTAAATTACTCTGTTTGTACACTTGGTTGATGAAATATGTCGTGTGTTTGTTGGTCATCTATATTCCACGATACAATGACATGAGCGTGTTGCCGTTCAGATTTGAGGATATAGCTGATAGAAGGAAGTCAGCAAATGAACTCTGCGACGATTTTCCAACCTAGGGCGTCAACCTGAGAAGGGTTGTAGGCGTACTGCTGTAAGTCCTACAGTTCTTCCTGGGTAGTTCGTCATGCCAGAATCCACTTTTTTATGTGTTGATTGTGCATATGTTTGTGTTAAATATTTGTGTGAGTTCCAATTGATGTAATTGTTGGTTAATCTTGTTTGTGTCTGGACATTCCACAACTTATAATCGTCAACCTGAGAAGGGTTGTAGGCGTACTGTTGTAAGTCCTGCAATTCTTCAAAGGAATTCCACCAAGACATGATCCGCGAGGTTATTTGTACTGTTTGTGTATACGTGTGGTGTGTCTTCGCAATTTGTTATTTGGGATCAGTTGTGGTTACTCGTTGTTTTCGTGCCTTGTTTTTATTGCATAATTTTGTTAAAATTTTCGTCGTGATTACTTCTGAAGTTCTTTCTTGTCTTCTACATCCATGAATGAATTTATTGATGTTAGATACAGCAGATGGGTCGTGTACGCCGGGGAGGCTAGGCTATTGCTGAGAATGAAACGCACACGGAGATAATTGTTAGCTGCGGTCCGACACGCCAGGGAGAAAGAGTGTAAACGACTGAGGCTCGCATGCGTCACCGCTACTAGAACTGAGGCAGAATGAGTGACAAGCGATTGCAGTGGTAATTGGTAGTGAGTAATTAAAAGGATGTGCGTAGAATATCGTGAGGTCCCGCCATGGTCACGTTGCATTCTGCAAGAGTCATTCTAGCAAATGGCGATTGTGTTGCAAGGTTTCAACGGGAGGTCTCTGTCTGGAGGCGCAGGTCGTCAGTGATGTGTGAGATTGTGCTGTGAGTGTGCTTGTGGTGTGTTGGCTTTGCTGTTTGTTTTCCATTTCAGCTTTGTCCGTGTGACCCAGGTTCTCGCAATGGCATTCAAGTCAAGGTGTATTGGTCGTGAAGTAAAAGTGGGTTGGATCCTATTTTTACCGGGGAGTGTCAATGGAGTTGAAGATTGAACGATCAATTCATGGTTGTTTGCTCAAAATCAACTTCCCCAATTGTCGCGGAGGCATCAATACGACAGTCATCGTCTCATCGGTCGCTGTTCAGAAAGAAGAGTGAAACATCCTCAGAAACCTTAGTTTGCTTAGTTCGCTTATTCCTTTTATATGTCGGTGTAACAATACAGAAATATCAAACGGGAGATCGGTGTTTTGGTTTTTGCGTCCGTTATAACTAAGCGTTTCTGAGAAATCTTCTAAGAACAGCGTGGGCCCGACCGTAGCGAGAGCTGGGCATTAACGGTTTATGAGACTTGGATGACATGTGGTGTTTCATATCAATTGGTGTTTGTAGGTTTACTGTGTTTATTTTTTGTTTTTGTATCTTGTCGTTATGCATAATTTCGTTAAATTGTTCGTCGTGCTTACTTCTGAATTTGTTTCGAGTCTTCCTCATCCGTGAATGAATGGATTAATGTTAGAGACAGCAGATGGGTCGTATACGTCGGTGAGGCTAGTGGTGAGAATGACATGCACACGGAGATGAGGATTAGCTGTGGTCCCGCACGCCAGGGAGCGAGAGTGTAGACGACTGAGGCTTGCATACGTCACCGTCACTAGAACTGAGGCAGGATGAGTGACAAGCGATCGCAGTGGTAATTGGTAGTGAGTAATAATAATAATAATAGTATATTCTCATTTTGTACATGAGAGACGCCAGTTTACAGGCATCATCAATATGATAAATTACATATACGATTAGCAATCATAATTAATAATAATGTTTTAATAAAATACACATTTTTTCCTACTTGTGTAGGACACACCAAATATACAGGCATGGATAAGCATTATATAAATTTCATAAATTTGGTTTATGGTTAAGTTACATGGTTGCTGGCGTTTTTGTCTTAGGTCTGTGGGAACAATATGATAACCAGTCATTCAATGGAGCACGTCATGAAATATAGGAATATTGTCTTCGCATTAACAAAAAAACCCAAGTAAGTTTTGGATGGATTAAAAATACTTGGGAAAAAATAAAGCTTGAAGTAATTCCTCAATATAACTTGGGTGTGTACAAATCCGAATCTTATTTTTGATTTGATTTATATCCAAATTGGGTAATAAGGAAGCTATTTTTACAGATACGATCAGTTATGTTATAAGCTACAATCGTGACGTTGTATTACAAATAGATACTTTTCCATTGGTATAAGAGTATATTCCACAAATGTAATCCAGGTTGCGTCGTGGAGAAAGTTAATTCGTTATTAACCAGGCAACTGAAAGATACTGGACCAATAATGTTTGCAGATCATTTGTCATTGTAAATGGTCAAATATCCACATTATTCATTCTCATTCAAAAAGTCAAATGGAAGCTGAAATGGTGAGAGAAAAAAGAAGACAAACAACAGCAACGCAAAAGAAAGCAACGGGAGTCCTTAAGGAGTGATTAATAAATATATACATATATATTCTGTTTAGTAACTGTGGTTATTTTGGTACACAAACTAACTAGTCCCGTTATGCTAACTTTTATATTATGTGTAAACTAATATTATTACTGTCCTGTGTAGAAATGTTAATCATCTAGTTCCAATAATATTAAAATTTATAATTGTAGTTTGTTGTAACTACACGTTTAAAGAACTTAAAATATCTATGTAGGGTGAAAAAGAAGGTGTAAGAGTCAGGCGCAAAAGTGCATTGTCATCTTTGAGTAGTCTGGTGACTGAGGAGATGAACACTGGAAGTGTGTTTGCATCGCGCACATTAGCTGGTAGTCTATTCCAAATGACTGAAAACTTATTTAAGAAGAAGTTGTACCGCACGTAAGTCTGACAGTGCTCCATAGCAGCTAGGTTGTGATGATTTCTAAGATTGTAACTGATGACAGCGGTAGGTTTAGTTATTGGCTCGGAGGAATGCAAGAGAAGATTAGTTAGCTTGTAGTAAAAGATAAGGTTTAGCTTAAGGCGTCTTTTCCAGAGGGGTTCTAATCTTAGTCTTTCGCATCGCTCATGGTATTCCAGACCACTTTCTAAACCAAGAGTTCTTGAGGTAAACTGCCGTTGCACTCCCTCTAATTTAAGCTTGTCATTTTGTCTTAGTCCGCTAAGAATAAACGGGCAGTATTCTAAGATAGGTCGGACACATACTTTGTATAATAAAACCCTAGTTTCACAACAAAAGAAATTGCGTGTTATGCATCCTATCAGCCTTCGCGTTTTACGTCTGGCATAATCAGTCTGTTCAGCGAACGTTAGGTTACTAGAGTATCTAATACCGAGATCTACGACTGAGTTGAGCTTAGCTAGTTTTCGCCCATTTATTTCAAGAGTTAGATCAAGGTTACTGTTGCCAATACAAATCCAGCCGCATTTGTCAATGTTAAAATTTAGACAGGAATCGGCACACCACGTTGCAAGGCTACTTAGTTCAAGATGTATTTTAGTAACCATATCGCTTAATTCATGAGTGTAGCAGGAGTAGACGACTTTGAGGTCGTCAGCATATAGGAATGGTTTACCTGAGGTGAAGCACTTGCAAATGCTGTTAATGTAGACTGTGAATAAAAGTGGACCTAGGACACTACCTTGCACGACCCCACTTGAGATCTGCCTAGGATGAGACAATACAGATCCAACTTTGGTTATTTGTACCCTGTTGCTTAGAAATGATTTTAACCAGTTCAGTAATGGGTTGCGAATTCCACAAGAGTACAGCTTCTCAAAGAGAATACTGTGAGATACCATGTCAAATGCCCTAGATATATCGAAGTAGAGAACAACGACTAGCTTACGTGCTTCGCGACTACTAGTGATGCAGTTGAAAAAGTCGAAGTGGCAAGTAACGCAGGATCTATTTTTGAGAAATCCGTGTTGAGACCTTGTAACAAGATCTTCCCTAATTAGGTAGTCTGACAATTGATCTTTTACAACTTTCTCCATGATTCGTGAGATAACTGGGGTTATATTTATGGGTCTGTAATTGCGGACGTTTGCCCTATCACCAGATTTGTAATGTGGAATTATGAAGCTAGTTTTCCACTCACTAGGGTAAGTGCCAGTGTCCATAGATATTGAGAAGAATTTAAGAAGTAACAAGGGTATATCACACCCACTGTTTTTGAAAATTATCGAAGCGAGGCCATCCGGTCCCGTACTAGTGGAAGGTTTAAGTAGATAAGAGGATGTGCGAAGAGTATCATGAGATGCTGCTATGGTCACGTTGCGTTCTGCAAGAGTCATTCTAGCAAGTGGCGATTGTGTTGCAAGATGTCAAGAGGATGCCTTTAACTGGAAGGCGTGGGTCGTCATCGATGTGTGAGACTGTGCCGTGGGTATGCCTGTGGTGTGTTGGCTTTGCTGTTTGTTTTCCATTTCAGCTTTGTCCGTGTAACCCAGGTTCTCACAATGGCATTCAAGTCAACGTGTATTGGTCGTGATGGAAGAAAGGGATGGATCCCTTTTTGGGCGGGAAGTGTCAATGCAGTTGAAGATTGAACGATCAATTCATGGTTGTTTGCTTAAAATCAACTTCCCCAATTTTCGCGGAGGCATCAATACGACAGTCATCGTCTCATCGGTCGCTGTTCAGAAAAAAGTCAGGAGAGAACCCTCAGAAGTAATATTGTGATTTATTATTGTAGTATTTGTTTGTAGACCTTAGTTGTAAAGTTGGCTGTATGTCGGTGTTAGAATAAATAATTCTCGAGTCGCCAAACTGGGTCCTGGTAATTGTGTCCGTTCGTACTAAGCGTTTCTGAGAAGCTTCGAGGAACAGCATGAGTCCCAGCGTAGCAAGAGCTGGGCATTAACGGTTTCCGAGACGTGAGTAACAGTACCCTTTAATGGTGGTGGCTTACCCTGAGGCCTTTGGACACCTCTGTACAGCCTGCTCAAATTTGCTGAACTAGTGTTCTGAGCTGATTTATTGCACAGGTTGGATCACTGTTCCTAATCAAACAATGCCTGTTGTTCAAGCAAGGTATCCTTGCTCACAGTTACGTTAATGAGGATAAGAGAGTTGGACCGACTAACCTCAGACTTAGGTTCGGCCTTCGGCTTCTTGCATTCCTTTCCATCGTCAGGAGCATTAGGCTTCATTGGTATCTGGCCAGCCTTTTTTGTGTTGCTAGTGGATGGAAGTGGTGCTTTTGTAAATCTATCTTCCCCTGATGTGGATGCAACCTTGTGAATCTACACCTTGTTAAAATTGGCATTTACAGTCAGTAGGACTGGTGTGTCCTTCTTAATGTCTTTGCCAAATTTTGGCAGTGTGATGTTGGCAGGTGGGGAGCTGCGTGAGACTGTGTTGTTTCTGCTATCCGTAGACACGGTTTGTGGGACTATGCCAGGGTGACAAAATAGGTTTGCCGTGTTTTACACACTGGCCTTCAGATGATGCAGGTGTAGTATCCTGTCCCCCTGGTATTGCCTATGCCATTTCAGTACTAGACTATGGCAATGCAGGCGCAGTATCAGGACGGACGAAACCTACACGAGTCTTTAGTATATGTATGCGGGAAGCGGTTGAAGACCCTGGATTTTTTCCTTCTCTAGCTGAAGCCCTTGTGACTACAGAGTATGTTGTTTTAGTGGCTTTTCTAAGGCTACTTTCGACAACCATATTAGCAATCAGTATGACTTGTGCTATAAACCAATAAGAAAGCAACAGTATTTACCCAAAAGAACAAGAATAAGACTGAAAAAGTACAAGACAAGGAAAAGAAAATGTTTTCGACTTTACCTAGTACTTTCTGGATTATCGGCTTCACAGCATTCACGCAGTAGACCAACAAGTCTTGTTTACCTGAACGAGTGAGGAACATGCTGCTACAGAAGTAGCACATGAAGCTTTGGCAGTAGTTCGAGACAGCTGGACCTACCACACAGAGATATATTATGTAAGGAATGGTTGAATTTAATTCACCGGCTAGGAAGATCAGGTTTCCCAAGCGGATAATTTACGAAATTGGTATTTTCCGGATAAAGGGAAAAAGCACGTCGTATTCAAGGGGCACGCGAGATAGGTAAGTCGAGTAGCTTACTATATACGTAGATATAGTGTCCTGAGTTAGGGAGATTCGTCTTCTGGCTGTTGAAAATTTTCCTGATATCGTTATTGACATCTTCTCATCTGCTGATCCGTCACTGAGTTCCCGCTTCTTTGGAACTCTCGGTATTTCCTGCTCTGTTGACCATAATCTGAGACTACTTGTTGGGTGCAATGTACCAGACGCGCTCTAGATCATAGAACGTAGACACAGAGTTAATGGGAGCCTATATCAATGAAGCCACCATTTTGTTGGACAATAGCATGTCCCACATTGAGAGCTCATGAGTCATGCCTTGTTGTAAATGAAAATTCAGACGTAGACATTATGGATCGCGGTATCTATAACAGATACTTCAATCTCCGTTGAAAGGACAAGAGCATTTAAATTTGCTCAGCGCTCTTGTGAGTATGAGAATGAACATTTCACTTTAGATCTACCATGCAAACGTAGGGATTACTTAGTGATTTGTAGTGACGACTCATGAGTTCACGGGGGAAGTTTGTCCTGGATCCAAATCTGTAGATTAGCTTTTATAAGGTCATTGATAAACATATGCCAAAAGGTTAAACAGAGATAGTGATAAATGAACGCAACCGACGAAGGTGGTGCCTACATAATCATCAAGTTCTCAGTCTCAAAAAGCCGGTCAAATTGCATTAAAGTGCTCCGCCGGCAAACACATATTGAGCGGTCAGTTCCAGACGAAGTCTCAGTCTGTGCGGAAGAAAGTTGGACATTCAGACCTCTGCTTTGATTCCACAATATTACAAGCTGTAATTAGACAAGGAAAAGGTGCAAAAACACCACTGGAGTTTTACAGTGGAACTCTCACGTTACATATAACTGCCATTAAAAGGCTTAAAAATAATGTAGTCGATCATAGAATAGAAAACAAAGTGAAAATCTGTGATTATCATCCTGAATACACAAATATTTTCTAAACTGATCGAGATGAGACGACCAGAAATCGTCTTACCAAATAGCATTGGGTAGGTAGAGGTGTTGATGTTTAGCGCCTACGGTGAGTTACTCTCAGATGTCAGAGAAGGCGTATGACGAAATGACACAGGTAATAATTGACTCGTGATTGCTTTTCAACGACGGAGTACGTGGTGCTTGAGCATGTTCGCCTCGTAGTCTAAGTCCTCCTCACTCCATCCACAATAGTGTGTTGCTGACGAATGAAGTGTGTGTCACACACTGGGTCGAGAAATCTCTGTCGTCTTTCCTTATTCACAATGCTTTCCTAGGTGGTTTATTTTGGTGGTTCATATTGTCAATGCATCTTTTAATTAAATGTTTCTCGCACAGATTTCTGCGAATAGAAGTGTTCCACTTTTCGGCTCCCCATCAAATGTGTTGTCAACGTCCAGGACTAACTACACTGGGCTTAACACTGTACTTAGAAGACCTTCAGCAAAAATGTGCAATAACCAGTGCAAAAAAACAGAAGAGAGATTCGTGACTAAAAAATCCTTTATTCTTGCACCAATATGCAAACAATCATAAGGTTATTTTACACAACGTCTAAGGATATATGTCAGAAAAATTATTCAAAATAATACTTCCGATAGTATTTCTCCGTCTTCTAAATAACAGCGTACGATGGAAAGATTAATGCCAGATTCAAGACCCGACAAAATGATGGGAAGTTGGGTTTGAGCAAACAACCATGAATTGATCGTTCAATCTTCAACTGCATTGACACTTCCCGCCCAAAAAGGGATCCATCCCTTTCTTCCATCACGACCAATACACGTTGACTTGAATGCCATTGTGAGAACCTGGGTTACACGGACAAAGCTGAAATGGAAAACAAACAGCAAAGCCAACACACCACAGGCATACCCACGGCACAGTCTCACACATCGATGACGACCCACGCCTTCCAGTTAAAGGCATCCTCTTGACATCTTGCAACACAATCGCCACTTGCTAGAATGACTCTTGCAGAACGCAACGTGACCATAGCAGCATCTCATGATACTCTTCGCACATCCTCTTATCTACTCACTACCAATTACCACTACGATCGCTTGTCACTCATCCTGCCTCAGTTCTAGTGACGGTGACGTATGCAAGCCTCAGTCGTCTACACTCTCGCTCCCTGGCGTGCGGGACCACAGCTAATCCTCATCTCCGTGTGCATGTCATTCTCACCACTAGCCTCACCGACGTATACGACCCATCTGCTGTCTCTAACATTAATCCATTCATTCACGGATGAGGAAGACTCGAAACAAATTCAGAAGTAAGCACGACGAACAATTTAACAAAATTATGCATAACGACAAGATACAAAAACAAAAAATAAACACAGTAAACCTACAAACACCAACTGATATGACACACCACACGTATATACAACAGTAAACATAACATCGAAGACAATGTCTTGATGGAAATCCTTTGAAGAATCGCAGGACTTACAGCAGTACGCCTGCAACACTTCTCAGGTTGACGTAATTAAATTGGAAAATCGTTTCAGAGTTCATTTGCTGACCTCCTTCTATCATCTTTATCCTCAACTTTGAACGGTGACACGCTTATGTCATTGTATCGTGGAATGTATAAGACTAACAAACATGCGACGTATCTGACCAACCAAGCGTGGGCACAGAGTAATTTGCTCCAAAGATAATAACATTCAGAAAGTAACTCGAAACTTGAAATGCCTTTACTCGTGCAAGCCAATTTAACAATTACCCTCTCGTACACACTTGGTTTATCCTCATTAAACTGACCATTGACATTCGTCCCTTCAAACGGACTGATACTGGTATAGTCATAGCATAAGACACCTGAGTTCGTGGACGTCCCTTTCATTGTGGATGACAACACCAACGACAACTGATTGATACCAGTTGATGGACTTAGTGATGGATCAGAAGCTGTTGTTGTTCGGCTTTTCGAAGGTTGTCTAACTGCAGGATTACCACCACTGCTGTCTTTTATTATTAGCTACAGTTTAGCACTAGCATCTGATGATAGGTGAGCTACACGCTGATCATTTACACTGACGGTCTCACGAGTATCCATACCTTCTGCAACTGCACAGAGCCTTTGTTCAACTCAGTAGTAGCAGGCATTCCGCTCATCTCATCATGATCAACCAAAGACAAATCTGCACTATCATGATCATGTTGCGTGCGTTGTCTTACTAAACTGCTGTACACATATATTCTATGTATTTCTTCGCTCTTATTGATGTGCGCAGACGTTGTGGCTACTCGACGTTCACAACGTAAATCAAAAGACACTTGTGAAGAATACGAATATGTATTGAGGCAGTAGTCAAATTCCAAATTTTGTCAAGGTCATATTAAACAGTAAAATGACAAATGTTTGCGAAGTACATATAAAATCGGTCTGTATACACATATAAATCAAGTAAAGAAATTAGATTAAAAAGCATGTTTACAGTTGGTATAGGGGTACTACAATCATCATCACAGATATTCACTTTACCTCCGTTTGTATGATCAATTTCATCATTTTCAAACTCTTTAATAGCAGCAGTAAACGATTTGGGTTCTTCCTCACAAATTCTTAAAGGTTTCATACCTTTACTCTGACTATTAATACTTTGTAAACTTGTGGAGTCAGAACTAGACTCTGAAACTGTAACTCTCTTCTCCTGCACAAACTGCGGTGTCATCTGTGACACTATTCAAAAATGGCTTACTGGTTGCAACTACAGGCTTCTTCACCGCACCATTATCGTCACACCATTCGGAGTCAGAACTTGATGACGCTGACTTCACACTTAGCTTACCACTAAACTTGCTCACTGACTCACAGTTCGCCTTTGTATGAACTTCTTGCAAACGGACGAAACACAACTGTAAGTCTTGCAGCTTGTAACCTATCTGTTGAGGATGTACCACGAAATCTGTTACACTCATTAAGTTTATATGGATTACTAAACATCATAAAGCTCTCTCGATATCCACTTCTCTGAAACCCTTTCGTCATAAATGACTGCGTTTTGCCCTCAGACTGCTCTGTTGTAGATGTGGGATGCAAGATACTGGCAAACTTGATCATAGCTTGGTTGACACTCTCTTTCACCAGGCTCACAATATCACCCAACCCAGGCTCTAAACCCTCCTCTTCTAGACGGGAGCTGATCTTTATGCGCTAACTTCGCAGACAAACCGGTAGTCTCTTAGCGATTGTCTCAAGAACAGAGTTTGATTTCAACTCATCCATTTGGTTAAGATAAACGAGATTATCTCTGAATGCCATTAATTTATCCAAGAACTCTGCGAGTTTTTTAGAGTTATCACTTACCTGCACCCCATTACCTTTAACGGTCTCGAAAATACTGCAGGATATCTTAAATGGCTTTCCGAACCTTTGACGTATTATTCTCATAGCCTCTGTATATCCTTCGTTTGGGGATATAAACTCACAGCACTGTATATCTCTTGTAGCAAAACCAGTGCAACAAATACATTAACTTCATTTCATCATCTAATATAAAAACCACTCAACATTATCTCAAACTCGTTGATAAACTGTGGATAGTCAGTTGGGTTTCCATCAAATTACTGAGGCTCAAATTTAGGTAACTTTAAACCCTTACTATCCCTAAACGGCGAACCATGAACAACAGGCTCATCATGCTGAGCATCATAAATATCATTACAATTAACAAGTAACTTAGCATTGCTTACTTTCCTGTCTGCTTCCACGGTGCCGTGTCCCTTCTTTGGCCCAAGCATTATCCAACGTCACCAAAGGATCCAAATGGCGTTGATAATCCATGTCCAAAGGGATGCTGGCTGCGGACTGAGTAAGCACTTATGTTGGTGTCCGCGTCATGTGATCTGATTGCGACACACTCATCTACAAGAACCTAGGATTTGCACATGACTTCATCGCTCCAGCAAGACTTGTGAAAACGAGGCCTAAACAGCCCGGCTTCATACCCGTAAAGATTCGAAACCATCTGCGTAAGCATGCTACGCTATTCTACAGATACAGTGACTTTTCATCACTCATTACACTCAAGAAAACTTATGATTCACACAAATACAATCAATTATCTGAGTCCGTCAAACTGGAACGCGACCTCCACTCACCACCCGATAATACAGAGGCATTAGTAAAACTAATTAAGTCACGAACCGACAACAACAGAATAAGTATCCCTAACTTATTGCTAGATGGAGGAAGACTATACGAAGATCCGCAGGAGATATGCGAGTTATTCAGCTTCTACTTTGCTGGCTACTTAACTAACGAAGAAACAGCAGGTAGTCTTGATGTTGCGACACTACCAAATCACTTTTTGGGTAACACAGCATTCACCCCAGAAAAAATTTCATCCGCTACAGCATCCCTCCATACATCATATAATTCCGGCCCTGATGGAATTCCATCTATCCTCTTGTGAAGGGATGGTGAGGAAACGCCCCTTATCCTCCTAAAGTTTTTCAATCTACCCTTAAATAATGGCAGTTACCCAGAGCACTGGGAGATGTCGTTTATAACACCTGGGCACAAACCGTGACCAAATTCTAATATCGAAAACTACAGACCCATCAATATCACGTCGATAGTTTCCAGGATTATGGAAAACGTCGTAGGGTAAGATATTCCTTCACACCTCCACCTTCACAAAGTGTTTACTCCAGCACAAAACGGCTTCTTTAAAAGTCGATCATGCTCCGCCTGCCTACTTGACTATTTTGATGATATTACTGCCAAGCGTGATCATGGTTTGCCTGTCACAACTCTCTTCTCCGACTTCAAAAATGCCTTTGATAAAGTCCCTCACAAGAGACTAATTCTTAAGCTAAAGTCGTACGGTTTCCAGGACCCCTTGTTATCTTGACTCATTTTTTTCTTGGAAGACCAACCCCAACTTGTGAAATTCTCAAATGATTGCTTGTCATACAGACTTATACGAAGTGGAGTGACTCAGGGTAGTGCACTAGGGTCATTGATTCTCGTAATTTACATTAAAGATATCTGCAGTGTAATCAAGCATGGCACCCCATGCCTCTTTGTTAACGACCTAAAGATTGTATAGAGCTTCCCCTGTTCGACGCTGAATGAGGGATTCACGCGTATTTAACATGGTCTGGATACGTTGCATAACTGGAGCAATGCCCGGCAACTGCCATTCAATTCTGATAAATGTGGTATCCTATACTACAATAACTCCCGTCCGAATTTCATGTTGAATCTAGGTGACTCTTTTCTCCAAACCCTTAATTCCATACAATAATAATAAATATTTTGTAAAAACGGGTAAGCTGACATGAAATGCATGCCATTTTAGCAGACACGATCCACTATGTCCTGTTATGTCTTTCATATGTATCCATATATATATTTATGTGTGTGTGTATGTTGGTCGCTCTTTCTGTTTGCTCTCTTAGTCTGTGACCATTTCACTTGTATGAACTTGTCTCCTTTATCAATGTATATTCTCCTTATATTATATTATATATAATATGAGTGTTTGTTGACAGTCCGTTGCTTGGTGACATATATCCATATATGGTGGTTGTTGACATGTCTGCTATATTTTGCTATGTATATTTGGATCGACACTCCATTATAATTAGCCATTCATGTTAAGACTGTCTATTGATTTTACGAGTTGATCACGGATTGATATCAGTTAGAGAACCATTGTAAAACATAACTAATCCTTACAAACCAAACTATAGAAAGTCTATTGATTTGTTCACACACATTCATATATATTTCGCTCTCTCAATTTGTGTGACTTACCACTTTGGTGTGATACCATTTTTGCACTCTCCTTGTGTTTGGAAAATAGAAGTATCATCGCAAACCTAGTGGTCTTCTGATTTCCACCTTCTTGAGTCAGGACTATTAGTTTCTCGACCAGTCCATAACAATAATTTAGCGACGAGTACATAACAATTTGGCGACGGGGAAAATTATGGATTATTCTAAATTGGAATTACTGTTTGAACAACAAATGAAATTAATGGAAATGTTCGGCGACGGGGAAAACTACTATTAACCACTCAGCAGCAGCAACATAACAGTCTTCTAAGAAAGAAATGTGTGAAGGTAACAAGGGGTCCTGGAAACCGTACGACTTTAGCTTAAGAATTAGTCTCTTGTGAGGGACTTTATCAAAGGCATTTTTGAAGTCGGAGAAGAGAGTTGTGACAGGCAAACCATGATCACGCTTGGCAGTAACATCATCAAAGTATCAAGAACACAATTTTCAGCGAAGTAGTCAAGTAGGCAGGCGGAGCATGATCGACTTGTAAAGAAGCCGTGTTCTGCTGGAGTAAACACTTTGTGAAGGTGGAGGTACGTAGCAGTATCTTGCCCTATGACTTATTCCATAACCCTGGAAACTACTGAAGTGCATTTCACGTTGACTTACTAGGTCGAACCCGGCACCGCGAAAATGTGCAGATTACACGGGATAAATACTCAAAACAGAGTCCAAATACAATCAGCAGACGTGTAAATAAATATACGGAAGTAAAGCTACTCCGTGCAGCACACATTTGATGGGGAGCCGAAAAGTGGAACACTTCTATTCGCAGAAATCTGTGCGAGAAACATTTAATTAAAAGATGCATTGACAATATGAACCACCAAAATAAACCACCTAGGAAAGCATTGTGAATAAGGAAAGACGACAGAGATTTCTCGACCCAGTGTGTGACACACACTTCATTCGTCAGCAACACACTATTGTGGATGGAGTGAGGAGGACTTAGACTACGAGGCGAACATGCTCAAGCACCACGTACTCCGTCGTTGAAAAGCAATCACGAGTCAATTATTACCTGTGTCATTTCGTCATACGCCTTCTCTGACATCTGAGAGTAACTCACCACAGGCTCTAAACACCAACACCACCACCTACCCAATGCTCATCCACCTTCTTGTCCCTCACAAACCGGCAACATATTAGCCGAAAATAAGTGGAATATTTGGCAATCAGTGTATTTTTCATGTTTTCGTTTAGAAATTTTGAGGTTTATGTTTACAGATTGAGCTTCCATAGAAGTCTTGAGAGAGTTTTTTTGCAAGATTTACAATAATGGGGTTTTCGGTTATCCCTTGAACAAATCGAGTATGATTTTCATCCTGATTGTCAGAGCCGTTGTAAGCCAATTCACACCAGAACTGCATGGTCCGTTTCCAATAACCAGAGAACGTCTCCAGGACTTGTGGAATTGGAGCTCTTTCAAAAATGCCTGAAGAATATTATATATAAGTTAGAGATAATTACATAAATACTGAAGGGGCAAAAATGCACTTCTACGGAGTCGTGAGGCTGTCACATGGGTGGTTTTTGTAATCAAAACTTTCATCCTAATTTTTAAATTCATAAGAGTGATTTTGCACTAGATGTACACAGCTTCTACCTTAGTCAATCACCTTGTTCTAATTGATTTCAATACCTACGATCTACAATTTCTCCATCATTTAATAATATATTTCCCAAGGGATCTGCACCGTTACAAAACAGTTCCACTCAACGAATATATATGCCAAGGAGCAAACGACGTCTTAACAGAGAACAAATACAGAGGTGAAGACAATATCATGCATATACAGACAAGAGATACACGGACAGTACATCAAATTCATGTAACAGAGATTTATTTAGAGAATCTCATATAATTCACTACTATACGAGCTTTTTGTATTCTCCAATGAATAGGAAACAAAACGATACTGTTTTTCACTTATTGGGAAATGCGAAAATCCTTTCTTATATAGAATATCATATACCTGATGCCCGAATTTTTTCAAACTTAAAAGCGAACTTGGCTTGGACACATATAATTTCAAACAAAGTTTAATATTTTAAAATGCATAAATTTCTTTGAGTGTTGACGATATTCAGCCAAATTACAAATATTCTATAGGAGCTGACTGCAGGTCTCAGACAAATTCTACGCGAAAAGTTTACCATTTCCAAATTATAAGAAGAATAAATATTCCTGATACAAAATAAGGCTTTCACATCACATAACAACGATGGAAAATGGACACATAACATGGATAACTAAACCGCATTCCATAAAAAGTGAGAAGTAATCCATATTTTCAGATATAGAATTAAACATATCGAATTTACACAGTAAGGCTGTTAAGCGACGAATTCGAAAACCAATAATACTTGTGAGTATTAGGTCATCATATTGCCCTTATAGAGCTTGGTGTGCGTTGATGCTAAGGGACTGGACGATATCGACTCCCAGCTTAACGACACGGAGTAAAATGCTGGAGCATGTTGAGCACTTCACGACCAAGAGGCGTGTATATTGCTCATGAGTCCGCTCCGTCCTCCTTCATGGCTGTGAGACCTGGTCATTGGGAGTAGAAGACATGACAAGATTAGCTGTCTTTGATCACATGTATCTTCGTTCTGTCTCCCACGTTAGGTGGTATAATACAGTAAGCAACATTGAGGTTAGGCTTCAGTAAGGTAAGGAGGAGAAATCAATCGACGAGATTGTGAAGTTACACCAGCTGAGATGGTTAAGGCCAAGTGATACCCATGTCCCTCAATCGCCTTCCTCGACTGGGGATGATAGCTAACATAGTATCAGGTTGGAACAGAGTTAGTGGTGGTCAAACGAAAACATGGCATCAGTCAATGAAACCCACAACAGTTAGTTTAAGCCACGTAGAAAGGTGTAGACTTTCGGGTTGGGGTCCTCGGGACGGTGAAAACCAATGGCTGGAAACGACTGGTGATATGGCTCAAAATTGTTCTTAATGGCGCAGATGCATCCACTCCTTGAGACTTATGATTTCCAATGAAACTATATTGTTCTTCCTTATTAGTATTCCTTTGTCTCACACTTCTGTTTACTGTCTCTAGTATGCATTTCTTCTACTTTCTTCTCCTGTTCTGTGTGCTACATAGAGTGTGGCGACTTGAACTGCCGCATATATGTGCAAATTTCTATGTCGAAAACAGACAGACAGACATTACTAGTGTCTGATGATGATACTATGCAAGTCGATATACAGTCCCGTCAATTGTGTTTAGGTATCACTTAAGCTGTCGTCAAATGAGTGCTGTCATTCTGAGACATCGACATCACTAGTTTTAGTGCTTGACTTTTGCTCGCACAAGCCATGGTTTATTTCATGATTACTGTGCTGTTGCAGGAAGTTGTAGTCTGTTAATATAGTACACGAACTCCAGAAAGTGAATAGCATTTCCAAACGAAACCTGATTTCGGAATGTACATTGCAGTTTAGGATTTAGGACTTTGCACAAATCTGCAGCAGTTCCAGTTACCACACTCTATGTAGCACACAGAACAAGAGAAGAAAGTAGAAGAAATGCATACTAGAGACAGTAAACAGAAGTGTGAGACAAAGGAATACTAATAAGGAAGAACAATATAGTTTCATTGGAAATCATAAGTCTCAAGGAGTGGATGCATCTGCGCCATTAAGAACAATTTTGAGCCATATCACCAGTCGTTTCCAGCCATTGGTTTTCACCGTCCCGAGGACCCCAACCCGAAAGTCTACACCTTTCTACGTGGCTTAAACTAACTGTTGTGGGTTTCATTGACTGATGCCATGTTTTCGTTTGACCACCACTAACTCTGTTCCAACCTGATACTATGTTAGCTATCATCCCCAGTCGAGGAAGGCGATTGAGAGACATGGGTATCACTTGGCCTTAACCATCTCAGCTGGTGTAACTTCACAATCTCGTCGATTGATTTCTCCTCCTTACCTTACTGAAGCCTAACCTCAATGTTGCTTACCGTATTATACCACCTAACGTGGGAGACAGAACGAAGATACATGTGATCAAAGACAGCTAATCTTGTCATGTCTTCTACTCCCAATGACCAGGTCTCACAGCCATGAAGGAGGACGGAGCGGACTCATGAGCAGTACACCCGCCCTTTGGTCGATAGCCAGTCGGATATCATGTCTACGCCAGAGACGGCGTAAACTGGGATATGCGAAACTAGCCCTCTGTGGCCGTGCTGAAATTTCGTCAGAGATCAACCCGTTGGCACTGGATGATAGTACTTCCCTAATAAGTTAAGCGGTCAACGTGCTCTACCACTTCGCTCCCTATTTCTACACTAGGAGTCAGTGTAGTCCAGTCCTGTAACATCATCTTACATTATTTGGCGGGAGCGAATAGCATGCCAAACATTCGTAGATTGCAGCTCAAGGTGTTCAGAAGACTCTGCATTTTGTCAGCGTCCTTGCCTAGAAGAACTATATCGTCTGCATATTCTAAGTCAACGAGACTGTTATTCCCTGGTAGCAAGTCAATCCCCTGAGCCACTGAAGTGAATTAGGGTTAAGTCCATCAGTACATCTATGATGAAGTTGAATAGAAATGGGGATAATGGGGATCCCTGACGCACACAACTAGTCGTCACCACTTCAGGTGACAACTCGCCTTAAGCTCTCATCTGACTGCATGAGTCCGAGTAGAGTGCCTTGATCAGTGCGATGTATTTTCTCGGGATTCCCTTTACGGCTAAGCATCGCCGGAGTACCTCTCGGTCAACAGAATCGAATTCCGCCTTTAGGTCAAGAAATATAATGATTGTTGGACGCCGGTAGGAACGCCTATGTTCTAGAATCTGTCTAAGGGTGAAGATATGAGCGATACACCCTCTTCCTGGTCTAAATCCTGCCTGAGTAATGCTTTAAGTCAATACCCATTTACGATTTACCATGCTAACACCTGCTGAATTTTTTTCCTATTTCTTTATTTAGAGCGACGGCGCTGAGAAGAAATAATAATTTTCTTCTGAAGTCGTTCTGTATGCTTCACAGGAGAACTCAGACTTTCGTCCGATAGCCTGCCACATTTTACTACTTTTCTCTCCCAATAAATCACTCTTGCGAAAAGGATAAAATCCAAAATTGAAAACTAATTCTTACTGTCTTACCATCATCACTGTTATCTGAAGTTTCATCGTCAACACCTGCTGTTTCAAACTCTGAAGACTCGCTTGTATCTTCCTCTTCTTCCTCGTCTTCTGACTCACTTTCAAACCAAGCCTAATGCAAAAAAACAAATACACGGAATAAGTAAAGAGATGTGGTAATGAGGCCCTACTTTTTTCTCAGAATGTCAGGAGTGATTAATAATAACAATAATAAATAATAATACAGAGACGGTTTGATGGGTAAATTAACCCATGAAATTCCAATACGACCTATGAGTGCCTGCAGACTAACATATCTGGGTTACTATTATTTATTCAAACATAAACTTAGTGGATTACGAGCACTAGAAGATGCGCAAAAACGAAGTGACAGTTTGTGCAAGAGCTAGGATATACCCCAGACACCCGGACCGAAACAGGTGGTTGTCTTTAAAGGGCAACTCCCCTCCTCCTTCCGAGCCTTTGACTAGAACTCTGATCCACAAAGCAGCTGAGCTGAGTTCCCACGGTTATCAGTAACCAAAACAGATGAATACTCCATTCTATCCGTTCAGATTCTGGAATCCATAGATTCGGAATCAGGTTTTCCAGCTCCTCTATGTAGATATGGATATCCACCAGTTCAGTGTTAAGTACCAGAATTTTACATTCTCTCTTTCACTTTTGTGAGGAACACCTCCCACAGCACGAAGGCAGTGAATTCGACTTACCTGGTAGAAAGTATGGACACATGGCCACTTGAGAGCATTTCTACAGGAAGACAGAAGTCTACCCATACTCGGTTGCACCAAGTTATTTAAGGGGGTTTGTGTTACTAAACTAAAGCTTTATGTGTATAATCTACAAGAACCATAGCATACTTAACAAAAATAAAACCATAGGATAAATAAGAGCAAAGCACACTTCAGACCTCATTGATTGTTTTGCATATTTACCGTGAGAAGCACCACCCAGAGTTACAGGTTGGTTTCAGTTTTCCTGTAAAATAGTATGACCCACAAAAAAAACAATTCACCATCAAGATTTTTTGATAACCACCTTCAGGAGGAGGAATAATACAGGGTCTCACAAACTCTAGGTAGGTTGATAACAATCCCAGACAACCAACGACAGGAGATAAGCATTTAATTCAAAATGCTTATATTAATAGTTACAGACATGAAGATAAAGCAAGAAAAGAAACAGAAACGGATGATTGTGGGAAAACTGTAGTCCTACCATGTAAGGTACATCAGACACAATTCCAAAGAGCACAAAATGAATCTAATTAAACAAAGTCAACCAATTAAAAGACAGATATAACGTAGTGTACAAAGTATCTTGTGCTGACTGCCTAGTTAACTTTGTAAGCTAAACACCTATATAACTCAATAAGAATGCACAGTAAACCCACAGGAACAGAAGAGCACTAGAGTTTAAAAAAGAGTTCATATGTGGGATGAGAAAAATACTTAATGAGTCGGCATCTGTATTTTGAAGTTCAACATGGAAAGGTGGAAAGGAAGATAAATGATAAAACCTAAATTTACAAATGACACCCCAAACACATGCAACTACGGTGACTCAATAATACTTCCAATACTATGGAAAAATTCCGGATACAAAATTAAATACATAATATGAACACTGTATAGATGATTATTAGTAAACGTATGGAAAGAAAATTGCAACAACTAGTGTAACTACAAGTGATAATTTCGCCCGACATAATACGGAAATTTAACACTTATCATTGTGTGCAAACAACACTAAATACAAATTAAAATAAAATTATGATAAGACCTAACGATTCAAGCATTGATGTATATATATATATATATATATATATATGATTAGTAACCTAGCGAGCAGATGGCAACAACTCAGTTGATAGAGGAAAGACAGCATGTACAATGAAGATTCACCTGTCAGAAACTCACAGATATCATCAGTGAAAATCAAAGGACGTAGCTAACTAAATCGCAGAGAAATAATGTCATGTTTAATTACACATATTATAAGAGTATTTAACGGCCACTCAGCAAAACGTTTTCTAAACCAAATCCAATAGAAATAAATGAACAACGGTGGGAATCAAACAAACGTTGATGAACTTAAGCATTACATATACGGTATGGTTGCCTGAAGGTTAGGATAAAATTTCGAAAGATAAACCCAATACTACAAAATTACTAGTATCAAAATTCCACAAAACCATGTAAAAACACAAACACGGTACACTATCAACACCAAAGGATACGCTATTCAGAATAATCGAGCAACAATGCAAGAAAAAATAATAGTTAAGCAAAAACGGAATGAAATGACTGAGCATATTTAACAAGTACAGTCAGAGGAGCATCCATTATTTCACATTTACTTAGAAAGTTAAGAGGGAAAACTACAACATATTCGCCACTGATCGTGAATTTAAAATATCTGACAATATATCGCAATTCTCACCATCATTTGATGAGTCGTGACTTACCGATCAAGACTAATTCAACAGAACTATTCTTTATGTATGAATACCACCTCATGGCTATGACATTTCATTTTTTTTCAACCAGGTTAACAAACAATGGATAGATATAGGTCACCAAAGCACATTCCTTTCACAACATCACTTCAGAGCTGTGCATCTACATAGTATTCTAGAACGCCATGTAAACGATTATATAGGTCAGTTGTTATTATCAGTTGGCAACAAAGTTCTTCGAAGAGGATTACCGACAACAGTTCCAGGAACATTCATGGTCGCATCTCTGCCTCAACTTCTTTAAGCAACAGCTTAATAACCAAAACGTCAATAACAATGACCCACTAGCAACAATGCTCTGCACTTAAATGCTTTAAAACCTCGCCTAGTTTTTGAGCCAGTAGCAAGCCCGAGAAGAGGAAGGGATAGCCATGGGAAATCAATGTAATCGCTACAGAAACTTCAAAGCACACGAAAAGTATATTTTAAAAAGTTATTCTTCTCTGGCAGCAAAAAATAGACGAAATGACCCCGGCTAGTGCAAGCCTTCGAGAAGCCAATCGGTTGATGTGTCACCTCTCGATGAAAGAACAAATAAGGGGGAGGTTGAATAATCGTATGATGTAAGAAGGTGGGAAGGCTACCCGGACTGTCGAAGAAATGTGATGTTGAATACGAATGTTAAAAATCTGTGACAGCGGGTAGAATGGCAGTGCACTCTTCAACTTGTAAACTGGAGAGATAGTAATCTACTCCAACCACTCATATAACAACCACGAGGATATTGAAGGAGTGGCCACCACGATGTTACCAACAAAAATCGAAACCATATTATGCAGTGCGGAAGAATCTCCACACGGATAATGACAGCAAGATCTAACTCAAAAGGAACGAAGGTTACAGTTATCCAATGCTACGCGCTTACAAACAACCCATAACAAGAGAAGGAAGATTTCTGTTGGCAACAGCAGATAGTAATGGATACGACACCAATATGACCATACGAAAATTCTAACGGGCGAAATGAATGTTAGACCGGAAGCAGAAAACATAAAATACGTCATCATCGGTCAACAGACACTCGGAGAAATGAATAAAAACGGTGAACTCTTCACAGACTTCTGCTCCTCCAGTGATTCTGTGAGTGAAAGCAGCGTGTACAATCATAAGTAAATGGACAAGGCTACATGGGTTCCTTCAAAACTCAGACAAACTTCATCTCAATCCCAAGAAAGTGGATACACAGTCTGTTGGACACGAAGTCGAGCACAAGTGGTCTCAGACCATCACCTAGTGCGAGGAACGTTCAAGGTAAAGCTGAAAGCCCTCAAAACAACAGGAGACAGACCGAAATTTAAGTCAAAACACTCAGAAACAGAAAGACTAAACTGCAAATGACACCTTCACTGCACCCATCAGAGTAAAGTCCGAGACACCAAGTAGCATCAGAGAGGAAACCTGTGTGGAAGAACGTTGGAACTGTCCGAAAGTGCTGCTCAAGGGAGCGTGTACAACCGTTTCAGGAAGAAAGAAGAGGCTAGACAAGGAATGGCGCTCTACGGACACCTGGAAGCTAACAGAGAAGAGGAGGATGGTGAAACAGAAGATGAACCAATGCAAAGATGGACAGCAGAAGGAGAAGCTGAGTTCAATGAATATCGCACTGAATAAAGAAGTGCAGGAGAGACAAAAGACAATTCTACGACACACTGACAACTGAAGCAAAACAGGTCAAGCCACAGGTAAGAGACCTCAGAACACTATATCAGATAACCAGATTATTATCCGGGAGGAAATCAACTCAGATGGAACCAATAAAAGACGGTCAATGGAACCTAACTGTCTGAGACCAGAGACAAACAAAACATTCGGCTGATCACTTCAACAGACTCGTCAACCGACTATCACCTGAAACCTGTCCAGAAATATCAATACCAGGAGGCACAGAACTGCCAGTGGACACCAATCCTCCAACGAAAACACAAGTCTCGAGTGCAATGAAGCTACTGAAGTCCGGGAAGGCAGCAGAACCGAACGGGATTCCTCCAGAAACACTGAAAACTGATTTAGAAGTCACAGCGGCTATCCTAACATCACTGTTGCAAAAAGTTTGGAAGGCAGGAAACGTACCTATTGACTGAAAGAAAGGCTACCTCATCGAACTGCCAAAAAAGGCGGAGTCAGGCCCTCACAAGAACCAATACGGAATTATGCTCTTGTTTACATTAAGCAAAATTTGGAACAAAATATTTAGAGCGAACAATTGTTTTCAATAAATTCTTCTTCAGGCTCTACAATTATAAATCCATTAATGTAAGCATACAATAGTTAGTAAAGGCGAATTAGAATCATATCAGAAAGTGTATTGTGGAACAAGTATAAGATGGGATGAAACAATAGTCATATAGTTTTTTTAATATGCATGGTCAATAACAACGTGGGACAGAATGAGATGAAATAATTTAATTTAATGATGTATATATATATATATATATAGTTAACAGAAAATACAGGTTTCAAGAGTGAGTGTAATCAGAATGTGTGAGGCAAAATGAAAATAAACCAACGAATGGGGCGGTCTAGACTTGAGTTCAAGGTTGAAAATAACAACAATAAGAATGATTGTAAAATAATAACGATGATATGGTGTAAAATTAAAATTAAATGTACTATTGGTGAATGATTGTCAAATAATAATAATGAATATAATGAAGTGGAATGAACAGGATTTTGTAAATACGATAACAAGTTAGAAAAGCACTATTTAAACCTAAGGTAATAAAATCATAAGAAAGGTCATGAAATCATAAAAGTCGAAAATGAACGTTTGTCAATGAAACAGAGGAATAGAAGAAGGAAAAGAAAAGAAAATTGTGAAAGGAATTTATAGTGTTAATGGAAGATTTGTTGGCTTTATTGTAGGCCAAGGTAAACATAGAGATTGAACATACTTCTTCTGTATGCAGAGGGATGGTCTTCTGGTATTAATTGCAACTGCTTCAGATACTGATAGAAGACGTAGTCGAGCTCCCCTAGATAAATTACTAGGGACGCGGTAAATAACTGAGAACGCTTGGTCAAGTTTTATCGGGTGTCCAGTATCTACCAAGTGGGCTAAGACTGCACTATTTATGCCTTTGGTTACTCCTTCACTCAACCGTACAGGTACATGTTCACGTGCGCGCATGGATAAAGCCCTCTGAGTACGGCCAATATAACTAGCTCCACATGAGCAGTTGAATTCGTAGATGCACATTGATGAGGCCATCTTTGGTAATTTATCCTTTACTTGCTGTGTGAGTACTGGTTTGGTTGAGAAGTTTAGTACCAATTTAGCTGCGGGAAATGTTCTATCTATTGCTCTATCGAGTCGACACTTTAGAATGTCAGCTGCAATTTCCCCTTTGTAACTTAACTTAAGATACAAAGGTTTCTTGTCTACGGTATCCACCTTTACCCTGTCTATAGGTATTGACATATACTTTTTTAGGAAGCTCTGTGGATATCCATTTTCTTGCAGTGTGAGTTTTAGTTTATGCATTTCTTCCTTAATGCATTCCTCTGAGCATATTCGTTTTATTCTGTAGCTAAGACACTTAACTAAGTTTCTTTTATGCTGAATCGGTGTGAAACTATGGAAATGGGTGTACTGACCCGTCCAAGTTTTCTTTCTAAATAATTTCCTTTGTAGATATCCGTCTGTCTTCATGGTAAGTAGGACGTCTAGGAAAGGTAAACTGTTATTGTCTTCTTCTTCACATGTAAACTGAATAGTTGGGTGGACACTATTAACGGTGTTCAGAAGCTCTTGCTTATTAAGATTTCTATTACAAACGATAAACGTATCATCTACGTATCGACAATAATAGTCAAGCCCTTTAATCGTGTCTTTGAGTGGACCATTTTCAAGCTTTGCCAGGAAAATATCCGCTAGCAAAGGGCCCAAAGCTGATCCCATGGCTACCCCATCAACTTGTCTATAAAAACCATTATTGAACATAAACTGAACATTCATAGTGCATTTCAATAATAATTCTTTGACCTTTTCGGGTGGGATTCCTAAATCTATTTTCTTTTCTATCAGCTGGTCACATATGTAGTTGACTGTTTCAAGCAGTGGGACGTTGGTGAATAATGATGCTACATCCAGTGACATCATTTTCTTTCCCTCTACATTCAAGCTTTTGGTAGTTTCCACAAAGCTGAATACGTCTTTTACACTGAATTTCACTACTTCGCGATGTAGTGGTTCTAGTGCATTTACCAACCACTTAGCTGTGGAATGATAAGGGGATTGGCACATATCTAGGATGGGACGCAGTGGTACTCCCGGCATAATACACAATACACTTTCTGATATGATTCTAATTCGCCTTTACTGGCTATTGTATGCTTACATTAATGGATTTATAATTGTAGAGCCTGAAGAAGAATTTATTGAAAACAATTGTTCGCTCTAAATATTTTGTTCTGAATAAATTATGGGAATATTTAATTTACTGAAATCTAGTGAGCATCCCGTAGCTCTAAAGGCACTTAATGAGTACCTGAAGTATAGTGCTAGGCTCACAGAAGCGAAAACGCATATGGAATTTATTCGAAATTGTATTGTGAACAACAGGTATCCTAAATTATATTCAAAATCCCTTCGTCGATGCAAAACACGACCGAATCAGAAGTCACTAAAGCGATTCGCCGTTAATCAAATCGAATCACTTCAAGTTTATATATCTGAACTAGAGAGAAATATTTCTCAAAGACTTTACGCCGTCGATGAACTTCCTCAAAACCTGAAGGATTTATTTATTAACTACGTTAATGAAGTTCTAAAAACTCGAGAAAGCAAGAAATTGATATTATTAACCAAAGGACTAGATACAGAAACGACTGAAACTCATTTTCCAATTGACTATAACCGGTACGTTTTCAATTTTTCCTCTGTATGCTTAGATAAGACACAGCTTGAAGCCTTATCTCTCGGTTTAAAATTCTGTGACAGACGTAATCAGGTTGATCATTTAGAGACTGATGTCCAATTTGAAAACCTATTTGCCCAGACAAGCGACCTAACTCCTACGTCCAAGTATGAGCTAGAAAGATTTAAAAGTACCCTAATCGATTCCTGCTACCAGTTTAAGAACAGCAAACATCCCGCCAACAGTCTACTTACAAAGAAACACCGAGAGGCATTACGTGACCTCAAAAAGAACGAAAATCTGATAATAACTAGACCTGATAAAGGATCTGGCACAGTTATCATGAACAAGAGTGATTATTTAGACAAAATGAATATCATTCTAAACGACCATACGAAATTTCAAAAGCTAAGCAGTTGTAAAGACACAACGGAGGCAACCGAACGCCAAATGGCCAAGACACTAAAATCATTAGTTGAGAGTAATCTGATTCCTAAAGAAACACTCGACGAATTGAAACCCTCAGGTACGCACACACCAAGACTTTATGGTTTACCGAAAGTCCATAAGCCGGGAGTACCACTACGTCCCATCTTAGATATGTGCCAATCCCCTTATCATTCTACAGCTAAGTGGTTGGTAAAGGCACTAGAACCACTACATCGCGAAGTAGTGAAATTCAGTGTAAAAGACGTATTCAGCTTTGTGGAAACTACCAAAAGCTTGAATGTAAAGGGAAAGAAAATGATGTCACTGGATGTAGCATCATTATTCACCAATGTCCCACTGCTTGAAACAGTCAACTACATATGTGACCAGCTGATAGAAAAGAAAATAGATGTAGGAATCCCACCCGAAAAGGTCAAAGAATTATTATTGAAGTGCACTATGAATGTTCAGTTTATGTTCAATAATGGTTTTTATAGACAAGTTGATGGGGTAGCCATGGGATCACCTTTGGGCCCTTTGCTAGCGGATATTTTCCTGGCAAAGCTTGAAAATGGTCCACTCAAAGACACGATTAAAGGGTTTGACTATTATTGTCGATACGTAGATGATACGTTTATCGTTTGTAATAGAAATCTTAATAAACAAGAGCTTCTGAATACCGTTAATAGTGTTCACCCAACTATTCAGTTTACATGTGAAGAAGAAGACAATAACAGTTTACCTTTCCTAGACGTCCTACTTACCATGAAGACAGACGGATATCTACAAAGGAAATTATTTAGAAAGAAAACTTGGACGGGTCAGTACACCCATTTCCATAGTTTCACACCGATTCAGCATAAAAGAAACTTAGTTAAGTGTCTTAGCTACAGAATAAAACGAATATGCTCAGAGGAATGCATTAAGGAAGAAATGCATAAACTAAAACTCACACTGCAAGAAAATGGATATCCACAGAGCTTCCTAAAAAAGTATATGTCAATACCTATAGACAGGGTAAAGGTGGATACCGTAGACAAGAAACCTTTGTATCTTAAGTTAAGTTACAAAGGGGAAATTGCAGCTGACATTCTAAAGTGTCGACTCAATAGAGCAATAGATAGAACATTTCCCGCAGCTAAATTGGTACTAAACTTCTCAACTAAACCAGTACTCACACAGCAAGTAAAGGATAAATTACCAAAGATGGCCTCATCAATGTGCATCTACGAATTCAACTGCTCATGTGGAGCTAGTTATATTGGCCGTACTCAGAGGGCTTTATCCATGCGCGCACGTGAACATGTACCTGTATGGTTGAGTAAAGGAGTAACCAAAGGCATAAATAGTGCAGTCTTAGCCCACTTGGTAGATACTGGACACCCGATAAAACTTGACCAAGCGTTCTCAGTTATTTACCGCGTTCCTAGTAATTTATCTAGAGGAGCTCGACTACGTCTTCTATCAGTAGCTGAAGCAGTTGCAATTAATACCAGAAGACCATCCCTCTGCATACAGAAGAAGTATGTTCAACCTCTATGTTTACCTTGGCCTACAATAAAGCCAACAAATCCTCCATTAACACTATAAATTCCTTTCGCGATTTTCTTTTCTTTTCCTTCTTCTATTCCTCTGTTTCATTGACAAACGTTCATTTTCGACTTTTATGATTTCATGACCTTTCTTATGATTTTATTACCTTAGGTTTAAATAGTGCTTTTCTAACTTACTATCGTATTTACAAAATCCTGTTCATTCCACTTCATTATATTCATTATTATTATTTGACAATCATTCACCAATAGTACATTTAATTTTAATTTTACACCATATCATCGTTATTATTTTACAATCATTCTTATTGTTGTTATTTTCAACCTTGAACTTAAGTCTAGACCGCCCCATTCGTTGGTTTATTTTCATATTGCCTCACACACCCTGATTACACTCACTCTTGAAACCTGTATTTTCTGTTAACTATATATATATATATATACACATCATTAAATTAAATTATTTCATCTCATTCTGTCCCATGTTGTTATTGACCATGCATATTAAAAAAACTATATGACTATTGTTTCATCCCATCTTATACTTGTTCCACAATACACTTTCTGATATGATTCTAATTCGCCTTTACTGGCTATTGTATGCTTACATTAATGGATTTATAATTGTAGAGCCTGAAGAAGAATTTATTGAAAACAATTGTTCGCTCTAAATATTTTGTTCGAAATAAATTATGGGAATATTTGATTTAGGAAAGTATTATGTCTTGTCATCCTGGAGAGACTAAGAGAAGCTCTGGACTCGAAAATCCATCCAGAACTAACTGAATTCAGAAAAATCTAATCGTGTGCGGATCAAATAACAACCCAATGCATTATCATTCGACAGAACACAGAATGACAGTAAAACCTCTACCTCAACTTCACCGCCTTTGAAAAGACTTTCAACATCGTTGACCGAGAGGTATTTCAACACTACGGAGTGCCCAAAACTTTGATCAACCTCATTCAACTGGAATATGACAATCCCGCGTGTCAGGTAATCTATAACGGAAAGCTCAGAGGAACAATTGAAGTGGAGACAGGAGGAAGACAGTCCTGTCTACTATCACCAACGGTATTCCTAGTTCTGGTGCACTGGACTGTGTGGGAGACTGTGGGGAGAGAGAAGATGGGAATACGCTGGACTGATAGGAAGACTCTAGAACATCTAGATTTCAAGGGTGATTTATGTACAATCTCACACAAGCTCGAAGACCTACGAAAAACCTACAAAAACCAACAAACTGGTAGAAGATGCTGGCAACGAAGAAAGGACTTCAAGTGAACGGAGGTAATGAAAATAACCAACCAATGACAAAAACCAGCACATATTACCAACAACAGAAAAAAATTTGAAAGAGGTTACTTCCTTCACTTATCTGGGAGCATCGTTTCAGCTACGGGTGCAACCGACGGGGATGTCAAAACCAAAATCGGAAGGCAAGACAGACGTTCATCACTCTGAAATCAGTCTGGAAATCTTCTGACTCAGAATAGAAGACAAAATTCGGATTTTCAACATTAATATTAAATCAGTTAGTTTTTCCATATGGGTCAGAAAATTAGCTCGTCACGGGAAGTATTTTCAACAGCAAGCTGACGACTTTTATCAACAGCTGTCTTAACCCGATGCTGAGGACCAAATGGTCGGCCGGCCGGGAAGAATTAGCAATAAGAAACTCTGGCAACGAACAAACCTATCGGTCAAAGAATATTTCAAAGAAAATGGAGACGGATCCGACAAATGCCGAGGAGACTGCCGAATGACATCGCGCGCCAGGCCATTGCTCGTGTGGAAACTGAACAGAGGACAAGGATTCGGGAGTACAAGGGCGACGTGGGGGAGATGAGGGACTACGGTCAATCACAGCCACAGCTAAAGAAAGTGGCGAATAATAGGAAAAGGTGGAGTTGTGCTGTCAAAGCCTTGTGTCCCACTCTGAAACTTAGGGAAAGATAACAAAGGTGATAATAATAGAATGTTGGTCTGCAGACGGGATGTCCAGAACGCAAACGCTCACATTCAAGATAATTATCTCTAACTTGAGCAACAGCCAAATAGCCTATCAAAAGTTGTCTTCAGGAGTTATGACAACACCTTGCCCATCTGGGATATGGATGACCACCAATTTTGTATAATTTCACTGATGGTTGTGACTCCTGTCGACATCTTGGAGATGAGAGACCAAGGTCATTCGTTGGGACAGCTAAAGAGGACCGCGAAGAATAGGTGAGATGAGCTGTTCCACTCTGATACGAAAGGAACAATAATAATGATATAATATATACGCTTTAAATCATATAATATATATTGAATGTCATTTTTAAAGCTACATGTCAAAAGCCACCTCAACGCCACCCTGTGTGGAACGGCGAGGAATGGCTTTAGAAATGCTGTCTTTCTTATCTAAATAGTGACATCATACAGTATATATGCTTTAAGTTCATATGAGATGAAAAGTCAACAGATACAGATACCTAGTACTTAAATCATCACAAAAAATACTAATAAATTACTTGTGTTTCCTGAGATCCTGGATACAAACACTCCCACGAAATAGGATGATTCACATCCAGTTTGTAAAAATCATCCAAAGTAACTTTTCTGTCTCCAACTTCGAAAACTCCACCATATAAGTACAGATTAGAACCAACCAAAGCCAGTCCTGCACTAGCCCTGGGTGACGGACATATGCACGTGGAGGCACTTCCTCTAGGTAGTTTAACACTAGCTTCTCCAACAGCCACTTCGACTAATTTTCTTGATAATGAATCGAGCGGAGTGGAATTGGCAGATTCATTTGGATATTCCAGACGTTCAGCTAAAGATTTAACCACATCGAATTTACACAATGAGGCTGTTAAGCAATGAATTCGAAAAGTAACAATGTTTGTGAGTACCATGTTATTATACTGCCCTTATAGAGCTTGGTGTTAATGAAACTGTGAATTAAATACGCATTCAGTTAAGTACTCAAAATCCCAATGTACATTCCGAATTCAGGTTTTGTTTAGAAATACTATTCTCTGTACAAGCTCATGCCCTTCTGGAGTTCGTGTACTATATTAACAGACTACAACTTCCTGCAACAGCACAGTAATCATGAAATAAATCATAGCTTGTGTGAGCAAAAGTCAAACACTAAAACTAATGATGTCGATGTCTCAGAATGACAGCACTCATTTGACGACAGCTTAAGTGATACCTAAACACAATTGACGGGACTATATAATGACTTGCATAGTATCATCATTTGGTACTAGTATTCCCCTTCTAACGCACAACTCGTTGCTAGAATGACACCACCTAATGCGCTATGCTACATAAAACTTTCAGGAATAGCTACTCCCAGCAGCTCACTTCTAATAGACATTGCATTAAAACATACATATGAATACATACCTCAGGTGCCACTGACATTTTTGTTGTTAGTTACGCGTAACCTATTCTACATGAATTTAGAACAGAGGAGCGCTGAAGAGGCGAATTAAAGGATTTTTGAGAAAGGACATAAATCATGAATGGAGGACAAGGGGAGCACAATACAGAGAATATTTGCAAATGAAGACTTCAATTTATTGTACCATTATTTCTATGCGTCAGGAATCCAGAGGTGGAATGCTAGCCAGCTACGCACGTGGTCAGAATTCTCCTCGCGGCCGACGCACTTCTACATCCTCAATGGTTTACTAACCAACAGTACGTCCAGGAAAGAAAAAAGTTTGGTATCAGCCAACTAATTCCGCTCCATAAAAGGGAGTAACAACACTGCTACTAAAATTTCAAAACTTGAAGCCTTATGTTTCACCTGGAAAGAAAAGATACGATAGCCGTATTATGCCTTATCTGTACATCAAACCGCCCATAATAAATAGTACATGCTGAATTTTTCGACCAACTATAAAATTTTCCCATTTATAAAATTAAATGCGTAAGTTCTAACCTGAATGCTCAGCTTTTTCTACACAAAGACTGAATGTACGCCACTTGGCTTTCTCTAAATCCAACAGAAACAAATCATTATGGAAATAGCTGTTCATTTTCTCTCCATCTTCACTTTCAACATCATGTACACCACCGAATATGAAAGCACGATTGCCACCAATATGAACACCACTCATGGAGATACGAGGAGGCTTGGGCGCGTGCCAGAAGATCTAATAACGGAGCAGGCAACCGGAGAATTTCCTATAGAGGGGAAGTTGCATAAACAAAACACGTCAGATGATATAACACTTGTGTTATAACGTAGAGCAAGAGCCACACTTACTTTCAAACGTAAGTCTGACTACATCGGAGTGAACTATGCCTTTCTCTTGATCCCGAGTAATGGCAGACTTACTGTAACCTCCAACGATGAACATGTACTTTTGATTAGCTCCGGCAAAGAACAAAGAAGCTGAGCGAGGACTTGGTGCACTTCCACTTAGTGCGAGACGCGTCCATTGTAAGACGGTCAAATCAAACTGCCACAAATCATCAAAATAAGTTGTTTTACTGAACTCATTAATACAAAAGAAACTAACCTTCCAGTATCACTGAAACCACCAAATAGTAAAATTTTATTTCCGCAAGTAATCATACGATGTCCGCTTCTTGCACATGGTCCAAATGAGCTGAGAAAAGTTATTATTCAGGATTCATAACAAACTTTATTAGCTCCCATTTTTGAGATCGTAAGCGAAGACACCACAAATCACTGTAATGATAAAATCTGGTTTGAGACGGTGATATGAACTCTCCGCCATATATCCAAATGCTCGAAGGGGTGGATTCAGTTTTTACGTACACCGCCTTTAATACTATATTGAAATAAAACTATCTAACCTGATGGCCTGATCGTGGTGTTGGGCAGTTAGGGCTGTCCAACTTGAGCCACTGGTTGACTTTACATTGATAAATTAGAAGATCGGAAAACATTTTAACCTAGATAATATCAAACGAAATTCAGGAACAACCCTTCGTCCATCAAAGAATTCACCACCAAACATAATCAACTCTTCACTATCTGGGCATGAAACTAAAGAAAAATGAGACCTTTACGTTAACTAAGGAGAGGAAGGCTAAAACCTTGGAGTAGGAGCAGATATTGCGACCAGCGTTGTTGTCGTGATTTTTTTCTGCTGATCTCTGAAACTTTGGATTAAATCCTCGAGTGAAGACTCTCCGGACTGCCTCTCGACCTTCTTAAGTCTCAGTTCCAACTTTCTTTGTGATTTCTTGCTATTTTCAGCTTTATTCCCCTTAGGTTTATCCTTCTTTCCCATATTTGTTAATAAAGATGGTTTGAGGCGGCTTGGTTAATATCCAGTGGATCTTTAGAGATTATCTCGTTAAGAGACTAGTAGAATCTATAAGAGAACAAGAGAAACGTAAGTGAGAGCAAGTACAGTCTTGAGAGATGTGACAGTAGCCTCAGTTTATGTGTACTCTGATTATTTGGCAATTATTCAGACCGGACGTCAAAGGCATGAACGCATTTGTAAGGAATATCCTGATGAGACATGCTCCGTGTAACCTGGCATTTTCTTCGGGCGCACTGCAGAAATCTTCGGGCGTAAAACTTCAGGGGCTTTGCAGAAAGTGGCACAGTTGTCCGCAGTCTACGGCAAAGTATCTGCCGTATGCCCAAAGTCAATACTAGATGGGATGTATGTCGCATTTTGCCTAGGTTACTAGTTACAGCAGCTCCCTGGGTTTTATTAGTAAATTATAATTTCCGATACTTTCATAACACCAATTAACAATTAGGCTGATGAGCTACTTCTGAAAATGCGTAGAAGGAGAGCACGGTGCTGAATCAGTGCCAGTCATGATGATAAACCAGCGCACAGTTCCAGTTTAAGCAAATAATCCGTAACTAATCTGCCATTGTTTGATCAATGGCAGAACAATTAAGGAATTTACTTACTAATGAGTGTTACTATATTAGCATAGTATACGTGAATTGGCTCAACGATTGCAGGTTTGCCATCATCCTTAACTACCAACACAATAACTGGGAAATTCAGGCTAAAAACATACGCTTATTAGTAGCAACCAGTGACAAAACTGACCTACAGACTGCAAAATGAGGAAAACACTCAAAAAAACTTTTAAAATAAAATGGAAAACGAATTCACGAAAATATATAACCAGCAGACGCAGGAACCCATCATGACCTTGAAAGTGACTACAGACTTTCACACCACAGGCAGGAAACGTACCGCATTAGCTCATTGTGGCCGCCTATCCTTCTATATTTAGATTCAGGTTTTCCCATTTATCCTGCATTTATTCACAACTCACCTTGATGCTCATTGTTCACAAATGTTGCGTTCCACCTCATTTTTGTTTCCGTTGCTGTTAAAACTTCTAATTTCGTGTGTTTCGAAAGTTTTTACAACAAGGGCAGTGCATTCATTTCATTACAATTGTTTCACACGTTCTTTTCATGCCTGGTTGGAATGATCCAGTTGTTTTTCAGCTATTAATGAAGTACTTCTGCGTAGAAGTTTTGGAAAATATGCACTTGAACGCGTTTAGCTAACAAAAGCTGTTGTTTTTAGTTCATTTGCTGGTCGTCGTTATTGTTTCTTGCTCAATTGATTTATTAGTATGTAGAAATCTGGAAAAAACGATCTCTTTCACATGCATGTCTACAGCTTGCAGCAATCTACGAGCCAATCTGGTGAGGAGAATACGATCAAGTTTGATATTGGCAAGGTTTACGAAGAGCATATTAAACCTGGAGATTTCAGAACGTGGTTTGAAGTTGAAAAAGCTTTGAAGCTTTTCGAGAAGCTGAGCATACCATCAGTGTATATTATCAGTTAAAGAATCAGGTATATTGTCAGAGAATCTAAATCAAACAAGGTTGAGTCACATGACAAGTGTGAATCTGTTGTGCCTGTATGTAGTTTTGCAACTGAAAGAAACTTGAAAGCAATGAGAAACGCCTGAATGGTTAGTGTTACCTATGTTCATTAATTCCCAATGTACCAGATCCAAATACACGAACTAAGACCTCCTGCAGCAGAGACAGTGTTAGCAGCCATTCACTGTGTCGCAAAAACCATTTCAAAAGCGCATAACATGGTGATCTGATGAGTGTACGAACCATCCTAGTTAAAGGAAGACTTTAATTAGAAAGAATAACGTTCCGGGTTTGGGCTACAACACGCTGAGGAGCTGATTATTATTCCGGGTGAGAATATTGGCTGAATACAGATTGCTTGCTTCATTTCTAATAATGAAATTCCTATTTTGTGGATGTTTGTGATTCCTCCGTGGCTATAAATACGAGTGCCCATGATCTTTGAAAAAACTAAATAAATTTTCCTAAGACCATTGATTTTCCTTTTCTTGGCGAAACATCTGTTAATACAATTAGAAGATTAGGTAGCAAAGTGGGATTTTCTGTCATTCAGAATCGCAGTCGTCGTGTTTCGGATTAATATCGCGCTTGTAACTGTTATAACCCTATGGATCTAGGTTTCCGCTCATGGTACATTATTATATCTAGAAGTCATAAGCACACCGTCTTCGGTAAATTTATTCTTACTTTTTAAGTGACTTCAAATAGTGAGTCATTTGAGGTGATAGGATGAATACCTCTAAACGCTTTCGTGGAGACTAGGATATATTCATTCTTTTTACTAGGAGACGATGCTTTTGCCAAAAAGGTTCCCAGGATGTCCGCTTTTACTTTGAACTTCAAAGATAATGTTAAGTTGCTCACTAAGTTAGTAGCTATGGGAGATTATCTTCCGCGTTAACCACTTTAAGGTAACTACGTAGCTTTAAGTAATGTGTCATAGAATGAAACAGCGCAGGTTAATTGTGTCCAAATATATTAAACGTCGTATAACTGGTCAGATCGTAGCTCCTACATACTAGTTAGTCTTATAAATAATGAATGCACCGTACAAACGTTTAATTTGATTTGCACACCTAGCTCATAAGCATTATACCTGCATGTGGTATACATTTAAGGCTGATACGCTGTATGATGAGTTCTGCGAAACACGGTTGCATCATGATTAAAGCAAGAAAAACAGGTCAAGTATAGGTAAGATGCACGAACTGACAAACTGTAAGAGGAGCGGATGAGTTATGCTTGAGTGCCTTAACTCCTTAATGTGAACAGTCAGACGAAATATTATTTTAGAAATCGCTGAGACATGGGAAGACCAGGATTGGTCAGAAGAAAGAATTAATCCAAGATACCTAACGCCAGACTTGATTTCTGTATCACTATCATCAATTATACAACGGTAATGAGAATTGACAGATTCATTTAACTTTCTTTTACATCTAAAACTGAAATGAACTGCCTGACATTTGGAAGGATTTAGTTTAAGACCGTTAGAAGAAGACCATTTGCTAATTCCTGATAGGAGGCTGTTCATTTCAGTACTGTCTAGCTAAGAGTTGACAGACACTGAAATAGTTAGATCATCGGCATACGTGACAAAGTAGATATTAAAACACTGCAGTTGTTGATCATAGAAATGATGGATATAAGATAACATCACATGATTCCACAGCATATCAGAAATAAATCAAAATCGTTCCTCAGCTCATCGTCAAGTAGACAGTCTATTCAATAATGCCACTGCGTATTAACTGATTAATGAAGTGGCTATCAGCCCTAATTTACTTGTACTACATACTTGCCGTTTAGCAGTATACAGACTTGCAATTGGCTAAATAAGGCGACTTTAGCGTAACGAACATTACAAAATTGTTATTCGACTTGATAAATGCTACTTAGTATTTGCAATGTACTACTGTATAGAAACAGACGCGAAATCCTATGAATGATTAAATTAACAGTCTCACAATACTATAGTAAATATTCATTCCACTAAGCTTAAAATGCATTAATCAGAATTCACATATTACGAAAGCTCATAGTATAGCAACGCACTGACGACGTTCAGAAGAAGTTGAAATAAAGAGTATATTAAACCTTTTCTTAGTTTACAAGAGAACATTTTGATGAAGGGCCCTAGCGTTAGTTTGACAGATTGACATTTCCACTGATTTCACATTCCATAACCTCCAAATACCTAAAATATGAAGCACAACACGAATTTATGAAAGATAATTTTATATACTAGTATACACTGCTTATATTAATACTAATTAAAGTTCTCATACAAATAAAAGTATTTGTAGTCTACAGCTGGTGTCAGCCACGTCTCGTAAACTGTTAATGCCCAGCTCTTGCTACGCTCGGGCTCACGCTGTCCCGTGAAGATTCTCAGAAACTCTTAGTAATAACGGACGCAAAAACAAAAAGACCGACTGGCCACTCGAGAATTCTTTATTGTAACACCAACATATAAAAATAATGTTTTTACTAGGGTCTGTGAACAAATATTACAATAATAAATCACAATATTACTTCTGACGGTTTATTACTGACTTCTTTCTGAACAGCGACCGATGAAACGATGACTGTCGTATTGATGCCTCCGCGAAAATTGGGGAAGTTGATTTTGAGCAAACAACAATGAATTGATCGTTCAATCTTCAACTCCATTGACACTCCCCGCCAGGTAAAGTGATCCATCCCTTTTTTCTTCATGACCAATAAACGTTGACTTGGATACCATTGCGAGAACCTGGGTCACATGGACAGAGCTGAAATGGAAAACAAACAGAAAAGCCAACACACCACAAGGATACTCACCGCACAATCTCACACATCAATGACGACCTGTGCCTTCCAGTCAAAAGCATCCTCTTGACATCTTGCAACCCAATCGCCACTTGCTAGAATGACTCTTGCAGAATGCAACGTGACCATGGCAGCACATCTTATCTACTCACTACCAATTACCACTGCAATCACTTGTCACTCATTCTGCCTCAATTCTAGTAACGATGATGTATGCGAGCCTCAGTCGTTTTTACTCTTTCTCCCCGGTGTGTGGGACCACAGCTAACAATTATCTCCGTGTGCATTTCATTCTCAGCAATAGCCTAGCCTCCCCGGCGCATACGACCCATCTGCTCTCCTTAACATCAATCAATTCATTCACGGATGTAGAAGACTCGAAATCACTTCAGAAGTAATCACGACGAAAATTTTAACAAAATTATGCAATGAAAGCAAAGTACGAAAACAACGAGTAAACACAATCAATCCAAAAACACCAAATGATATGACACACCACACATATATACAAACAGTACACACAAACTCGCAGATCGTGTCTCGATGCAATTCCTTTGAAGAATTGCAGGACTTACACAAGTACGCCTACAACCCTTCACAGTTTGACGATTGTAATTTGTGGAATGTCCGGACACACACAAGATTAACCAACAATTACAATAATTGGAACTCACACAATTATTTAACACAAACATATGTACAATCAACACATCAAATGTTGTGAATTCTGGCACGACAAACTACCCTTGAAGAACTGTAGGACTTACAGCAGTACGCCTACATTCCTCCTCAGGTTGATGGTCCAAGTGGAAGTCGTCTGGACACAAACAGAATTACTAACAGCTAGATGACAGATGATATCAATTCAGTATATACAATATGAACATATGTACAAAATCACACACCCAGCACATTGCACTGATCATTGATGCGCCACCCTTTGAAGAATTGTAGGACTTACAGCAGTACGCCTACAACCCTTCTCAGGTTGACGCTCTAGGTTGGAAAATCGTCGCAGAGTTCATTTGCTGACTTCACTCAATCAGCTATATCCTCAAATCTGAACGGTAACACGCTCATGTCATTGTATCGTAGAATATAGATGACGAACAAACACACGACGTATCTGGTCAACCAAGCGTAGAAACAGAGTAATTTACACCAAAGATAATAACATTCAAATAGTAACTTGAAACTAGAAATGCCTTTATTCGTGCAAGTCAATTTAACAATTACTCTCTCCTTTACACTTGGCTTATCCTCACTAAACTGACCATTGATATTCGTCCTTTCGAACAAACTGATACTAGCATAGTCATTGCACAAGATACTTGAGTTGATGGGCGTCTGTTTTATTGTGGATGACAGCACCAAGGACGACTGATTGATATCAGTTGATGAAGTTAGCGGTGGAACAGAAGCTGTTGTTGCTCGTCTTTCAGAAATTCGTCTACCTCCAAGACCACCACCACTGCTGTCTTTTACTATCAGCTCAGGTTTAGCACTATGATCTGATGATAGGTGGGCTACACGCTGATCAATCACACTGACGGTCTCACAAGTATGCATGCCTTCTGCAACTGCATCTGCATTTATTTCTACTTCACGTTGTAGTTGTCCAGAACCTTTAATTAAACTAGCAGTAGTAGGCATATCCCTCATCTCATCATGATCAACCAAAGACAACTGTGAAGTATCATGATCATTATCACGAATATTCACTTTACTGTCAACTTCATCATTTTCAAACTCTTTAATAACAGAAGTAGACAATTTTGGTTCCTGCTCGCAAATCCTAAAAGGTTTTATAACTTCACTCCTACTAGTTATACTTTGTAAACTTGCAGGGTCAGAACTGCACTCTGAAGCAGCAACTCTATTCTGTGACACTCTATTCAACAATGGCTTACCAGTTGCAACTACAGACTTCTTGACCGCACCGTTATCGTCACACAATTCGGAGTCAGGCCTGGAGTTTACATTTAGCTTATCACTGAACTTGCTTACTGGTTCACAGTTCACCTTTGCACGCACTTCTTGAAAACGTGTGAAACACAACCGTGTTTGTCTTGCATCTTGTAACTTATCTGTTGAGGATGTACTACGAAACCTGTTACACTCACTAGGTCTATATGCATTACTAGACATCATGGAGCCTTCTCGATATCCACCTCTTTGGGGCCTATTTGTCATCAATGATTGCGTTTTGCTCTCAGACTGCTCTATTCTAGGGGTGAGATGTAATAGACTGGCGAACTTGCTCATAAATTGATTGATACTATCTTTTACTAGTTTCAGGATATCATCGAATTTTGGCTCGATACCCTCATCCTCCATACGGGAGCTTATCTTCACCCACTTCCTTTGCAGTCGAGTAGGTAGACGTCTTGCTATTACTTCTAGTAGAAAACTCGAGTTGAGGTCACTCATGCGATTCATCGAAATCATTGCATTCTTGTAAATTAGCAAATTATCTAAAAACTCAGTAAGTGCCTTGGAGTCATCCTGTAATTGACCACCATTACCTTTAACAGCTTCGAATAATTTCCCTGGAATCATCGAATGTCTTCCAAACCTTTGACGTAATATGCTCATAGCCTCATCGTAGCCCTCTTTTGGCTTCATAAACTTACAGCACTGTATAGCTCTTGCAGCATCTCCAGTGCAATACCTCATCAGATACATCAATTTCATTTCATCAGTTAATAAAAAACCACTCAACATGATCTCAAACTCCTTTACAAATTGGAAATAATCAGCTGGGTTTCCATCAAAACATCGTGGGTCTAATTTAGGGAGTTTGACGTTCCCATTATCCCTGAACTGCGAAACAGTAACATCAACCATGTCATGCTTAACATCAGACACATCGTTACATGTAACAGACAAGTCACCATGACTTACTTTCCTGTTTGCATCCAAGACACTCTGTCCCTTCTTTGACCCAGGGATTGTTGAACTTGAGCAAATTCCAAAAATGTTCCAGATATTGCTTGTTCAAAGAGGACTTGACCGGCACCAGGAAAGATGAACGGTGACTATCCAAACTGTTACCAGCTATCTGAATCCGCCAGAATCTGTTTCTACCGTCAGAAACTGACAGCCAGGTCTCGTAAACCGTAAATGCCCAGCTCTTCCTACGCTCGGGCCCACGCTGTTCTTTGCAGTTTTTCAGAAACGCTTAGTAATAACGGACGCAAAAACAAAAAGACCGATTGGCCACTCGAGAATTCTTTATTGTAACACCAACATATAAAAATAATGTTTTTACTAGGGTCTGTGAACAAATATTACAATAATAAATCACAATATTACTTCTGATGGTTTACTGCTGACTTCTTTCTGAACAGCGACCGATGAAACGATGACTGTCGTATTGATGCCTCCGCGAAAATTGGGGAAGTTGGTTTGAGCAAACAACAATGAATTGATCGTTCAATCTTCAACTACATTAACAGCGTACGCTTGCATGTTTACGGTTGCAGCATTGCTGGATTTAGGGTTTAGGAGCCAACTTTTTCGTGTGGTGGTGTCATGATTTTGAAAAGCTGTAGCATATGAATTGATGGATTTGTTCATCGTTGTGCTGTATGTTTGAAGCTTGCTAGTATAAGAGAGGATAAGCTGATTATTTTAATACTTCGTAAGACCTTTTTTCGCTCTGTCGCATCTCTGGGTGTTGAAACAGCAGCAGCCGAGACGGAGAATAACCTCGTCTCAACAGTTCAGTGGTACCAGCATTGCAGAGACATAGCATCACTTGTTTGCTGGGTGGAGAACACGTTATCGTGCATGTCGATGAAACAGTGCTGGTAAAAAAGAAAGGAATTTTGGGCAGGTTGAAAAATAGGATAAGGGCTATAAATGGATCTGAAAAGGATCTAATTTATGGTCATGTGGATGAATATATGTACAGGATATGGTGTAACTTCTCCATTGACAGTCCCATGCTAAACTGGGAGATGTTTCTCTCACATGTTCGAGAAAAATATCTCATGTAACTGTTTCATTATCTATTTTGTGCTTTTTTCTACAGATGTACATTTCCATTCATCATATATGCCTCTTTGATTCGATTGGTGCTTTCAAGGTCGTTTGCTGATTGGTCGTTATTGAAGTCTAAAGTTTAACTTTGCCCATTATCCTTCAACTACCCTATCTTCTTCATTATAGCGATGTTTTGACTCATTCCGCTTAAAACACTAATCATTGCAACCAATATGCTCAAAGTGTGTCGCAGTCAGATTACAAGACGCTGACACCAACATAACTAACCAGGAAATGAGAATTCCTATCAATCCAGAAAACATATAACAAAATTTTATTGAAAATTATTGAAAAAAAATTTACCGAGCGAAAATTCAACCGACATGCCGGATAAGTCCAACCGATTCAGATTATGAGGATAGAGGACTGTTGTTACCTGTATTAATCCTTGAAATATATATCTCTGGAGAGATCTAGTTGCTCTTTGAAAGCATTTGCCGATGGTGCTGTCTCTAGTGAATCAGGTTAGGAGTTCCAGTCGTTGACCACTCTATGAGAGAATCGAAATTCCGCATGTATTTTAATCGTCCTCGGTTTGAGCGCCTTTTAGCTGTGACTCCGTAAATGTATCCTAGAAGCGGAGAAAAGATTAGAAAGGTCAGTTCTTAAATCACCCTTAAGTATGCGGTATGCTAAAATTGGTTCACCTATCCTTTCGGTATGATAAGGGAAAGAGATTTAAATGCACCATCCTTATGTCACGAGGAAGGTGTGAGATACCACTGTCTAATTTGGTTCATGCCCTTTGTACTCTTTCTAAGATATATCCCTCCTTCTTGGTGCATTGACTAGTCGCTTATATGCAGTATTCTAGATGAGGCTTGACATGTTTTGAACTGAGACTCATCCTTTGACAGCTCCTCGGAGTGCCCTTAGCATTCGAAAAGCCTTAGCTGCGGCTGCAATGCAATTCGCAGTTGTTTTCAAATCATTGCTGACTATGATTTCTAGGTCCTTCTGTCCATTAACCTCGGTAGTTCTGTCCCCGAAAAACTTCGACGTATGAGACTTTCGACCTAGGGGCATTATCGCGCTTTTCCGAGAATTGATTTCCGAATTTTATAGGTTCGACTACTCGGCTAATTTATCTAGATCACTTTGAAGGGCCAACCTGTCTAAGATATTATTTATAGTTTTCCAGGTCTGTGTCGTATGCAAGCAATAATGAATATGAAGTAAGAATGTCCGGCAGTCAATTGACGTGTAAGAGGAATGGCGAGGAGCCTAATACAGTTCTCTGATGACCTCCACGGGATACTGCTTTCCACCCTGACAGTACACCGTCAACTCCTACGTGTTGTCATCTATCAATTGGGTAAACCCTAAACCAATCACATAGGCACTGGTCTGGTCTAAAACCTCGAAGTTTACTAAAAAACTTAAATGGAGTACCTTTTCGAATCCTTTATAAGATTGATAAAAACCACCTCCAACAGAAGATTTTATCTCTGGCCCCAACCCAGTCTTCCCTGGCCAATAGTAGGTTTGTCAGGCAGGATCGTCCTGCTGATTCACCTCCAGCAAACCATGTGTTTCAACGTAAGCTAATAATAATAATATATGTCCCCATTTATTACATAAGGGACGCCAGTTTACAGGCATCATCAATTCGATAAGTTACACACAATATTAATAAGCATATTCAGTAAAGATAATATAATAAGGTACACTTTTTCCTAGCTATGTAGGATACACCAACTGTATAGGCAGGTATAAATATTGTTTTAATAATAATATATTTCTCCCTGTTTATGTAGGAACATACCTATTGTACAGGCATGGATAAGTTAATTGCATAAATTACACATAATTTGATGTATGATGAATTTACAGTTTGGTTGTTATTTCTCACATTGGAGTCAGTCGGAAAAGTCTGCTATAAAGTCTGCGTGTGTTGAAAATAAAGGGATATACAAATATTGTTGCCAATGCAGTTGAAGATTGAACGATCAATTCTTGGTTGTTTGCTCAAAATCAACTTCCCCAATTTTCGCGGAGGCATCAATACGACAGTCATCGTTTCATCGGTCGCTGTTCAGAAAGAAGTCAGCAGTAAACCATCAGAAGTAATATTGTGATTTATTATTGTAATATTTGTTCACAGACCCTAGTAAAAACATTATTTTTATATGTTGGTGTTACAATAAAGAATTCTCGAGTGGCCAATCGGTCTTTTTGTTTTTGCGTCCGTTATTACTAAGCGTTTCTGAAAAACTGCAAAGAACAGCGTGGGCCCGAGCGTAGGAAGAGCTGGGCATTTACGGTTTACGAGACCTGGCTGTCAGTTTCTGACGGTAGAAACAGATTCTGGCGGATTCAGATAGCTGGTAACAGTTTGGATAGTCACCGTTCATCTTTCCTGGTGCCGGTCAAGTCCTCTTTGAACAAGCAATATCTGGAACATTTTTGGAATTTGCTCAAGTTCAACAATCCCTGGGTCAAAGAAGGGACAGAGTGTCTTGGATGCAAACAGGAAAGTAAGTCATGGTGACTTGTCTGTTACATGTAACGATGTGTCTGATGTTAAGCATGACATGGTTGATGTTACTGTTTCGCAGTTCAGGGATAATGGGAACGTCAAACTCCCTAAATTAGACCCACGATGTTTTGATGGAAACCCAGCTGATTATTTCCAATTTGTAAAGGAGTTTGAGATCATGTTGAGTGGTTTTTTATTAACTGATGAAATGAAATTGATGTATCTGATGAGGTATTGCACTGGAGATGCTGCAAGAGCTATACAGTGCTGTAAGTTTATGAAGCCAAAAGAGGGCTACGATGAGGCTATGAGCATATTACGTCAAAGGTTTGGAAGACATTCGATGATTCCAGGGAAATTATTCGAAGCTGTTAAAGGTAATGGTGGTCAATTACAGGATGACTCCAAGGCACTTACTGAGTTTTTAGATAATTTGCTAATTTACAAGAATGCAATGATTTCGATGAATCGCATGAGTGACCTCAACTCGAGTTTTCTACTAGAAGTAATAGCAAGACGTCTACCTACTCGACTGCAAAGGAAGTGGGTGAAGATAAGCTCCCGTATGGAGGATGAGGGTATCGAGCCAAAATTCGATGATATCCTGAAACTAGTAAAAGATAGTATCAATCAATTTATGAGCAAGTTCGCCAGTCTATTACATCTCACCCCTAGAATAGAGCAGTCTGAGAGCAAAACGCAATCATTGATGACAAATAGGCCCCAAAGAGGTGGATATCGAGAAGGCTCCATGATGTCTAGTAATGCATATAGACCTAGTGAGTGTAACAGGTTTCGTAGTACATCCTCAACAGATAAGTTACAAGATGCAAGACAAACACGGTTGTGTTTCACACGTTTTCAAGAAGTGCGTGCAAAGGTGAACTGTGAACCAGTAAGCAAGTTCAGTGATAAGCTAAATGTAAACTCCAGGCCTGACTCCGAATTGTGTGACGATAACGGTGCGGTCAAGAAGTCTGTAGTTGCAACTGGTAAGCCATTGTTGAATAGAGTGTCACAGAATAGAGTTGCTGCTTCAGAGTGCAGTTCTGACCCTGCAAGTTTACAAAGTATAACTAGTAGGAGTGAAGTTATAAAACCTTTTAGGATTTGCGAGCAGGAACCAAAATTGTCTACTTCTGTTATTAAAGAGTTTGAAAATGATGAAGTTGACAGTAAAGTGAATATTCGTGATAATGATCATGATACTTCACAGTTGTCTTTGGTTGATCATGATGAGATGAGGGATATGCCCACTACTGCTAGTTTAATTAAAGGTTCTGGACAACTACAACGTGAAGTAGAAATAAATGCAGATGCAGTTGCAGAAGGCATGCATACTTGTGAGACCGTCAGTGTGATTGATCAGCGTGTAGCCCACCTATCATCAGATCATAGTGCTAAACCTGAGCTGATAGTAAAAGACAGCAGTGGTGGTGGTCTTGGAGGTAGACGAATTTCTGAAAGACGAGCAACAACAGCTTCTGTTCCACCGCTAACTTCATCAACTGATATCAATCAGTCGTCCTTGGTGCTGTCATCCACAATAAAACAGACGCCCATCAACTCAAGTATCTTGTGCAATGACTATGCTAGTATCAGTTTGTTCGAAAGGACGAATATCAATGGTCAGTTTAGTGAGGATAAGCCAAGTGTAAAGGAGAGAGTAATTGTTAAATTGACTTGCACGAATAAAGGCATTTCTAGTTTCAAGTTACTATTTGAATGTTATTATCTTTGGTGTAAATTACTCTGTTTCTACGCTTGGTTGACCAGATACGTCGTGTGTTTGTTCGTCATCTATATTCTACGATACAATGACATGAGCGTGTTACCGTTCAGATTTGAGGATATAGCTGATTGAGTGAAGTCAGCAAATGAACTCTGCGACGATTTTCCAACCTAGAGCGTCAACCTGAGAAGGGTTGTAGGCGTACTGCTGTAAGTCCTACAGTTCTTCAAGGGTAGTTTGTCGTGCCAGAATCCACAACATTTGATGTGTTGATTGTACATATGTTTGTGTTAAATAATTGTGTGAGTTCCAATTATTGTAATTGTTGGTTAATCTTGTGTGTGTCCGGACATTCCACAAATTACAATCGTCAAACTGTGAAGGGTTGTAGGCGTACTGGTGTAAGTCCTGCGATTCTTCAAAGGAATTGTACTAAGACATGATCGGCGAGGTTGTTTGTACTATTTGTATATACGTGTGGTGTGTCATATCAATTGGTGTTTTGGAATTCATTGTGTTTACTTGTTGTTTTCGTACCTCGTTGTTATTACGCAATTTTGTTAAAATTTTCGTCGTGATTACTTCTGAAGTTGTTTCTAGTCTTCTACATCCGTGAATGAATTGATTGATGTTAAGGACAGCAGATGGGTCGTATGCGCCGGGGAGGCTAGGCTATTGCTGAGAATGAAATGCACACGGAGATAATTGTTAGCTGTGGTCCCACACACCGGGGAGAAAGAGTAAAAACGACTGAGGCTCGCATACATCATCGTTACTAGAATTGAGGCAGAATGAGTGACAAGTGATTGCAGTGGTAATTGGTAGTGAGTAGATAAGATGTGCTGCCATGGTCACGTTGCATTCTGCAAGAGTCATTCTAGCAAGTGGCGATTGGGTTGCAAGATGTCAAGAGGATGCTTTTGACTGGAAGGCACAGGTCGTCATTGATGTGTGAGATTGTGCGGTGAGTATCCTTGTGGTGTGTTGGCTTTTCTGTTTGTTTTCCATTTCAGCTCTGTCCATGTGACCCAGGTTCTCGCAATGGTATCCAAGTCAACGTTTATTGGTCGTGAAGAAAAAAGGGATGGATCACTTTACCTGGCGGGGAGTGTCAATGGAGTTGAAGATTGAACGATCAATTCATTGTTGTTTGCTCAAAATCAACTTCCCCAATTTTCGCGGAGGCATCAATACGACAGTCATCGTTTCATCGGTCGCTGTTCAGAAAGAAGTCAGTAATAAACCGTCAGAAGTAATATTGTGATTTATTATTGTAATATTTGTTCACAGACCCTAGTAAAAACATTATTTTTATATGTTGGTGTTACAATAAAGAATTCTCGAGTGGCCAGTCGGTCTTTTTGTTTTTGCGTCCGTTATTACTAAGAGTTTCTGAGAATCTTCACGGGACAGCGTGAGCCCGAGCGTAGCAAGAGCTGGGCATTAACAGTTTACGAGACGTGGCTGACACCAGCTGTAGACTACAAATACTTTTATTTGTATGAGAACTTTAATTAGTATTAATATAAGCAGTGTATACTAGTATATAAAATTATCTTTCATAAATTCGTGTTGTGCTTCATATTTTAGGTATTTGGAGGTTATGGAATGTGAAATCAGTGGAAATGTCAATCTGTCAAACTAACGCTAGGGCCCTTCATCAAAATGTTCTCTTGTAAACTAAGAAAAGGTTTAATATACTCTTTATTTCAACTTCTTCTGAACGTCGTCAGTGCGTTGCTATACTATGAGCTTTCGTAATATGTGAATTCTGATTAATGCATTTTAAGCTTAGTGGAATGAATATTTACTATAGTATTGTGAGACTGTTAATTTAATCATTCATAGGATTTCGCGTCTGTTTCTATACAGTAGTACATTGCAAAAACTAATTAGCGGTACGTTCGAAATTGGTGACATTTTTGCACGTGTTTGCTCTGAAATTTATTTACTGCTTATTGTCATATAATTCTTGAAATTATGGTCCAAATCTCTAAAAAACGTGTTCGTAGAAACACAATTGTTTTAGATAGTGGCTTAAATTCGGTTATAACTGCATTACCGCCTCGTAATACAGTATCAACTACTAGCTCTCAAAATGGTTTGAGTGCAGATCTCACTCCTGTGATACAGGTGAAAGATGTTCTGTTAGAGAACTCTGAGTTCTGTAAACTAAACCTCCTTTTGAAAGATATGCAGAGGCAAGTAAGTGAAATTCAGAAAAAATTAGATCAGTTTGATAGTATGTCACTGCCAATCTCAAATACCACGGAGAGCCGTTCTGATATTGGCCAGGTTAAGTGTTTACTGGATGTAACTCAAAATAAGCTTTTGAATTTAGACCCAATAGCCTGTCTTTTAGAAAGGCATCCTAAAATATCTCCAGACAACCTAAATAAAGCTGAAAATCTGATTGACTGCTTGGCTACGGAGGTGATGAAGCGTATAACCTCTTCTCACCAAGCTATAGTTTACAACGTCCCAGATTCTCTGCCCCTGAAAACTGTAAGACACAAAATCCTGATTTGTTGCGGCATGGCTAGTGTTCCATGTGAATGCAAACGACTTCGTAAAAAGTCTAACCAGGCTAATTGCCCAATCATTTTTAAATTCAGTAATTCCCTTGATGCTAGTAAGTTTACTAAATGTCAGGATCACTTAAGACTGAATAGCAGTTATAAGTCTATAACCGTAGCTCAGGATAAAACACCGTGTCAGCGCAGAATAATGCGTAGTAATAACCTGGTCACCTCCTCTAGCTTTGATTTACCAAATAAGGATCGTGCACAGCAACAGACACCTAGTGCTGAAACTAGCATTCAGCAAACTACACAACAACCACACCTGCCAATGGAACTAGGAACTGATTTAGATACCAGTACCCCTGTAAATAAAGCCTCATCGAAAGATGTTAAAATGACTAGAACTTCTGCAAGTTGTTCTAAGAAATTTCCCCCCAAACGTAGTAACCTCACCACGATGAACAAATTTCGCAGGGTTGAGACTAATGATGGGGAAGAATACTTTGTATTCAATAAGCCTGCTGAGAGTAAGAATGCCAACAAACCATCACTTGTTACGAAAAACTCCTCTCGAAACATAAGTACATCTGGAGGTGTTCCGCATGCTCCACCTTATAGAAAGTCAGGCTCCAAGACTCCTAAAGTCTTGCAGCCAAAGCACCTTCCTTCACAATTCCCTTTAAGTTATAAAAACAACCCGAAGGTGTATACCGGTATGACGAATAGCAGTTGGATGGGTAGACCTTCTGATGCTATGCCTTTTAACCGTCAACCTAGGCCCAACCTGTACTACCCTTATATCCAGGAACACATGGTAAATTTTCCAGGTGTCCCGAATCACTGGTACGACCCATGGCACCTAGGACCACCTCATTGCACACCAACTCCGATGTGCAGACACCCAGTCCGACCTCCTTTTCATTCATAAATTCTTGCGGTGCTGACGCACAAATAGATTTAGGTTATGGTGACATTTTAAGCCAGTTTGTAGTATCCCGTGACTTATTCACGATATTGCTAATTAATGCACGTTCCTTAATCAATAAGATATCTGAACTAAGGACATTATTATTAGTCGCCAAGCCTACTGTAGCTCTGATTACTGAGTCATGGTGCTCATCCTCTGTACTTGATGTGCATATAGGTATCGATGATTACACTGTACACCGTGCAAACAGAGATTGCAAGCGTGGTGGAGGATGTCTCATATATATACATAGCTCATTTGTAGTCAGTAAGGTGGAAGATGAAACAATGAATAATGTACCTGACTCACTCTGGGTTGTCTTACATGGAGATAAGTACAAACTTCTCATAGGCTGTGTTTATCGAGCACCAAGCGCAACAAAAGAAACTGATGCGTTATTAGCTAAATCGTTTGCACATGCATCCTCGTTTAGTGCTAATTACAAAATAATTGCAGGGGACTTCAATCTTCCAGAAGTCAATTGGCTAACTAGTTCCGGCCCCCAACGCTTCGACGAATTACTTGCCACTATAGACTGTTATGGATGGCAACAACACGTCCAGACACCTACTCGTGGGGACAACATTTGGACCTTGTTTTTTGTCATGACACAATCCCAGTATCCACTATGTTGGTAATCGATTTTCCAGTAGTGACCATAGAATGGTACTCTGCTCTCTGCCTTTCTCACCACTAAATACAGGAAACAAACAAGACTCAGGAAGCACAATATGTCGTAGTTACAAATATACAGACTGGGGATTAGTCCAAGAACTTATTCGACTCTGTCAATGGGATGACTATTTTACCACTGACTCCCTGGAGGCCTTAGTAACCCTGTTTTACAGGAATGTTACCCTTTGTCTAGATACAGTTGCTCCAAAGAAAATAGTGAAATTAAGTAGACACCGAACTGAATATATTCCAAGGGCACACCGTAATAAGTTAAGGAAACTGAAGAAACAGTACTATTCCACTAAGGACATATCACTATTGCTCTCAATCCACGAGTCTCTTGAATCTATCAAGCGCCTACGCTCTCAAAAGGACCTCGACGAAGAGTTAACGGCACTTGAAAGTACCTCCAAAGTTTATAACTTAACGGCACTTCTTAAAAAACGAATGCAGTCAGCGAGGGAAATCCCATACTTACTTCACGACAAAGTAATCTACAATGAACCTGCCACTATCTGTGAACTTTCAGTGATTGGTTTGCAAACTTTAGTTTAGAAACACATATGCCTGGTGAAACCGCTCCCCTTACTATCTCTTCCCTTGAAAGCATTGTGTTCACTAATCAGTTAATAGTACAAGCAATTAAAAGCCTTAAACCTTCCACTAGTACGGGACCGGATGGCCTCGCTTCGATAATTTTCAAAAACAGTGGGTGTGATATACCCTGTTACTTCTTAAATTCTTCTCAATATCTATGGACACTGGCACTTACCCTAGTGAGTGGAAAACTAGCTTCATAATTCCACATTACAAATCTGGTGATAGGGCAAACGTCCGCAATTACAGACCCATAAATATAACCCCAGTTATCTCACGAATCATGGAGAAAGTTGTAAAGATCAATTGTCAGACTACCTAATTAGGGAAGATCTTGTTACAAGGTCTCAACACGGATTTCTCAAAAATAGATCCTGCGTTACTTGCCACTTCGACTTTTTCAACTGCATCACTAGTAGTCGCGAAGCACGTAAGCTAGTCGTTGTTCTCTACTTCGATATATCTAGGGCATTTGACATGGTATCTCACAGTATTCTCTTTGAGAAGCTGTACTCTTGTGGAATTCGCAACCCATTACTGAACTGGTTAAAATCATTTCTAAGCAACAGGGTACAAATAACCAAAGTTGGATCTGTATTGTCTCATCCTAGGCAGATCTCAAGTGGGGTCGTGCAAGGTAGTGTCCTAGGTCCACTTTTATTCACAGTCTACATTAACAGCATTTGCAAGTGCTTCACCTCAGGTAAACCATTCCTATATGCTGACGACCTCAAAGTCGTCTACTCCTGCTACACTCATGAATTAAGCGATATGGTTACTAAAATACATCTTGAACTAAGTAGCCTTGCAACGTGGTGTGCTGAATCCTGTCTAAATTTTAACATTGACAAATGCGGCTGGATTTGTATCGGCAACAGTAAGCTTGATCTAACTCTTGAAATAAATGGGCGAAAACTAGCTAAGCTCAACTCAGTCGTAGATCTCGGTATTAGATACTCTAGTAACCTAACGTTCGCTGAACAGACTGATTATGCCAGACGTAAAACGCGTAGGCTGATAGGATGCATAACACGCAATTTCTTTTGTTGTGAAACTAGGGTTTTATTATACAAAGTATGTGTCCGACCTATCTTAGAATACTGCCCGTTTATTCTTAGCGGACTAAGACAAAATGACAAGCTTAAATTAGAGGGAGTGCAACGGCAGTTTACCTCAAGAACTCTTGGTTTAGAAAGTGGTCTGGAATACCATGAGAGATGCGTAAGACTAAGATTAGAACCCCTCTGGAAAAGACGCCTTAAGCTAAACCTTATCTTTTACTATAAGCTAACTAATCTTCTCTTGCATTCCTCCGAGCCAATAACTAAACCTACCGCTGTCATCAGTTACAATCTTAGAAATCATCACAACCTAGCTGCTATAGAGCACTGTCAGACTTACGTGCGGTACAACTTCTTCTTAAATAAGTTTTCAGTCATTTGGAATAGACTACCAGCTAATGTGCGCGATGCAAACACACTTCCAGTGTTCATCTCCTCAGTCACCAGACTGCTCAAAGATGACAATGCACTTATACGTCTGACTCTTACACCCTCTTTTTCACCCTACATAGATATTTTAAGTTCTTTAAACGTGTAGTTACAACAAACTACAATTATAAATTTTAATATTATTGGAACTAGATGATTAACATTTCTACACAGGACAGTAATATTAGTTTACACATAATATAAAAGTTAGCATAACGGGACTAGTTAGTTTGTGTACCAAAATAACCACAGTTACTAAACAGAATATATATGTATATATTTATTAATCACTCCTTAAGGACTCCCGTTGCTTTCTTTTGCGTTGCTGTTGTTTGTCTTCTTTTTTCTCTCACCATTTCAGCTTCCATTTGACTTTTTGAATGAGAATGAATAATGTGGATATTTGACCATTTACAATGACAAATGATCTGCAAACATTATTGGTCCCGTATCTTTCAGTTGCCTGGTTAATAACGAATTAACTTTCTCCACGACGCAACCTGGATTACATTTGTGGAATATACTCTTATACCAATGGAAAAGTATCAATTTGTAATACAACGTCACGATTGTAGCTTATAACATAACTGATCGTATCTGTAAAAATAGCTTCCTTATTACCCAATTTGGATATAAATCAAATCAAAAATGAGATTCGGATTTGTACACACCCAGGTTATATTGAGGAATTACTTCAAGCTTTATTTTTTCCCAAGTATTTTTAATCCATCCAAAACTTACTTGGGTTTTTTTGTTAATGCGAAGACAATATTCCTATATTTCATGATGTGCTCCATTGAATGACTGGTTATCATATTGTTCCCACAGACCTAAAAAAATGGCATGCATTTTCATGTAAATTTATATGTTTATATGAGAATATACATTATTATAATTATTATTAAAACAAAAACGCCAGCAACCATGTAACTTAACCATAAACCGAATTTATGAAATTTAATTAATGCTTATCCATGCCTGTATATTTGGTGTGTCCTACACAAGTAGGAAAAAATGTGTACTTTATTAAAACATTATTATTAATTATGATTGCTAATCGTATATGTAATTTACCATATTGATGATGCCTGTAAACTGGCGTCTCTCATGTACAAAATGACAATATACTATTATTATTATTATTATTATTATATTCTACGATACAATGACATGAGCGTGTTACCGTTCAGATTTGAGGATATAGCTGATTGAGGGAAGTCAGCAAATGAACTCTGAGACGATTTTCCAACCTAGAGCGTCAACCTGAGAAGGGTTGCAGGCGTACTGCTGTAAGTCCTACAATTCTTCAAAGGGTAGCGCATCAATGAGCAGCCCAATGTGCTTGGTGTGTGATTTTGTACATATGTTCATATTGCATATACTGAATTGATATCATCTGTCATCTAGCTGTTGGTAATTCTGTTTGTGTCCGGACGACTTCCACTTGGATCATCAACCTGAGGAGGAATGTAGGCGTACTGCTGTAAGTCCTACAGTTCTTCAAGGGTAGTTTGTCGTGCCAGAATCCACAACATTTGATGTGTTGATTGTACATATGTTTGTGTTAAATAATTGTGTGAGTTCCAATTATTGTAATTGTTGGTTAATCTTGTTTGTGTCCGGACATTCCACAAATTACAATCGTCAACGTGAGAAGGGTTGTAGGCGTACTGGTGTAAGTCCTGCGATTCTTCAAAGGAATTGTACTAAGACATGATCGGCGAGGTTGTTTGTACTATTTGTATATATATATATATATATGCTAGTGTCAATGAGTCTCTCAGCAAGTTCGCCAGTCTGTTAGATCTCACCCATAGAATAGAGCAGTCTGAGGGTAAAATGCAATCATTGATGACGAATAAGCCACAGAGAGGTGGATATCGAGAAGGCTCCATGATGTATAGTAATGAATATAGACCTAGTGAGTGTAACAGGTTTCGTAGTACATCCTCAACAGATAAGTTGCAAGATGCAAGACAAACACGGTTGTGTTTCACACGTTTTCAAGAAGTGCGTGCAAAGGTGAACTGTGAACCAGTAAGCAAGTTCAGTGATAAGCTAAATGTAAACTCCAGGCCTGACTCCGAATTGTGTGACGATAACGGTGCGGTCAAGAAGTCTGTAGTTGCAACTGGTAAGCCATTGTTGAATAGAGTGTCACAGAATAGAGTTGCTGCTTCAGAGTGCAGTTCTGACCCCACAAGTTTACGAGGTATTACTTGTCAGAGTGAAGATGTAAAACCTTTAATAATTTTTGAGGAGGAACCAAAATTGTCTACTTCTGTTATTAAAGAGTTTGAAAATGATGAAATTGACGGTAAATTGGATATTTGTGATAATGATCATGATAGTGCAGATTTGTCTTTGGTTGATCATGATGAAATGGAGGGAATGCCTACTACTGCTAAGTTAAATAAAGGTTCTGTACAACTTGAACGTGAAGTAGAAATAAATGCAGATTCAGTTGCAGAAGGCATGCATACTTGTGAGACCGTCAGTGGGAGTGATCAGCATGTAGCCCACCTATCATCAGATGATAGTGCTAAACCCGAACTAGTAGTGAAAGACAGCAGTGGTGGTAATCTTGCAGTTGGACAACTATCTGAATGCCGAAAAAAACAGCTTCTGATCCACCACTAAGTTCATCACATTGTGTCACTCAGTCATCGTTGGTGCTCTCATCCACAATGAAACAGACACCCATCAACTCAAGTATCTTGTGCAATGACTATGGTAGTATCAGTTTGTTCGAAAGGACGAATATCAATGGTCAGTTTAGTGAGGATAAGCCAAGTGTAAAGGAGAGAGTAATTGTTAAATTGACTTGCACGAATAAAGGCATTTCTAGTTTCAAGTTACTATTTGAATGTTATTATCTTTGGTGTAAATTACTCTGTTTCTACGCTTGGTTGACCAGATACGTCGTGTGTTTGTTGGTCATCTATATTCTACGATACAATGACATGGGCGTGTTACTGTTCAGATTTAAGGATTTAGCTCATAGAAGGAAGTCAGCAAATGAACTCTGCGACGATTTTCCAACCTAGAGCGTCAACCTGAGAAGGGTTGTAGGCGTACTGCTGTAAGTCCTACAGTTCGTCAAGGAAGAATCCACCACATTTGATGTAGTGATTGTACATATATTTGTGTTAAATAGTTGTGTGAGTTCCAATTATTGTAATTGTTGGTTAATATTGTTTGTGTCCGGACATTCCACAACTTACAATCTTCAACCTGTGAAGGTTTGTAGGCGTACTGATGTTAGCCCTGCGATTCTTCGAAGGATTTCCATCGAGACGCGATCTTCGAGGTTATGTGTATTATGTGTATATATGTGATGTGTCGTATCACTTGATGTTTATTGGATTCATTGTGTTTACTTGTTGTTTTCGTATCTTGTTGTTCCTGCATAATTTTGTTAAAATTTTCGTCGTGATTATTTCTGAAGTTGTTTCTAGTCTTCTACATCCATGAATGAATTGATTGATGTTAAGGACAGCAGATGGGTCGTATACGCCGGGGAGGCTAGGCTATTGCTGAGAATGAAATGCACACGGAGATAATTGTTAGCTGCGGTCCGACACGCCGGGGAGAAAGAGTGTAAACGACTGAGGCTCGCATGCGTCACCGCTACTAGAACTGAGGCAGAATGAGTGACAAGTGATTGCAGTGGTAATTGGTAATGAGTAGATAAGAGGATGTGCGTAGAGTATCGTGAGGTGCTGCCATGGTCACTTTGCATTCTGCAAGAGTCATTCTAGCAAGTGGCGATTGGGTTGCAAGATGTCAAGAGGATGCTTTTGACTGGAAGGCACAGGTCGTCATTGATGTGTGAGATTGTGCGGTGAGTATCCTTGTGGTGTGTTGGCTTTTCTGTTTGTTTTCCATTTCAGCTCTGTCCATGTGACCCAGGTTCTCGCAATGGTATCCAAGTCAACGTTTATTGGTCGTGAAGAAAAAAGGGATGGATCACTTTACCTGGCGGGGAGTGTCAATGGAGTTGAAGATTGAACGATCAATTCATTGTTGTTTGCTCAAAATCAACTTCCCCAATTTTCGCGGAGGCATCAATACGACAGTCATCGTTTCATCGGTCGCTGTTCAGAAAGAAGTCAGTAATAAACCGTCAGAAGTAATATTGTGATTTATTATTGTAATATTTGTTCACAGACCCTAGTAAAAACATTATTTTTATATGTTGGTGTTACAATAAAGAATTCTCGAGTGGCCAATCGGTCTTTTTGTTTTTGCGTCCGTTATTACTAAGCGTTTCTGAAAAACTGCAAGGAACAGCGTGGGCCCGAGCGTAGGAAGAGCTGGGCATTTACGGTTTATGTGACGTGGCTGACAATTGTCTTCGTGTCAACAAAAAACCCAGACATCACCTGAATTTAATACAAATATCTGGGAAACATAAAGCTTGATTTCAATTCTCCTATATAATTTTTTTTGAACGGCACCCTTGGCTTAAAGTTCATTGATGTGTTATGTTGAGATCAGTGATATATTTATTTAATTTTTCAGCATTCTTATGGTAATTTCATAACAGGAAAGAAATTTGATCGTGGAGGCGAAAACTATACAAAGTCATGTTAATTTGTTTTACTGCGTCATATGGTGCCGAGGTCGTTTCTTGAATTCTCCATTTACGCTATTTGTATCTGCATGGCAGACTGTACACGTAAGTTGAGTAAAACTATTGAAAAACTGTTTGAAAACCAGTTGCTTCTTCGTTACTAATAATAGTTGATCCCTTATAATAGTTTCCAATACCTTTGCAACAATGCATCTCAGACTTACCGGCCTGTAGTTAGATACCAATTGCCTATCCCCTCTTCGAAGATAGGGCTTATAACGGCATCCTTCCAGTCCCTGGGCAGCTTAGCCTGCGTCAGGGACATTTGGAAAATCTCCGTAAGCGGAATATATATTATATCCTCCAAGGAAATTAACAGTTTAGGGCGAAGTCCATCCGGCCCAGGTGATTTACCTGGCTTCAGTTAAGACAGTAGTTTTGGGACCTTTGTGTGCTCTACCGCAATTGAGGGCATCTGACTGGTGATGGCGGTGACCTAGCCATATCCCTTGGTGGTACTATCAGGCGAGAAGTCACAGAAGTATTCAGAGTGGTTTTCGGCCTTTCTATCTTCTGACTCATTCGCTTCTCCACTAATGCATCTGAGTGACGGAATACCACTGCTAGTTTTAGTCCTACGAGTACAGCCTTTCTGGTTAATAAACACGATCCAGTACTAGCCGTCTCTTGCACACTATACGACTCTTGTCAATCATACACTTATACAGATTTCGAATTTCGCATAAGTCCTGGAAACTATCCCTCTCTATTATAATAAATTATTACCATAAATTCTTCCTCCGTTTTAATAGCCACCTTGTCCCACTAGTGTTAATAATAATATATTCTAATTTTTGTACATGAGGGACGCCAGTTTACAGAAATCATCAACGTGATAAATTACATATACGATTAGTAAGCATATTTAATAACAATATAATAAAATACAAATGTATTCCTATTACGCAAGAACAGGTATGGATGAGTGCTATTTAAATTACATAAATTTGGTTGATGGTCAAATTACATAGTTGCTCTCTTTTTCGTCTTGAGTTCGTGCGAACAATCTGCAGGCAAGTCGTTCATTGAAGCACATCAAGAAATATATTCTTCGCATTAACGAAAATCACAAGTATGTGTCGAGCGGATTACAAAACTTGGGGAAAAAATATAGCTTGAATTCATTTCCACCATATAACGTTGATGTATACGGCAACGAATATTATTTTTCATTTATATCAAAGTCTGGAATTCATTTAAAACAAGTGATTTATCAGCATAGTTTTATCAGCATTTCCATCGTAAGTAACAACAGAAGTGAATTGCGCTCAATAGAGACCAAAAAAGTTAATAACTTCCCATTAACGGGTGTGTCAGCCAACACATAAACTGTCAATGTCCAGCTCTTACTACGCTGGACCTCACGCTACCTGTCGAAGAATTTCAGAAACACTTTGTATTGCCAACGCGAAAACCAGGACACAGATTGGCGACTCGAGGATTCTTTATTCTTGCGCCAACATGCGACCAGCAATAAGGTTATTACACGAGGTCTAAGAAAAAATGTTATAACAATAAATCACGATAATACTTCTGATAATTTTCTATTTTCCAACGAACAGCGAACGATGAGACGATGACTGATGGATTGATGACGCCCGCACAAATTATAGAGTTGAGTTTGAGCAAACAACCATGAATTGATCGTTCATTCTTCAACTACGTTGTCAAGGTGTTTACAAGGAATGCATGCGATTTTTACAGGCACGATCATTTTTGTGAACAATTGTAATGGTGAAGTATAATTAATGAATACTTTTTCATTGTTGTTTATGTGTATTCCACAACTGTAGTCCAGGATGCGTCGTGGGGAAATGTAGTGCGTTATTCACGGGCAGTTTTAGGATATGGGACAGGTAATGTTTGCAGATCATCCGTCATCGCAAGTGGTCAAATGTTTACATTCTTTGTTCTCATTCAAAAAGTCATATGGAAGTTAAAATGATGAGACAAAAAGAAGAGAAACTACAGCCACACATAGGAAAGCCAGAGGAGTCCTCGAAGGGTGATTAATAAATTTATACATATATTCCGTCCAGTAGCTATGACTAACTTGGTACTTTAACTAAATAGATCTGTTATACCAATGTTCACATATATTGAGAAGAATTTAAGAAGTGATAGGAGGATTTCACATCCACTGTTTTTGAATATTATTGAAGTAAGGCCACCCGGTCCCGTGCTAGCAGAAGTTCTACAGCTTTCAGCTGTTTGTTCTATTAATGGATTGATGAACACTATGCTCTCATGGGAGGAACTAGTAGGGGTGCGTTTTCACCAGGGATGTGCGTTTCTAAACTAAAGTTTGGAAACCGCTCAAGGTGGCTTACACGATAGCTTTCGAGGAGTTTACCAAGGTACAAAAGGTAAAGTGATACAATCTAGTGTATTCCTAAATCGCACCCAAGCTTCCTCGACTATCCGAATTTTATGAGCTTACCAATTGGCTGTATTTCCTGTAATTTGGATTCCCGGTTTATCCACTCTCCAACTATTTCGACGAGCAGATGCTGACTTACGTAGGAGAGAATGAGTCTTAGACGTAAAAGTAGTGACTACGTGGCCACTGCTGCCAGGTGGTGAAGGCAACTTATGTTACCAACGTCCTCCTTCTGGTGCGTTAGTATCAAGCCTAGAGCACACAGACCGTCTTCAGGGTGATCTGGTGTTGGTGTACGCACATGTTGCACGACTGCACATTCAAGCACTGCCAGTGTGATCTCCCTATTGAAACAGGCATACGAACTAATGAATTCTATTTCCCTCCATTTGATATGTTGAGAGTTAAAGTCACCAAATGCCAGAGATTTATCTCTGCTACTCCACACTCTCGAGTGATTTGGAACGAAGTCATCAGTTTGGTTAGCATGGCTTCTTTAAATAACCCCAATCGCTCAAGTGCCCTTGTTCAAGTTAATGACACATTTTGGGGCTACACTGGTGCCTCTATCATGTGCTTCCAACAGCTTCAACCTAATCCCTATATCATTGGTGATGTAAAGGGCAACTCCGACACCTTTTTGACTGATTTTTTGTCCACTGTAATGCAGTTTTACCGGGTTAAAGTGGTGTTAAGTCTACCCCCATTAAAAACAGTGTGTCACTGAAAGCAATCTCATTATTTTATAGTCATTTAGATACTACTTTTAATTCGGCGAAATTACTCCTTAGACTACACGTGTCCTTATAGAAGACTGAAGCAACTACATGCTCGTCCGGCTTTTGAAGAGAAGTCTCGGGAACATCAGGCCCGAAACCTCACCACCTGAAAAACCAATAGCTTGAGGTGATTACGTCCTTCCTCTGTTCTGGCCATTAGTTGGACTACGGCTTCTCTTCCTGTATCCTTGACTTTGATCGCTCTGTTGAGGCTGGTGCTCCTCCCTGTTCCGTTCCATAAAACTATTTTAAGTAGTTGCTGAGATGTTTCGTAGCATCTGGGTTTCGCTTTCCGATCCTGATGGCTTTTCTTATGTGGACTCCATTTGTTTTTCAGGAAGATTTTCCCGAATAATAGAGCTAACCGACTTCAGATGGTGTTCGTGTTGAGCAACCGGATCCGTGTCTTTAGATTCTCTTCGGTTCTAGACGATAACACTGCAACTAAAGTCCGCATGCCCCAGAGTTTGGTCGGTATTAGCGACTGCTGACATCTTGTTACTTGCCTACGTTTATTTAGCTTCTTACTTGTTGGCACCGACCAAGTGAAGCCATTTTCTTCGGCTTTGTTTTCGTTTCAGCTAGAAGCCAGTCGTGCACTAGACATGCTGCCCTCGGGCGGGGCCATTTCACTAGCTGGTATTACCACACTGACATAAATCGCCTCTCTAGATTTCTTTGATTTTTTGCGTGTGGCTGCAGCAGATTTTCGGGCAGTCTGTGCGTCTTCTGCGTCTAACACTTTAGGATGTGATGCAGTTTTAGTTTCATGACCAAGTCCTCAATAGCCATCCTTGGCATCAATTTTTGAGGCAGGCTTTCCAACTGGGTTTTACAGCACATTCTTGGATATAGGAAGTCCTACTGCCTCATGGATGAGGACATCCAGCGGGCTACTGCGAAATTCGCACACACACGGAGAAGATGGCTTGTAAAATCTCTTATGGGCTACTGTTGATAAGCCAGTGCGAAATCTGTGAAACCATAAACTGCAGTTGTCACACTACGTCCCATCATCCGCCGGAAAGTGGTAGTCCGGTCGCCCACAAATATTAGTCAGGCCCATAACTTTGAAATTTCTTTTAAGTAAACAAATACATATACTTAAAAACAGCGAGGTACAAACTAAACCAAAACACAAAATGTGAATAAAACAAACAAAATTTCAAAAAATTACCTTAAGTGATCTGAAAGGCTTCTGACGGCATCTAAACAACAAAAGCTCCACAGCGGAACATAGGGCTTCGAGCTAATGTCTTGAAGTTTCTGTAGCAGTGTTTATTTTTACAGGATGGGGTTGCTAGCCTCATGCCAAACCTTTCCTCTTCACCAGCATTTTTGTGGCTTAGCGAGGTTAAGGAGTGCGTCGGCCAAGGGTCGAACCCCGGACCATGTGCATGGTCGGCGAGCGTCCAAACCGCGATACCACCGACACACAAAATCGCCATGCTTCCGTCTTCCCGTGGAGATGCCGGGTATCGAACCCGGGGCCTCTCGCACGCAAAGCGAGCGCTCCACCTCTGAGCTCCACCTCCGACAGTATCTGAAAAGATATAGAACTCTCGCTTTTCAAATATCGGTTGAGGGAGCTACCATTAAGTAAACTAATTTTTTTGGTTAATAATAATAATAATAATTTTTATTTCTGTAACAGAAACCAGCCATTTTTACAGGCATGAACATATGTACATTTATGAAAACTTATAGAATATATAATATGATTTGTTAATTTAGAAATAAGTTTAATACTGGTAAATGTGAGAGAAACATTTAAAATGAAGTGTACAAATAAGGAAATAGATATAGCGTCTAATCTAAACTGTGATTGAAAAAAAAATACATGTCAATTTCACGCGGGAACCATAAATGGTTGCGTTAGTTGAGGAAGGTAAGTGGCATTTCTGTACAGGTGCTGATGTATAACATAAGAGATGCAGAATAAACAATAACTATCAGTAAATCATTCAGAAAGAGCTTTAAAGTCTATTAAACTTTAAATTTACCCGTAAGTACATCATATTTGTGACATTTCCAGTTGTTTATGAGACCCACTTTGAACTTGTCAGCAGATTTTATAATACCGATGATCCCGTTATTCACCAGATGAGCTAGCAATATCACGAATAAGTAGAGAAAGCAGTATGTTTGAAAAGAGAAGAAGACACAAGAAAACCAGCAGACAGGTGCAGATCTGCACCTTCAGTATTTAAAAGGTGTTAATAATTCAAAATATATAACAGGCATGGGGTTCATCGTTTTTTATTGTTTTTTTTCAGGAAATATTATTTTCCCGATATTTTACAGTCTCTTCTGCGAACAATTAGTTTAAAGTGAAAGACAGGTGATAATTTCACCTACTTACGAGGTTTAAAAGGAGTAAAACACAAAAGTCAGAGTGCGTGAGCTATGTAAAAGAAAAGCGAGGGCCTAGTAATGTATGTTTTTCTGAAGTATACAGTTCGGTGTCCTTCTGAAGTAGCGGACTCATACCATTTACTTTCATTCGGGAGTTTGCGTCTAAACTTCGGCTCTAGGCAATTTTCAACTAATATTTCATTTTTCATTATTTTTTTTATTTTTAGTTTTTGTTTATTCTCATTTTGAATATATATGTAAAATTTGGGCACTGTGGTTGTCAATGCAGTTGAAGATTGAACGATCAATTCTTGGTTGTTTGCTCAAAATCAACTTCCCCAATTTTCACGGAGGTATCAATACGACAGTCATCGTCTCATCGGTCGCTGTTCAGAAAGAAGAGTAAAATATCGTCAGAAGTAATATAACGATTTATTATTGTAATATTTGTTTACAGACCTTAGTTCGCTTATTCCTTTTATATGTTGGTGTAACAATAAACAAATAACAAGCGGCAGATCAGTGTTTTGGTTTTTGCGTCCGTTATAACTAAGCGTTTCTGAGAAATCTTCGAAGAACAGCGTGGGCCCGACCGTAGCGAGAGCTGGGCATTAACGGTTTATGAGACTTTGCTGACAGTTTCTGAAGATAGAAACAGATTTGGTGTATTGAAACAGTTGGTGAAAGTTTGGATAGTCGCCGTTCATCTTTCCTGGTGCCGGTCAAGTCCTCTTTGAACAAGCAATATCTGGAACATTTTTGGAATTTTCTCAAGTTCAACAATGCCTGGGTCAAAGAAGGGACAGAGTGTCTCGGATGCAAACAGGAAAGTAAGTCATGGTGACTTGTCTGTTAATTGTAACGATGTGTCTGATGTTAAGCATGACATGGTTGATGTTACTGTTTCGCCGTTCAGGGATAATAGGAACATCAAACTCCCTAAATTTGAACCACGGTGTTTTGATGGAAACCCGGCTGATTATTTCCAATTTGTAAAGGAGTTTGAGATCATGTTGAGTGGTTTTCTATTAAATGATGAGATGAAGTTGATGTACTTGATGAGGTACTGCACTGGAATCGCTGCAAGAGCTATACAGTGCTGTAAGTTTATGAAGCCCAAAGAGGGCTACGATGAGGCTATGAGCATATTACGTCAAAGGTTTGGAAGACCTTCGATGATTCCAGGGAATTTATTCGAGGCTGTTAAGGGTAACGGTGGTCAATTACAGGATGACTCCCAGGCACTTACTGAGTTTTTAGATAATTTGCTAATTTACAAGAATGCAATGATTTCGATGAATCGCATGAGTGGCCTCAACTCGAGTTTTCTACTAGAAGTAATAGCAAGACGTCTACCTACTCGACTGCAAAGGAAGTGGGTGAAGATAAGCTCCCGTATGGAGGATGAGGGTATCGAGCCAAAATTCGATGATATCCTGAAACTAGTAAAAGATAGTATCAATCAATTTATGAGCAAGTTCGCCAGTCTATTACATCTCACCCCTAGAAAAGAGCAGTCTGTGATCAAAATGCAATCATTGATGACGAGTAGGCCTCAAAGAGGTCGATATCGAGAAGACTCCATGATGTCTAGTAATGCATATAGACCTAGTGAGTGTAACAGGTTTCGTAGTACATCCTCAACAGATAAGTTACAAGATGCAAGACAAACACGGTTGTGTTTCACACGTGTGCAAGAGGTGCATACAAAAGTGAACTGTGAACCGGTGAGCAAGTTCGGTGATAAGCTAAACGTAAACTCCAGGTCTGACTCCGAATTGTGTGACAATAACGGTGTTGTGAAGAAGTCTGTAGTTGCAACTGGTAAGCCATTGTTGAATAGAGTGTCAAAGAATAGAGTTACTGCTTCAGAGTGCAGTTCTGACCCTGCAAGTTTACAAAGTATAACTAGTCAGAGTGAAGATGTAAAACCTTTAATAATTTTTGAGGAGGAACCAAAATTGTCTACTTCTGTTATTAAAGAGTTTAAAAATGATGAAGTTGACGGTAAAGTGAATATTCGTGATAATGATCATGATACTTCACAGTTGTCTTTGGTTGATCATGATGAGATGAGGGATATGCCTACTACTGCTAAGTTAAATAAAGGTTAATAATATATATATATTTCACATAAATTAGGCATTTACATGATTCACATACCGTTTGTACAGGCATGATCATATTTGACAAGTGCAGTCTGAAATTGAACACTTTTATGAAATTAAAATTTGGAAAATGAATAGAAAACTTTACAAGAATAGAATATAAGGTTTTGGTTTAATTCTAAATTATAATATTTAATACACTCATAGTGAGTCAGATTCATGCGGGCATTATGAAATTTTGCGTTAATGGAATGTAAGAAGAGAGGTGATGCACATGTGCTGGAGTAAGCCTCACTGGATCCAGACCGTTATTTTTATCATTTTATCAATCAATAAGAGTTCGAAAGTTTATAAAAATCCACATCAGATGGTAAGTACAGCATTATATTGGTATTAGCAGATAAAAAGGTCCAATTGGTCGCAAAGTTAACTTTGCGATGTTGAAAAGAATTCAGAATGGAATTTGTTCCGTTGTTCATCGTAAGTGCTAACAATATTCTGGATACCTCTCAAGTAATACAAATATAGAAAGCAGGATTACTGTTCATTAGCAGTGCTTCAGTGCAATACCTTCGAGAAGTGAAGAAAACAGAAGCAGCCAGCAGATAATGATAATTTAAGTAAACAATATGCGATAACCGCAGTGTTTATTCTCCTTTTTTATTATTAGGAATTTCTAGTCATTGAGTTTTATAGCGTTACGTACTAACGGTTAGTTTAAGTTTATAGTAGTAAACAACAACTGAAGTATAGAATAACAATAAAATATAAAGTAAAAATTAGGGCGAAACGAATTATGGTTTTCACTCTTATATGGGGTAATGTTGGGAATAGTAACTGAAGAAGTGAAATCCAAATGCCAAAGTACATAAGTTATTTAAAAGAAAAGAGGAAGTATATTAATACTGATTTATGCTGTTGTTCTGATTTATACAGTTAGATGTCCTCCTGAAGTAGAGAAATCGTACCATGAGCCATTTTTTCAAAGAGTTTGTACGCAAGCTGTGACATACAGGCAGCATTTATTTTTTATTTTATTTATTAATAATTTTTTTTTGAAGTAATTCGTTCTCAGGAGCCTTAGCAGTATAGTGCATTCCCACAGATAAGGGTGGTTCTCTTAGGTCCCCACCATCATATCCGCTGAATAGCAGTCACCACCCTCCCACCTTTGAATCTGCTAGACCCTGGCAAAATACTTATATTTTGTTTTCAGAAAAAAAATCTTTTATTATTGCTACGTGTCATATGGACAGTTTTTGCATTCACAAGCTAACTCAACGATACTCATGGTATGAACGACTACTTTCAGTCAGTCATTTTGTATGCATCGTCACTAACAGCATTTTAAAAATGTTTACGTACAATGAAGAAGTAAAGGAATCAGAGATTTGCAGGCAACTTTCAAGATTTTAGTTATAAGCATAGCAACGAAGAGGAAATATGAAATGTTACGAAGAAGAAAAATACATAAAGCTACATAGTTATGTATATATCTACATAGAAAGAAAGTAGTCAGTCATAAAAGATACTTCAGAAGAATACGACTACAGAGTGTTATGATAGCATAACAGTAAAATAAAATCCGTTGATACTTAGGATTCAAAGTGTAGTTAAGAGACAGTAGTTAGTTATAATAGATAGTTCAGAAGAATACGACTACAGAGTGTTATGATAGCATAACAGTAAAATAAAATCCGTTGATACTTAGGATTCACAGTGTAGTTAAGAGACAGTAGTTAGTTATAATAGATAGTTCAGAAGAATACGACTACAGAGTGTTATGATAGCATAACAGTAAAATAAAATCCGTTGATACTTAGGATTCACAGTGTAGTTAAGAGACAGTAGTTAGTTATAATAGATAGTTCAGAAGAATACGACTACAGAGTGTTATGATAGCATAACAGTAAAATAAAATCCGTTGATACTTAGGATTCACAGTGTAGTTAAGAGACAGTAGTTAGTTATAATAGATAGTTATGATAGCATAACAGTAAAATAAAATCCGTTAATACTTGAGACTCACAGTGTAGTTAAGCTGAATTTTTAGACGATCCTGTGTAGAGCTTCGATTTCTGTAAACGCATATCGTAATGTAATTTTACATAATATAATTTTTGAATAAAGTGGCAGCCAGCTGCTGGGATTAAATGCATTTGAATGACTACAACTACAACGTGAAGTAGAATTGAACGCAGATGCAGTTCCAGAAGGTGTGCATACTTGTGAGACCGTCAGTGGGAGTGATCAGCATGTAGCCCACCTATCATCAGATGATAGTGCTAAACCCGAACTAGTAGTGAAAGACAGCAGTGGTGGTAATCTTGCAGTTGGACAACTATCTGAATGCCGAAAAAGAACAGCTTCTGATCCACCGCTGAGTTCATCACTTTGCGTCACTCAGTCATCGTTGGTGCTCTCATCCACAATGAAACAGACACCCATCAACTCAAGTATCTTGTGCAATGACTATGCTATTATCAGTTCGTTTGAAAGGACGAATATCAATGGTCAGTTTAGTGTGGATAAGCCAAGTGTAAAGGAGAGAGTTATTGTTAAATTGACTTGCACGAATAAAGGCATTTCTAGTTTCAAGTTACTATTTGAATGTTATTATCTTTGGTGTAAATTACTCTGTTTTTACACTTGGTTGATGAGATATGTCGCGTGTTTTTTCGTCATCTATATTCTACGATACAATGACATGGGCGTGTTGCCGTTCAGATTTGAGGATATAGCTGATAGAAGGAAGTTAGCAAATGAACTCTGCGACGATTTTCCAACCTAGAGCGTCAACCTGAGAAGGGTTGTAGGCGTACTGCTGTAAGTCCTACAGTTCTTCAAAGGGTAGCGCATCAATGAGCAGTCCAATGTGCTTGGTGTGTGATTTTGTACATATGTTCATATTGTATATACTGAATTGATATCATCTGTCATCTAGCTGTTGGTAATTCTGTTTGTGTCCGGACGACTTCCACTTGGATCATCAACCTGAGGAGGAATGTAGGCGTACTGCTGTAAGTCCCACGGTTCTTCAAGGGTAGTTTGTCGTGTCAGAATCCACAACATTTGATGTGTTGATTGTACATATATTTGTGTTAAATAGTTGTGTGAGTTCCAATTGATGTAATTGTTGGTTAATCTTGTTTGTGTCTGGACATTCCACAAATTACAATCGTCAACGTGAGAAGGGTTGTAGGCGTACTGGTGTAAGTCCTGCAATTCTTCAAAGGAATTCCACCAAGACATGATCCGCGAGGTTATTTTTACTGTTTGTGTATACGTGTGGTGTGTCTTCGCAATTTGTGATTTGGGATCAGTTGTGTTTACTCGTTGTTTTCGTGCCTTGTTTTTATTGCATAATTTTGTTAAAATTTTCGTCGTGATTACTTCTGAAGTTCTTTCTTGTCTTCTACATCCGTGAATGAATTGATTGATGTTAGAGACAGCAGATGGGTCGTATACGCCGGGGAGGCTAGGCTATTGCTGAGAATGAAATGCACACGGAGATAATTGTTAGCTGCGGTCCCACACGCCGGGGAGAAAGAGTGTAAACGACTGAGGCTCGCATGCGTCACCGCTACTAGAACTGAGGCAGAATGAGTGACAAGCGATTACAATGGTAATTGGTAATGAGTAGATAAGAGGATGTGCGTAGAGTATCGTGAGGTCCTGCCATGGTCACTTTGCATTCTGCAAGAGTCATTCTAGCAAATGGCGATTGTGCTGCAAGATGTCAAGAGGAGGTCTCTGTCTGGACGTGCAGGTCGTCATTGATGTGTAAGATTGTGCTGTGGGTATGCTTGTGGTGTGTTGGCTTTTCTGTTTGTTTTCCATTTCAGCTCTGTCCGTGTGACCCAGGTTCTCGCAATGGCATCCAATTCAACGTGCATTGATCGTGAAGGAAAAAAGGGTTGGATCCCTTTTTTGCCGGGGAGTGTCAATGCAGTTGAAGATTGAACGATCAATTCTTGGTTGTTTGCTCAAAATCAACTTCCCCAATTTTCACGGAGGTATCAATACGACAGTCATCGTCTCATCGGTCGCTGTTCAGAAAGAAGAGTAAAATATCGTCAGAAGTAATATAACGATTTATTATTGTAATATTTGTTTACAGACCTTAGTTCGCTTATTCCTTTTATATGTTGGTGTAACAATAAACAAATAACAAGCGGCAGATCAGTGTTTTGGTTTTTGCGTCCGTTATAACTAAGCGTTTCTGAGAAATCTTCGAAGAACAGCGTGGGCCCGAGCGTAGCGAGAGCTGGGCATTAACGGTTTATGAGACGTGATTGACAGTGGTATTAAGTAATTCCATATTAGTTTGATTATTAAATGTATCACACAGTGAAACAGTATTGTATACTGGATGACGTTTCGAAGACAATTTATTGTTCATAATGATTATGATACATTTATTAATTTTTTGGTTGTTTGAAAGGTGAAGATTCCAGATTTTATGGAAGCTTCTGTGTACCGTGCACCTCCCTTGTGTGTGACACCGGTTTAATTCAAGGTGACTAGTGTGGGGGTTTGATTACATTTACATAACAGTATCCGGTACTTTCAAACCGTGGATCTGCTGTGTCTGAAGTTAGCTCCTTTGTTTGCTAGTCACACGATGTGATCGGAAAGAGGAGTAATGTCACCAGCATATAGCACAGTGTATGCAAGCGGAACACAAGGGCACTAAGAGCGTGTATTTTTTCTAATACGGGAAATTGGACTATGCGCACCAAGCCCTCGCAGACGAGCAGTCCTTTTGTAATCGTTGATAACAAGTCTTAGTATTTATGCCCATTGCTGAACAGAATGGACCCCTGAGTGTCCATCTGAAGTTGGAAAAGACAGAACACTGCTATCAGCCACGACTCGTAAACCGTCAACGCCCAGCTCTTGCTAGGCTAGGACTCACGCTTTTTTTGAAGTTTCTCAGAAACGCTTAGTAATAACGGACGCAAAACCCAAACACAGATTGGTCACTCGAGAATTCTTTATTGTAACACCAACATATAGTCAACTTTAAAACTAAGCTTTAAAACTAAGGTCTATGAACAAATATTACAATAATAAATCACAATATTACTTCTGGCGGTTTTCTCCTGACTTCTTTCTGAACGGCGACCGATGAGACGATGACTGGTGTATTGATGCCTCCGCGAAAATTGGAAAAGTTGGTTTTGAGCAAACAACCAGGAATTGATCGTTCAATCTTCAACTACATTGACAACTGCCCAATACTTTTCTGTCACGCTCTTTATTTCGCTAAATCTTTTCCTCTCCTCTCAGAGAACTATCCTCCACGCCTGGTTGTGTTTTTCGGACATGTGGCCTTCCTTCAGCTGGCATTTCGTAGTGATTGATGGCAGGTGTTGGCTTGGATGGGTGTGAGGTTTCTGTTGGGGCGGCTGGATGATGTTGACATAGTCACCAGCTGAATAAGTCGGTCCGCTCAAGAGCCCATCATAAGTATTCTTGCGTTTCTTGACAGAAGTCCGTAGGTAATTGCACATCAGGCGGTAGGCAACCTCGTGTGGTTTTGCCAAGATCTCGGACGTAAGGAATACGGTCATTTCTTTCGTAGGACGACATTGGGGTCCGGACCTCGACTGAAAGGAGGAGTTCGTTGCCAAGAAGGAACAGAGCGAAGGGAAAACCCTTTGATGAGTGTACTGAGGAGCATTTGGGTGGAACGTCGTCCTATGTTATTTCCAGTCTGTGACGAAGAAAGACATAAAGTGTGCTTTTTATCGCTCTCTTTGTCCGTTCCACCGAACCATTTTCTTGTGGATGGCAAAATGTAGTACAAGTCTTCCAAATATCGAAGGTGTCATATATATGGGAAATAAGGTGACTGTCAAGAGCAGCACCTTGGTCTGAGTGTGAATAGAGTGGGGTACCAAAATGAGACGCCCGCGTTTCAATGAATGCGCAACTGATCGTCGTCCTGCATCTTGCAGATGCAATGGCACAGTTACACACATTTGGCAAAGTAACCCACCATAATCTGGATGTATCGGTTGCCTCGTCTCGAAGCTGCAAGTGTTCTCGTGATATATATGCCCACTCGGTAGTCAGGAGCTTCGGTTAGCATCGGCATTGGGGTGTCTGCTATGTTTGAGGAGGCTACCTGATTTGAACACATGTTGCGCAATTGCGGCAAAACTCAGTGATATCATACTGAAGTAGTGACCACCAAATACGCAGACGGACGGTACGTTCACTTTCTCGTTGACCAGCATGACCCAGCTGATTGTGTATAATTTTAGGCACCCCTTGGAATTTTGCGAGTGGAACTAGAAGATGTGGTGACGAACATGGCTCCACCATAAATAAGGCGCCATCTACTAGTCGTAACACAACCCACTTAGTGCAGATGCACCGCGTGCCGGATGAATCCCACAGTCCTCTGGGTTGGCGACTCGTCATTCTCGTGAAGCTGAAGAAGTAAGTAGGCTGTATGTGAGCACCAATTGCTGGTAATGAGGCCTGATCGATATCTGTACCCATTCTTTAGTGGCGTATGTGCAAATCTAGAAGGAAAACTGAACGATGACAACGAGAAAGCCAGCATACAAATCTCTGGAGAAACTTGATTAGTAAGGCAGGAAGACTATGAAGGGTCAAGAAAGAATTTATTCGGAACAGACACACTGCGTGCAGCCATGAGAATGGTGATGCATTCGAACGCAGCTCATCTGAAGCTGCATGATTATCCAGCTAAAGGCTTTCCAACCACTGTGCGACAACCAAACGTTTGCTGATAAGTTCCAGCATCAGCAGCAAAAAGTAATCAGATGTTCCTCTATTGGTTGTTAGGAGCAAGTCTGCTGTTACTTGTATGCCGAATCTGGTCATTTTTAGTCTTACAAGCACTAACTGGATCACGCCCAAGCGGATAGCAGCACAGTTGCGGGAACCTCACCTCCTTAACTTTTCACCTTGTTGGTTTTGCAGAAGGGCCTCAATCCCATTCGTTGCATTTCTTCTAACATAATGGTTTCAACACAGTGACCATGCACATGGTCCGGAGTTCGATTCCCAGCCAACGCACACCTGATATCAATGGTCGGCCTGCAAAATTTGAACTACCGATGTCACATGCTGAAAATTCCATACTTCTACCAAAAAGTACTGTGTGGAATCAAGCTCTAATAAGAACTATTTATTCCCCTCCAATGCAAAGGAGGCGAAGATACTATTTTACTCAAGGAGTGGTCCCAGCAACTTCTTAAGATCAGTAGCGCTTGAGAGCCCACTCAGAAAGACCGCTTTCGTGTACATGAGTGACAGTCACAGTGTTGTTTGATTAACCTGAATGTTTGTTTCTACCATTCCCATACTGGTTTGAATTTTTGAAGTTTGTCAGGAGTTTTCGCATAATATCTGCCTTAAACTACACGTCACATTATTGACTTTTAGATGTTGACGGAATTATCTTACACAGCCTCTAATTTATTCTCGCGTACCAAAGACAAAGCGAAAGCCAATATTTGATCGTCCAAACTACGTGATATATTTCGGGACCAAAACAACCAGTCAGACGAACGCTTAGCTGGCTAGTGATCGTGCACGTGACACGACGGGGTACCAAATGGTGGGGATGCCTGACCGGAAGCCTTCAGCTAAACAAGTCCACTCAAACAGTGGTGGTCAGCATCCAATAGTGAGTGATTGCTGTGGTCAATAATTTTGGGGAATTATTTACCGCTACAGCTCACTCTCCTCCTAGTGGGGTGGTGAGGACCCTAAGAGAGAACCAGCTGGAAGTAAAAAACTCGATGGTTCTCTTGCGGGTGAAAAAGATCTTCCGAGGGGCTTGGTGGGGTGCCTACTGGTTTATCTGCCTATGATAACTGGGTGTTTGTACATAGCTTCCTTGAAGTTGTTCGTTGGATCCCGTGCTTCGTTTGTTTCCTGTCCAGTGCCCGTCGCACCTGGAAGAGAAAACAAGAACGCTAGGAATTATATCGAGGAAAATCTACCAAATCAGCTTTTTTGTTTTAAAAAAAATGATTTGCATTTACTATACAGTAAAATAATGCTAAGTTCAGAACACCGAAAAAAATACATCCAGTTAAAATTTTTTTGTGCCTGTGACACGCACTGTTGAAAAAAATTTAGTTGTGTTTAGTGATACTGCAAAAAAAAATTGATACGTCTAAAAAATAGTTAGTACCTCAAACGAATGAGTTGGGTGAATCACACGACTTCGTTATGTCATATAGGTGTGCAGATACTCTGGGAACCTTACGGTACGTCCAGAACGGGTTTTCTTAGGAGGCTCGACAGAAGATTCGGTGACTTCATCGAGGTCTAAACGATCTTCGGTTACTTGTGGATTATGGGGTACGTTGAGCTGTATGCTAATAGGATTACCCTCCAAGTAAGCCGGTTTCAGACGTTCAATGCTGACGGTGTCCTCGCGGCCGTTTTCGTCCAAGACAAAGAATTTATCAGAACGTTTAATTACTTCATATGGTCCGTCGTATGGAGGTTCCAGCGGTCTGCACACAGAGTCGCGACGAACAAATACATGTGAAGAAGTTTTCAAACACGGATGAACGAAAACATCGATGGACTGTGGACGAAGGGGAGCAGGTTTAACTGAGCGCGTTGCGTTTGTAAGCCTGCTGACGTATGAAGCGTGATCTACCACTGGTGGGAAGCTCGAGGAAGAAACAAATTCACCAGGCAGTCGTAGTGTCGTGCCACATACTAGCTCGGCGCTAGTACAACCAGCATCGGTTTTCAAGGCGTTTCGTATCCCTAGGAGAACTAACGGAAGGGATTCAGTCCAATGGGTGTTGTTTGCAGCTGACAGATCAGCTTTCAGCTGTCTGTGTAGACGTTCAACCATACTATTAGCTTGAGGATGGTAGGCTTTTGTTCGAAAAAGCATGCAACCTATGATTTTAGTCAGGGCGGAGAATAAGCCACTTTCGAATTGCCGCCCGCGATCAGTTGTTATGGAACATGGGCATCCAAAGTTAGCGATCCATCTTTCTACGAAGACGCGTGCAACCGTTTCAGCAGATACGTCCTTGATGAGTACTGCTTCCGGCCATCGTGTGAACCGATCGATGCAAGTTAAAATATAGGTATATCCATGGGATTCAGGAAGGGGTCCAACCAAATCTATATGGACGTGTTCAAAACGAGCGTCCGGGAGAAGAAAGGTGCCAAGTGAGCTTTTGGTGTGTCTTAACACCTTGCAATTTTGACAAGCTAAGCACGTGTGTGCCCATTCCCTTTTTTACCTTCACGTTCCCAGTGGAACATTGGGCTTCAAGCCTCCAGCTTGAAGTTTCTGCAGCAGTGTCTATTTTTACAGGATGGGGTTGCTAGCATCATGCCCAACCTTTCCTCTTTAGCACCATTATTTCTGGCTTAGCGAGGTAAAGGAGTGCGTCGGCCAGGGATTGAACCCCGGACCATGCGCATGGTCGGCGAGCGTCATAACCGCTATGCCACCAACGCGTTTTTAAAAAAGGCCGCCCGATGCAGCGGAAGATTGATGCCTCCGGAGAAAGGGCAACAGGTGCCCTATCCAACCTTGTGCAGGGGACTGCCAACCAACTCTCCTTCTCTCACGCACGTCACAAATTAATTAATTATTAACGCCAGGCCAACAAAACCGACTAGTTACGAGCTTGGCACTAGTTCGAATACCTGGGTGAGATTAGCCATGCAACATACTGAAGACGTTACGGCGATAACTTTTAGGCATGATGGGGCGAAGAGTACTCGTGGAAATGTCTCATAGAATAATAACTCTTCCCATACCTAACGGTTTCTCAGCTAATTGTAGGGTTGTTTTCGACAACTCATGTTGAAGCTCGGTATCTTCTTTTCGAAGACGAGCCAGTTTTACAAGGTCGATTTGGGTGAGGGAACAAACGCGCGACAAGGCCTCTGCTACAGTGTTGTTTACTCCGGATACATGGCGAATATCTGATGTAAACTGTGAAACGTAATCCAGTTGTCGTGATTCCCTGGGTGAATACTTTTCTGAAGGTGAGTTCAGAGAGTACGTGAGGAGTTTGTGATCAATGAAAATTATGAATTCACGACCCTCTACTGAATATCGAAAATGACGTATAGCACAGTACATAGCCAGAAGTTCTCTGCCGAATGTGCTGTACTTGGTTTCAGCTAATTGAAGGCGCCGGGAGAAAAAGGCGAGTGGTTGCCACTCTGTAAACTAGCTGTTGTAGAACTGCGCCGATTGCAGTGTTTGATGCATCAACCGAGATACTTGACGGTGCCGTTGGATCCTGATCCATCAGAAGTGTGGCATTCGCAATGGCTTTTTTAATCTGGGTAAAAGCATTTCAAGCAAACGCGTCAAGTTCTATGGACTTGTTATTCCCTCGAAGGAGGTCTATCAATGGCTGAATCAAAGAGGCACAGTTGGGAATAAAGCGTCAATAATAACCTACCAAGCCATTAAAAGTGAGGAGACTTTTCGCCGTCTGTGGCTCTGGAAAGTTCAGTATAGCCTCGACCTTAGTAGCCAGTGGGCGAATGCTCTTGCAGTCGAGTGAGTCAACACCGATTTGACACTTTTGAATATTAATGGCAACACCATGTTGGCGCCATGAATCGCAAAAATCACAGCATTTCTCTCCTCATAGACAAAGGCAGGCTATGCACTAACTCTGCAGACATATGTGAACTATTCAACAAAACGTTTGCAGGTAACTACCTTAAGCCCTCAGTCCAGCTACTCGATATACACCCTATTACTAAAATGGCACAAACTCCAACTCCACTCACACCAAACCAAATTAGCACTGTTCAATTCACTTACGCTGATATTAACCAAACTATAAGAACCCTCAAAAGTTCAAAAGGTTTCGGTACCGACGGTATATCATCTTACTTCTATAAATATGGTGGCCCTGACATTCCTCTACTGCTGCTTAAAATATTCACAATGTCCCTAGAAACCCAAACTTACCCTGACATATGGAAGACTACATTCATTATGCCTAAACACAAATCTGGCTCGAAAACTGAAGTCAGTAACTACCGGCCAATCAATATCACACCTATAGCATCTAGAATCATGGAGAGACTAGTCAAAGATAACTTAATCAAACATATGCTTAGCTGCAACATCATAAGTCCGAACCAACATGGATTCCTGAAATCCAGATCATGTTTAACATGTCACCTAGACTTCTTCAATTTTGTAACCAGCAGTCGTGACAGACGGCAACTAGTACTTGTCATCTACTTTGACATTTCTAAGGCATTTGACCGTGTTGACCATTTACTGCTAACAAATAAACTGAACTCCTTAGGAATACGTGACCCATTATTAGGATGGCTTAAATCATTCCTTAACAATAGGTCCCAAATAGTTAAACTCGGGTCTGCAACCTCCAAACCTAGCCCTATCACTTCTGGTGTAGTACAAGGTAGTGTCATTGGACCCCTCCTATTTACACTATACATCAATGACATATGCGCTTGCTTCACGCACGGGAAACCATTCATCTTTGCAGATGACCTAAAAGTAGCTTATACATTCCAACGTGATGACTTAGGGAACTTCGAGAATGTAGTACAGAAGGAATTAGATAAAATGGCTGCTTGGTCGTCCCTATGGAATCTCCAATTTAATCTGAACAAATGTGGCTGGATCTGCTTCGGTGCACCCTCAATTGACCTGAAATTAACGCTCCAATCTGCTAACCTAACAAGACTCCGAAGTGTCGTTGACCTAGGCTTGAGGTACTCTAGTGACTTGACATTCTCAGAGCAAGTAGCATCACAGACTAGAAAATCGAGGATGCTCTTAGGATGCATACTCAGGAACTTTCACGACAATGAAGCCAAGCTAATTCTGTACAAAACATGTGTCAGACCACTACTAGAATACTGTCCATTTATTATAAGCAGCACTCGCACACGCGACAAGCTAAGGATGGAAAGTATCCAACGATATTTTACCTCAAAACTGCTTGGCTACGATTGTAAGAAAGACTACATCTCACGGTGCATGATCCTAAAACTCGACCCACTTTGGACAAGGCGACTTATTATAAACCTAATATTCTTCTTTAAGGTCCTTCACAAAATATCTTTCTCAGGTAACAGGGACATACAATTCGCACAGGAAGGTTCTTACGATCTGCGTAACCAAACTTCCACAGTGACAACTCATTCTTTTAGGTCAACACTCCGTGAAAACTTCTTCACAGTCATGTATTCTAAAATATGGAATAGCCTACCCCTAGATGTCAGAACTTGCTCTTCGGTTACAAGCTTCAAACGCTCTCTATACAGACTGTTTCACTCTACTGATTATATTAATAAACTATTTACTCCTAGAACGAATCAAGCACTAATCTACTACAGCACCTAAAAGACGCACTTCAACACCCTTAGCAATCTTTAAACTATAAATAAACTAGCAGCATGGATGCATAAAGACATAGTACGGAACATACAGGATTAGTTTACCCTTAGAAATAGGACCTATCCCTCATTGTAACCTTCAAACGCTTGCTATATAAACTGTTTTGTCCAAATGACTATCCCTACCAGAACCCATCACTTATTTCTAAAACGCATCAGTCATTAGAACACTAAAACGCTCAGACTCATTAATACACATTATGACATTAAATAAACTCTAAGACTTCGCATAAATACGTGAAAACAAATACAATATAGAAAAATGTTTACTTAAGTATAATATACAATTAAGATAAACATTTATAAATGCATAATATATAAATGTCCTTTTCATGTTCACATACTTTCTCTTTCTGGTATTTTGCTGCTCCTATTCATCTTCTGGTCGAGGTCGAACAACCCTGCATCTAAACTGAAATGAGGATTAATTCCAAACCGTCTATCTCATAACCACTCAAATTCCATGAACGATCCAATTCTACCATTTGAAGACGCTGGCGAACATGCTGTAAATGAGTATTCATGATCTGAAATGAAGAAGCAACTGGTTTTCAAACAGTTTTCAACATTTTACTCAACTTACGAATACAGTCCGCCATGCAGACACAAATTGTAATCCCACTCGTCAAGCAATGATCTGAAACAGAGAGCAAAGCGCACGTTAGCAGCGTGATCACACAAGTGTTGCGTGCTAGTAAGAACGAAGACTCAAGGTCAAGTATTATATTTACAACCAATCGCAATACAATTAGATAAGAGGGAAGGGCACTCCTATTGGTCATCCGTTGCCTCGTCTTGGGTAACCAATCCCTGCATACTTCGCAGCCAACCTGAAAGTAGACAAGCATGGTTTGAACATTAGAAAACCGCCAAACTTACCATGCCTTACACTACCCCCTCTCCCATAGGAGCACTGTCCGCAGTGCTAGGTGACTGTTCCTGCGGGACTTGTCTGAACTAAGGCCTGTTGTCGAAAAGGTTTTAGTCTATTGAAGTGTGTGACTAGACTATGAGAGGAATTCGGTTCCTGAATCCTACAGGTGCAGTCACTTAGTACCTCTACTACAGTGAATGGTCCTTCCCAGCGTTTATGGAATTTAAGAGCTTTCCCTTTAGGTGGTGCCTCCTTAAGTAGCATCACCTTGTCTCCTGGCTCCACTGGTGATCCATGTGCTTTCCTATCATAGTATTCTTTCTGGTACCTCTGGTTTGTTTGGAGTATATCCCTAGTCATCTGATGTACCTTGTTCAAGTTTCGTCGAAGTCTGATTACGTGTTCGGATGCAATCAGTGTATCCTCTCCTAGTGTGTTTGAAGTCAGATCGATTGGCAACCGGAGTTCTCTTCCAGTGACCATATAATGAGGCGTTTGACGCGTAGCTTTGTGAATGCTTGCTCTGTATGCCATTAAGCACTGTGAGAGTGATCGGTCCCATTCCCTGGGGTTGTTTTGATCTACAAATGCCTGCAAGAGGGATTTAAGTGTCCGATTGGTGCGTTCAACCAAGCCATTTCCCTGTGGGTGGTACGCGGTAGTGCGTGTCTTCCGGATACCCATTATACGACAGAGTTCGCTGACAACGATACTTTCAAAGTTGGATCCTCGATCTGAATGCAGTTGAAGTGGTGCCCCCCAACGGCTGACCCAGTGGTCAAAAATTGACTCTGCGATGGTTACAGCATCAATCTGTGGTATCGCAATAGCCTCGCACCATTTGGTAAAATGGTCTACCATGACTAAAATATAGTTATTATTTCTGGAAGTTACTGGGAGAGGTCCAACCAAGTCTATTTGTACTAAGTCATTCGGATGGCCAGTTATAATGGGTTCTAAGGGTGCCTTATTATATTTGTGCGGAGCCTTAATAGTTTGGCATACCTCGCAGGAGTCACAGAAATCTATGATGTCTTTCCTCTGGTGAGGCCACCAATAACGTCTTTTAGCCGCTTCAATCATTTTCCCTGAGCCCGCGTGGCCTAACTGCTGGTGTAATGACAATAGTACTGTGGGTAGTGCCGACTGTGGAGCCACAACGCGACGAGTATAAGTGGGTCCATGTTGGTAGTAGAGGATGTCATCGACAATTTTCAGATTATCCCACAGAGACCATAAACACCGGGTTTCCCATCCAAGCTTACTTATTTCCTGGGTTGTCGGTCGTTCGCCTCCATTTCGAACACGTTCGTAAATCAAGGCCAGTTCAGGGTCTGAAGACTGAAGTTCAGGCCAACTATATGAAGTATGAGCCTCTAGTTGGAGCAGCGAAACTTGTGCTTCGGTGCATGATGGGCAGTCACCGTGATACCTAAGAGGTTTTCTTGACAATGCATCTGCATTTCCATGATTCTTACCCGGTCTATGCATGCATTCGAAGTCATACTCTTGTAGGTGTTCTTGCCATCTGGCAATCTGACCCTCAGCTTCTTTGAAGTTATGTAGCCAGCTAAGGGCTTTGTGATCAGTGCGTACAATGAAATGTCTACCGAGGAGATATGCCCTAAAGTGTTTAACAAAATTGACCAGTGCCAGCATTTCTTTCCGCGTGGTGCAGTAATTCTTCTCACTCTTGTTGAGTGCTCGACTTGCATAGGCTATCACCTTTTCTACTCCATCTGCGTCTTTTTGAGACAAAACTGCCCCGATACCAGAGTCGCTAGCATCTGTATCTAGGATGAATGGACCTGCCTGGTCAGAAACATTGGGATACGCTAGGATAGGGGGGCTACATAAACAGTTTTTTAGTCTTTCGAAGGCTTCCGTAGCTGATGCTGTCCAATTGTAGTCTTTCTTCTTGAGAATGTCGAATAGAGGAGCTGCAAGGAAAGAGAAGTTAAGTACAAAACGTCGATAATACGAGGCTAACCCTAAAAAACTATGTAACTCGGGGGCTGAGTTTGGGAGCGGCCAGTCTTTAACTTCCTGAACTTTTGCTGGATCACATTTAATGCCTTCGGCTGAAACAATGTGACCTAAGAAACACACTTCTTTCCTGAAGAATTGACATTTCGATGGGTTCAGTTTTAACCCAACGGTCTGCATCCGTTCTAATACTTCGGAAATATCACTTAAATGTTCGGTCAACGTCTTACTATGTATGATAACATCATCTAGATATACCAAACACTTACCTGGTATGCAATCACTCAAGACCGTTTGCATGAGGCGTTGGAATGTTGCTGGGGCATTGACTAACCCAAACGGCATTGTTTCAAACTCATACAGGCCTGCTTGTACAATGAATGCTGTCTTTTGCCTGTCATCTGGGTGTACTTCAACCTGCCAATATCCCGATGCCAGATCTAGAGTGGTAAACCAATTCGACCATTCTAAGGCATCAAAAGTGTCGTCTATGCGTGGAAGGGGAAAGCACCCTTAGAACCCATTATAACTGGCCATCCGAATGACTTAGTACAAATAGACTTGGTTGGACCTCTCCCAGTAACTTCCAGAAATAATAACTATATTTTAGTCATGGTAGACCATTTTACCAAATGGTGCGAGGCTATTGCGATACCACAGATTGATGCTGTAACCATCGCAGAGTCAATTTTTCAGGAAAGAAGTGTGTTTCTTAGGTCACATTGTTTCAGCCGAAGGCATTAAATGTGATCCAGCAAAAGTTCAGGAAGTTAAAGACTGGCCGCTCCCAAACTCAGCCCCCGAGTTACATAGTTTTTTCGTTGGCAGGATCGCCATTTATGTAATCCCACTCGTCAAGCAATGATCTGAAACAGAGAGCAAAGCGCACGTTAGCAGCGTGATCACACAAGTGTTGCGTGCTAGTAAGAACGAAGACTCAAGGTCAAGTATTATATTTACAACCAATCGCAATACAATTAGATAAGAGGGAAGGGGCACTGCTATTGGTCATCCGTTGCCTCGTCTTGGGTAACCAATCCCTGCATACTTCGCAGCCAACCTGAAAGTAGACAAGCATGGTTTGAACATTGGAAAACCGCCAAACTTACCATGCCTTACAAAATGGAGCAAATGGAGAATTCTGGAATCGACCTCGGCACCGCTTGATGCAGTAAAACAACCCAAAATGACCTTATCTAGTTTTCGTATCCACGATCAGATTTCTTTCCTGTTATGAAACTACGATAAGACTGCTGAAAAAATGGAATAAATATATCACTGATCTCAACATAATACATCAATAATCTTTAAGCCAAAGGTGCTGTTCACAACAAAGTTATATAGGAGAATTGACTTCAAGCTTTATTTTTCCCAGATATTTGTATTACATTCATCTGATGTCTGGGTTTTTTGTTAATGCGAAGACAATATTTCTATATCTCTTTATGTGCTACACAAACAAACTTTATAGCAGACTGTTCCGACTGACTTTGATGTCAGAGAGAACAACCAAACTGTAAATCCATTATACATCAAATTTTGTGTAATTTATATAATAACTTATCCATGCCTGTACAATTGGTATGTTCCTGCATAAACAGGAAGAAATATATATTATTATTATTACCCGTTCAAATGCCAAGTCCAAGTGCCTAAGGTGAGTTTCCTTGTCTGGACTGGCAATGAGGCAGTCGTCTAAGTATGCGTATACAAAGTCGAGACCGCGAAATACTTCATCAATGAAGCGTTGGAATGTTTGGGCTGCATTCCGAAGACCGAATGGCATACGTAGAAATTCAAAACGTCTGAAAGGCGTAATGATAGCCGTTTTCGGGATATCTTCTGTTGCCATCGGGATTTGGTTATACGCTTTAACAAAGTCGATTTTAGAGACTATAGTCGCGCCAGATAAGGTTGCCGTTAAGTTGCGTATATGAGGCAACGGGTAGCAATCAGGGGTTGTTTTGGCATTCACTCTACGGTAATCATCGGTGGGTTGCCAATCATTGCTATCCTTTTTCGGAACCAAATGAAGTGGGGATGCCCATGGGCTATTCGAAGGTCGAATGATGTCAAGGGTAAGCATATGGTCAAATTCATTCCTGGCGATTCTCAGTTTGTCAGGAGCTAGTCGTGGTACTTTAGATGTCACGGGTTGTTCTGTGGTAATGATGTGGTGCATAACATTGCTGGTTATGCCCGGCAGGTCGTTAGACGGGCAATTAAGTTCAGGATATTTGTCAACCATAGGTTGAAAAGTTGGATCAAAAATTGCCTTTATCTTAACGGGTGACAAACTAGGGCCTATGTAGCTGATGCCTTTGATAGACAGACTAGTAGTATTGTCAATCAGTCGTCTTCGGCGGACGTCCACGAGTAAATCATGATGATTAAGTAGGTCCGTGCCGATGATGGGCATTGTGACGTCAGCGAGAAGGAAAATCCATCGAATAGGTTTGCGTAAACCTACGTTCAGATAGACGTATTTTCTACCAAAGGTTGCGATTGGTTTTCCATCTGCAAGCTGTAAGTTGAAGGTAGATTCCTTCTGTCGATCTGCTGCCGTAGCAGGAAGGACGCTGACTTCGGCGCCTGTGTCGACTAAGTATCGAGTCTGGCTTATCACATCATGGATGTAAATTAGGCTGCTAGTGCCACCGGCGACGGTTGCCGCTAACGCGTACCGGCGGGATAGTTTCCCACAGACTTTGAGACATTTCCGAGGTTACAAGGCTTACGGCAACACTTCGCTTCTTGGCCATAGTTGTTGTGGTACCAGCACCAGTCAGGGTTTTTCAGAGAACGTGGTTTGGACTTAGATTGACTACGTGAGCTCCTGCGTCGAGGAGATTTAGGACGACGGTCGGAGGAGTTAGAATGCACGCTTGACCTAAACATCTGCTGGATGGAGTTGCATAACTCTATCATTGCAGTATCCTTACCCGAAGTCTGCTTCATCATCGAGCATATCTCGGGAACTGACCAGATGATAAACATTTCTACACGGGACAGTAATATTAGTTCACACATAATATAAAAGCATAACGGGACTAGTTAGTTAGTGAACAAAAATTATCATAGTTACTAGACAGAATATATATGTATATATCTATTAATCACTCCTTATAGACTCCTCTTGCTTTCTTTTGCTTTGCTGTTGTTTGTCTTCTTTTTTCTCTCACCATTTTAGCTTTCATATCACTTTTTGAATGAGAATGAATAATGTGGATGTTTGACCATTTACAATGATAAATGATCTGCAAACATTATTGGTCCCGTATCTTTCAGTTGCCTAGTTAATAACGAGTTAACTTTCCCCACGACGCAACCTGGATTACATTTGTGGAATATACTCTTATACCAATAGAAAAGTATCAATTTGTAATACAACGTCACGACTGTAACTTATAACATAACTGATCGTATCTGTAAAAATAGCTTTCTTATTACCCAATTTGGACATAAATCAAAAATGAGATTCGGATTTGTGCACACCCAAGTTATATTGTGGAATTACTTCAAGCTTTATTTTTTCCCAAGTATTTGTAATCCATCCAAAACATACTTGGGTTTTTTGTTAATGCGAAGACAATATTTCTATATTTCTTGATGTGCTCCATTGAATGACTAGTTATCATATTGTTCCCACAAACCAAAGACTAAAACGAGAGCAACCATGTAATTTAACCATAAACCAAATTTATAAAATTTAAATAATGCTTACCCATGCCTGTACATTTGGTGTGTCCTACACAGGTGGGAAAAAAATGTATTTTATTAAATCATTATTATTAAGTATGCTTACTAAAAGTATATGTAATTTATCATAATGATGATGACTGTAAACTGGCGTCCCTCATGTACAAAATGAGAATATACTATTATTATTATTATTATTATTATATTTGGGGAACTGACCGTTTAGTTATTTCTAGAATCCTATCTGCAGAAATAGCCAAGTCATCTATTACAACACCCTGAAGTGTCACAAGTACGGTCTGTACAGACTGTGGCAGCTTGGCTAAGAAGAGTTCTCTAAATAGTCCTTCGTCGAACTGACTTTGGCCAATAACTTCTCTCATTCCTGTAGCATGCTCACGGCTAACTGATCTAACTCGATGTTACGAAATAATCCATCCACACGTTGTCGGTCCGTGAGAACGTTCCTCCTGAGGAGGGATGCTTTGAGAAACTCGTACGAGTTACTTACCTCGGGACTCAACATCTGTTATGTTACGTACTTGCTGAATTCCCGCGGTAGGGCGTGAATCACTGCAAGTAACTGTGAACGTTGATCTGTTATCCCATGCTCACAAAAATCTGCTTCAGCTAGCAGAAACCACGTTTCAGCATTATCTGGCCAGTATGGTACGAGCTGAATGGTTTTAGGAGTTGAGTGGATACGAATGACCTTGGGACTAAGATCACTCATGACGAAAACGATGTCGAATAATATATGGTACAAGAACAAATACAAAATGGAACGAACTCACCGGGGTTATCTGCGGATTTATCGTGGATGAAGTTCGCGGTTGGGCTCATCAGTTTAGAGGTTGACGGAATTATCTTACACAGCCTCTAATTTATTCTCGCGTACCAAAAACAAAGCGAAAGCCAATATTTGATCGTCCAAACTACGTGATATATTTCGGGACCAAAACAACCAGTCAGACGAACGCTTAGCTGGCTAGTGATCGTGCACGTGACACGACGGGGTACCAAATGGTGGGGATGCCTGACCGGAAGCCTTCAGCTAAACAAGTCCACTTAAACAGTGGTGGTTAGCATCCAATAGTGAGTGATTGCTGTGGTCAATAATTTTGGGGAATTATTTACCGCTACAGACTAATAAATATGTCTCATGGTCAGTCTGCTTCCTGGTTTGTCACTTGGCTTGAAGTATTCACTGCATGATTCTCTTCAACCATTAGGAATGGTTCCTTTGTTTTATGTGACCGGATAAATCGTATTTCTAACTGATTTGTGAGCGGTCCGTTTTCTCATATTTTGACGCTAATTGATTAATGGTTCAGACCAGTCTGTAGGTCGTGCTGCATTAGACAGAAAGTTTCTCACTTCGTTGCAACTGGTCTTGCTGCATCATAGACAGCATCGCGCAGCTCCCCGCTCAAAACTGGATCAAAACCTAGGGCCACAGGGTCATTACTGCCCAAAGGCAATCTTGATTCAAGCTTTTTCCACCACTGGATAGTCACTTGTTAGGTGTAATCCATTCTCATTCTCTCCAATCAAAGCTAGTTAGTAATCAATGAATTTGGAAGAATGAGGCGAGTAACCAAGGTCGAACAATGACTTCCTTGTGATTCATTAGGCTTTATATTACAGCCACCTCACGAATAAAGCCCTGAAGAAATGGACTGGCAGTCCTTGACTATAAGACAAACAAAAACTATTCCAAAAAGATTCATAGTGGCAGTAGACTTTTGAAAATCTTCAAGTTTACTGTTCAGTCAAACAAAAATAAATTAGAGGATCATGGGAAAAATTCAAATATGAGATTATCTGGCACCCAGATACCAAGAGTATAATGGCTGGACATTAATGGCTGACAGCTAACAAAAAGCTGCATTCGAATGAAAAATGTACAATAGTACAATGAATCGCAAATTGCCTTATTAGCACAAAATGCAAAATGGTATATAAAGTGCCACTTTAGGGTTTGAATTTTTGATATTAGACGCAACACTCTTTGCAAAGAGAACGTTAAAGTTTTCGCCAAGCAACCAGTAAAGTAATTATTGCAATTATATGTCTATTCATCAAATAAGTGATTACACGACACATACTGTAAGCACCTAATAGGATGAAGAAATTCGCTGAAAAGTAACTTGTAATTCCTACATCTATACAAGAAACCCTCTACAACACACTCGCAAAAAGCGCTGAATTCGTACACACTTTCCCTGGTTACCAGGACTTTCACCAGTACGCCCATCAACCCCTTTATTCGAGCTATTGAATTCAGGCATCTGGGACTTACATTGATACGCCCAGCTAGCATCCTGATGGGCCCTATTATTGCTGCCTTCCAAGGAGCAAACTTTCCTAATATCCCTTAACACTACGCCCACCTCCACTTGTCTAACTCCCACCAAATTGATAACACCGCCACTGATTATTTCCTGCAGGCGTATCCCGTATCAATTAACCCCATCAGCGTCATTTTAAGGAGGCCACTGGATAGGCTGTGTACAGCTCGCAATTGGAGACAGGTGAAAATACGGCCGTAGCATTTCCAGCTATTGTCACTGTTATCGTTCTGAAAGATTCAGTACCTGCTGAGGGGAAGGGATAGCCGTCCATCTCGATTTTGGCAGTGAGTGTTGATATCATCAGCTCACACCCCGACCCAGGATTCCTCTTCCTACTCCTCATAAAATTTCCGATGATTTTCCCCATCGCTGCACCTCGCGATATCTAAGGCCCTACTCTAACACTGCCAGTACCTGTGTAGCAGTTAGATGTCCTATGTTGTGGTAGTTTCTGAGAATCAACTCCTTGACATGATGTTTCGAAGGCAGTGCCACCCGGTAATCCGCTTCATTGAACCAAAACGCGTTTCCGAATCGACCCTCCCCCAAACACAAATAAAGTCGTTTATTATGATGGGATGACGTTTGCACCTATGTGTGTTAAATATTCGTACTCCTGAACTACCATTAACACTAAAAGTTCCTTGTTAAATTCTACCGCCCTAACCATTCTTAGAATGTCCGAACAAGCGCGTTAAGCTCACCTACCTTTAGCTGGTTCAAATTAAGAGATGTATCAACTCTGTTAAAACGCATTATGAGAAGATAGCATTTTAATTGAGACAACTGAGATATTGTCTCCAAAAGCCTGGTGCAGTGAAAAAAGTAACATAGAGTTCAATTCAAGCCAAATTTACTGAAGTTTAGATTTACAATAGCTATTTACTTTATCTCTACTCGACTGTCATACGGCTCCATGGTTAAACCTGACGCCATTCAGCTTTAGGACTACTTAGGAATGAAAGACCGTCGAGCAACATTCCAAGATATTCGTCCTTGAATAGGAATCGATGCCCTTACAGTTGGTGTTTTCCTAAATGGACTGGAATAAACATATTACTAACCCACGAGGTACAAAATTTGAAATTTTCTTTTTAAAGGGCACATACTTCGGCCAAGAAAACTTTGAATTGTCTGGACTCGGTGATTCACGAATGTTTAAATCGATTACGCCTCTTAAACACTAACATCCATTTCTGGTCATAACAAAAACTCATATGGGACGCAGAGACGGCTGCGATCAGGAACGGTACGTCCACGACGACTTCAAAATTAAGCAGAAATCTGATTCAGATGCAGCTTTCTTTCTTAGGTATTTCGTCATCTAAACCCAAGCCAAACTCGTATAATGATTTTAGCATTTGTTTAACAGGAAAGACTAGTGATGCTAAAAACGACCATACTAAAAGGGCCATACATTGAGGCTACTACTGACGCAAATCCACGCCTTGTAATAAGCTAATCAGGTATATGGATTTCGTAAACAAGAGAATCTTCCATTGTGACCCATGGCAAACCTAAGATGTGTTCACTTGGGTGTTCTTCAATCTCTATTACTTTCACTGATGCTGTAAGGTCTTGTGAGGGTACTGACTGTAACAGTTGCATGGAGTTACTGAACCATAACGTAAGTCTAAATCTTTCTTCGAGAGTGAAGATTTCATCCGTCCAACTAAGGAAGTTGCCTGTAGAGTAGTCATTTATTTATTTATTTAAATGCATAAAATCTTGGTACAATATGGCACCAAGAAGGATGCGCCACACAATAATAGTAAAATAACATAGATTAAAAGAAAAAAAGAAGAGAAAAAAATATATATAAGTAGAGAACGGATAAAGAACTTCATCTGGAAGGAAAACAGCCGTGCTTAACAAGTTCAAACAGTATTCGTTAACTATCATCGAGAAAGGAAGAAAGAAGGAAATTGCAACACGTTCGCCATTGATTACGATTCTTGGACATATCCGATAACGTTTCGAGCCATCGACTTGAGCTATTTCGCGGACCCCAACCAGTGAGTCGTGACACACCAACCGATGCTAATCCAGCACAAAAATCCTTCATCCCACAACGCCACGTCATGGACTGACCACTCCTCCGCCTTTTCCATCCTGTCCCAATGCTAGCGAACAGAGACCTATACGGAAGCCCTTGGGATGACATTCGCAGCACATGTCCAAGCCACCGGAGCCGATGTTTCTAAATGACAACACTTAATGAATGGTGATCTCCACTGTGTTCAAACACACGCCGCCGAACCTGAGAATTACCCACGCGATGATGCCACTGAACGCAAGCAATCCTGCGGAGACAGTGATGATCGAACACGCACAGTTGCCGCACATCCTCAGCTCGGAGAGGTCAGGTTTCGCGGGCATAGAGGAAGACAGCCCGCAACGAATCATTGTATACCTGACCTTTAAAAGCCAGGCTAACATTGAGACGGCGCCATAGGTGGCTCAAGTTGGTGTATGCCATCCTAGCCTTCATTATACGGTTGGAAATCTCATCCGTCACCCCTCCGCCAGCACTCACACAACTACCCAGGTACACAAACGTATTAACAACTTCAAGCGGTCCATCCGCAACAGTGAGTTCAGGTACAGGATCCTGCCAATCTTGGGATTAGGGTTAGGGTTGCGATTAGGGATAGATTTATAGTTAATGTCGTTTATTTTAATTTGATTTATCTTCATTTTCATTGTATGTAGCCGTCGATCCTCTTACTGAAACCATAGTAATTTAACGAGGGCTTCGGAGAGGACTGACTGCACAGCAAGAGAAGAGAGATGAACGATTAACAAAACAGCACATCTTCAGTCACTTCGGTTAATACATCTATAGAAACTAGTCCAAGTTAGCAACTGACACTCTTCATCATAACTGGGACGTATTGTTAAGTCATGTCAGAGGAAGATAATCTTCTTAATATGCTTTCATGCATTTTCTCGTGAATATACGTCCTTTTTTGTGCAAAAATTCCTCATTTTATGATTGGTTGGCTGAAGATCACTCGTGCGTTCGCATCCCTTGGGACGCTATTGTAGAACTTTGCCTGAGTCCAAGCCAGTTTAGCTTGTTGGGTTACTGCCATATTGAAGCCCGACCACCACTGCAAGGTAGCAGTTGTCGGCTAGGCTAAGTGGTCATCCACATAGAGGTACCTTTCAACATGTCTAGAAACTGTACGTGATCTTTAACTACCAAAGCTCTCAACAGTGTTTCCTAATGCACAATTGGCAAAGAAAGGAGACAACACAGAGCCGAACAGATGAGCAGTTAATTCTTACACATATACCACTGTATTCATTCTGGACGGGAATGAATTCCGACCACCTCTAATGTGTATCCTTTCCATAAGTCCATCTTCACTTTTGTATAGTTATTTAGTAGGCTACAGTCTTCAGAAATACGTCTTCTGAGACACCCATTTCTATGATTAGGCATTCCGCAGCTGTCTAGCAGATTGGGACGATCATATTTCCATGGTAAACCTACCTCAAAGAGACCATCAACAAGTCTGAGAGAAACCAGCCAACCTCAGAGCTCCTTTCTTGTCCTCAAAATTCTCTCCACTTAGACTGTCCATGTCCGCAAATACATGGTTACACAAACCTCCAAAATTGTTCGGTGTTTCTTGGCTGTCCGAAGTAGGACAAAATAAAACATTGGCTACCGGCTTATCACACTGTTTTGGTCCTAAAATGATCCAGCCCAAACTATTTCTAACAGTAAACGGCTGGTTCCTCACCCCGAATCGTTGATCCAGAACCCAGAGTGCACCTAAAATATCACAGTCAACTAGGAGACCATCTGTACCATCCTCAACACTTGGCATGTTCAAAGACCCTCAACTGTTCCTCAGTAGAATATAAGTGAGGTGGCATGTATGCTTTCCTCAATCACCTAAGGATAGTGATTCCAGAGTCACTCCGCTAGAGCGGTGATGTCAGCATCAATTTACCGTCAGCTTACTGAGCCTTGAGCCCAGCCTTTTCACAAATTTTTCAAACCATTGGAAACAACTAACATGCTGTCCGGAAGAGCATACTTTTCCAGACACTCCTCTGGACCAAACAACGTCACCGACACAATCCCGAAATAGAACATCTCAGTAGTCTCACTTATGACCAAAAATGCAGCTGAAACACCACCTTTATTATTATTCTACAAATGTAAGAGTGAATGATGGCATACCTTGCATATATCTAACTTCCACTTATTTTGTAACATAAATACATTCGACATATAATTATGCCTATCTACGTAGGAACACACCAATTGTACAGGCATAGATGAGTGTTATTTAAATTACATAAATTTGGTTGATGGTCAAATTACATGGTAGCTCTCCTTTTCGTCTTGAGTTCGTGTGAACCATCTGCAGGCAAGTCGTTCAGTGAAGCACATCAAGAAATATAATCTTCGCATTGAAAAAATCACAAGTATGTGTCGAGTGGATTACAAAATCCTGGGGAAAAAATTAAGCCTGAAGTCTTTACAGATATAACTATCGTGTATACCGTATCGCTTATTATTCTTTATTTTTACAAGTGATGCATTCGTATAATTTTGTCGACATTATCACCTTAAGGGAATATCAAAAGTGAATAGTACCTAAACACTCTGAAAGATACTATGAACAAAAGCTGAGAAAGAATATTGTTATTGTTTACATTAATTGATCACTGGGATTTACAATGTGTTGTTGTGTAGTCCTAAGTGCTGACTGATTTCCATCAGTCAAGTTTGCAATGTTCTTAGGGTGTAAAAGGACGTTATACAGCATTAAATGTGAGATTATGAAAAAAGTCTATAATCGCTAACGTAGAAATAGAGGCTGAACATACCTTGTCGCAATTACAGGTTAGGATTACTCGTACTAATTCGCATGCACTTAGATACGGATGAGTGTTTTTAGACAGAATGCTCAGTATTCAGTATATTACTGAAAATTCTTCTTGTGTTTTCATCCTATAGTCACTGTCGACTGAATGGATTAAAGGCGCACTGTGTATTGAATTAGTACTTCCTCATTAGTTTATAACAGTCGATTACTCTGTGTCTATCCCTACCCCACCCCACCCCACCTCTACTTACACAGGGACAGATAAATTCGTATTCACGTTGATGCAGTAATTATTAATACATTGTGAATTGATCCGTTCAGCATACAGCTTAATCAGGTATGTCGACATCGAACTGACCTCGTATCGTAGGTAACGCTTCTACTTACTCATTGAATCCGGCCGTATATTTGATAAATTCCTCCTAGTTATATACTACTGCCTTAAAGAGTCTCTTTTGCTCCACCAATGCAGTCACGTATCTTATTCTATGGTAGAGACATTGAATTAAATTACTCTTGTACTACATAAAGTACGCACCGGTGTGACTGTGTACTGCTAAGCAGTCACAAACTAGGATCAAATGGCTGTCCAGCACTCACTCCCTGCTTTCAATGATTCTCTAAGCGATATCGATCCGTGATCAAACTCGGAATAAACGAGCTACCTACACAGCGACAATAATATTCAGGCGAATTTATCAGATTGTGTTACAAAACTCCATTTCCTCGTCTTCAATAAAACTGCAATTAAAAAACACACGAGATGAATCCTTTTATATTGATTGCTTTTACATTGAATGAGGAGACCAGAAAACCACAGGGAAAATGAAAGTTTGTATTGTGATCACAGATGAAAACATACGTACAAATTAAAATTTAGATTTATAAGTAATTAAGGCAAACCTGATGTTTGTAGAGGGTTATTATATTCAAAATCACCAGTTATAAAGAAGGCAGAGTAATTTTCAAAAAATAAATTTAACAACCTTCAACGCGATACATACATGCATACTGGATGACCGGCCAGAGATACTTCAACTTCCATGAGAGCAACAACGGTGGAAAACGAAGATCATTCTGTAATGTTCGAAGGGACCCAGTAGTCGGTGTTTATACCGAGTCTCGTAAAACTCTAAAACCGTTTCAGAAATAATAAATAGAAAATAAGACAGTACTTATATGCAATGCTGCAATAAATCAAACTTGTGACAGCAGAGTTTGACTTTACAACTGGAAATAATATGGTGACTCCAGACTGACTTGGCATTGAGTGGAATGTTGCATAACCACTTTCTAACTTGACATGGCTGTAATTACTTGGCAATACTATTTGATCAAACAGCTTTACACTTCAAATGTGATTGATTCACACATAATATTTCATTGGTACAGTGTGGCTAAATAAGGGTATAGTGAGAAATATGGATAGGTGGATATTCGACCACCTTGTCAGAACTGGCGGCAAAGCGTACATTGAAGAATGTTTCTTCCTGATGTATCGGGTAACAAATAAATTTTCGAAAGCACGCCGGTATCGAAGACTCCAAACAGCAGGGGCTATTGTGTTCCGGTGCTATATATGCAGAACAAACAGGTCCAGCCCCTTAAAATGCCCTTACTTTCTATAGAGCCCATGAACTCATGAATTCCATATTATTATTATTTCTAATTGTCTGATATATAGTGTATTGCAGTGTTATGTTGATGCATATTATCACGCTTGCAGATGCTATTTAAATGTCGCCTAGTGATATCATTGATTCGATGTTTTTAACAACCCTAATTGCTTCATTATTATGGGTATAAAACCAGATGAAGTCATTCGATAGAATATTCTTTGTTCAGAAATCAGTCCTTTGAAATTTGTTAGGCAGGTTTCTGAAGAAAAGTGTTGAACACTGTACTCATGTAATTTAAAACACTGATTAATGAATATAGAATATTCTCTCAGATATATTCACAACTGTGATTGTCAACGATTTTCACCAGCCTCATAGAACAATCCCTCTAATTAAATAGCGTCTTCGTCAATCTAGTCAGTTATTTAGCACCACTACTCTTGAACTCTCATGAAGGTGTATCATTAAGCTCTGGTCCTTTACCTAGCTCTAGACTAGAAACCGCTTTCGCAACGTCGCCTACAACTAGAAAATCGATTTAGCTGAGCTTAGATCAGAGGTGAGCGTAGACCGATTTCAGACGTCTCACGAAAAGTTATCGAGAAACCATGCTTCTCAAAGTGACTTTCGAAACATGTTTCTTTAATAAGTCCAAGTGGTTGACAAGTACTACCTGTTGTTGATATCCATTTCTCCCGGTCTTGTTCGAATATGGGATGACAACCTAGTAGAAAGCTCACCTCATCTCTGTACTTTCGTAACCTGCTGCATCTACTACCTGACCAAGCATATATATTCAGTCTTTACATTATTTAATATTCATCTTTACGCTTGTTAGTGTCTTCATTTACGTTAGCTGTTCTCTATTGTATGAAATTTCAGCTTGTCTGTACTGTTTCGAGTCACTAGTCATTTGTTTTCAGAAAGCCGGCTTCCAGTGAGATATCTAACATGGCTATTCTGACACTATATGTCACGCTCAACCTCATTACTTCCAGCGTTTCTACACTGGTGCAAACTGGATGACGGGCATGCTTGATCAGAAACTTGGGAAACCTTCTTAGTTTACGCTGTATTTCAAACACAGGTATAGAAAAATTGAATATGGTTCATAGGCTGGGTGCGCACATTACGAAAAGCGTTTCTAAGAGACTGCAGACTTTTATGAACATATGTCTTTGCTCTATATTAAATATCATGTGGCCGATCTGAAAGGATAGGCAGGGACTCTGAAAGTGAACCAGCCAGGAAGCTAATTGCCAACAAATGTACAAAGGTAGGTGTAGATAGATCGGACAAACCCTGAGGAAATCCTCAAGTGAGTATGCTGAGACCACGAGTTTAACCCGAACGGGAAGTGACAAGTTGGTTGTCCATTGTGGCACAGAGATGTGAAAGGGAAACGCAAGCTATTTGAAAATAACTGCAGATAAGAGTCCAGTAGGGGGAGGAGTGCCGTTGACCAACCAAAAGAACGAATAACAGCAATAATGCCTAATTCCTGGTAGCTAAAGTAGATAAATGAGAATTTATGAATTTAAAAGATGCAGAAAATTATTAACAGCTGAGGTGTAGTCGGAGTGACATTATGATCACTAATGCTGAGTGTAATTGACTACCGAAGTGCATTGTAATCATAAAGCGAATATGAAAGCAATGGATTTAATTTCCAAGATGTATTTGTAACTCGAATGGAAACCTGAAAATCCTAATACAATGTCACAAACACTATTTTAAGAATATCCTAAGATCCAGCAATTCACCTAGGGGATAAAGGGCTTCAGTGTAAATTACATGTCAAGGAACACAAAAGAATTTACCTCAGTCAAATATTCACTCGCCGAACAAAGTGAATTTGTTGATTTAGAGTAAATTTTATTTTGACTATCGAAGAAATTTGAATTGTCCGTAGATTTTTCTTTGTAAATCATCCGCGACGTATTATAGTCGCTTTCAAGACAAATACTACTAGAATGATTACCATGAGATGATGAATTAGTAGTATGATTTTGAGATACTCCATCACGATTTATCACGTTTCTTAAACGATATTCATCAGATTGCTTTTGAATTAGGTGGAAATGATCAAACAATCCATCAAAGTTGATATGTATACCAACCGCATTTTGTGTAGGATAATGATTTTCTGGAGTATGACTAATATATATAGAGGAAGAATAGCAGTATCATCAAAGTAAATAACAAATTTATTCATTAGTATAAACTTATATGAAAATGTACCAACAGAAATGATGGACGTTCTGAAAAGACTTACATAGACGAATATTCAAGATAATTTCAAAGAAAAAACTAATTGAAATCACAGTTCATCATCTCTGTAAACTTGGTCAAGCACGGCAGTGTGTAATTCCTTAGTAATTTTTGTTTTATAGGATATATCACACAATCAAACAGTTGCATTTGGTGGATAACGTCTCGATTACAATCTACTGTTCACAATCACATCTATTTCTAACTACACTACTTCGAAACAATTTTTTATAGTTCTCGTTCTTTTTCTACATTTATCGTTAAGGTGTAGTGCACGTCGCCTATTGCACATATTCTCCATTGATTTGATGAAAACAGCTCCCGTTATCAGCCAAACACACAAGTTGACAATATCTAACAAACAGAATGGAGAAAAAGACTGATAATGGGAGCTGTATTCATCGAATCAACGGAGAATATGTGCAATAGGCGACGTGCACTACACCTTTACGATAAATGTAGAAAAAGAACGAGAACCATAAAAAATTGTGTTTCGAAGTAGTGTAGTTAGAAATAGATGTGATTATGAACAGTAGATTGTAATCGAGACGTTATCCACTAAATACAACTGTTTCATTGTGTGATATACTCAATAAAACAAAAATTATATGCAATCCAAGCTGTTTAAAGATTCCCTTAACAATGATCATTTAAAATACCTTTCCTCACAATGGTTAACTCGCTGCTGTTTCAGCACCAAATTTACAGATCGACAATGTAGTAGGTTATCGTAACACAACGCTTACAATGCCTTCATATGTATTGGTATGTCTCCAAACACCAAGGAATTGTTGTCTCAATGTAGATAGTTACATTTATTATTTACTGTGTGAGATATTGATATTAGGTTACGAACGAATCACAAAATACATCATTTTGCTTAGCTTCCTAGGATAGACTGGAATGTCTAAGCCTTCCTCAAACACTGAGAACAAGTTTTCTTAACCTCTACACCTCTATGTTGTAAGTGCTTAAATAGCCGAATTTCAGGATTCATAAGTTCTAATTTATTAGATCATAGGCTTACAATAACTCAACTAATTCATATTAATTGTGATTTTTAAGCAAAGAAGAAAATGAATCATAACTGAAGGAAAGAGAAACTTGGATACAAACTATTCCTAAATTTACAGAGCAGTGTTTCCTGAACATTCAGTTAAATATTGAAGTAGTGAAGCTCACTGCGTGTAAAGGAAGATTTTTATATCTCATAATAAATACTGGCACAATAGGGAATGTATCACACAGTTGACAAGATTACTCTCACTCAAAAAATCTTCAGAACGAAAGTCAGCATGACACTGGATTTTTCTCTGCATGAACTTTAATACAATGTCGTGATTACTCTCAACACGATTGATCAGCAGTTATTTAATAGTTGCCTGGTGACATATTTTAATTGTATGTATGACGCTGATTTCATTCTTATTCACCAGAAAACCGGATCTACTTTTATATATCCATTAAATGCAGTACGATCAAAGTGCTAAGATTCTAAACATTTTCTCATACTCCTTGTTTTTTCAGGCAAACGCTTCATACATTTTCATGATTCGGGTCATCAGTAAGCGTTATAATGCATGATCAGGGGAAAACAGCCAAAAGTTACCAAGGTGAAGTAACTAAATGTAAATGAATGCATTTACTGAAACAAGAAATCACGAAAAAGTGAATAGCTCGAAGATGTTCCCTAGATTGATGAATACTTCATTAGGCAACTATCCACTTTAGAGAACACCATATTACCATAAAAGTCATAAATCTAAAACCTGAGTGATTGATAATTTTTAACTATTCCTTCATCAATACTGAAAAATGTAACTTCTTTTGATCAGTAGGTGCCTTGGGAATTTCCAATAACTTAATTTCACTACACACTAGTTTTCGGATAAACTTTCCTCAGGCTATCACAAAATTAAAAACATACGAATAAAGAAGAATGTTCTGATTATATAGTTTCGGCAATAGGTGAAACGGAATTAATGATAACACATCACACTGATAGACTTTTAATTCTCCATCAATTCGTTTTCAATCAAACAAACTTTTTCCACAGGTAAATATACATATAGAAGAAAAACTAAAATGTATCCCATTCTGACATATTTGTGAAGACGTGCCTTTCGAGCTTTTCAATTTATGGGTTTATCCACTCAAAATGTGTTAAAACAATTAAACAAACTCTATAAAATAGTTTTGTAATTACGCCGAACTGTCTGAAATGCATTCCACGGGCGGTAAACACTGTAAACGTCTCCAAAGTGTCTGAAATGCATCTGTTTGTGGAAGACACATAAGTAAGCAATATAACGTTTCTCGAAGATCAGTGCTGAAACGTCTATCAAGCATATGCATCCGGAGACCTGAAACACAAGGTAAAACAATCACCCATAATAGGCTTTACTGTTTTAGTATTATAGAGCTATGCTCACATTACTATGATTGAATGATAAATATGAACAGTAGAATATGAGAATGCCAGTCTAGATGACAAAATCTGTATATAACCAATATGTCATGCATCTTTTAAGTAAAGTAAACCCTGCCAAACGATGTGACATAGATATGTTTTTTAATCCAGAACGTAGTTAATAACAAAATGTTTACAAAAACTAACCAATAAGGCAAATACATACAGACACATACACAGTTTCAGCATTGTAATACATTTCAAAATTTCGGAAACCCATTCATATTTTGACACAAATATTGCTGCTGATTACTCGTATAAGATTTTCTGTCTGTGCGAACTATTAAAATTTGTGCATGCGTTACACACCTCATGTTGTCATCCAGTTGAACAGTATACGTATGAGTGTACAGACTGTAACATGATGATATCCGGCTATCAATTCACCAAAAATAAAACTGACAGATTTTTAAAAAATGCTGATTTTGGGTCGGTCTTCTAATAATGAAGATTTCTAAAGTAGACACAAAAACTTGCGACTGAAGTCGGCTTGATCTTCCTGGTGCGGGCGTCATCGTGTCTCGCTGTATCCATTTCTGGAGCTCGCTGACGTTCACGTGCCATTGCGATTGTGTCTGCGTAACCCCATCTCGAAGTGACCATATGTGGTCCTTCCCACTTTGGAAACTGTTTGCCTGACCCTGTCGAACATTCGTCGGTTTTTCGGCTCACACTTTCATATGCTGCTTTCGCCCGACCTCCCAGCAGCGTCCCAAGTAGCAGCTCCATCGCTGTCAGATCTTGAACGCCAGTCAACTGTGCAGAAGCCTTGAAGTCCTGCCCGAAGATCCATATGTCTCCATCAAAAACTGCAGGGCATAGGTTTTCCATTTGTCGGTAGGCAGCGACACCAAATGTAACAACAGAAGACAAGGGCCGGCAACAGATCCTTTTATTACGGAAATCAACACGTATTTATATATATTTCCTGTACATGATTATAGCTCATACAAGTAGAAAATCGCAGTCTTCTGATTGGTTGTTTTTCGGAAGTTAAGCAAACAAACGCAGACTTCTTATTGGTTGTTTCGGGTAACCTAGGAAAATGGAGCCATTTATCTACGAATCATATTTGCCCATGTTAAGTCTGCTGTGATTGGTTGTTGAATCGGCCTTGTTCATATTTTCTCACGGCCAATATTAATGACCTAGACATTGACGTAGATTGATGTCTACCAATTGGCTAGCAGCCTGCTCTCACCACAGACACAGATAATAAGTAATACAACTTACTTGTGAATATTGGTGATTCAATCATCTGAATTAACTGATCCATATCGTACAACATTTCAACGGTTATAACAATACCTCCACTTATTGCAAAATGATGAAGTGGCGATGCAATAATCTTAGGTTAAGAAAACAAGCTAATATTTACTTATTATGAAAATAAAATGATTGAAAGCTGATCAACACAGAATACCTTGAGTTACAATGTGATAAAAGCAACTCGCGGAAAACAAACAAACTCTCAGACGACTGATGAACTCTCAGATTACAAATGATAGTGATAGGGCTCCACCAGACACTAAATTAAACAGAGGTATTTAAGTACGGTGGAGACAGCTTACTGTCCGGATTAACTGAGGTACTAGGCAGCGTTTGGGAATCAGAAGAAGTCCCATCGGGTTGGTGTAAGTCACTGATTATCCCCATATACAAGAAGGGAGACAAGTCTTCCTGTGATAATCACAGAGGGATTAGCTTGACTAATATAGTATCTAAAGTCTTAGGCTCAATAATCATGCGTAGACTGAGTGGTGCTCGGGAAGCACAAACACGAGAGAGCCAGGCAGGCTTTAGACCAGGAAGAGGGTGTATTGATCATATCTTCACCCTCCGACAGATTCTAGAACATAGGCATTCCTACCGGCGTCCAACAGTCATTATATTTCTTGACCTAAAGGCAGCATTCGACTCTGTCGATCGGGAAGTTCTCTGGAGATGCTTGGCTGTAAAGGGAATTCCAAGAAAATATATTGCACTGATTAAGGCACTCTATTCGTACTCATACAGCCAGGTGAGGGCTTACGGCGAGCTGTCATCTGAACTGATGACGACCAGTGGTGTCCGTCAAGGATGCCCATTATCTCCTTTTCTATTCAACTTCATCATAGATGTGTTAATGGACTTAACCCTAGGTGACTTCAGCGACTCAGGGATTGACTTGCTACCGGGAATAATCTCGTTGACTTGGAATATGCAGACGATATAGTCCTTCTAGGCGAAGACGCTGACGAAATGCAGAGTCTTCTAAACACCTTGAGCCGCAATCTACGAATGTTTGGCATGCGATTCGCTCCCGCCAAATGCAAGATGATGTTACAGGACTGGACTACATCGACGCCTAGTTTAAAAATAGGAAGTGAAGTGGTAGAGCACGTTGACCGCTTCACTTATTTGGGAAGTACCATCAGCCCCAACGGGCTGATCTCTGACGAAATCTCAGCACGAATACAAGGGGCTCGTTTCGCATTTGTTAGTTTACGCCGACTCTGGCGTAGACGAGATGTTCGACTATCGACCAAAGGGCGGGTGTACTGCTCATCAGTCCGCTCCGTCCTCCTTTATGGTTGTGAGACCTGGCCACTGAGAGTGGAAGACATGAAAAGACTAGCTGTCTTTGATCATAGGTGCCTGCGTTCTATTTCCCGTGTAAAGTGGCATAATAAGGTGAGCAACATGGAGGTTAGGCGTAGAGTTCTAGGTAAACAGGGGAAATCAATCGACGAAGTCGTGAAGCTACAAAGACTGAGATGGTTAGGACATGTGTTACGTATGCCAAGTCATCGCCTCCCTCGACGAGCTATGTTAGCGGATATAGGGTCAGGCTGGAAAAAAGCTAGCGGCGGTCAAACAAAAACTTGGCATCAGTCAATGAAATCCACAACAGTTGGTCTAAGCCACGTAGAAAGGTGTAGACTTCCAGGCTGGGGTCCTCGGGACGGTAAAAATCTATGGTTGGAAACAATTGGTGACATGGCTCAAAATCGTTCTCAGTGGCGCAGATGCATCCACTCCCTGTGACTTATGATCTTCAATGAAACTGTTTTGTATTTCTTTATTACTCCTTTGTCTCACACCTCTGCTCACTGTTTCTATTATGCTTTTCTTGTACTTTCTTCTCTTGCTTCGCGTGCTACACGGAATGTGGCGACTTGAACTTCCGCACATTTGTGCAAAGTTCTATGTCGAAAACAGACAGACAGAAATTAAACACACTCTTCTGGGAATACACTGGTGAACTTGAAAAATACCGTCAATCCATCAGAACTACTCATTACAAGCTTTGATCATTTAGGAGAATATGACAAAAGAATACTTGCAAATTCGAAGTTTCAGTAAATTCAGCTGAAACCTAGTATGATGTTATCAACTACAACAAACTATTGCTTTTGATGGTTCTATTTTTAATACTTATTAGGAATTACTCAACCTCTACGATTTCGCCTCAGATCACCTAGCGATTCGGAAATATTTTAATTACGAGGCAAATATTTCGCATGGAATTCCAAACGACACTGCTTTCTTGTGGGAAAAGAAAAGTAATGATGATATGTAAGAGCTTGTGTTCAGTAAAAGGATACAATGATTTCACCAAACGGCTACAATGTTTATAATTCTGCGACAACAAACAAAGTGATAATAATGAAACTGGATTATAACACCAGGCACGGTAAAGTTTTTCAAATAATTGACATTGAGTCTACAAAATAAATAAAACATACAGTTGTTTTAATGAAACGAATTTTGAGGTGCCATTCAACTTTTCATAAATCAAAATTTAGTAAGGGCGTAGTGCCATTTCGAATGCGTTCGCGTGATAGTGTTCATCCAATTAAATAAATTTTTTTTCGATGTTTATCCAATTTCTCCACTTAACTATGTCATCTTAATTAATACTGAGAGTAAATCGATAAAATGTTGATACTTGAAAGTTATGTAATTAGTTTTCTTAACGGAGAATTATTAGCAAAAACTCAAATATACGTTGCGAGTAAATACTACTTTACAAATTATGCATTTATTTACTAGAGCTATTTCACAACTGAGGCTTTGGCTGGTTCTCGGCCGATAACTGCTACCTTGTCGTGGTGGTCGGGCTTCAATACCCTAATAACTCAATATGCCAAAATGACTAGGACTCATGTCCCTGAAGGTCCTACCATGTCAGGAAGGTTGCTTGGATAGCGGTTAAACTAGAAGCAGTTACCATGGGGTACATGGGCTCCAGAATCCAATCGGATCAAATGGCGTATGGACCCGTATGGGTCACCGGCAGCCATGTGAATGCAGCTCCTGACGCTGCTCCACTGCCTTGCGGATCAGACTCCAAGTCAAAGGCTCGGGGGGTGATCCCTTAATAAAACCACCTGCTTCGGTCTGGGCGCCCGGCAGTATCTCAGCCCTCACATAATGAATTGAATAAAGCAACAAACAATCATCGAGACTTATCGTGTGCTATTACACGTGTTGCAGTTTCTTTCTTTCTTCCCTTCCCGATGATAGTTAACGAATACTGTTTGAACTTGTTAAGCACGGCTGTTTTCCTTCCAGATGAAGTTCTTTATCCGTTCTCTACTTATATATTTTTTTCTCTTCTTTCTTTTTTTCTTTTAATCTATGTTATTTTATTATTATTGTGTGGCGCATCCTTCTTGGTGCCATATTGTACCAAGTTTTTATGCGTTCAAATACATAAATAAATTTTGGCTGGTTGCCTTTTCTCTCTATTATTCAAAGGAAATAATTCTTAGACGTTTGAGTAGGCCAAACTATCAGTTGGATTGAATTCACAATAACCACCTCTCTTATGCTCATCTTCTTCCGGAAATGAAACGCGTGTCCTATTTCTTCAGTATATAACATAATGCCATGCATAGAGAAATTCATATATTTCCGAAATAGTCTCAGTTATTTGATGCTAAGTATTTAACTTCGATACGAAAGAGTAGAGGATTATATGTGTGAACAATCACATTTCAAGTGTATAGCTGTTTGATCAAATAGTATTGCCAAGTAATTACAGCCATGTCAAGTTAGAAAGTGGTTATGCAACATTCCACTCAATGCCAAGTCAGTCTGGAGTCACCATATTATTTCCAGTTGTAAAGTCAAACTCTGCTGTCACAAGTTTGATTTATTGCAGCATTGCATATAAGTACTGTCTTATTTTCTATTTATTATTTCTGAAACGGTTTTAGAGTTTTACGAGACTCGGTATAAACACCGACTACTGGGTCCCTTCGAACATTACAGAATGATCTTCGTTTTCCACCGTTGTTGCTCTCATGGAAGTTGAAGTATCTCTGGCCGGTCATCCAGTATGCATGTATGTATCGCGTTGAAGGTTGTTAAATTTATTTTTTGAAAATTACTCTGCCTTCTTTATAACTGGTGATTTTGAATATAATAACCCTCTACAAACATCAGGTTTGCCTTAATTACTTATAAATCTAAATTTTAATTTGTACGTATGTTTTCATCTGTGATCACAATACAAACTTTCATTTTCCCTGTGGTTTTCTGGTCTCCTCATTCAATGTAAAAGCAATCAATATAAAAGGATTCATCTCGTGTGTTTTTTTAATTGCAGTTTTATTGAAGACGAGGAAATGGAGTTTTGTAACACAATCTGATAAATTCGCCTGAATATTATTGTCGCTGTGTAGGTAGCTCGTTTATTCCGAGTTTGATCACGGATCGATATCGCTTAGAGAATCATTGAAAGCAGGGAGTGAGTGCTGGACAGCCATTTGATCCTAGTTTGTGACTGCTTAGCAGTACACAGTCACACCGGTGCGTACTTTATGTAGTACAAGAGTAATTTAATTCAATGTCTCTACCATAGAATAAGATACGTGACTGCATTGGTGGAGCAAAAGAGACTCTTTAAGGCAGTAGTATATAACTAGGAGGAATTTATCAAATATACGGCCGGATTCAATGAGTAAGTAGAAGCGTTACCTACGATACGAGGTCAGTTCGATGTCGACATACCTGATTAAGCTGTATGCTGAACGGATCAATTCACAATGTATTAATAATTACTGCATCAACGTGAATACGAATTTATCTGTCCCTGTGTAAGTAGAGGTGGGGTGGGGTGGGGTAGGGATAGACACAGAGTAATCGACTGTTATAAACTAATGAGGAAGTACTAATTCAATACACAGTGCGCCTTTAATCCATTCAGTCGACAGTGACTATAGGATGAAAACACAAGAAGAATTTTCAGTAATATACTGAATACTGAGCATTCTGTCTAAAAACACTCATCCGTATCTAAGTGCATGCGAATTAGTACGAGTAATCCTAACCTGTAATTGCGACAAGGTATGTTCAGCCTCTATTTCTACGTTAGCGATTATAGACTTTTTTCATAATCTCACATTTTAATGCTGTATAACGTCCTTTTACACCCTAAGAACATTGCAAACTTGACTGATGGAAATCAGTCAGCACTTAGGACTACACAACAACACATTGTAAATCCCAGTGATCAATTAATGTAAGCAATAACAATATTCTTTCTCAGCTTTTGTTCATAGTATCTTTCAGAGTGTCTAGGTAGCATGACACCAGTATAATGTTTGACGCTCTTTGAACATTCACAATAACTGATTGCAATGATTACCGCTGAGTCTTTCAAATCTGTTCACTTGTTGATTATAAATTCATTTTCTCATATTTTTAATTGCAGTTATGTGAATCAGTGACAAAATTAACTTTCCATAATTTCCCTTTCGAACTCAACCACATTAGATCCCATCTACCATATTACTGTTTCTTACATAATGGCAAATTCTCAACTATGAAATTAATTTTGGCTTCAACGAAGTAGAGAAAATAAAGGCAAAGAAGCTAAAATGAAGGGGGCAGGCATTGGGAAGAAAGAATATTGACGATTTAATGAATCTAGGACATCATTAGGAGTGCATAAATCCGAGCTGCTGAGAATGATTTTGAGTCATACTACCAACACTCTCAAGTCATGGATTACGAACATCTCCAGGAGTCAAGTCACGAAGTCTCTACCCCACTCACTATGTGGCTAAAACCAAAAGTCAAAATCGATGAGAACTGGTGCATGTCTCGACCTGAGTAATAGTTTTATTTGATATAAACACATTGATGACATGACTATGAGAAGTAAATTTCATAGCAAACGCCACTATTAGATGAGCGACATTAGGTGTGATGAAGTTATTCTTGTAACCAAGTCTTTTAAAGTGCTGTGATCATATCGCTCACTTACAAAGATCTACAGTAACTATCTCTATTAGATCAAATGACACTCATTTCCATAACTGCTACTGTTTCCAGATTGGGACATCAATTCAAATGATAAGCAGCTAGAACAAAGTTCTTTGGTATAATACATCGATTGCTAGCAGAAGGACAACTTATCTCTTGATTGAAAACCTCAGTCCGAATTTCACGTTCTCAATAATTACGGTGAGCACAGAGGAGAATTAATTAATTGTAATGAAACAGAAGAAGTAATAGTGTATCTGGGAAAACATTATTTTTTAGTCTGTTAACAATGCACTTTTAAATTTCAAAACATTCAACTATTTTCACTTACCTTCGTACTGATTGTTCGCAGCTGTTTACGAAAATCATTTAAAACTGGTTGTGTTAAAAGAATTCGATTCAATGCTTGTATTAGTACAAATGCAGAATCCAGTGGTTTAATATAAGAAATAATTGTAGAAATGGTGCAATAAACGATATCAGCTCCAAGAACCTGACAAAGATCACTAGACGGTAATCAAAACAAACAAGTCAATAGAAACTCATGTCAAACTGTAAAATACAAAAACAAAAAACATGCTGACTTTTAATACATCCGATTTTGCAAATATAAAACCTCTCCTGGGAGTACACACAGATTCCTTAACAGTTAAGCGAATGGATTATCTTTGAATCACTATAAATCAATTTAATAGTAAATATTCCAATAAATAATAATTTATTATAGCTGAACAGATAGATGCATTGTTTTGTATTTTCTCATCAGATTTTTTATAACTACCACCTGAAACATTCCTTGAAAACAGCCATTCGATACTGTTCCAGTTAATAAAATTCCAGCTAACAAATAAGGACCAGAGCATAAAATGAAGATGAAATAAGAATGAATGAGTTCTTATTTAAACAGTGAACGTTTATTAAAAAATTTCTAAAGCTTAACGGAATGACAGCTAAGAACATTCTCAGCATTAAAACTCAGTATCCAACCAGGCATTCCTTGCATGGTCTAAATCAACAGTCAAAACTTCAAGTATTCATGCCCCGTTCTGATATAATAAAACCTCACTCTTTTTCAATATAATGTTATATCAGCTAACATTGTCGAGTTAAGCAACAGATCAGTCTGCGTAACACATGTCTTAGTCATCTCACTACCCACACGTGACTTCGCCATCTCACTGGATTTAGTTTCCCTACTAACGCAACACTCTACATCTAACAGCATTATTCCTCACCATATTACACAACAACACTAAACCTACCTGAGAGATAGGACGCAGACACCGATGATCAAAGACAGTCATTCTCTTTATATCTCCCACTTTCAACGACCAGATGACGTAAAGGGGGATGTAGTGAACTACCTGTTGCAAAATACGTACGTCCTATAGTGGATGGATGGATATCAAGCTTGCGTTGGCGATGACGACACTTAGTGAGTAAAAACCGCTGGTTTTGTATTGGCGCTGAGATTTCATCAGTATACAGTTGAGGATACAACTTCACAAATAAGTTAAAGGTCAACACACTTGACCATTTGTAATTTCTATCCTTAAACCACCAGTCAGTACAGCACTACCTTCATTTGAAAACAGAATTACTTTGACTTCTGTTCAAGTTGTTTTGAGTTCCCCGCGTATTGCCGATATTTCCACTATCCTCTATCTACTCGAAATCACCAACACTATTGCCTAATGACAAACCAATTATTGAAACTTCGAGGTCAACAATGAGGTCAAACTGAAGATGACAACATCCCATGAATCTCTATTTGGCCGCGTGATTTAAAGTAGGGTGCAATACACTTTCTCAATAATCCCGTCACATCCAGTCATTTCCACATCACGTATTGACAGACAGAGTCAAATCTCGAGTTCACGTCAGGAAAAATGAAAAATGTTAGTCAATGGTCGACGGATGTACATCATACAGTTCATTTATTTGATCATTCTTGCTAATTGTGTCTTCATAGTGTTAACAATGGAACCGATTTGTTAGTGAAGGATTCTTGAAAATATAAGTGATTAAATATCGGAATTCCCATACACCACAGTATGATAAACGTTCTGAATCAATGTACACGTAACAATTAAAATATTCCCTAATACAATATCAAATAGAAACTATAATAATCATTTATTACGTGATAATCATATCTCCCCGTTTTCGTAACAACTCGGGATCCCTGTTGAATAAATTAATTAGATCCAAGAGAAATCGTAGACAAAATGTATTCGGAGTCGACTGTGGCACACCTACAGAATTGCTGGCTATTCGATCACTTGATCGTGTATTAACAAGATCCGATTCGTGTAATAATTCCAGAAGTTCTTCAGGCATAATAATAGACTGTTTGCTTAAATAATCCCCATCAGAATTGATTGTAAGGTAACTCAATTTTCCAATCAACCAAATCGTTGAATGTACCATCTATGAAAAATAGAACAGTTAAATAGGAAACCATTGCTATCATCATTTTAAATTCGGCATAAAACACTTTTATCCAACTTTAATGAGAAGACCTACTTCATCAGCAGGATCGGAAACTAACTTGAGCATTTCCGGCAAAAGACGATCAATTTGTGAAAATACTTCAGCGGAGCATACTTCTGCAAGCACAGTAATCCAACGAAGTGCTGCTAAACGAGTTAACAGGCTTGAATTATTGAGAAGTTGAAACGTGACTTCTAATATAGCTTCTGAACACAAAATTTGTGAACCATTTTGTTCTGTAGATGATTCTGAAAGTTGCTTAGTTAAGTTGTTATCCTGTGAGCTGTAAGCGAAGGTAAATCAAAGACACTTTATTGATCTCATCTCCAAATGATACATATACTGTATACAGTATATATATACTGTCATACACGAACTACTAGATAGTCTCTTCACAAACATCTGTCAATAACCACTACACGATTGCGATTGTCACCACTGTCAGTTTTATTTCCTAAATGAAAATATTCATTAAATAAAAATTCCGCAGCACAAGAATTTTCAAAATTTTGTTTCGTTGGATTAGAAAAATGCATACGTCACTATTTTTTCCTATTTTTTGTGAGGCTGAAAACAACGCATTATTGTAGTTCTGAATTCAAAATCCCTTCACAAGGAAGGCACATCTAAGAATATGTGGTTCACAATAAACACTAATTTCATGATACACCGAAACTCAAAACTATTTGACTCCTCGCAGATACAAAAGTGAGATAATGTCACGAAGTACGTAAACAGGATACACATCCTACATCGTGTTATGTTAAACAAACACAACTGCATGCAAATATTTCACGTATGAAAAGAAAACTATAGAGGTAGATAATTCCCCAAAATTATTAGCCAAAGCATTCGTCACTGAACAGTGGATGCTGGCCATCACTGTCAAGCATCCACGAGATTTGGTACGCTGTCGTGTTACGTTCGTTCGTGCACGATTCCTAGCTAGTTAAGAAGTCATCCTCGTACCACGATTTGTCCCGAAATATACTTCACATTTTGGACGATCGATTTGTCTTTTGCTTTGTTTTTAGTCTACGCGGAACGTATACTATAGGAGGTGTGGGTATTATATATATTGCGTTAGTATCCGTGAACGTCAACACCCTCAGCTTTTAAAAAACTGATACATTCTATACAATGAAAACATATCAATCCAACCTAACACAATAGGTAATTACACATCAAAACTTACTGTCTGGTTACACTCTCCGACTGATTTCCTGAATTTAGTGAATCCATATGAGAGATTGATGAACTGTATGTATTCGCATTAGTCACTGAACGTGAATTGAACTGCCTAACAGCTTTCAAAAGGGTTTCGTTTATGCATACAGCAGTTTCCAGTGCAACTTAGAACAAAAATAACGACAAATAAACAATAAGGAACAAAAGAAAGAGTGGATTTAATGTAAACAAAATCAATTAAGTCAGTACACATTTAACGGAAAGGTAAGAATCGAAGTGAAAAAGAGAAGTAATAGTAACAAATGTTTCTAACTAAGCCAACAAAATACGAATTTTATTTAGAAAAACGATGCCAATTATTAATATTACTCAAATTACTAGGCGTGAACTGCAAGATACATAGGGATATAATGAGAATGAAATTCTATTTCAAAAAGTGTTCATCTAAATATTTCCCAGTTCCCAACACTATTTATAAATAGTAAAGCTGGATAGCCAAAGCTAGGTGAATAACAATAAATTACGCTATCAGTCGTGGGAAACAGATATGGTCAACACAATACAATGACAATCCCATTGTCATATACTTCCTTGGAATTTACCACTCCTTCGTAATTACGTTGGAATCCTACTGCATCCTGATGATTACGATAATTACGATAATTAACTGTATTAATAAAGGCAAAAGTGCTGGTAGAAAGCGTTAAATAACCTCGAATTATTGTAGAACAAACGACAGTAGCACTGTGATTACAGTAACTAGTGATTCTTCTTCCAGCTGACTCAATAAATAAATATAGTGGAAAGTGAAAAGGATATAAGAAGATACTGTACACGTGACGCCAGCTCTACTTCCAAACCCTAACCTTAACACGTAATTAAACCGAATATAATCTTTTCTACACCAAACGTAATAGCACAATATGAAAACAAACTTGTAAGGAGTTTTAAATTTTAAACCAGTGAATCACCAATACAGCAGATTTAAAAATATATATCGGAAAAAGCTTCATACATTCGTTTTAAGGAGATCACTATGCGAAATTTTGTAGTCAAATGTGCTCTGTGAAGAAGATCCTCTAGGCGACACGGAATATATTGATTTCCAAAATATTTTAGTGGAAGACAATTTTAAATTTTTCTGAGACAAGATATTTATCCAAGTCTAAACAGTAAAGCCAATACTCCGTTACTAAATAATCTGATGAGCTTTAACGCTAACACGTAATAGCTTTTTATTTTTTTCTATATGGGTGTCAACAGAAGTGCAGAATTAAACGTTTTTCTTAATGATAGTTTTACTATTACTTAAGGTACACGCTAATTTTCCAGTTATAAAGACACATTCTGCAATTTTTTGTTTAAGAGTATGGCATCCAATGGCTTCGAATTTCGCGTTCCGAAAAAATTCATAGTTCCCACTTATAAAGATAAAACGTGGATTCTATCTCCTCTGAAACGATACAAAACTCAGGCAAAAAAAGAAAAATCGTTTGGAACACGGTTGAAAACTAAATTGTTTCCAAAAGCTTACCTCGCCTTTCCGCTGTCGCATCATGTGGTCCACAGGACATGAAACATGGTAGAACAGCACCAATAATTCCTGAAGCATAGGAAAGCATATGGTGTGGATCCACTTCAACGAATGTTTTAATCCATTTCAAAGCAGCTCGTTGTTTAAGCTGCTCTGGGGAACAACTAGTAATTCCATTTCTCGACGGGGCTGAATCCAAAACACTTGGTGTATTCTGCAGTAGACTAACACTTTGCGCTGATGCATCAACAACGACTGACGATCCAACAGAATTTGGAAACTGTGATGTGGGTGGTGAAGAGGATTTTAGTGCAACATTGACGAAGGAACAAGCTGCACAAAACAACAAAAAGAAGCACGCACATGAAACAAACAAACACCAGACAAAAAATTGTACCACAGGAACAAAACCGAAAAAACATTTAAACATATACAACTGATAAAATTATCTCATATAAGGAAAGTAAGTGAAAATATCCCGATGCCATGTCCAAGTCACGTCAAACATACGCAGATGTTTGTTCAAGATTTTGAGAACACTATATTTTGTCAGTGGTTGTGCACTCAAAATTGGTGAGGCATTTTAAGATTAGAGATTCCACAATATCGACAGGAGTCACAACCATCAGTGAAATTATACAAAACCGGTGGTCATCCACATCCCAGATGGGCAAGGTGTTGTCATAACTTCTGACATTTTTAGATTGGCTATTTCGCCGATACACAACTTCAGCACAATTACATTGAATAGTAGAGTTTACGTGGACAGCATTCCTTTGAAAGCTCAAAATAACAAAGAAGCCAAAGAAGGAGAAATATAAAAATTTCTCATTCAGATATGTACTGATTTCCAGACACAAATAAACATGATTCTGTTCCATTTCTGTCGATCACACTTGGCCTCTGAATTACCATGGTGCCTGGAATTTTAGTTATTGATGTATTAGTTAAACTGATCCCCTGTTGAATATCACAGTAGGGTTAGTTCCCATTCTTATAAACCGAAATGCCCAACGATTTTAACCAGCCTCATAGAACAATCCCTCTAATTAAATAGCGTCTTCGTCAATCTAGTCAGTTATTTAGCACCACTACTCTTGAACTCTCATGAAGGTGTATCATTAAGCTCTGGTCCTTTACCTAGCTCTAGACTAGAAACCGCTTTCGCAACGTCGCCTACAACTAGAAAATCGATTTAGCTGAGCTTAGATCAGAGGTGAGCGTAGACCGATTTCAGACGTCTCACGAAAAGTTATCGAGAAACCATGCTTCTCAAAGTGACTTTCGAAACATGTTTCTTTAATAAGTCCAAGTGGTTGACAAGTACTACCTGTTGTTGATATCCATTTCTCCCGGTCTTGTTCGAATATGGGATGACAACCTAGTAGAAAGCTCACCTCATCTCTGTACTTTCGTAACCTGCTGCATCTACTACCTGACCAAGCATATATATTCAGTCTTTACATTATTTAATATTCATCTTTACGCTTGTTAGTGTCTTCATTTACGTTAGCTCAACCTCATTACTTCCAGCGTTTCTACACTGGTGCAAACTGGATGACGGGCATCTCAGAGACTTTAGTCACGCAACAGTTAAGTGAGAATTTACAAATGATGAAATATAACTTGATATTGAAGTACCTCATAGAAGACAATGGACCCATTTCACTATCAATAAAACAATAGTATATTGCTTATTCTATTTTTTTTTGTCTTATAGAACACTAAGATTTCCAGTAACACTATATACATTTCCCAACTCATGTTTTACATCCTAATTCTTGCAGGTTTATCAACTTCAAAGCAGTAACGTTAGATACAAATGTTCATCTGTAGAAAATGCCTTCACTTACTAGCCACTATAAGCGTAGAAAAATTCTGTTATGGTGATACGACAGCATCTGACTTTTAAGTAAAAGAAACGAATCTTTGGTTATTGAAATATTTACCTCAGACTACGTAAAAACTGTCTCAGAACAGAAATAAAAACAAAGAAATCACCTGTTGCAGAAAGTCGACAATGTACTATTAGACAATTGATCATCGTGTCCAAAGCAATTTCACTCGGATTAGCCTCTATCTCTTTCAGCAGGTCCGTTAGAAGCAATTCACACCTAATAAACAAGGAAAATGAATCTTCTCAAATTGAAACTAATTAAGAAAAGTCAATTGATTAGTAGTAGAATGAACAACTATAATATCAAATACGTGCACTTAAATAAAATCAATTGGAGTTTCTAAGAAAAGCGAGCCAAGACTCAATAACAGCTAAAAGGTCCGACTATCCAAGATTGTTTGTTTCAAGAGCGAACTCTTACTGGCTCTATACGGGCGCGAAATCAATTAATGAGATACAAACTATGCCTGGATAAATTGATAACTGTATATTAAGTGAACAATGGAAAGAAAACATTTTCTAATAGTAAAACCATTTCTCAAAGATATGAAAATTGTCAAACAATGTTAGAAGCTTCAAAAGGCAACACCTTAAACTTTCTTAAGAGTAGTGGATTTATCATATCCACAGTATCCACATTACATAATAAAATGAGACAAAGAATGTAAGTCACATATCCTGAAAGATCTTTAAAATATAATTTGGACACCTAAAACACGTAACCTACGACCACCATGCAACTAAAATAATGCCACCATCACTGGAAAAACAAGTGAAATTTATAATCCCTACAATCAAATAAGCATTAAAACTTTCCCAATAATTACGTTGTAATAAAAGTGTTTAGTGACGGAATCATTAATAAGCACATCCCGTTTTTATTTCCACAGTGAATTCGTAAACTGTCTGAAATGAACATTAGTCAATGAAACAAAGGCAAAAATAAGAAAATGAAATGGGATGGTAATTTTTAATTGCGAATGTTCATGGAGGGTTTGTTGATCTTATTGTAGGCCATGGTAAACATAGAGGTTGAACATACTTCTGTATACAAGGATCAGATCTTCTAGTATGGATTGAGGCCGCTTCAGCTCTACTGAATGAAAGAGTATTCAAGCTGTTACAGAGTGATTACTAGGAAAGCGTTTAATAGTGAGAATGGCTCCTCTGGTTTCATTTAGTGTCCAGTATCTGCCACGTGGTCTAAGACTTTACTATTTATGCATTTGGTCACACCTTTACTTAACCATGCAGATAAATGTTCAATTGCGTGCTTCGTAGTGGTAACAATCCATACTAGAAGATTTAATCATTGTATACAGAAGTATGTCCAACCTTTATGTTTATCGTGGCCTACAATAAGATCAACAAACCCTCCATGAACATTCGCACTTAAAAATTACTATCCTATTTCCTTTTCTTATTTTTGCCTTTGTTTCATTGACTAATGTTCATTTCAGAAAGTTTACGAATTCATGTCCTTTCTTAATATTTCTATTACCTTAGGTCTACGTAGTGCATGCTTTCTCAACTTGGTATTATATTTACACAATCCTGTTTATTCCACTTCACAAAATTTATTATTACTTAATAATCGTTCACTAATAGTACTTTTAAGTTTACACCACACCATCGTTATTATTTCACTAGCATTACTTTTGTTGCCTATCACCTTTGAACTTAAGTCTAGTCTAATCCATTTGTTGGTTTATTTTTCTGTAGCTGATTACACTCACCTTTGAAACATGTACTTTTGTTGACTATTTTTTATTTCATATTCTTATTGATCGTGCATATTATTAATGATAATAAAAACAAACGGAATATTACTCCATCCACAATACATATGATATAATTCTCATCTACCTTATGCATGCTAAACTCGGTGGATTTATAACCGTACACCCTGAAGAATTCATTGCCAAAAAATGTTCGCTGTTTTTTTTGTGGATACATGATGCCCACTAGTTTAATCAGTTATTCAGCACCACTACTCTTGAACTCTCATGAAGGTGTATCATTAAGCTCTGATCCTTTACCCCCCTCTAGACTAGAAACCGCCTTCACAACGTTGCCTAAAATCGCAAAATCGGCTCTCGGCGAAATGAATGAGAAAAGTGAACTATATGCAGACTTCTGCTCCTCCAGTGATTCTGTGAATGAAAGCAGCGTGTACAATCATAAGTAAATGGACAAGGCTACATGGGTTCCTTCAAAACTCAGACAAACTTCATCTCAATCCCAAGAAAGTGGATACACAGTCTGTTGGACACGAAGTCGAGCACAAGTGGTCTCAGACCATCACCTAGTGCGAGGAACGTTCAAGGTAAAGCTGAAAGCCCTCAAAACAACAGGAGACAGACCGAAATTTAAGTCAAAACACTCAGAAACAGAAAGACTAAACTGCAAATGACACCTTCACTGCACCCATCAGAGTAAAGTCCGAGACACCAAGTAGCATCAGAGAGGAAACCTGTGTGGAAGAACGTTGGAACTGTCCGAAAGTGCTGCTCAAGGGAGCGTGTACAACCGTTTCAGGAAGAAAGAAGAGGCTAGACAAGGAATGGCGCTCTACGGACACCTGGAAGCTAACAGAGAAGAGGAGGATGGTGAAACAGAAGATGAACCAATGCAAAGATGGACAGCAGAAGGAGAAGCTGAGTTCAATGAATATCGCACTGAATAAAGAAGCGCAGGAGAGACAAAAGACAATTCTACGACACACTGACAACTGAAGCAAAACAGGTCAAGCCACAGGTAAGAGACCTCAGAACACTATATCAGATAACCAGATTATTATCCGGGAGGAAATCAACTCAGATGGAACCAATAAAAGACGATCAATGGAACCTAACTGTCTGAGACCAGAGACAAACAAAACATTCGGCTGATCACTTCAACAGACTCGTCAACCGACTATCACCTGAAACCTGTCCAGAAATATCAATACCAGGAGGCACAGAACTGCCAGTGGACACCAATCCTCCAACGAAAACACAAGTCTCGAGTGCAATGAAGCTACTGAAGTCCGGGAAGGCAGCAGAACCGAACGGGATTCCTCCAGAAACACTGAAAACTGATTTAGAAGTCACAGCGGCTATCCTAACATCACTGTTGCAAAAAGTTTGGAAGGCAGGAAACGTACCTACTGACTGAAAGAAAGGCTACCTCATCGAACTGCCAAAGAAGGCAGACTCAGGCCCTTACAAGAACCTGTACGGAATTGTGCTCTTGTCTACATCTAGCAAAATATTAAGTCGTGTCATCCTGGAGAGACTAAGAGAAGCTCTGGACTCGAAAATCCATCCAGAACTAACTGAATTCAGAAAAATCTAATCGTGTGCGGATCAAATAACAACCCAATGCATTATCATTCGACAGAACACAGAATGACAGTAAAACCTCTACCTCAACTTCACCGCCTTTGAAAAGACTTTCAACATCGTTGACCGAGAGGTATTTCAACACTACGGAGTGCCCAAAACTTTGATCAACCTCATTCAACTGGAATATGACAATCCCGCGTGTCAGGTAATCTATAACGGAAAGCTCAGAGGAACAATTGAAGTGGAGACAGGAGGAAGACAGTCCTGTCTACTATCACCAACGGTATTCCTAGTTCTGGTGCACTGGACTGTGTGGGAGACTGTGGGGAGAGAGAAGATGGGAATACGCTGGACTGATAGGAAGACTCTAGAACATCTAGATTTCAAGGGTGATTTATGTACAATCTCACACAAGCTCGAAGACCTACGAAAAACCTACAAAAACCAACAAACTGGTAGAAGATGCTGGCAACGAAGAAAGGACTTCAAGTGAACGGAGGTAATGAAAATAACCAACCAATGACAAAAACCAGCACATATTACCAACAACAGAAAAAAATTTGAAAGAGGTTACTTCCTTCACTTATCTGGGAGCATCGTTTCAGCTACGGGTGCAACCGACGGGGATGTCAAAACCAAAATCGGAAGGCAAGACAGACGTTCATCACTCTGAAATCAGTCTGGAAATCTTCTGACTCAGAATAGAAGACAAAATTCGGATTTTCAACATTAATATTAAATCAGTTAGTTTTTCCATATGGGTCAGAAAATTAGCTCGTCACGGGAAGTATTTTCAACAGCAAGCTGACGACTTTTATCAACAGCTGTCTTAACCCGATGCTGAGGACCAAATGGTCGGCCGACCGGGAAGAATAAGCAATAAGAAACTCTGGCAACGAACAAACCTATCGGTCAAAGAATATTTCAAAGAAAATGGAGACGGATCCGACAAATGCCGAGGAGACTGCCGAATGACATCGCGCGCCAGGCCATTGCTCGTGTGGAAACTGAACAGAGGACAAGGATTCGGGAGTACAAGGGCGACGTGGGGGAGATGAGGGACTACGGTCAATCACAGCCACAGCTAAAGAAAGTGGCGAATAATAGGAAAAGGTGGAGTTGTGCTGTCAAAGCCTTATGTCCCATTCTGAAACGTAGGGAATAATACCAAAAGTGATAATAATAGAATGTTGGTCTGCAGACGGGATGTCCAGAACGCAAACGCTCACATTCAAGATAATTATCTCTAACTTGAGCAACAGCCAAATAGCCTATGAAAAGTTGTCTTCGGAAGTTATGACAACACCTTGCCCATCTGGGATGTGGATGACCACCGGTTTTGTATAATTTCACTGATGGTTGTGACTCCTGTCGATATTGTGGAATCTCTAATCTTAAAATGCCTCACCAATTTTGAGTGCACAACCACTGACAAAATATAGTGTTCTCAAAATCTTGAACAAACATCTGCGTATGTTTGACGTGACTTGGACATGGCATCGGGATATTTTCACTTACTTTCCTTATATGAGATAATTTTATCAGTTGTATATGTTTAAATGTTTTTTCGTATTGATGACTGTATGTACTTTTTATCTCATACTTTTATCTGCTCAAGAATCTTATATGACTGAGTGACTGTTCTCAACATAGAACTTTGCATAGAAGTACAGCAGTACGAGTTGCCACACTCCATGTTACACAGAAAGGAAGACTACAGAGAAACACAGATATGCAAAAGAACGACAACAAGCAGAAATGTAAGAGAAAAAGAGTGGTAACTTCGGAAAGCAATAGGGGATATGGGAAATCATATAGAGTGAATGTATCTGCGTCATTGAGGAAGATTTTGTGCCACATCATTACTAGTCTCTAGCCATTGGTTCTTAGAGTCCCGAGGACCCCAACCACGCAGTCTACAACTTCCTACGTGTCTCAAACTAACTGTCAGTGATTTCATGGCCTGATTCCACGTTTTACTCTGACCACGATTAGCTCTTTTCCAACCTATCCATTCTATGTCACCTAACACTGCCCGTCGACGAAGGCGATGGCTAGGCATGTGTAACACGTCCTGACCATCTCAATCGATGCAGCCTCACAACCTCATCGACAGATTTCACCTCACTACTTAACACTCGACGCCTAATCTCAATATTACTCACTCAGTTATACCATTTCACAAGGGAGATAGAACGCAGACACAGGTGACCAAAGACTCTAACTTTTTTCATTCTTCTACTTCCGATGACCACATCTCACAACAATGAAGAAGGATGGAGAGAACTGCTGAGCAGTACACACATGCTTCAGTCGACAGTCGGCTATCAAGTCCACACCGGAGATGATTCAGGTTGGTAAATGCCAAATGAGCCTTTTGTATGCGTGCTGGGATTTCGTCAGCGGTCAGCCCGTTGAGGCTGGTGAAACTTAGCAAATAATCGAAGTAGTCAACACGCTCTGCCACTTCACTTCCTATCTCTAGAATCTTGTTCAAGTATTCCGAAATTATTTAGGACGGACCAGATATAATTTCCCTGACTGACAACATCCCCTTATCTTCAGCTGATTATTCTACTAACTTTACGCGTCTATTTATTGCAGATTTATTTAGTCTCTTTCCTCCACTTAGAAGACCATTCATACTACGACGACAGCTGTTTTTCCACAAAGCTGTCAAAGGACTTTTCTCTCGATTAACAATCAATTCAGTGTACACAATAGGGAAGTGAAACCTTAATTACGGCATCTACGTACGAGCCATTGAACAGGACTAAACAGACTCAGTGTGACACTTAATGTCTTAATTTCGTGAAACGTTCTGAAGAAAGCATGACTCAAATACGCATTTAATCCACTTGACTTACTGTCTCCTTATATCTGGATTTGGGTCACCAAGTATGCGAAAAAGTCCGTCTAATAACTGTGGTAAATAAACACAAACCCTCAATCCTGGAATTGAATAAAGTGTGGTAATCTGAAAATAATAGCAAATAATAACAAATGTAACAGTACAGTAATACTAGCAATAATATACACGTTTTCCAGAAATAAGTGAACTAAAAGAACTATAACACTATGTACACTATTGAAAACTATTTTTAGGATGAAATTAGTATCGGCGAAGGAAAAGTTAGCTTAGTCGAGGTTTTTAGGAAACAATGAGACTCGATTGCACTGATAAGGCACAATAAATTTTCAAATTTTGTAATACTGTTCAACAGTGTTCTGAAAATCTTAATAACATTGATTTTGCAGCCATATCTAATAAGAACAGAAAAATTCATGAGATGACTGTACATGTCCCATTCTATACGTCAATTTGTCCACTGACCAGAAATATTTTCTAATGGACTATAGTCTGACCCAGCGTTGTGTAATCACCTTTATCTCAACACAATAACCTTCTCAGGAGGAATACGTAACTACAAACTAATCCCCATAAAACTAGTTTGTAAAATGATCGACTAATCAATAGAATGACAATACAGGACTGCAGAAACAACCGTTTATATGCAGTATACTAATAGACTCACCCATGAAACAATAAACTGCCGCGTATATGGATTATTTGTATATATCCGTTCCTTCAGCAACGCAACAACGTCTGTTAAGTCTGAAATATCAGTCTCCACGATGACCTCTTTTAAAAGTCTATCACAGTGCAACGCTCCAGGTCGGACAGTTGAGTCAGAGTCAGATACGCCCTGAAAGAAACGAAAATAGAGTAACACCATTTGAAGAAATCACTAAAGTTACTTACTGTGAGCAGATGATGGATGGCATAAAATCTATCATTAGAACTCCAACCTACTCATTCAAGTAGGTGATTCGCAATCTATGAATTCAATATTTTTTGGTAAGGTACTCATATCAAATGATCAGTAACTATTGCAAGAAAAGATTCAACAAAAAAGTTGACATTCAAACGCTTCTAGATTCAGTTTAGAACAAACATATAACAACAGATTCAATACGACACAAAATCCTTCCGAGAAATGCAATTTCTAAGAGCATAGAATCTAATAATACTGGCTAACGCTTCAGGTTGCTGTCTGTCTGTTTTCAGGTTGCTACACCTTACAGTCAGCTAGGTCAACGTTGAACTTTTGCACACAAATTCATCGAATCAAACTGGCTACACTACAAAATAACAGATAAGGTAAGAGGAAAAAACAGTTAAATCAAGCTTCTAAAGAATTAGAAGACGACAAATGACTCCATCTAACGCGTTGGAAACTATTCCGAGTGGTTTCACTATGAATCACCAAATACTTATTCTTAACATTTCGAAGGATACTGATCGGTGACCTATCTTAACGGCTCAGACCAACCGTTAATTAATCCAAGAACTAGTCGCATGTTTTTACCTGTAACATACTTTTGCCGAAAAATGGTGATAACTCAAGTTAATAACTTACTTTCGCTTAGGACGTGTTACCCAGTCCCCGTCTCTTGGACGAGTTAAGTTAATATGAAGTTGGAAAATAACTGAACTGCTCGAGCTGAATTATTATTAAAAGTTTACTAGTTCAGGTTACCAAAGATAATAAAAGTACACATAAGTACAGAAGCGAAACTTAATGAAGCTGCAATAAAGGAAAATCTACGGGTGAAAGTGTAATTACAGGAAGAAAAGTATCTTCAGAATCCAATATCATAAGGAGTGCATACATCTGCATCCCTAAGGACAATTTGGACCCTGTCAATAGTGACTCTAAATATCTCATTGATCATTTAGATTACGGATACGCAATCCATTTGTGTTCATTGCTGACTCGATGGCCAAGGCCATTATGTCAGGTAATGTCCCTAAATATTTGAAACTAGTAACAGCCAGAAAGCTAAATACTTACACCTACGTACTCCAGTTACGAATCTGTCAGTAGATTATGTTTGAGAGGAATTATACAACACAATTACAGGTGTCGGTTCTTCGGCTGCCTAGATAACCATGAGACATCAGAACGGCTCAGTGTCCTTCCTTTAGCGCTGGAAGTACCTGGCGAGAATACTATATCTGAGCAGTGGACTAAGCAGTTTCCTACAGAAACCTGTCCTTATCAGAATGAGTAGGTGGAGACTATGAAGAGGTGTCGGAGAGTATCAAGATCCTCACTAATTACTGCAGGCCCATTCGACCCGAAAGAATATATAGGACTACTCCCTACCTTCTAATCGAGTAATGTTTTCGCTCTAGCACACAACGTCTACACACCGACGAGCCCGCTGAAACTAGCAGAAGAATTCTGTAGATCCTCCATGTTGGTTAGGCGACACGAGATGTTAAGCTTTTTGATCAGTGGGACTAGTTGTCTTATTTGGAATATGAGCAGGACACTGGAAGTCACAATATGAAGTTGACAGTATGACCCCGAAAAACTACAAACATGTTTCTCTGGTTGAATTCCCTGGGGATCACAGTGTCATTGCTGTAGTAATAAAAGTGGAAGGAAAGCAAGAATATGGAAGTTGAAGTAAACTGCTGGTACTTTCCGTTGGGGTTAATTAGTTATAACTCAATCACCCAGTACTAGGCTATGAGGTACTTTTTGTGTGAGAGCTAGTGATACCACCTGGTTGCCCAGGTTGAAGTAGATGGAGCGAGACTTAAACCCAGGACACTGACCGGAAGTAGACTGCTTTAGCCAAAGAACTGTATCTCATCTTGGGGTACTTGGAACAGAGAAAGCATCAGTATTGGATGATCGCAGAGGTCAGAAGACAACTACCAGCGACACAGGGTCTGTTTGCTGGTGCTTTTGGTGTCTTGTTCGTACAAAATACTTGTTTGCTGAGAAATGTCGTAGGGGGTTAGGGTCTACAGTTTTCAAGGCTTTTACTATTCTCTCCGCCCAAAGGCGAAAAAGAGGCATAACTACCAGGCTGGTCGTCCAAGAGAAACACATCACTGCTGTCACCCTTCATCCGCAATTAGTACGACTTCTACCTCAGACCCTTAACACCATGTGAACAACTTACAAGCTTCCTCCAACCATTATAGCTCATTTCATTGCAATATGTAAACCTGATGACTAAGCCAAAGTGATGGCAATCTATCAAGGAAAATCGGCTAAAACATGACTATTATTCACGAAGACATCAACAGATTTGAACAACATAAGCATACATCGACTGTGTGGATGTCAAGAAACAGTGAGTTAAGACATCTCAAAGCCTTCTCTATAACAACGCAGATGTTTTAACGGTTTCAGCATTACACTTACCAAACAAGTTCAGCAGTCCAACCTGGGACATCGCTTCGAGGATCAAAGGGTGGAAAAGTAGAGAAAAAACGAATTCAGTAATAAGCAGAAAAGTGAGAAAGAGTAGTAACCTCGAAAAACAATAGGGTTTAAAGGATATGGGAAATCATATAGAGTGCATGTACCCACGTCATTGAGGAAGATTTTGTGCCACATCATTACTAGTCTCTAGCCATTGGTTCTTAGAGTCCCGAGGACCCCAATCACGCAGTCTGCAACTTCCTACGTGTCTCAAGCTAACTGTCAAAGATTTCATGGACTAATGCCAGGTTTTGATTTGACCACACCTAAATGTTTCTCAACCTAATCTCATCTCGGCTAACATTGGCTGTCTAGAAAGTACGTCCTTCAACTAGTTACTCTGGATTAATTCCATGTCGGTGACATTTATGCGCGTGCTTGGGAAAAACAAACAGCATGAAGACATATAACGCCACCTGTTTGCACAAACCTAGCTATGTTTGATGTAGCTGCCACTCTTAATTCCAAACTAAATGAAATATAAAAAGCATTTTGTCAGGAAAATCCCTTGTCACGTTACAGCATAAGCAGTCAATTCATATACACCTAAAAATGGCATCAATCGCAAACAAAAATGAGGTGGGTACAAGACAGCTTTTTTTCTGAAAGCATACGAAACCCACCCACAAGACAGGATTTATAAAGACTATTTCTATTTATAAATAGATACTTACTCTACTTATGGCATCAAGGACGTCACTCAAATAATTCAAAGTTTCCTTACGAGTTATTTTCATAACATTGAAAAGGGCTTCACATGCGTAATATCGAACTCGTGGGTCGTTATCATGGAATGTACGAATAATTGGCAGAATAATCGGTCCATGGAAAAGACATGCATGCTAAACAGACAGCAATATGAATGTAAATTAGTTCTACCTCGTTAAGCCCAATTGCTACTGAAGCTAAACCTAGCAAGCCGCCTTTCCGAGTATGAGGACTAGCAGAGTGAATAAAATCCTGACTGAAATATCCGATTATCCTAGAAATATCAGAGTGTCGATCTTGACTGATATATTCTTTGATAATCCTGTGTGAGGTAATCACCTCATGATTTACAAATTACCTTTCGACTTCTTGCGAGGCTAGTTTGCGTTTCTCAAAAAGCTTATCCACAAGATTCTTGATGCACGTAGATGACAATGGGGTGTAATCCTTGTCCATAACTAACAGCGTGTCAGTGCGGTGAGGACAGAAACAGCCTCTCGACGGATATTTCGTGTGCCCGCGTGTGTGACATGCCACTAACGGTTTTGCTTGTGATTGGTCAGTTAGCCATCAGAATAGCGGTAATTTCAAACACCTTCTGGCTACTTGGGGACTGAACTTATCCATCCCAAAGTGTCGGAAACATTGTCCCACTTGAATAAATCAAGGGTGACTAAACGATAGCAGCCCAAACCGAAACTACCTAGATGACTCTAAAGAATAGCGGCCCAAACCGAAACGACCTACGAACAAAAAAGTGACCTTGAACGAGGAATCCGCTGATTATCATTTTCGGAAGCAATCATGGATGTTTTCGATTACTGTTTGGATAACGGACTGATAGCTTTGTCGAAAATTTGCCAATGCGGAGGAGTTATGCATATACAAAAATACACAGAGGCCATTGATGGCTTTGTATACAGATGTATTGAGTGCCGAAGGAGGCAATTGGTTCGAGAAGGTTTGTCGTTGTTTTTTAGTTTACAGGTCCCTTAGGAACTTTTCTCTCAAAGTATAAACTACCTTTGACGAAAATTTTAATGATCTGTAACTTCTGGGTCCTGAAAAGAGCAGTCACAGCTACAGCTTATGAAACAGAAAGTTCAGAGGTGTCAGCAATGCAATGGCACAACTACTGCAGAGATGTTTCCTCCTGGAAAATGAACACCCTGACTCAAGTTCTCGGGGGAGTCGGCAGCATAGTCCATATTGATGAGACTGTACTTATAAAAAGGAAATACAACCGCGGGAGATTGCAAGCAAACCAGCAGTGGATACTGGGTATCTACGACACGATACTGAGCAAAGGGTATATAGAAGCGATTCCCGATCGCAGTGCAGCAGTATTAGTACCTATTAATAAACGTTTGGTGTTGCCGGGGACGACTATTCAAACAGATGAATGGAGCGGATACCGTCAATTATCGAATCATGGGTACATTCATCATGTTGTTAATCATACGGACGGTTTCCGGAATCCTTTGGATGTAACCCACACCAGTTCCATTGAAAGTTTTTGGAGTCGTCTAAAAAGACGTATAAGAGCGGTTAATGGATCGAGAAATCCCATGATTTACAGTTACCTGGATGAATTTATGTACCGAAACTGGCTTCATATGACTATGAAGACTCCCATGAGAAACTGGGAGGTTTTTTGCAACATATACGCGAACGCCATTCTTTGTAACAGTTTATTATGATTGCATTCCTTTTATATAAACCGTTTTTTACAATTATGCGCCTTTCTTTTTGAGCCTTCTCATTGGCCGAAGTTGTCCCTGCCAAGGTCATTTTTGCGTTAAAAGATCGTTTAGGTTTGGGCTGCTATTCTCTAGAGTCACCACTACCTAGCGAACGGGTAAATGACTTTGAACAACCAATCAAGTGAATCCGTATCACACAGGCGCACTTGTGGATGCTGTACACCTTCTGCGTAGCAAATTCGTGCCCTTCAGCCGGCTAATCATAACAACGACGAATTTTTGCACAAAACATGGCATACATTTACAATAAAATGCATGAAAACACATTAAATAGAGTTTCTTTCTCTGACGTGGCTTAAAAATACCCCCCAGCAATAGTGAGGAATATCACTTAGTTAGACTAGTTTTTGTACATGTATTCACTGAGGTGACTGAATATGATCTGTTTTAGTGAATCTTTCATCGCTCTTATCCTCATATGCATTCTTCCCCTTAAGCCCTCGGTTGAATTACAATGGTTTCCAGTAAGCGGATTGATGACCACTTACCAGGAAAATGTGGATAAGAAGACAAGTTAAAATAAATGACATCAACTATAAATCTATCCCTAATCGTAACTCTAACCGTGATCCTGACCTTTACCTTAGAATTAAGGCTAACTCGAATTACAATCCTTGTCCTAACCGTAAACCTAACCCTAATCCTAATAATGACCCTGATCCTAAACCTAACCCAATATTTACCTTAACCCTGACGAGCTATTAACACATTTTCCAAACAGTACTTAAAAACGTGATCTGGGTGAAATTTGCATCTTAGTTGGTGAATAGCGATGATATTTTGGTTATGCTTATGACAGGTGCCGTTAGCCAAAGACGGCTGGACCTGTATGTTGGTTGAAATTTCACTTGAAAAAATTTTTGTCACTGAGTTTTAATAAAATTGTGTTATATGTTATTCAGATTGGTAGCACTTCTCATTTCCGGACTTGTTATGCTGGTGTCCGCGTCATGTGATCTGACTGCGACACACTCTAAGCATAGTGGTTGAAATGATTAGTGTTTAATAATAATAATAATATATATTTCACATAAATTAAGCATTTACATGATTCACATACCGTTTGTACAGGCATGATCATATTAGACAAGTGCAGTCTGAAATTGAACACTTTTATGAAGTTAAAATTTAGAAAATGAATAGAAAACTTTACAAGAATAGAATATAAGGTTTTGGTTTAAGTCTAAAGTATAATATTTAATACACTCATAGTGAGTCAAGTGTTTCAAGCGGACTGTGTCAAAACATCGCTATAATAAGCCAGATGGAACAGCTGGAGGGTAATGACATACACAAATAGTCTACTATATGTAGGCGCTGCACCTCTCGACAAACTTTATATTTGCAATAATTGGTGCAGTGAAATAAGGTTTACGTAGATTCAACGTATAAAAAATACCTCAACCTTAATAATGTTTTACCAATGTCAATGTAGTTGAAGATTGAACGATCAATTCACGGTTGTTTGCTCAAAATCAACTTCCCCAATTTTCGCGGAGGCATCAATACGACAGTCATCGTCTCATCGGTCGCTGTTCAGAAAGAAGTCAGGAGAAAACCGTCAGAAGTAATATGGTGATTTATTATTGTAATATTTGTTCATAGACCTTAGCTGTAAAGCTTAGTAGTATATTGGCCATATGTTGGTGTTAGAATAAATAATTCTCGAGTCGCCAATCTGTGTTTTGGTTTTCGCGTCCGTTATTACTAAGCGTTTCTGAGAAGCTTCGAGGAACAGCGTGAGTCCCAGCGTAGCAAGAGCTGGGCATTGACGGTTTACGAGACGTAGCTGACAGTTTCTGACAGTACGGCGTCAGTTTGTGACGGTTTCGGACAGTTGGTGACAGTTTGGATAGTCGCCGTTCGTTTTTCCTGGTGCCGGTCAAGTCCTCTTTGAACAAGCAATATCTGGAACAATTTTGAAATTGGGTCAAGTTCAACAATGCCTGGGTCAAAGAAGGGACAGAGTGTCTTGGATGCAAACAGAAAAGTAAGTCATGGTGACTTGTCTGTTACATGTAACGATGTGTCTGATGTTAAGTATGACATGGTTGATGTTACTGTTTCGCCGTTCAGGGATAAAAGGAACATCAAACTCCCTAAGTTTGAACCACGGTGTTTGGACGGAAACCCAGTTGATTATTTACAGTTTGTAAAGGAGTTTGAGATCACGTTGAGTGGTTTTTTATTAAATGATGAGATGAAGTTGATGTACTTGGTGAGGTACTGCACTGGAATTGCTGCAAGAGCTATACAGTGCTGTAAGTTTATGAAGCCAAAAGAGGGCTACGAAGAGGCTATGAGCATATTACGTCAAAGGTTTGGAAGACCCTCGATGATTGTAAGCAACGTATTCGAAGCTGTCAAAGGTAACGCCAGTCAACTACACGATGACTCCAAGGCACTCAATGAGTTTTTGGATAATCTGTTGGCTTACAAGAATGCATTGATTTCGATGAATTGCATGAGTGACCTCAACTCGAGTTCCGTCCTAGAAGTAATAGCGAGACGCCTACCTACTCGACTGCAAGGGAAGTGGGTGAAGATAAGCTCTCGTATACAGGATGAAGGTATCAAGCCAAAGTTCGACGATATTCTGAAACTGGTAAACGGTAGTGTCAATGAATCAATGAGCAAGTTTGCCAGTCTATTTCATCTCACCCCTAGAATAGAGCAGTCTGAGAGCAAAACGCAATCATTGATGACGATAGGGTCTCAGAGAGGTGGATATCGAGAACGCTGGATGGTGTCAAGTAATGCATATAGACCTAGTGAATGTAACAGCTTTCGTGGTACATCCTCAACAGCCAAGTCACAAGCTGCAAGACAAACATGGTTGTGTTTTACACGTTTGCAAGAAGTGCATACAAAGATGAACTGTGAATCAGTCAGCAAGTTTAGTGATAAGCTAAATGTGAAATCCAGGTCTGACCCCGAATTGTGTAACGATAACGGTTTGGTCAGGAAGCCTGTAGTTGCAACTGGTAAGCTATTGTTGAATAGTATGCCACAGAAGAGAGTTACAGTTTCAGAGTCCAGTTCTGACTCCACAAGTTTACAAGGTATTACTAGTTAGGGTGAAGGTATAAAGCCTCCAAGGATTTGTGAAGAGGAACCAAAATTGTCTACTTCTGTTGTTAAAGGGTTTGAAAATGATGAAATTGACGGTAAAGTGAATATTCGTGATAATGATCATGACAGTGCACATTTGTCTTTGGTTGATCATGATGAAATGAGGGGAATGCCTACTACTGCTGAGTTGAACAAAGGTTCTGTACAACTTGAATGTGATGTAGAATTAAACGCAGATGCAGTTGCAGAAGCTATGGATACTTGTGAGACCGTCAGTGTAATTGATCAGCGTGTAGCCCACCTATCATCAGATGATAGTGCTAAACCGGAGCTAATAGTAAAAGACAGCAGTGGTGGTAATCTTGCAGTTAGACAACTATCTGAAAGCCGAACAACAACGGATTCTGATCCACCGCTAAGTTCATCAACTGGTATCAGTCAGTCGTCGTTGGTGTTGCCATCCACAATGAGAAGGACGCCCATCAACTCAAGTATCTTGTGCAATGACTATGATAGTATTGGTGCGTTTGAAAAGACGAAAGGTATTGCTCAGTTTAGCGAGGATGAGCCAGGTGTGTACGAGAGGGTAATTGTTAAATTGACCTGCATGAGTAAAGGTTTTTCAAGTTCAAATTTACCATTTGAATGCTATTATCTTTGGTGTAAATTACTCTGTTTCTACGCTTGGTTGATCAGATACGTTGTGTGTTTGTCAGTCATCTATATTCTACGATACAACGACATGGGCGTGTTACCGTTCAGATTTGAGGATATAGCTGATAGGAGGAGGTTAGCAAATGAACTCTTCGATGATTTTCTAACCTAGAGCGTCAACCTGAGAATGATTGTAGGCGTACTGCTGTAAGTCTTACAATTCTTCGAAGGGTAGCGCACCGATGAGCAGCCCGACGTGCTCGGTGTGTGATTTTGTACATATGTTCATATTGCATATACTGAATTGATATCATATTTCATCTATCTGTTGGTAATTCTGTTTGTGTCCGGACGACTTTTACTTGTATCATCAACCCGAGAATGAATGTTTGCGTACTGCTGTAAGTCCTACAGTTCTTCAAGGCTAGTTCGCCAACGCAGAATACACCACTTTGATGCCTTCATTGTACATATGTTTGTGTTAAATAATTGTGTGAGTTCCAATTATTGTAATTGTTGGTTAATCTTGTTTGTGTCCGGACATTCCACAACTTACAATCGTCAACCTGTGAAGTGTTGTAGGCGTACTGGTGTAAGTCCTGCGATTCTTCAAAGGAATTCCATCAAGACATGAACTGCGAGTTTGTGTGTACTGTTTGTATATACGTGTGGTGTGTCATATCAATTTGTGATTTTGGATTTATTGTATTTACTCGTAGTTTTCGTACCTTGTTGTTATTGCATAAATTTGTTAATATTTTCGTCGTGATTACTTATGAATTTGTTTCTAGTTTTCTACATTCGTGAATGAATTGAATGATGTTAGAGACAGGCAATGGGTCGTATACGCCGGGAGGCTTGGCTATTGCTGAGAATGAAATGCACACGGAGATAATTGTTAGCTGTGGTCCCACATGCCGGGGAGCGAGAGTGTAGACGACCGAGTATTGCATACGTCAACGTTACTAGAACTGAGGCAGAATGAGTGACAAGTGATTGCAGTGGTAATTGGTGGTGAATAGATAAGAGGATGTGCGTGGAGTATCGTGAGGTGGTGCTATGGTCACGCTGCGTTCTGCAAGAGTCATTCTAGTAAGTGGCGATTGTGTTGCAAGATGTCAAGAGGAGGTCTCTGTCTGGACGCGCAGGTCGTCATTGATGTGCGAGATTGTGCTGTGAGTGTGCTTGTGGTGTGTTGGCTTTTCTGTTTGTTTTCCATTTCAGCTCTGTCCGTGTGACCCAGGTTCTCGCAATGGCATTCAAGTCAACGTGTATTGGTCGTGATGGAAAAAATGGATGGATCCCATTTTTACCGGGGGGTGTCAATGTAGTTGAAGATTGAACGATCAATTCCTGGTTGTTTGCTCAAAACCAACTTCCCCAATTTTCGCGGAGGCATCAATACGACAGTCATCTTCTCATCGGTCGCTGTTCAGAAAGAAGTCAGGAGAAAACCGTCAGAAGTAATATTGTGATTTATTATTGTAATATTTGTTCACAGACCCTAGTAAACCCATTATTTTTATATGTTGATGTTAGAATAAAGAATTCTCGAGTGGCCAATCGGTGTTTTGGTTTTTGCGTCCGTTATTACTAAGCGTTTCTGAGAAGCTTCGAGGAACAGCGTGAGTCCCAGCGTAGCAAGAGTTGTGCATTGACAACTCACGAGACGCGACTGACCAGTCTTTTGGCCTATTTTAATCCTTGCGAAACATACCTTTTCAGAGATCTAACTTCTCTCTGATAGCCTTCACCGACTTAGCTGATACTACTGAATCAGGTAGGGAGTTCCAGTAGTTGACCTCTCCGTGACAGAATCGAAATTCCGCACGTATTTTAATCCTCTGTTTGAGCACCTTTTTGCGGTGACCCCGTAAATGTATCCTAGAAGGGGAGAAAAGGTTAGAAAGGTCAGTTCCTAAATCACCCTTAAGTATACGGTATGCTAAAATTAAGTCGCCTCTCTTCCTTCGGTATGATAACTGGAAGAGATTTAAATGCTCCATCCTCTTATCATAAGGAAGGTGTGAGATACCACTAACTAATTTTGTTCCTACTCTCTGTACTCTTTCCAGAATATGTGCCTCCTTTTTGAAGCATGGACTCGCCGCTTGTATGCAGTATTCTAGATGAGGCCTGACATATGTTGCGTAGGGTATTTGGAACATGCCCTCGTCTAATCGTTTGAAAGCCCTTCGAATTGCCCATAGCATTCGAAAAGCTTTAGCTGCGGCTGCATTGCAATTTGCAGTTGTTTTCAAATCATTGCTGACAATGATTCCTAGGTCCTTCTGTTCGTTAATATCAGGTAGTTTTGTGTCCCCTAGGGAGTACGACGTATAAGACTTCTGACCTAAGTGCATTACCGCGCTTTTCCTAGCATTCATTTCCAAACTCCATAGGCTTGACCACTCAGCTAATTTATCTAAATCAGTTTGTAGGGCCAACCTATCCTCGTTATTATTTACAGTTTTCCATATCATAATGTCATCTGCAAATAATAATGAAGATGAAGAAAGAATCCCTGGTAATTCGTTAACGTATAATAGGAATAGCAAGGGACCTAATACAGTTCCCTGGGGCACTCCACTGGATACTGCTTTCCATCCTGATAGTACACTGTTAACTCTAACCTTCTGCCTTCTATCCATTAAGTAATCTCTAAACCACTCACATAGGCATTGGTCTAGTCCGAAACCTTTAAGTTTACTAAGGAGACCTAAGTGGGATACTTTGTCGAACGCCTTGCTAAGATCAATAAAAACCACGTCCAACAGATGGTTTTTATCTCTGGCCTCAACCCAGTCTTCCCTAGCCAATAGTAGGTTTGTCAAGCAGGATCGTCCTGGTCGGAATCCATGCTGTTCCACAGCCAACAAGCCATGTGTTTCAACATAAGCTAATAGTTGATCCCTTATAATAGTTTCCAATACCTTTGCAATAATGCATGTCAGACTTACCGGCCTGTAGTTAGATACCAATTGCCTATCCCCGTCTTTGAAGATAGGGCTTATAATGGCATCCTTCCAGTCCCTGGGTAGCTTAGCCTGCGTCAGAGACATTTGGAAAATCTCCGTAAGCGGAATATATATTATATCCGCCAAGGAAATTAACAGTTTAGGGCGAAGTCCATCCGGCCCAGGTGATTTACCTGGCTTCAGTTTAGACAGTAGTTTGGGGACCTTTGTGTGCTCTACCACAATTGAGGGCATCTGAGTGGCGATGGCAGTGACCTCGCCATATCCCTCAGTGGTACTATCAGACGGGAAGACGTCACAGAAGTATTCAGAGTGGTTTTCAGCCTTTCCTTCGTCTGACTCAGCCGCTCCTCCACTAATGGTTATGAGTGACGGTATACCACTGCTAGTTTTAGTCCTACGTTTAATATACGAGTATGGCCGTTTTGAGTAATGAACGCAATCTAGTACTACCCATCTCCTGTACTCTATACGACTCTTGTTAATCGCATACTTACAGAGATTTCGAATTTTGCGGCAGTCTTTCTGAAAATTTTTCCTTCCTGTCGTAATTAATTGGTCCCATAAGTTCTTTCGCCGTCTTAACAGCCTCCTAATTTCACTAGTGATCCAAGGTGGCTTATGCGACGGCTTTCGAGGAGTGTGCCAAGGTGTAAAAAGTGAAGTGACACAATCTAGTATATTCCTAATTCCTACCCAAGCTTCCTCGACAGTCCGACTTGTATCAACTGACCAGTCAACTGCAGTTTCTGTGTTCCAGATTTTGACCTGTGTATGAGAGAATGAATCTTAAACATAGAAGCAATGATTATGTGGTCACTGCTGCCAAGCGGCGAAAGGCACTTAATGATACCAACGTCCTCCTTCTGGTGTGTTAATGCCTAGTCTAGAGTAGATGGATCATGTTCAGGGTGGTACCGTGTTGGTTCATGCATATGTTGCACGAGTGCACATTCAAGCACTGTCAATGTGAGCTCTCTATTGAAACAGGTATACAAACTAGTGGAGTTTATTTCCCCCCAATTAATATGTGGAGCATTAAAGTCGCCAACAATCAGACACCTATTTCTACTAACCCACGACCTCAAGTGATTTAGAACGAAGTCATCAGCTTGGCCAGCAGGACTTCTGTAAATAACTCCGATCGTTAAAGTGCCTTTGTTCAAGTTAATGACGCAACTTGCGGCTTCACTGGTGCCACTGTCATGAGCTTCCGACAACGCTAACCTGATCCCTATGTCATCCCGGATGTATAGAGAAACCCCCACTTTTCCAACTACTTACTGTGTCTGCTCGTATGCAGATATATCCAGGTATGATTGGAGTTAAGTCTACACCCAATAACAACCATGTCTCAGTGATAGCAATCGCATCAGGTTGTGGCCTTTCAGATAATTCTCCTAATTCAGAGAGCTTATTCCTAAGACTACAAGCGTTCGTATAGCACACCAAAATACCTACGTGTTCATCCGCCTTATGAAGAGAGATCTCGGCAGCATCGATTTCCGAGACCTCACCACCCGAAAAACCCACTAGCTTGAGGTCATTTTCGCCTTTCTCTAGCCTGGCCTTTAGTTCAGCCACGGGTTCTCTTCTTTTGATTCTACCTTCTAAAGGCCAATCAGGCCTCATTTTTAAACTTTTATCGTTGATTTTGAACGCGTTGTCGAGGATGGTGCTCCTCTCTGTTTCGTTCCCTAGAACTATCTTAAGTAGTCGTCGAGAAGTTCCTGTATCATCAGGGTTTCGTTTTCCGATCCTGATGGCCTTTCTTATGTGTACTCCAATAGTTTTTTCGGGAAGTATTTCCAGGATAATGGAGCTAATCGCTTTCAGATCACCTGAATGTTGGGCAGCTGGATCCATGTCCTCAGATTCCCCCAAATTCCAGATGATAACACTGTAGCTAGAGTCCGTGGGTTTCTGAGTTTGTCTGGTACTAACGGCCGTCGAGACTTTGTTGGTAAACTCGGCTACTGTTTCTTCCGTAGGTTTATTTCGCTTCTTACCTTTCGGCACCAACCAAGTGGAGTCGGTTTCTCCCACACTGCTTTTGCTGCGACTTGAAGCCACTCGTGCACTAGACACACTGCGCTTTGGCGTGGCTTTTTCATAGGCTGGTGTTGCCATGCTGGCACTACTTGCCTTTTTGGATTTCCGTTGTCTTTTGCGCTCTGTAACAACAGATATTTGGGCACTCCCTGTTTCTTCTGCTTCTGAGGCTTTAGGAGGTGATACACCCTCAGTCTTACAGCTAAGTCCTGAACCGCCATCCTTGGCTATAGTTTCTGGTGCAGGCTATTCAGTTATGTCTTTCGACAATTTCTTGGACACCGAGAGTCCTACTGCATCTTGCATGAGGATATCCAACGGGTTACTGCAAAATTTGCACAGCCATGGAGATGATGGCTTGCAACATCTGTTATAGGCTACTGGTGATAAACCAATGCACACTTTGTGGAACCATAGGCTGCAGTTGTCACAATGCATCCCATTATCCACCGGAAAGTGGCAGTCCGGTCGTCCACAGTTGTTAGTTGGGCCCACAACTCTAATTTGTTTAAACTAAACGATTATACGTACATGAAAACAGTGAGCTTGATACCAAACAGCCACACAAATATTCATACGTGATAAAAGCTAGGTAAATACCAACCAAAACACTAAATGTGAATAAAAGGAACAACACTTCAGCTAAATGAATCAGTTAAAGTGAAAGCTTCTGATGTGGTTTAAACAACAAAAGCAGAATTTGCTTCACAACGTTAAAATGCCACTCTCCTTCTTCAAAGCGCGCGCCTCAAGAATAGGTGAAATTATGTAGATTCATCGTCTATATATTCCACGATAGATTTCAGGAATTGTGTAACTTCCAAATCACCTGTCACACTTTTTCTTGTATAAGAAGCAAACATTATGCAAGTGATTCTCATCCATCCGTTACAACTAACTGAAAGAGATAAAATCTTCAAACTTTCTGCTTCTTTGATTAGGTTTCCCAGTAATATTCTCCTTGTAAGTGGATCTAATGCTTCTCACATCTGTGAAATTTATAAGCATGTTAACTTGTCCCCTTAAGATAAAAAATATAATGTCTGTCCACTTTTATTATTGCCATTCCAAAGCCCGCCTCAGTAACGTAAGGGATGTATTAGCCAGAACGTTTACGCAAAAAAATCTGCGAATCACAGCGTGCGTAAATGACCTACAAGTGCTCAGCCTCTCCATAAGCCATTTGTGCTGCTATCCTCTATCGTGCCGTTATCCTCTATCACAGGCTGCTGTTTTGTTCTGTTGCTACTTTTTAAGGTGATTTCAATTGTTCTTTAGAATTACTGATAATGCATATAGTCATGGTAGAGGGAATTAATGAAGTATCAGTTGATTTGGCCACTAAATTCAATGGGTTAGTTCGCTACCAAATTCTAAGGAATTGGAGGGAGTGTGAAGAATAAGTATATATATAATGTAGGGGCAATATTTGTTATGTTACAAGATAATTACTTCTTATAAGGTATCTTAAGGTAAGCAAATCATCCATTTCAAAATGCCATCATAATGTTTTACTTGAGTAGGCGAAATGGACTCCACTCGCTCACTATGTGAAACCATGTACCTAAACAGCCTGCCTATGTCTTGTATTATCGGATCTAAATTCGGTCATTTCAGGTATTCTAGTGATACCACCGTTGTGTGTGTTTATATGTACGTTGTATTAAAGTTGTCAGGGACTTTGGGATGATCCTATGCCAGCAAGAATTCTAGGCAGACTTTAAATTCTAAAATCAATGGACGAAGCATTTTTAATGGTCGCATAGATGGCAAAATTCTTCTCATGAAAGAAATACAGATAGGTAAGTATTTGGGTAGAAATGGCTTTTATCTTGTAACTTTTTATAAGTTACGATTGAATAGGAAAATTGCCTTCGGAGAATAAAATAACAGATTCGTTTAGTGTAAACATAGAATTCGATCGCTTCTCGTAAAATAATATTCCGCACTGGGCATGCTTTTTTATATTACCCAGTGATATAGTGATAATGACTAGATTGATTAAATCATTATTATTACATATCACTTATCGAATACTGAATATTATTTGCTCATTAGAATATTTTTGTCGAGGAAAAAATTTCTGAGAAGTTTATTTAAAAGTAGAGAAGCGAATATAGAAATTTTAAAAAAGTGTTAATATTGATGAAAACTGTACTCCATTTGTCTGATATTTAAGGGTCGTGCGCATTTTTGAAACAAACAGAAAAAACAAACTATATGTAGACAAAAGAGTCAATGAAAATGAGCTGTGAAGTAGTGGAGAAGATGATTTGCAGCTCAGGTAGATGTTTTTGATGTAGGTTGTGTTCTATAAGCTAGAAGATTGCATTGTGATGTTTTCACTGTCCTTCAACACAATATCTGTAACTTGAGCTTTTATGTAAAGGAATCTTTGGCGGTTATATACGGATTGAATATCTGTGCATGTGTTCACTTGTAGTGATAGTCAGCCTGTCGTTTCTCCATTACAACGTGTACCTTAGTGCATTTTTTCCCCTTCACCTTCCCCACTGGAACATAGGGCTTCAAGCTAGTGGCTTGAAGTTTCTGTAGCAGTGTTTAGTTTTACAGAATGGGGTTGCTGGCTCCATGCCCAACCTTTCTTCTTTACCAACTTGGCGAGGTAAAGGAGTGCGTCAGCCGGGGATCGAAACCCGGACCATATGCATGGTCGGCAAGCGTCCTAACCGCTATGCCACCAACGCACTACCGTTGCGCATGTTCACTCAAAAAAACAAATATCTTTTCTGAGTCACTTTCATTTGTATTTATTTAGTTATATGTGCTAATAGTAGTAATAATAATGCCCCCATAAAGGATGTGGTACGGCCAAAGGTGGGGAGGCCTCTATGTTCATCTCGAAATGCTATCATTTGGCCATACGTTCATAGCCTCTGTCGAGTAAGTCCTCTGCCTTCACATGGCGCTGGTGTTCCTCAAAAAGTGAAAGGACGAGTGAGGATGTCTGGCACTTACAAACAGACTCGTTAACATGCATACCTACCTAGGGGAGCTCAGAAATCCTGATTTCAAACTTATATGTACACAAGCTGCAGAATCTGAAAGAATCGAACGGTGTATGAATCTGGCATGAAACTATATCGTATGATTCATTTCAGAATGATTTTAAAAAATTTCTTAACGTACTAATGATGACAGTTTCACCTGCTTTGTATAATACTCTTTTCTATTCCAGCGCTATTTGTTATGTTTTTATTTTTCTTAGATCGATTTCATCTCTACTCTAGTATTAAAATGTCCAAAATTAGAAGCACTCAACCTGTCACATTGTGTTTCTGTCTGTGATTCACGCATTAAAATTATCTCAGAACGATTACACAATCTATGTCGTCTTAATTTAGATGGTGTTTTGTGAATTACAAATACGGGAATTTTATTTCTAACTGACAGTGAAGCTGTTCACACTGTTAAATTTAATGCTCTATGGTTTGAGGGTTTTGAACTTTAAAATTCTGGATTAAATGAATTTATTATTCGATTGGGAAATGCTACACAACGCTTATTAGATTTTAAAAATGCAATCTATCCTGAATCTTATCTTCATATTCTAGGGATTCAACAATTATGGATTAGTTTTTGTGATAATATTGAAGATACAACAGTTGTGTCTATAGTGAATCTTTCAAATCTTACCTCACTTACCGTAAGAAAAACACAAGTTACTCCTAACGCTTTAAGTTCATTATTTGTCTGTCAAACTGCTGATGATTTAAATCGAAATTTAATTTTAAAATATCTTGAATATTTAGATTTAAGTGAAGCACTAGGTGTAAATGATACTGTAGTATTAGACATGTGTAGTTGTTGTGGTAATCGCCGACGTTCGCTTTCTTACCCATATTGGCATTAATGAAATAATTCATGTGTACTATTGTTTACATCAATTAAGTCTTGTCAGGAATTCTACTATACACGGGATAGCTTTATCTGATATTCCATCGAAAGTGCAAAATTTAGTAATAATAAATTTAACTCAAAGTAATTGTATTTCAGACAATATACTCAGGACACTTGCCTTTAAAATGCCTGATTTAAATGTTCTTGACTCTTTTGGTGAACGTGTTAGTGGAGGATTGAATGATGTCTGTCATTTTGATTTGTCTAGAGCTCTGGGTAAAGTACCAATATGCAGTTGTTTTCTATAAAAGTTACGCATTGAATTAGATTTCGTTTTCAGCCTTTAGACATTGGGTCAGAGGGGTTCAAACCCTGTTCCACACACTTCACTTAGGGCAAATAGACGTGTGACCCATATAGCTAGATAGGTGAAGAATCTCTTCCAAATAACTGAATTCATACTATAATAGTCATGATTTATGCGAGCTATCCTTGATGCTAAAAAGGAATGAAAAGTGCTAAGCAGGATTTTTATTCTTCATCCACCTGTACCATAATGAAGTAAACATTTGTAATGTGACTTCACTCTAATTCCTGTTGGTATGTTCTTTTTCCCCTTCAGGAGCATTTTTTATTTAGTTTTGAAATTTTTCCTCTTCCACTTATTTTCTCTGATGTTTGGTGATGTTTTGTTGTCAATCACGTCTCAAAAACCGTTAATGCTCAGCTCTTGCTACGCCGGGCCTCTCGCTGTCCCTCGAAGCCTTTCGGAAACGCTTAGTACTAACAGACGCGAAAACCAGAACACAGATTGGCGACTCGAGAATTCTTTATTCTAACACCAACATATAACCAGCATAATAAACTAAGGTCTGAGAACAAATATTACAATAATAAATCACGATATTACTTCTGACGGTATTTGATCTTCTTTCTGAACAGCGACCGATGAGACGATGACTGGCAGATTGATGACCCGCGGAAATTATGGGGAAGTTGGGTTTCAGCAAACGACCATGAATTAATCGTTCAATCTTCACCTACATTGACATTTGCTTTATTTTTGGTTTCTGTATATTTGAGATTTTCCACAAACACAAGGTATATTTTAGTTTTGTGTACATTAAATTATGCATAATATTTATTTATTTTTATCTATTTATAAAAGAATATTGTTTTTATAGTTATAAAGTTTATTTTTCTGAAAAGTAATCTTTTGAAAATTATTGCCTAAGAGAGACACGGCAGACGCACCTGTTTCATTCTTCCTTTGGGACCTATACCTTTCTGCATTTTATTTGATGAAATCCTTTTGTTAGCATTTCACTTAGCTATATATCACTTCAAACGCTTGCCTTAATCGATTATGATGTTTGAGATTAGTAGCTAGATTATTATGAATAATGTTTTATTATAACTTCCATTTACAGGAATAAACAAAGGTAATTTTGTTTCCATAGGAAATGCGATTAGTGCTCACATTTTTATCAACAAAGGACAACAAATATGAAGTTCGCTCTTAAAAATCCTTTAAGCATATATAGTAAAATCAGTTATTTCATGAACAGTGGAAGTAATTTATACCTGAAATTTTAGGTTACAGGACACAGTGCTTTGTGTTATGTAATGAACAGTTCAGACTGCAAGTATCTCCTAGCAACTTTTCATCTTTCCAAACTTTGCTTTCTTTTGGCAAAGTTCCCAACATAAAACTACACATAAAGCTATGGTTTATTGGAATACGTTCTCTAATTCTGATCAATGGGTCACTGGTTTGAAGCCTGCTCTACCTCCCAGCTATTATTATTGTGATTTGCATGTTGACCACGGATTGACACCAGTTAGAGAACCGTTGAAAACCAGCAGTGGGGTACTGAACAGTCATTCAATTGGTCTAGTTTGGGAATCATCGCCAGCACGCAACTATTGCAATGATTCCAAACCAGGATATTCCGGGTACAAGGCAAGCCAGCTCGTATACCATTCAGCCAGTAGGACCCGAACGAATGACCAGTGCATGAATTCCAACTTCTACCAACTCGCAATTTAACGTGACCACCAGCCAATGTAATCGGCGCTAGACAAAATCAAAGTGTCATTTCTCCAGGCGTGCGGCATGCCATCAGCAAATGGCCATCTGATCAGGCTTAGAAAAGATCTGCAAAGTATACTTGTCCTGTGCTGTTTAAGTTCAGTAGTCCTAATGACACTAGGAAAGTCCAGTCGTCTAACAAGCTGACTAGTTCATCTACATTTTGTGGTGACGCCAAACTTGGTCATGACCAAACACCATGTAAAAGACGAGGCCGTGCAAGTGTATCAAGTGTCGCAAATATCTACCTAACTGCAGGACGTCCTACAAAAGATTCGCTCGCCTTACATTTTAGCAAACCTAATGCTACAGACAGGTGTGAGAATGAAATACCATTAAATAAAGGATCTTTTCCTAGTAAACTCAACAATGAAGCAACTACGGTCACAGACTAAGATGTATCTTTAGTGTTACACTCGCTATACACACCATCAGCTGCTAACGCAACTACGTATGTTATGCAAAAGGCTAAGCTCGAGCATATACCATTAAATATAACGTCCCTAAGAAGCACTCAGACCAGTATCCATACAGAACGAAGTAACGTAACCCTAACATCCAGAATACCTGCACCCAAACCCGTCAATAATAGGTTTCTCAGCAGCAACCCAACATCCCTAACTTTGTCGGTTCCAATCCTACCATTAATCTAGAGAAGCTGGACAAACCTTAATACTGCCATAAATACGATGCCAATGAAAAATAAGATAACCTTTCGATTCTTTCAACACCGAACAAATCTTCATCCGATAGACACTACGGACGCTAACTCTCTGGACACCTTAAAACCAAATTGTAACCCTACCGAAAGGCATAAAACTATCCCGACACAACTCTTTTATCTGTGGCTGATACAGATGGAAATGTGATTCAGGGACTTATACAACAACGAACAAGTGGGTTAGGCTTGTTTCCCAAAAGCGGCCTTCTGACTCACTACATCCCCAAAAACCACCGGACACAGACTACCCAAGATCATCGATGGACTAATATTTAGAAAAATAACTTAAACACAAAATATTAGTCATAACTGCGATGCACATAACTTCACTCCGACATACTATCCACAAGAAATACCTGCCTTCCCTCGATGCAGTCTAAATTTTCCCGACCAACACAGAATTTGAGCCTCGATATTGCCTCAAATAGCCAACGCTGTTAGACTGCTTGTCCCCAGAAGGGAAGGCAATGCATTGCAGTCACGGCATTGTGAACACCTCACACCCCCGAGGTAACCAACGGTAACACATTTCTTTGTGCTGATACTGATGTAGTCCACTTCTCCAGCAATTCAGGTAAGTTGCCATCATCTCAGTCAGCACCCACCAAACAACCAAGACCGGACTATGTAAAACTTGGGGCAATATCTTTAAAGATATATGCGATTTCGCCGTCATCCCTAACTCTCTCATTTAGTCTCATCAGTGCTCGCCCCTTACTCAACAAAATGTTTGAATTCACGACACTATCCTTAATTTGCGACCTCTCATAGTGATTACTGAAACAGGGTGCACTCCTCAGATTTGCGATAAGACTATTTCGATTGATAACTACTGCGTTTGCAGAGGTGACAGAAACCATGACATAGGGAGAGGATGTGCTTTGTATATCAGGTCTGATATTAAGGCCATGTAGCGCTTCCACCCAGAACTCATCACAGATAACGACTCATTCTCACTCCGATTCCTATCTTATAGGTTGCATCTATCATCCCCCATGCTCAGTTGTTGAGGGTGATATGAAGCTTGCTAGCACGTTCGCTTACCCCACTGCACTATCTCACACGGCTAAAATTATGTGTGGAGACTTTAATATGCCTGACGCTGTCCGGCAACCACTTTGACCACCAAGAAGGTAAAACGAATTTTTCAGTATAATAGAAACAAAAGACTGGCAACAATGCGTAAAGCATCCTACGAGACGACCCAAGATTTTGAAACTAGTTTTCACTAATTGTATCATCTCCACTACCCTTCGAGTAGGTAAAGAGTTTCCTGTTAGCAACCACCTACTATTTGGTATATTTAATACTTACATCAGCAGGAGTTCGACAATAAGCACCAACACCAGAATGGGAGCCATACTTTATATGCACCTCGGCTACAGAGACAAACAACTTCCTCTGCAAGAACCTAGGATTTGCACATGACTTCATCGCTCCAGCAAGACTTGTGAAAACGAGGCCTAAACAGCCCGACTTCTTCCCTGTCAAGATTCGAAACCACTTGCATAAGCATGCTACGCTATTCTACAGATACAGTGACTTTTCATCACTCATTACACTCAGGAAAACTTATGATTCACACAAATACAATCAATTATTTGAGTCCATCAAACTGGAACGCGACCTCCACTCACCACCCGATAATACAGAGGCATTAGTAAAACTAATTAAGTCACGAACCGACAACAACAGAATAAGTATCCCTAACTTATCGCTAGATGGAGGAAGACTATACGAAGATCCGCAGGAGATATGCGAGTTATTCAGCTTCTACTTTGCTGGCTACTTAACTAACGAAGAAACAGTAGGTAGTCTTGATGTTGCGACACTACCAAATCGCTTTTTGGGTAACACAACATTCACCCCAGAAAAAATTTCATCCGCTACAGCATCCCTCCATACATCATGTAATTCCGGCCCTGATGGAATTCCATCTATCCTCTTGTGAAGGGATGGTGAGGAAACGCCCCTTATCCTCCTAAAGTTTTTCAATCTACCCTTAAATAATGGCAGTTACCCAGAGTGCTGGGAGCTGTCGTTCGTAACTCCTAAGCAGCACAAACTGGGACCAAATTCTAATATCAAAAACTGCCGACTCATCAATATCGCGTCGATAGTTTCCAGGATTATGGAAAACGTCGTAGGGTAAGATATTCCTTCACACCTCCACCTTCACAAAGTGCTTACTCCAGCACAAAACGGCTTCTTTAAAAGTCGGTCATGCTCCACCTGCCTACTTGACTGTTTTGATGATATTACTGCCAAGCGTGATCATGGTTTGCCTGTCACAACTCTCTTCTCCGACTTCAAAAATGCCTTTGATAAAGTCCCTCACAAGAGACTAATTCTTAAGCTAAAGTCGTACGGTTTCCAGGACCCCTTGTTATCTTGACTCATTTTTTTCTTGGAAGACCAACCCCAACTTGTGAAATTCTCAAATGATCGCTTGTCATACAGACTTATACGAAGTGGAGTGACTCAGGGTAGTGCACTAGGGTCATTGATTCTCGTAATTTACATTAAAGATATCTGCAGTGTAATCAAGCATGGCACCCCATGCCTCTTTGTTAACGACCTAAAGATTGTATAGAGCTTCCCCTGTTCGACGCTGAATGAGGGATTCACACGTATTTAACATCGTCTGGATACGTTGCATAACTGAAGAAATGCCCGGCAACTGCCATTCAATTCTGATAAATGTGGTATCCTATACTACAATAACTCCCGTCCGAATTTCATGTTGAATCTAGGTGACTCTTTTCTTCAAACCCTTCATTCCATAAAAGAACTGGGAGTTACCTACTCACAATGCTGTAGCGGAAAATAAATCCCGAAAATTATTGAACACAGCAATCATCACTGAATATTGGATGCCGACCCTCACTGTTTAGGTCAACTTGTTTAACTGAAGGCTTCCGATCAAGGATCCATGCCATTTGGTACTCGTCGTGTCACGTTCGTTCGTTCGTCTACGACCCCTAGCTAGCCAAACAATCATCTCGAACACCAATTTGATCCCGAAATATAACTCGTAATTTCAATTCTTATGTTTTGCTTTGCGTTCGACATACCATCCTGAGACCCAGCAATTCCGTGCAAAAGATCGACATGAAAATCTAAAAATTTAACGAAAAGTCAAGCATAACCCAGTCTGTCGCATTAGGTTTGCTAAAATGTAAGGCGAGCGAATCTTTTGTAGGACGTCCTGCAGTTAGGTAGATATTTGCGACACTTGATACACTTGCACGGCCTCGTCTTTTACATGGTGTTTGGTCATGACCAAGTTTGGCGTCACCACAAAATGTAGATGAACTAGTCAGCTTGTTAGACGACTGGACTTTCCTAGTGTCATTAGGACTACTGAACTTAAACAGCACAGGACAAATATACTTTGCGAACTTTAGAGGTTGACGGATATCTTGTTCAGCAACTTTTAACTAATTTATTCTCGCGTACCAAAAACAAAGCGAAAGCCAATATTTGATCGTCCAAACTACGTGATATATTTCGGGACCAAAACAACCAGTCAGACGAACGCTTAGCTGGCTAGTGATCGTGCACGTGACACGACGGGGTACCAAATGGTGGGGATGCCTGACCGGAAGCCTTCAGCTAAACAAGTCCACTCAAACAGTGGTGGTCAGCATCCAATAGTGAGTGATTGCTGTGGTCAATAATTTTGGGGAATTATTTACCGCTACAGCTCACTCTCCTCCTAGTGGGGTGGTGAGGACCCTAAGAGAGAACCAGCTGGAAGTAAAAAACTCGATGGTTCTCTTGCGGGTGAAAAAGATCTTCCGAGGGGCTTGGTGGGGTGCCTACTGGTTTATCTGCCTATGATAACTGGGTGTTTGTACATAGCTTCCTTGAAGTTGTTCGTTGGATCCCGTGCTTCGTTTGTTTCCTGTCCAGTGCCCGTCGCACCTGGAAGAGAAAACAAGAACGCTAGGAATTATATCGAGGAAAATCTACCAAATCAGCTTTTTTGTTTTAAAAAAAAATGATTTGCATTTACTATACAGTAAAATAATGCTAAGTTCAGAACACCGAAAAAAATACATCCAGTTAAAATTTTTTTGTGCCTGTGACATGCACTGTTGAAAAAAATTTAGTTGTGTTTAGTGATACTGCAAAAAAAAATTGATACGTCTAAAAAATAGTTAGTACCTCAAACGAATGAGTTGGGTGAATCACACGACTTCGTTATGTCATATAGGTGTGCAGATACTCTGGGAACCTTACGGTACGTCCAGAACGGGTTTTCTTAGGAGGCTCGACAGAAGATTCGGTGACTTCATCGAGGTCTAAACGATCTTCGGTTACTTGTGGATTATGGGGTACGTTGAGCTGTATGCTAATAGGATTACCCTCCAAGTAAGCCGGTTTCAGACGGTCAATGCTGACGGTGTCCTCGCGGCCGTTTTTGTCCAAGACAAAGAATTTATCAGAACGTTTAATTACTTCATATGGTCCTTCGTATGGAGGTTCCAGCGGTCTGCACACAGAGTCGCGACGAACAAATACATGTGAAGAAGTTTTCCAACACGGATGAACGAAAACATCAATGGACTGTGGACGAAGGGGAGCAGGTTCAACTGAACGCATTGCGTTTGTAAGCCTGCTGACGTATGAAGCGTGATCTACCACTGGTGGGAAGCTCGAGGGAGAAACAAATTCACCAGGCAGTCGTAGTGTCGTGCCACATACTAGCTCGGCGCTAGTACAACCAGCATCGGTTTTCAAGGCGTTTCGTATCCCTAGGAGAACTAACGGAAGGGATTCAGTCCAATGGGTGTTGTTTGCAGCTGACAGATCAGCTTTCAGCTGTCTGTGTAGACGTTCAACCATACTATTAGCTTGAGGATGGTAGGCTTTTGTTCGAAAAAGCATGCAACCTATGATTTTAGTCAGGGCGAAGAATAAGCCACTTTCGAATTGCCGCCCACGATCAGTTGTTATGGAAGATGGGCATCCAAAGTTAGCGATCCATCTTTCTACGTAGACGCGTGCGGGTGTTTCAGCAGATACGTCCTTGATTGGTACTGCTTCCAGCCATCGTGTGAATCGATCGATGCAATTTAAAATATAGGTACATCAATGGGATTCAGGAAGGGGTCCAACCAAATCTATATGGACGTGTTCAAAACGAGCGTCCGGGAGAAGAAAGGTGCCAAGTGAGCTTTTGGTGTGTCTTAACACCTTGCAATTTTGACAAGCTAAGCACGTGTGTGCCCATTCCCTTACTTCTTTATTAATACCAGGCCAACAAAACCGACTAGTTAAGAGCTTGACAGTAGTTCGAATACCTGGGTGAGATAAGCCATGCAAAGTATTGAAGACGTCACGGCGATACATTTTAGGCACGATGGGGCGAAGAGTACCTGTGCAAATGACGCATAGAATAATATCTCTTCCCATACTGATATGTATCCATTTATATATATATATATATGTGTATGGTGGTCTCTCTTTTATTGCTCTCTTAGTCTGTGACCATTTCACTTTGATGAACCTGTCTCCTTTAACAATGTGTATTCCCCTTATATTATGTATAATATGTGTGTTTGTTGACGTGTCTGCTATATTTTGCTATATATATATGGATCGATACTCCATTATAATTAGCCAATCGTGTTAAGACTGTCTATTGATTGTTCACACACTTGTTCGGACATTCATATATATTTTTGCTCGCACACTCTTGTGTGACTTTTGATTCTCCTTGTGTTTGGAAAATAGAAGTATCATCGCAAACCTAGTGGTCTTCTGATTTCCGTCTTTTCTTGCGTCAGGATTATTAAATTCTCGACCAGTACATGGCAATAATTTGGCGACGAGTACATAACAATTTGGCGACGGGAAAAACTAGAACATAACACATACCTAACGGTTTCTCAGCTAATTTTAGGGTTGTTTTCGACAACTCATGTTGAAGCTCGGTATCTTCTTTTCGAAGACGAGCCAGTTTTACAAGGTCGATTTGGGTAAGGGAACAAACGCGCGACAAGGCCTCTGCTACAGTGTTGTTTACTCCGGATACATGGCGAATATCTGATGTAAACTGTGAAACGTAATCCAGTTGTCGTGATTCCCTGGGTGAATACTTTTCTGAAGATGAGTTCAGAGAGTACGTGAGGATTTTGTGATCAATGAAAATTATGAATTCACGACCCTCTACTGAATATCGAAAATGACGTATAGCACAGTACATAGCCAGAAGTTCTCTGCCGAATGTGCTGTACTTGGTTTCAGCTAATTGAAGGCGCCTCGAGAAAAAGGCGAATGGTTGCCACTCTGTAAACTAGCTGTTGTAGAACTGCGCCGATTGCAGTGTTTGATGCATCAACCAAGATACTTGACGGTGCCGTTGGATCCTGAAACATCAGAAGTGTGGCATTCGCAATGGCTTTTTTAATCTGGGTAAAAGCATTTCAAGCAGATGCGTCAAGTTCTATGGACTTGTTATTCCCTCGAAGGAGGTCTGTCAATGGCTGAATCAGAGAAGCACAGTTGGGAATAAAGCGTCTATAATAACTTACTAAGCCATTAAAAGTGCGGAGACTTTTCACCGTCTGTGGCTCTGGAAAGTTCAGTATAGCCTCGACCTTAGTAGCCAGTGGGCGAATGCTCTTGCAGTCAATAGTGTGACCCAGGAAGTCGAGTGAGTCAACACCGATTTGACACTTTTGAATATTGATGGTAACACCATGTTGGCGTAACCTGTCAAATGCCAAGTCCAAGTGCCTAAGGTGGGTTTCCTTGTCTGGACTGGCAATGAGGCAGTCGTCTAAGTATGCATATACAAAGTCGAGACCGCGAAATACTTCGTCAATGAAGCGTTGGAATGTTTGGGCTGCATTCCGGAGACCGAATGGCATTTGTAGAAATTCAAAACGTCCGAAAGGCGTAATGATAGCCGTTTTCGAGATGTCTTCTGTTGCCATCGGGATTTGGTTATACGCTTTAACAAAGTCGATTTTAGAGACTATAGTCGCGCCAGATAAGGTTGCCGTTAAGTTGTGTATATGAGGCAACGGGTAGCAATCAGGGGTTGTTTTGGCATTCGCTCTCCGGTAATCACTGGTGGGTCGCCAATCATTGCTATTCTTTTTCGGAACCATATGAAGTGGGGATGCCCATGGGCTATTCGAAGGTCGAATGATGCCAAGGGTAAGCATATGGTCAAATTCATCCCTGGCGATTCTCAATTTGTCAGGAGCTAATCGTCGTGCTTTAGATGTCACAGGTTGTCCTGTGGTAATGATGTGGTGCATAACATTGCTGGTTACGCACGGTAGGTCGTTCGACGAGCAATTAAGTTCCGGATACTTGTCAACCATAGGTTGAAAAGTTGGATCAAAAATTGCCTTTATCTTAACGGGTGACAAACTAGGGCCTATGTAGCTGATGCCTTTGATAGACAGACTAGTAGTATTGTCAATCAGTCGTCTTCGGCGGACGTCCACGAGTAAATCATGATGATTAAGTAGGTCCGTGCCGATGATGGGCATTGTGACGTCAGCGAGAAGGAAAATCCATCGAATAGGTTTGCGTAAACCTACGTTCAGATAGACGTATTTTCTACCAAAGGTTGCGATTGGTTTTCCATCTGCAAGCTGTAAGTTGAAAGTAGATTCCTTCTGTCGATCTGCTGCCGTAGCAGGAAGGACGCTGACTTCGGCGCCTGTGTCGACTAAGTATCGAGTCTGGCTTATCACATCATGGATGTAAATTAGGCTGCTAGTGCCACCGGCGACGGTTGCCGCTAACGCGTACCGGCGGGATAGTTTCCCACAGACTTTGAGACATTTCCGAGGTTACAAGGCTTACGGCAACACTTCGCTTCTTGGCCATAGTTGTTGTGGTACCAGCACCAGTCAGGGTTTTTCAGAGAACGTGGTTTGGACTTAGATCGACTACGTGAGCTCCTGCGTAGAGGAGATTTAGGACGACGGTCGGAGGAGTTAGAATGCACGTTTGACCTAAACATCTGCTGGATGGAGTTGCATAACTCTATCATTGCAGTATCCTTACCCGAAGTCTGCTTCATCATCGAGCATATCTCGGGAACTGACCAGATGATAAACATTTCTACACGGGACAGTAATATTAGTTCACACATAATATAAAAGCATAACGGGTGTCAGCCAAATCTCATAAACCGTTAATGCCCAGCTCTCGCTACGCTCGGGCCCACGCTGTTCTTAGAAGATTTCTCAGAAACGCTTAGTTATAACGGACGCAAAAACCAAAACACCGATCTGCCGTTTGATATTTCTGTATTGTTACACCAACATATAAAAGGAATAAGCGAACTAAGCAAACTAAGGTCTGAAAACAAATATTACAATAATAAATCTCTGTATTACTTCTGACGATGTTTCAATCTTCTTTCTGAACAGCGACCGATGAGACGATGACTGTCGTATTGATGCCTCCGCGAAAATTGGGGAAGTTGATTTTGAGCAAACAACCAAGAATTGATCGTTCAATCTTCAACTCCATTGACACTCCCCGGCAAAAAAGGGATCCAACCCTTTTTTCCTTCACGACCAATGCACGTTGACTTGGATGCCATTGCGAGAACCTGGGTCACACGGACAGAGCTGAAATGGAAAACAAACAGAAAAGCCAACACACCACAAGCATACCCACAGCACAATCTCACACATCGCTGACGACCTGCGCCTCCAGACAGAGACCTCCTCTTGACATCTTGCAACACAATCGCCACTTACTAGAATGACTCTTGCAGAATGCAACGTGACCATAGCAGCACCTCATGATACTCTTCAAGCATCCTCTTTTCTATTCACTATCAATTATCACTGAAATCGCTTGTCACTCATTCTGCCTCAGTTCTAGTAGCGGTGACGCATGCGAGCCTCAGTCGTTTACACTCTTTCTCCCCGGCGTGTCGGACCGCAGCTAACAATTATCTCCGTGTGCATTTCATTCTCAGCAATAGCCTAGCCTCCCCGGCGTATACGACCCATCTGCTGTCCTTAACATCAATCAATTCATTCATGGATGTAGAAGACTCGAAACAACTTCAGAAGTAATCACGACGAAAATTTTAACAAAATTACGCAATAACAACAAGACACGAAAACAACGAGTAAACACAATGAATCCAAAAAACACCAATTGATATGACACACCACACGTATATACAAATAGTACACACAAACTCGCATTTCATGTCTTGATGGAATTCCCTTGAAGAATTGCAGGACTTACACCAGTACGCCTACAACCCTTCACAGGTTGACGATTGTAAGTTGTGGAATGTCCAGACACAAACAAGATTAACCAACAATTACATCAATTGGAACTCACACAACTATTTAACACAAACATATGTACAATCAACACATCAAATGTTGTGGATTCTGACACGACAAACTACCCTTGAAGAACTGTAGGACTTACAGCAGTACGCCTACATTCCTTCTCAGGTTGATGATCCAAGTGGAAGTCGTCCGGACACAAACAGAATTACCAACAGCTAGATGACAGATGATATCAATTCAGTATATACAATATGAACATATGTACAAGATCATACACCAAGCACATTGGACTGCTCATTGATGCGCTACCCTTTGAAGAACTGTAGGACTTACAGCAGTACGCCTACAACCCTTCTCAGGTTGACGCCCTAGGTTGGAAAATCGTCGCAGAGTTCATTTGCTAACTTCCTTCTATCAGCTATATCCTCAAATCTGAACGGCAACACGCCCATGTCATTGTATCGTAGAATATAGATGACCAACAAACACACGACATATCTCATCAACCAAGTATAGAAACAGAGTAATTTACACCAAAGATAATAACATTCAAATAGTAACTTGAAACTAGAAATGCCTTTATTCGTGCAAGTCAATTTAACAATAACTCTCTCCTTTACACTTGGCTTATCCACACTAAACTGACCATTGATATTCGTCCTTTCAAACGAACTGATACTACCATAGTCATTGCACAAGATACTTGAGTTGATGGGTGTCTGTTTCATTGTGGATGACAGCACCAACGATGACTGAGTGACACAAGGTGATGAACTTAGTGGTGGATCAGAAGCTGTTCTTGTTCGGCTCTCAGATAGTTGTCCAACTGCAAGATTACCACCACTGCTGTCTTTCACTACTAGTTCGGGTTTAGCACTATCATCTGATGATAGGTGGGCTACACGCTGATCAATTACACTGACTGTCTCACAAGTATGCACACCTTTTGGAACTGCATCTGCGTTCAATTCTACTTCACGTTGTAGTTGTACAGAACCTTTATTTAACTTAGCAGTAGTAGGCATATCCCTCATCTCATAATGATCAACCAAAGACAACTGTGAAGTATCATGATCATTATCACGAATATTCACTTTACCGTCAACTTCATCATTTTCAAACTCTTTAATAACAGAAGTAGACAATTTTGGTTCCTCCTCGCAAATCATAAAAGGTTTTATAACTTCACTCTGACTAGTAATACCTTGTAAACTTGTGGGGTCAGAACTGCACTCTGAAGCAGCAACTCTATTCTGTGACACTCTATTCAACAACGGCTTACCAGTTGCAACTACAGACTTCTTCATCGCACCGTTATCGTCACACAATTCGGAGTCAGGCCTGGAGTTTACATTTAGCTTATCACTGAACTTGCTCACTGGTTCACAGTTCACTTCTGTATGCACCTCTTGCACACGTGTAAAACAAAACCGTGTTTGTCTTGCATCTTGTAACTTATCTGTTGAGGATGTACTACGAAACCTGTTACACTCACTAGGTCTATATGCATTACTAGACATCATGGAGCCTTCTCGATATCCACCTCTCTGAGGCTTATTCGTCATCAATGAGTGCGTTTTACCCTCAGACTGCTCTATTCTAGGGGTGAGATCTAATAGACTGGCGAACTTGCTCATAGATTGATTGACACTAGTATTTACCAGTTTCAGGATATCATCAAACTTTGGCTCGATACCCTCATCCTCCATACGGGAGCTTATCTTCACCCACTTCCTTTGCAGTCGAGTAGGTAGACGTCTTGCTATTACTTCTAGTATAAAACTCGAGTTGAGGTCACTCGTGCGATTCATCGAAATCATTCCATTCTTGTAAATTAGCAAATTATCTAAAAACTCAGTGAGTGCCTGGGAGTCATCCTGTAATTGACCACCATTACCCTTAACAGCCTCGAATAATTTCCCTGCAATCATCGAAGGTCTTCCAAACCTTTGACGTAATATGCTCATAGCCTCGTAGTAGCCCTCTTTTGGCTTCATAAACTTACAGCACTGTATAGCTCTTGCAGCATCTCCAGTGCAATATCTCATCAAATACATTAACTTCAATTCATCATTTAATAAAAACCACTCAACATGATCTCAAACTCCTTTACAAATTGTAAATAATCAGCCGGGTTTCCATCAAAACACCGTGGTTCAAATTTAGGGAGTTTGATGTTCCTATTATCCCTGAACGGCGAAACAGTAACATCAACCATGTCATGCTTAACATCAGACACATCGTTACAATTAACAGACAAGTCACCATGACTTACTTTCCTGTTTGCATCCAAGACACTCTGTCCCTTCTTTGACCCAGGCATTGTTGAACTTGACCCAATTCCAAAAAGTTCCAGATATTGCTTGTTCAAAGAGGACTTGACCGGCACCAGGAGAAATGAACGGCGACTATCCAAACTTTCACCAACTGTTTGAATCCGCCAGATCTGTTTCTATCGTCAGAAACTGTCAGTCACGTCTCATAAACCGTTAATGCCCAGCTCTCGCTACGCTCGGGCCCACGCTGTTCTTAGAAGATTTCTCAGAAACGCTTAGTTATAACGGACGCAAAAACCAAAACACCGATCTGCCGTTTGATATTTCTGTATTGTTACACCAACATATAAAAGGAATAAGCGAACTAAGCAAACTAAGGTCTGAAAACAAATATTACAATAATAAATCTCTGTATTACTTCTGACGATGTTTCAATCTTCTTTCTGAACAGCGACCGATGAGACGATGACTGTCGTATTGATGCCTCCGCGAAAATTGGGGAAGTTGATTTTGAGCAAACAACCAAGAATTGATCGTTCAATCTTCAACTCCATTGACAACGGGACTAGTTAGTTAGTGAACAAAAATTATCATAGTTACTAGACAGAATATATATGTATATATCTATTAATCACTCCTTATAGACTCCTCCTGCTTTCTTTTGCTTTGCTGTTGTTTGTCTTCTTTTTTCTCTCACCATTTTAGCTTTCATATCACTTTTTGAATGAGAATGAATAATGTGGATGTTTGACCATTTACAATGACAAATGATCTGCAAACATTATTGGTCCCGTATCTTTCAGTTGCCTAGTTAATAACGAGTTAACTTTCCCCACGACGCAACCTGGATTACATTTGTGGAATATACTCTTATACCAATAGAAAAGTATCAATTTGTAATACAACGTCACGACTGTAACTTATAACATAACTGATCGTATCTGTAAAAATAGCTTTCTTATTACCCAATTTGGACATAAATCAAAAATGAGATTCGGATTTGTGCACACCCAAGTTATATTGTGGAATTACTTCAAGCTTTATTTTTCCCAAGTATTTGTAATCCATCCAAAACATACTTGGGTTTTTTGTTAATGCGAAGACAATATTTCTATATTTCTTGATGTGCTCCATTGAATGACTAGTTATCATATTGTTCCCACAAACCAAAGACTAAAACGAGAGCAACCATGTAATTTAACCATAAACCAAATTTATAAAATTTAAATAATGCTTACCCATGCCTGTACATTTGGTGTGTCCTACACAGGTGGGAAAAAAATGTATTTTATTAAATCATTATTATTAAGTATGCTTACTAAAAGTATATGTAATTTATCATAATGATGATGACTGTAAACTGGCGTCCCTCATGTACAAAATGAGAATATACTATTATTATTATTATTATTATATTTGGGGAACTGACCGTTTAGTTATTTCTAGAATCCTATCTGCAGAAATAGCCAAGTCATCTATTACAACACCCTGAGGTGTCACAAGTACGGTCTGTACAGACTGTGGCAGCTTGGTTAAGAAGAGTTCTCTAAATAGTCCTTCGTCGAACTGACTTTGGCCAATAACTTCTCTCATTCCTGTAGCATGCTCACGGCTAACTGATCTAACTCGATGTTACGAAATAATCCATCCACACGTTGTCGGTCCGTGAGAACGTTCCTCCTGAGGAGGGATGCTTTGAGAAACTCGTACGAGTTACTTACCTCGGGACTCAACATCTGTTATGTTACGTACTTGCTGAATTCCCGCGGTAGGGCGTGAATCACTGCAAGTAACTGTGAACGTTGATCTGTTATCCCATGCTCACAAAAATCTGCTTCAGCTAGCAGAAACCACGTTTCAGCATTATCTGGCCAGTATGGTACGAGCTGAATGGTTTTAGGAGTTGAGTGGATACGAATGACCTTGGGACTAAGATCACTCATGACGAAAATGATGTCGAATAATATATGGTACAAGAACAAATACAAAATGAAACGAACTCACCGGGGTTATCTGCGGATTTATCGTGGATGAAGTTCGCGGTTGGGCTCATCAGTTTAGAGGTTGACGGAATTATCTTACACAGCCTCTAATTTATTCTCGCGTACCAAAAACAAAGCGAAAGCCAATATTTGATCGTCCAAACTACGTGATATATTTCGGGACCAAAACAACCAGTCAGACGAACGCTTAGCTGGCTAGTGATCGTGCACGTGACACGACGGGGTACCAAATGGTGGGGATGCCTGACCGGAAGCCTTCAGCTAAACAAGTCCACTTAAACAGTGGTGGTCAGCATCCAATAGTGAGTGATTGATGTGGTCAATAATTTTGGGGAATTATTTACCGCTACAGACTAATAAATATGTCTCATGGTCAGTCTGCTTCCTGGTTTATCACTTGGCTTGAAGTATTCACTGCATGATTCTCTTCAACCACCAGGAATGGTTCTTGAACTACTGAACCACATTCGGGGCTGACTGACGAACTTGAATACTTCAAATGCTATTTCAACTCTCATCTATACCTTATCCTCATAAATGCTAGATCTGTTCTAAATAAATTGCCGATGCTCAGAGCACTCGCAGTAATATAAAAAAACCCTGTAATTGTCCTAACTGAATCTTGGTGTCATTCGAACATCCTGGATGAAGAAATAAGCTTAGATAACTACACACACTTTCAGTGTGACAAGGAAGGTAGTAAGGGAGGGGGTTGTCTCATGTACTTTCTGAATGCACTTACTGTATCACAGCTAGAAAGTAGTACACTTAACATGCCTGAAACTCTATGGGTTAATGTGCAATTAAATAACGTAACAGCATTAATTGGATGCACCTAGAGAGCACCTGGCACCTTTAGTAATTACGAGACCCAACTTATTAATACTCTGGAGCAATTATCCGACTTACAATACGATCATAAAATCCAATGTGGAGAGTTTAACTTACCTGAAATCAACTGGGATATACCCACAAGCCCAACTAAATTTGATAAGTTCTTAGACACACTGGATATACTTGGCTGGAAACAAACTGTCATAAGGTAAGAGGTAATAACGTACAAGAGTTAATCTTCTGCCACAATATAAGCCCCCTTTCAACCCTAGTAGGTTCGGAGTTTCCAGAGACCGAAGACAAAACTGTGATGTGTGTACTAACAAATCCGCTGAGTAGAAATGCATCACACCTCAACTTCACAAAACGTAATATATAGGAACTATAGTAAACAAAACTAGGACTTAGAAGAATCAATGCTAAGATACTCCGAATAGGATAAACAATTCACTACTAATGACATAAAGAGAATTCTGACCATCACCTACCACAAATATAACACATGTTTAGGAAATGTCATTAAAAATCAAAAAGAAAAGGTTTCCCCATTCAGAAAAACAATCATGAAACCAAAGCAGCACGACAGAAGAAATGTCACTTTGATTTTGTCTACCGACATCCGATCAGGCAGATTGTATGAGAGAACGTTGTAGGAAGACATAATTCGTATAGTCACTTCATCCGCTATAAAGTCTAACATGCGCTCAGACTTTCCGGATTGATAACGTGAGTTGGGTTTAAAAGAAGCAGTAATGGTTTAATGGTATTTATTTTCTCATTGAATTCCTTCACAGAATTTCGTAGAGAAATAAGGCCTAACTTGTTTTGGTTAGCAGTTGCGTATATCTTTGATAGCAAGTTGGGCATAATGACTTCGGGGATATTGTTGGGGCTGCGTGGAACGTGTAGTGATGTACGTATCTTCTTAGCCGAGTGACCTAGGCTATTCTTACGTATAGAAATTATTCGTTTATTACGTTGTGCCGTTGTTGCACACTGATCAGTATGGTTTCATGTAGAATGTGAGCGAAAAGGAAAACAGGTATATGCACAAATAGTATATCGAGTGGATATACAGACTAAGAACTACTAGAGGCACGGTATGGAATTTTATTGTTTATGAGTAAATAATGAGTAGACAAAAGTATTAAACCGTGAAATACAGACTATGTATAAACCAATTATCCTGAAAAGTGATCCTGATTTATAAACCGCAAAATAATGAACTTCTCTGGAGTTTCACTTTGTGCTAGATTCTTCTTTAGTTTCAAAGAGTGGGATGAGCCCTGTGAAAAGTGAATCCATAACTGGCGGTGATATATCCGGATAATTGGAAGCTGGGGTAGCAGCCAATATAAGCTATATTTGAGGAGTAGTATAATATCCACTACAATACTCCAGAAATCGGTAAGAATATATCCGTGTTATGGGGAGGGATTGTAGCACTTCGTTTTTTACTTAACACCCTCAGTTTTCTCTCACGAGCTCAAGTTTTCCGTATGATAAACGAAGAACACACCGCGCTAGTCAGTCGTTCTAGGTGTATGCTCTCACAGAGATCTCAAAGAAGCGATTCAATCGCAAAAATCACTGTATTTCTGTCCTCATATACAAAAGTAGTCTATGCACTGATTCTGCAGTCATGTGTGAATTATTCAAAAAACATTTGCAGCTCACTACCTTGAGCTTACAGTCCCGTGTCTCGGTATACCCCCTGCTACTTATATGGCACAAACTCCTTCTCTACCCACACCAAAACAAATTAGTTCTGTTCAATTCACTTGTGCTAACATTAACCAAACTATTAGAACCTTCAAATGCTCGAAAGATATTAGTACTGACGGTATATCATCCTATTTTTTATAAATATGGTGGCCGTGACACTTCATTGTTGAGTTTACTAGGAAAAGATCCTTTATTTAATGGTATTTCATTCTCACACCTGTCTGTAGCATTAGGTTTGCTAAAATGTAAGGCGAGCGAATCTTTTGTAGGACGTCCTGCAGTTAGGTAGATATTTGCGACACTTGATACACTTGCACGGCCTCGTCTTTTACATGGTGTTTGGTCATGACCAAGTTTGGCGTCACCACAAAATGTAGATGAACTAGTCAGCTTGTTAGACGACTGGACTTTCCTAGTGTCATTAGGACTACTGAACTTAAACAGCACAGGACAAGTATACTTTGCAGATCTTTTCTAAGCCTGATCAGATGGCCATTTGCTGATGGCATGCCGCACGCCTGGAGAAATGTCACTTTGATTTTGTCTACCGACATCCGATCAGGCAGATTGTATGAGAGAACGTTGTAGGAAGACATGATTCGTATAGTCACTTCATCCGCTATAAAGTCTAACATGCGCTCAGACTTTCCGGATTGATAACGTGAGTTGGGTTTAAAAGAAGTAGTAATGGTTTAATGGTATTTATTTTCTCATTGAATTCCTTCACAGAATTTCGTAGAGAAATAAGGCCTAACTTGTTTTGGTTAGCAGTTGCGTATATCTTTGATAGCAAGTTGGGCATAGTGACTTCGGGGATATTGTTGGGGCTGCGTGGAACGTGTAGTGATGTACGTATCTTCTTAGCCGAGTGACCTAGGCTATTCTTACGTATAGAAATTATTCGTTTATTACGTTGTGCCGTTGTTGCACACTGATCAGTATGGTTTCATGTAGAATGTGAGCGAAAAGGAAAACAGGTATATGCACAAATAGTATATCGAGTGGATATACAGACTAAGAACTACTAGAGGCACGGTATGGAATTTTATTGTTTATGAGTAAATAATGAGTAGACAAAAGTATTAAACCGTGAAATACAGACTATGTATAAACCAATTATCCTGAAAAGTGATCCTGATTTATAAACCGCAAAATAATGAACTTCTCTGGAGTTTCACTTTGTGCTAGATTCTTCTTTAGTTTCAAAGAGTGGGATGAGCCCTGTGAAAAGTGAATCCATAACTGGCGGTGATATATCCGGATAATTGGAAGCTGGGGTAGCAGCCAATATAAGCTATATTTGAGGAGTAGTATAATATCCACTACAATACTCCAGAAATCGGTAAGAATATATCCGTGTTATGGGGAGGGATTGTAGCACTTCGTTTTTTACTTAACACCCTCAGTTTTCTCTCACGAGCTCAAGTTTTCCGTATGATAAACGAAGAACACACCGCGCTAGTCAGTCGTTCTAGGTGTATGCTCTCACAGAGATCTCAAAGAAGCGATTCAATCGCAAAAATCACTGTATTTCTGTCCTCATATACAAAAGTAGTCTATGCACTGATTCTGCAGTCATGTGTGAATTATTCAAAAAACATTTGCAGCTCACTACCTTGAGCTTACAGTCCCGTGTCTCGGTATACCCCCTGCTACTTATATGGCACAAACTCCTTCTCTACCCACACCAAAACAAATTAGTTCTGTTCAATTCACTTGTGCTAACATTAACCAAACTATTAGAACCTTCAAATGCTCGAAAGATATTAGTACTGACGGTATATCATCCTATTTTTTATAAATATGGTGGCCGTGACACTTCATTGTTGAGTTTACTAGGAAAAGATCCTTTATTTAATGGTATTTCATTCTCACACCTGTCTGTAGCATTAGGTTTGCTAAAATGTAAGGCGAGCGAATCTTTTGTAGGACGTCCTGCAGTTAGGTAGATATTTGCGACACTTGATACACTTGCACGGCCTCGTCTTTTACATGGTGTTTGGTCATGACCAAGTTTGGCGTCACCACAAAATGTAGATGAACTAGTCAGCTTGTTAGACGACTGGACTTTCCTAGTGTCATTAGGACTACTGAACTTAAACAGCACAGGACAAGTATACTTTGCAGATCTTTTCTAAGCCTGATCAGATGGCCATTTGCTGATGGCATGCCGCACGCCTGGAGAAATGTCACTTTGATTTTGTCTACCGACATCCGATCAGGCAGATTGTATGAGAGAACGTTGTAGGAAGACATGATTCGTATAGTCACTTCATCCGCTATAAAGTCTAACATGCGCTCAGACTTTCCGGATTGATAACGTGAGTTGGGTTTAAAAGAAGTAGTAATGGTTTAATGGTATTTATTTTCTCATTGAATTCCTTCACAGAATTTCGTAGAGAAATAAGGCCTAACTTGTTTTGGTTAGCAGTTGCGTATATCTTTGATAGCAAGTTGGGCATAGTGACTTCGGGGATATTGTTGGGGCTGCGTGGAACGTGTAGTGATGTACGTATCTTCTTAGCCGAGTGACCTAGGCTATTCTTACGTATAGAAATTATTCGTTTATTACGTTGTGCCGTTGTTGCACACTGATCAGTATGGTTTCATGTAGAATGTGAGCGAAAAGGAAAACAGGTATATGCACAAATAGTATATCGAGTGGATATACAGACTAAGAACTACTAGAGGCACGGTATGGAATTTTATTGTTTATGAGTAAATAATGAGTAGACAAAAGTATTAAACCGTGAAATACAGACTATGTATAAACCAATTATCCTGAAAAGTGATCCTGATTTATAAACCGCAAAATAATGAACTTCTCTGGAGTTTCACTTTGTGCTAGATTCTTCTTTAGTTTCAAAGAGTGGGATGAGCCCTGTGAAAAGTGAATCCATAACTGGCGGTGATATATCCGGATAATTGGAAGCTGGGGTAGCAGCCAATATAAGCTATATTTGAGGAGTAGTATAATATCCACTACAATACTCCAGAAATCGGTAAGAATATATCCGTGTTATGGGGAGGGATTGTAGCACTTCGTTTTTTACTTAACACCCTCAGTTTTCTCTCACGAGCTCAAGTTTTCCGTATGATAAACGAAGAACACACCGCGCTAGTCAGTCGTTCTAGGTGTATGCTCTCACAGAGATCTCAAAGAAGCGATTCAATCGCAAAAATCACTGTATTTCTGTCCTCATATACAAAAGTAGTCTATGCACTGATTCTGCAGTCATGTGTGAATTATTCAAAAAACATTTGCAGCTCACTACCTTGAGCTTACAGTCCCGTGTCTCGGTATACCCCCTGCTACTTATATGGCACAAACTCCTTCTCTACCCACACCAAAACAAATTAGTTCTGTTCAATTCACTTGTGCTAACATTAACCAAACTATTAGAACCTTCAAATGCTCGAAAGATATTAGTACTGACGGTATATCATCCTATTTTTTATAAATATGGTGGCCGTGACACTTCATTGTTGAGTTTACTAGGAAAAGATCCTTTATTTAATGGTATTTCATTCTCACACCTGTCTGTAGCATTAGGTTTGCTAAAATGTAAGGCGAGCGAATCTTTTGTAGGACGTCCTGCAGTTAGGTAGATATTTGCGACACTTGATACACTTGCACGGCCTCGTCTTTTACATGGTGTTTGGTCATGACCAAGTTTGGCGTCACCACAAAATGTAGATGAACTAGTCAGCTTGTTAGACGACTGGACTTTCCTAGTGTCATTAGGACTACTGAACTTAAACAGCACAGGACAAGTATACTTTGCAGATCTTTTCTAAGCCTGATCAGATGGCCATTTGCTGATGGCATGCCGCACGCCTGGAGAAATGTCACTTTGATTTTGTCTACCGACATCCGATCAGGCAGATTGTATGAGAGAACGTTGTAGGAAGACATGATTCGTATAGTCACTTCATCCGCTATAAAGTCTAACATGCGCTCAGACTTTCCGGATTGATAACGTGAGTTGGGTTTAAAAGAAGTAGTAATGGTTTAATGGTATTTATTTTCTCATTGAATTCCTTCACAGAATTTCGTAGAGAAATAAGGCCTAACTTGTTTTGGTTAGCAGTTGCGTATATCTTTGATAGCAAGTTGGGCATAGTGACTTCGGGGATATTGTTGGGGCTGCGTGGAACGTGTAGTGATGTACGTATCTTCTTAGCCGAGTGACCTAGGCTATTCTTACGTATAGAAATTATTCGTTTATTACGTTGTGCCGTTGTTGCACACTGATCAGTATGGTTTCATGTAGAATGTGAGCGAAAAGGAAAACAGGTATATGCACAAATAGTATATCGAGTGGATATACAGACTAAGAACTACTAGAGGCACGGTATGGAATTTTATTGTTTATGAGTAAATAATGAGTAGACAAAAGTATTAAACCGTGAAATACAGACTATGTATAAACCAATTATCCTGAAAAGTGATCCTGATTTATAAACCGCAAAATAATGAACTTCTCTGGAGTTTCACTTTGTGCTAGATTCTTCTTTAGTTTCAAAGAGTGGGATGAGCCCTGTGAAAAGTGAATCCATAACTGGCGGTGATATATCCGGATAATTGGAAGCTGGGGTAGCAGCCAATATAAGCTATATTTGAGGAGTAGTATAATATCCACTACAATACTCCAGAAATCGGTAAGAATATATCCGTGTTATGGGGAGGGATTGTAGCACTTCGTTTTTTACTTAACACCCTCAGTTTTCTCTCACGAGCTCAAGTTTTCCGTATGATAAACGAAGAACACACCGCGCTAGTCAGTCGTTCTAGGTGTATGCTCTCACAGAAATCTCAAAGAAGCGATTCAATCGCAAAAATCACTGTATTTCTGTCCTCATATACAAAAGTAGTCTATGCACTGATTCTGCAGTCATGTGTGAATTATTCAACAAACATTTGCAGCTCACTACCTTGAGCTTACAGTCCCGTGTCTCGGTATACCCCCTGCTACTTATATGGCACAAACTCCTTCTCTACCCACACCAAAACAAATTAGTTCTGTTCAATTCACTTGTGCTAACATTAACCAAACTATTAGAACCTTCAAATGCTCGAAAGATTTTAGTACTGACGGTATATCATCCTATTTTTTATAAATATGGTGGCCGTGACACTTCATTGTTGAGTTTACTAGGAAAAGATCCTTTATTTAATGGTATTTCATTCTCACACCTGTCTGTAGCATTAGGTTTGCTAAAATGTAAGGCGAGCGAATCTTTTGTAGGACGTCCTGCAGTTAGGTAGATATTTGCGACACTTGATACACTTGCACAGCCTCGTCTTTTACATGGTGTTTGGTCATGACCAAGTTTGGCGTCACCACAAAATGTAGATGAACTAGTCAGCTTGTTAGACGACTGGACTTTCCTAGTGTCATTAGGACTACTGAACTTAAACAGCACAGGACAAGTATACTTTGCAGATCTTTTCTAAGCCTGATCAGATGGCCATTTGCTGATGGCATGCCGCACGCCTGGAGAAATGTCACTTTGATTTTGTCTACCGACATCCGATCAGGCAGATTGTATGAGAGAACGTTGTAGGAAGACATGATTCGTATAGTCACTTCATCCGCTATAAAGTCTAACATGCGCTCAGACTTTCCGGATTGATAACGTGAGTTGGGTTTAAAAAAAGCAGTAATGGTTTAATGGTATTTATTTTCTCATTGAATTCCTTCACAGAATTTCGTAGAGAAATAAGGCCTAACTTGTTTTGGTTAGCAGTTGCGTATATCTTTGATAGCAAGTTGGGCATAATGACTTCGGGGATATTGTTGGGGCTGCGTGGAACGTGTAGTGATGTACGTATCTTCTTAGCCGAGTGACCTAGGCTATTCTTACGTATAGAAATTATTCGTTTATTACGTTGTGCCGTTGTTGCACACTGATCAGTATGGTTTCATGTAGAATGTGAGCGAAAAGGAAAACAGGTATATGCACAAATAGTATATCGAGTGGATATACAGACTAAGAACTACTAGAGGCACGGTATGGAATTTTATTGTTTATGAGTAAATAATGAGTAGACAAAAGTATTAAACCGTGAAATACAGACTATGTATAAACCAATTATCCTGAAAAGTGATCCTGATTTATAAACCGCAAAATAATGAACTTCTCTGGAGTTTCACTTTGTGCTAGATTCTTCTTTAGTTTCAAAGAGTGGGATGAGCCCTGTGAAAAGTGAATCCATAACTGGCGGTGATATATCCGGATAATTGGAAGCTGGGGTAGCAGCCAATATAAGCTATATTTGAGGAGTAGTATAATATCCACTACAATACTCCAGAAATCGGTAAGAATATATCCGTGTTATGGGGAGGGATTGTAGCACTTCGTTTTTTACTTAACACCCTCAGTTTTCTCTCACGAGCTCAAGTTTTCCGTATGATAAACGAAGAACACACCGCGCTAGTCAGTCGTTCTAGGTGTATGCTCTCACAGAGATCTCAAAGAAGCGATTCAATCGCAAAAATCACTGTATTTCTGTCCTCATATACAAAAGTAGTCTATGCACTGATTCTGCAGTCATGTGTGAATTATTCAAAAAACATTTGCAGCTCACTACCTTGAGCTTACAGTCCCGTGTCTCGGTATACCCCCTGTTACTTATATGGCACAAACTCCTTCTCTACCCACACCAAAACAAATTAGTTCTGTTCAATTCACTTGTGCTAACATTAACCAAACTATTAGAACCTTCAAATGCTCGAAAGATTTTAGTACTGACGGTATATCATCCTATTTTTTATAAATATGGTGGCCGTGACACTTCATTGTTGAGTTTACTAGGAAAAGATCCTTTATTTAATGGTATTTCATTCTCACACCTGTCTGTAGCATTAGGTTTGCTAAAATGTAAGGCGAGCGAATCTTTTGTAGGACGTCCTGCAGTTAGGTAGATATTTGCGACACTTGATACACTTGCACGGCCTCGTCTTTTACATGGTGTTTGGTCATGACCAAGTTTGGCGTCACCACAAAATGTAGATGAACTAGTCAGCTTGTTAGACGACTGGACTTTCCTAGTGTCATTAGGACTACTGAACTTAAACAGCACAGGACAAGTATACTTTGCAGATCTTTTCTAAGCCTGATCAGATGGCCATTTGCTGATGGCATGCCGCACGCCTGGAGAAATGTCACTTTGATTTTGTCTACCGACATCCGATCAGGCAGATTGTATGAGAGAACGTTGTAGGAAGACATGATTCGTATAGTCACTTCATCCGCTATAAAGTCTAACATGCGCTCAGACTTTCCGGATTGATAACGTGAGTTGGGTTTAAAAGAAGTAGTAATGGTTTAATGGTATTTATTTTCTCATTGAATTCCTTCACAGAATTTCGTAGAGAAATAAGGCCTAACTTGTTTTGGTTAGCAGTTGCGTATATCTTTGATAGCAAGTTGGGCATAATGACTTCGGGGATATTGTTGGGGCTGCGTGGAACGTGTAGTGATGTACGTATCTTCTTAGCCGAGTGACCTAGGCTATTCTTACGTATAGAAATTATTCGTTTATTACGTTGTGCCGTTGTTGCACACTGATCAGTATGGTTTCATGTAGAATGTGAGCGAAAAGGAAAACAGGTATATGCACAAATAGTATATCGAGTGGATATACAGACTAAGAACTACTAGAGGCACGGTATGGAATTTTATTGTTTATGAGTAAATAATGAGTAGACAAAAGTATTAAACCGTGAAATACAGACTATGTATAAACCAATTATCCTGAAAAGTGATCCTGATTTATAAACCGCAAAATAATGAACTTCTCTGGAGTTTCACTTTGTGCTAGATTCTTCTTTAGTTTCAAAGAGTGGGATGAGCCCTGTGAAAAGTGAATCCATAACTGGCGGTGATATATCCGGATAATTGGAAGCTGGGGTAGCAGCCAATATAAGCTATATTTGAGGAGTAGTATAATATCCACTACAATACTCCAGAAATCGGTAAGAATATATCCGTGTTATGGGGAGGGATTGTAGCACTTCGTTTTTTACTTAACACCCTCAGTTTTCTCTCACGAGCTCAAGTTTTCCGTATGATAAACGAAGAACACACCGCGCTAGTCAGTCGTTCTAGGTGTATGCTCTCACAGAGATCTCAAAGAAGCGATTCAATCGCAAAAATCACTGTATTTCTGTCCTCATATACAAAAGTAGTCTATGCACTGATTCTGCAGTCATGTGTGAATTATTCAAAAAACATTTGCAGCTCACTACCTTGAGCTTACAGTCCCGTGTCTCGGTATACCCCCTGCTACTTATATGGCACAAACTCCTTCTCTACCCACACCAAAACAAATTAGTTCTGTTCAATTCACTTGTGCTAACATTAACCAAACTATTAGAACCTTCAAATGCTCGAAAGATTTTAGTACTGACGGTATATCATCCTATTTTTTATAAATATGGTGGCCGTGACACTTCATTGTTGAGTTTACTAGGAAAAGATCCTTTATTTAATGGTATTTCATTCTCACACCTGTCTGTAGCATTAGGTTTGCTAAAATGTAAGGCGAGCGAATCTTTTGTAGGACGTCCTGCAGTTAGGTAGATATTTGCGACACTTGATACACTTGCACGGCCTCGTCTTTTACATGGTGTTTGGTCATGACCAAGTTTGGCGTCACCACAAAATGTAGATGAACTAGTCAGCTTGTTAGACGACTGGACTTTCCTAGTGTCATTAGGACTACTGAACTTAAACAGCACAGGACAAGTATACTTTGCAGATCTTTTCTAAGCCTGATCAGATGGCCATTTGCTGATGGCATGCCGCACGCCTGGAGAAATGTCACTTTGATTTTGTCTACCGACATCCGATCAGGCAGATTGTATGAGAGAACGTTGTAGGAAGACATGATTCGTATAGTCACTTCATCCGCTATAAAGTCTAACATGCGCTCAGACTTTCCGGATTGATAACGTGAGTTGGGTTTAAAAGAAGTAGTAATGGTTTAATGGTATTTATTTTCTCATTGAATTCCTTCACAGAATTTCGTAGAGAAATAAGGCCTAACTTGTTTTGGTTAGCAGTTGCGTATATCTTTGATAGCAAGTTGGGCATAGTGACTTCGGGGATATTGTTGGGGCTGCGTGGAACGTGTAGTGATGTACGTATCTTCTTAGCCGAGTGACCTAGGCTATTCTTACGTATAGAAATTATTCGTTTATTACGTTGTGCCGTTGTTGCACACTGATCAGTATGGTTTCATGTAGAATGTGAGCGAAAAGGAAAACAGGTATATGCACAAATAGTATATCGAGTGGATATACAGACTAAGAACTACTAGAGGCACGGTATGGAATTTTATTGTTTATGAGTAAATAATGAGTAGACAAAAGTATTAAACCGTGAAATACAGACTATGTATAAACCAATTATCCTGAAAAGTGATCCTGATTTATAAACCGCAAAATAATGAACTTCTCTGGAGTTTCACTTTGTGCTAGATTCTTCTTTAGTTTCAAAGAGTGGGATGAGCCCTGTGAAAAGTGAATCCATAACTGGCGGTGATATATCCGGATAATTGGAAGCTGGGGTAGCAGCCAATATAAGCTATATTTGAGGAGTAGTATAATATCCACTACAATACTCCAGAAATCGGTAAGAATATATCCGTGTTATGGGGAGGGATTGTAGCACTTCGTTTTTTACTTAACACCCTCAGTTTTCTCTCACGAGCTCAAGTTTTCCGTATGATAAACGAAGAACACACCGCGCTAGTCAGTCGTTCTAGGTGTATGCTCTCACAGAGATCTCAAAGAAGCGATTCAATCGCAAAAATCACTGTATTTCTGTCCTCATATACAAAAGTAGTCTATGCACTGATTCTGCAGTCATGTGTGAATTATTCAACAAACATTTGCAGCTCACTACCTTGAGCTTACAGTCCCGTGTCTCGGTATACCCCCTGCTACTTATATGGCACAAACTCCTTCTCTACCCACACCAAAACAAATTAGTTCTGTTCAATTCACTTGTGCTAACATTAACCAAACTATTAGAACCTTCAAATGCTCGAAAGATTTTAGTACTGACGGTATATCATCCTATTTTTTATAAATATGGTGGCCGTGACACTTCATTGTTGAGTTTACTAGGAAAAGATCCTTTATTTAATGGTATTTCAGACTCACGCCTGTCTGTAGCATTAGGTTTGCTAAAATGTAAGGCGAGCGAATCTTTTGTAGGACGTCCTGCAGTTAGGTAGATATTTGCGACACTTGATACACTTGCACGGCCTCGTCTTTTACATGGTGTTTGGTCATGACCAAGTTTGGCGTCACCACAAAATGTAGATGAACTAGTCAGCTTGTTAGACGACTGGACTTTCCTAGTGTCATTAGGACTACTGAACTTAAACAGCACAGGACAAGTATACTTTGCAGATCTTTTCTAAGCCTGATCAGATGGCCATTTGCTGATGGCATGCCGCACGCCTGGAGAAATGTCACTTTGATTTTGTCTACCGACATCCGATCAGGCAGATTGTATGAGAGAACGTTGTAGGAAGACATGATTCGTATAGTCACTTCATCCGCTATAAAGTCTAACATGCGCTCAGACTTTCCGGATTGATAACGTGAGTTGGGTTTAAAAGAAGTAGTAATGGTTTAATGGTATTTATTTTCTCATTGAATTCCTTCACAGAATTTCGTAGAGAAATAAGGCCTAACTTGTTTTGGTTAGCAGTTGCGTATATCTTTGATAGCAAGTTGGGCATAGTGACTTCGGGGATATTGTTGGGGCTGCGTGGAACGTGTAGTGATGTACGTATCTTCTTAGCCGAGTGACCTAGGCTATTCTTACGTATAGAAATTATTCGTTTATTACGTTGTGCCGTTGTTGCACACTGATCAGTATGGTTTCATGTAGAATGTGAGCGAAAAGGAAAACAGGTATATGCACAAATAGTATATCGAGTGGATATACAGACTAAGAACTACTAGAGGCACGGTATGGAATTTTATTGTTTATGAGTAAATAATGAGTAGACAAAAGTATTAAACCGTGAAATACAGACTATGTATAAACCAATTATCCTGAAAAGTGATCCTGATTTATAAACCGCAAAATAATGAACTTCTCTGGAGTTTCACTTTGTGCTAGATTCTTCTTTAGTTTCAAAGAGTGGGATGAGCCCTGTGAAAAGTGAATCCATAACTGGCGGTGATATATCCGGATAATTGGAAGCTGGGGTAGCAGCCAATATAAGCTATATTTGAGGAGTAGTATAATATCCACTACAATACTCCAGAAATCGGTAAGAATATATCCGTGTTATGGGGAGGGATTGTAGCACTTCGTTTTTTACTTAACACCCTCAGTTTTCTCTCACGAGCTCAAGTTTTCCGTATGATAAACGAAGAACACACCGCGCTAGTCAGTCGTTCTAGGTGTATGCTCTCACAGAGATCTCAAAGAAGCGATTCAATCGCAAAAATCACTGTATTTCTGTCCTCATATACAAAAGTAGTCTATGCACTGATTCTGCAGTCATGTGTGAATTATTCAACAAACATTTGCAGCTCACTACCTTGAGCTTACAGTCCCGTGTCTCGGTATACCCCCTGCTACTTATATGGCACAAACTCCTTCTCTACCCACACCAAAACAAATTAGTTCTGTTCAATTCACTTGTGCTAACATTAACCAAACTATTAGAACCTTCAAATGCTCGAAAGATTTTAGTACTGACGGTATATCATCCTATTTTTTATAAATATGGTGGCCGTGACACTTCATTGTTGAGTTTACTAGGAAAAGATCCTTTATTTAATGGTATTTCAGACTCACGCCTGTCTGTAGCATTAGGTTTGCTAAAATGTAAGGCGAGCGAATCTTTTGTAGGACGTCCTGCAGTTAGGTAGATATTTGCGACACTTGATACACTTGCACGGCCTCGTCTTTTACATGGTGTTTGGTCATGACCAAGTTTGGCGTCACCACAAAATGTAGATGAACTAGTCAGCTTGTTAGACGACTGGACTTTCCTAGTGTCATTAGGACTACTGAACTTAAACAGCACAGGACAAGTATACTTTGCAGATCTTTTCTAAGCCTGATCAGATGGCCATTTGCTGATGGCATGCCGCACGCCTGGAGAAATGTCACTTTGATTTTGTCTACCGACATCCGATCAGGCAGATTGTATGAGAGAACGTTGTAGGAAGACATGATTCGTATAGTCACTTCATCCGCTATAAAGTCTAACATGCGCTCAGACTTTCCGGATTGATAACGTGAGTTGGGTTTAAAAGAAGCAGTAATGGTTTAATGGTATTTATTTTCTCATTGAATTCCTTCACAGAATTTCGTAGAGAAATAAGGCCTAACTTGTTTTGGTTAGCAGTTGCGTATATCTTTGATAGCAAGTTGGGCATAGTGACTTCGGGGATATTGTTGGGGCTGCGTGGAACGTGTAGTGATGTACGTATCTTCTTAGCCGAGTGACCTAGGCTATTCTTACGTATAGAAATTATTCGTTTATTACGTTGTGCCGTTGTTGCACACTGATCAGTATGGTTTCATGTAGAATGTGAGCGAAAAGGAAAACAGGTATATGCACAAATAGTATATCGAGTGGATATACAGACTAAGAACTACTAGAGGCACGGTATGGAATTTTATTGTTTATGAGTAAATAATGAGTAGACAAAAGTATTAAACCGTGAAATACAGACTATGTATAAACCAATTATCCTGAAAAGTGATCCTGATTTATAAACCGCAAAATAATGAACTTCTCTGGAGTTTCACTTTGTGCTAGATTCTTCTTTAGTTTCAAAGAGTGGGATGAGCCCTGTGAAAAGTGAATCCATAACTGGCGGTGATATATCCGGATAATTGGAAGCTGGGGTAGCAGCCAATATAAGCTATATTTGAGGAGTAGTATAATATCCACTACAATACTCCAGAAATCGGTAAGAATATATCCGTGTTATGGGGAGGGATTGTAGCACTTCGTTTTTTACTTAACACCCTCAGTTTTCTCTCACGAGCTCAAGTTTTCCGTATGATAAACGAAGAACACACCGCGCTAGTCAGTCGTTCTAGGTGTATGCTCTCACAGAAATCTCAAAGAAGCGATTCAATCGCAAAAATCACTGTATTTCTGTCCTCATATACAAAAGTAGTCTATGCACTGATTCTGCAGTCATGTGTGAATTATTCAACAAACATTTGCAGCTCACTACCTTGAGCTTACAGTCCCGTGTCTCGGTATACCCCCTGCTACTTATATGGCACAAACTCCTTCTCTACCCACACCAAAACAAATTAGTTCTGTTCAATTCACTTGTGCTAACATTAACCAAACTATTAGAACCTTCAAATGCTCGAAAGATTTTAGTACTGACGGTATATCATCCTATTTTTTATAAATATGGTGGCCGTGACACTTCATTGTTGAGTTTACTAGGAAAAGATCCTTTATTTAATGGTATTTCAGACTCACGCCTGTCTGTAGCATTAGGTTTGCTAAAATGTAAGGCGAGCGAATCTTTTGTAGGACGTCCTGCAGTTAGGTAGATATTTGCGACACTTGATACACTTGCACGGCCTCGTCTTTTACATGGTGTTTGGTCATGACCAAGTTTGGCGTCACCACAAAATGTAGATGAACTAGTCAGCTTGTTAGACGACTGGACTTTCCTAGTGTCATTAGGACTACTGAACTTAAACAGCACAGGACAAGTATACTTTGCAGATCTTTTCTAAGCCTGATCAGATGGCCATTTGCTGATGGCATGCCGCACGCCTGGAGAAATGTCACTTTGATTTTGTCTACCGACATCCGATCAGGCAGATTGTATGAGAGAACGTTGTAGGAAGACATGATTCGTATAGTCACTTCATCCGCTATAAAGTCTAACATGCGCTCAGACTTTCCGGATTGATAACGTGAGTTGGGTTTAAAAAAAGCAGTAATGGTTTAATGGTATTTATTTTCTCATTGAATTCCTTCACAGAATTTCGTAGAGAAATAAGGCCTAACTTGTTTTGGTTAGCAGTTGCGTATATCTTTGATAGCAAGTTGGGCATAGTGACTTCGGGGATATTGTTGGGGCTGCGTGGAACGTGTAGTGATGTACGTATCTTCTTAGCCGAGTGACCTAGGCTATTCTTACGTATAGAAATTATTCGTTTATTACGTTGTGCCGTTGTTGCACACTGATCAGTATGGTTTCATGTAGAATGTGAGCGAAAAGGAAAACAGGTATATGCACAAATAGTATATCGAGTGGATATACAGACTAAGAACTACTAGAGGCACGGTATGGAATTTTATTGTTTATGAGTAAATAATGAGTAGACAAAAGTATTAAACCGTGAAATACAGACTATGTATAAACCAATTATCCTGAAAAGTGATCCTGATTTATAAACCGCAAAATAATGAACTTCTCTGGAGTTTCACTTTGTGCTAGATTCTTCTTTAGTTTCAAAGAGTGGGATGAGCCCTGTGAAAAGTGAATCCATAACTGGCGGTGATATATCCGGATAATTGGAAGCTGGGGTAGCAGCCAATATAAGCTATATTTGAGGAGTAGTATAATATCCACTACAATACTCCAGAAATCGGTAAGAATATATCCGTGTTATGGGGAGGGATTGTAGCACTTCGTTTTTTACTTAACACCCTCAGTTTTCTCTCACGAGCTCAAGTTTTCCGTATGATAAACGAAGAACACACCGCGCTAGTCAGTCGTTCTAGGTGTATGCTCTCACAGAAATCTCAAAAAAGCGATTCAATCGCAAAAATCACTGTATTTCTGTCCTCATATACAAAAGTAGTCTATGCACTGATTCTGCAGTCATGTGTGAATTATTCAAAAAACATTTGCAGCTCACTACCTTGAGCTTACAGTCCCGTGTCTCGGTATACCCCTGCTACTTATATGGCACAAACTCCTTCTCTACCCACACCAAAACAAATTAGTTCTGTTCAATTCACTTGTGCTAACATTAACCAAACTATTAGAACCTTCAAATGCTCGAAAGATTTTAGTACTGACGGTATATCATCCTATTTTTTATAAATATGGTGGCCGTGACACTTCATTGTTGAGTTTACTAGGAAAAGATCCTTTATTTAATGGTATTTCATTCTCACACCTGTCTGTAGCATTAGGTTTACTTAAATGTCAGGCGCAAATATGTATATATATATGTATATGTATATATATATGTATATGTATATATATATATATATATATATATAGCCTCTACGGTATTGCGCCATTTATTATGTGCGCTACTTAACCACAAGCCAATCATTTTGTTCATTCTCTTTTGTCCTGATTGTATATTTAACTGGAATAATAATTATTTTCATCATCATCACTGTCGTCATCATCATGGACGATCAAGTAGGTAAATCTGTCTACTGAATAAGGCAAATAATCCTTCTCTATTTTCCTTCGTCCTGTTCTTCTCTTCTCTTTCAAATAGCATCAAATGCCATGTTGGTATTATGAAAAAGAAGAATTATATAAAACACCATCCTATTATGATAATATTGATCATGAAACAGAGACACGACATCGTCGTGAAGGTGCAAGATTTTTCTCTCAGCTGTTATTACCAAATTAAATCTACGCTATGATACATGTGCTACAGCTATCGTATTCTTTCATCGTTTCTATATGTTTCATTCGTTTAAAGCATTTCCACGTTATGTCACAGCAGCTTGTTGTTTAATGTTAGCTGGTAAAGTGGAAGAGACACTGAAAAAAGTTCGTGATATTGTTAAAACAGCTAGATCACTATTATCAGATGAAGATTTTAGACAATTTGGAAATGATCCAAGGGAAGAAGTTATGGCCTATGAACGTGTTTTGTTAAAAACAATCAAATTTGACTTACACGTCTCACATCCATATTCATACTTACTACAATATGCTAAACGAATAAAAGGTAATCAAGAAAAATTAAAGGAATTAGTTCAAATGTCATGGTCATTTATTAATGACAGTTTAGCAACAACTTTATGCTTACAATGGGAACCTGAAATCGTCGCTTGTGCTGTTCTATATTTAGCTACACGTATGAGTAAATTTGTTATAGAAGATTGGGAAGGACGTCAACCAGGTCAGCGTTGGTGGGAATGTTTTGTTGAAGGAATGAGTACTGAAGTTATGGAGGATATTTGTCATAAAATTCTGGATTTATACCCCGCTGATGGAGCTACTAATGACGATCAGTTTGACGGTGGTAACGTCACCACAAACAATGGCAGCAGTTCTACTACTCCCTCCAGTAGTAGTAACCTTGTCGGTAGTAGACATCATGAGCATAAATCTTTCCATAATACTCTACATCATGATTTGAATAAGTATCATGGCGTGAGTAGTAGTAGAAGTGTTGGTGGTTGTTCGAGTAGTGGGAGTAGCAGTAGACACCGTGGAAGTGAGGCTATCGGAGGAACAAGAGGTGGAAGTGGTAGCAGCAGTGGTGAACCACCAGCAAAACGACAAGCTTTAATCCGTTCGACCAGTGCAACTGAATATATCTATCCAACGGCTGTATATCCTGGTGCCTCAGCTAGTGGTGCTATTTCACTGGGTGTATATATATCGTGGAGGTTCTCTGATTTTTCTCTGTTTCTCTCATGTGATGGAATATTTTCTCTGTGGATTTATGCTTCTTATGGGGTAATGTTCAGGAATCCAAATGGACTGTCAGTACTCTGATTGTGTTCATGTAATAAGCCTTTTCCAGAGACTGAGAAACTGATGTGAATGGGACTATAGAATGTGAAGCTCTATAAAGCGACTGGAAGTGAAAGGATATCCTTTGAGGATAGGATCCTCAATATCTGGAGGCTTACCCCTAACGCAACTTCGATTGATCTCTTAGAAGCATCAACATCTGTGTCAATAATCCTAGGATTTTGGTTGGCATCGTTCATTAATAATCGGCACCTGAGTTTAAAGATAGGCCACAATTACGGCGATTAATTCCTCTAAAGTAGTCGTGTATGACATTACATGGGTATAATTCCATTTGCTGTTATATATCATTTCAAAGAAAAACATTCGATGTGAAGTTGGTTAGGTAACCCTTGAAATACATACTCACTATGGTGCATTGAATGTGCATCAGACTGGGATTGTATTACTAAAGACCGTGATGAAGATCATCTTAACAACTCCGGCCTTCTGTAATTCACTTGTCAGTCAGCTGAATAAAAGGGAGCGAATGGTTATCAGATGCCAAATGACCCTTCCGCGCGGTATTATATATTGAGTATTGAATGATTAGGAGAACCCTTCCAGAATAAGCATCAACATGAGCTGATTGAGGACCAATAATTCTCAAACTGTGTGGAGGGTGTCTATGAGGCTTACTCACTAATCTGCTTTGGCACTAACAACATAAGCCACAGCTGCCTAATGAGTGTAAACACCTTACTCACCACTCAGCATTCAAGTATATAAATGGAGGAGAGGTCTTTACAACACCGAGAAAAATCGGGCGGTACTACTACTCTTTATAATACCTACGTTAATACAGATTTCGTTTGACGTTGAAGAACTCATAACTTTCGGGCCAAGCTAATGCCTACGTTGGTACAGGAAATTACCTCAGCTTGAGTGTAGCGATGAGTTATCCTAGAGACGTTACTTTCGATCCTAGAAAGACTTTTCGAATCATGGAGCTTCTTTGTATTAGCCTTTGCTAACGATTCAAAAATTTGAAGGGTAAAGGATGGATTCGGGTATACTTTAAAGTTGCAAAATGACGTGAACACCATGAAGAACAAGATATTTACTGTTATAAAAGAGCTGCGACAAAAAACTATCGTGCAGGTGCTTTTGAATTGAAATGTAACATTTCCAATGATACGCATATGCAACCAGTCAAGTTTGAGAATTTTAAAACCTTCGCTGCAGTTGCATTGGCGGCTCTTGACAATCGGTTGATTGATATTCCATGCACGAGTCTTCTGCTTCCAATTAATTGCACTCTGGTCGGTTAGCAAAAGTAGAACTGGCATTTCTCAGAAGAGTTATTCATATGAATTCGGAAGAATCTGGTCCTGTAATGCTGGATCTTATTCGCTACAAAATTGTACGGCTTGGCGCTTGGTTTGAAAACTTGGTACTCTTTGTTTGCTGCATCTTTGTTCCAAAAGTAAGCTGACTAAATAGAGTTCATGCTAACCATTTCAGGCACTCGTAGTTTATTGGTGTACATCTTCAGCCCACCACTTATGCACTCATCTATTTGTAATGCACCCTCACTTACGAAGATTATATGGTATATGGAGTCTACCAAATGAAGGGTATTGTCCATGAAATGATCTGTTGTATTTATTTGGTCGTCGTTATCGTATTGTACAATGGCTACGAAGTAAATTAAGTAATAAACAGTAATTTCTACACAACCTACTCTTTTGGTGATGGGCAAATAAGGTCATTCTGCATATCTGAGCAAAGTTTACCCTTCTTATACGCAAAACTTAAGTTATATCAGACAGGATAAAGGAATGTAATAACAGGAATTAAGTAGTAAAGCAGAGAAACTAGACGAAATATAGGAGTAACAGTCCACTGACGGCGCAGATGCAAGCTTTCCCTTCAGGTTGAGAAACATACATTAAATTAACTGATTAAAACCAACTAGTTAGTGCCCCTATAAAATTGGGAAACAAAGCAGCATTACATAGTGTTTGATTGGCATCGGACAATGTTGAAGAACCATGAATAAGTTACACACTTATCCAGAGAGTAAATGATACACGCGGATTGTTGCACATTGACATAACTGGAAGCCAGCAGCCCTGTTTTCATTTAGATATCATCAGACTTTAATGCACCTCTTATATATATATATATATATATATATATATGCAATCTCTCTGCACTATCATCAAAGCGCAGCTTGTCCACTTGCTTCAAGATCTGGCACTACTTAATGGAACTACTTACTTGGACTTTGCATACTTGATCTATCTGCACACACATTTGTTTAATCATGCCGTACCAAGTGGAACATATGGTTTCAACAACACATCTCCATTATCTTCTATTTTCTGCCATCATCTTCAGCCGTGTCCACGATTACCCAAACTCTCTCATCTCCTCTTCGCACAATCTCCATGGATCCGTTTTCAATGCTTCAGAAGGAATTCCATTTGAGCCTGCTGTCTTCCCGGACTTGAGTAGCTGGATCGCATTAAGGACTTCTGCTTTCGTTGGAGGATTTGTGTCCACTGACAGGCAGTTCTGTGCGTGGTGTTGATGGTGGCGGTATTACTGGCCGAGTTACAGGTGATAGTCGATTCAAGAATTCCTTTAGGTGATCAGCCTACTGCTTTATTTGTTTCTCCTTTTTGTTAATTGGGTTCCCTCGAACATCTTTTATTGGTTTCATCATTTGGGTTGATCTCTTCCCGGATAGAGACCTAGTTATCTGATATAATGTCCTGAGGTCTCTTTTACCTGTGACGTGTTCTACTTCAGTTGCCAGTGTGTCGTATAATTGTCTTTTCTAGCACTCTTCTTCACTTCTTTATTCAGTGTAGTGTACACTTAACTCAGCTCCCCCTTCTGTTGCTCATCTTTGTATTGAGTCATCTTCTCTTTCACCATCCTCCCCTCTCCTATTAGCGTCCAGGTATCCTTCAAGCCAATCCTTGCCTCGTCTCTTTTTCCTCCCAGTTGTACATGTTTCCTTGAATATCACCTTCAGAGAGTTCCAATTTTCATCCACGGAGGTTCCCTCGGTGGAAACACGCAGCGTCTCCGACTTTGCTCTGATCTGGTCTGTAGTGGAGGTATCCTCCATGGTTTCGTCCTTCAGTTTCTGAATGCTGAACGTGAATTGTAGTCTGTCTCCAGTTGTTTTCAGGGATTTCAGCTTCACTTTCAACTAGATGATGGTCTGAGCCCAAATCTACTCACTTTTCTGACTTTGTATCAAGCAGGCTGCGTCTACATTTCCTTGAGCAGCATTTAAATGAAATCCATCTGGTTTGTGGTATGTCCGTTAGGCGAAATCCATATTGCTTTGTGTATGTCCTTGTATTTGTACACGTCTATCACCACAGATACGCCTTGCTGATAAGTGCCAACTAGCACGAAACCTAGATCCAAGGCTTCCTGCAGATTGCCTCCAACCATCTAATACCAACAATTCACAGTGCACCGTAATGGCGAGCCACCTAGCATGGTGGCCACATTGCAAACTTGACTGACAGAATTCAGTCTGCACATAGGACTAGACACATTATACTAGTCACTGACTAGTATGTGTTGAGGTTTCTCTAGCAGTTTGGTAGCTTTTGTGGAGTAGGGTTGCTGGCCCTACGCCCGACCCTCCCTCTTCACCGGGGCTTGGGATAGGCTAGAAAAATAGCAAGTTAGTTAACCTGGCGAGGTTTAAGATTATATAATATACAAGATTATTATCATAGGGAGAGATATCCTCTTTTCTCGTAATGACCAACAGAACCATTACTGACAGTCACACTGCCAGCAGCAAACGTTGGTCATTTAAGTTGTTTCTATCTAATTCATAGCGTATCAGAAATGTTCTATGCCGATTACAATTATTCAGGACGGGTAAGACTGCTGAAACCAATTCAAGTTTAAGTAACTCGTCACTCTTCAGTGGCAAACGCATTTAGTCTTCTCGGTCGCATTCGCCAGGGTATTTTGAAGCTGAATCATAATAGCGATGACGCATATAACAAACTGAAAACTGCTCACGCCACTGTTTAAAAATTGACGACACCAGCTACACATCCTGGTTCAATTTGAAGTAATGGAAAAGGGTGGGTAATGGGTAATTTCGACAGAGAGTCGCCAGTCTTGAAGTTTCCGGTTTCCTTGATTAGGATATACTTTTACTATGGACGCACTACCATATGCACACCGTATAGGACACGGTTACTGCGCAATAAAAGGAATGTTCCACACTTCTTAAATATCGCATGACGTCAAGATCTTGAATGCTACAAATTGCTGACTGATATTAGAGCCGTATATTACCCCAATGATGAAGGCTATGCTGCTTAAGTATTCGTTAAAGTTAGTGGATGTCACAGGTTAATAACTGTTCTACTTTTTACGTCGTACCATCGCTTCAGGAAAAAGCAAAAAATTCTAAAATATCACTTAATTGTTTCTAACTGAAGACACGAGTAGAATCCTCACAGATACCTGAGCAAAAACGTAAACGTAAGCCATACCGGGAGTTGGAATATACCAACAACAGCAGATTTGAGTGGATGGCATCCGTTTTTCTCACATCACCTGATGAAAACACGCCTAAACTAAACACCTTGTCTTGCTATACGTAACCTACCAATTGGTTTACCAAGAATATTTGCTTTCTTTTATATAAATCACAGTAAGGTTCAAGATTATCATTTTTCCTCAATAGATCACGATTAAGGTGACAGTCTATTGCGACGCGTGTGACCTTAGCCTGGTTCTTCTCTGAATAAACGTGGAGTGGTAAGGCTGTAAGTGTTCGAACTACTGCGGCTGTGGCAGAAATCGTTGCTCCCCATGATATATTGAACTGCTTCTGTACACCTGTAGGTAGGGTGGTAACTGCTTCTACATGTAAGTGCTCTGGATGGAAGAATCCTTCACCAACATACTGAACAACACTTGTATAATATGATCGGCTGAATGGTACGAAAATGTGGACAGAGGATAGAGGCACAAACGGCATATGGAGAGGCTTAGCACTTGTAGGCCACTTACGCGCACTGTGAATGGTAGATTTTCCTTTGCATAAACAGTACGGTTAATACGTGTTGTACGCTGCTGAGGTGGGCTTTGGAATAGCAATACTCAAATAGGATAGACATTATATTTTTTTTAAGGGAACAAGTTAGCATATGTATGAATTTCACCGATGTGAAAACATTGGATCCACTTACAAGAAGAATATTACTGGGTAACTTAATCAAAGAAATATAAAGTTTGAAGATTTGATCACTTTCAGATGTTTGTAATGGATAAGAGTCACTTGGGTGACTTTAAACTATAGCAGCCCAAACCGAAGCTATCTATCGAACGGACAAAAGACCTTAAACAACCAATCAGGTGACTGTGTTATCCAGACGTAATTTATGGATGCTCTACACCTTTTACGTTGCGATTTCGCTACAGATCTTGTTTTTGATTACTGTCTGGAGAACCGACTGATAGGAAGGTCGAAAAACTGTCAATGTGGAGGTGTCATGCATATACAGAGATATACTAGTTGCATCGATGGGTTTGTTTACAGGTGCAATGAGTGCCAAACCAGAAAATCAGTTCTAGAAGGTATGTCGTTTTTTTATTTACAGATTCCTAAGGTACTTTTTTCGCAGTCTTAATTACCTCTAACGAAAATTTTAATAATGTGTCAACGCTAGGTACTGAAAAAACCAGTAACAGCAACAGCATATGAAACAGAAAATTCGGAAATATCTGCAGCGCAATGTTACCAGAACTGTAGAGAGCTATCATCATGGAAATTGAACAGGCTGACTCAGGTACTTGGCGTCATTGTTCACGTGGATGAGACGGCGTTGATAAAAAGAAAATATAATCGAGGGAGGTTAAGTGCAAATCAGCAGTGGGTTTTGGGCATATATGACACCACCCTCCACAAGGTATACATTGAGGCGATCCTTAATTGCAGTGCAGATGTATTGTTACCTATTATCCAGCGCTTAGTGCTGCCTGGGATGACTATACATACAGAGGAATGGAGTCAGTTATCAAATCTGGGCTATATTCCTCAAGACGTCAACCATACAAATGGTTTCATCAATCCTTTCGATGGAATACACACTAATTCCATCGAAAGCTTTTGGAGTGACCGCAAAAAAAGTATCAAGAAATGCAATGATCTCGATGAGTTTATGTACAGGGCTTGGTTTAACATAAGTATCAAGACTCGTATGAGAAATTGGGAGATTTCTTTGGAATATACACGAGAACGTTATCATTTGTAACTATATTTTAACATTGCATTACTGTTATATATATATATATATATATATATATATATATATATATATATATATATATATTGGCAGGGACCGTTAGCCAACCGCTAGCATGCGTTCAAGGTCATTTGAACGTTCGCACTCCTGGGACGCTATTCTTGTACTTCGCCTACAAACGATTTATTAAAATCATGCGCCGTTTTTATAGAGGCTTCTGATTGGTCAAAGTTGTCGTTGCCAAGGTCCATTGTCCGTTCGCTAATTAGTTTCGGTTTGGGCTGCTATAGTTTAGAGTAAGCGTCACTTGTGTAATATTTACCTTTTACAGTAGAGAGAGTGTGACAGGTGATTCGGAAGTTCCATAATTCTTCAAATCTATGGACGACTATTCTAAAGAATTTCACCAGCTCTGTGATTATTCACTCCCTTGTTCACATATTCAGTGTCGATAAGATAAGGAACATGTGTTTGTATTGTAATAACGAAACATAACCTAGGAAACGTAGGTTCTTTGCGTACACGACTTGTATTGATAGTCTGGGCATTTCAAGTACACTACGCAACGTATATCCTATTTATCTCTTTATTATCTAACGATTCCCTTCGAGATAGTGGTGTTAAACGCAACACAAGAATAATAAACAGATAAGTAAATTACTCTTCTTGTGTTATAATTTCGTATCAGTAGGCTCTTACATGATCACATTAACACTTAGACTTATGTATTAGTTGACCACGTCACTGAACTTCATCGATTGTTATCATAAAGTACTGCAACTCATTAGATAGGCTTTTGTTGTGAATATCGCGGAAGCAATTCCTCAAAAGCGATAACAGTACCCCCCATCATGACCAAATTCAACCACATGTAAATATGACATTTTACAAATACTACGTCTTCTACACTGGCATAACTTTGCAGTTTCACACTTTACAGGGAATTACACTAAGGTCAGGTTTTAGATGAAAGCAAGAAATATCATCACATTATAAAAACTATATTGCATACATCTGTTGGACTAGTCTAGCAGTTTGAGCTGAAATGCACATTCAAACCAATTCTCCACACCGTGAAATAAGTACAGGCTCCTTGACTTTACCTGATTTCGAGCCAACAGACTAAAATATAAATATAAATATATATATATATATAAAGATAACTAAACAGTAAGAGATTAGATTATATTTGAAACCCTAAAGCAGAAGACTTTCGCCTCAGTAGGGGAAGTGAGATGCACCACGCAAAATATCTGCAATCAAAGTATAACAGACATATTTTCAAATATACCTGTTGTGCAACGACGTGAGGTGGTGAGGTACTAACCGGTGCTCAAGTAACTGAAAGCAATCTTTATGGCAGTGGGATTTGATCTCGACTAACAGATTTCGGTCGAAGAGTTACAATCATTCCGCAAGAACTTCAAGGGTTTTAATGTCGTTACAGATGAGTGGAATAAAACGACTCGTCTTTTATTTAATATGCAGGGACCACTAGCACTCGGAAACTGATAAGAGGCTATATAATGAAAACGAAAGCAAACAGTATGAGGAGTTTTCGACGTGCAGAAAGCATAAACAGTGAGGCCTGACGAGATAATATTTTCTAAGGAAGAAATACATACATATTCATAAGAAAGGACAGTGACAGGATTCTACTGTTGCGAAGCAATATGAAAGACCTCAACTTTATATTACCAGCCGATATGTCCATTTACTTCCATCCAGTTGAACGCATTAACCGAAAAGACGCTATAACGGAGTTGAAAAACCATATACATATTAGGTAATCTATTTCCTTGCAAGGTGCAGTGAAGAATGATCAAGGACGTTTTGTTGAACATTTCAATTTGCAGACCTAGTGGCAAAGCGAATTTTAAGGACTGGCACTCAAAAGCGATAACAGTACCCCCATCATGACCAAATTCAACCACATGTAAATATGACATTTTACAAATACTACGTCTTCTACACTGGCATCACTTTGCAGTTCCACACTTTACGGGAAATTACACTAAGGCCAGGTTCTAAATGAAAGCAAGAAATATCACATGGCACAAGACATGACTTCTTACTATATAACTAAGGGGCAGTTCATGCACCACAGCGCTCAATAAAAAAGTGCGTGCAAGATATAAATGGGTTCTAAATGAAAGCTAAAAGTAATTAATTATACAGAAGCCCACTGAGGTATCTCTATGATGTAAGACAACATACTACGCAGTTTTTCCAAGACAAAATTGAGCTATTAAAATAACAAAAAGAAAGTGCATAATCGGATCCTTGCCTGACAGAATTAATAGAAATTGCCATTACGCTGGTTTATGAGAAACTAAACCGGTTTAGGCTTAGTCCTGGTTCAATCAACCAGTACAAAAAGAACAGCTGCAGTAATGGATTTATTATTCCCCATTGAAATTAAAAAATAGTAGGAATTACAAGTCTAACGTCACTTACCTCCATTTTCTTTACAACATTTTGTCCCTCCATCACTCGACCGAAAACAACATGCTTCCCATCTAGCCTACAAAGTAAGTAAATACAGCCATAGTTATGGGTAAATAGTAAAGTAATCGCAACTAAACAATAAAAACATCTTCAGTGTCACGTAGTTATGCAGTTACTTAAAACATATAGCATATAGGGCCGTTCTCCAATAGCTAATTTGAAAGCCATTTAGTCACAAGTTGACAAATAAATGCAAGTGGCCTCTTTACATTGGCAGTTCCTCCAAATGCTACCTAATAGTACCACACTTATAAGGGACTTTGAGTAATTACGTCATACTGTGTATAATGGACTTCATGCTCACGGAGATTTTGTTAGCCACCATAGAAGAAACAACCATTGAACTCATGTCATAAAAACATTTATCTAACGTAGGTTCCTAGGTGCATCGGTGGCACAGCGGTAGAATGCTCGCCAACTTGTGTGATCAAGGGTTCGATCCCCAGCCGACGCACTCCTTTACCTTACTAAACCAGTAATAAGACTGGTAAGGAAGGAGCCCTGGGCAAGAGGTTGGCAATCCCATCCCGTAAAATAAAAACCCACTGCTACAGAAAATTCAAGCTTCTAGCTTGAAGCCGTATTTCCCATGGGAACGTAAAGGAATAAAAAAAGGAAGGTTCCTACATCCATATTTATTCTCAGTTGACATGCATAGTAATTTTAGACGATCATCACCGAAGAAAACCAAACAGCTGACGTTATTCTTTGTACTATCGTGTATGAATTCGAAGATAAACTAAATTTATCTTGATTTTTACTTGTGTGCATGTTGACGCTGAGTGTGGAAATAATCCCAAATGACTTGTCGAAAAATAAAGCATGACATGATATACTCAGAGTTATGAGAGAATTTTGATCGGTCACCACAAACCACCACATATCCATGAGATTAAAGGTGTATAACCTCAAGGCAGAAAAGTATTAGCACATTTTATTTGCTAAGAGTAAAATGGAGAGAAGCAGTTCACTGAACAAAAAACCTGAGGTAGGGGAAAGTAACGGTGATCAACACAGATAACAAGTCTTCATCCACGTGGGCATAATTATCTTTTTAGTGTGACTGCAGAGCAATTAAACAGTCTGTCAAACTTTATGAACATCGATGGTCCATCTGTGAGTCAGACAAGACAACGTAATTTCATCATTTTCGAAAATGCACCATCTACACGGTCTGTGCCGATTAGTTTTTATGATACTTTTTCAATATTATTTGTCCAATATTGTCACCATGATGTATCTCCGGTTCCCTCCGTTGGAATACACTTCCCAATACCATCGAATGATCGGAACAAACTTGCTGCCTGTGATCACACCAACCGTTAAAATTGCTTTCAATTGGCATATCTATATCTATAAGTTTACTCATTTTTTGTATCTAGAATCATATTACAGGTAGTCGACAGTTGTTCTGAGTCACTTTTGTTGAATATGTTTGGAGTGTTATTAATGAATGTAGATTCTGTTTTTAGTCCTTTATTATCATTCGTTCATATTGGATTTCAAAATACAAATGCTGTCTCAATAAATGTTGTTTTTCATCCAACGCAAGTGCAGCCACAGACGATGTTTTCTCTAGATTATTGTATACTTGTTTTCCTGCGTGTTCATCTTTAGTTAGACGTTTCCACCCGTTCACTCTTCCTTTGAGTGATCTAGACGCTTGATCCACATATTCAATCAAACAAACACCACAAGATAATCCGTAAATTACTTGTTCTTTCAGTTTTTCCCCCCACAACGTAATTAATTTCTCTCCGTCATCTCCTCAATAAGCTAATCGACTGTAACCTTTTGCTGAAAAACTAACCCTAGCCACCTTCCTTCTTTTTCTGCTACCTCCGTTTAACAACTAACTACCTCTGATCTTGAATGCATGATTTTAAATTTCCGCCTGTGATAAGATCTTGGCCTATGTAAACAAGTTACTTTCTGCTGTTTGACGCGCAACATAAGGACTGCAGTTACTAGGATTATTATATATTCCGCCTACCAGCAGCTTTTTTAATACACAACATACCAATCCGCGTCATTAATTTCCCTCCAAGTCTCTTTTGTCTCCCGCAACACACAAACTTTTACAACTATTCTGAATTCTGAGTACTGATAGGTTCTCACTTCAAAGCGTCCCATTTTCTGGTTCCGCTGTGAAAATAATTAACTACAATAATGGGTCAAAGCAGAGTGGAACGAAATCTTGATAGGTCAAAACGGAAAAAGGCATCATCCAAAAAATTCCCTTTATTCACTATCTACGAACAAAATACCTACCAATCACATTTTGTCGTGCAAATAAAGAATTGAGATCCATTCGTATTCGGTCCAGAGTTAGCCATAGAAAGTACACCTGGAATTCGAAGATAACACATTCATAACTGTAAATGGCCAAGTACCAGACATTACCGAAACTAATCAAATGCTGCTTCAAATGAGTGGTTTCGGGACACCGATTAGTGAACACAGAATATTCTTTTCGTTAACTCTTCCGCAATGTTCTACAGTAATATGTTCATAATAGTTAAGGAATAATTGATATGGACAACATTATTGTTTTTAAATAACTTAGATTCATCGAAATCAAAAGCTGTATGTGAATACATTGTTAGTAGATTACAGTTCAAAAGACATGTATATGGTAATATGCACGAATATAGCACTAGACTAAGCACCAGATTTCAAAAGGATTGCTGAATTTATCGTCGACTGCTCACTTACAAACGGAAACACACAAACTATCCCATTTTCTCTCCGTGGTTTTGATGTTATCATTCACTCATATGAGGTTTAGAATGATACTGAATAAAATTCAAAGTAAAGAATAATCACTAGCATTCACTGATATATTTTCGTTATTATTCATGATTATCTACTTTTTGAAATTTTATCCCTAAGTTAATGTTATATCTATGCATACAATCAGCAATCAATTAACGGGCTTTTTACATATGGCTTTTGGAATTTCAGTTTTAATGATTACATACTATTTAAAAACAATAATTTCAATAACATTCATTCTTTAACTATTATGCATATATGACTGTAGAACCCGATTTAAAAATTATAGAAGAAATATTCTTCATCCACTACTAAGTAGCCATGAATTTATTATGGGCATCATTGGTTTCGTTTTAGAAAACCTGCGTAACTACAGATACCAACTACACAAATATCACCACCTAGTATGGACAATACGCTGAACCTGTTTAGTCACTCTATAATTATCAACCATGCATGTTTGACACTATTCATGGTCACATAAATACATCGTGATATGCAATTGCCACACACACAAACAACCTTAAGATTGTACAATTACGAGGTTTTACTACAAGACTAGATTTTCAAACCTAAATCAAATCAAGCGGCAGGATAACAAGAAAGAATGTGAATTCAAATGCGATAAACCTTAACAATGATATTACGAAGATAGTCGCGAAAGAGGATTCCCAAAAATAAAGTAGTTTCCAATGGATTAAAAAAAAAAGTTTCATTGCCTTTCCAAAAATGTAGTCATCTTATCTTGTAAAGGAGTTTTCAAACACGCACTAACGACGTTTTTATGACTATCTTTCCACACAGACTGATTCAATCACCATCCCACTTAAAAATACACAATTGTGAAATTGTAGAAAATGAATCTGATGCATACAAACAGTTGAAGTTATAAGGACCACTGATGGCATACTTAACATTACAACCTACCCACTTTGCGAAAATTACATCAATATGTTGTAATTAACATACGATGTTTGTTGCTATTGGCTGATTCCTTTAACATCCTAATGTGTTCCAACCTCTTATTACTTGTTTATTTTCAAGTATTGGTTTTGCAGGGATTTCGTTTGATTGGATGGAGGATTTCATCACGAGCTGATATCAGAGAACCCCTGAAAAACCTGGGAGTACTCGACAGCTGTTTCGTCCCAATTTGGCACTCCTTATCAGTACGCACCCACCGGGGTCGGAACCCAGGACCTTCTGGTTACAAGGTTATTTTTCACCGTTTTATGGTCGAAATTAGGAACTTTCGCAGGAGATACAAAAAATACACTACGTATTTCTATGGTTATAAACGACAAACACTATAGTATCTGGTATTAATGTTTCGCCGAATGGACGCAAACACCATATGTTCTAATTTACAGTGTTGTCCACTCGTTCCAGACCATTTGTGCCACAAAGTAAAACAGTTTGATTGGATTTGAAGAATGGTAGCATGTTAGGGTAACCAGGCATAATTACTTACCAAAGCCTTCGTGACGAAGCTGGAAGTTTTCATCATCGAACTTCCTTCCATATATTGATTTGCCGCCAGTGCCATCTCCTTTCACAAAATCTCCACCTTGACACATCTAACATTTACATGGTTAAGGTCTAATACTTAGATGAATACTAGTGTTTATGCAATAAATATAATGACTGTAAGTACGATTTTTAAAGACAGCTTTTTGGATGGAATGTTATTACATGGGGATGATTAAGTGCGCTGATAGACTTACACTCTGCAGCTAAAAAGGACAACCCACTATCAAATCTATTATCCATCGAACCTGTATTTTATAACTACACATATCACATACTGTTGCGCTAGTGATCGAAAAAACCACGTATTTCCTAAACCAACTTAAATAACTGTCAATTCAGATTGACCTATCTTACTCCCCAAAGTAAATGTTGTACAATATGAATGCGAGAGTTTAAACTATATAAATATTTAAACGATACTTGAAGGATACAAACTGAGGTATGACTCGATGAAAATGAGAATTTTGATATCCGAATCCCCGTTCTCCTGTGCACAGAGCGCGAAAATTCTCAGCTGTCCTTGGTACAATATCTGATCGAAGCTCCATTACTATGCGACCAGCATCAGCTGTCCCGATACGAATGTCGAAAAATACTCGAGGAAGGTTTCGCCTTTGTTTCTTCACCTCGCCCTGTTCATCATTTTGTTCCTGACAGTGTGGAAGATAGAAGATTACAGCACTATAATATAAGTATCTCATAATAAAATGTATTTATTTGAATTGACTAAATATCCTTAGAATCAAAGCATTTAGTGGTAGACGATGAGAATCTCAACTGAGACAAATAGACTTGAACTATTATACTTCATGAAAGGAAAGTGTTTAGATTTACTACTTGCAACGTTAACTTTGAATCAAGTGGCAAGATAATTTGGTGTTTCGAACATTTAAATCTAACCAGAGTAGGCAATCATATTGGATATTAGTGTATACCATAGTGCCCGCGCTGATCACAATTCCTCATCGTCTACGATAAATCAGAATGACACAAAAGTCTCATTCATTCGTTCAATCCTCACCAGACGTTTGATCTCGAACTACTTCAGTAAGTGACGAGTGAAACATACGTGCAGGCTGAAATGTTTATGATAGCGCATAAACTCAAAAAATATGTCAGTTACACATCAAAAAAGCAAATACTTGTGGAAAGCGTTGTTTAATGAAATTAAGAACTGAAAACACTTATTTCCCGATACGAATTTCAAACAAAACAAATAAACAAACCAGGAGCGCCGTTAAGACCTATACTCTCTATGGTAAACTCATCATACCACAAAAAAGCACAGTAGCTACATGAATTGTTACAGCCCTTGCGAAAACGTTTAGAAACGTATACAGTTTCTGATTTCTTTTCAGTTTGTCAAGCAAATTAAAGATTTCAATGTGCCTGATAAGCATCTGGTCTCTTTTGATGTTACCTCCCTCTTCACAAATGTGCCAGACGTTGAGACTACTGACTTCATATATAAAGAAGCTGAAGACAGACCCATTCCAACATCGGAATTGAGGAAATTGTTACTTCTATGTATTGAGAATGTCCAATTCCAATCCGACGGGCATCTACTCCGTCAAGTTGATGGTGTCGCAATGGGAAGCCCTTTGGGACCACTTTTCGCGGACTTATTCTTGTCAGGCCTAGAAGCCGGTACCCTGCATTATACAAGAAATGGATGTATACCTAAGATATGTTGATGACATTTTTATTGTCTGTGGAAGCAGTTCAAAAGCTGAAAACAAGTATAAAACTTGGGCACTGTAGTAAAGTATAACTCTATTATAGATAAGATTTTATTTTGATAAATCACACAGTGTTATACAGCAATATTAACCGATGACGCTTCGAGCACAAATTATTGCTCATAATCATATCCAGCTGATATGACATAATTATGAGCAACAGTTTGTGCTCGAAACGTCATCAGTTAACATTACTGTATAACATTGTGTGGTATGTCAGAATAAAATCTTATCCATAATGGAGCTGAAGACATGTTGGTAAAATTCAACTCATGCCATCCGAATCTCAATTTCACAATAGAACACGAGGAAAACGATACTATTAAATTCCTAGACGTTTTTCTAGCCAAAATGAATGATGGCACAATCGAAAGATCTATATTTGGAAAGTCTTCATGGATAGGACAGTACATGCAGTTCAAGAGCTTTGTTCCAATCCAGTATAAAAAGAACTTAGTCAGGACACCGTTCAATAGAGCACAAAAAAATTTGTTCTGACGGCACTATTGAGCATGAAATAAAATCTGTGAAGGAAATTTTTTCTAAAAATGGATATCCTGAGAAGTTCATTAATAAATACTCTAAAGAAATTAGTCCCTGCAAAACAATCCAAACAGTTCCGAAGAAATCTGTCTATATCAGTTTTCCATTCAAAGGAGATGACGTACAGGAAGTAGTCAAATGAAGACTCGATAAAACCATCGAGAGAACTTATTGTGCTGCAAAACTTGTTATCCTTAACATTACTAAGCGAGTTCTTCAACAATCTGAGAAAGATCAGTCGCCAATCCTGGACACTTCAAGACTGCATATATAAATCTGAGTGTTTGTGGAAGCAAGTACATAGATCGTACAGAAAGGCGATTGTCTACTTGCATGATGGAGCATTTGCCAAAATGGTTGAAAACAGCTGAGTGCCAAGTGTCAAAATCCTCAATAACAAAGCATCTTGTGGACTACTGATATGTATCCACATATATATGTGTGTGTATGGTGATCTCTCTTTCTGTTTGCTCGCTTAGTCTGTGACTATTTCACTTTGATGAACCTGTCTCCTTAACAATGTATATTCCCCTTATATTATACATAATATAATATGAGTGTTTGTTGACAGTCCGTTGCTTGGTGACATATATCTATATACGGTGGTTGTTGACATGTCTGCTATATTTTGCTATGTATATTTGGATCGACACTCCATTATAATTAGCCATTCATGTTAAGACTGTCTATTGATTTGTTCACACACTTGTCTGGATGGTCATATATATTTCGCTCACACAATTTGTGTGACTTTCTACCTACTTTGGTGTGATACCACTTATTGCTTCTCCTTGTGTGTGGAAAATAGAAGTATCATCGCAAACCTAGTGGTCTTCTGATTTCCGTCTTTTCTTGCGTCAGGATTATTAAATTCTCGACCAGTACATAGCAATAATTTAGCGACGAGTATATAACAACTACGGACATGATATCGACGCTGTCACTATTGTCAGTAGACAAAGAAACAAGAAGATGCTTGCAATCGCAGAGACTTGTGCAATTCGAGACTATAAACCAGGTTTCTGTACACAAAAGGAGATGGTCGTGAATCTGAATCTACTACGGTAATACGTTTTACTTATTATTCTTATTCTTGATTCATTTAAAACTATCCTTTATCAGTAGTATTATCTTAACTCACTTCAACACTTATTATTATTATAATAACTATTACTATTGATATTACTCTGTTTGTAATTCTTGTTATATTCTCTAATGACTAATTGTTTATCTAAGTGATGTAATTGAAGCGTAATGCAATTTATCTTAATTTTGATCTCTCTGCGTCGGTGGTACAGCGATTAGGGCTCTCGCCGACCATGCACATGGTTCGGGGTTTGACTCCCTGCCGACGCACGCTTGATATCTATGGTTGACCTGCAAAATTTGGGCTACCGATATCACATGCTGAAAATTCCATACTTGTACCAAAAATACTGTGTGGTTTCAAGCTATAATCAAAAATCAAAAAAAATCGAATTGGAAAGCATTCGAACCTGTATTTCTGCATGACTAATTCAATGTAGTTTGTTTACTTATCAGTCTTATATCTCCCAATGTAATCTCAAAAGTATATATATCCGTGTATGTAGAGTATTCAGCTGATGAGTTCTACGGAAATTTGATAAATTCATTAAATCCTGCTTTATTAACCTTTATGGCTTGTTTTAACTTAAGAACTGTTTAATAGTTAAGACTGTTGGCTTTAGTATTAACAGAAATGAGATACCATTATAGTTTACATCTGTAACAAAAGGGCTGAGACCAGAAACAAACCCAATGATCATTGAAATAGAAACCTAAGACAAAGAATATAATCCATGTGGACATGGAGAAAAAGACAGTTTACGAAGCTTTCAGTGTAACTGGATAAGTAGGTAACAGATGTGGTGATAAGTCGACCACAGTGCCAAAATATCCACAAAAGTGATAGGTTTTCTAGAACCACTAGTGATTTTAAGTACTTATCAGAAAATTCCTCTTGACCTACTATCACTACAAAATATTTGCCAGCAGAATTGTCACAAGAATATACACCTACCACCTTCGACTGAACTACTTTTTAGATCTCTGTTCAACGAAATTAATTGACCTCTCAGTGTGTTGTTAATTCCACACCCATAATCAACCTGTAACATTCGTTCGTGATTCTAGAATATTTCCTAATTACTTCTGTACATACTAACAAGCTTAACAACAACACATTCCTTCGCGTTATGCTATTTAATGACGTGATATTCATATCCTTCATCTATATGACCCCTAACTAAAGTATTATTATGTAATTATTATTCCCTTGGGTTCCGAGTGAAACACACAGGGCTTTAACAGCACATCTCCATTTCACTCTTTTCTCTGCAGTCCTCTTTATCTGGCTCGACGAATGGCTATAAGCCTTCATCTCCTCACACGATATCCTCCACGTTACCCGCGGACGCCCAACTTTTCATTCCACTGTCGGATCCACTACGGAACCTTGCATGTGATGTCATACTACAGTTTTCTTAACATGTGTCTGATCCGTCCAATTTCTTCGTCGTATTGATTGAGTAATAGGCTCTTGGTCGGTTCCTTGTCAGAGTGCCTTGGTGACAACCGTTTCTGGTCATGTGATCCTCAATACAGAAAGTAGGCAGCTATTCACTGTACATTCTTCTCGTCACTCGCCTTTTTTCTTAACCGTAAGGAACAACTGACTTACCATTAGTTTTATATAACCGAGCTTTTTTCTTTATGCTAATTGCACAAAATTTGCAGACTGATTTTAGACTTATGAATTTCTGAGTTCACCTCCGTATTCTGGTTTTGTCATATTCATCCGTCCTGGCTGTATTCGAAACGATGCTATCTTTGACTTCTTTTAAATTTCTCCAGGCGTTAGTAACTGGTGCCTGCTGTTACTCATTGGATGTCTTCATTACCTCCATCTTCTCTATATGCACCTGAAATCTTGTCCCTCTGCCGACCTGATTCAGTGCCAGTTCTTGTAAATCCATAAGCTACCCTTCTTTCGTATTTCGACGAGCTAGCCTTTCTTCCAATCAGGCTTTCAGCTTTACCGTGAACGTTCCATGCACTAGATGATGGTCTGCTACTTTTCTTGACTTCGTGTCCAGCGGACTGACTCTCCACTTTCTTCAGACTGCGGTGAAGACTATCTGAGTTTTGGAGAAACCCATGTCACCTTGTGTATATCCTTATGCTTATATACGCTGCCTTCAGATATCAAATCACTGAAGGCGCCTAAGTCTGCGAAGAGTTCACCCTTCTCAATCATTTCGTCGAGAGCCTCTTGACCGAAGAAGTTTTCCCGTTTTCCGCTTCCAGTTTAACATTCATTTCGCCCATTAGGATTTTGATATCGTCATTTGGTTTCTTATCCATCACTGTTTGCAGTTGTCAACAGAAATATCCTTCTTCTCTTGTTATGGGTTGTTTGTAAGCGCGTAGTATTGGATTATTGTAACCTTCCTCCTTTTGAGTTGAATCTTGCTGTTATTACCAGGGTGGAGATTCGTCCGCACTGCTATTGGTCATATCGTGATAGTCACTCCCTCAGAGTGCTCGTGGCTGTTGTATGACTGATTGGAGTAGATTACTAACCCACCAGTCAACAATTTGGAGAATGCACATCCACTCCTCCTGCTGTCAACAGATTCCTGGCACTTCCATACAATGTCTCATTTCTTTGGCAACATTAACAGACTTGCACGTTGTTAACATTCCACGTCCCCTTTCTTATTTTTGCCTTCATCGAAAGTACTTGAATATTTTGTATATTGATATGGAATTGTTTATGGATGTATGTCAGCTGGCTAAAATCAATGAAATATAATGGTGGCGTTTTATCCCGATCAATATGCTCTCCTTGCTTTGTTGAAACTTCGGATTTCTAGGGATCTTAGAAATTTCAGTGTAGACGTCTTCAGGAAACGAATTCAGTCACAAAAGTCGTCGAGGTGATACCTCTGTTGGACTTCTTGTTTCCGCTCAGATGAAAATTAAGTAAACAGTTTTGTATCATCTTATTTTGGGGCCTACAAGAAATAGAACTCACACCTTTCATATCACCATTCTAACCCTTAGGGTGAAATCTAATAACCACCGAATCACAACGTTCGTTAATATTCGGAAAAAGTTTCTTTCTGTCAATGTCAACGGTGGGCATTCATCTTCATCACTTTCTGTGTAAGTAACAACTGTCCAAGCCACAACCGTGGAATCCCCGTTAACCAATTCGTAGCATGGATTTTTCCGATGAATAAAAAATATACATATGGTTATCATACTTCACAAGACAACTGACATATTGAATCATAAGTTCTTTCTAATATTAAGCCTGAAAAACCGAAAATTGTTCAAATGACACTGAAACATAGCCATTAACTCAGAAATTGAGTGCCATTACTTAGTACATATATATGAAAAGGATACATCTGACTACATATATATTCGAAAAAGCATTCAGCTACATAGTGATAAAATCATAGTTAAGTTCGCGAAAGGATGGACGCAACGTGCAAATCGGAAAAAAGTGGAGACTGACACAGCACACCAAAAATCGCAGTTTTTAGCTAAAAAAAATTACTTAAAAATAACTTACCACATCGTCACTATTCTCAATTGAATCAGATGGGTTGATGAATTCAGGCTCCTCCAGTTTTCTAGCTTCTAATGGAGCACTACCATACTTCTTTAACCAGTTTTCATCCGACCAAACTTCAAAGGTAAATTTTACATACATACTTAGAATAGCGAATACATAAACTTCATCGTAATCATAACAAGAACTCAGATACGAGCACCACTTATCGATAGTCCGGTAGATTGTTACCAAAAATGACAAGTCTGTAGCTTACTTTTACTTGGACGCCAGATGGTACTTGTGACTTACAAACATTGAGCGCGATTGCAAATATCGACTACTAATTAGCAGTAGGACAAAACTCCTCAAGTATTATAAGTATCCCAATAGTTTACAACCTCCTAGAACAACTGTTTCACTGCTTACCACGTCCCAAAATGCATCGAGATTCAAGAAGTAGAAGACATACTGGCACCCAAGTTTTTGACGTAAAAGCATTCGTGTAGACTTAGACGGTACCAAAAATATATAACAGTTTAAGTACGATATAAGTCCCACATTGTAATTTGTTCTGTGAAATCGATGCACAATGCAGTCATACCAAAAAATCACTTTATGCAGCGACTTTAAAACGTATTGCATTATCAGCCGACAACAGTTACAGAATCACTAACAACTAAACAGCACTGAATAGGCGTATGTTTCATCCAATTTCAAGATATCGTTGAAGTGTACATCGACGCCATTAAATAAAAAGGCGTCAGGTCACATGGCAACAAATGTTACCTACCATCTAACAACAATGTGAAGTGCATCATGATGGCTAGCCACCTAGCATGGTGACCAAACCACAAAATTGACGGATAGAATTCAGTGTGAATCAAATAAAGGACTGGATGACATTAATTATTGCCTATCGTTCAGTCAAGAAACCGAAAACCTGAATTCAAAACTGTTTTAAGAATAGAAACACATAGGAAGAAAACATTACCAGGTCGACTCCAGCCTTCTCGTATGCGTACCGGTCTTGCGACATTAACTCGAATAGTTCGACCAAAAATCTCACTTTCATTCTACAGAAACAGTACACATATAATTATATGAATTCACGATATTTTGTTTTACGTAAAACAAAGCGTTAGTGTTATGAAAAAAGCGTCCACATTTATCAGATACATTCAGTGAAACCTAGAAGCCAATTCTCAACTATATATACAAGTTGAATACGAAGTGCAGTAAAATACTTTTCATCGAAATATGAATATATCAGCTACAGAATACTAGTTTGCAGTATGCCTTAGGCTAACTTGGAGTTTTTAAATTGCTCCATTTAAAATGAACAAGTACGACATAAATGAGATATCACATTAACGCAACCTGAGAAAAGTAAGATACAATGACAAAAAACTTTCACATATTTGAATGGGTAAAATAGTAGGCAGGTATTTGTGGAAAGTCTGTACGGCAGTTCCACATAATTTAGACAACTGCTTGTGAAGAAACTAATGAATATCAAGTGTAAACACGTAATTTTTAACAGAAGTGATACAAAATTTTAAGTACGAAGGGAGGAGTATTGTTAAAATTATTTTGGTCAGCTATCGAAGTTGTCACACCAACATGTTAAGAGATAGAGAAGTGGTCCTCTGAAAATCACAATGATTTCTGTGACCTTAGTTGTCGCTGTTGTAACTGTGTTTATGATCCATAAAGAAGATTGTGAATACGCGTTTTTAGTTTTCTCGTGATGAAGATTTCTAAAAATGGGATTTTATCCTCCGACCAACATCCCAGCAATGCTGCCTCTCCAATCTGAAGAGGGAGGGTAGAAAGTCGCGAAGCTGTATCAGTCCGAGATGTTGGTGGCATCCACAGAGTTCCCTGCTGACGACCCAACAACCGTTATCGTCTTATACAGTTCTATTCAGATAACCATCTGTGTCTGGTCAGCACTAACTTAAAACAAAGACATATTGCCTGGCCTGGCCATCTTTATCATCAAATCAATGATGGACTTAAACAGACCACAGAGAGACAAGCTATTGTTGACGAGGGTCGGTAGAAGACCGTCACTCTTTCTGGAACATATGCATTAAATCCCGATAACGCCCTAAACCGCGCATGTTTGTGCTTACGAATGAACGGACATAAAAAACACAGCAATGAAGCTGTTATACCCCCGACCTGGACAGGACCCTGAGTCCCGACCGAAAGCTGCTACCTTGACGTGGTGGTCGGGCTTGAACACCGCAATGACCCAACAAGCTATACTGGCTGAGACTTATGTCTCTTGAGGTCCTACCATGCCAGGCAGGTTGTCTGGATAGCGGTTAAACAAAAAGCAGCTACCCAAGCCAACATTATGATAAATACAAAACCACAAAATTTCATGCCGGATCGGCCGTGGCCCGGATTAACAACGACCGCGCTTCCTGCTGCCGTGTCACAGGGCAGGAGTGATAAGTATGCTACTGAGGCACACCAAACAATAAAGAACAAACAAAAACAGGCCACGTGTGACCGGCCTCAAGCAGTTGTCCCCTGGGCTCTGCGGTCACGCAACCAACTTCCACGGTGTGGGCAGCCGGGAAGTAACAATCGCCCTCACAATCCGAAATGCACACGAAACCTCTCTAATCCTCACTCATCTTTGTCTTCATCTTCATCTCTATTATCTTGCCTTCTTTCCACTGATGCAACTCCTCTACTTGATAGCTCTTCACTTCCTCTTCACTCTGTGTCCACTAAAAACGACGGAAGCCAAAAAACCACCACCGATAGTCTCCTAAAGCCACGCCACCAATTTCATACAGGAGCATTTAATGTTAGGACACTTTGCCAAATAGGACAACAAGCATCACTAGCTAAGACTCTGGCATCCCGAGCCATTGATGTATGTTGTGTTTCAGAAACACGCATACAAGACCCAAGTGTGGTTATTCACCTAACCCCACCTGGCCAACAGGATGAATCTGAAAAATTCACCTTGAGGGTGTCAGGAGATGCCACAGCCAGTTCACGAGGATTAGCTGGCGTAGGGATAGTTTTGAGTACTAGGGCAGAAAAGACACTACTTGACTAGATCTTGGTAGATAGCCGAATGTGTGCTGTCCGTCTGAACGGATCAGTAAAAAGGAGGAAGGACTGCACTACTCGCCGATGCCTTTTCGTAATCTCCGCCTACGCCCCCACTGACTGCAGTTCGGATGAAACGAAGGATGAGTTCTACCAAAAGCTGTCTAGTTTGTTGCGAAAGGCTAAACGCTCAGATATAGTCGTTCTAGCTGGTGACTTTAATGCTCAAGTAGGGAAACTGTGTCAGTCTGAGAAGGATGTCGGTGGCACCTATGGAGTTCCGTGCCAGCGAGCCGACAACGGTGATCGACTCCTACAGTTCTGTTCAGATAATCACCTGTTCCTAATCAGCACTGACTTCAAACACAAGTAGAGGCACTGTTTGACCTGGTGACCCCCATCATCAAACCAACGCTGGACACAAATAGACCACATAGCCATAGGGTATCGTTGGCGAGGGTCAGTAGAAGACTGTCGCTCCTTCTGACACACGCGCGTATATTCCGATCACGCTCTCGTCCGTGCACCTTTATGCTTACGACTAAATGGACATAAATTGCTGACAGCGAAACAGTTACGTCCCCAACTAGATCGAGACACTGAGAGTTAATATAAGGAAGAAATAGTGAAACGAGTATCTGAGGTCGACAGTACGACTTCCCCTGAGGTAGCCTGGCGCAACATACAGTTAGCTGTAGACACAACTGTGCAAGCTGTTAATAAGCTAAAACCTAAAGTTAGTAAAACCCATTGAATCTCCACCGCGTCATCCGAACTGATTGACGCAAGAAGACTGATTCCGGCGAGCTCCGATTATGATGAGGAGCGAAAGCTACTATTATTATTATTATTATTATTATTGTATCCTTTAGTTCCTAGAGGAACATAGGGCTTCAGCTGCGCACCTCCATTGCCTTCTGTTTTCTGACAACTTTTTCACCCTGCTCCAGGTCTGTCCACATGCTTTCATCTCCTCCTCGCATGACCTCCTCCAAGTCACCCTTGGACGACCAACTCGCCGCCTCCCTTTCGGGTTCCACTCGAGGGCTTGTCTAGTGATGTCACTTGATGGTTTCCTCAGCGTATGGCCAATCCATCTCCATTTCTTTCTGCCTATTTGTTTCACAATCGGTTCCTGATTGGTTCGCTCCCAGAGATTGCTGATCTTTTCTGGCCATCTGATCTTGAGTATTGAGCGGAGACAGTTGTTAATGAAGGTTTGAAGTTTGTTTGAGATGCTCTTTATGACTCGCCAAGTCTCTGATCCGTATAGTAGCACTGACTTCACATTGGAGTTGAAAATCCGGATCTTATTTTTGATGCTGAGTGCTGTTGACCTCCACACAGATTTGAGAGTAATGAAAGCTTGTCTTGCTTTTCCGATTCTGGCTTTGATGTCCTCGTCAGTTCCGCCTGTAGTTGAGACGATGCTTCCCAGGTAGGTGAAGGAGGTTGTTTCTTTCAGGTTCTTCCCATTTATGCTTATTGTTGTCTGTTGTTGTTGTTGATGTTGGCTAGGAATCTTCATCATCTCTGTTTTATCTATGTTCACGTGAAGTCCTATCTTTGATGCTTCTTCTGCCAACTTGTTACTTTTCACTTGCATATCTTCCAGTTTATGGGAAATCAGACATATATCATCGGCGAAATCCAGATCCTCCAAGTCTTTTGTGTCAGTCCATTTTATGCCTGTTCCCTCGTTGGTTGCCGTTGTCTGTCGCATTATCCAATCAATTGCAATCAGGAAGATCATTGGTGATAGTAGACAGCCTTGCCTCACTCCCGTCCTCACTTCGAAGGCTTCCGTAAGTTTCCCGTTGTGGATTACTTGGCATGCAGCATTGTCGTATAACTGTTGGATGAGGTGTATAATTGTCGATGGGACCCCGTAGTAGCGAAGTAGTTTCCAAATGACCTCTCGATCGACGCTGTCGAAGGCCTTTTCAAAGTCGATGAAGTTGAGATAGAGAGGTGACTGCCATTCCAAGCTTTGTTCAATGATGATCCGTAGAGTGGCGATTTGATCAATACATGATTTGTTTCTCCTGAATCCAGCCTGTTCCGGACGAAGTTTTTCATCTAGGGCTTGTTTGATTCTCTCCAGGATGATGCGACTTAGTATCTTGCTTGGAATGGACAGAAGCATAATTCCACGCCAGTTTTTACATTGACTTAAGTCTCCTTTCTTTGGAAGTTTGAATAAGTATCCGTTCTTCCAATCCTCGGGTACTTTGCCCTCTTTCCACACCTTCTCCAGCAGTGGTGTCATCAAGTCCGCTGTTGTCTCTGGGTCTATTTTCAAAGCCTCTGCTGGGATTCCATCTGGTCCCGGTGTTTTCCCAGCTTTAAGCATCTTGATTGCATTCAGGACTTCTGATTTCGTCGGGGGGTCAGTGTTCACTGGTAGTTCTGCTTCCGTTGTTGGTATTGCTGGACGTGTTGTAGGTGGCGGACGATTTAGAAGTCTTTTGAAGTGTTCAACCCAGTGCTTTCTCTGTTCCACCTCTTTGGTGATTGACTTTCCATTGTCGTCCTTTATTGGCTTAATCTGTGTCGAACGTTTGCCCGAAAGGTTCCTAGTTGTTTGGTAGAGTGTGGCGAGGTCTCCTTTGCCTGCAGCTTGTTCTGCTTCGTTTGCCATGGTTTCATAATATTTTCTTTTGTCTTCCCTGGCACTTTTCTTCACTCTTTTGTTCAGTGTATTGTAGCTTGCATTCAGCTCCTGTTTTTGTTGCTCGTCAGTGCACTGGATAATCTTTTGCTTCACTGTCCTTCTCTCTTCTATTAGTTTCCAAGTGTCCGTAGTGAGCCACTGTTTGTCCTGTCTCTTTTTTCTGCCTAGAATTTCTATGCAGGTTTGGCTCCACACCGTTTTCAAGTTGTTCCAGTGCTTTTCGACGCTGACCTTTTCGCTGGTGTTGATTTGTATCTCAGCTTTGTCCTTTATGCTTGCAATGAAGATGTCCTTTGTAGCCTGGTCCTTCAGCTTTTGAGTGTTGAACTTGGCTTGTGGTCTATCTGCAGCTCCTGATTCCCTGAAAGCTTTTAATTTGATTTGGATTGTCCCTTGTACGAAAGCTACTGAAACAAAAAAATAACAAGAAGTCTTCGCAACGACCGTGAACAGTGGTGGGCGACAAAAGCGAGAGAGATGGAAAAGACTTCGGCGATTGGCAACACCAGACAACTATTTAGGCTTATCAGGAAAACAGGTGGCAAAAGGCGAATGATAAGTGAAACAATATCTGAGGAAAATGGCACCATAATTAGCTTCCAGAATAGACGACTGGAACGCTGGAAAGAGCACTATGAAGAGCAGTTTAATTGGCCGACAACCACACTTAACCTGCCGAACATCCAACACCTCCCTGAATGGGATATAGACTCAGGTCCTCCGTCACTAACTGAGGTTACTAAAGTTGTCACTAATCTGAAACAAGGCAAAGCAGCGGGATCTGATGGAATGACTCCAGGGGTATTTAAGTACGATGGAGACAATTTACTGTCTGCATTAACTGAGATACTAGGCAGCGTCTGGGAACCAGAGGAAGTCCCGTCGTCCTGGTATAATTTATTGATTATCCCGATATACAAGAAGGGGGACAAGGCTTCCTGTGATAATCACGGAGGGATTAGCTTGACTAATATTGTACCTAAAGTCCTAGGCTCGATAATATTGCGTAGACTAAGAGGTGCTCGGGAGGCACAAACACGAGAGAACCAGGCAGACTTTAGAACAGGAAGAGGATATATTGATCATATTTTCACTCTCCGACAGATTCTAGAACATAGGCATTCCTACCGGCATCCAACAATTGTTATATTTCTTGACCTAAAGGCGGCATTCGATTCTATCGACCGAGAAGTACTCTGGCGATGCTTGGCTGTAAAAAGAATGACGAGAAAATACATTGCAATGATTAAGGCACTCTACTCTTACTCGTGCAACCACGTGAGGGCTTACGGCGAGTTGTCATCTTAACTGGTGACGACTAGTGGTGTCCGTCAAGGATACCCATTATCCCCATTTCTATTCAACTTCATCATAGATGTACAAATGGACTTAAACCTAACTCACTTCAAAGACTCAAGGATTGACTGATCCCACTTACTGACAGGAAATATCATATCACTTAACTTTACGCTACTAATGAATGTCGACTCAAAGAACATAGAGAACTCCTCGTAATTTCTGTTAACGTTGATTGAGGGAAAATTTGTACATCTCTCCTTAAATATGTGTATACGCCTTCAATTGTTTTGGCCTTTGCTTACTTTCTCAGTTTCTTGTTACAATTGTTGTAAAGCTTACTAAGAGAAATGTTATGTTAACTTGGATGATACTTTTATTTCTTTGTAAAATAATTCTACGGTTAACCAGTAAATATACGGAGATTTTAGCATATATGCAACAGAAAGCATCGATATACTGAAGAAAAAATATTTTGAACATAACGGTTTCTTAAAATAATTTGTGAAGTACATTTCTATGAAAGTGTAAATGAAGTCTAGGTGCTCATTCCTATTGGAAATCCTTTTGGTGAGCTAAATTTCCCAAGTAGTACTAACTCACTTCAGAGACTCAGGGATTGACTTGCTACCAGGGAGGGAATAATCTCGTTGACTTAGAATATGCAGACGATATAGTCCTTCTAGGCGAGGACGCTGACAAAATGCAGAGTCTTCTAAACACCTTGAGCTGCAATCTACGAATGTTTGGCATGCGATTCGCCCCCGCCAAATGTAAGATGATGTTACAGGACTGGACTACACTGATCCCTAGTTTGGAAATAGGGACTGAAGTGGTAGAGTACTTTGACCGCTTCACTTATTTGCGAAGTACCATCAGCTAGTGCCAACGGGTTGATCTCTGACGAAATCTCAGCACGGATACAGAGAGCTAGTTTTGCATATGCCAGTTTACGCCGCCTCTGGCGTAGAAGTGAAATCTGGATGGCTATCGACCAAAGAGTGGGTGTAATGCTCATCAGTTCGCTCCGTCCCTCTTTATGACCAACTGTGAGACCTGGCCATTGAGAGTGGAAGACATGAAAAGATTAGCTGCCTTTGATCATAGGTGCCTTCGCTCTATCTCCCGTGTAAAGTGTTATAATAAGGTGAGTAATATTGAGGTTAGGCGACGAGTTCTAGGTAAGGAGGGGAAATCAATCGACGAGGTTGTGAAGTTACATCGACTGAGATGGTAAGGACATGTGTTACGTATGCCTAGTCAACGCCTTCCTCGACGGGCAATGTTAGCTGATATAGGGTCAGGCTGGAAAAGAGCTAGCGGAGGTCAAACAAAAACATGGAACCAGTCAATGAAATCCACAACAGTTGGTCTAAGCCACGTAGGAAGGTGCAGACTTCCCGACTGGGGTCCTCGGAAGGGAAACAATTAGTGATATGGCTCAAAGTGTTCGTTCTCAATGGCTAGCGCAGATGCATTCACTCCTTGTGACTTATGATTTCCAATGAAACTGTTTTGTTCTTCGTTATTACTATTCCTTTGTCTCACACCTCTATTTACCGTCTTTATTATGCATTTCTTCTACTTTCTTCTCTTGCTTTGTGTGCTACATGGAATGTGGCGACCTGAACTGCCGCACATATGTGCAAAGTTCTACGTCGAAAACAGACAGACAGGACCGTGAGTCCCCATTTAGGGAAGAAATAGCCAAAGGCGCATCTATGATTGACAGCAAGACTCATCCTGAGAAACCTTGGCAGAATATGCATCCAGCTGTAAATACAGGTATAGAGGCTACTAATAACTTAAAACCAAAAGTTAGTAAAAGCCAGTGGATTTTTGCCGCTTTATCTGAACTGACAGACGCAACAAGACTGATTCCGGCGGCTTCGAATATGACGAGAAGCGAAAGTTGCTCCAACGTAAACTGACAAAAAGTATTCGCGAAGATCGTGAACCGTGGTGGGCAACAAAAGTGAGAGTGATGGAAAAACCGCCAGCGACACCAGAAAAAATACTTGGGCTTATCGATCAAAGGAACAGATTGCAAAAGTCAAGTGATGAATGAGACAATCTTGGAGGAAAGTGGCGCCCTAGTTAGCTCTGAGGATAGACGACTGGAGCGTTGGAAAGAACATTGTGAGGAGAAATTTAACTGGTTTACATCCATGCTTAACTTACGGAGTACCCAACATCTCCCTGATTGGGATGTAAACACCGATCGTTTAACTGTAAATGAGGTTACAAATGCTGTCACTAATTTGAATCTAGATAAGGCAGCAAGAACTGATGGAATAATTCCAGAGGTGTTAAAGGACGGTGAGGAAAGTTTACTGTCTGCTTTAACTAAAATAGTAGACAGAGTCTGGGAATCAGAGATAGTCCTGTCAGACCGATGTAAGTTGTTGACTATTGTGACATACAAGGAGGGAGACAAGTTTTTGTGTGATAATGACAAGGGGATTAGCTTGACTAATATGGTATCTAAGGTTTTAGGTTCAATAATCATGCATAGACTAAGTAGTGCTCGAGAGAAACAAACATGAGAGGACCAGGCAGGCTTTAAAGCAGGGAGAGGGTGTATAGACCCTTCGACAGACTTTGGAACACAGACATATTTACCAGAATTAAAGAGGTACCACATTTCTCGATCTAAAGACGATACTCGACTCCGTCGACCGACACGTACTATGACAATGATTGGTCATGGACGGAGTGCCGAGAAAGTACATACCTCTAATTAAGGTACTCTATCCGGACCTAAACAGAAGCACAAGACCTTACAAAGAGCTGTTACCTCAAATAATGACAACCAGTAGTGTTGTCTATATTACTGTCCAATTTCATCGTAAGTGTAATGATAAAATTGACTCGAATTGACTTTGGCGATCTAAGAATTGACTTGTTACCAGGGAATAGGCTTCTTGACTTAGATTATGCGGATAATACAGTCCACCTACGCAAAAACATTAATAAAATGCGGTCTTCTGGGCACCTTGAGTAGCAGTCTTCGAATGTTTAGGATGAGATTAGCTGCTGTCAAATGATAGATGATGCTATAGGATTGAAATAAATTAAATTCTAACGTACAGATAAGGAGTAAACTTGTAGAGTAAGTTGACCAGTTCACCTATTTCGGAAGTTTCATCAGCCTCAACGGGCTGACCGCTGACGGAATCCCAGCACGCATACAAAAGGCTCATTTGGCATTTACCAACCTGAATCATCTCCGGTGTGGACTTGATAGCCGACTGTCGACCGAAGCATGTGTGTACTGCTCAGCAGTTCTCTCCATCCTTCTTCATTGTTGTGAGATGTGGTCATCGGAAGTAGAAGAATGAAAAAAGTTAGAGTCTTTGGTCACCTGTGTCTGCGTTCTATCTCCCTTGTGAAATGGTATAACTGAGTGAGTAATATTGAGATTAGGCGTCGAGTGTTAAGTAGTGAGGTGAAATCTGTCGATGAGGTTGTGAGGCTGCATCGATTGAGATGGTCAGGACGTGTTACACATGCCTAGCCATCGCCTTCGTCGACGGGCAGTGTTAGGTGACATAGAATGGATAGGTTGGAAAAGAGCTAATCGTGGTCAGAGTAAAACGTAGAATCAGGCCATGAAATCACTGACAGTTAGTTTGAGACACGTAGGAAGTTGTAGACTGCGTGGTTGGGGTCCTCGGGACTCTAAGAACCAATGGCTAGAGACTAGTAATGATGTGGCACAAAATCTTCCTCAATGACGCAGATACATTCACTCTATATGATTTCCCATATCCCCTATTGCTTTCCGAAGTTACCACTCTTTTTCTCTTACATTTCTGCTTGTTGTCGTTCTTTTGCATATCTGTGTTTCTCTGTAGTCTTCCTTTCTGTGTAACATGGAGTGTGGCAACTCGTACTGCTGTACTTCTATGCAAAGTTCTGTGTTGAGACCAATCAGTCAAGAAAGAGCTAAAAGTTGATTGATAAAGACACGCTCAAGCTTTCTTCCAACTCTGATTATTCACTCTTACTAGTGTCCTATAACAACTGCTGTATTTCTTTCTACCAAGATTACCATCGGTCGACTGAGATCAGTACTCTGTAAGCTTGTCACCCTGACCTAAGAAAGCAAATGATACATTGAGGACTCCACAGTAAAATATATTTTAAACACTGAGAGTGAATGCTCACTTTTCTTAATATCTAGCGGTAGAACCAAACAAGATTACTTGATAGTCATTCTTTTTCAATTTTCTCACCTAAAACACTATCGTGATACTTCGAACGGAAGTGTAGATTTGCGAATATGTGCGAAACCTTCTTCGTTGGGATGTGCCAAAATAATTTCACTGCGCAACCTCAAACAAAATAAACACTTAGCACTCCTACAGTTCTGCTCTGATAATCATTTGTTTCTCGTAAGCACTAACTTTAAACACAAGAAGAGACACTGTTTAACCTGGCGACCCCCATCATCAAACCAACGCTGGACACAAATAGACCACATAGCAATAAGCTATCGTTGGCGTGGGTCGGTAGGAGATTGTCGCTCCTTCTGGAACACGTGTGTAGATACCGATCACGCACTGGTCCGGGCTCGTGTGTGCTTACAACTGAACGGACGTAGGAAACAGCTGGCGGTAAAACCATCACGTCCCCAGCTCGATCAGGAAACTAAATCCCTATTTGAGGAAGAACTAGCTAAACGCATATCTGAATTCGACAGCTGTGCTCACCCTGGAGAAGCCTGGAAGAATATTCAGTCAGCTATAGATACAGCTGTAAAAGCTGTGAATAAAGCAAATCCAAAGGTGAGTAAAAACCACTGGATCTCCACCGCCTCATCCGAACTGATAGATGCTGGAAGACTTATTCCGGCGAGCTCCGAATTCAATGAGGAGCGAAAGCTGCACAAAAGGAAACTTACTAAAAGTCTCCGCAAGGACCGTGAACAGTGGTGGCTGACAAAGGCAAAAGAGATGGAAAAAGCATCGATGATAGGCAACACTAGGCAACTCTTTAGACTCATCAGGGAAACGGGTGGGAGAAGGCAAATCATAAGTGAGACTATTTCTGAGAAAAATGGCTCCTTAATTAGCTCTCAGGATAGACGCCTTGAACGCTGGAAAGAACACTTTGAGGGACAATTTAACTTACCTACAGCCACACTGAACCTCCCCGACATCCAGCACACACCCGAATGGGATATAGAAACTGGTCCGCCGTCTGTAAGTGAGGTCACAAAAGCTATCAGTAACTTGAAACGAGGCAAAGCGGCTTTTCTTGTACTTTCTTCTCTTGCTTCGCGTGCTACACGGAATGTGGCGACTTGAACTTCCGCACATTTGTGCAAAGTTCTGTGTCGAAAACAGACAGACAGACAAAGCGGCAGGACCCGACGGAATTATTCCGGAGGTGTTTAAATATGGGGGTGACATACTAGTTTGTAGATTAACTGAGGTACTAGGCAAAGTCTGGGAATCAGAGACAGTGCCATCAGACTGGGGTAAGTCACTTATTATACCGATATTCAAGAAGGGAAACAAGTCCTCGTGTGATAATCATAGGGGGATCAGCCTAACGAACATAGTCTCTAAAATCCTAGGCTCAGTAATCATGCATAGACTAAGCAGAACTCGGGAGGAACAGACAAGGGAAAATCAAGCAGGCTTTAGACCAGGTAGAGGGTGCATAGATCATATCTTCACTCTTCGACAGATTCTAGAACATAGACACACTTTTCGGCGTCCAACAATTGTCATATTTCTTGACTTGAAGGCGGCCTTCGACTCCGTGGATCGAAAGGTACTATGGCAATGTCTGACTGTGAAGGGAGTGCCAAGAAAGTACATTGCACTAATCAAGGCACTCTATTCAAACTCACGTAGTCGTGTAAGGGCTTATGGGGAATTGTCATCTGAATTGGTAACAACCAGTGGTGTCCGACAGGGATGTCCACTTTCCCCATTTCTGTTTAACTTCATCATAGATATGCTGATGGAAGTATCCTTAACTGAACGTAATGACTTAGGAATCGACTTGTTACCAGGGAATAGTCTTATGGACTTAGAATATGCAGATGACATAGTCCTGTTAGGGGAAGATGCTGACAAAATGCAGAGTCTTCTGAACACCTTGAGCAGCAATCTTCGTATGTTTGGCATGCGATTCGCCCCTACAAAATGTAAGATGCTGCTACAGGACTGGACCACGTCAACTCCTAACTTAGTGATAGGGAGTGAAGTGATAGAACATGTTGACCACTTCACCTATTTGGGAAGTTGTATTAGCACCAACGGACTGATTGGCGATGAAATCTCAGCACGGATCCGAAAAGCTCGAGCTGCTTTCGCTGACTTACACCATCTCTGGCGTAGGCGTGACATCCGGTTATCAACCAAGGGACGTGTGTACTGCTCAGCAGTTCGCTCCGTCCTTCTCTATGGCTCTGAAACATGGCCAATACGAGTTGAAGACATGAAAAGGTTGACTGCTTTCGATCATAGATGTCTACGATCTCTTTCTCACGTTAGGTGGTTTAATAAGGTAAGTAATGTTGACGTTAGGCGTAGAGTGTTGGGCAAAGAGGGAAAATCAATCGACAAGGCTATAAAGTTACATAGATTGAGATGGCTAGGTCACGTGCTGCGTATGCCTAACCATCGCCTCCCCCGACGGGCATTGCTAGCTGATATAGGTGGTGCAGGTTGGAAAAGAGCCAGTGGTGGCCAAACAAAAACATGGCCTCATCAATCCATGAAATCCTTGACAGTTAAACTGAGTCAGGTAGGGAGATGCAGACTCCCGGGTTGGGGCCCTCGGGACTCTAGGAATCAATGGCTGGAGACAATAGGTGACATGGCTCAAAATCGTTGTCAATGGCGCAGATGTATTCAGTCTCTGTAATCTTTCATATTCCTTTTTACCATTACCCATTCTGTTTCACTCTTATACTTGTCAAACTCTATTGATTCTCTTCACTCATCTTCTTGTCTACCTCTGTGTGCTATTTGGAACGTGGCAACTCGAACTGCTGCACTTCGGTGCCAAGTTCTATGTTGAATCCAGACAGACAGACAGACTTAGCACGTCCGTCGCACTTAATGTTTTATTAAAATACCTTAATTCGCTCTAGGGTTTTTGAAATACACCACGATTTATGGACAAACAAAAAAACAACGCTAATGCAACTGACTTAAGATAGTGACGAAAAACTGCAAATTTTTTCAGAATACATCCTTTCGTCTCAGTAATGCTAGCTGGACTGTTTTCAATTGCAAACTTAGTAAGTTTCCGAAATAACCACTAGAGAGCAAAATATAAGCTGGATTGAAGGCATGTAACTGACCGACTGGTTTCAACATAGAACTGCACTGATGTGCAGCAGTTCGAGTCACCACACTTCCCTCAGTGCTCAAAGCCAGAGAAAAAAGTAAAACGAAACGCAAAATAGACAGTAAACAGATGTATGAAGCAAAAAGATTAGTAATGTCGAAGGACAATATAGTTTTGTCGGAAATTATGTCATAAGGAGTAGATGTATCTGTGCCATTGATAACGATTTTAAGCCATATCACCAACTGTCTCCACCCATTGGTTTTTACCGTCCCGAGGACACCTACCAGGAAGTCTGCACCTTCCTACGTGACTTAACTAACTGTTGTGGATTTCATTGACTGATGCCACGTTTTGGTTTGACCACCACTGACTCTTTTCCAACCTGACTCTATGTCAGCTAACACTGCCCGTCGAGGAAGGCAATGGCTAGGCATACGTAACGTATGTCCTAAACATCTCATTTGATGTAACTTTACAGCTTCGCCTATCGATCTCCGCTCCCTACTTAGCACTCGACCCCTAATCTCAATATTGCTCACCCTATTATACTATTTCACACGGGAGATAGAAGGCAGGCACCTATGGTCAAAAGCGGCAAGTTGAAGGCGTATACATAGATAAATCACGCGTTACGGTTTTCCAATAAACTGTAGCTTACCATATTATCAATAGCACTCATTGCATCTTCAGCTTCCTCAAATTCTACAAAGGCAAATCCTCTGTGCTTTTCTAAAAAAGGATTAAACTAAATCAAAACTCACCTGTTTGATAATCCATAGGCATGTTAATGCTTACTATGTCACCGAAAGTTATAAAGGCTGCACGAATAAGAGATACATCAACTTGTTCCGCTAAGCCCCCTTTCAAAGATAATTCGACGTGATGAATGAAAACCTACCGACATATATAATACGTTTATTCACAGGATTGTATGACCCTGCAGGGAGGTCCAGCGGTGGCAGGTCAGCCTAAAATTATGAGTTTGTCAGAATAGAACGTAAGTAAATTTCAAAAATCAAGAAAATAAGATATAACTAATTTGTATTTCAAAACACTGTAAATCTACAAAACGATCATCACGGAAACTGCATTGGCTGTGGATTATGCATATAGCAGATTATGAGTGCACTGATTGACAACCTATTATTGTTAGATAATTATTTTAAAAAAAGACTAGTTACATGAATCCACTGATAAGCTGTTTTGTATCCTCTCCTGTTCTTGCGTTAGCATAGGTAATGAATGCACAATCAACAGCTAGCCATGCAGCAAACTTCATCTGAGTACTTGTAACTTAGCGTACTAATAAATTACTTCAAATAATAGTCCGCACATACTGAGGACTATACCAAAAAAGTTGAGGTAATCAATGGTTTGATCTAGTGGGGGAGTATCTTGTGTACACTCGGCATATCTTCGCAATTTGCTCGGTCTTCTGGGATCGGTGGACGAAGATAACATATCTAAATATTGGGATAAAAGTAAGTCTCAATGAAACATCTAATATCAAATATATATATATATATATATATATATATATATATATATATATATATATATGTAAAAAGATCATACTTAAGAGCAAGTACTAAAGGCTAAATTAACCCCGCAGAAGTGAAAAGAAGTATATGGTTAAGAACCGGGGGTAGACAGACAAAAAGGTAATACAAAAGATGGAAATGTACGGGAGGAATGGCATAAACATGAACGGTGATGAAAGTCAGTCCGGAAAATTACAAGGAATGAACAAAACTAAGGTCTAGTGGACTACTTTGAGCCACGTCGGCAATATTTTGTAGTCGAAGAGACCACGTTCTAAATTGCCACTAGAAACACCATGTCACGAAAACAATGAAAACCATCCCAACTCATTGATTGGATTTTGATTACAGCTTGACGCCACACCGTATTTTTGGTACAAGTATGGAATGTTCAGCAAGTGATATCGGTAGCCCAAATTTTGCAGGCCGACCATAGATACCGGGTGTGCGTCGGCAGGGGGTCGAACCCCGGACCATGTGCATGGTCAGAGAGAGTCCTAACCACTGTGCCACCGACAGAGGAATTACAACAACACTACCCACAACAAACTTTCACACAAGCTACAACCCGTCAATTTAATTTCAATTCAAATAACTCCCAGCCAGCATTTTTTTCGGGCGCATTGCAGACATTTTGGGGCAAAAACTTCGGGTAGATCTACTTACGTGGGACAGTGTCCCGAAGTCTGCCCCAAAAAGTCTGCAATGCGTCCGAAAAAAATGCTAGCTGGGTAATTTAGACCGTAACTTAAAAATGGGAGAAATAACTGTTAAGTAGCTTCGTAAGACTACACAGAATAATCAATTAGATGTTATCCTAACAGTTGTAAGTTACTTCAGCGTAACTGCACGACTACTGCCTTCAATAATACTGATAAACCAGCACACCAAAAGTAACTGACGATTTCCCGTAACATGTTAGCCTCGGCTACACAGTCGTGGCAAATATATCTCGCGTTAAGAAACAGCTCATGAGTCTCTTGCTTGTCAAAGTCACTTTTTGTTTTGACGTTCAGAAATTTAAATCATGCAATGTCAAACCTTATGCACCGAGGTAGAGCGGCCGCACTGGTGACCTTGAAACGCTCAGTAGGCAACTGAAACCATGCAAATGACAGGCTGGACTTATTCGGAACGTTGGTTGAAACTTAGTTTGGCAAATTTTTTGTCAATGCATCTTAACAAAATTGTGTTATTTGTTTTTTGGACTGATAGCAATTCTAATTTGTTGACCAGTTTGTTGAGTACGTAACAATGTGATTGTACACTTTTTGGTTACTTGTATAAATTCGAGATATTGTACATAATTTTTGTTTAAAACGCTTCTTGTTGAAATATACATAACTTCCGTGTACAATTGAAAAATACACTCTGCTGTTGGAGACTTCGTCTTCTCCCTGGTCACTTCTGCTTACTTGCTCCACTCACACCGTGTTGTATACTTCGGGTTTATTGTAGGAGCCTACTACTCTCAACCGAAGACATTTCTACAACCGGAACACAGCAGCTACAGCAGACGCAGTCCAAACAATTAACGTGCCCGTGGATTATATAATTAATTTGTAGCCGAGGACTTAGACGTTATCTTCAAGTAATCCTTTTTGTTGCTATAACTCGTCACTGTATTTTTGGTAATATATTGTGATTTAACACTCCACTGACTTGGATTATTACTTTTATATTTGGAACGTTAGTGAACTCTAATATTAGTCCCCTACAAGTTATGTTGGTGTCTGCGTGATGTGATCTGACTGCGACACACACCTACAAACACTTACAGAACCTTCTTTGAGAACAGGAGTTTCCATGTAGATGTGTCTTCCACCGTATGTGTGTTTGGACAGGAACTATCGTAAGTTGAAAGGTTCTCTGAGTGGATTTGTACTGATTAGTGCAGTGCAATATGGTTTATGTGGATTTGATGTATAGAAGATATCTCTGCTTTATTAACATTGTATCATTATGTGCTTGGCTGACTGCTAGGCTATCAGATGTAGGGGGTTCTCATGATTACTGCAAGTGCAGTGTAGTGGAGAAGGCAACTCAACATTTGTGAATAATGCGCTTCAAGATAAGTTGTGTATAACTGCAGGACAAACGTAAAAACCAATGTGTAAACCAACGGTTACAGAACTGCGACCTAACATGGCGAACTAACATGGATAAAAATGACCTTCAGGTGTCTAACTCCGTCACTGCCCCTGTGCGTGCAGTATAAGTTCAGTCCACTCTCAGTCTTTAAACTAGTGAGCCCTACTGTGAACTTCACATTCCTTGACAAACAAATACAAATACTATGGGCTCATTCCATTTTACTTCATTTCTTATGGTACACGTGAAAAATCTTAAATCCTTTTTACCATTAGTGGCCGTAAACCTAAGCTCATCGGTATCCGACTAACTGGCAAAACTGCACCTCATGTCATTTTGGCCAGACAATGCAGAAACATGGTTTCTGCTGGCCGAGGCTGACTTCGTGAACTTCGAGTCACTGACCGCCTTTCACAATCCCCTTTAGTCGTACACGCTTCGCCGTAGGAATCGAGTAAGTGCATCAGGGCGCAAGTGTGCAGCTCAGAGACCTTACCTTAGGAGATCCAATCACCGGAACAGAGGAATCATGGCGACATCTCTGGCAATTTTGACCTAAGCTAGCATTTGACAGCACATATTCCCTCAAGAATGCAAGAATCTATTGGCCAACATTAGCTCAATGGAGGACTCTCTAGAGGCACGTTTCTAGGTTGCCTCTGCCAATGCAGACTGTTCTCCTGAAACTTCAAGGTATTGTTATCGACGATCTAGCTGATGCAACTGATACAATTCTGGGAACACCACGGCGGCCAGCCACTGAAATGTGCCTGATCCATAAATAGACTCCGATTAGTGCAGCGAAACGGCACAGTTATGCAACTCTGTTAGGCGTCTATTTAGGTTTAGCAGCACCCAACAGCCTACAATATTCCCCTCAGCGTAGAGACTCACGAGGACAATTTAAATCCAAAGCACGTTCACCTAAGTACCCTGATGAGCGTTGGTATCATAATATCTATGACCAGAAAGCTAAATGTTGCAATTTCGGAAGACTCTGAGACTCTATCTCTCAAACTACCCCTCCGACATGCATTCTCAACAACCACAACCGATTACGGTAGCCACTCACATTGCGTTCGGGATAGAGTTCGTCAAACCTGCACTTATAATAATAATTTATATTCCGCTTATCTGCGATACATACCATTTTTACAGGCATGACCAAACATGGTATAAATTACGACCGTAAAATATCAGTAAATTAATACTGTTTCAATGGTGTGAATATTTGTACTGTCATACAAGCAATCAAAACAAGCCCATATAGGTGTTAAATCACGTAGCTGCAACGAAGGTCGACATCAAGGTTGGGCGGCAGTCAAAACCTTGTTTATTTTCCTGCGTTCAGCGCTCGTCAACAGATGATCAATCATTATTTAAGCGAATGCTATTTCTCCGCATGATTGGGAGCTATTTCAAAGGGAACAGTACGTTCTGAGAAGCTGCAAGCCAGGATAAAATACTAGTAGAGATAATATATTACTAACTAACGGGAATGAGTTTTGTCTTCTCTGAATGATAACGCCCGTTTGTGATGTAAATTGTTAACCAAATTGGTCTAGATTTCGAAACTATGACATTTTCGTTGGCAATATGGCTCTCCTCAAACAAAATGTTTTTTTAGCTTCCGTTCAGTTTTTATTCCAGCAAGGCAAGACTTTGACAAAGCAGGGAACACAAATGAAAACAGTCCGTTTTAGTTTCATTATGGGCTTAGACAGTTAAGATATTACAGGGTGTAACAATGTTTAGATAAATATTGTTGTTAATATTACAAGTGATAGTTTAGTCGGAAGTAACTTCCGCGACCCTGAAAAGCAGAAGACGTAGAATTAGATGAAACATCAGATGTCATAAAAATCCCTGGAAGGCACGCACGAAGGCGTGTTGACAAGAAACTGAGCCTACTGGTAAGTGTTGGAGGCAAAATCATCATATGTAAGTTAAAAGTAAATGACTAGTAATGTTTTTAAAAAATTAAGATCTTAGCTCACGTCCTAATTCTGAGCAGTCGAAATGCATATTCCTGTCCAACATAATGAAGAGAGAGTTATATTTGTGACCACCGCGTACCTTGTTGCAGGTGCAGCACGAATAAACTGTGAGTACACACATTTGCAGTCCAAAGCGAAATAAAAGCAAAATGTTCCAAATGGTAATTAGAAAGTCCAAAAGAAAGTCGAATAGCCAAACAGAATTCTCTTGATGGAAAAGTGCTGAACAGCTTCAAGATTATTGTTCATTTAAATCAAATATATCAGACACACATGGTACCAACCTTCAAATGTGAGGCTATCCGGCGTTCGAACACCAAGAACGCAATAGTTCAACCCAAAATTAGTTCGCAATCCACAGAAAGTGAATTCGACAAAACTGTACGAGTGCTCAGTATAGGAGAAATGGCCCAACAATCACAAAATGCAAAGTGACATTTAAAGTGCAAATTTAGGGAACAAAGGTGACAATGTAGTTGAAGATTGAACGATCGGTTCATAGTTGTTTGCTCAAACCCAACCTCCCCAATTTTCGCGGAGGCATCAATACGACAGTCATCGTCTCACCGGTCGCTGTTCAGAAAGAAATCTGGACAAAACCGTCAGAAGTAATATTGTGATTTATTATTGTGATATTTGTTCATAGACCTTAGTTGTAAAGTTGGCTATATATTATGGTGTTAGGATGAAGAATTCTCGAGTAGCCAATCTGTGTTCTGTCTTTTGCGTCCGTTATTACTAAGCGTTTCTGAGAAGCTTCGAGGAACAGCATGAGTCCCTGCGTAGCAAGAGCTGGGCATTAACGGTTTACGAGACATAGGTGATAAAAGGTGAAAATATTAGACGCAACGCTAACCGCGAAAACCACGTCAGTTTCGTCTCCCAAACTATCATTCATGTATTACTTAGAATAATATTCAGGCCTGAATATATATAAAGCTCGCACATTAAACTCCAGACAAAGAGAAGAAATTCACCAATACACCACACACATCTCCCGTACCCATACAAGAAACCATTGCACAACGAACACGTAAATACACGCTTAACTAGGGCAGACACCTGGTTACCAGGACTTACACTGCTACGCTCACCAACCCTCTTAAGCTAGCTTCTGACAGCTAAGTCTTCATCCTGCACATTCCTACTTATTTCCGTCCATTTGTGTCGTTGTTGCGACAAGGAGACATATTCCTTGGACCAACTTTTCCAAAACATCTGATGAATAGTTGGATTGTCTCCACTTCTGGGGATCGCATCACTACGGTGAGCTACTGTAATACTCAACGAGCTGTCCCTTAGTAATTGAAGATCCACTTAGGATCCTACATACTGTAAGAATCATACGTTCGCAAACACTATGCCGGTGGCTTACAACCGGTTGGTTGCACTGCAGACCTGTATTTCTACTAAAGGAAGCATCAAGTATAATACTCTCAGAAAGCCATTAGCATTAAATAGCAAAACAATATCTTTTTTTTTAATTCATTGGGAAATACAAAAAACCTTTATTATAAAGCATAATGTATTCAGTCATGTTTCCATTCCTTTGAGAACCTATCTATTTAGCTTTTCGCTCCCACCAAATTGATACCACCGTCACCAAATATTTCCTGCAGGTGTATCCCATATCAATTAACCTCATCAGCGCCATTTTAAGTGAGCCACTGGATAGACTGTGCGACACTTCTAGGTGTAGAGCTCGAAATTTCAGACACGCGAGAATACAGCTGTAGCAACTCGCAGATCTCAGATTTCAGCGACATTCATAACTCTTGCTCATTCTGTATGATCACTGCTCGCTGCTTACTCAACAAAATGTTTGACTTCACAATATTATCCTTAATTAGCGACCCGTCCTACATTTTGATTACTGAAGTATGGTACACTCCTCAGATTTGCTATAAGGATATTTCGATTGATAACTACTACATATTCAGGGTTGACAGAAACCATAAAGAGGAGGTGGATGTGCTTTTGTATGTCACGGCTAATATTAAGGCCATACAGTGCTTCTACCCAGAACTCATCACGGATGACGACTGATTCTGAGGCTCTCCCACTCCAGGTCCTATCTTGAATCCTACATCTATCATACCCCACGCTCAACTGTTGAAGGTAATATGAAGCTTGCTAACATGTTCGCTTAGGACACTCCAATACCTCACACAGTTAAGATTATATGTGGAGACTCTAGTATGCCTTACGCTGTTCTGCAAACGATTCGCTCACTAAAACGGTATGATGAATTTTTGAACAACACAGAAGCAAAGGACTGGTACCAACATATAAAGCATCCTACCGAGCTATCTAACATTCTGGAACTAGTTTTCACTAATGGCATTGTAACAACAGAAGACAAGTGCTGGCAACAGATCGTTTTATTACGGAAATCAGCACGTATTTATATATATTTCATGTACATTATTAGATCTCATTCAAGTGGGCAAACGCGGTCTTCTGGTTGGTTGTTTTCGAGTTTCTCGGAAAGTGGAGCCATCTATCAGCGAATCATATTTGCCCACGTTTGAGTCTGCTGTGATTTGTTGTTGAATCGGATTTGTTCATATTTTCTCACGGCCAATATTAGTGACCTAGACATTGACGTAGATCAATGGCGACCAATTGGCCAGCAGCCTGCTCTCAACACACTCGTCCCCCGTCTAATAGCTTCATGGGCAGACGTTCCGACCTTCTGGGTGCTACATCCTCTAGTTGAGGATTGTTACTGACCGGCTTGTCCCACTGTACCCATCTTTGCGGCTGACTGGCGTTAACTCGTTTCTATTTATCACCTATTCGGATGGTATATACTTGAACCCGTCTTTTTGTGATTAAGTACGGTCCTCCCCACTTTGGATGGAGTTTCCGTGAACCTGGCCCGCATCCAACTGTATATCTCCTGTCTCGAGGCCAGCCACTCCTTCAGTGTACGGTTGTTTCTCTCCGTCAAGCTATTCGATTGTGGATGATATGGGGTCGATCTGATCCTCTTGATGCCCAGCCGTTGCAAATAGGAAGTAAATTCTTCACTTTCGAAACAGGGACCTTGGTCTGTCGGTACTGTCTTTGGTACACCGTGGTCTGCAACGATGTGCCTAACTACTGCATCTGTTACGGTCCTTGCACGTTGGTCTGGGATCGCTACGGCGTCTACCCATCGTGTCGCGTGTTCAGTCATCACCAAAAAGTACCCATTACCATTGGATGTTTGAGGAAATGGACCCATGACATCTACGGACCACAAGTCACCTATCGCCGTAACTGGAATCGACTGAAGCGGTCGTCGTATGCACCGGTCGCCTCTCATTAGCTGGCACCGTAGACATCCAAGTACGTATCTTGCTACGTCCTCTCTCATACCTGGCCAGCACATACTTAGTCTTAGGAGGCCGGTTGTTCTGGCCACGCCCGTATGTGCTAGCTGGTGACATTCTACTATCATGTCGTGACGCGACTATTGAGGTATGACAGCCAGCTAGCTTCCGTCGTTCTCTCGCCAGGTCAGAGTCCCGTAGGGATTCACTCTTAGTCGATCTCTCTGTCTGAGTAGTGTCGCTAGCTCCTTACTCGCTGTAGCTTGATCCACTTCTATACCGTTGGTGATCACCTGTATTACTGTATTCAGCGTGTCGTCCAACCTTTGCCTGCGTGCAAGTCTTAGTGGGTCTTGTTCTACTGCATGCACTCCGTAAGCGACCTCGGGCAACTCAGACTCGTCTTCTGGTCTCGATAACAAATATGCCAAGACATTTTCACTCCCAGGAACGTGTGAGATCGTAAAACCGTACTCCTGAAGACGCGACATCCACCGTGACAATTTCCCCGTGGGTCTCTCGCTGTCTTCAAAAATTGTAGCAGCTTATGATCAGATGTGGAGCCGCCGGCCGGGTAAATAAGGTCTCCATTTGTCGACTGCCCATACCATTGCTAAACATTCTTTCTCTATCGTTGAATACTTTCTCTCTGTGAGTGTCAAAACCCTACTGGCATGCTCAACGATTCCCTCACCCTGTCTTAGGACCGCACATATGGCGTAGTCACTGGCATCTGTGCACACTGTGAACTGTCTTCCAGGTACAGGTAGTTTTAGCGTCATTTGTTGGTGGTCGAGCAGCTGTTTAATTCTGTCGAGTGTCCTCTGCGATTCCTACAACCGAACAAACTTTGGCTCACCTAGCAGCCTGTACAGAGGGGTTGCTATCTCACTGAAGTTCTATAAAACGCTGCTCTACACAAGAATTGTCTCAGTTTTCTCTTTGAATTCGGGGCTGGAATCGTTTTAATCGTCAAAATTTTCTCCAGTAGTGGTTTAATCTCACCATTTCCTACTTTATGTCCCGACAGAGTAACATTATTTTTGGCCAACTGGGACTTGGTTTCGTTGACGCGCAGTTCAAACTCTTCGATGCGTCGCAGCACGGCTTCTACATGCTTCACATGATCGTTCTCGTTTTGACTGTATATGACGAGATCATCACCATACACCTCCGCGTCTTTCAAGTTCCTAAGTAATAGCGTCATCAGTCGTCTGAACGTAAACGGTGCACCTGCTAGTCCAAACGGCATGCGTTTAAATCGATATTGTTTCTGGCTCACGATGAATACCGTCTTATCTTTATCGCCTTGTTTTATCAGTATCTGCCAGTATCCTGAACGAAGATCGAGAACCGAAAACACGTTCGCACCTTGTAGGAGATCTAAAGTTTCTACCACTGTTGGCATGGCACACGGTCTTAACTTTGTCATACTGTTTAACTGTCGAAAATCAACACAGAATCTATACGTTCCATTCGCTATTTTTACTAACAGCACTGAAGAGTTGTACGGGCTATCCGCTTCCTCAATAATATCATCTTTTAACATCTCTCGCACTTGGCGCTCCACTTCGCCTTCCAGATAACATGGAACCCTTCGCGTTGTAGATGACCTTACTTTCGGATGACTTAACGGAATTTCATGATTCACCTTATCGCAATAACCGTATGGGTCACCATCTACAGTGAACAGATGATCGTTGTCAATCACGTCTCATAAACCGTTAATGCCCAGCTCTCGCTACGCTCGGACCCACGCTGTTCCTTGAAGATTTCAGAAACGCTTAGTTATAACGGACGAAAAATCCAAAACACCGATCTGCCGCTTGAGATTTCTTTATTGTTACACCAACATATAAAAAGAATAAGTGAACTAAGGTCTGTGAACAAATATTACAATAATAAATCATTGTATTACTTCTGACGATGTTTCACTCTTCTTTCTGAACAGCGACCAATGAGACGATGACTGTCGTATTGATGCCTCCGCGAAAATTGGGGAAGTTGATTTTGAGCAAACAACCGTGAATTGATCGTTCAATCTTCAACTGCATTGACACTTCCCGGCAAAAAGGGATCCAACCCTTTTTTCCTTCACGAACAATACACGTTGACTTGGATGCCATTGCGAGAACCTGGGTCACACGGACAGAGCTAAAATGGAAAACAAACAGAAAAGCCAACACACCACAAGCATACCCACAGAACAATCTCACACATCGCTGACGACCTGCGCCTTCCAGTTAAAGGCATCCTCTTGACACATCCTCTTGCAACACAGAAAAGGAAGGCTCCAGCGCCGGGTTTGAAGTTGGTCGTTTTTTTCCGCGTGGTTTTCGCTTTTATTATTCTTTCTTGTATTCCCACTTTTCAATATATATCTTTAGTGCCACTGAGTACTAATAGAAATAGCAATATTTTTTCATATCTAAACCTACCTTCCTAGTCACTGGATATTATCCTTGCCGATTTTCCTGTTTCAGGCTATTGATTAAGGTATTACCACTTCGAGCATCTGAATTTCGGTGCACATATTACGCTTGTTTTTTGTTTTGACATAACGTCAATCAAGCTAAGACTCATATACCTGCATTTCTGTCTTACGCCAATATCACGTTTGTCTTTTTGTCTTGACATAACGTCAAACAACCTAAGACTCATATACCTCTGCAGTTCTGTATTAGCTATACACAAAATGCCTGGTAAGCTATCTAATCGACGTGCTTCACTATCAGCTGAAAAAATCAGCAAAAGACATAGATCTAGCAAGCCTAAACAACATGGTAACACACTTTCCCTTGATCTAACGCAGATGCTAAACGATACTAGATCGGAGATCATTACTTCTTCACCTTCTTGTGTAATAAATGATTTTATCAGGGATATTTACAATAGTACAGGCTGTGAGACAATTAGTATGGATCCTTACCTAGCTACACTGGCTCTTAGTAGAAAATCTGACACAGGCTCTTCTGATGTGGTTGAAACCACACCACCCATATACCCTGCTGAGAACTGTCAGTCAGAAGTTCCGAACATACATATGGCCTCACTATCCTCTATACCTGCTAATATCAATTCTTTAGGTTGTGTCAAAAGAAATGTTGACTCCCCCAAATGCTTAGTAAACTTAGATATCGACCTCGATAATCCTTGCAACACACAGGCAGATTTGCTATCACCTAATTCTATTCAACCGGATGCTTTTATGCAGGCTACAAATATGCCAGTTCAGAAGTTAGATTGTAGCACCACCGCTTCCATTACCAACAAAGCCCCTCAACGCAAAATTTTCCATCGGTCATCAGCGACCCGTGGACGTCAACCTAATGCCAAATTGGAAAACGCCAACTGCTCATTATCTACGCAGAACACAACTACCCAAACCAATAACCTGGAAAGTAGAGACATTCTTCCATTAGTCCATGATCTCTTACCCCTTAGGTATCTTGTGAAGCCTGCTGACTTTCCTGACTATGATACACTACAGTCTTGTGAGAGAATTATAGATCACATTTCCACGGAAGTGATTAAGCGTGTTCAGTGCATGTATAATGCAATCGTCTTCAATGTGCCCGACAGTACTAACATTAAAACATTGAAAAATGCACTTTTAAAGACATGTGAAATACCAGACTCTCATTGTAGCTGCAAACGATTGCGTAAATCTTCAGCTAATACATCCTGTCCAATAATGTTCGAAATTAATAACATTGTGGATGCTAGTCGCTTTGTAAACAACCAACATCTCTTTAAGAGAGTAAGCAACTTTAAGAATATACGTATTATTCACGACAGGACACCAATCTAGCGTCGTGCCAAGTAAAGTGTCTCAGCAGGTGAAATAAGTCACCAAAAGGATACTACCAGCCCCATTGATGTTAATAAAAAATACCACCCAAACCCTAAAAGAAACCCTCCACCTAGTTACACTGAAATGAAGCCTGGTAGGGTTACCAATACTAAATCCAGTACTTCTCCAGCTGTTAAACAACCTGAAAAGCACTCACTGTCTGCAAAAGGTACCAATGAAAATCCTACCCGCCATGCTAAATATACCGAAAACCCTTGTATCACATTCACGTCTAGCTCTCAAATTATGAGAAAAAATGTAAAAAATAGAATTCCCATGCGTGGCACACACTCTATCAAGCCTGTTTCAGCATCCTCTACTACTCATGCTCTTAGATTTCCTAAAATGACATCTACGGTATCAAATCTAACAGACACTAGTCAACCTCCCTCATTCACTTTTCCTCACCATTCTAATGCAACCGCTTATAGCTACCCTACCTCTACTATGAGGTTGCGTAATACTAAATTCAACTATGCCCATATCCCTGGTGCACAGCCACATGGATTCAGTCGCCCAAACTTTCAGCATAGTCTGCTTGGAGATCCACCCAGACAATGCTACTACCCCACAAACACACTATCCCGACAACAAAAACGTCCTTACAACTGTCCAACTAATCAATCCCCTCACAATTTTTTCTCCTTTCCACACTCAACAGTAGAGCGACTTTATTGCATATCCCCTCAATGACGCTTGTTGCTATGTTGCTATTGGTTTCAACTCACGAAGCGCGCTCCTTGAATAAGACGTGCTTTTCCTCCCTAACCGGAAATATCCAATTTTGTGAATTATTCGTTTGGGAAACCTGATCTTCCTATCCGGCGAATTTTTATTCAACCATTTCTTCCTCACCGAGCCTGTGTGTGGTACTTCCCGCTGTCTCGAACTACTGCCAAAGCTTCAGGTGCTACTTCTGTAGCAACACCCTCCTCACTCTTTCAAATATACAGGACTTGTGGGTCTGTTACGTGATTGCTGTGAAACCGAATAACCCGAAAGTTACAGGTAAAGTCTAAAGCTTTTACTTAAATACTTTATCCTTCTTTTCTGCGCTCTCTATTGTCTTTTGCTGTAAGTCTATTGGACAAAATAACAGTCTCTTATTATTTAATCACCAGTATTAATTTAGGAGTAAAATGACAATAGATTCTCAACCTAAAATAAGTAATGGGACATCATACTCTGTAGTTACCAGGGCTTCAGCCAAACTAGGCAAACAGGAGAAGGTGATGGACTCACGCATACCGGTCCTGAAGACCAGGGCTAATATTCCCAGCTCGTACAGATTACCCATGTCGCCACAGTCCTACAGTGAAGCTGTGCAAAGTCAGCCAAGTGGATGTGGCTCCACCCCTGTTAACACGACTAGGTTAACAGATCCGAGTGGGAAAATTGCACTAAGTGAGAACTTCATAACACCCATCCCCATGGTAGACCATGAAACAAATAGGAAGGCCAAAAAGAAACGTTCACGACGTCGCAAGACGACAAGAACGCTCCCCAAGAAGACAGACGACTGCAAGGTCTGTGCTTCTGTTGTCGAACAAGCAGACTCTGCTTTCGAATGTAACTTTTGCAACCGATGGGTGCATTGCAGATGCGACAGTGGGGTACCAAAAGCATATTATGACTTTATGCGTAAAAACCCATGCCAATGGTTCTGGTACATATGCCCGAGTTGCCGTCCTGATGTAGCCTCGCGTAGTCCTTTGAAAACTAAAGATGGCACAGAAGTAGCGGGGAAAAAGGTGAAAAGCTCGACCCCCACCAATCCGGAAGTTAGTACAAACGCGCGTAAACCGGGGATACCAAAATCCTCACCGGTTAAACTTGTAACTCTTGCCATAACCGCTCCAGACACAGAGGCTGGAGAACCACGGGTTTCCGTCGTTGGAAAAAGACCCCAACCGTCTACCAGTAATGCTGGCTATAGCACTGAGACACATAAAAATACCCAGTCGCACCAGTCAAACCAAAACGGTCTTAAAGGTGATCACAAACGTGCGAGGACCGAGCCCAAGCCCACGGTTAGCAGATCAAATTGTGTAATCCTCTTTAATGTACCAGACTGTAGCAGTAGTCTGCTGAAAGATAGGGCCCTATTTGATCAGGAACAGTGGTCCATCTTAAGTAGCACACTGGGTTTGGACATCCAACCAGTAAATCTATGCAGATTGTATAGGGGCACTGCTGCACCTGAAGGCAAACCATCCCCACTGAGGGTAACATTGAGCTCTACCGAGGATGTTGAAAAAGTGTTACTGGCTTCTCAAGTCCTTTCTATAGGGAGGGCCTGTAACATACGTGTTAAGCCAGACAGGCCGTGGAAGGAAAGACAAATGGCGAGGGAGTCGCCAGAGCTCATTCCTTCTGCCTCCATGGTTGTGCATGGCATTCCCGAACTGGTAACTGGGAACGCCTGCGAAAAGCATTGTCATGATGTACAACAATGGAGATGGTTAGCATCCCAGATGGCCCTGGGAAGTTCAGGGGCTGTCTCTATTTATAGACTGCCTCGACCCACTCATCTTATGTCAATTAACTCGCCACGTCTGTTAGCTGTCAAGTTCAGCTCCCAAGACCAGTTGAATACCGCTCTCCATAGATGGTACGAGACCAAGGACAAGGTCAGCAAACACATTCGCTGCTGCGAGAGCCGGCCTCGCACTCAAAGGAGAGAACAAAGCGTAGTAAAAGAAAATCCTCAACCCCTAGTCACACTACAGCGGTGCAGCACGGACGATGATAGCCAGTGTCATCCGAGTGCTCCAACTGAACTAGAAGAAAAAAACGCCAACAGGCCGGTTCCTGGGGAATCGGCCAACTAGTTCGTAGGATAACTCCTCAACCGATAGCCAATATCAAGTCAACTACCCCCCAATACGGGGAAGTGGTGAGACTGACTACCAGTTGCCTGTATAGTAATGTGAGAGGGCTAAGAGGCAAAATAGCTGAACTTAGACACCTACAATCACAACTAAACTCCAAAATCATAATACTGACGGAAACCTGGCTAACCCCTACGGTGGCAGACAGCGAAGTCAGTATAAATGATATGGTCCTAGTCAGGCGAGATAGGGACCTGAAAGAAGGAGGTGGAGTCGCCATATACGTCGACAAACAGCTCAGATGTGTTCACGCGACGGACCCTCCCCTCACAGAGCTCCCTGACTCCATATGGTGCCACTTCACCGTTGGGTACTGCAAATATCTAGTGGGCAGCATTTATCGATCACCTTCATGTGGAGCAGACCATAACCAGGTACTGCTAAATACAATTTCAGCGACTCAAGACATGGGTTATGATCAAATTGTCATAGCTGGTGACTTCAATGCCCCATCTCTTAACTTGGTGTCGGGAAAAGCCCATGATAGATTTGATCGAAATCTGCTGCATACCATCAGGAAGGCTGGATTCACCGAAAATGTCAAGATGGATACTAGATGGGGCCCTGATGGGAAGTCTTCTAGACTGGATTACGTGCTCACTAGTGACCAGCTACTAGTGGAAAACGTTCAGATCACGACTCCCATAGGTAGTAGTGACCACGCGGTCATAGTATTCGACATAGTCCTCCGCGAGCGCTTACAGTGGGACAATACACAGCCCTATCTGTGTTATAACAAAGCCAACTTTACCAAAATGCGAAGACTTCTGTCTGAAGCAAACTGGCCTAAAAAATGGACAGAGCTAACAGTAGAAGAACACTGGAGAGTGGTAAAGGAGATCATTCACCAGGCGGTCTCAGACACTGTTCCTTTAGTCTCACCAAAAGCTAGGAAGCAACGATCATGGCTGAAAAGAGGGACACAACGCCTTCTGCAGGCAAAGCGTAAAGCCTGGTTCGCGTGGCGACGATCGAAGAGTCAACCCGAATATGAAGTGTACCTTGAACTCAGGAATCGATGTAACATACGAGTCCGGAGCGATAGAAGGACATTTCAGGGAGACCTCGCCAATAAGCTTCTCGTGAACCCCAAAAGCCTATACAGGTTTATGGCCGAAAGAAAACCGACCAACCAGGGAGCATGCAATCTAGTGGGTTCTGATGGGAAATCTCTTACTAGTCTTGAAATGGCAGAGACATTCAGCCTAGCCTTTCACAGGCAACTAAATAGTAACGAGGATATTACCCCTACAGAACATCCAGATTACATCGCAGAACCAACACACGAAAACCTGCTGGGGACATTTCAAATTACCCCGGCTATGGTACTTGCAAAATTGGGAAGGTTGGCTTCGGGAAAGTCTCCAGGTTGTGATGGCATCAGACCATCTGTCCTGAAGCAGTGTTCAGAAAGTCTCTGTCAACCCCTAAGTGATCTGTTCCAACACTCCCTTGATGTAGGGAAACTTCCATGTGAATGGAAACGTGCAATCCTATCCCCTATCTTCAAGGGTGGTGACCGGCAGAATGTGACCAGTTACAGACCAGTTGCTCTACTTCCAGTGGTATCGAAGATATTGGAAAGTCTCATTGACGACCACATGAGAAAATACTTCGATGGGACTAACCTTCTTCACGAAGCACAGCACGGTTTCAGGAGGGGAAGATCCTGCGTGACGAATCTTCTACTAGCCTGGAACGATTGGACACTATCCTGGGACAAAAAGGTACCAGCCCACGTGATCTTTCTCGACTTTGCGAAAGCATTCGACACAGTTCACCATGGTCTGCTCCTTCACAAAATAGGCAAGGCGGGAGTTTCTGGAGCACTTCTCGCATGGCTGACAGATTACTTAGGCGAGAGAGAATTCTGCACCAAAGTCAACCGCATCCGATCATCTTGGCACACCTCGGCATCAGGGGTTCCTCAGGGTTCTATCCTAGGGCCGTTGATGTTTTTGATTTTTATCAATGACCTGCCCCCCCAACTAAACTGCTCTGCGCTTCTTTACGCTGACGACGTAAAGATTTGGAGAGCAATAAACTCATCGGAAGACTCAGATAGATTGCAGGCTGACCTGCAAACTCTGGGAAATTGGGCTTTGGCTAACGGAATGCCTTTCAATCTAAAGAAGTGCAAAGTAGTGCAGCTTCATTCCGGCAGGTCACAGAGTGTAAATTACACCCTTGGTGGCCAGAACTTGAGTTGTGTTCCATCAGAGCGTGATCTAGGTCTTATTCTAACAGAAAAGCTAGACACCAGTGGAAATTACTCGAGGGACGTCGCCAAAGCCTACGCAACATTACACTTTATGCACAGGCAGCTGGGAGCTCTCACTCCCGAACTGTTCTTAAGGCTATACAAGGCATATGTGAGGCCACACCTTGAGGTGCATAATATCATTGCACCTCCGCTACTCAAAAGGGATGCTAACATTCTAGAAAGTGTCCAGAGACGAGCGACAAAATGGGTGATCGGCCTCCGCAACAAATCATATGAGGAAAGACTAAAGAAATTAGGTCTTTTCACACTCAGTTACCGTAGGCACAGGGGAGACCTCATCACCGTCTACAAGATCCTAAATGACCAGGCCCACCCAAATAAAAGCATCCTGCCATTAAGCGATTATAGGCTTCCACGAGGTAACCCGCTAAGGATAGCACACCAGAGACCAAAGACTCGAGTGCGATCACATTTCTTTTCGCTTCGTGTTTGCCGTCTCTGGAACGCTTTACCGGCGGCCGTGACTACAGCGCCATCTCTGGAGATTTTTAAGCGGAAGCTAGACAATCATGCAGAAATGCAAGGTTTGTGTCTCAATGGCTTATCCTCATAAAATTTGAAACCAAACTGTCAATGAATAAGCGTACTAACTAAATCCCCACGACCTATTCTGCCTTCTCTCACTCTATCTTTTCCTTAGGTCACCTTTATTATTCCACTTATCTCAACCTATATTATCTACACTACAACCTATTATTATTATTATTACTATTCTGCTTTTATGACTACACCGAATGACCAAGGGGAGTTAGGTCAAACTCCATTCACGGCAGCAATACAGTCCTAACATACTGCATACTACAAACCACATCTCGACCAATCCCCGCACCACTCCTCCTGGAGTCTACCAGAGCTAAAGCAGTCGAGTGTCGGGACTTACTACGCAGAAGCTCACCGAAGATCTGGAACCTCTACCTCACAATCAAGAAGCGAGCTCAAAGAAATCACTGGTTTATACTAGCTCGTCATCAGGATATTGGATATATTATAGTGCATTCCTTTTCATTAAGTTCATTTTCATTAAGTGTAGTAATGAAGAATGGAATTTCTTCCACATCAGTGTTATTTAATTGAAGTTTTAATCTTTGTAGGCCCTTGAAGGAATAAATTCGGCACGGAGAACTCCTGTGGAAACCGAAAGCACTTTTAGTTTACAAAATCTTACTGACTTCCTGCATAAATTTGATCTGTCAAGTGTTTATGTAAAGTCTGCTGGTGTATTCAGTAAAGTAAAAGTTGTAGTGCTTAACTCCTAGACTTGTTGTAGTCATTGGTATTGCCAGAATAAAACGTAAGTAGTACTTACTCGTTTTATGCAGCCGAAGTATTCAATTCTCACTTTATTGAGGAAATAGTATATTGCCTGCAAAAGTAGTGCGTCAGTTTACGAGTTTCATCAAGCCTACAGAATGTTTTCTATTCACTGAATACTGTTTGCGAATTATCCGAGAAAACACATTTCCGAGTGGGATGTAATACAAGGCTGAATTCTTAAACTGTCATCCTTATAACAGTTCAATTCAATCACACATATAATAATATGATAGTCTGTAATTGACTTCAAAGACTTATCAGGGAATATTCTCATCACCTTACGGTTTGCTGATGATATTGTCCACCTAGACTATGAGAAGTAACCCCTGATGCTGTAAAATATGAAAATAATACCGGTGTTTGATTATAGGTGTCCGCGTTCTATCTCATGAGTAAAGCAGTATAATATGGCGAGTGCTGTTGAGGTTACGCATAAATGTTTAGGTGGGGAGGGTTAGTTAGCCTTCAAGGTAGGGAAGCTGAATAGGTTGAGATGGCTAGAACACGTGCTGGCATACTAAGCCATCGCCTTCCTCCAGGGACAATGCTGACCAGCACATGTTAAGGTTTAAAATGCGTTTGGGTCGGTCAAATGAAAAAGTGATATTGGTTCATAAAATTGTTGACAGTCAGCTGGAAGAAATACCGGAGATGTGACTGCAAATCTTTGGTACTGGTACTGGTGCATTCACTCTGTGTAATCTCACATATCTATTCAACTCATGTTTTTCCTTGTCATTATTTATTCTCCCTCACATTTTCTCTCGTTAAACTTCCATTTAGTTTTATGTCTCTACCTTCGTGTGCTACATGGAATGTGGTAAATTAAACAGGTGGACTTCTCTGCAAACTCATACTGAAAGCTACTCAGAATGACAGTCTGTGCATAACTAAATGCGAAACATTGATAAATGATCTCCAAAATTTCAACAAATGATAAGTGTAGTTCATAATCTTGCTCTTTGCCAAATGAAAAATTGATACCTTTCGGTAATCTCTTCTTCCACCCGGGACTCGTCTCCTACTTTGCAACTGGATTTGTGCTTTGTCACATTTGTACTTAGCTTTCGGTCATTCAGCATTCGCCGTTGTTGTTGACTCAGCGCCTAGATGACTTTAGTTGAATAAGGTTTCGATCGTGCAAACACGGGTCCTGGGTAGTTGATTGGTTGCATTATCATTTCCCAAATGGAATGCAGCATACTGTATATTAGGGTAAATCTTCCGCCTCGCTTGCTGAAGCTGGTGTTCCTCAGGGTATTGTTATCTCTCTTTTTCTTTTTTCTCTCTCGTCTTACATGACCTTTCTCTTTCTAATGAGAGCAACTTCGTCAAATATGCTGGTGATCTGACCGTCTCACTTCCTGTCATGTTACAATGTGACTGCAGCAAACTTAACTGCTTCCTGTCTGTAGTCTAAGGTACGTGGTCTTACGTTAAATCCCTCTAAATGTCAGGCAGCTAACTTTCCCCTCACTCATAAGCGTGAACTGCGAAAACTGTGTCGTTCACAAGATGCTTGTATCAAAGAGGACACTGAAACAGAAACTAAGTCTAACATAAAATACCTTGGAGTAAATCTATCCTCTGGTCTTTCTTGGTCATTCTATATCTTGTCGATTTCTAAGAAAACCTTCAGTCTAGCTTACCATGTTATGTAGTCAAGACAGTCAAGAATCATTCAACCTCTCTTTTTACAACTTGTTAACTCTTGCATTGGTCTTTACTGCTCCCCCTTATTCTTTCCTGAATTACTCAAAAACGACTATGTCGTATTGTGTAGGGTATTAAGGTTGTCATTAGGGCAAGTGGTGTACCATTTCGTCAACTCGTTAATGCATTAGTTAAAAGACATCTAAACTCATGCGAGAAATGGTCTAAATCTATACTGTCTAACCCTCAACACCCCTTCTATTCTCAGCTCTTCCCTTTAATTTCATCTGATGGAACCAGAAGTCGGAATAAAAGATTATGTGATCGTTTTTGGAATTAAGTAATACCAAAAATTGTTGTCGTTTTCATTGTCAGCAGTTCACAGCCTATTGAGTTTACGCAAGTGCAATGCTCATTTCCCACTTTCCTGAGGAGACATCAACTAGGATTCTAGGAAAGTAGTACGTCAGTATGCGAATTTCATGAATCTGTAGACTGCATTCCATTCACTTATTACTGAAACTAAACTATGAGGGAACTGATATTTCAAAGAAGGATGTAGTACAAGGCTCATTTCTACAACTGTCGTCCTTATTTTAGTTCACTTTCATCATAAATGTATTAACCGAATTGTCTGTCACTCACTTGTCACCAGGGAACAGTCTTGTCAACTTAGTGTTGTCCACTTAGGCTGCGAGAAGTGACCATTGAAACTGGAAGATATGAAAAGACTACTGGTTTTTGATCGCAGTGTCTGTACCCTTTCTTCTGTGTTAAGTAGTCTAATATGGTGAGTAATATTGGGGTTAAGCTTAGTGTTAAGTAGAAATGTGATTCCAAACGTTGTTAATGACACAGATGCATTCACTCTGTGTAATCTCACATATCTGAGCAACCCTTATATTTTTTCCATATGACTGTTCGTTTTTCATCACATGCTCATTAGAGTTCCATTTAATTTCTTTTTTTCCACCTTTGTGTGCTACATGGAATGTGCTAACTTAAGCGGGTGCACTTGTGTGCACGCTTCTATGTTGAAAGTCAGTCTGTCAGAATGATCTATAGTCCAGGTATAGTGAAATGTTAAAACGGGATAAAAATAGGCAAAATGTCAACAAATGGTAATCGTATTTTTCATTTAGTTCTTGTCTAACTGAAAAAGTGATCTTACAATAATTTCTCCTCTTACCCGAGATAACTCTCACACTCTGTCTCGTTATATCTCATTAGTTAGTTAATTTTATCGCGTAGCCCAACTGCGAAGTTGAAACACATCTGATGAAATATGTTATGCTTATTACCAACCAAATATAATATTTTTCAAGTGTGGAACGTCACAAATCGAACTGCTACACTTCTGTGCTGAGTTCCATGTTAAAACTCAGTCAGTCAGCTTTGTCACTGCAGATGCGTAGTGTCACAACTACCTAGTGTTAATTAGCCTAAACAATTATTCATGCCGTTTCCTAAGTACTCTATGCATTTCCCGATTCCTTAAACTGTCCAGATAAAGTGCACCGAAGAGGAAAACATAAACCAAAAGTCAGTAACACGGACGTAAGAAATAGTGTGAATAGAAGTGAATGAGATGAGTGACCTTCTATCCCTGTAGTACGCTTAACTAAAATACTCATGTATATGAATGAGGCAAAAAGTTGTGTGACTGACTTGATATGATCATGAGCAATAGTTTGTGCTCAAAACGCCACCAAGTAATATTGCTGTCCAACACTGTGTGATTTACCAAAATAAAATCGTATCCATAATGGAGTTATACTCTACCACAGTGCCCAAGTTTTATGCTTATATCAAAAATACTTATCTTATGTGTCTCCTAATTGTTTCATTTTTGTCTTCCTCATTGCAGGTTGTCAGTCTCCGTAGACATTCTACCAGATGTCGTCATGCATAGTGTCTGCAAGCAGTCTTTCAATACATCTACCTCCCGCAAAGTTATTGTTACGATGCCTTTAAATCATTTACATTTGGCCGTAATACAATTAGTGTGCTAATATTACTGATGCAATGACATGCAAGACTTGTACATGTTACTGTGAAGTTAGCTTGTAATAACATTCCCTCCATAGTAAATAGAATGCTTGTGATAACAATTCGTCATTATCTTTTCATTGTGTTGATAGTTGCGTATATATTAGAAAAAAGCTAACCTTGTCGTATCAGTTCTCTAAATTACAATCACTAAGTGCCCATACCTCTGCTGAATACCAAGTGCTACTCGTGGCCCATGAAATACTTATTACTGCATTCGTAAATAGCTATCAAACTGTTATTACATGGAGTATTGAGACAGAAGGCGTATGAAATTTAGATATTAGTGTGTATCTGAAGTTAACGACACAATATATATGTGCATGTTTCATTTCCAAACTAGAGAATTTTATAGGGTAATGTAGGAGTGAGCGCAATGAGTTAATAATGTATTCTTTACTGCATCCATCTTGTATGAGTGGAATGCTTCTATTCAATTTTCGGCGAAGCTTCAATATCACCCTACAGGGTTTCTTCAATGCACTCTCATAAGGAATAATACTTGGCACTGAGGAATCCAGCCAAAAGCATTTGTGACACAGTCGAATGACTTTTTCAACTAAAAGCGGTAATACTGATATTAAGTGTGATTTATCTGTAAACTGAGGGACTCTGGTGTAACACAGCACCATATCCCAGCAGGGTATTGTTTGTGTTTTACAGGTACAAGTAGAATTCATGGACTGAGCATTTGTTAAATATGGAGGCGACCCATTGAGTCACTTACACGAAAGGCTGATGAAATGCGATACCTTACACACGCACTTTCAGATGTAGGCATGTGTCACTCCACATGAACTCTGGGCCATATCGAGTAGGCATTCCTTTAAATCTACTCTACCCTGTGCGCTTAATTATTGTTCGTATATGTGATGACTTGGTGCGTTTCCTAGTTTGCCTATAATTACGGAATGTACATTATATTAACGAACACAAATAAATTTTGTGAAAACCAGTGGTGTTCCTTCTCTAGTCTTAATTAATGTCACATTGATTGACACGATTAAAGGAATAGATTGTAACGTGGTGTTTTCTGTAGCTGCGAAACGTAGATACCTAGTTTCGAATTGACATCATCCGTCTAATCCTATTAACCTATGGGTATGGTTCATCCTTCATGATAAAACTAGAAGTCAGAAGTAGACTGTCTTTGACAGATCTAGTTTTACTTTGTGACTAATTGGTGAGTCACCTGGTGTTGTGGTAGCAAAAAAATAACTCCAAACCTTAGTATTTTCTAGATATGAACAGATTTACTTACTTTGGCGACAATTTAATCTTAGGGATATTAACCTTTACTTAGTAATTTGGATCCGAAAGTAAACGCCATGTTACTAAGTTATTCAAAAGACAGAATGATGAGTGAAACAGTACTCGGATACTTATTCTAACGAAATCGAATAATGATAATCGTTTAGCCTACCAATATGCCGCTTACTTTCAGTCTTAATTCAAAGACAAATTTAATTGCCCAATAAATTAATAGTTTCAGAAGACTGCTCTACTCCTGTCTTTGAAATACTTTACCCGATCGTGTTTTACTTCAAAATAAGTGTATACTGGCCAGCTGATGTTGCTTATCCAGTTACACTGTTTTTCAGTTACAATGTCCCATCTATTTCCTATCAAACACAACATCCCTTAAACCATCAACGAGTAAACATCATTTCTAAAAAAATAACCTTAACTATTCGCATGTAAACGATGCTATAAACTTTATCACTTACGTGATGTTTCAAATTCCGATTAATCAGTTTTCCCTTACATGAGCACCTGTTTCAATTTTAACGGATAGTTCTAACCTTTGACTACTGAATTAGTACGTTTCATTATATACCATCCATACGAAATATAGGTACTGATAATAATTACTGCTAACAGATTTATCACGAGAATGTACTCCATATTGACGACAATATTCCTCAGGGGCGGACGTATTTTCTAAACGCGCTACTCAATACAACACATGACCCTAACCCCATAACTCTGTAGCTCACAACATTCTATGAAGTTAGTAGTGACTATTAACAAGTAGAATGTCTATTTGAGGTATAGAGAATACATTTATTAGTGATTCGACACAAAATACAAAATCAACGGTACTGGAAACCACTTTCTTCAGCAACGAATCCCACGAGGTCACTGGAACTACAGATTATCTAAAAAAGAAAACAAGGGTTCACAGGGTGCATACATGAATATAACTACCAATATAATATTAACGAGACAGCACAGTAAAAATTAATGAAAGTTTATATCAATGTGCGATTACATCAGTCACTATTTTTGACACAAGTGGATATTTAGACGAAGTAATGAGAAGACGTAATTTGTCCGAGTCGTGTAGTGTTGTTTTTGTGCAACACATTTTGGACAATCTGGTCACGCATGGACTTGTTATAGGAATACATATGAAATTAATACAGTTAAAAGTTTGGAAAATAAATTTAGGTGGAATTAAAATCACATATTGAAGGTCAAAATAACAATGAAGATTACTAAACCAAATATCTGAGGTACTAGTACATCTACCCTGACTAGTTTCAAAACGAAGTTTAACAAAGGTTTCGTGTGATGACGAATAGTCTTGGAATTCACAAAAGTGGTTTAAACTTCCTAATCACACTTCGGTTCCCACATACTTTTGGATGCAATCCAAACACGTTTTACAGATAGGTTTAAAGAATGTGCAAACGCCAGTTTTATGTCCTGTCCCTATAATATGTTTCGAAATAGAGGAGCTGGGACCCCATTAATAGCTTCTGAAGATTCTGTTGCTTCTGGAGGCATTTAGGAATATGATGCGTAGCCCTTACTTGCAGAAATCGATGAGCCTTCCCTAAATGGATATAGCAACCACTTCTAAACCTTACGTCCATAGCTTTAAGAGATGTCGGACACTACTACGTGGTTTTAAAATAATTTGGTGAATTAACTTCGAACAAGCGCGAATGTGGCGTCAGGACAATGACAAAAATCGGAAGTCTATGAAACCGAACTCACTAATAGGACAAAATGACGCACACGTCAGATGTCTTTACGTACCTGATCTCGAGGATGGTATTCAAATCCACCAAATTACTAAAATGTTGCAGTGTGCATTTAACTCACTTAAAAACTTCGGCAGAAAACAGTGAATGTTATAAGTGATCGTAAAACATATTGCAATTTCTGCCCATTTGTGAACACTAATTCTCGCTTGTATCTATGCATTCCATTGACTTTCATCTATCAAAACAACACACAGAAGTGCGGGAGGATGCAGGAATTCGATATCAACCATATTCTTTGGTTCCTGCAGCAGTAATAGGTACTGCACAATAGCTGATAGGGAAATTTGAGATCGAGTACAAGTTTCCGCCATTCTGCAAAGAAATTTATCGAATGACAGCCGTTGAAATGTACGCGAAGCTTACTCGGTATGCCAAAATTCACTGCATGACCCATGTATTTAAGCGTCCTGTCACACAAGCAATCAGTAAATGCTCAAGAACAATATCGAACAATAATTTTCATATAAATTCATCCAACAAGAGCAAAATAAGCAGCGAAATAGCGTCTACTGCGTTTGTTGGACGACTAGCCACAACTCGAATCAACGAAACCGCGCAAATGCCGTTAAGGTTAAGCCAAAGGCGCCACTTCAAACAGGGGATATGCTTTATCAAGGCAGCCTGTCGACGGACGTAATTTTGAGTGACCGCGAATGAGATAAACAAGCGATTCGCTCGCTTGTGATTGGCCAGTTTGTCATTCGAGTTGAGGTAATTTCAAACATCATTTTGCTGCTTGGTTAAGTCCTGAATTTCCGTGAGCGTTTTATCAAATTGAAGAGATAATTAACAACACAAATTATTACAGCTCAGGAAAGAAATGATATACCAGTGGATTTATTTGCTGAATTCAACGAATTCATGCCAAATTACGATCTAAGGACTTCTCAGGAGTGTCAAGAATGCAAACAATGTCTTGAAGAGGTAATAACTTCACGCAACTTCAATTATCGCTTGACCACTATCTTCAGAGATCCTTAAATAAGTATAATATACACAGTGGTCTGGCTAATCATGATAAAAACGGCATGGTTGATGCAGCATATACGTATACTTTTGTATATGTAGGTAAACCTAGATAATCTGTGTTCTTGTCAAGAAGATCGGAAAGCAGGTATCAGATGCCTCAGTAAGCAGTGTAATACATGTAAGGTACATGTTTTTATTTGACACAAACTGGATCTCCACTCACTTTCAGAATTAATCTTAAATTCAGTTGGAATAAGCTTGTTGAGCACATCAGTATTGATAGAATACAGTGAAAGTAAGTAAACACATGCTTCTTAAGATTAAGTGATACATTTATTTGATATGATTGTATTATTAGTAGTTGTCTATCTAAGTTAATGATGAATTCGTTGCGATAATAATATCTGTCATTGTTTTTATAGTCACTATGAACATGAATGTTATTATTATTGCTGTCAAGACCTATTATTTGCCATAAAGTTGTTGTCATTTTTGCTAAAATATTTGTACGAGCTTTGGAAACTACTGCATAACTTGTCGTTAAATAATTTTATCATTTCATGATGCTTCGATGGACCCACTAGATATCGACAAACGATAAGTTGCGAAGTCCCTTAAGTTTAGTGAACGCTATTGGGCTACTTATATATATATATATTGTTTGTAAAGTGATCACTTGTAAATGCTTATCAGGAAAAATTTTTTATTCAGATCATACATGTAATACCCAAGTTAATTATGCTTTTCTTAAACCTTTTCAGACTTATGGAAAAACATATATGTACCGTGTACGCAGATGGAAATTACTGACGGTAACAGAGGACTACTCATCTGAATTATCTGTACATTTGAAATCTGATTTTTGTTTAATAAACAATTTTTCAATGAATCTGTCTTCCTTCTGTTGTAATGCGATTGTGTTCCAGTAACATAAGTAGCACGTGCTAAGTTAGAAGTTGAGGGCAAACTGTTAGGAGTAAATGCGGCGTCTGGAAAACTTTTGTTTACGTGATTATATGAGCAGATAGCAACGCATCGTGTTCCGTGGGTGAGAGCCCTAGGCATTCTGTTTTTAATTATTACGATAACCGTAGTTGCACTGAGTCATACATCTAACAGCAAAGGTATAGTCTCTCCTTATGGTACATTGCAGCATGCAGAAATCACAAGCACACTATCTCAGGTACATTTATTCTCACTTTGTGACTATGAATCGCGAATCAGTATATGTATTCTGCTAAGACGATAGATAACTCGAAACGCTTTATAATCGCAATACCTCCTCTACACTTCAGACATATTTACTTTATTTGACTACAACATAATCTTTAACCAATAGGCTTCTCCGATTATCTGTTCCTACTTAGTATTTCAAAGATAGCCTCACATACTCTACACCTCACAGATTACGCAAGGGCTAATATTCGGTCTTATCAAGTAGAATAAACAAACGAATAACAAGGAATACATTTATTAATGAATTAACATGTAATACAAAATCGACAACAGTGCAGGTATCTTTTTCTTTATCACCCAAATCCATGAAATTCCCGAAAGTAGATATTATCTGAAAAACAACATAAGAATTATACAGATGTAGACATTGTTATCAGTGTAAACACAATAATTAACCATTAAATATGCTTAAAATGACAAAATAATGATTTGAACTGTATATAATTATATTAGTCAACATTTTTCAATAATGCAAAGTTGATATTCCATCTGCCTGCTAACATCAACTTTATGCCATCAAATAAGGAAATACTATGCATATATAATTTTTAAGTATTTCTGCAGATTTTTATTAAAGAAATACATGTGGAGGAGCCTTGTCAGCATTTAGGCAAAGTACACAACAAAGTAAGTGAAATAATTACCAGAACGAGCTATCCCACCTCATCATGTCCATGTGTAATCCATTAAACTGCAAAATAAATTCACAAAAAGTCTTCATAACATATTTCTTCAAGTAATTCGACATATTCTGAACGGAAAAGTACGTTATTTTCAACAAACTGTAAACTGCCTGTGACCTACGTCCGGATAAGGACACCACCATATGCTCTTTCTGCTAAATAGGCCGCATTTCACCAACTTTTAGCAGGAATATAGCTAAAAAAGTGTGAAAAACAACGAGAAATGACCTAACCTTGACGTTTATCCAATAAATAACGCCAATATCCATCAGCTGATCAAATGACCTACGTCCGTCTACAGGCTGCCCTTTATCAACGCCCAAGGCTGAAATTATCCGTCACTTATCAAGGTCATTGGTGGAGTGAGGCGCTCGAAGGTCAATTTTCGTCCATTTTAGTCGGCCATGTTGGATCGCAGTTCCGTAGCTGTTCGTTAACGCGTTTGTTGTTCCGTTTATCCTGCCGTTATACACGACTTATTTTGTTGCGTATCGTTCACAAATGTTGCGTTTCACCTCATTTTTTGTTTCCGTTGCTGTTAAAATGAATTATTTCTTTGGTTTCGAAAGTTTTCACTACCAGGCCAGTGCATTCATTTCGGTGTAATTGTTTTCATACCTTGCATTCATGCGGCTTTGAGTGTTTTAGTTGGTTTTCAGCTGTTAATGAATTAGTACTGTGTAGAGGGTTTTGAAATTGTGCACATGAAGATGTTTGGCTGTCAGAAGCAGTTGTTTCCAGTCCATTAGTTGGTTGCCGTTACAATTGTTGGCTCAGTTACTTGCATAACATGTAGAAATCTGGAAAAAGAGTGTCTTTTTCGTTCATGTTTGCAGCATACAACAATCTGCGAGTGAATCTGTTGAAGAGAGCACCATCAGAGTTGGTATTAGCAAGGTTTTCGAAGAACAAATTAAACCCAGAGAATTTAGAACCTGGGTTGAAGTTGAAAAAGCTTTGAAGATTTTTGAGAATGTGAATATACCATCCGTGTGTCTGCTATCATTTAAAAAAATATATTGTGAGAGGATCTAAGCCAAATAAGGTTGAGCCGCATGAAAAGTATGAATCTGTTGTGCTTGTGTATATTTTGGGGGAACTAAAAGAACCTGGAATCCTTAAGGGTAAGTGCTACTTATGCTTATTATTGCTTGATGTACTGGATCGCAATAAATGAACTAGGACTACCCGTAATAGAGCCAGTGTTAACATCCATTCGATGGGTTGCAAAACGGTTTTCAAAGCGGATAAAATACGGTGATCTGGTGAGTGTTCAAACAATCCCAGTTAAAGGTAAGACATTAATTAGGAAGAATAACGTTTCGGGTTGTAGTCTACGATTGATGGTTTCCTCGAAGTTGTGATTCTTCCGTGACTATAGACACAGATGTTCACGATCTTAAGAAAAGCTGAACATGCCTCAACTCTAGACAGCTATTCACAGTGCTAACAACATAGTGAAACACTTCAACTATTGTAAAGTACACAGACCTGTTGTGTTGATGAGGATAATAATGTTATATAATGCAAACTAGAAAATTCAATCGTCATAGAGCATCTGTACTGCTTTGTCTAAATGGAAATCTCAGGAGAAATTCATCTCCACTATTGGTGATCAAAAATATTGTAGCATTAAGCATACAGTCAGTGGAAATTGTAAAAGAGAATAAATTCATATTAATGATAATAAAGCTGAATAGATTCAGTTCTAGTAACCACCTTCGTTTGTTATCCTATCAGTCAGCTTAGTACACAATTGTGTACTATAATAATATTGTGCCATTAATGGCACAATATTATTATAGTTGAGATATTTTTGTACATTTAATTAACATAACCCATAGCACACTGCACCAACCAGTGCCAATATATATGAAATCCATTTAGAGATAACCTTTCAACTTACCATAATTCCTGTCCAACCACAGATAGAGTGAAAAGCACATCTAAATGACAACTTAGGTTCCCACCAACGATTCTGATAACATTTGCAGGTGATTTCCAAGTATTGAGAGAATTATTTTGTCAAAAAAGACTGTTCTTCACACGAAAATAGGCTGTACTGATATCCTGAGACATGAAGTCTTCATTGAATGATACTATGCCGAAAGATGCAGCTTCTACATGGAGTAAATGAGTGGTGTAAATGGCATTACCCTCTAACTATCCTATCTCCCTCATTACACCGACATTTTGATACATTCCATCTGAAACACTAATCATTGCAACCAATATGCTAAAAGTGTGTCGCAGTCAGATCACATGAGGCGGACACCAACATAACCAGCCAAAAAGTGGGAATTTCCCTCAATCTAGATAACATATAATACAATTTTATTAAAAATTATTGGCAAAAAAAATTCCAAACGTAACTTCTAGAGTACGTGACGAATAAGTCCAGCCAACGCCCAAATTCCATACCTTCACTCCTTACTTTCACTTTGTAAGCCCTCAGTACTGTTAGTTACCGAGACATGGTTACCATCTGACTTCAATGACAGACTACTAGAATCACCAGGATACACACACTTTAGACATGGCAGAGAAGAAGGACGTGGTGGTGGTTGTCTTATCTTTGTTAGCAATAAATTCCACGCTGTGGAAGTTGATGATTTGGGTTGCTCACTGACAGACGCAGTATGGGTTACACTCAACACCAACTTAAATACAAGACTCTTATTGGGATGTATATATCGCCCGCCCAATTCTAATTCTAACACAACGAACCGTCTATGTGAAATTTTCGAACACGTCTCCTCTCTAAATTTTGACTATAAAATTATAGCTGGCGACTTTAACATGCCTGGTATCCAGTGGAATAGCCTTAAGGTTCCTAAATACACTGATCGTTTTATAAATTCGGTTGAACTCTATGGATGGACACAAAATGTTATTCACCCCACACGTAAATCCAACATCTTAGATCTAATCTTCACACATAACATTCTCCCCGTCAGCACTCGAGTTGGGCTTTTATTCCCTGGCAGCGACCACAACACGGTCACTTCCACCTTTAACCTAACAGCAGGTAGGTCAGGCAAAGGGCGTCGTCGGACAGTAAAAGTCAGAAACTTTTCAAAGGCTAATTGGGAAACAACGCAGTCATTTATTCGTTGCCAAGACTGGGATACCTTTTTCTCCTCGGCAGATATTGATACTGCCCTTGACAGATTCTACTCCAACATATCTGTTTGCTTCAACGAATCTATCCCTTGGTATACATCCAAACGCAACTGTGTAAATCAACTACATATACCGAATGCTACCAGGAATAAGCTGAGAAGACTCCGTAGAACCTATAATAAATCTATGGACTTCTCCTCGCTCATTAGCATCCTTAAGGTATATGATAAAATTAGATCAGATAATGCCGTTAAAATTTACAAAGAAGAACTTATCGCCCTTAAAAGTAACTCCAAAATTAGCTCCCTTTGGAAACTCTTCCAAAAAAGACTGAAACATAAACAAGGCAACATTCCTTACATTCTTCATAATAATGTCGTTGTTAAGGATGATGCAGGCATAGCCGAACTCTTTAACAAGCACTTTTCTGACTCATACACGCATGATATTTCTGGATGCATAGAATTTGACTCGTCAACAGGCAAAACACTGTCAAATATATGCTTGACCGTTGATGTTATAGAAAGTGCAGTGCGTCCATTGAAATTTTCCAATACTCCTGTTCCTGACTCAATTCCGTCTTCCTTCCTAAAACATGGTGGCTCCGATCTACCTCTCCTTTTGCTTAAAATATTCTCAACGTCCCTTATGAACGGAGTTTATCCTTCTAAATGGAAGCAGACATATATTGTCCCTAGATTTAAATCCGGCTCAAAATGTGATGTAAAAAATTACAGGCCAATCAATATAACGTCTGTCTTGTCTAGGATACTTGAGAAGATAATCAGTACCAAAATCACTGACTTCTTATTGACTGAAAACCTCATAACACCTTCTCAACATGGTTTTATAAAGTCCAGATCATGTATGACTTGCCACCTGGAACTATTCGATTTTATAACTGGACTTATTGATCAAAAATTCCTTGTGCTCATTGTGTATATCGATCTTAAGAAGGCATTCGACAAAGTATGTCATGATTTACTCCTGAAAAAACTTAAGGCTTATGGTATATCTGGCAATCTCTTAGACTGGTGTAATTCGTTTATGCGTGGTCGGTCCCAGTCTGTTAAGATTAATGACACTTTTTCCAGTACCACTCCTATATCAAGTGGCGTAATTCAAGGTAGTGTACTAGGACCTCTCTTCTTTCTTATATACCTAAATGACGTCTGTAATGTTATAAAGCATGGCAGACCCTTCTTATATGCCGATGACTTGAAAGTAGTCTACTACAGTACCACCCAAGAACTGACAAACCTACCTTATAAAATCCAATCGGATATTGATAATATTGAAACTTGGTGTAAGTCGTGGATGATGCAGATCAACGTGCAGAAGTGTGGTCTGTTATGCTCAACTCGATTACGTATCGCACCACGCATAACTATATACGACAAGCCTATCACTATCTTTCCTTCTGTACTTGACCTCGGGCTCTGTTACTCTGCCGATTTTAAATTCTCTCTCTATGTCACCAACCAAGTCTCTAAAGCCAGGAGATTACTTGGATTTATATTTCACAACTTTCAGACCAAAGAATCTAAAATGTTACTTTATAGAACACACATACGGCCCCTCCCTGAGTACTGTCCATTTATCCTAGACAGCACCTCTGTTAAGGACAAACTAAGGATTGAAAGTGTTCAAAGGAGATTTACAAGTAGAATCTTAGGAACAAATCTGAAAGTCCCCTACAACAGTCGTTGCGCAACTCTTAAGATCGAACCCCTTTGGTTTAGGCGTCACCGACTTGACCTCATTCTCCTATTTAAAATTCTCAAAGGAATAGTATACTTCCCCAATAATAACCTTAACTTCTCTTCTTCGACATATGAACTACGCAGCAACGGGTCTTCTCTAAGTCATATTCTTTGTCGAACGAATTCTCGTTCCAACTTCTTTACAGTCAAATATAGGCAAATATGGAACTTCTTACCAAATGAAATCAAAAACAGCACCACATTACAACGATTCACCCATCTACTACATAAATATTTCTCCGAAAATAGTCTTGACACGGTTTGCCACATGCTGAAAATTCGTGATATTGTTTCTTCCCACTCCGACTTATGTACCTAGACAGCTTTGTTCACTCCAAGCATTAACAGAAACGGTCAGTATTATCAGACATATTTAAAATATTCTACGTTGAGCTAATTTCTGTTCTCAGTTCCTTTTTTTAGTTGATCAAATTATTTTTTAAGCAGACATCAGGAAATATACGCAATCCTTTCAAGCAAACCTGGAGTGGAATACATAGCCTGTCATACTTGCCACGAAAGTTGCACTGAACCTAAATGAACTACCCTGACACATATTCAGTCATTCAAATGCATTTAATCCCAGCTGCTGCCAGCCATATTATTCAAAAATTATATTATATAAAATAACATTACGATATGCGTTTACAAAAATCGAAGCTCTCCACAGGATCGTCTAAAAAATCAGCATAACTACATTGTGAGTCTCAAGTATTAACGGATATTATGTTAATGTTATGCTATCGTAACACTCTGTAGTCGTATTCTTCTAAACTATCAATTATAACTAAATACTGTTGTCAGTCACGTCTCATAAACCGTTAATGCCCAGCTCTCGCTACGCTCGGGCCCACGCTGTTCCTTGAAGATTTCAGAAACGCTTAGTTATAACGGACGAAAAATCCAAAACACCGATCTGCCGCTTGAGATTTCTTTATTGTTACACCAACATATAAAAAGAATAAGTGAACTAAGGTCTGTGAACAAATATTACAATAATAAATCATTGTATTACTTCTGACGATGTTTCACTCTTCTTTCTGAACAGCGACCGATGAGACGATGACTGTCGTATTGATGCCTCCGCGAAAATTGGGGAAGTTGATTTTGAGCAAACAACCGTGAATTGATCGTTCAATCTTCAACTGCATTGACACTTCCCGGCAAAAAGGGATCCAACCCTTTTTTCCTTCACGAACAATACACGTTGACTTGGATGCCATTGCGAGAACCTGGGTCACACGGACAGAGCTGAAATGGAAAACAAACAGGAAAGCCAACACACCACAAGCATACTCACAGCACAATCTCACACATCAATGACGACCTGCGCCTCCAGACAGAGACCTCCTCTTGACATCTTGCAACACAATCGCCACTTACTAGAATGACTCTTGCAGAATTCAACGTGACCATGGCAGCACCTCACGATTCTCCACGCACATCCTCTTATCTACTCACTACCAATTACCACTGAAATCGCTTGTCACTCATTCTGCCTCAGTTCTAGTAACGGTGACGCATGCGAGCTTCAGTCGTTTACACTCTTTCTCCCCGGCGTGTCGGACCGCAGCTAACAATTATCTCCGTGTGCATTTCATTCTCAGCAATAGCCTAGCCTCCCCGGCGTATACGACCCATCTGCTGTCCTTAACATCAACCAATACATTCATGGATGTAGAAGACTCGAAACAACTTCAGAAGTAATCACGACGAAAATTTTAACAAAATTACGCAATAACAACAAGATACGAAAACAACAAGTAAACACAATAAATCCAAAATACACCAATTGATATGACACACCACACGTATATACAAATAGTACAAACAACCTCGCCGATCATGTCTTGGTGGTATTCCTTTGAAGAATTGCAGGACTTACACCAGTACGCCTACAACCCTTCTCACGTTGACGACTGTAATTTGTGGAATGTCCGTACACAAACAAGATTAACCAACAATTGCGATAATTGGAACTCACACAACTATTTAACACAAACATATGTACAATCAACACATCAAATGTTGTGGAATCTGACACGACAAACCACCCTTGAAGAACTGTAGGACTTACAGCAGTACGCCTACATCCCTTCTCAGGTTGATGATCCAAGTGGAAGTCGTCCGGACACAAACAGAATTACCAACAGCTAGATGACAGATGATATCAATTCAGTATATACAACATGAACATATGTACGGCTGGACTTATTCGTCACGTACTCTAGAAGTTACGTTTGGAATTTTTTTTGCCAATAATTTTTAATAAAATTGTATTATATGTTATCTAGATTGAGGGAAATTCCCACTTTTTGGCTGGTTATGTTGGTGTCCGCCTCATGTGATCTGACTGCGACACACTTTTAGCATATTGGTTGCAATGATTAGTGTTTCAGATGGAATGTATCAAAATGTCGGTGTAATGAGGGAGATAGGATAGTTAGAGGGTAATGCCATTTACACCACTCATTTACTCCATGTAGAAGCTGCATCTTTCGGCATAGTATCATTCAATGAAGACTTCATGTCTCAGGATATCAGTACAGCCTATTTTCGTGTGAAGAACAGTCTTTTTTGACAAAATAATTCTCTCAATACTTGTAAATCACCTGCAAATGTTATCAGAATCGTTGGTGGGAACCTAAGTTGTCATTTAGATGTGCTTTTCACTTTATCTGTGGTTGGACAGGAATTATGGTAAGTTGAAAGGTTATCTCTAAATGGATTTCATATATATTGGCACTGGTTGGTGCAGTGTGCTATGGGTTATGTTAATTAAATGTACAAAAATATCTCAACTATAATAATAGTGTGCCATTGTGTACTAAGCTGACTGATAGGATAACAAACGAAGGTGGTTACTAGAACTGAATCTATTCAGCTTTATTATCATTAATATGAATTTATTCTCTTTTACAATTTCCACTGACTGTATACCTAATGCTACAATATTTTTGATCACCAATAGTGGAGATGAATTTCTCCTGAGATTTCCATTTAGACAAAGCAGTACAGATGCTCTATGACGATTGAATTTTCTAGTTTGCATTATATGACATTATTATCCTCATCAACACAACAGGTCTGTGTACTTTACAATAGTTGAAGTGTTTCACTATGTTGTTAGCACTGTGCATAGCTGTCTAGAGTTGAGGCATGTTCAGCTTATATTTGATGCCTATAGTCTCCTAAATGTGAAAATGTGATTTCTGTAGGATTCACAAAACCTTGTGGACTAGACATTACTGAGATTGTGGATTAACTTCTAAGTTATACACTTGCAATACTTCATTTCATGTAAAAGTGTTTAGTGTGAAGTTGATCTGCAAGTAAGCTTGATGAGAGAATGACGCCTCAATAGTATGAATGTTTCGGAGATTGCCTTGAAATTTGCATATAGTCCTCAAATGCAGGAAAACATATGATGTATATTTATGTATACGGCGTCAACATAAATATCAGCTGTAGACTACAAATACATTTATCTCCCTGAGATAATACTTAGTTTTAACAGAATGATTGTATTCATATTGTATGCTAATATGTAGAATTATCTCTTGTTAACTTCATGTTATGCTAGTTCTAACATGTACTTTATTTTTTCCAGGTATACGGAGGTTGTCGAATATGAAATCAGCGGAAACATCATTCGGTCAAACTAACTTTATTACCCTTCATCAGAATTTTCTTTTGTAAATTAATCAAATGTTTAATATACTCTTGATTACTTCTTCCTGTAGACTTCTTCAATTCCTCGCTATACAATGTGCTTTTGTAATAAGTGAATTAGGAATAATAAACGCTAAGCTTAGTTAGTGGGGTGGAGATTTGCTGTAGTATTATGAGAATGTTACTTTAGTCATTAATAGGATTTCGTGTCTGTTTCTACACAATAGCACATTGTAAAAGCTAAGTGGGATTTAGCAAGTTGAATAATAATTCTGTACTGTTTGATACTCTACAGTCGCCTTACTTAGCCAGTCGAAAGTCTGTATACTGTTAAACGCCAAGTATGCAGTACAAGTAAATGTAGTAACTTAGGCTTGATAGCTACTTCACTAATCTGTTAATATGTAGTGACATCATCAAATAGACCGTTCACTTGACAATGAGCTAAGAAACAATTTTTATTTATTTTAATATACCGTTGAATCATGCGATGTTATCTAATATCCATCATTTCTATGATCAACAACTGCGGTATTTGCATATCTACTTTATGGATATTTAATGACTTATGCCTTCATGCATGTAATTACCTCCAGTATTCCCTATTCATTTGATGTGTGTACACCAAACAAGTCTTCCATAAATTCTCCCACAAATACTAAGGTTTCTGGTGTCACAAGTGTTAATAATAGTTGCTTCCTTGGTTTCAATGCAAATGACATATACGAACTAAGGAAAATTTACTCTTACTTAATCTTCGACCTTCACTTAAAGCCTTTAACGATCCCAAACAATTCTCCTATAAACACAATAGAAGTACTTTAGATGCAGCTGCAGTCTTGTATCACAATATTTTCCGCAGTGTAGACAATGGGGCTAAATTCGCTGTACCTTCCTAGACCACACATTTGCTTTCCACTCATTAAGCAGAGATATTCTGTCAGATAAGCTTGCTGAAACTCAAACTGAGTATTGGATTGTTAGATGGCTTCATTCTTATTTATCAGGGAGAAAGCAGTACACTGTAGGTCAGGGGGAAGTCGTCCATTACCAATTGTATTTTTGTTTGATGAACTTATTGTACGAATGCATACGAAAAGAACTTTTTCAAACACGCGGACGATCTAACTATTTCAATGTCTGTTAACTGCCAGCTACACTGTACTAAGATGAACAGCTCTCTATTAGGAGTGAGAAAATGCTCTTAAACTAAATCCTTCGAAATGTCAGACTGTTATTTTCAGTTTCCGATGTAAACGAAAGTTAGTTGAAGGTGTTAATTCCTATGACCGTTGCAAAATTGATAATAGTGATATGGAAATGAAGTCTGACTTGAAGTATCTCGGACTGATTCATCACAGCGTGTTGGCCCTAAATGTATGCCACATGCAGGCATAATGTTTATGAGCTAGGTATGCAAATCAAGGTAGACGCTTGTACGGTACATTCATTATTTATAAAACTAACTCGCACGTAAGAACTATGGTTTGATCAGTTATACAACGTTTAATACATTTAGACACAATTAACCTACGATGCTTACTTCTATGACGCATTACCTAAAACTACATTAATATAGTTTCCGCTGAAGGTTATCTCCTATAGTTACCACCTTAGTGGGCAACTTAGCGTTATCTTTGAATAACGAAAATTCCGAGAACTTTCTTGGTAAAAAGATCGTCCCTTACTCGAAAAAATTAAATATACCCTAGTCTCCACAAAAACGTTCAGAGGTATTCATCCTATCACCGCAAACGACTCACTATTTGCAGCCATTTAAAAAGTAAAAATAAATTTACCGATGGCAGCGTGCTTATGATTTCTAGATATCATAATGTACCATGAGGAAAACGCTATCTCCATGCGGTTATAAGTCAGATGTGCGAAATTAGTCAGAAACACAACAACCACGATTCTCAGTCACATAACATCTTACTTCGCTACCTAATCGTATAGTCGTATTAACGGATGTTTCGCCGAAGAAAAGAAGACTACTGGTTCAAGGATAATTTATTTAGTTTTTTTTAAGATCGTGAACATCTGTGTCTATAGTCACGGAAGAATCACAACTTCGAGGAAACCATCAATCGTAGACTACAACCCGAAACGTTATTCTTCCTAATTAATGTCTTACCTTTAACTGGGATTGTTTGAACACTCACCAGATCACCGTATTTTATCCGCTTTGAAAACCGTTTTGCAACCCATCGAATGGATGTTAACACTGGCTCTATTACGGGTAGTCCTAGTTCATTTATTGCGATCTAGTACATCAAGCAATAATAAGCATAAGTAACACTTACCCTTAAGGATTCCAGGTTCTTTTAGTTCCCCCAAAATATACACAAGCACAACAGATTCATACTTTTCATGCGGCTCAACCTTATTTGGCTTAGATTCTCTCACAATATATTTTTTTAAATGATAGCAGACACACGGATGGTATATTCACATTCTCAAAAATCTTCAAAGCTTTTTCAACTTCAACCCAGGTTCTAAATTCTCTGGGTTTAATTTGTTCTTCGAAAACCTTGCTAATACCAACTCTGATGGTGCTCTCTTCAACAGATTCACTCGCAGATTGTTGTATGCTGCAAACATGAACGAAAAAGACACTCTTTTTCCAGATTTCTACATGTTATGCAAGTAACTGAGCCAACAATTGTAACGGCAACCAACTAATGGACTGGAAACAACTGCTTCTGACAGCCAAACATCTTCATGTGCACAATTTCAAAACCCTCTACACAGTACTAATTCATTAACAGCTGAAAACCAACTAAAACACTCAAAGCCGCATGAATGCAAGGTATGAAAACAATTACACCGAAATGAATGCACTGGCCTGGTAGTGAAAACTTTCGAAACCAAAGAAATAATTCATTTTAACAGCAACGGAAACAAAAAATGAGGTGAAACGCAACATTTGTGAACGATACGCAACAAGATAAGTCGTGTATAACGGCAGGATAAACGGAACAACAAACGCGTTAACGAACAGCTACGGAACTGCGATCCAACATGGCCGACTAAAATGGACGAAAATGACCTTCGAGCGCCTCACTCCACCAATGACCTTGATAAGTGACGGATAATTTCAGCCAGCCGGCTGGACTTATTCGTCACGTACTCTAGAAGTTACGTTTGGAATTTTTTTTGCCAATAATTTTTAATAAAATTGTATTATATGTTATCTAGATTGAGGGAAATTCCCACTTTTTGGCTGGTTATGTTGGTGTCCGCCTCATGTGATCTGACTGCGACACACTTTTAGCATATTGGTTGCAATGATTAGTGTTTCAGATGGAATGTATCAAAATGTCGGTGTAATGAGGGAGATAGGATAGTTAGAGGGTAATGCCATTTACACCACTCATTTACTCCATGTAGAAGCTGCATCTTTCGGCATAGTATCATTCAATGAAGACTTCATGTCTCAGGATATCAGTACAGCCTATTTTCGTGTGAAGAACAGTCTTTTTTGACAAAATAATTCTCTCAATACTTGGAAATCACCTGCAAATGTTATCAGAATCGTTGGTGGGAACCTAAGTTGTCATTTAGATGTGCTTTTCACTTTATCTGTGGTTGGACAGGAATTATGGTAAGTTGAAAGGTTATCTCTAAATGGATTTCATATATATTGGCACTGGTTGGTGCAGTGTGCTATGGGTTATGTTAATTAAATGTACAAAAATATCTCAACTATAATAATAGTGTGCCATTGTGTACTAAGCTGACTGATAGGATAACAAACGAAGGTGGTTACTAGAACTGAATCTATTCAGCTTTATTATCATTAATATGAATTTATTCTCTTTTACAATTTCCACTGACTGTATACTTAATGCTACAATATTTTTGATCACCAATAGTGGAGATGAATTTCTCCTGAGATTTCCATTTAGACAAAGCAGTACAGATGCTCTATGACGATTGAATTTTCTAGTTTGCATTATATGACATTATTATCCTCATCAACACAACAGGTCTGTGTACTTTACAATAGTTGAAGTGTTTCACTATGTTGTTAGCACTGTGCATAGCTGTCTAGAGTTGAGGCATGTTCAGCTTATATTTGATGCCTATAGTCTCCTAAATGTGAAAATGTGATTTCTGTAGGATTCACAAAACCTTGTGGACTAGACATTACTGAGATTGTGGATTAACTTCTAAGTTATACACTTGCAATACTTCATTTCATGTAAAAGTGTTTAGTGTGAAGTTGATCTGCAAGTAAGCTTGATGAGAGAATGACGCCTCAATAGTATGAATGTTTCGGAGATTGCCTTGAAATTTGCATATAGTCCTCAAATGCAGGAAAACATATGATGTATATTTATGTATACGGCGTCAACATAAATATCAGCTGTAGACTACAAATACATTTATCTCCCTGAGATAATACTTAGTTTTAACAGAATGATTGTATTCATATTGTATGCTAATATGTAGAATTATCTCTTGTTAACTTCATGTTATGCTAGTTCTAACATGTACTTTATTTTTTCCAGGTATACGGAGGTTGTCGAATATGAAATCAGCGGAAACATCATTCGGTCAAACTAACTTTATTACCCTTCATCAGAATTTTCTTTTGTAAATTAATCAAATGTTTAATATACTCTTGATTACTTCTTCCTGTAGACTTCTTCAATTCCTCGCTATACAATGTGCTTTTGTAATAAGTGAATTAGGAATAATAAACGCTAAGCTTAGTTAGTGGGATGGAGATTTACTGTAGTATTATGAGAATGTTACTTTAGTCATTAATAGGATTTCGTGTCTGTTTCTACACAATAGCACATTGTAAAAGCTAAGTGGGATTTAGCAAGTTGAATAATAATTCTGTACTGTTTGATACTCTAAAGTCGCCTTATCTAGCCAGTTGAAAGTCTGTATACTGTTAAACGCCAAGTATGTAGTACAAGTAAATGTAGTAACTTAGGCTTGATAGCTACTTCACTAATCTGTTAATATGCAGTGACATCATCAAATAGACTGTTCACTTGACAATGAGCTAAGAAACAATTTTTATTTATTTTAATATGCCGTTGAATCATGCGATGTTATCTAATATCCATCATTTCTATGATCAACAACTGCGGTATTTGCATATCTACTTTATGGATATTTAATGACTTATGCCTTCATGCATGTAATTACCTCCAGTATTCCCTATTCATTTGATGTGTGTACACCAAACAAGTCTTCCATAAATTCTCCCACAAATACTAAGGTTTCTGGTGTCACAAGTGTTAATAATAGTTGCTTCCTTGGTTTCAATGCAAATGAGGCATATACGAACTAAGGAAAATTTACTCTTACTTAATCTTCGACCTTCACTTAAAGCCTTTAACGATCCCAAACAATTCTCCTATAAACACAGTAGAAGTACTTTAGATGCAGCTGCAGTCTTGTATCACAATATTTTCCGCAGTGTAGACAATGGGGCTAAATTCGCTGTACCTTCCTAGACCACACATTTGCTTTCCACTCATTAAGCAGAGATATTCTGTCAGATAAGCTTGCTGAAACTCAAACTGAGTATTGGATTGTTAGATGGCTTCATTCTTATTTATCAGGGAGAAAGCAGTACACTGTAGGTCAGGGGGAAGTCATCCATAACCAATTGTATTTTTGTTTGATGAACTTATTGTACGAATGCATACGAAAAGAACTTTTTCAAGCACGCGGACGATCTAACTATTTCAATGTCTGTTAACTGCCAGCTACACTGTACTAAGATGAACAGCTCTCTATTAGGAGTGAGAACATGCTCTTAAACTAAGTCCTTCGAAATGTCAGACTGTTATTTTCAGTTTCCGATGTAAACGAAAGTTAGTTGAAGGTGTTAATTCCTATGACCGTTGCAAAATTGATAATAGTGATATGGAAATGAAGTCTGACTTGAAGCATCTCGGACTAATTCATCACAGCGTATTGGCCCTAAATGTATGCCACATGCAGGCATAATGTTTATGAGCTAGGTTTGCAAATCAAGGTACACGCTTGTACGGTACATTCATTATTTATAAAACTAACTCGTACGTAAGAACTATGGTTTGATCAGTTATACAACGTTTAATACATTTAGACACAGTTAACCTACGATGCTTACTTCTATGATGCGTTACCTAAAACTACATTAATATAGTTTCCGCTGAAGGTAATCTCCTATAGCTACCACCTTAGTGGGCAACTTAGCGTTATCTTTGAATAACGAAAATTCCGAGAACTTTCTTGGTAAAAAGATCGTCCCTTACTCGAAAAAATTAAATATACCCTAGTCTCCACAAAAACGTTCAGAGGTATTCATCCTATCACCGCAAACGACTCACTATTTGCAGCCATTTAAAAAGTAAAAATAAATTTACCGATGGCAGCGTGCTTATGATTTCTAGATATCATAATGTACCATGAGGAAAACGCTATCTCCATGCGGTTATAAGTCAGATGTGCGAAATTAGTCAGAAACACAACAACCACGATTCTCAGTCACATAACATCTTACTTCGCTACCTAATCGTATAGTCGTATTAACGGATGTTTCGCCGAAGAAAAGAAGACTACTGGTTCAAGGATAATTTATTTAGTTTTTTTTAAGATCGTGAACATCTGTGTCTATAGTCACGGAAGAATCACAACTTCGAGGAAACCATCAATCGTAGACTACAACCCGAAACGTTATTCTTCCTAATTAATGTCTTACCTTTAACTGGGATTGTTTGAACACTCACCAGATCACCGTATTTTATCCGCTTTGAAAACCGTTTTGCAACCCATCGAATGGATGTTAACACTGGCTCTATTACGGGTAGTCCTAGTTCATTTATTGCGATCTAGTACATCAAGCAATAATAAGCATAAGTAACACTTACCCTTAAGGATTCCAGGTTCTTTTAGTTCCCCCAAAATATACACAAGCACAACAGATTCATACTTTTCATGCGGCTCAACCTTATTTGGCTTAGATCCTCTCACAATATATTTTTTTAAATGATAGCAGACACACGGATGGTATATTCACATTCTCAAAAATCTTCAAAGCTTTTTCAACTTCAACCCAGGTTCTAAATTCTCTGGGTTTAATTTGTTCTTCGAAAACCTTGCTAATACCAACTCTGATGGTGCTCTCTTCAACAGATTCACTCGCAGATTGTTGTATGCTGCAAAAATGAACGAAAAAGACACTCTTTTTCCAGATTTCTACATGTTATGCAAGTAACTGAGCCAACAATTGTAACGGCAACCAACTAATGGACTGGAAACAACTGCTTCTGACAGCCAAACATCTTCATGTGCACAATTTCAAAACCCTCTACACAGTACTAATTCATTAACAGCTGAAAACCAACTAAAACACTCAAAGCCGCATGAATGCAAGGTATGAAAACAATTACACCGAAATGAATGCACTGGCCTGGTAGTGAAAACTTTCGAAACCAAAGAAATAATTCATTTTAACAGCAACGGAAACAAAAAATGAGGTGAAACGCAACATTTGTGAACGATACGCAACAAGATAAGTCGTGTATAACGGCAGGATAAACGGAACAACAAACGCGTTAACGAACAGCTACGGAACTGCGATCCAACATGGCCGACTAAAATGGACGAAAATGACCTTCGAGCGCCTCACTCCAACAATGACCTTGATAAGTGACGGATAATTTCAGCCAGCCGGCTGGACTTATTCGTCACGTACTCTAGAAGTTACGTTTGGAATTTTTTTTGCCAATAATTTTTAATAAAATTGTATTATATGTTATCTAGATTGAGGGAAATTCCCACTTTTTGGCTGGTTATGTTGGTGTCCGCCTCATGTGATCTGACTGCGACACACTTTTAGCATATTGGTTGCAATGATTAGTGTTTCAGATGGAATGTATCAAAATGTCGGTGTAATGAGGGAGATAGGATAGTTAGAGGGTAATGCCATTTACACCACTCATTTACTCCATGTAGAAGCTGCATCTTTCGGCATAGTATCATTCAATGAAGACTTCATGTCTCAGGATATCAGTACAGCCTATTTTCGTGTGAAGAACAGTCTTTTTTGACAAAATAATTCTCTCAATACTTGTAAATCACCTGCAAATGTTATCAGAATCGTTGGTGGGAACCTAAGTTGTCATTTAGATGTGCTTTTCACTTTATCTGTGGTTGGACAGGAATTATGGTAAGTTGAAAGGTTATCTCTAAATGGATTTCATATATATTGGCACTGGTTGGTGCAGTGTGCTATGGGTTATGTTAATTAAATGTACAAAAATATCTCAACTATAATAATAGTGTGCCATTGTGTACTAAGCTGACTGATAGGATAACAAACGAAGGTGGTTACTAGAACTGAATCTATTCAGCTTTATTATCATTAATATGAATTTATTCTCTTTTACAATTTCCACTGACTGTATACCTAATGCTACAATATTTTTGATCACCAATAGTGGAGATGAATTTCTCCTGAGATTTCCATTTAGACAAAGCAGTACAGATGCTCTATGACGATTGAATTTTCTAGTTTGCATTATATAACATTATTATCCTCATCAACACAACAGGTCTGTGTACTTTACAATAGTTGAAGTGTTTCACTATGTTGTTAGCACTGTGCATAGCTGTCTAGAGTTGAGGCATGTTCAGCTTATATTTGATGCCTATAGTCTCCTAAATGTGAAAATGTGATTTCTGTAGGATTCACAAAACCTTGTGGACTAGACATTACTGAGATTGTGGATTAACTTCTAAGTTATACACTTGCAATACTTCATTTCATGTAAAAGTGTTTAGTGTGAAGTTGATCTGCAAGTAAGCTTGATGAGAGAATGACGCCTCAATAGTATGAATGTTTCGGAGATTGCCTTGAAATTTGCATATAGTCCTCAAATGCAGGAAAACATATGATGTATATTTATGTATACGGCGTCAACATAAATATCAGCTGTAGACTACAAATACATTTATCTCCCTGAGATAATACTTAGTTTTAACAGAATGATTGTATTCATATTGTATGCTAATATGTAGAATTATCTCTTGTTAACTTCATGTTATGCTAGTTCTAACATGTACTTTATTTTTTCCAGGTATACGGAGGTTGTCGAATATGAAATCAGCGGAAACATCATTCGGTCAAACTAACTTTATTACCCTTCATCAGAATTTTCTTTTGTAAATTAATCAAATGTTTAATATACTCTTGATTACTTCTTCCTGTAGACTTCTTCAATTCCTCGCTATACAATGTGCTTTTGTAATAAGTGAATTAGGAATAATAAACGCTAAGCTTAGTTAGTGGGGTGGAGATTCGCTGTAGTATTATGAGAATGTTACTTTAGTCATTAATAGGATTTCGTGTCTGTTTCTACACAATAGCACATTGTAAAAGCTAAGTGGGATTTAGCAAGTTGAATAATAATTCTGTACTGTTTGATACTCTACAGTCGCCTTACTTAGCCAGTCGAAAGTCTGTATACTGTTAAACGCCAAGTATGCAGTACAAGTAAATGTAGTAACTTAGGCTTGATAGCTACTTCACTAATCTGTTAATATGTAGTGACATCATCAAATAGACCGTTCACTTGACAATGAGCTAAGAAACAATTTTTATTTATTTTAATATACCGTTGAATCATGCGATGTTATCTAATATCCATCATTTCTATGATCAACAACTGCGGTATTTGCATATCTACTTTATGGATATTTAATGACTTATGCCTTCATGCATGTAATTACCTCCAGTATTCCCTATTCATTTGATGTGTGTACACCAAACAAGTCTTCCATAAATTCTCCCACAAATACTAAGGTTTCTGGTGTCACAAGTGTTAATAATAGTTGCTTCCTTGGTTTCAATGCAAATGAGGCATATACGAACTAAGGAAAATTTACTCTTACTTAATCTTCGACCTTCACTTAAAGCCTTTAACGATCCCAAACAATTCTCCTATAAACACAATAGAAGTACTTTAGATGCAGCTGCAGTCTTGTATCACAATATTTTCCGCAGTGTAGACAATGGGGCTAAATTCGCTGTACCTTCCTAGACCACACATTTGCTTTCCACTCATTAAGCAGAGATATTCTGTCAGATAAGCTTGCTGAAACTCAAACTGAGTATTGGATTGTTAGATGGCTTCATTCTTATTTATCAGGGAGAAAGCAGTACACTGTAGGTCAGGGGGAAGTCGTCCATAACCAATTGTATTTTTGTTTGATGAACTTATTGTACGAATGCATACGAAAAGAACTTTTTCAAGCACGCGGACGATCTAACTATTTCAATGTCTGTTAACTGCCAGCTACACTGTACTAAGATGAACAGCTCTCTATTAGGAGTGGGAACATGCTCTTAAACTAAATCCTTCGAAATGTCAGACTGTTATTTTCAGTTTCCGATGTAAACGAAAGTTAGTTGAAGGTGTTAATTCCTATGACCGTTGCAAAATTGATAATAGTGATATGGAAATGAAGTCTGACTTGAAGCATCTCGGACTAATTCATCACAGCGTATTGGCCCTAAATGTATGCCACATGCAGGCATAATGTTTATGAGCTAGGTATGCAAATCAAGGTACACGCTTGTACGGTACATTCATTATTTATAAAACTAACTCGTACGTAAGAACTATGGTTTGATCAGTTATACAACGTTTAATACATTTAGACACAATTAACCTACGATGCTTACTTCTATGACGCATTACCTAAAACTACATTAATATAGTTTCCGCTGAAGGTAATCTCCTATAGCTACCACCTTAGTGGGCAACTTAGCGTTATCTTTGAATAACGAAAATTCCGAGAACTTTCTTGGTAAAAAGATCGTCCCTTACTCGAAAAAATTAAATATACCCTAGTCTCCACAAAAACGTTCAGAGGTATTCATCCTATCACCGCAAACGACTCACTATTTGCAGCCATTTAAAAAGTAAAAATAAATTTACCGATGGCAGCGTGCTTATGATTTCTAGATATCATAATGTACCATGAGGAAAACGCTATCTCCATGCGGTTATAAGTCAGATGTGCGAAATTAGTCAGAAACACAACAACCACGATTCTCAGTCACATAACATCTTACTTCGCTACCTAATCGTATAGTCGTATTAACGGATGTTTCGCCGAAGAAAAGAAGACTACTGGTTCAAGGATAATTTATTTAGTTTTTTTTAAGATCGTGAACATCTGTGTCTATAGTCACGGAAGAATCACAACTTCGAGGAAACCATCAATCGTAGACTACAACCCGAAACGTTATTCTTCCTAATTAATGTCTTACCTTTAACTGGGATTGTTTGAACACTCACCAGATCACCGTATTTTATCCGCTTTGAAAACCGTTTTGCAACCCATCGAATGGATGTTAACACTGGCTCTATTACGGGTAGTCCTAGTTCATTTATTGCGATCTAGTACATCAAGCAATAATAAGCATAAGTAACACTTACCCTTAAGGATTCCAGGTTCTTTTAGTTCCCCCAAAATATACACAAGCACAACAGATTCATACTTTTCATGCGGCTCAACCTTATTTGGCTTAGATTCTCTCACAATATATTTTTTTAAATGATAGCAGACACACGGATGGTATATTCACATTCTCAAAAATCTTCAAAGCTTTTTCAACTTCAACCCAGGTTCTAAATTCTCTGGGTTTAATTTGTTCTTCGAAAACCTTGCTAATACCAACTCTGATGGTGCTCTCTTCAACAGATTCACTCGCAGATTGTTGTATGCTGCAAACATGAACGAAAAAGACACTCTTTTTCCAGATTTCTACATGTTATGCAAGTAACTGAGCCAACAATTGTAACGGCAACCAACTAATGGACTGGAAACAACTGCTTCTGACAGCCAAACATCTTCATGTGCACAATTTCAAAACCCTCTACACAGTACTAATTCATTAACAGCTGAAAACCAACTAAAACACTCAAAGCCGCATGAATGCAAGGTATGAAAACAATTACACCGAAATGAATGCACTGGCCTGGTAGTGAAAACTTTCGAAACCAAAGAAATAATTCATTTTAACAGCAACGGAAACAAAAAATGAGGTGAAACGCAACATTTGTGAACGATACGCAACAAGATAAGTCGTGTATAACGGCAGGATAAACGGAACAACAAACGCGTTAACGAACAGCTACGGAACTGCGATCCAACATGGCCGACTAAAATGGACGAAAATGACCTTCGAGCGCCTCACTCCACCAATGACCTTGATAAGTGACGGATAATTTCAGCCAGCCGGCTGGACTTATTCGTCACGTACTCTAGAAGTTACGTTTGGAATTTTTTTTGCCAATAATTTTTAATAAAATTGTATTATATGTTATCTAGATTGAGGGAAATTCCCACTTTTTGGCTGGTTATGTTGGTGTCCGCCTCATGTGATCTGACTGCGACACACTTTTAGCATATTGGTTGCAATGATTAGTGTTTCAGATGGAATGTATCAAAATGTCGGTGTAATGAGGGAGATAGGATAGTTAGAGGGTAATGCCATTTACACCACTCATTTACTCCATGTAGAAGCTGCATCTTTCGGCATAGTATCATTCAATGAAGACTTCATGTCTCAGGATATCAGTACAGCCTATTTTCGTGTGAAGAACAGTCTTTTTTGACAAAATAATTCTCTCAATACTTGGAAATCACCTGCAAATGTTATCAGAATCGTTGGTGGGAACCTAAGTTGTCATTTAGATGTGCTTTTCACTTTATCTGTGGTTGGACAGGAATTATGGTAAGTTGAAAGGTTATCTCTAAATGGATTTCATATATATTGGCACTGGTTGGTGCAGTGTGCTATGGGTTATGTTAATTAAATGTACAAAAATATCTCAACTATAATAATAGTGTGCCATTGTGTACTAAGCTGACTGATAGGATAACAAACGAAGGTGGTTACTAGAACTGAATCTATTCAGCTTTATTATCATTAATATGAATTTATTCTCTTTTACAATTTCCACTGACTGTATACTTAATGCTACAATATTTTTGATCACCAATAGTGGAGATGAATTTCTCCTGAGATTTCCATTTAGACAAAGCAGTACAGATGCTCTATGACGATTGAATTTTCTAGTTTGCATTATATGACATTATTATCCTCATCAACACAACAGGTCTGTGTACTTTACAATAGTTGAAGTGTTTCACTATGTTGTTAGCACTGTGCATAGCTGTCTAGAGTTGAGGCATGTTCAGCTTATATTTGATGCCTATAGTCTCCTAAATGTGAAAATGTGATTTCTGTAGGATTCACAAAACCTTGTGGACTAGACATTACTGAGATTGTGGATTAACTTCTAAGTTATACACTTGCAATACTTCATTTCATGTAAAAGTGTTTAGTGTGAAGTTGATCTGCAAGTAAGCTTGATGAGAGAATGACGCCTCAATAGTATGAATGTTTCGGAGATTGCCTTGAAATTTGCATATAGTCCTCAAATGCAGGAAAACATATGATGTATATTTATGTATACGGCGTCAACATAAATATCAGCTGTAGACTACAAATACATTTATCTCCCTGAGATAATACTTAGTTTTAACAGAATGATTGTATTCATATTGTATGCTAATATGTAGAATTATCTCTTGTTAACTTCATGTTATGCTAGTTCTAACATGTACTTTATTTTTTCCAGGTATACGGAGGTTGTCGAATATGAAATCAGCGGAAACATCATTCGGTCAAACTAACTTTATTACCCTTCATCAGAATTTTCTTTTGTAAATTAATCAAATGTTTAATATACTCTTGATTACTTCTTCCTGTAGACTTCTTCAATTCCTCGCTATACAATGTGCTTTTGTAATAAGTGAATTAGGAATAATAAACGCTAAGCTTAGTTAGTGGGATGGAAATTCACTGTAGTATTATGAGAATGTTACTTTAGTCATTAGTAGGATTTCGTGTCTGTTTCTACACAATAGCACATTGTAAAAGCTAAGTGGGATTTAGCAAGTTGAATAATAATTCTGTACTGTTTGATACTCTAAAGTCGCCTTATCTAGCCAGTTGAAAGTCTGTATACTGTTAAACGCCAAGTATGTAGTACAAGTAAATGTAGTAACTTAGGCTTGATATCTACTTCACTAATCTGTTAATATGCAGTGACATCATCAAATAGACTGTTCACTTGACAATGAGCTAAGAAACAATTTTTATTTATTTCTAATATGCCGTTGAATCATGCGATGTTATCTAATATCCATCATTTCTATGATCAACAACTGCGGTATTTGCATATCTACTTTATGGATATTTAATAACTTACGCCTTCATGCATGTAATTACCTCCAGTATTCCCTATTCATTTGATGTGTGTACACTAAACAAGTCTTCCATAAATTCTCCCACAAATGCTAAGGTTTCTGGTGTCACAAGTGTTAATAATAGTTGCTTCCTTGGTTTCAATGCAAATGACATATACGAACTAAGGAAAATTTACTCTTACTTAATCTTCGACCTTCACTTAAAGCCTTTAACGATCCCAAACAATTCTCCTATAAACACAGTAGAAGTACTTTAGATGCAGCTGCAGTCTTGTATCACAATATTTTCCGCAGTGTAGACAATGGGGCTAAATTCGCTGTACCTTCCTAGACCACACATTTGCTTTCCACTCATTAAGCAGAGATATTCTGTCAGATAAGCTTGCTGAAACTCAAACTGAGTATTGGATTGTTAGATGGCTTCATTCTTATTTATCAGGGAGAAAGCAGTACACTGTAGGTCAGGGGGAAGTCGTCCATAACCAATTGTATTTTTGTTTGATGAACTTATTGTACGAATGCATACGAAAAGAACTTTTTCAAGCACGCGGACGATCTAACTATTTCAATGTCTGTTAACTGCCAGCTACACTGTACTAAGATGAACAGCTCTCTATTAGGAGTGAGAACATGCTCTTAAACTAAGTCCTTCGAAATGTCAGACTGTTATTTTCAGTTTCCGATGTAAACGAAAGTTAGTTGAAGGTGTTAATTCCTATGACCGTTGCAAAATTGATAATAGTGATATGGAAATGAAGTCTGACTTGAAGCATCTCGGACTAATTCATCACAGCGTATTGGCCCTAAATGTATGCCACATGCAGGCATAATGTTTATGAGCTAGGTTTGCAAATCAAGGTACACGCTTGTACGGTACATTCATTATTTATAAAACTAACTCGTACGTAAGAACTATGGTTTGATCAGTTATACAACGTTTAATACATTTAGACACAATTAACCTACGATGCTTACTTCTATGACGCGTTACCTAAAACTACATTAATATAGTTTCCGCTGAAGGTAATCTCCTATAGCTACCACCTTAGTGGGCAACTTAGCGTTATCTTTGAATAACGAAAATTCCGAGAACTTTCTTGGTAAAAAGATCGTCCCTTACTCGAAAAAATTAAATATACCCTAGTCTCCACAAAAACGTTCAGAGGTATTCATCCTATCACCGCAAACGACTCACTATTTGCAGCCATTTAAAAAGTAAAAATAAATTTACCGATGGCAGCGTGCTTATGATTTCTAGATATCATAATGTACCATGAGGAAAACGCTATCTCCATGCGGTTATAAGTCAGATGTGCGAAATTAGTCAGAAACACAACAACCACGATTCTCAGTCACATAACATCTTACTTCGCTACCTAATCGTATAGTCGTATTAACGGATGTTTCGCCGAAGAAAAGAAGACTACTGGTTCAAGGATAATTTATTTAGTTTTTTTTAAGATCGTGAACATCTGTGTCTATAGTCACGGAAGAATCACAACTTCGAGGAAACCATCAATCGTAGACTACAACCCGAAACGTTATTCTTCCTAATTAATGTCTTACCTTTAACTGGGATTGTTTGAACACTCACCAGATCACCGTATTTTATCCGCTTTGAAAACCGTTTTGCAACCCATCGAATGGATGTTGGCGAAGTTTAAGAATAGGGTCCCAAAACCTTCAACGCTCAAATGACCTTGAACGCATGCTAGTCATTGGCTAACGGTTCCTGTCATTATCATAGCTGAAATATCAACCCTATTCATCAAATAAGGAGCAAGTTTCACCCAGATAACACTTTTATTACTGTTTGGACAATGTGTTAACATCTCGTTGGGGTTAGGATAGGGGTTAAGGCGAGTATTGTGGTTAGGGTTAGGTTTAGGGTTTAGGGTTAGGGTAGCGATTAGGAATAGATTTTTCGTTTATTTCAAGTTCTTTTTTTATCCTTATTTCCCTTGTATGTAGTCGCCAACGCTCTTACTGGAACCATAGTAACTAAACCGAGGGCTTAGGAGAGGACTACACAGCAATAGAAGAGAGATGAACCATTCTCAAAACAACACACCTTCAGTCTCTTTGGTGAATACATCTACAGAAACTAGTCCAAATTAGCAACTGTTACTCTTCATCGCAACTGGAAAGTATTTTTAAGTCATATCAGAGAAATATAATCCGTTTAATCTTTTTTTCATGCATTTTTGTGTAAATATACGTAAAATTTTATGCAAAAATCGTCCTATTTTCTAATTGGTCGGCTCAAGGTCATTGTGCGTTCGCATCGCTTGGGACCCTATTCTTAAACTTCGCCTGGATGTTAACACTGGCTCTATTACGGGTAGTCCTAGTTCATTTATTGCGATCTAGTACATCAAGCAATAATAAGCATAAGTAACACTTACCCTTAAGGATTCCAGGTTCTTTTAGTTCCCCCAAAATATACACAAGCACAACAGATTCATACTTTTCATGCGGCTCAACCTTATTTGGCTTAGATCCTCTCACAATATATTTTTTTAAATGATAGCAGACACACGGATGGTATATTCACATTCTCAAAAATCTTCAAAGCTTTTTCAACTTCAACCCAGGTTCTAAATTCTCTGGGTTTAATTTGTTCTTCGAAAACCTTGCTAATACCAACTCTGATGGTGCTCTCTTCAACAGATTCACTCGCAGATTGTTGTATGCTGCAAACATGAACGAAAAAGACACTCTTTTTCCAGATTTCTACATGTTATGCAAGTAACTGAGCCAACAATTGTAACGGCAACCAACTAATGGACTGGAAACAACTGCTTCTGACAGCCAAACATCTTCATGTGCACAATTTCAAAACCCTCTACACAGTACTAATTCATTAACAGCTGAAAACCAACTAAAACACTCAAAGCCGCATGAATGCAAGGTATGAAAACAATTACACCGAAATGAATGCACTGGCCTGGTAGTGAAAACTTTCGAAACCAAAGAAATAATTCATTTTAACAGCAACGGAAACAAAAAATGAGGTGAAACGCAACATTTGTGAACGATACGCAACAAGATAAGTCGTGTATAACGGCAGGATAAACGGAACAACAAACGCGTTAACGAACAGCTACGGAACTGCGATCCAACATGGCCGACTAAAATGGACGAAAATGACCTTCGAGCGCCTCACTCCACCAATGACCTTGATAAGTGACGGATAATTTCAGCCCATATGTACAAAATCACACACCCAGCACATTGGACTGCTCATTGATGCGCTACCCTTTGAAGAATTGCAGGACACACAGCAGTACGCCTACAACCCTTCTCAGGTTGACGCCCTAGGTTGGAAAATCGTCGCAGAGTTCATTTGCTGACCTCCTCCTATCAGTTATATCTTCAAATCTGAACGATAACACGCTCATATCATTGTATCGTAGAATATAGATGACCAACAAACACACGACATATCTCATCAACCAAGTGTAGAAACAGAGTAATTTACACCAAAGATAATAACATTCAAATAGTAACTTGAAACTAGAAATGCCTTTATTCGTGCAAGTCAATTTAACAATTACTCTCTCGTTTACACTTGGCTTATCCTCACTAAACTGACCATTGATATTCGTCCTTTCAAACGAACTGATACTAGCATAGTCATTGCACAAGATACTTGAGTTGATGGGCGTCCTTCTCATTGTGGATGACAGCACCAACGACGACTGATTGATATCAGTTGACGAACTTAGCAGTGGATCAAAAGCTGTTGTTGCTCGACTTTCAGAAATTTGTCTACCTGCAAGACCACCACCACTGCTGTCTTTTACTATCAGCTCAGGTTTAGCACTAGCATCTGATGATAGGCGGGCTACATGCTGATCAATTACTCTGACGGTTTGACAAGTATGCATGCCTTCTGCAACTGCATCTGCATTTATTTCTACTTCACTTTGTAGTTGTACAGAACCTTTATTTAACTTAGCGGTAGTAGGCATTCCCCCCATTTCATCATGATTATCCAAAGACAACTGTGAAGTATCATGATCATTATCACGAATATTCAATTTATCGTCAAGTTCATCATTTTCAAACTCTTTAATAACAGAAGTAGACAATTTTGGTTCCTCCTCACAAATCATTAAAGGTTTTATATCTTCACTCTGACTAGTTACACTTTGTAAACTTGTAGGGTCAGAACTGCACTCTGAAGCAGTAACTCTATTCTGTGACACTCTATTCAACAATGGCTTACCAGTTGCAACTACAGACTTCTTCACCGCACCGTTATCGTCACACAATTCGGAGTCAGGCCTGGAGTTTACATTTAGCTTATCACTGAACTTGCTCACCGGTTCACAGTTCACTTCTGTATGCACCTCTTGCACACGTGTGAAACACAACCGTGTTTGTCTTGCATCTTGTAACTTATCTGTTGAGGATGTACTACGAAACCTGTTACACTCACTAGATCTATATGCATTACTATACATCATGGAGCCTTCTCGATATCCACCTCTCTGAGGCCTATTCGTCATCAATGATTGCATTTTGCTCTCAGACTGCTCTATTCTAGGGGTGAGATGTAATAGACTGGCGAACTTGCTCATAGATTGATTGACACTAGTATTTACCAGTTTCAGGATATCATCAAACTTTGGCTCGATACCCCCATCCTCCATACGGGAGCTCATCTTCACCCACTTCCTTTGCAGTCGAGTAGGTAGACGTCTTGCTATTACTTCTAGTATAAAACTCGAGTTGAGGTCACTCATTCGATTCATCGAAATCATTCCATTCTTGTAAATTAGCAAATTATCTAAAAACTCAGTGAGTGCCTGGGAGTCATCCTGTAACTGACCACCATTACCCTTAACAGCCTCGAATAATTTCCCTGCAATCATCGAAGGTCTTCCAAACCTTTGACGTAATATGCTCATAGCCTCGTAGTAGCCCTCTTTTGGCTTCATAAACTTACAGCACTGTATAGCTCTTGCAGCATCTCCAGTGCAATATCTCATCAAATACATTAACTTCAATTCATCACTTAATAGAAAACTACTCAACACGATCTCAAACTCCTTTACAAATTGTAAATAAACAGCTGGGTTTCCATCAAAACACCGTGGTTCTAATTTAGGGAGTTTGATGTTCCTATTATCCCTGAACGGCGAAACAGTAACATCAACCATATCATGCTTAACATCAGACACATCGTTACATGTAACAGACAAGTCACCATGACTTACTTTCCTGTTTGTATCCAAGACACTCTGTCCCTTCTTTGACCCAGGTATTGTTGAACTTGAGCAAATTCCAAAAATGTTCCAGATATTGCTTGTTCAAAGAGGACTTGACCGGCACCAGGAAAGATGAACGGTGACTATCAAAACTCTCACCAACTGTTTGAATCAGCCAGATCTGTTTCCATCGTCAGAAACTGTCAATCACGTCTCGTAAACCGTTAATGCCCAGCTCTCGCTACGCTCGGGTCCACGCTGTTCCTTGAAGTTTTCAGAAACGCTTAGTTATAACGGACGAAAAATCCAAAACACCGATCTGCCGCTTGAGATTTCTTTACTGTTACATCAACATATAAAAAGAAAAAGTGAACTAAGGTCTGTGAACAAATATTACAATAATAAATCATTGTATTACTTCTGACGATGTTTCACTCTTCTTTCTGAACAGCGACCGATGAGACGATGACTGTCGTACTGATGCCTCCGCGAAAATTGGGGAAGTTGATTTTGAGCAAAAAACCGTGAATTGATCGTTCAATCTTCAACTCCATTGACAACTGTCTCTTAACTAAACTGTGAATCCTAAGTATCAACGGATTTTATTTTACTGTTATGCTGTCATAACACTCTGTAGTCGTATTCTTCTGAACTATCTACTATAACTAACTACTGTCTCTTAACTACACTGTGAATCCTAAGTATCAACGGATTTTATTTTACTGTTATGCTGTCATAACACTCTGTAGTCGTATTCTTCTGAACTATCTATTATAACTAACTACTGTCTCTTAACTACACTGTGAATCCTAAGTATCAACGGATTTTATTTTACTGTTATGCTGTCAAAACACTCTGTAGTCGTGTTCTTCTGAACTATCTACTATAACTAACTACTGTCTCTTAACTACACTGTGAATCCTAAGTATCAACGGATTTTATTTTACTGTTATGCTGTCAAAACACTCTGTAGTCGTGTTCTTCTGAACTATCTACTATAACTAACTACTGTCTCTTAACTACACTGTGAATCCTAAGTATCAACGGATTTTATTTTACTGTTATGCTATCATAACACTCTGTAGTCGTATTCTTCTGAACTATCTACTATAACTGACTACTGTCTCTTAACTACACTGTGAATCCTAAGTATCAACGGATTTTATTTTACTGTTATGCTGTCAAAACACTCTGTAGTCGTGTTCTTCTGAACTATCTACTATAACTAACTACTGTCTCTTAACTACACTGTGAATCCTAAGTATCAACGGATTTCATTTTACTGTTATGCTATCATAACACTCTGTAGTCGTATTCTTCTGAACTATCTACTATAACTAACTACTGTCTCTTAACTACACTGTGAATCCTAAGTATCAACGGATTTTATTTTACTGTTATGCTGTCATAACACTCTGTAGTCGTATTCTTCTGAACTATCTACTATAACTAACTACTGTCTCTTAACTACACTGTGAATCCTAAGTATCAACGGATTTTATTTTACTGTTATGCTATCATAACACTCTGTAGTCGTATTCTTCTGAACTATCTACTATAACTGACTACTGTCTCTTAACTACACTGTGAATCCTAAGTATCAACGGATTTTATTTTACTGTTATGCCGTCAAAACACTTTGCAGTCGTGTTCTTCTGAACTATCTACTATAACTTACTACTGTCTCTTAACTACACTGTGAATCCTAAGTATCAACGGATTTTATTTTACTGTTATGCTATCATAACACTCTGTAGTCGCATTCTTCTGAACTATCTACTATAACTAACTACTGTCTCTTAACTACACTGTGAATCCTAAGTATCAGCGGATTTTATTTTACTGTTATGCTGTCAAAACACTCTGTAGTCGTATTCTTCTGAACTATCTACTATAACTAACTACTGTCTCTTAACTACACTGTGAATCCTAAGTATCAGCGGATTTTATTTTACTGTTATGCTATCATCACACTCTGTAGTCGTATTCTTCTGAACTATCTACTATAACTAACTACTGTCTCTTAACTACACTGTGAATCCTAAGTATCAGCGGATTTTATTTTACTGTTATGCTGTCATAACACTCTGTAGTCGTATTCTTCTGAACTATCTACTATAACTAACTACTGTCTCTTAACTACACTGTGAATCCTAAGTATCAACGGATTTTATTTTACTGTTATGCTGTCATAACACTCTGTAGTCGTATTCTTCTGAACTATCTACTATAACTGACTACTGTCTCTTAACTACACTGTGAATCCTAAGTATCAGCGGATTTTATTTTACTGTTATGCTGTCAAAACACTCTGTAGTCGTATTCTTCTGAACTATCTACTATAACTAACTACTGTCTCTTAACTACACTGTGAATCCTAAGTATCAGCGGATTTTATTTTACTGTTATGCTGTCAAAACACTCTGTAGTCGTATTCTTCTGAACTATCTACTATAACTAACTACTGTCTCTTAACTACACTGTGAATCCTAAGTATCAGCGGATTTTATTTTACTGTTATGCTGTCATAACACTCTGTAGTCGTATTCTTCTGAACTATCTACTATAACTAACTACTGTCTCTTAACTACACTGTGAATCCTAAGTATCAACGGATTTTATTTTACTGTTATGCTGTCATAACACTCTGTAGTCGTATTCTTCTGAACTATCTACTATAACTGACTACTGTCTCTTAACTACACTGTGAATCCTAAGTATCAACGGATTTTATTTTACTGTTATGCTGTCATAACACTCTGTAGTCGTGTTCTTCTGAACTATCTACTATAACTAACTACTGTCTCTTAACTACACTGTGAATCCTAAGTATCAACGGATTTTATTTTACTGTTATGCTATCATAACACTCTGTAGTCGTATTCTTCTGAACTATCTACTATAACTAACTACTGTCTCTTAACTACACTGTGAATCCTAAGTATCAACGGATTTTATTTTACTGTTATGCTGTCAAAACACTCTGTAGTCGTGTTCTTCTGAACTATCTACTATAACTAACTACTGTCTCTTAACTACACTGTGAATCCTAAGTATCAACGGATTTTATTTTACTGTTATGCTGTCAAAACACTCTGTAGTCGTGTTCTTCTGAACTATCTACTATAACTAACTACTGTCTCTTAACTACACTGTGAATCCTAAGTATCAACGGATTTTATTTTACTGTTATGCTGTCATAACACTCTGTAGTCGTGTTCTTCTGAACTATCTACTATAACTGACTACTGTCTCTTAACTACACTGTGAATCCTAAGTATCAACGGATTTTATTTTACTGTTATGCTGTCATAACACTCTGTAGTCGTATTCTTCTGAACTATCTATTATAACTAACTACTGTCTCTTAACTACACTGTGAATCCTAAGTATCAACGGATTTTATTTTACTGTTATGCTGTCAAAACACTCTGTAGTCGTGTTCTTCTGAACTATCTACTATAACTAACTACTGTCTCTTAACTACACTGTGAATCCTAAGTATCAACAGATTTCATTTTACTGTTATGCTATCATAACACTCTGTAGTCGTATTCTTCTGAACTATCTACTATAACTAACTACTGTCTCTTAACTACACTGTGAATCCTAAGTATCAACGGATTTTATTTTACCGTTATGCTGTCATAACACTCTGTAGTAGTATTCTTCTGAACTATCTACTATAACTAACTACTGTCTCTTAACTACACTGTGAATCCTAAGTATCAACGGATTTTATTTTACTGTTATGCTGTCAAAACACTCTGTAGTCGTATTCTTCTGAACTATCTACTATAACTAACTACTGTCTCTTAACTACACTGTGAATCCTAAGTATCAACGGATTTTATTTTACTGTTATGCTGTCATAACACTCTGTAGTCGTATTCTTCTGAACTATCTACTATAACTAACTACTGTCTCTTAACTACACTGTGAATCCTAAGTATCAACGGATTTCATTTTACTGTTATGCTATCATAACACTCTGTAGTCGTATTCTTCTGAACTATCTACTATAACTAACTACTGTCTCTTAACTACACTGTGAATCCTAAGTATCAGCGGATTTTATTTTACTGTTATGCTATCATCACATTCTGTAGTCGTATTCTTCTGAACTATCTACTATAACTAACTACTGTCTCTTAACTACACTGTGAATCCTAAGTATCAACGGATTTTATTTTACTGTTATGCTGTCATAACACTCTGTAGTCGTATTCTTCTGAACTATCTACTATAACTAACTACTGTCTCTTAACTACACTGTGAATCCTAAGTATCAACGGATTTTATTTTACTGTTATGCTGTCATAACACTCTGTAGTCGTATTCTTCTGAACTATCTACTATAACTAACTACTGTCTCTTAACTACACTGTGAATCCTAAGTATCAACGGATTTTATTTTACTGTTATGCTGTCATAACACTCTGTAGTCGTATTCTTCTGAACTATCTACTATAACTAACTACTGTCTCTTAACTACACTGTGAATCCTAAGTATCAACGGATTTTATTTTACTGTTATGCTGTCATAACACTCTGTAGTCGTGTTCTTCTGAACTATCTACTATAACTGACTACTGTCTCTTAACTACACTGTGAATCCTAAGTATCAACGGATTTTATTTTACTGTTATGCTGTCAAAACACTCTGCAGTCGTGTTCTTCTGAACTATCTACTATAACTTACTACTGTCTCTTAACTACACTGTGAATCCTAAGTATCAACGGATTTTATTTTACTGTTATGCTGTCAAAACACTCTGTAGTCGTATTCTTCTGAACTATCTACTATAACTAACTACTGTCTCTTAACTACACTGTGAATCCTAAGTATCAACGGATTTTATTTTACTGTTATGCTGTCATAACACTCTGTAGTCGTATTCTTCTGAACTATCTACTATAACTAACTACTGTCTCTTAACTACACTGTGAATCCTAAGTATCAACGGATTTCATTTTACTGTTATGCTATCATAACACTCTGTAGTCGTATTCTTCTGAACTATCTACTATAACTAACTACTGTCTCTTAACTACACTGTGAATCCTAAGTATCAGCGGATTTTATTTTACTGTTATGCTATCATCACACTCTGTAGTCGTATTCTTCTGAACTATCTACTATAACTAACTACTGTCTCTTAACTACACTGTGAATCCTAAGTATCAACGGATTTTATTTTACTGTTATGCTGTCAAAACACTCTGTAGTCGTATTCTTCTGAACTATCTACTATAACTAACTACTGTCTCTTAACTACACTGTGAATCCTAAGTATCAGCGGATTTTATTTTACTGTTATGCTGTCATAACACTCTGTAGTCGTATTCTTCTGAACTATCTACTATAACTAACTACTGTCTCTTAACTACACTGTGAATCCTAAGTATCAACGGATTTTATTTTACTGTTATGCTGTCATAACACTCTGTAGTCGTATTCTTCTGAACTATCTATTTTAACTAACTACTGTCTCTTAACTACACTGTGAATCCTAAGTATCAACGGATTTTATTTTACTGTTATGCTGTCATAACACTCTGTAGTCGTGTTCTTCTGAACTATCTACTATAACTGACTACTGTCTCTTAACTACACTGTGAATCCTAAGTATCAACGGATTTTATTTTACTGTTATGCTGTCATAACACTCTGTAGTCGTATTCTTCTGAACTATCAATTATAACTAACTACTATCTCTTAACTACACTGTGAATCCTAAGTATCAACGGATTTTATTTTACTGTTATGCTGTCAAAACACTCTGTAGTCGTGTTCTTCTGAACTATCTACTATAACTAACTACTGTCTCTTAACTACACTGTGAATCCTAAGTATCAACGGATTTTATTTTACTGTTATGCTGTCAAAACACTCTGTAGTCGTATTCTTCTGAACTATCTACTATAACTAACTACTGTCTCTTAACTACACTGTGAATCCTAAGTATCAACGGATTTTATTTTACTGTTATGCTGTCATAACACTCTGTAGTCGTATTCTTCTGAACTATCTACTATAACTAACTACTGTCTCTTAACTACACTGTGAATCCTAAGTATCAACGGATTTTATTTTACTGTTATGCTGTCAAAACACTCTGTAGTCGTGTTCTTCTGAACTATCTACTATAACTAACTACTGTCTCTTAACTACACTGTGAATCCTAAGTATCAACGGATTTTATTTTACTGTTATGCTATCATAACACTCTGTAGTCGTATTCTTCTGAACTATCTACTATAACTAACTACTGTCTCTTAACTACACTGTGAATCCTAAGTATCAACGGATTTTATTTTACTGTTATGCTGTCATAACACTCTGTAGTCGTATTCTTCTGAACTATCTACTATAACTAACTACTGTCTCTTAACTACACTGTGAATCCTAAGTATCAACGGATTTTATTTTACTGTTATGCTGTCATAACACTCTGTAGTCGTATTCTTCTGAACTATCTACTATAACTAACTACTGTCTCTTAACTACACTGTGAATCCTAAGTATCAACGGATTTTATTTTACTGTTATGCTGTCAAAACACTCTGTAGTCGTGTTCTTCTGAACTATCTACTATAACTAACTACTGTCTCTTAACTACACTGTGAATCCTAAGTATCAACGGATTTTATTTTACTGTTATGCTATCATAACACTCTGTAGTCGTATTCTTCTGAACTATCTACTATAACTAACTACTGTCTCTTAACTACACTGTGAATCCTAAGTATCAACGGATTTTATTTTACTGTTATGCTGTCATAACACTCTGTAGTCGTATTCTTCTGAACTATCTACTATAACTAACTACTGTCTCTTAACTACACTGTGAATCCTAAGTATCAACGGATTTTATTTTACTGTTATGCTGTCAAAACACTCTGTAGTCGTGTTCTTCTGAACTATCTACTATAACTAACTACTGTCTCTTAACTACACTGTGAATCCTAAGTATCAACGGATTTTATTTTACTGTTATGCTATCATAACACTCTGTAGTCGTATTCTTCTGAACTATCTACTATAACTAACTACTGTCTCTTAACTACACTGTGAATCCTAAGTATCAACGGATTTTATTTTACTGTTATGCTGTCATAACACTCTGTAGTCGTATTCTTCTGAACTATCTACTATAACTAACTACTGTCTCTTAACTACACTGTGAATCCTAAGTATCAACGGATTTTATTTTACTGTTATGCTGTCATAACACTCTGTAGTCGTGTTCTTCTGAACTATCTACTATAACTAACTACTGTCTCTTAACTACACTGTGAATCCTAAGTATCAACGGATTTTATTTTACTGTTATGCTGTCATAACACTCTGTAGTCGTATTCTTCTGAACTATCTATTATAACTAACTACTGTCTCTTAACTACACTGTGAATCCTAAGTATCAACGGATTTTATTTTACTGTTATGCTGTCAAAACACTCTGTAGTCGTGTTCTTCTGAACTATCTACTATAACTAACTACTGTCTCTTAACTACACTGTGAATCCTAAGTATCAACGGATTTTATTTTACTGTTATGCTATCATAACACTCTGTAGTCGTATTCTTCTGAACTATCTACTATAACTAACTACTGTCTCTTAACTACACTGTGAATCCTAAGTATCAACGGATTTTATTTTACTGTTATGCTGTCATAACACTCTGTAGTCGTATTCTTCTGAACTATCTACTATAACTAACTACTGTCTCTTAACTACACTGTGAATCCTAAGTATCAACGGATTTTATTTTACTGTTATGCTGTCATAACACTCTGTAGTCGTATTCTTCTGAACTATCTACTATAACTAACTACTGTCTCTTAACTACACTGTGAATCCTAAGTATCAACGGATTTTATTTTACTGTTATGCTGTCATAACACTCTGTAGTCGTATTCTTCTGAACTATCTACTATAACTAACTACTGTCTCTTAACTACACTGTGAATCCTAAGTATCAACGGATTTTATTTTACTGTTATGCTGTCATAACACTCTGTAGTCGTATTCTTCTGAACTATCTACTATAACTAACTACTGTCTCTTAACTACACTGTGAATCCTAAGTATCAACGGATTTTATTTTACTGTTATGCTGTCATAACACTCTGTAGTCGTATTCTTCTGAACTATCTACTATAACTAACTACTGTCTCTTAACTACACTGTGAATCCTAAGTATCAACGGATTTTATTTTACTGTTATGCTGTCATAACACTCTGTAGTCGTATTCTTCTGAACTATCTACTATAACTAACTACTGTCTCTTAACTACACTGTGAATCCTAAGTATCAACGGATTTTATTTTACTGTTATGCTATCATAACACTCTGTAGTCGTATTCTTCTGAACTATCTACTATAACTAACTACTGTCTCTTAACTACACTGTGAATCCTAAGTATCAACGGATTTTATTTTACTGTTATGCTGTCATAACACTCTGTAGTCGTATTCTTCTGAACTATCTACTATAACTAACTACTGTCTCTTAACTACACTGTGAATCCTAAGTATCAACGGATTTTATTTTACTGTTATGCTATCATAACACTCTGTAGTCGTATTCTTCTGAACTATCTACTATAACTAACTACTGTCTCTTAACTACACTGTGAATCCTAAGTATCAACGGATTTTATTTTACTGTTATGCTATCATAACACTCTGTAGTCGTATTCTTCTGAACTATCTACTATAACTAACTACTGTCTCTTAACTACACTGTGAATCCTAAGTATCAACGGATTTTATTTTACTGTTATGCTGTCATAACACTCTGTAGTCGTATTCTTCTGAACTATCTACTATAACTAACTACTGTCTCTTAACTACACTGTGAATCCTAAGTATCAACGGATTTTATTTTACTGTTATGCTGTCATAACACTCTGTAGTCGTATTCTTCTGAACTATCTACTATAACTAACTACTGTCTCTTAACTACACTGTGAATCCTAAGTATCAACGGATTTTATTTTACTGTTATGCTGTCATAACACTCTGTAGTCGTATTCTTCTGAACTATCTACTATAACTAACTACTGTCTCTTAACTACACTGTGAATCCTAAGTATCAACGGATTTTATTTTACTGTTATGCTATCATAACACTCTGTAGTCGTATTCTTCTGAACTATCTACTATAACTAACTACTGTCTCTTAACTACACTGTGAATCCTAAGTATCAACGGATTTTATTTTACTGTTATGCTATCATAACACTCTGTAGTCGTATTCTTCTGAACTATCTACTATAACTAACTACTGTCTCTTAACTACACTGTGAATCCTAAGTATCAACGGATTTTATTTTACTGTTATGCTATCATAACACTCTGTAGTCGTATTCTTCTGAACTATCTACTATAACTAACTACTGTCTCTTAACTACACTGTGAATCCTAAGTATCAACGGATTTTATTTTACTGTTATGCTATCATAACACTCTGTAGTCGTATTCTTCTGAACTATCTACTATAACTAACTACTGTCTCTTAACTACACTGTGAATCCTAAGTATCAACGGATTTTATTTTACTGTTATGCTATCATAACACTCTGTAGTCGTATTCTTCTGAACTATCTACTATAACTAACTACTGTCTCTTAACTACACTGTGAATCCTAAGTATCAACGGATTTTATTTTACTGTTATGCTGTCATAACACTCTGTAGTCGTATTCTTCTGAACTATCTACTATAACTAACTACTGTCTCTTAACTACACTGTGAATCCTAAGTATCAACGGATTTTATTTTACTGTTATGCTATCATAACACTCTGTAGTCGTATTCTTCTGAACTATCTATTATAACTAACTACTGTCTCTTAACTACACTGTGAATCCTAAGTATCAACGGATTTTATTTTACTGTTATGCTATCATAACACTCTGTAGTCGTATTCTTCTGAACTATCTACTATAACTAACTACTGTCTCTTAACTACACTGTGAATCCTAAGTATCAACGGATTTTATTTTACTGTTATGCTATCATAACACTCTGTAGTCGTATTCTTCTGAACTATCTACTATAACTAACTACTGTCTCTTAACTACACTGTGAATCCTAAGTATCAACGGATTTTATTTTACTGTTATGCTGTCATAACACTCTGTAGTCGTATTCTTCTGAACTATCTACTATAACTAACTACTGTCTCTTAACTACACTGTGAATCCTAAGTATCAACGGATTTTATTTTACTGTTATGCTGTCATAACACTCTGTAGTCGTATTCTTCTGAACTATCTACTATAACTAACTACTGTCTCTTAACTACACTGTGAATCCTAAGTATCAACGGATTTTATTTTACTGTTATGCTGTCATAACACTCTGTAGTCGTATTCTTCTGAACTATCTACTATAACTAACTACTGTCTCTTAACTACACTGTGAATCCTAAGTATCAACGGATTTTATTTTACTGTTATGCTGTCATAACACTCTGTAGTCGTATTCTTCTGAACTATCTACTATAACTAACTACTGTCTCTTAACTACACTGTGAATCCTAAGTATCAACGGATTTTATTTTACTGTTATGCTGTCATAACACTCTGTAGTCGTATTCTTCTGAACTATCTACTATAACTAACTACTGTCTCTTAACTACACTGTGAATCCTAAGTATCAACGGATTTTATTTTACTGTTATGCTGTCATAACACTCTGTAGTCGTATTCTTCTGAACTATCTACTATAACTAACTACTGTCTCTTAACTACACTGTGAATCCTAAGTATCAACGGATTTTATTTTACTGTTATGCTATCATAACACTCTGTAGTCGTATTCTTCTGAACTATCTACTATAACTAACTACTGTCTCTTAACTACACTGTGAATCCTAAGTATCAACGGATTTTATTTTACTGTTATGCTGTCATAACACTCTGTAGTCGTATTCTTCTGAACTATCTACTATAACTAACTACTGTCTCTTAACTACACTGTGAATCCTAAGTATCAACGGATTTTATTTTACTGTTATGCTGTCATAACACTCTGTAGTCGTATTCTTCTGAACTATCTACTATAACTAACTACTGTCTCTTAACTACACTGTGAATCCTAAGTATCAACGGATTTTATTTTACTGTTATGCTGTCATAACACTCTGTAGTCGTATTCTTCTGAACTATCTACTATAACTAACTACTGTCTCTTAACTACACTGTGAATCCTAAGTATCAACGGATTTTATTTTACTGTTATGCTGTCATAACACTCTGTAGTCGTATTCTTCTGAACTATCTACTATAACTAACTACTGTCTCTTAACTACACTGTGAATCCTAAGTATCAACGGATTTTATTTTACTGTTATGCTGTCATAACACTCTGTAGTCGTATTCTTCTGAACTATCTACTATAACTAACTACTGTCTCTTAACTACACTGTGAATCCTAAGTATCAACGGATTTTATTTTACTGTTATGCTGTCATAACACTCTGTAGTCGTATTCTTCTGAACTATCTACTATAACTAACTACTGTCTCTTAACTACACTGTGAATCCTAAGTATCAACGGATTTTATTTTACTGTTATGCTGTCATAACACTCTGTAGTCGTATTCTTCTGAACTATCTACTATAACTAACTACTGTCTCTTAACTACACTGTGAATCCTAAGTATCAACGGATTTTATTTTACTGTTATGCTGTCATAACACTCTGTAGTCGTATTCTTCTGAACTATCTACTATAACTAACTACTGTCTCTTAACTACACTGTGAATCCTAAGTATCAACGGATTTTATTTTACTGTTATGCTGTCATAACACTCTGTAGTCGTATTCTTCTGAACTATCTACTATAACTAACTACTGTCTCTTAACTACACTGTGAATCCTAAGTATCAACGGATTTTATTTTACTGTTATGCTATCATAACACTCTGTAGTCGTATTCTTCTGAACTATCTACTATAACTAACTACTGTCTCTTAACTACACTGTGAATCCTAAGTATCAACGGATTTTATTTTACTGTTATGCTGTCATAACACTCTGTAGTCGTATTCTTCTGAACTATCTACTATAACTAACTACTGTCTCTTAACTACACTGTGAATCCTAAGTATCAACGGATTTTATTTTACTGTTATGCTGTCATAACACTCTGTAGTCGTATTCTTCTGAACTATCTACTATAACTAACTACTGTCTCTTAACTACACTGTGAATCCTAAGTATCAACGGATTTTATTTTACTGTTATGCTGTCATAACACTCTGTAGTCGTATTCTTCTGAACTATCTACTATAACTAACTACTGTCTCTTAACTACACTGTGAATCCTAAGTATCAACGGATTTTATTTTACTGTTATGCTGTCATAACACTCTGTAGTCGTATTCTTCTGAACTATCTACTATAACTAACTACTGTCTCTTAACTACACTGTGAATCCTAAGTATCAACGGATTTTATTTTACTGTTATGCTGTCATAACACTCTGTAGTCGTATTCTTCTGAACTATCTACTATAACTAACTACTGTCTCTTAACTACACTGTGAATCCTAAGTATCAACGGATTTTATTTTACTGTTATGCTGTCATAACACTCTGTAGTCGTATTCTTCTGAACTATCTACTATAACTAACTACTGTCTCTTAACTACACTGTGAATCCTAAGTATCAACGGATTTTATTTTACTGTTATGCTGTCATAACACTCTGTAGTCGTATTCTTCTGAACTATCTACTATAACTAACTACTGTCTCTTAACTACACTGTGAATCCTAAGTATCAACGGATTTTATTTTACTGTTATGCTGTCATAACACTCTGTAGTCGTATTCTTCTGAACTATCTACTATAACTAACTACTGTCTCTTAACTACACTGTGAATCCTAAGTATCAACGGATTTTATTTTACTGTTATGCTGTCATAACACTCTGTAGTCGTATTCTTCTGAACTATCTACTATAACTAACTACTGTCTCTTAACTACACTGTGAATCCTAAGTATCAACGGATTTTATTTTACTGTTATGCTGTCATAACACTCTGTAGTCGTATTCTTCTGAACTATCTACTATAACTAACTACTGTCTCTTAACTACACTGTGAATCCTAAGTATCAACGGATTTTATTTTACTGTTATGCTATCATAACACTCTGTAGTCGTATTCTTCTGAACTATCTACTATAACTAACTACTGTCTCTTAACTACACTGTGAATCCTAAGTATCAACGGATTTTATTTTACTGTTATGCTGTCATAACACTCTGTAGTCGTATTCTTCTGAACTATCTATTATAACTAACTACTGTCTCTTAACTACACTGTGAATCCTAAGTATCAACGGATTTTATTTTACTGTTATGCTGTCATAACACTCTGTAGTCGTGTTCTTCTGAACTATCTACTATAACTGACTACGGGATAGGATAGAGGCACAAATCAGCTGACTGCAGCAGTTTTAAGGTGTTATCGTGATGTTGTGTTTGGGCTATTCTACGTTGTTTTTAGTGGTTTTTCCGACAGAAATGCATTTTGAAAATCGTATTTTAACGAAAAAACCTGTAGAAAGTGAGGAAAATAATCGTTTTCATTGTGTTGACGAAATGCTGTCTTTTCATCGAATTGACATCACGAGGTGCATAAGAAATGAAATAATTCTTTGGAAAATGTCAATTATGATAGAAAATGCTAAATAATTCTAATTTTTGAAGTTTATTTTACGTATATGATGAGATTGGGGTTAAATATGGAGGTAATTATGCTTTCATGATTATTACCAAATTGCACAGTAATAAAGGAAATTGAGTTGCTTACTTCGTCAGATAACGGTGTAGAGATGGTCATTTAACTAGTAGGCACTGTATTATATGTTTATTTATTAAACTCATCACATCTTGACTGAATTTTTATTTTTAATTTCCAGATTATGGTCTTCAATCCCGCAATCACTCAATACATTTAGACATTCTAATTGGGATTAAAAACTATAATATTTGTGTAAATGATGAAATATTTGTGATATTACTAATGTATTTATCGAAATAAATATTGTTTTAAAAATTCTGCTCTATTAATATCTAGTGTTTGTCGAGTTGCAAAGTAATATCAGTGTAGAAGTCATAATATTCGTAAAATGGTATATTCACACGTTGTCGAATTCGGTCACGATGGGGTACTGTTGTCGCTTTTGAGTAATTGCTTTCGCTAGTAAATCTTAAATAGACGATATGCACAACAAAGGCCTATTTAATGCGTCACAGTATTTCATGATAACGAAATAATCAACGAAGTTTAGTGACGTAGTCAACTAATGCACGAGTCTAAGTGTTGGTGTGATCATGTAAGAGCCTTTTGATACGAAATGATAACACAAGAGTAATGTAGTTTTCTCTTTATTACCTAATGATACCCTTTGAGATAGTGGTGTTAAACGCAGCATAATAATAACAGAGTATTTGTGATAAATGGGATATAAGTTGCATTGTGTACTTGAAGTGCCTAGACTAATAACACAAGTCGTGTGCATATAGAACCTACGTTTGCTGGGTTATGTTTCGTTATTACAGTACGAGCACATGTTTGACGGCTACTTTCGAAACGATCTTAAATATTAATCTTATACGCAACTGAAACACTTTACGCAAGGCTTGATGACGCATTGAGGAAGTAATAATAGTTTAAGACTGACGCATTTCACATAAGTATTAATACGTTGCCTATCATTCTCGTTAGCTCTGCAATGTCGTCCAAATGATAAGTGAAAGAGACAATGTTAGTCAACATAAATGCATATATTTGTAAGGAAACAATAATCAATAAAGTTAAAATTGACTCAGAATGAAAGAGTACATATCTACACTAAAGAGAGTTAATAGCAATCCAGTGAAAAAATCACAGTTGTAGAGTTCTTTTGTAGCTGCATCATAGTCATCATTAAGTCCACCAAACACTCTATCCACAACATTTGTATCCGTTTGCTTCCGTTGTTAGTGGTGTTGAACCAGTCTTTGCAGTTTTCGTCATCACCAGATCCGTTCGCAGAAACTAGATATGAACTTTTCAAGCAGAGATTGAGATTGTATTCCTTCGAATGCATTCAGCCATATTGAGAAAATTCTGAGGATATATACATATCAGGTAAATTAATCTTACCTCTGGTGAACAATTCCTAAACTTAGCCACACTGAATATGTGAACAAAGCAAGGAACAACCACAGAGTTGGTGAAATTCTATAGATTAGTCGTCCATATATTCCACGATATATTTCAGGAATTGTGTAACTTCCAAACCACCTGTCACATTTTCTCTTCCATAAAAAGCAAATATTATACACGTGACTCTTATCCATCCGTTGCAATTAACTGAAAGATAAAATCTTCAAACTTTATACTTCTTTGATTAAGTTGCCCAGTAATATTCTCCTTGTAAGTGGATCTAATGCTTCTCACATCTGTGAAATTTATAAGCATGTTAACTTGGTCCCTTAAGCTAGAAAATATAATGTCTATCCGCTTTTATTATTGCTATTTCAAAGCCCGCTTCGGTAACGTAAGGCACGTATTAGCCGCAACGTTTACGCCAAGGAAAATCTACCAATCACAGCGTGCATAAGTGACCTTGAAGTGCTCAGCCTCTCCATAAGCCATTTGTGCCGCTATCCTATCTCACTGACTACTGTCCCTTAACTACACTGTGAATCCTAAGTATCAACGGATTTTATTTTACTGTTATGCTGTCATCACACTCTGTAGTCGTATTCTTCTGAACTATCTATTATAACTAACTACTGTCTCTTAACTACACTGTGAATCCTAAGTATCAACGGATTTTATTTTACTGTTATGCTGTCAAAACACTCTGTAGTCGTGTTCTTCTGAACTATCTACTATAACTAACTACTGTCTCTTAACTACACTGTGAATCCTAAGTATCAACGGATTTTATTTTACTGTTATGCTATCATAACACTCTGTAGTCGTATTCTTCTGAACTATCTACTATAACTAACTACTGTCTCTTAACTACACTGTGAATCCTAAGTATCAACGGATTTTATTTTACCGTTATGCTGTCATAACACTCTGTAGTCGTATTCTTCTGAACTATCTACTATAACTAACTACTGTCTCTTAACTACACTGTGAATCCTAAGTATCAACGGATTTTATTTTACTGTTATGCTGTCAAAACACTCTGTAGTCGTATTCTTCTGAACTATCTACTATAACTGACTACTGTCTCTTAACTACACTGTGAATCCTAAGTATCAACGGATTTTATTTTACTGTTATGCTGTCAAAACACTCTGTAGTCGTATTCTTCTGAACTATCTACTATAACTGACTACTGTCTCTTAACTACACTGTGAATCCTAAGTATCAACGGATTTTATTTTACTGTTATGCTGTCAAAACACTCTGTAGTCGTGTTCTTCTGAACTATCTACTATAACTAACTACTGTCTCTTAACTACACTGTGAATCCTAAGTATCAACGGATTTTATTTTACTGTTATGCTATCATAACACTCTGTAGTCGTGTTCTTCTGAACTATCTACTATAACTGACTACTGTCTCTTAACTACACTGTGAATCCTAAGTATCAACGGATTTTATTTTACTGTTATGCTGTCATAACACTCTGTAGTCGTATTCTTCTGAACTATCTACTATAACTAACTACTGTCTCTTAACTACACTGTGAATCCTAAGTATCAACGGATTTTATTTTACTGTTATGCTGTCATAACACTCTGTAGTCGTATTCTTCTGAACTATCTACTATAACTAACTACTGTCTCTTAACTACACTGTGAATCCTAAGTATCAACGGATTTTATTTTACTGTTATGCTGTCATAACACTCTGTAGTCGTATTCTTCTGAACTATCTACTATAACTAACTACTGTCTCTTAACTACACTGTGAATCCTAAGTATCAACGGATTTTATTTTACTGTTATGCTGTCATAACACTCTGTAGTCGTATTCTTCTGAACTATCTACTATAACTAACTACTGTCTCTTAACTACACTGTGAATCCTAAGTATCAACGGATTTTATTTTACTGTTATGCTGTCAAAACACTCTGTAGTCGTGTTCTTCTGAACTATCTACTATAACTGACTACTGTCTCTTAACTACACTGTGAATCCTAAGTATCAACGGATTTTATTTTACTGTTATGCTGTCAAAACACTCTGTAGTCGTGTTCTTCTGAACTATCTACTATAACTAACTACTGTCTCTTAACTACACTGTGAATCCTAAGTATCAACGGATTTTATTTTACTGTTATGCTATCATAACACTCTGTAGTCGTGTTCTTCTGAACTATCTACTATAACTGACTACTGTCTCTTAACTACACTGTGAATCCTAAGTATCAACGGATTTTATTTTACTGTTATGCTGTCAAAAAACTCTGTAGTCGTATTCTTCTGAACTATCTACTATAACTAACTACTGTCTCTTAACTACACTGTGAATCCTAAGTATCAACGGATTTTATTTTACTGTTATGCTGTCATAACACTCTGTAGTCGTATTCTTCTGAACTATCTACTATAACTAACTACTGTCTCTTAACTACACTGTGAATCCTAAGTATCAACGGATTTTATTTTACTGTTATGCTGTCAAAACACTCTGTAGTCGTATTCTTCTGAACTATCTACTATAACTAACTACTGTCTCTTAACTACACTGTGAATCCTAAGTATCAACGGATTTTATTTTACTGTTATGCTATCATAACACTCTGTAGTCGTGTTCTTCTGAACTATCTACTATAACTAACTACTGTCTCTTAACTACACTGTGAATCCTAAGTATCAACGGATTTTATTTTACTGTTATGCTATCATAACACTCTGTAGTCGCATTCTTCTGAACTATCTACTATAACTAACTACTGTCTCTTAACTACACTGTGAATCCTAAGTATCAACGGATTTTATTTTACTGTTATGCTGTCAAAACACTCTGTAGTCGTATTCTTCTGAACTATCTACTATAACTAACTACTGTCTCTTAACTACACTGTGAATCCTAAGTATCAACGGATTTTATTTTACTGTTATGCTGTCATAACACTCTGTAGTCGTATTCTTCTGAACTATCTACTATAACTAACTACTGTCTCTTAACTACACTGTGAATCCTAAGTATCAACGGATTTTATTTTACTGTTATGCTGTCATAACACTCTGTAGTCGTATTCTTCTGAACTATCTACTATAACTAACTACTGTCTCTTAACTACACTGTGAATCCTAAGTATCAACGGATTTTATTTTACTGTTATGCTGTCAAAACACTCTGTAGTCGTATTCTTCTGAACTATCTACTATAACTAACTACTGTCTCTTAACTACACTGTGAATCCTAAGTATCAACGGATTTTATTTTACTGTTATGCTGTCATAACACTCTGTAGTCGTATTCTTCTGAACTATCTACTATAACTAACTACTGTCTCTTAACTACACTGTGAATCCTAAGTATCAACGGATTTTATTTTACTGTTATGCTGTCATAACACTCTGTAGTCGTATTCTTCTGAACTATCTACTATAACTAACTACTGTCTCTTAACTACACTGTGAATCCTAAGTATCAACGGATTTTATTTTACTGTTATGCTGTCAAAACACTCTGTAGTCGTGTTCTTCTGAACTATCTACTATAACTAACTACTGTCTCTTAACTACACTGTGAATCCTAAGTATCAACGGATTTTATTTTACTGTTATGCTGTCAAAACACTCTGTAGTCGTATTCTTCTGAACTATCTACTATAACTAACTACTGTCTCTTAACTACACTGTGAATCCTAAGTATCAACGGATTTTATTTTACTGTTATGCTGTCATAACACTCTGTAGTCGTATTCTTCTGAACTATCTACTATAACTAACTACTGTCTCTTAACTACACTGTGAATCCTAAGTATCAACGGATTTTATTTTACTGTTATGCTGTCAAAACACTCTGTAGTCGTATTCTTCTGAACTATCTACTATAACTAACTACTGTCTCTTAACTACACTGTGAATCCTAAGTATCAACGGATTTTATTTTACTGTTATGCTATCATAACACTCTGTAGTCGTATTCTTCTGAACTATCTACTATAACTAACTACTGTCTCTTAACTACACTGTGAATCCTAAGTATCAACGGATTTTATTTTACTGTTATGCTGTCAAAACACTCTGTAGTCGTATTCTTCTGAACTATCTACTATAACTAACTACTGTCTCTTAACTACACTGTGAATCCTAAGTATCAACGGATTTTATTTTACTGTTATGCTGTCATAACACTCTGTAGTCGTATTCTTCTGAACTATCTACTATAACTAACTACTGTCTCTTAACTACACTGTGAATCCTAAGTATCAACGGATTTTATTTTACTGTTATGCTGTCATAACACTCTGTAGTCGTATTCTTCTGAACTATCTACTATAACTAACTACTGTCTCTTAACTACACTGTGAATCCTAAGTATCAACGGATTTTATTTTACTGTTATGCTGTCAAAACACTCTGTAGTCGTATTCTTCTGAACTATCTACTATAACTAACTACTGTCTCTTAACTACACTGTGAATCCTAAGTATCAACGGATTTTATTTTACTGTTATGCTGTCATAACACTCTGTAGTCGTATTCTTCTGAACTATCTACTATAACTAACTACTGTCTCTTAACTACACTGTGAATCCTAAGTATCAACGGATTTTATTTTACTGTTATGCTGTCATAACACTCTGTAGTCGTATTCTTCTGAACTATCTACTATAACTAACTACTGTCTCTTAACTACACTGTGAATCCTAAGTATCAACGGATTTTATTTTACTGTTATGCTGTCAAAACACTCTGTAGTCGTATTCTTCTGAACTATCTACTATAACTAACTACTGTCTCTTAACTACACTGTGAATCCTAAGTATCAACGGATTTTATTTTACTGTTATGCTGTCATAACACTCTGTAGTCGTATTCTTCTGAACTATCTACTATAACTAACTACTGTCTCTTAACTACACTGTGAATCCTAAGTATCAACGGATTTTATTTTACTGTTATGCTGTCATAACACTCTGTAGTCGTATTCTTCTGAACTATCTACTATAACTAACTACTGTCTCTTAACTACACTGTGAATCCTAAGTATCAACGGATTTTATTTTACTGTTATGCTGTCAAAACACTCTGTAGTCGTGTTCTTCTGAACTATCTACTATAACTAACTACTGTCTCTTAACTACACTGTGAATCCTAAGTATCAACGGATTTTATTTTACTGTTATGCTGTCATAACACTCTGTAGTCGTATTCTTCTGAACTATCTACTATAACTAACTACTGTCTCTTAACTACACTGTGAATCCTAAGTATCAACGGATTTTATTTTACTGTTATGCTGTCATAACACTCTGTAGTCGTATTCTTCTGAACTATCTACTATAACTAACTACTGTCTCTTAACTACACTGTGAATCCTAAGTATCAACGGATTTTATTTTACTGTTATGCTGTCATAACACTCTGTAGTCGTATTCTTCTGAACTATCTACTATAACTAACTACTGTCTCTTAACTACACTGTGAATCCTAAGTATCAACGGATTTTATTTTACTGTTATGCTGTCATAACACTCTGTAGTCGTATTCTTCTGAACTATCTACTATAACTAACTACTGTCTCTTAACTACACTGTGAATCCTAAGTATCAACGGATTTTATTTTACTGTTATGCTGTCATAACACTCTGTAGTCGTATTCTTCTGAACTATCTACTATAACTAACTACTGTCTCTTAACTACACTGTGAATCCTAAGTATCAACGGATTTTATTTTACTGTTATGCTGTCATAACACTCTGTAGTCGTATTCTTCTGAACTATCTACTATAACTAACTACTGTCTCTTAACTACACTGTGAATCCTAAGTATCAACGGATTTTATTTTACTGTTATGCTGTCAAAACACTCTGTAGTCGTATTCTTCTGAACTATCTACTATAACTAACTACTGTCTCTTAACTACACTGTGAATCCTAAGTATCAACGGATTTTATTTTACTGTTATGCTGTCATAACACTCTGTAGTCGTATTCTTCTGAACTATCTACTATAACTAACTACTGTCTCTTAACTACACTGTGAATCCTAAGTATCAACGGATTTTATTTTACTGTTATGCTGTCATAACACTCTGTAGTCGTATTCTTCTGAACTATCTACTATAACTAACTACTGTCTCTTAACTACACTGTGAATCCTAAGTATCAACGGATTTTATTTTACTGTTATGCTGTCAAAACACTCTGTAGTCGTATTCTTCTGAACTATCTACTATAACTAACTACTGTCTCTTAACTACACTGTGAATCCTAAGTATCAACGGATTTTATTTTACTGTTATGCTGTCATAACACTCTGTAGTCGTATTCTTCTGAACTATCTACTATAACTAACTACTGTCTCTTAACTACACTGTGAATCCTAAGTATCAACGGATTTTATTTTACTGTTATGCTGTCATAACACTCTGTAGTCGTATTCTTCTGAACTATCTACTATAACTAACTACTGTCTCTTAACTACACTGTGAATCCTAAGTATCAACGGATTTTATTTTACTGTTATGCTGTCATAACACTCTGTAGTCGTATTCTTCTGAACTATCTACTATAACTAACTACTGTCTCTTAACTACACTGTGAATCCTAAGTATCAACGGATTTTATTTTACTGTTATGCTGTCAAAACACTCTGTAGTCGTATTCTTCTGAACTATCTACTATAACTAACTACTGTCTCTTAACTACACTGTGAATCCTAAGTATCAACGGATTTTATTTTACTGTTATGCTGTCATAACACTCTGTAGTCGTATTCTTCTGAACTATCTACTATAACTAACTACTGTCTCTTAACTACACTGTGAATCCTAAGTATCAACGGATTTTATTTTACTGTTATGCTGTCAAAACACTCTGTAGTCGTATTCTTCTGAACTATCTACTATAACTAACTACTGTCTCTTAACTACACTGTGAATCCTAAGTATCAACGGATTTTATTTTACTGTTATGCTGTCATAACACTCTGTAGTCGTATTCTTCTGAACTATCTACTATAACTAACTACTGTCTCTTAACTACACTGTGAATCCTAAGTATCAACGGATTTTATTTTACTGTTATGCTGTCATAACACTCTGTAGTCGTATTCTTCTGAACTATCTACTATAACTAACTACTGTCTCTTAACTACACTGTGAATCCTAAGTATCAGCGGATTTTATTTTACTGTTATGCTGTCATAACACTCTGTAGTCGTATTCTTCTGAACTATCTACTATAACTAACTACTGTCTCTTAACTACACTGTGAATCCTAAGTATCAACGGATTTTATTTTACTGTTATGCTGTCATAACACTCTGTAGTCGTATTCTTCTGAACTATCTACTATAACTAACTACTGTCTCTTAACTACACTGTGAATCCTAAGTATCAACGGATTTTATTTTACTGTTATGCTGTCATAACACTCTGTAGTCGTATTCTTCTGAACTATCTACTATAACTAACTACTGTCTCTTAACTACACTGTGAATCCTAAGTATCAACGGATTTTATTTTACTGTTATGCTGTCATAACACTCTGTAGTCGTATTCTTCTGAACTATCTACTATAACTAACTACTGTCTCTTAACTACACTGTGAATCCTAAGTATCAACGGATTTTATTTTACTGTTATGCTGTCATAACACTCTGTAGTCGTATTCTTCTGAACTATCTACTATAACTAACTACTGTCTCTTAACTACACTGTGAATCCTAAGTATCAACGGATTTTATTTTACTGTTATGCTGTCATAACACTCTGTAGTCGTATTCTTCTGAACTATCTACTATAACTAACTACTGTCTCTTAACTACACTGTGAATCCTAAGTATCAACGGATTTTATTTTACTGTTATGCTGTCATAACACTCTGTAGTCGTATTCTTCTGAACTATCTACTATAACTAACTACTGTCTCTTAACTACACTGTGAATCCTAAGTATCAACGGATTTTATTTTACTGTTATGCTGTCATAACACTCTGTAGTCGTATTCTTCTGAACTATCTACTATAACTAACTACTGTCTCTTAACTACACTGTGAATCCTAAGTATCAACGGATTTTATTTTACTGTTATGCTGTCAAAACACTCTGTAGTCGTATTCTTCTGAACTATCTACTATAACTAACTACTGTCTCTTAACTACACTGTGAATCCTAAGTATCAACGGATTTTATTTTACTGTTATGCTGTCAAAACACTCTGTAGTCGTATTCTTCTGAACTATCTACTATAACTAACTACTGTCTCTTAACTACACTGTGAATCCTAAGTATCAACGGATTTTATTTTACTGTTATGCTGTCATAACACTCTGTAGTCGTATTCTTCTGAACTATCTACTATAACTAACTACTGTCTCTTAACTACACTGTGAATCCTAAGTATCAACGGATTTTATTTTACTGTTATGCTATCATAACACTCTGTAGTCGTATTCTTCTGAACTATCTACTATAACTAACTACTGTCTTAACTACACTGTGAATCCTAAGTATCAACGGATTTTATTTTACTGTTATGCTGTCTGTCTGTCTGGATTCAACATAGAACTTGGCACCGAAGTGCAGCAGTTCGAGTTGCCACGTTCCAAGTAGCACACAGATGTAGACAAGAAGTTGAGTGGAGAGAATTAATAGAGTTTGACAAATATAGGAGTGGAACAGAATGGGTAATGGTAGAAAGGAATATGGAAGATTACAGAGACTGAATACATCTGCGCCATTGACAACGATTTTGAGCCATGTCACCTATTGTCTCCAGCCATTGATTCCTAGAGTCCCGGGGGCCCCAACCCGGGAGTCTGCATCTCCCTACCTGACTCAGTTTAACTGTCAAGGATTTCATGGATTGATGCCATGTTTTTGTTTGGCCACCACTGGCTCTTTTCCAACCTGAACCTATATCATCTAACAATGCCCGTCGGGGGAGGCGGTGGTTAGGCATGCGCAGCACGTAACCTAGCCATCTTAGTCTATGTAACTTTATAACCTCGTCAATTGATTTTCCCTTTTTGCCCAACACTCTACGCCTAACGTCAACATTACTTATCTTGTGAAACCACCTAATGTGAGACAGAGATCGCAGTCATCTATGATCGAAAGCAGTCGACCTTTTCATGTCTTCAACGCGTATTGGCCATGTTTCAGAGCCATAGAGAAGGACGGAGCGAACTGCTGAGCAGTACACACGTCCCTTGGTTGATAACCGGATGTCACGCCTACGCCAGAGATGGTGTAAGTCAGCGAAAGCAGCTCGAGCTTTTCGGATCCGTGCTGAGGTTTCATCGCCAATCAGTCCGTTGGTGCTAATACAACTTCCCACTCTGTATTCTTATTCTTCTGAAGTATCTTTTATGACTGAATACTTTCTTTCTATGTAGATATTTACATAACTATGTAGCTTTATGTATTTTTCTTCTTCGTAACATTTCATATTTCCTCTTCGTTGCTATGCTTATGACTAAAATCTTGAAAGTAGCCTGCAAATCTCTGATTGCTTTACTTCTTCATTGTATGTTAACATCTTTAAAATGCTGTTAGTGACGATGCATACAAAATGACTGACTGAAAGTAGTCGTTCATACCATGAGTATCGTTGAGTTAGCTTGTGAATGCAAAACTGTCCATATGACACGTAGCAGTAATAAAAGATTTTTTTCTGAAAACAAAAGAAAGTATTTTGCCAGGGTTTAGCAGATTCAAAGGTGGGAGGGTGGTGACTGCTCTTCAGCGGATATGATGGTGGGGACCTAAGAGAACCACCCTTATCTGTGGGAATGCACTATACTGCTAAGGCTCCTGAGGACGAATTGCTTCAAAAAACAAAATTATTAATAAATAAAATAAAAAATAGATGCTGCCTTTATGTCACAGCTTGCGTACAAACTCTTTGAAAAAATGGCTCATGGTACGATTTCTCTACTTCAGGAGGACATCTAACTGTATAAATCAGCACAACAGCATAAATCAGTATTAATATACTTCCTCTTTTCTTTTAAATAACTTATGTACTTTGGCATTTGGATTTCACTTCTTCAGTTACTATTCCCAACATTACCCTATATAAGAGTGAAAACCATAATTCGTTTCGCCCTAATTTTTACTTTATATTTTATTGTTATTCTATACTTCAGTTGTTTACTACTATAAACTTAAACTAACCGTTGGTATGTAACACTATAAAACTTAATGACTAGAAATTGCTAGTAATAAAAAAGGAGAATAAACACCGCATATTGTTTACTTAAATTATCATTATCTGCTGGCTGCTTCTGTTTTCTTCACTTCTCGAAGGTATTGCACTGAAGCACTGCTAATGAACAGTAATCCTGCTTTCTATATTTGTATTACTTGAGCGGTATCCAGAATATTGTTAGCACTTACGATGAACAACGGAACAAATTCCATTCTGAAATCTGTTCAACATCGCAAAGTTAACTTTGCGACCAATTTGTCCCTTCTATCTGCTAATACCAATATAGTGCTGTACTTACCATCTAATGTGGATTTTTATAAACTTTCGAACTCTTATTGATTGATAAAATGATAAAAATAACGGTCTGAATCCAGTGTGGCTTACTCCAGCACATGTATATCACCTCTCTTCTTGCCTTCCATTAACGCAAAATTTCATAATTCCCGCATGAATCTGACTCACTATGAGTGTATTAAATGTTATAATTTAGACTTAAACCAAAACCTTATATTCTATTCTTGTAAAGTTTTCTATTCATTTTCCAAATTTTAATTTCATAAAAGTGTTGAATTTCAGACTGCACTTGTCTAATATGATCATGCCTGTACAAACGGTATGTGAATCATGTAAGTGCTTAATTTATGTGAAATATATATATTATTATCTGCCAGTATCCTGAATGAAGATCGAGAACCGAAAACACGTTCGCACCTTGTAGGTGATCTAAAGTTTCTACCACTGTTGGCATGGCACACGGTCTTAACTTTGTCATACTGTTTAACTGTCGAAAATCAACACAGAATCTATACGTTCCATTCGCTATTTTTACTAACAGCACTGAAGAGTTGTACGGGCTATCCGCTTCCTCAATAATATCATCTTTTAACATCTCTTGCTCTTGGCGCTCCACTTCGCCTTCCAGATAACATGGAACCCATCGCGTTTTAGATGACCTTACTTTCGGATGACTTAACGGAATTTCATGATTCACCTTATCGCAATAACTGTATGGGTCACCATCTACAGTGAACAGATGATCGTTGTCAATCACGTCTCATAAACCGTTAATGCCCAGCTCTCGCTACGCTCCGACCCACGCTGTTCCTTGATGTATTCAGAAACGCTTAGTTATAACGGACGAAAAATCCAAAACACCGATCAGCCGCTAGAGATTACTTTATTGCTACACCAACATATAAAACGAATAAGTGAAATAAGGTCTGTGAACAAATATTACAATAATAAATCACTGTATTACTCATGACGATGTTTCACTCTTCTTTCTCAACAGCGACCGATGACACGATGAATGTCGTTGTCAAAGGAGTTGAAGATTGAACGATCAATTCACGGTTGTTTGCTCAAAATCAACTTCCCCAATTTTCGCGGAGGCATCAATACGACAGTCATCGTCTCATCGGTCGCTGTTCAGAAAGAAGAGTGAAACATCGTCAGAAGTAATACAATGATTTATTATTGTAATATTTGTTCACAGACCTTAGTTCACTTATTCTTTTTATATGTTGGTGTAACAATAAAGAAATCTCAAGCGGCAGATCGGTGTTTTGGATTTTTCGTCCGTTATAACTAAGCGTTTCTGAAAACTTCGAGGAACAGCGTGAGCCCGAGCGTAGCGAGAGCTGGGCATTAACGGTTTACGAGACGTGATTGACAGTTTCTGACGATGGAAACAGATCTGGCGGATTCAAACAGTTGGTGAAAGTTTGGATAGTCACCGTTCATCTTTCCTGGTGCCGGTCAAGTCCTCTTTGAACAAGCAATATCTGGAACATTTTTGGAATTTGCTCAAGTTCAACAATGCCTGGGTCAAAGAAGGGACAGAGTGTCTTGGATACAAACAGGAAAGTAAGTCATGGTGACTTGTCTGTTAATTGTAACGATGTGTCTGATGTTAAGCATGATATGGTTGATGTTACTGTTTCGCCGTTCAGGGATAATAGGAACATCAAACTCCCTAAATTAGAACCACGGTGTTTTGATGGAAACCCAGCTGATTATTTACAATTTGTAAAGGAGTTTGAGATCATGTTGAGTAGTTTTCTATTAAGTGATGAATTGAAGTTAATGTATTTGATGAGATATTGCACTGGAGATGCTGCAAGAGCTATACAGTGCTGTAAGTTTATGAAGCCAAAAGAGGGCTACTACGAGGCTATGAGCATATTACGTCAAAGGTTTGGAAGACCTTCGATGATTGCAGGGAAATTATTCGAGGCTGTTAAGGGTAATGGTGGTCAATTACAGGATGACTCCCAGGCACTCACTGAGTTTTTAGATAATTTGCTAATTTACAAGAATGGAATGATTTCGATGAATCGCATGAGTGACCTCAACTCGAGTTTTATACTAGAAGTAATAGCAAGACGTCTACCTACTCGACTGCAAAGGAAGTGGGTGAAGATGAGCTCCCGTATGGAGGATGAGGGTGTCGAGCCAAAATTTGATGATATCCTGAAACTGGTAAATACTAGTGTCAATCAATCTATGAGCAAGTTCGCCAGTCTATTACATCTCACCCCTAGAATAGAGCAGTCTGAGAGCAAAATGCAATCATTGATGACGAATAGGCCTCAGAGAGGTGGATATCGAGAAGGCTCCATGATGTCTAGTAATGCATATAGATCTAGTGAGTGTAACAGGTTTCGTAGTACATCCTCAACAGATAAGTTACAAGATGCAAGACAAACACGGTTGTGTTTCACACGTTTGCAAGAGGTGCATACAGAAGTGAACTGTGAACCGGTGAGCAAGTTCAGTGATAAGCTAAATGTAAACTCCAGGCCTGACTCCGAATTGTGTGACGATAACGGTGCGGTGAAGAAGTCTGTAGTTGCAACTGGTAAGCCATTGTTGAATAGAGTGTCACAGAATAGAGTTACTGCTTCAGAGTGCAGTTCTGACCCTACAAGTTTACAAAGTGTAACTAGTCAGAGTGAAGATATAAAACCTTTAATGATTTGTGAGGAGGAACCAAAATTGTCTACTTCTGTTATTAAAGAGTTTGAAAATGATGAACTTGACGGTAAATTGAATATTCGTGATAATGATCATGATACTTCACAGTTTTCTTTGGATAATCATGATGAAATGGGGGAATGCCTACTACCGCTAAGTTAAATAAAGGTTCTGTACAACTACAAAGTGAAGTAGAAATAAATGCAGATGCAGTTGCAGAAGGCATGCATACTTGTCAAACCGTCAGAGTAATTGATCAGCATGTAGCCCGCCTATCATCAGATGCTAGTGCTAAACCTGAGCTGATAGTAAAAGACAGCAGTGGTGGTGGTCTTGCAGGTAGACAAATTTCTGAAAGTCGAGCAACAACAGCTTTTGATCCACTGCTAAGTTCGTCAACTGATATCAATCAGTCGTCGTTGGTGCTGTCATCCACAATGAGAAGGACGCCCATCAACTCAAGTATCTTGTGCAATGACTTTGCTAGTATCAGTTCGTTTGAAAGGACGAATATCAATGGTCAGTTTAGTGAGGATAAGCCAAGTGTAAACGAGAGAGTAATTGTTAAATTGACTTGCACGAATAAAGGCATTTCTAGTTTCAAGTTACTATTTGAATGTTATTATCTTTGGTGTAAATTACTCTGTTTCTACACTTGGTTGATGAGATATGTCGTGTGTTTGTTGGTCATCTATATTCTACGATACAATGATATGAGCGTGTTATCGTTCAGATTTGAAGATATAACTGATAGGAGGAGGTCAGCAAATGAACTCTGCGACGATTTTCCAACCTAGGGCGTCAACCTGAGAAGGGTTGTAGGCGTACTGCTGTAAGTCCTACAGTTCTTCAAGGGTAGTTTGTCATGCTGGAATCCACATCATTTGATGTAGTGATTGTACATATGTTTGTGTTAAATAGTTGTGTGAGTTCCAATTATCGCAATTGTTGGTAAATCTTGTTTGTGTACGGACATTCCACAAATTACAATCGTCAACGTGAGAAGGGTTGTAGGCGTACTGGTGTAAGTCCTGCAATTCTTCAAAGGAATACCACCAAGACATGATCGGCGAGGTTGTTTGTACTATTTGTATATACGTGTGGTGTGTCATATCAATTGGTGTATTTTGGATTCATTGTGTTCACTTTTTGTCTTTATATCTTGTTGTTTTTGCATAATTTTGTTAAAATTTTCGTCATGATTACTTCTAAAGTTGTTAAGAGTCTTCTACACCCGTGAATGAATTGATTGATGTTAGAGACAGCAGATGGGTCGTATACGCTGGGGAGGCTATTGCTGAGAATTAAATGCATACGGAGATAATTGTTAGCTGCGGTCCGACACGCCGGGGAGAAAGAGTGTAAACGACTGAAGCTCGCATGCGTCACCGCTACTAGAATTGAGCCAGAATTAGTGACAAGCGATTTCAGTGGTAATTGGTAGTGAGTAGATAAGAGGATGTGCGTAGAGTATCGTGAGGTGCTGCCATGGTCACGTTGAATTCTGCAAGAGTCATTCTAGTAAGTGGCGATTGTGATGCAAGAGGATGTGTCAAGAGGATGCCTTTAACTGGAAGGCGCAGGTCGTCATTGATGTGTGAGATTGTGCTGTGGGTATGCTTGTGGTGTGTTGGCTTTTCTGTTTGTTTTCCATTTCAGGTCTGTCCGTGTGACCCAGGTTCTCGCAATGGCATCCAAGTCAACGTGTATTGTTCGTGAAGGAAAAAACGGGCGGATCACATTTTTGCCGGGGTGTGTCAATGCAGTTGAAGATTGAACGATCAATTCACGGTTGTTTGCTCAAAATCAACTTCCCCAATTTTCGTGGAGGCATAAATACAACTGTAAATCACGTCTCATAAACCGTTAATGCCCAGCTCTCGCTACGCTCGGGCCCACCCTGTTCCTTGAAGTTTTCAGAAATGCTTAGTTATAACGGACGAAAAATCCAAAACACCGATCTGCCGCTTGAGATTTCTTTACTGTTACATCAACATATAAAAAGAATAAGTGAACTAAGGTCTGTGAACAAATATTACAATAATAAATCATTGTATTACTTCTGACGATGTTTCCTTCTTCTTTCTGAACAGCGACCGATGAGACGATGACTGTCGTATTGATGCCTCCGCGAAAATTGGGGAAGTTGATTTTGAGCAAACAACCGTGAATTGATCGTTCAATCTTCAACTGCATTGACACACCCCGGCAAAAATGTGATCCGCCCGTTTTTTCCTTCACGAACAATACACGTTGACTTGGATGCCATTGCGAGAACCTGGGTCACACGGACAGACCTGAAATGGAAAACAAACAGAAAAGCCAACACACCACAAGCATACCCACAGCACAATCTCACACATCAATGACGACCTGCGCCTTCCAGTTAAAGGCATCCTCTTGACACATCCTCTTGCATCACAATCGCCACTTACTAGAATGACTCTTGCAGAATTCAACGTGACCATGGCAGCACCTCACGATACTCTACGCACATCCTCTTATCTACTCACTACCAATTACCACTGAAATCGCTTGTCACTAATTCTGGCTCAATTCTAGTAGCGGTGACGCATGCGAGCTTCAGTCGTTTACACTCTTTCTCCCCGGCGTGTCGGACCGCAGCTAACAATTATCTCCGTGTGCATTTCATTCTCAGCAATAGCCTAGCCTCCCCAGCGTATACGACCCATCTGCTGTCCTTAACATCAACCAATACATTCATGGATGTAGAAGACTCGAAACAACTTCAGAAGTAATCACGACGAAAATTTTAACAAAATTACGCAATAACAACAAGATACGAAAACAACAAGTAAACACAATAAATCCAAAATACACCAATTGATATGACACACCACACGTATATACAAATAGTACAAACAACCTCGCCGATCATGTCTTGGTGGTATTCCTTTGAAGAATTGCAGGACTTACACCAATACGCCTACAACCCTTCTCACGTTGACGATTGTAATTTGTGGAATGTCCGTACACAAACAAGATTAACCAACAATTGCGATAATTGGAACTCACACAACTATTTAACACAAACATATGTACAATCACTACATCAAATGATGTGGATTCCAGCATGACAAACTACCCTTGAAGAACTGTAGGACTTACAGCAGTACGCCTACAACCCTTCTCAGGTTGACGCCCTAGGTTGGAAAATCGTCGCAGAGTTCATTTGCTGACTTCCTTCTATCAGCTATATCCTCAAATCTGAACGATAACACGCTCATGTCATTGTATCGTAGAATATAGATGACCAACAAACACACGACATATCTCATCAACCAAGTGTAGAAACAGAGTAATTTACACCAAAGATAATAACATTCAAATAGTAACTTGAAACTAGAAATGCCTTTATTCGTGCAAGTCAATTTAACAATTACTCTCTCGTTTACACTTGGCTTATCCTCACTAAACTGACCATTGATATTCGTCCTTTCAAACGAACTGATACTAGCATAGTCATTGCACAAGATACTTGAGTTGATGGGCGTCCTTTTCATTGTGGATGACAGCACCAACGACGACTGATTGATATCAGTTGATGAACTTAGCAGTGGATCAAAAGCTGTTGTTGCTCGACTTTCAGAAATTTGTCTACCTGCAAGACCACCACCACTGCTGTCTTTTACTATCAGCTCAGGTTTAGCACTAGCATCTGATGATAGGTGGGCTACATGCTGATCAATTACACTGACGGTTTGACAAGTATGCATGCCTTCTGCAACTGCATCTGCATTTATTTCTACTTCACGTTGTAGTTGTACAGAACCTTTATTTAACTTAGCGGTAGTAGGCATTCCCCCATTTCATCATGATCAACCAAAGAAAACTGTGAAGTATCATGATCATTATCACGAATATTCAATTTACCGTCAAGTTCATCATTTTCAAACTCTTTAATAACAGAAGTAGACAATTTTGGTTCCTCCTCACAAATCATTAAAGGTTTTATATCTTCACTCTGACTAGTTACACTTTGTAAACTTGTAGGGTCAGAACTGCACTCTGAAGCAGTAACTCTATTCTGTGACACTCTATTCAACAATGGCTTACCAGTTGCAACTACAGACTTCTTCACCGCACCGTTATCGTCACACAATTCGGAGTCAGGCCTGGAGTTTACATTTAGCTTATCACTGAACTTGCTCACCGGTTCACAGTTCACTTCTGTATGCACCTCTTGCAAACGTGTGAAACACAACCGTGTTTGTCTTGCATCTTGTAACTTATCTGTTGAGGATGTACTACGAAACCTGTTACACTCACTAGGTCTATATGCATTACTAGACATCATGGAGCCTTCTCGATATCCACCTCTCTGAGGCCTATTCGTCATCAATGATTGCATTTTGCTCTCAGACTGCTCTATTCTAGGGGTGAGATGTAATAGACTGGCGAACTTGCTCATAGATTGATTGACACTAGTATTTACCAGTTTCAGGATATCATCAAACTTTGGCTCGATACCCTCATCCTCCATACGGGAGCTCATCTTCACCCACTTCCTTTGCAGTCGAGTAGGTAGACGTCTTGCTATTACTTCTAGTATAAAACTCGAGTTGAGGTCACTCATGCGATTCATCGAAATCATTCCATTCTTGTAAATTAGCAAATTATCTAAAAACTCAGTGAGTGCCTGGGAGTCATCCTGTAATTGACCACCATTACCCTTAACAGCCTCGAATAATTTCCCTGCAATCATCGAAGGTCTTCCAAACCTTTGACGTAATATGCTCATAGCCTCGTAGTAGCCCTCTTTTGGCTTCATAAACTTACAGCACTGTATAGCTCTTGCAGCATCTCCAGTGCAATATCTCATCAAATACATTAACTTCAATTCATCACTTAATAGAAAACTACTCAACATGATCTCAAACTCCTTTACAAATTGTAAATAATCAGCTGGGTTTCCATCAAAACACCGTGGTTCAAATTTAGGGAGTTTGATGTTCCTATTATCCCTGAACGGCGAAACAGTAACATCAACCATGTCATGCTTAACATCAGACACATCGTTACAATTAACAGACAAGTCACCATGACTTACTTTCCTGTTTGCATCCAAGACACTCTGTCCCTTCTTTGACCCAGGCATTGTTGAACTTGACCCAATTCCAAAAACGTTCCAGATATTGCTTGTTCAAAGAGGACTTGACCGGCACCAGGAAAGATGAACGGTGACTATCCAAACTTTCACCAACTGTTTGAATCCGCCAGATCTGTTTCCATCGTCAGAAACTGTCAATCACGTCTCATAAACCGTTAATGCCCAGCTCTCGCTACGCTCGGGCCCACGCTGTTCCTCGAAGTTTTCAGAAACGCTTAGTTATAACGGACGAAAAACCAAAACACCGATCTGCCGCTTGAGATTTCTTTATTGTTACACCAACATATAAAAAGAATAAGTGAACTAAGGTCTGTGAACAAATATTACAATAATAAATCATTGTATTACTTCTGACGATGTTTCACTCTTCTTTCTGAACAGCGACCGATGAGACGATGACTGTCGTATTGATGCCTCCGCGAAAATTGGGGAAGTTGATTTTGAGCAAACAACCGTGAATTGATCGTTCAATCTTCAACTCCATTGACAATCGTATTTATCAATTAACTCTGTCATATTGTATACCGTTGACAGCTGCACCGCTGCTATCTCGCTGGTCTCATACATATTGATTTGTACGTATTTTGTGATTACAACGTTCGCCTGCGTGTCGATTATTGCATCAATCTCCAGCAGGAAATCCGCTCCTAATATCGTTTGCTGTAGTTCAGGTACAACAATGGAAGGAAACGTCACCTCGCAGCCGCCAACATCAACCGCACAGTTCGATCTACCCGTGATACGTAAAACATGCCCGCCTACTGTTTGTACTGTCAATGAACATGGACTAACACTCTTACATAAGTTCTTACGTATTAACAACACGGCAGCCCCTATATCTACTAAACATACCACTTCTCGATCATTCGCTCGCAACTTCTAATACACAGCCCCTTTCTCAATAGCCCCCACTAAATCTAGTTTCATACGAGAGAAAGAACAAGTATTATACCGTCTGAAACGTTTCGAAACATCGGTTTTTTCTATCACTCAACTTTAACGCCGCCACTTCCCGCTGTAACGCTTCAATTTTCTGCTCATATTCGTTTGGTTTCGGTTGCTCTATAGCGGCTACAGTTGTGCCCAGCAGCTGTCTGGTCACCTTCGCCAGCTCACTAATATCCATCGGCTGCGTTGCGTTAACCAGTTGTAATCGCTGAGAAATGTGGTCCGGGACACTCTCGACGATTCGTTAATTTCACCGCCAACACTAATGGGTCTCCATCAGGTCCCAACTTCGTTGACCGGAACTGCTGCATTGCTAGCTGTCTGTCTGTTGCACTGTTAGACTCCGACACTAATCGTTCAACCAACTTCTTCCAAGACGCTGTGCCATTTGACCTGTCTACGCTGTCATATGCCGCCTTCGCTCGGCCTCTCAGCAGCGTCTTTAGGACGACTGCCTTCGCCGCCTGCTCCTTGACACCTACCAGCTCAGCGGTGGCCTCGAAGTCACGCAAGCAGCTCCGTAAGACTCCTTCTTCAAACGCAGCTGGCCATGGGATCTTCATTTTTTGGAGGCAGTGACACCAAATGTAACAACAGAAGACAAGGGCTGGCAACAGATCGTTTTATTACGGAAATCAGCCCGTATTTATATATATTTCATGTACATTATTAGATCTCATTCAAGTGGGCAAACGCGGTCTTCTGGTTGGTTGTTTTCGAGTTTCCCGGAAAGTGGAGCCATCTATCTGCGAGTCATATTTGCCCACGTTTGAGTCTGCTGTGATTTGTTGTTGAATCAGATTTGTTCATATTTTCTCACGGCCAATATTAGTGACCTAGACATTGACGTAGATCAATGTCGACCAATTGGCCAGCAGCCTGCTTTCGCCACAGTATCACCTCCATTACCCATCAATTTGGTAAACAGTTTCCTGGCAGCGACCACAGTGTAGTATTAACTTCAACAAATTATTACTCAGGGGTTACAGACAAGCACAGTGGGATGTCTTGAAACCATACCTACGCACTCTAGACTGGTAGCCATACTTTATATGCAGCTCAGTTACGGAGACAAACAACTTACGCTATGAGGACCTAGGATTTGCTCACAACTTCATCGCTGCTGCAAGACTGGTCAAAATGAGGCCTAAACAGCCGGCTTCATACCCGTAAAGATTCGAAACCATCTGCGTAAGCATGCTACCCTATTCTACAGATACAGTGACTTTTCATCACTCATTACACTCAGGAAAACTTATGATTCACACAAATACAATCAATTATCTGAGTCCGTCAAACTGGAACGCGACCTCCACTTACCATCCGATAATAACTAATTAAGTCACGAACCGACAACAACAGAATAAGTATCCCTAACTTATTGCTAGATGGAGGAAAACTATACGAAGATCCGCAGGAGATATGCGAGTTATTCAGCTTCTACTTTGCTGGCTACTTAACTAACGAAGAAACAGTAGGTAGTCTTGATGTTGCGACACTACCAAATCGCTTTTTGGGTAACACAACATTCACCCCAGAAAAAATTTCATCCGCTACAGCATCCCTCCATACATCATATAATTCCGGCCCTGATGGAATTCCATCTATCCTCTTGTGAAGGGATGGTGAGGACACGCCCCTTATCCTCCTAAAGTTTTTCAATCTACCCTTAAATAATGGCAGTTACCCAGAGTGCTGGGAGCTGTCGTTCGTAACTCCTAAGCAGCACAAACTGGGACCAAATTCTAATATCGAAAACTGCCGACTCATCAATATCGCGTCGATAGTTTCCATGTTTATGGAAAACGTCGTAGGGTAAGATATTCCTTCACACCTCCACCTTCACAAAGTGCTTACTCCAGCACAAAACGGCTTCTTTAAAAGTCGGTCATGCTCCACCTGCCTACTTGACTGTTTTGTTGATGTTACTGCCAAGCGTGATCATGGTTTGCTTGTCACAACTTTCTTCTTCGACTTCAAAAATGCGTTTGATAAAGTCCCTCACAAGAGACTGATTCTTAATAATAATATTTTATTTATGGAACAGAAACCAGTCATGTTACTGGCATGAACATATGTATACTAATTAGAACTTATAGAGTATATAGTATGATGTGTTAATCTAGAAACATATTGAATACTGGTAAATGTGAGAAAAGCATTTAAAAAGAAATGTACTAATAAGGAAAAAGATAATTTTTGGGGTCTGGTTGAAACCGAATAAGCCATAATATATAGCATCTAACGTGAACAGTAATTAGGAAAAAATATGGCATGTCAATTTTCTCTGGGGAATTATAAATCATTACGTTAATCGTGAAAGGTAAGTAGCATTTTTGTAGAGGTGCTGAAGTGATACATAAGAGATGCAGAATGAGCAGTAATTATAAGTGAATGAATCATAAAGTGTTTGAAAGTCTATAAAACTTCAAATTCACCGGTAAGTGACATTTCCAGTTGTATATGAGACCGACTTTGAACTTGTCAGCAGATTTCATGATAGAGGTGGTTTCGTTATTCACCAGATTAGCTGGCAATATCCCGAATAAGTAGAGGATAGCAGCACTGTATCAGTGCCTTCGTTGAAGGCAGTACCTCTGAAAAGAGAAGATACAAGAAAACAGCCAGAGTGGTGCAGAAGTATATAATAGGTGTTAGTTATTCAAAATATATAACAGACATGCGGTTCATAATTTTTTGTTTATAAAAATTATTATTTCCCTGATAGATTTTACTTATGAAATTGTACAGTCTCTCTTGCGAACAATTAGTTTAAGTGAAAGACTGGTGTCAGTCAAGCCCCATAAACCGTCAATCTTCAACTCTTGCTACGCTGGTCCTCTTACTATCCCTCGAAGACTTTCAGAAACGCGTAGTATTAACCGACGCGAAAACCGAAACACTGTTTGGCGACTCGAGAATCCTTTATTCTTACGCCATTATGTAGCCAACAATAAGGTTATTATACACAAGGTCTGAGAATAAATGTTCTAACAGTAAATCACGATAATACTTCTGATAGTTCTCTCTCTTCCACCGAACAGCGAACAATGAGATGATTGCTAGATTTATGACCCGCGAGAAATATGGGGGAGTTGGGTTTGAGCAAAGAACCATGAATTGATCTTTCAATCTTCAACTACATTTACAACTTGTGTGTAAGAATAAGTCAACCTTTTCTCACCAGCATCTACCAGCTACGGGCAGGACTACAACATGTTTGTACCAGTAGTGCCAGTACTCACATCAACCAAGTGAAAATGCAAAGAGTATCGAAGCACGATTTCAACGTATAGGAATCCTCAACCACAGGTTGTGATGGATGAGCCATTAGCAGCTTGTAGCTGTAGAGATATTGGCCGCAGATGCTCTTCCGTTGCATGTGGGATGACACCAGTTTCTGTTTCAGTATCGACCAGGAGGCGTCTTCTACAGCTACTAACTGCTACATAGTGGCGGGGGCAAGAAATGGTTACCCAGCTACGTTTAGTCCTCATTGCGTGCTGGATAATAATAATAATAAAAGCTTTACTTCCAAACGGTATTCGTGATACAGTTATGGAATTTTCAGCGTGCATTACAGTACATTGCATCTAATTACCTCATAAATAATATAAGATTTTTTAAAATAAAAAAAATAAATAAAAATCAACGCCAAAAGAATAAAATTAAAAAAACAGCGTAGAGTTTACATTTCAAACAACGCACCACAGGATATGAAATATAAAATTGATGTGTGATAGAAGATGAGAACAACAGTGTAATAGTAACGAGGAAAGGAAAACAAAAACTAATGGGACCATTTGTTAGAGTGACGCAGTAAGTCTATCGTGTCACACCTAACGGATTTCTCATCACATAACAGCTGTGCCAGATATGGTATTGTGGAGTTTTTGTATTTGGTAGTCCTAGCATATAGCCTCCTTTAGCTGCTTCTAGTCCTACCAGATGAAACGCAAGGAGACAGCTGAGTATAGAGTGGATCCTCGAGGTCCGACAATATTGTATTCGCTGCATTTCCGTGCTTGCTGGCGTTAAAGGTGCAGGGACGGGTGCAATTTATGCTCTGACACCATAAAGTCTATGACAACAGTGAACTCCAGGTCAAAATTTTATCCATTTCAATCACATTTATCGGGAACTAAAAGACACCTTGACGCTAGAGCGAAGAACGCAACTGCGGGAAAAACTTAATAATATGATAATATATATTTATTTCTTATAAATTATTTAAATTAATCCCAGCGTGTTAAGAAAATCAAAACAAGATTTTTCTGAACGTTTCGCCGTGTAAGCCACAGCTTCTTCAGCAGATTTATTCGGATTATAATTAATCATCAAAATATATAGTCAAAAATTTTACATAAAATGAGGTCAGTTTATTTGAAGGTCATTTGTCTATGGACATTTTTACCAATAGAAATATGTAAGCTGTCCTCCCATATATTTGTAATGACTAATGTCAAATTGTTGTTGTGTTTACTCCTCTATAGCTGATTTGTAAAGATTAGATTTGTATGTGTGTGTGTATGTATGTTATTTGTCATATGGAAAATACGTGAATTCATATGTGATAAACGTGTTACTACATGTTTTAAAGGTCATGGAGGCTTATAGAGTGTTTGTTGTTTTTTCATTTGTCTTGCTTCATAAGAGTTTGCCATATAGGAGATAAGTCTATGCCTTCTTTCCTATTCACTGCATTTGATGTGGTTAAAATGTGTAGGGCTTCCGAAGTCAATCTCTCTTTATGTGAATGAAATCCTCTTCCAAGAATTTCGACATTGTCAAAATCAATCTTATGTCCGCTGTCTATCGCATGCATTGCTATAGCCGATCTTTTTTCTAGACTTTTTAATTCTACTTCATTTCTGGGTGGACGTTTCGTGCAAAGTCTATGTTCATTCACTCTGACTTTCACCTGTCTACTGCTCTCCCCTATATAGTATGCCTCACATTCTGAACACTTTATCTTGTAGACACAATTACTTTGTGACATTTTGGGAACTATATCTTTGATATGCACTAACGCTTTCTCTAGAGAATTAGAAGGTTTAGCATAGACTTTAATATTATATGCAGCAAATAGTCTTTGAAGTTGTTCGGCTGTGTCTTTTCGATATGGAATGGCTATCGTCGATAGCCAGGATTTTTCAACTTTTTGTTTTTCTTTGTGCTCCTTTCTATTGATGATATTATCTAGTAGCTTTTCAGGATAACCATTTCCAATCAAAATCTGTTTTATATTGGTTATCTCGTTCTCCATATCGTCATTATCAGTTATAATGTTTCTAGCTCTGTTAAAGAGATTTAAAGCTACTGAGGCTTTCATTTTTATTGGATGATCTGATTGGAAATTCAAATACTTATTGGAATGTGTCGGCTTTCTGTATATGGTAAACTTTAGTTTCTCGTCAGTTTGTCTTTCTACAAGACAATCAAGAAAGTTTAGAGTTCCCTCCGCCGATTCTATCTCATTAGTAAACTCAATATATTCTGAGATTAAGTTAATTTCTGTTAAAAAGTCTTCTTTTTCAGCTTTCTTTATGACAACAAATGTGTCATCTACGTATCTGTACCATATTCTAGGATGACATCTAGGACTTGTCAATGCTTTCTTTTCTAAGGCTTTCATATATAAGTTTGCTACAATTGGAAATGCTGGTGAACCCATTGCAACTCCATTTGTTTGACAGTATAGTTTGTCTTTAAATGTAAAATATGTAGATTCCAAACAAAGTTTTAAACATTTTATAACGTGATCTATCGAGCCAAAATTTGATGATATCCTGAAACTAGTAAAAGATGGTGTCAATCAATCGATGAGCATGTTCGCCAGTCTAATACCTCTCACCCCTAGAATAGAGTAGTCTGAGGGTAAAACGCAATCATTCTGCAGGAGCAGCAATATACAAATTGAAGGCTCGATATATGGGGTTAATTTAAATAATTTATAATGAATCAATCTGACTCGGCGCACAAATTATCCTAGTAAATTCGTAACACCTACGGTCTGGAAACCTATATTTATTTCTGTTTATGCAGGAACACACCAATTGTTCAGGTATGGATGAGTTATTATATAAATTACACCTATTTTGATGTGTGGTGAATTTACAGTTTGGTTGTCCTTTCTGACATTAGAGTCAGTCGGAACAGTCTGCTAAATAGTCTGTCTGTGTAACACATTAAGAAATAGAAATATTGTCTTCGCATTAACGAAAAACCCAGATATCAGATGAATGTAATACAAATATACGGGAAAAAAACTTGAAGTCAATTCTCCCATGTAACTTTGTTGTGAGCGGCATCCTTGACCAGAGAAATCTGTGATGGGGAATTTCATTTAGAAAGCATACAAAAATATAACTTCCCATCAAATAACCGTGGCAATGGAATACGATGCAACAATTAGCAGGGATATGCAATAAAAACATTCCATGGGAACCATTAGGATGATCATTGCGTCCATAGGGTGAGGAGCTGCGTGGTGCTGACATCTGAGCAGGAGAGTCGTCATTGTAACATAAGTTGTATATGTAATAATAATATTCCATGAGTGAGGAATAACACAAGCAAACAGATAAGAACTAACTGTTATGCAGAAAGTGGAGATGTCAAAATCAATTGAAAAATCCAAATACCGATAAACTGGGTTCAATATATGGCAAATAGTGAACTTTGGCTCATCTCTAATAAGATGCTGGTACTGCTAATGATTATTTACAATATTCCGGAATTACCATATATGGTTTATCTAACTACTTAGTAATCTACTCGCTTTGTAAGCGCTGACAATAAAACGCAGATTGAGAATCATTAAATTAATTTTTTTCTAATGAATAGAGTAGAACTGGGGAGTACCGAGGCCATCATTTTTCGTCTTCGAAAAGTATGTAAAGATTGCTTCTACTTGAGCTCGGTCACTCATTAAAAACTCTCAGCTGCCGCCGAATATTCGTCAATAAATATGGCGAAAGTACTTAAGACGTTGTCATCTCTTGCATTATAAGATTGCTTATCAAAATAAAAAAGGCTCAGCATGGTCTCTACGCCTTCGATTGGATTTGTAGTGTACTTTTGTATAGGCAGAAGACAGGAGAATTTGGCAACGGAATCACAATTAAGCAACTCGACGAAAGCCAAAATATGCCTGACTTTTATTAGAATCACAATTTTTACATTGCCTCGACATGTGCTTCTCTGTCTTCCTTCAACGTTTTTCATATTGTTTTACAAACGTCGTTCATTTCTTCCTTTTGCATTAAATCCATTTCTGCGTCATTCCATATTCTTGAAGATGACATGCATATCTGTATACTAATAAAAGCGTGTGTCAATGTGCTTGAAGATTGAACGATCAATTCTTGGTTGTTTGCTCAAAACCAACTTCCCCAATTTTCGCGGAGGCATCAATACGACAGTCATCGTCTCATCGGTCGCTGTTCCGAAAGAAGTCAGCAGCGAACCGTCAGAAGTAATATTGTGATTTAATATTGTAATATTTGTTCATAGACCTTAGTTGTAAAGTTGGCTATACGTTGGTGTTAGAGTGAAGAATTCTCGAGTGGCCAATCGGAGTTTTGGTTTTCGCGTCCGTTATTACTAAGCGTTTCTGAAAAACTGCAAGGAACAGCGTGAGTCCCAGCGTAGCAAGAGCTGGGCATTAACGGTTTACGAGACGTGACTGACAGTTTCTGACGGTGGAAACAGATTTGGCGGATTCAAACAGTTGGTGAGAGTTTTGATAGTCACCGTTCATCTTTCCTGGTGCCGGTCAAGTCCTCTTTGAACAAGCAATATCTGGAACGTTTTTGGAATTTGCTCAAGTTCAACAATACCTGGGTCAAAGAAGGGACAGAGTGTCTTGGATACAAACAGGAAAGTAAGTCATGGTGACTTGTCTGTTACATGTAACGATGTGTCTGATGTTAAGCATGATATGGTTGATGTTACTGTTTCGCCGTTCAGGGATAATAGGAACATCAAACTCCCTAAATTTGAACCACGGTGTTTTGATGGAAACCCAGCTGTTTATTTACAATTTGTAAAGGAGTTTGAGATCATGTTGAGTAGTTTTCTATCAAGTGATGAATTGAAGTTAATGTATTTGATGAGATATTGCACTGGAGATGCTGCAAGAGCTATACAGTGCTGTAAGTTTATGAAGCCAAAAGAGGGCTACTACGAGGCTATGAGCATATTACGTCAAAGGTTTGGAAGACCTTCGATGATTGCAGGGAAATTATTCGAGGCTGTTAAGGGTAATGGTGGTCAATTACAGGATGACTCCCAGGCACTCACTGAGTTTTTAGATAATTTGCTAATTTACAAGAATGGAATGATTTCGATGAATCGAATGAGTGACCTCAACTCGAGTTTTATACTAGAAGTAATAGCAAGACGTCTACCTACTCGACTGCAAAGGAAGTGGGTGAAGATGAGCTCCCGTATGGAGGATGAGGGTGTCGAGCCAAAATTTGATGATATCCTGAAACTAGCAAAATATTGTGTCAATCAATCTATGAGCAAGTTTTCCAGTCTGTTAGATCTCACCCATAGAATAGAGCAGTCTGAGGGTAAAACGCACTCATTGATGACGAATAGGCCTCAGAGAGGTGGATATCGAGAAGGCTCCATGATGTCTAGTAATGCATATAAACCTAGTGAGTGTAACAGGTTTCGTAGTACATCCTCAACAGATAAGTTGCAAGATGCAAGACAAACACGGTTGTGTTTCACACGTTTTCAAGAGGTGCATACAAAGGTGAACTGTGAACCAGTGAGCAAGTTCAGTGATAAGCTAAATGTAAACTCCGGGCCTGACTCCGAATTGTGTGACGATAACGGTGCGGTGAAGAAGTCTGTAGTTACAACTGGTAAGCCATTGTTGAATAGAGTGTCACAGAATAGAGTTACTGCTTCAGAGTGCAGTTCTGACCCTACAAGTTTACAAAGTATAACTAGTCAGAGTGATGATCTAAAACATTCAATTATTTGTGAGGAGGAACCAAAATTGTCTACTTCTGTTATTAAAGAGTTTGAAAATGATGAACTTGACGGTAAATTGAATATTTGTGATATTGATGATGATAGTGTTGATTTGTCATTCGTTGATCATGATGAAATGGAGGGAAAACCTACTACTGCTAAGTTAAATAAAGTTTCTGTCGAACTTGAACGTGAAGTAGAAATAAATGCAGATGCAGTTGCAGAAGGCATGCGTACTTGTGAGACCGTCTGTGTGATTGATCAGCATGTAGCCCACCTATCATCAGATGCTAGTGCTAAACCTGAGCTGATAGTAAAAGACACCAGTGGTGGTGGTCTTGCAGGTAGACAAATTTCTGAAAGCCGAGCAACAACAGCTTTTGATCCACCGCCAACTTCATCAACTGGTATCAATCAGTTGTCGTTTGTATTTTCATCCACAATGAAACAGACGCCCATCAACTCAAGTATCTTGTGCAATGACTATGATAGTATTGGTGCATTTAAAAAGACGAAAGATATTGCTCAGTTTAGTAAGGATAAGCCAAGTGTAAACGAGAGAGTAATTGTTAAATTGACTTGCACGAATAAAGGCATTTCTAGTTTCAAGTTACTATTTGAATGTTATTATCTTTGGTGTAAATTACTCTGTTTCTACACTTGGTTGATGAGATATGTCGTGTGTTTGTTGGTCATCTATATTCTACGATACAATGACATGAGCGTATTGCCGTTCAGATTTGAAGATATAACTGATAGGAGGAGGTCAGCAAATGAACTCTGCGACGATTTTCCAACCTAGGGCGTCAACCTGAGAAGGGTTGTAGGCGTACTGCTGTAAGTCCTACAATTCTTCAAAGGGTAGCGCATCAATGAGCAGTCCAATGTGCTGGGTGTGTGATTTTGTACATATGTTCATGTTGTATATACTGAATTGATATCATCTGTCATCTATCTGTTGGTAATTCTGTTTGTGTCCGGACGACTTCCACTTGGATCATCAACCTGAGAAGGGATGTAGGCGTACTGGTGTAAGTCCTGCGATTCTTCAAAGGAATTCCATCAAGATGTGGTCCGCGAGTTTGTGTGTACTGTTTGTATATATGTGTGGTGTGTCATATCAATTGGTGTATTTTGGATTCATTGTGTTCACTTTTTGTCTTTATATCTTGTTGTTTTTGCATAATTTTGTTAAAATTTTCGTCATGATTACTTCTAAAGTTGTTAAGAGTCTTCTACACCCGTGAATGAATTGATTGATGTTAGAGACAGCAGATGGGTCGTATACGCTGGGGAGGCTATTGCTGAGAATTAAATGCATACGGAGATAATTGTTAGCTGCGGTCCGACACGCCGGGGAGAAAGAGTGTAAACGACTGAAGCTCGCATGCGTCACCGCTACTAGAATTGAGCCAGAATTAGTGACAAGCGATTTCAGTGGTAATTGGTAGTGAGTAGATAAGAGGATGTGCGTAGAGTATCGTGAGGTGCTGCCATGGTCACGTTGAATTCTGCAAGAGTCATTCTAGTAAGTGGCGATTGTGATGCAAGAGGATGTGTCAAGAGGATGCCTTTAACTGGAAGGCGCAGGTCGTCATTGATGTGTGAGATTGTGCTGTGGGTATGCTTGTGGTGTGTTGGCTTTTCTGTTTGTTTTCCGTTTCAGCTCTGTCCGAGTGACGCAGGTTCTCGCAATGGCATCCAAGTCAACGTGTATTGTTCGTGAAGGAAAAAAGGGTTGGATCCCTTTTTTGCCGGGGAGTGTCAATGCAGTTGAAGATTGAACGATCAATTCTTGGTTGTTTGCTCAAAACCAACTTCCCCAATTTACGCGGAGGCATCAATACGACAGTCATCGTCTCATTGGTTGCTGTTCAGGAAGAAGAGTGAAACATCGTCAGAAGTAATATTGTGATTTATTATTGTAATATTTTTTCACAGACCTTAATGATAACATTTTTTATATGTTGGTGTTACAATAAAGAATTCTGGAGTGGCCAATCCGAGTTTTGGTTTTCGCGTCCGTTATTACTAAGCGTTTCTGAGAAACTGCATGGAACAGCGTGAGTCCCAGCGTAGCAAGAGCTGGGCATTGACGGTTCACGAGACGTGACTGACAGCGTGCTTGTTTTCTGCCTCTAACGGGTGGAAAATATACAGTGTGTATAACGCTAACGGCTCTATTTCATAGCTTGCTGAAACCATAGCTCTTCAATTTCGTGTCTGTTTCTTTCTGTGAACTCTTGCACTGCAAACTTAACCTCGTATCATACAAAATATATTAGCTATCATTTCTTTCTATGTAAACTTTCATTCAAACCTTTCTCATTCCTTGTCAACGTTTAATACAATCTTCCGTTTAACCCTATTTTTAGGAAGCTGAGTGTTCCTGGCACATCTCATCTTATTTTACAGTTGATAACTTCTTGCGGTGATAGGTATTCTCCACTATCTCTTCTTATTCTTTCGTGAGCTTCTATATAAAGATTTAGCAGCATTTCATGGGGCTGTTGAAATCTCAAGACGGATTGGTGGTGTGCCTCTTATACACCCAACTGACACTATTGGTTGAAGTCACCTTGTCGTAAAATAAGCACTGTGTATTTATAGATATTATGAGAGAAGAGGCTTGTACTATTTGAACGCTCATTTTAGGACTCATGGCAGCTGGAAAGTGAAGCCTTAAAACCTAGTCAAACCCTGGAGGACGCCTGTCAGTCAAGAGACAGAGAAAGCCTTACGAATTATAAGGAAGTAACGGTTCTTGCCCGAATACCCATGTCATACTGAATGACTGTACCTTTCAGTTTCTTGGAAACCCTACATCATTCTTCTTCAGGAATGTCGATTCGATTGATCTACTATCTGGACGAATGTCCAAAGTTTTCGATCGAGTGCTTTTTACTATCACTGGCAGGTTTAGACTTGACCCACACTAAGATCTTGCTTGAAACCGGTTGACAAGTCGTTACTCTGAATCTACACAACGTAAAGATGCCGATTTAATGTAGTACGTGGAATAGGTTAAGGTTGTTCACTTAACATTTTACCAGTTAATGCAATACTGCTGTCAATCACCTCTCATAAACCGTTAATGCCCAGCTCTCGCTATGCTCGGGCCCACGCTGTTCCTTGAAGATTTCAGAAACGCTTAGTTATAACGGACGAAAAACCAAAACACCGATCTGCCGCTTGAGATTTCTTTATTGTTACACCAACATATAAAAAGAATAAGTGAACTAAGATTTCCGACGATGTTTCACTCTTCTTTCTGAACAGCGACCAATGAGACGATGACTGTCGTATTGATGCCTCCGCGAAAATTGGGGAAGTTGATTTTGAGCAAACAACCGTGAATTGATCGTTCAATCTTCAACTCCATTGACAACTGCCATTCACAAACCTACTTCATTGCTAGTCTTTTCAAGAAATGTGTAGTTTTCCATTTCGCTAATTGAGACTTGATGGTCTTCAGTCTACGTCTTCCAGAGGTTTTCCTGGACTGTTTTTCAGCTTATACAAAGGTGTGACTAGATTAGTTTCTAGAGGAAGTTTCAAGGGTCCTAGCAAGGCTGTGTAAAGATTGGCTTCAGCAAGCTTCAGCTATCTCTAAATTTTCACGCGGTTCATCACTAGAATAACTATTAGCACATCCTTTCTGACCAGCGCATTTTTTCTGAGCCAAGACATGTAATAAGTATTATCATAAGCTTGCGATCTCCGGGATAGGTTTGCCTGAACCAACCACTTGGTCCCTAAACACCTTCATATTGCACCTATCTATTAGAGCTGGATATTAGCTGAAGTCTGAGTTCTCTAAAGTTTGTATTTGAAACCAAGCTCTTATGTTGACGATTTTGAAACTCTCACAACAGTTCAAGCCTATGAACTATCTTTTCTGAGTTTTAATTTTCACAAGAACCGAATCATTTGGCAGCTGACGTTATCACATTCGAATTCAGCCGATTGATAAATTCCCATGGCATTCCTTCACAACCAAATAGTAGATAGTCTGGCTTTTGTCCTCCACGTTTAGTCAAGCGGATATTACGCCTGTTGTTCTCGTCAAGAGCTGCAGACTTGATGACATTTGACGTGCGTCTAGATTTTTTCTATCAGATGCTGAGGTCTACAGTGCTAATCATCCCATCAAACTCCGTGGTTCTGATAGGGATAATTTCATTTGTTACTATTATTTTGTCTGGGATTTCGGAGCCTCAGTAACCTCGCAGAAAAAGAACTTAATGTTTTCTGCAATCATGCGACACCCTTTGTTTAGGGAAGCCCAATTTACACATGCAGATCCTTAATTTTTGATGGATACCATAACTGTTTATCAGTCTAATTCACTTCTGTAGCCAAGCCTCTGACAAAAGCTCTTCATTTACTGTCTGAAACAATACATGAATCCTTACAAATTGCAATAAGGGGGAGTGATATTTTAGTTTTCACAGATAAATGAACAAGACCACATTATAGGAAGAAGGTTCACACAGTCAAATTTCTCCTCTGTTGTTTCTTTTGAATAATGGACATAGTTGACAGAAGATTTCAAAAGACATTTATCTTTTACTACAATATAGTCAAGGTTGTCCTTGAAGACTACATTGTAGCCTCTTCGATTTACGAAGGTTGTAGTGCGGAGTTGAAGGATCCGGTCCGCATTAGATTTTTGAGTAATGTCTGTCAGTCGGAATCGCAGAGGCTTCGCTCCACGACCTTTTAAGAAAGAAGAAAATGATTTGCGCCATGTGGAGTCAAAAAATGACTCAAATCAGCCTCTGAATGCTGAGGCTGCCCTAAGCGAGTCAAATGAATACAGATTTCTGCGGGCAAAGGCTAACGAATTAGCGGATCGGCGGTACGGTTTTGAGACATTTGTAGGGCCTGGTGAACGACTTGGTTGGCTTGTAAACATGCACCCGACAGATATACTGGATGAGTCAAAAAGGCTAGTTAGTGCTGTAGACTTCTACTTCATACAAGCAGATGGTAGCCGCTTCAAGGTAACAAGATCCTACCCCCCGTACTTTTATGTATTGGTTCGTGGCGGAGAAGTAGCCGAACGCGACGCTAACACTTATTTATTGAGGAGGTTCTCAGGTCGCCTTGCAGGCATTGAAACTGTGTCCAAAGAGGATCTTGATCTTCCAAATCACTTGGTTGGAATCAAAGCCACATACCTAAAAATGTTGTTTTACAGTGTAGATGAGTTGGTTCGTGTTCGTCGAGAATTATCAGTACGCATTCGTGCAAATCGCGAACTGGCTTCTTCAGAATCCTCCTATACAGACATGCTTGCTGAACACTTCAATAACTTGGAGTCTGGAACTGTTGTCAATCAGGCTAATGTCAAGCAAAATCGTAGTGATCCTTTCGACAACTTATTTGACTTAAGAGAGTCTGATGTGCCTTACTTAACTCGTGTGTGCATTGATATGAATATATTTGCTGGGTGCTGGTATGCAACTATTTGCAATCCTGGCCGACCTCCGGAAATCAGGCGTCATGAAGATACAGTAGCCTGGCCTGAACCTGTAGTTCTAGCTTTTGACATTGAAACAACTAAAATGCCACTGAAGTTTCCGGATGCCGCAAATGATCAGGTATGTATTTTATTTGGCTATTTTGCTCATGTTGGTTTGTTGGATATATGTTCTGTAGTTGATTGATCGTTCCACTTTTACATCATACAAATTAGGCCTATACGTAGTAATATTCGTTCATTAAAATTACCTAATTAAAATCGTAATTTATTATAGTTATGCCTTGGTCTATATTCTCATGCCGGTAACAGAGATTATCTTTTCGTTAAATATTGTAACTTGTTGTGAATGAAAATTTACGACAGTTTGACCTTTAATAGATTATCTGGTTACCTGTTGAGAGATTTCGAAATGTATAATTTCTTATCGTGTATCACCGAGAAGTGACATGATTTACTTACTATCTTGTGCATATTCATTTGGCTTAGGAGGTTTAAGACATGTTTCTGGAGTCGAAAATTCTAATGATGTTGAACGGTTCACCTGGCTATTAAGAGGAAAGATTCATATATAACAGCAAACAGGCTTATCTTCTAATAAACTTATATCAGTGACTGATATCTCATTTTGATTGTGATTTCTAAGCCGTAATCGGTTAATCAGGTGGACGCAGTATTCGCACTAGTAAGTAAATGATTTCTACTTCACACATGATGCAAAAGCACCTATGCTATATGAACATCCGTGTCCCCTATTTTGTCTTTGGAAGCGAATATTTTTTTATCCCAAGTACAATACACATATCAAATAAGAGCTTATGGTTCTAAGAAAACACACGTAATTTTTGCAGTGGTTGAAGTGCTAAGTCAAGATCCATGGACTGAGACTTACCTCAGCAGTGTTTCAGGTGAGTTCGCTAATCGTTTTCCTCCAAAGGGCGCATCTGGTTCCTACTATTATCCCCATAGTTCTCGTTAATCATTTCATCACTTCTGACTGTTTTGCAAATTAAGCGCAGGGGTGACAGTTTCTCATACTTTCTGTGGGATGTAAAAACTTGGAAATAAAATGATAAGACCACTATTTGTATTTCTGGTATTTAGCTGAAAATGGATAAAAAATTATTCTTTTATTTGTTTATGATGATACTTTCAGTTGATGTCGAAAGTAGCTTGTTGAAAATAACTTGATTACTTAGTATCTGTTCTTAAATTCGAAATGCATCTATATCACAAGATTAACGTAATTGAAGCTGTGTTATGAAAATTCATTACAAACCTATTTATAATAAATTATTCAGTAGATTCTAAGAAGGTGTGTTATGTTAAAACTGCCTGTGTCTCACCAACTAATTTTAATGTGCTTAATAATTCGAGAATGGTTTTATTTGGTGAAGCTCTAAGCCTCGTAGGTTACATGGAGTATTTCAACATTTCCGGTTTTCTTTATTCCTTAATTCTTTGTAACTTTACTCTGCTACCAAGTTTCTGCTGGGTTATTGTTGTTTCTGCATTCCTCCTTGTTAACATTTACATATTTCGTGAGTTTAAAAATGTACGTATTTTAGAACTAAATTTAAAACTGATTAAGCTATATCTTACAAATTATTAAGGTCTTTAAAAGCTGATTAGAACACTACATAGAGGGTTCTCGTTAGTCAATCATACATGGGTTACTAAATTATTCAAATCACTGGCTACTTACACAGCAAACGCTATTGGAAACTTGTAACATCTGAATAATTTTATCACCTCTTATAGAGTATGTGTGTCCTATTATGTTGTACCCATGTGACATTCTATGGGTTGTTTTGAAGATTGATTAGAGATGTCTCATTAGCTTAAGCACCAGGTATTTAACGACTGGCTCGCTAGTTCAAACCAATTCCTATCTCGGCTTAAAGGTATTCGATAGATTATTCATGTTCAAATAGATGTGCTTTCATTTATACCATTCTAATTTATAATATAACATCCTTAACTGTTATTTTACTTTGTTTCCAGATAATTATGATCTCATATATGTTAGACGGAGCCGGTCATCTTATATGTAACAGAGAAATACTTTCAGAGGACATAGAAGATTTCGACTATACTCCAAGACCAGAATTTCCAGGTCATTTCACTGTGCATAATGTACAAAATGAATTGCAGTGCATTACCTTTTTCTTTGAACACATTCAAAGAGTTCGACCGAATATTTTGGTTACCTACAACGGTGATTTCTTTGACTGGCCCTTTATCGAAGCACGCGCCGCCGCTTATGGTATTTCTATGTACGAAGAAATTGCGTTTTCACGCCAGAAAGGTACTGCAGGTCCAGGAAGGGATGGAACCGCCGGTGAGTACTTATCGCGACCTGCAGTTCATATTGACTGTTTATGCTGGGTTAAACGTGATAGTTATCTTCCAGTTGGAGCTCGTGGTCTAAAAGCTGTCGCTAAGGCAAAGCTGAGATATGATCCCATTGAAGTCGATCCAGAAGCAATGTGCCGCATGGCTCGTGAGTCGCCGAGAGAATTAGCAAATTACTCAGTGTCTGATGCGGTTGCCACTTATTATCTGTACATGAAGTATGTCCATCCATTTGTGTTTGCACTGTGTACAATTCTTCCACTGAATCCTGATGACGTTCTTCGTAAAGGCTCTGGAACACTCTGCGAAGCACTTTTAATGGTGCAGGCTTATGCAGCGAATGTTATCTTTCCCCATAAACAAACAGATGGTGATTCTGGAATCAATAGCTTGCTGCCAAATAATTCTGGAATCTCAGGGAAATTTACAGAAGATGGACGCCTAATTGATTCAGAGACTTACGTTGGCGGACATGTAGAAGCCTTAGAAGCCGGTGTTTTTCGGGCTGATATTCCTGTCAGGTTTCGTCTAGTCCCTGCAGCCCTAGAGGCATTAAGAGCCGATGTTAGACGCTGTTTGTCTCGAGCTTTGCAGACCGAAATAGGCGCTGAAGACGAAGATGCATTATTTAGTGTCGTATTGAAGGATAACTTTAACATGGTATGTTTGGGAAAACTTTGTGAGTTTACCTCCAACTTTATTTTTTCCTGATAATAGCCTATATTTCGCACCAACATGCTTTTCTTGTTTCAAGTAGTATAACCCTGTCGGTGTTGGTGTCTGGCTAGTCAGGAATGCAAGTGATTAATTCGCAGAAATCTGTAGAAACCTGAGTGGAAATATGAAGATTACTTTCTGGCAGAGTATGTCCACAAAATGTCAATGAAAAATACGTCATATAAGTACTCTCAGCCTTAAGTTAGGAAGAAATTAACTATAATTAGATCGATGTGATTTCCAAATGAAGACTGTGTCGTCTGAGTCACATTTCTAACAATTCAAGCAAACGATGTTGCTCTGACTTTTGTTCATAGGTGGTTAAGACATCAGATTATAGCCCATTATGTATCTGCTAGTGGTAGATGTAGTGGAAATATATCTGATTGTATTGAATCACGACTTTTTAATGCCACGTTACTGCACCCATTTTTATCTGTTAAGGCTAAAGTTTCATTTATTTTTGTTAACTAGCATATCCCTGCAATTGATTTTGATGAAGATTTTCGGGAACATGTAATTTATTTTAGTTGTAATCATTTATCATTAATCTCTGTGGAAATGTTTCAAGTGAAGGAAATAACAAATAAAAATTACAAACTGAATCTGATTATAGAAAGGCCTTTCACAATTCAGTGAACTCACAACTGTCCTTAAGTTTGTTTGAGCAGTTGAAAGGGATTTTTACGTATTATTTTCACCTGGATGCTGCTACATGACCTTGTTAAAGAGCAGATTTGTACCTAATTCATTAACACATCAATAATAATAATTTCGCCGTTGCATTTTTACCCATAATTCTTTCCTGTACTAATTTTCATGTATTTTCAGATTTGTGGACAGGTGGAAAGTTCATTACAACAATTATCTTCCACACCAAATAGGATCGAATGTCCAGTTATATATCACTTAGATGTTGGTGCAATGTACCCAAATATAATCCTTACTAATCGACTTCAACCATCAGCTGTAGACTCTGACTCGGCCACTAAATGTGCTGAGTGTGAATTTTATAAACCGGGAATATCGTGTCAACGTTTCATGCCGTGGACATGGCGCGCCGAATTGTGGACAGCTTCTCGATCTGAAGTGTACCGAATTCAAGCTCAGCTTACTCAAGAACGTTTTCCTATAAAGTCAACGGACCCAAGTGGTAAATTTCCAAAAACCACCATGAAGGCATTTCATGAATTGTCGAAAGAAGAACAAGCACTTGTAGAGAAAAAGAGACTGACTGACTTTTGTCGACGTGCTTATAAACGTATTCACGTAACTAGGACTGAGGAAAGAGTCGCGATGGTCTGTCAGCGTGAAAATTCGTTCTATGTTGATACAGTCAAGGCTTTTCGTGATCGCCGATATAAATTTAAGGGATTGACAAAGGTAAGCATTTTAAAATATTTGGTAAATACCCATTGCCTATTTCTCAAACTATCACCTGACTCATACGCCTTAATATGCTGTTACTGTGATGTGTTATTTAGTTCCTGGTAAACTATTGTGGAAGTTTCCAAACTGAGGTGTTATCTGATAGTTGTTCATTAAAAAAACTTATCTAGCTGCAGTCAAAATTTATTTCCCTTCCTTGTGCATAGTAGGCGTGAAGGACTATTCTGGTTTCACGAGGTATCAACGGACATTATTGTGTATTCTAGGCTCTATTTCTCATAACAAGATAGTTAGTAAGTATCAGTTAGAGGACCCCTGTGCTAATGGATGTCATATCTTAAATGACTTCTCCTTGCTTTGCCACTTTAATGATCTGTTTTACTCTAAAAGATCCGTAGTCTGGTTTTTCAGACTGCTGGACGCACTCTAGCAGTTATCACTTCCGAGTGCCTATCGTGATAGTCACGATAAAATGTTAGATGGGAGTGAGAAAATAATAATACAAATAGTGCTAAAGATTTAGAAGTGAGAGATCAAGAAATCAATTTAAGATGCGAAATATGAAGATATTACTATGAACAAAATACCGTAAAAGTATATTTATTCATGTATTAATCCTGAGCTGTACTTAATGTCGTCTTAGGTTGAAAAACAACACTTTACTTCATGACTAAAGCATTCCATCCACCTCACTTTACTAACTTTCACAGTCTCTCCTTATTCACTTAATATTCTAGTTTTACTTCAACACTATTGTTATCTGTATCATATACAAATAATATTTCAAAAATGTAACACTCAAAATTTGCATTTCACTACCATAGCAAACGTTCAATTATTCCATCAGTTCCATGATTACCATAGCTTCACAATTAGGAATAACAAAAATTTATCAATGATCTATGATGTCAAATGACAAATACTGATCTACGTCCAACCCTAGGCGATCCAGTCGTTTCATACATATACAAAATAAACATGGCTCCTATCGTAGTAAATAGCACTCTACAGGACTACCCTATTATCAATTTTGTGTTTCCCGGGAAACTAGCACTAACATAGCACTGACAAGAAGTGATGTCCTTTTTTGTCCAGAATATAACGAACCCCTAGGCGACGACCAAATGTTCATGTAGGTTAGCATTTTGTAAACGACCTTCAGAAAATGCATTTTGAAATTAAAGATATGGTATGCAATTTCTAGAAATATACCTAATACGCATTGGCATGAATTACTTAATGGTGCAAATCGATTACCAGTAAAAGAAAATAAACAAAATTTTAACAACACAGAAGAACATTTAAGTTTATATGCAAATACTTGAAAGTCGCTTTTTTTCCCTTCACGTTCCCCAGTGGAACATAGGGCTTCAAGCTAGTGGCTTGAAGTTTCTGTAGCAGTGTTTATTTTACAGGATGGGTGTGCTAGCCTCATGCCCAACCTTTCCTCTTTACCAGCATTGTTTCTGGCTTAGTGAGGTAAGGGAGTGCGTCTGTGGCCGGGGATCGAACCCCGGACCATGTGCATGGTCGGCGAGCGTCCTAACCGCTATGCCACCGACGCACTTGAAAGTGGCTTACTGCCGCTTAAATGTATAACTAGCTTACAGAGTACTTCAAGCTGTCGGAAATTGTCTTATCAAACTCTGTCCACAATACACCTAATAGCTATACTGTTGTCTGTCTGGATTCAACATAGAACTTGGCACCGAAGTGCAGCAGTTCGAGTTGCCACGTTCCAAATAGCACACAGAGGTAGACAAGAAGATGAGTGAAGAGAATCAATAGAGTTTGACAAGTATAAGAGTGAAACAGAATGGGTAATGGTAGAAAGGAATATGAAAGATTACAGAGACTGAATACATCTGCGCCATTGACAACGATTTTGAGCCATGTCACCTATTGTCTCCAGCCATTGATTCCTAGAGTCCCGAGGGCCCCAACCCGGGAGTCTGCATCTCCCTACCTGACTCAGTTTAACTGTCAAGGATTTCATGGATTGATGCCATGTTTTTGTTTGGCCACCACTGGCTCTTTTCCAACCTGCACCTATATCAGCTAGCAATGCCCGTCGGGGGAGGCGGTGGTTAGGCATGCGCAGCACGTGACCTAGCCATCTTAGTCTATGTAACTTTATAGCCTCGTCGATTGATTTTCCCTCTTTGCCCAACACTCTACGCCTAACGTCAACATTACTTACCTTATTAAACCACCTAACGTGAGACAGAGATCGCAGACATCTATGATCGAAAGCAGTCAACCTTTTCATGTCTTCAACTCGTATTGGCCATGTTTCAGAGCCATAGAGAAGGACGGAGCGAACTGATGAGCAGTACACACGTCCCTTGGTTGATAACCGGATGTCACGCCTACGCCAGAGATGGTGTAAGTCAGCGAAAGCAGCTCGAGCTTTTCGGATCCGTGCTGAGATTTCATCGCCAATCAGTCCGTTGGTGCTAATACAACTTCCCAAATAGGTGAAGTGGTCAACATGTTCTATCACTTCACTCCCTATCACTAAGTTAGGAGTTGACGTGGTCCAGTCCTGTAGCAGCATCTTACATTTTGTAGGGGCGAATCGCATGCCAAACATACGAAGATTGCTGCTCAAGGTGTTCAGAAGACTCTGCATTTTGTCAGCATCCTCCCCTAACAGGACTATGTCATCTGCATATTCTAAGTCCATAAGACTATTCCCTGGTAACAAGTCGATTCCTAAGTCATTACGTTCAGTTAAGGATACTTCCATCAGCATATCTATGATGAAGTTAAACAGAAATGGGGAAAGTGGACATCCCTGTCGGACACCACTGGTTGTTACCAATTCAGATGACAATTCCCCATAAGCCCTTACACGACTACGTGAGTTTGAATAGAGTGCCTTGATTAGTGCAATGTACTTTCTTGGCACTCCCTTCACAGTCAGACATTGCCATAGTACCTTTCGATCCACGGAGTCGAAGGCCGCCTTCAAGTCAAGAAATATGACAATTGTTGGACGCCGAAAAGTGTGTCTATGTTCTAGAATCTGTCGAAGAGTGAAGATATGATCTATGCACCCTCTACCTGGTCTAAAGCCTGCTTGATTTTCCCTTGTCTGTTCCTCCCGAGTTCTGCTTAGTCTATGCATGATTACTGAGCCTAGGATTTTAGAGACTATGTTCGTTAGGCTGATCCCCCTATGATTATCACACGAGGACTTGTTTCCCTTCTTGAATATCGGTATAATAAGTGACTTACCCCAGTCTGATGGCACTGTCTCTGATTCCCAGACTTTGCCTAGTACCTCAGTTAATCTACAAACTAGTATGTCACCCCCATATTTAAACACCTCCGGAATAATTCCGTCGGGTTCTGCCGCTTTGTCTGTCTGTCTGTTTTCGACATAGAACTTTGCACAAATGTGCGGAAGTTCAAGTCGCCACATTCCGTGTAGCACGCGAAGCAAGAGAAGAAAGTACAAGAAAAGCCGCTTTGCCTCGTTTCAAGTTACTGATAGCTTTTGTGACCTCACTTACAGACGGCGGACCAGTTTCTATATCCCATTCGGGTGTGTGCTGGATGTCGGGGAGGTTCAGTGTGGCTGTAGGTAAGTTAAATTGTCCCTCAAAGTGTTCTTCCCAGCGTTCAAGGCGTCTATCCTGAGAGCTAATTAAGGAGCCATTTTTCTCAGAAATAGTCTCACTTATGATTTGCCTTCTCCCACCCGTTTCCCTGATGAGTCTAAAGAGTTGCCTAGTGTTGCCTATCATCGATGCTTTTTCCATCTCTTTTGCCTTTGTCAGCCACCACTGTTCTTCCTCGAATAGGGATTTAGTTTCCTGATCGAGCTGGGGACGTGATGGTTTTACCGCCAGCTGTTTCCTACGTCCGTTCAGTCGTAAGCACACACGAGCCCGGACCAGTGCGTGATCGGTATCTACACACGTGTTCCAGAAGGAGCGACAATCTCCTACCGACCCACGCCAACGATAGCTTATTGCTATGTGGTCTATTTGTGTCCAGCGTTGGTTTGATGATGGGGGTCGCCAGGTTAAACAGTGTCTCTCCTTGTGTTTAAAGTTAGTGCTTACAAGAAACAAATGATTATCAGAGCAGAACTGTAGGAGACGGTCACCGTTGTCGGTTCGCTGGCACGGAACTCCATAAATGCCACCGCCATCCTTCTCAGATTGACACAATTTCCCTACTTGAGCGTAAAAGTCACCAGCTAGAACGACTATGTCTGAGCGTTTAGTCTTTCCCACCAAACTAGACAGCTTTTGGTAGAACTCATCCTTCGTTTCATCTGAACTGCAGTCAGTGGGGGCGTAGGCGGAGATTACGAAAAGGCATCGGCGAGTAGTGCAGTCTTTTCTCCTTCTTACTGATCCGTTCAGACGGACAGCACACATTCGGCTATCTACCGAGATCTAGTCAAGCAATGTCATTTCTGCCCTAGTACTTAAAACTATCCCTACGCCAGCTAATCCTCGTGAACTGGCTGTGGCATCTCCTGACACCCTCAAGGTGAATTTTTCAGATTCATCCTGTTGGCCAGGTGGGGTTAGGTGAATAACCACACTTGGGTCTTGTATGCGTGTTTCTGAAACACAACATACATCAATGGCTCGGGATGCCAGAGTCTTAGCTAGTGATGTTTGTTGTCCTATTTGGCAAAGTGTCCTAACATTAAGTGCTCCTATATGAAATTGGTGGCGTGGCTTTAGGAGACTATCGGTGGTGGTTTTTTGGCCTCCGTCGTTTTTAGTGGACACAGAGTGAAGAGGAAGTGAAGAGCTATCAAGTAGAGGAGTTGCATCAGTGGAAAGAAGGCAAGATAATAGAGATGAAGATGAAGACAAAGATGAGTGAGGATTAGAGAGGTTTCGTGTGCATTTCGGATTGTGAGGGCGATTGTTACTTCCCGGCTGCCCACACCGTGGAAGTTGGTTGCGTGACCGCAGAGCCCAGGGGACAACTGCTTGAGGCCGGTCACACGTGGCCTGTTTTTGTTTGTTCTTTATTGTTTGGTGTGCCTCAGTAGCATACTTATCACTCCTGCCCTGTGACACGGCAGCAGGAAGCGCGGTCGTTGTTAATCCGGGCCACGGCCGATCCGGCATGAAATTTTGTGGTTTTGTATTTATCATAATGTTGGCTTGGGTAGCTGCTTTTTGTTTAACCGCTATCCAAACAACCTTTCTGGCATGGTAGCACCTCAAGAGACATAAGTCTCAGCCAGTATAGCTTGTTGGGTCATTGCGGTGTTCAAGCCCGACCACCACGTCAAGGTAGCAGCTTTCTGTCGGGTGACAAATCGGTATCAGATATGCTTGAAAATAGAAAGCATTTGTAATCACGTTGCAACTTTTGTATGTCTTCTGTTAGTATCATTCTGCAAAGTAGGAGTGATAGTATTTTGAAAGTCTCTGTGACTGCTAGAAACGGATGGCTACATAGATTCTCCTTGGTCTTGTGAGGAAATATGCTACTTATTCGCATTCTTAAGTTACTAAGATTGCTAGTCCTTGACCTTTCTTCAGATGATACGGTGGCACAGCGGTTAGGACGCTCGCTGACCATGCACATGATCCGGAGTTCGATCCCCGGCCGACTCACACTTGGTATACATAGTCGACCTGCGAAATTTAGACTACCGATATCACATGCTAGAAATTCCTTACTTGTACCAAAATACTGTGTTGAATCAAGCTTTAATTAAAGTAAAAAAAAGCATAAATAAACTAGAGGTAGTTCCAATTGACGTTTTTCTCAAAAGTAAATTTTAACGTCAGCATATAGTATCTGCTTATGAAAACAAATGACAACACTTATGTATAAAATAATTAAAAATCCTAAGTTGTTATAACACTAAGGCGACCGCACATTTAAAGTTGACCTCAACTCATCAAACTCTTGACAGATGAAATGAACTATAAGGAATGTTGCTAGTAAGATTAGAAGATATTGGTTAGCGGGGTATATAATGACCATAAGGTCTGAATGTTTCCGCACAAGACAAGTGGTGTTTCAGTTTCTTCCTGCTTTTGAATTGTTTCCTTTAAGCTAATAAATTCAATAACAGTATTTATTCTTTATCATTGTACTTTCACAATCGAATTCATATCATAAACTGTCACTTTCTATAGACATGGAAACGTCATTATGATGATGCATGTGCCGCTCTCTTGGCTGGTACAGGTGATTCAAATGCTGTCAAAGAAGCCAATGCAATGCTTGTACTATATGACAGTCTTCAGCTAGCGCACAAATGCATATTAAACTCCTTTTATGGTTATGTAATGCGACGTGGTGCACGTTGGTATTCAATGGAAATGGCTGGTATTGTCTGTCATACTGGTGCAAATATTATAACTAAGTCAAGAGAAATTATCGAACAGGTTAGTTGCTTTAAACAAGACCAGTTTTTGTATAGAAAGTTTGTTACTTTATTGTACAGTACGAATTTTTTTCTTTACTGGTATAAGTAGGGTTCAATAAGTGAACTATTTAAATGATTCCCAATCGTTTCTTCTCTTAAATGCAATCTAATCTTAAAGGTACGTAAACATTTTTTCCCTCATTTTTTTCCTTGCACTTATTTCAAAGGCTCGATGTTATTATTCTTAAAATGAAAAGAAGACAATATAACTCAGCTGCGGCAAAGTTTATGCAAACTGACAAATGCCAAACAAAACTTTTGTATGTGTCTGATATTTCGTCAGTGACCACCCCATTCGATATTATGCAACTCCCCAAATAAGTAGACGACACATTTAATCATTGGTTTAACCTCCCTCTAACCAGCTTTACTGGCAAATCAGCACCTGCATCAGTATAGCTCGTTCAGTCATTGCGATATACCAGCCATCGGTCGGTGGACTAAGTATCTTCAATTGAGTTAAAATCCTAGTTGTTGGCATGCGTGGCTCTCAGCTTCTATTATCGTAGGAAGTTTACAACAAAAAGCCATGACACAATTATTCGTTTTGCAACGCTGTGAATTACACAAGGTTTGAAGTTATACGATAGTATAGTAAGTAATGAGCGTTAGCACCAGCGTTTACTATGCCCCATACTATTACTATACTGTACTGTTTAGTCATAACAATATTTTGTTACGTGTAACAACCTTCATGCTGAGTGCAGCTGTGGTTCTTCCAGCTCGCTGCAGTAAACTTTATCACTGAAGTGTCGCTTGATAAGTGTTTCTTCACTGTATCAATGTAACGATCTGTTCAGTAAGTAAGGATAAATCTTCGATGCGCACTATATATTTCTTCGGCACTTTCCCCATGCACCAACTACAAGCGTTGTGCATCTTTTTGTGTACCCTATTTTGCTAAAAGTATTAGTTGTAATCCGCTTATCAAGTACTAACTTAATTTATTTTTACCCTGAACTCTTGTTTCTTGTAGATCGGTCGTGCGTTGGAACTGGATACTGATGGTATATGGTGTATCCTTCCTGCAAGTTTTCCGCAAAACATTGAATTTACTACTACTGGTTCGAAGCCTTCTCGTTTGTCTATTTCTTATCCTGGAGCTGTATTGAATATAATGGTGCAAGACTTTTTCACAAATCATCAATATCATGAGCTGGTTGATCAGCAAACACTAACTTACAAAGTTCGTTCTGAAAATTCCATATTTTTTGAAGTTGATGGGCCTTACAAAGCTATGGTTTTACCTGCAGCTAAAGAAGAGGGGAAACGTCTAAAGAAGCGTTATGCTGTTTTTAATTTTGATGGCAGCTTAGCCGAATTAAAAGGATTTGAGATTAAACGAAACGGCGAATTACAACTCATAAAAATATTTCAGTCCTCTGTGTTTGAGGCATTTTTACGTGGTGATAGTTTGGTTGAAGTTTATTCAGCAGTGGCTAATGTTGCTGATCACTGGTTGGATGTACTTTATTCTAAAGGAGCTGATATGCCAGATTCAGAATTATTTGATCTAATTTCAGAAAATCGAAGTATGTCTAGGCGACTGGAAGATTATGGAAGTCAAAAGTCAACTTCATTGAGTACTGCTAGGCGAATGGCTGAGTTTCTAGGGGATCAAATTGTTAAAGATGCAGGTTTATCTTGTCGTTACATTATAGCACGACAACCGGAAGGTGCACCAGTAACTGAAAGAGCGATTCCGTTGGCTATATTCCAGGTAATGTGCACATCAATTTCATAAATTCTTTTGAGTGGAATGCATTTTTTTATTTACCAACTTTTCTACAATATATATATATATATGACTTGGAAGTACGGTCTTAGCTAGAGGTTCTACATTTGCATATTTTGCTTTCCAGCCAGACATTTGGAATTTGTGACGTTCATACCACAGCCTAGATGGAGAAATAGGAAATAATTTCTGAGCATTGTCTTTTTAAAATAACGTGTGATTAGTTTTCAAATGTTTCGTTAGACAATGACTGTCAACCAGTGTTATGCTGTCTAGTTTTTGGTGCTGATTAACCATTAGTCCGAGGATCCGCTTTCGCGACTCACTTTGAATCGACTTCGGGTTGTCTCGACTATGGCGCGCCTTACGTGGCCTTTATATCTTTATTGACACCATCGTCGGAGTGGGGCAGTCTATATGAAGTAATAAAATGCCTAGCGGATCATAACAATTAGATTATCATTAATTTCATCATACTTATCATCTTATTAGAATTCTATAAACGCGTATTCTAATATCTTCGATGCATGCACTCTCTTCGAATTGTATTTCCTACGGTAATTGATGGAAAATTAAGTTAAATATTGTTTAGATATAATGAGTTCTTCCATTTTTATAGGCAGAACCTTCAGTAAAACGTCATTATCTTCAAAAATGGCTTAAGGATTCCAACCTTGATGAACATACTGATTTGCGTGAAATACTTGACTGGTCATATTACATTGAACGCCTGTCTAGCACAATACAGAAAATCATTACAATCCCAGCAGCTTTACAACAAGTTCCTAATCCAGTGCCGAGGGTTACTCACCCTGATTGGTTACTTCGCAAGTTGGCGGAGAAAACAGATACATGCAAACAACGCAGGTTGACGGAAATGTTCGTTCCCAACAGCCTAGTAAAGGAGCAACCTCTAGAGGGGCAGCTAACACAATTACCGGAATTGGAAGAAATAGGCTCAACTAAAGACGAAAATGTGAAGTTTAACGGATCTGTTTTAACTCGTCATATGCCCAATAGGCAACTCATGTCACCTAGTGGTCCACCAAAGCCGTGGCGTGAGCAGTTAGGTGAACCTCCAAGTTTGGATGAGGCAAATACTCCAAAAAAACTTGCTAAGTGGTTGGAGTTTCATCAAGCCAAGTGGCGTATACAACATGAACAGCGTCAATATTATATCAAACACAAAGACAAAACAAAGTGCAACTCCGACTTTGAAAGTAGCTTGTCATTGCTACCAATTTCTAAACGACAATGCGGTATGGCCAGGTATTTAAACCAAACTCGACTCAACCTATTCACAGCGGTGTGGCAGGTAAATAGTTTTTTTTCGCTAATTTTGCTTTCTTTCTAAGTAGTTTCATTGAAGAGTTACAACGATTTTTCTCATAATTTAAAAAATACCCTCTAAGTGTTCTTGATTAGTATATTTGCGTGTTTTCTGTGATCCTATTTTTCAATTATTGTGTCTCTTTTCTACATGTTGTGTTTTATTGCCTTTTCTGTGGAACATCTTTTCATGCCCATATTGTAGGATATGTCTAAGTAATGATAACAATAATGACTCCAGTTACCACAGTATAGACATTTGGGAAGAACTCACGATTTACAGTCGTCTATCAGCACACAAAACGTTAATCATATATTCTCCTCACGCTTGTATATTCTATACTCATCTTATTCGCTCTTAATACCCTAGTTCTCCTTCATTGCTAACAAATGTCAGTGGACACCATCTTTAGTTTTTTAAAATTACTGACAAACTGTCAAATGTGTTGTGAGAAATCTGATGTTTGAATGTAACTCATAAGCAGCTGTTTTTAATACTAATATTGAGGGCCGAACCGGTTGGGAAAGCAGTCTGGGAATTCGACGAACCAACTCTTTGTTTGGACAAAAATCTACACCTGACAATCGCTAAATTCTAACATGGGAAAGTAAGTATTCTCGTCTGGTTACGGTTAGGATGAAGTTAACGGTGAACCCACCGTGTTGTTATTAATTTTCTACCAGGAGGATAAATGTAAGATTTTTGCGTCTACTTCAAAGATAGGGGACAAAGTGGGCTAATGAGTTGGTTCACTTATTTTTAAAGCTGCGTCAGCCCTAACAGCACATTTTTGACGAAATTCGGTCGTGCATACATAAAGCTTATTAAATATTTCCTATTTTATGTGATATTTGGTGCTTCCAGAAAAATGGGATGCTTTGTAGTTCACCATGTCCAGGTCTACGACTTTCGGGCAATTGCTAAGATCGGAATGTATGATAAGATTACAAGTTTTTATCATGGGTATCTTATTTCCTTTGTTCGCGTTAAGTGGAACCATATGAGAAGTAGTTTTGCTGCTAGATACAGGTTGTCCGAGAAGGAACGTTAATTAGTCACTGAGGTAGTGAATTTTCACCGAGTTAGGCAGCTTGCTTATGCAAGCACTATTGTGTGTATTGGGAGCAGGTTGGGAAATAGTGTTAGTCAGGGCGAATCAAAGTAGTAATCCATAAAGCCTGTGGTTCATTGATTGGTCACTAGAGAATGATCATTGTCAAGTTTTGAATATGGTCACCAAGGTAGATCATTTGTTACTTGGGTGCCCTATGAATTGAGTTTAGTTGGTCACACAAAGATGGTACTGGAATTGCGTTATTAGTAATTAATTTGTTGTGATCTTAGCTAACAAAATTACAAGCTTATACGTCCTATCAAATTCAAAATAACGTTTTTTATTCACTTTTCATCATTGTAAACCTTGTATTTATTAGGAGGATGACAGTTTAGTTTTATCCTAGATAAATTTGATATAACACACAGTGTTACAGTATTAATAACTGGATAATGTTTTGAACATAATTTATTGCTCATAATCATATGGAAACGTTATCCAGCTGTTCATACTTTCGAACGGTACTACTCCTTGTAATGAACCTTCAATACAATAAATGACAATATATCAACTGGATCGATTTTGTTTTATCCGAGGCACTCTTCAATAGTTTACAATGTTTTCCCTCCATTTTCATCAGAAAATTCGTAGCTATAAGTTGAAACTTACTTGCAAATGTGCCTGAGTATACATCGCGATCCTCAGCCGCAGTTGTATGATTAAGAAATAGCAAATTGGAGTAAACACGATACATATAGGTAGCCCAGTGATTTAAGCAGGCCGCCACAAAAGCTTACCTATTATGGAATTATACCCAAACACTCTTCTCCTACATTGATGACAGTTAATCTCGATAACAATGTACGGGTTAAGTTTAATCCTGTTACTGTCGTGAATTAAATGTATCCTTTTTTATAAATAAAAGATTGATGTGTTTGTTTTCAGAATCATTTATTTTTATACACTGTCTCTCATCATCGTGCTATGACCTCCGAATTGAATAAATCTAGTATTTGGTACTATTGCTGCCTTTTCATTTCCACTAAGGTAATCGAAATTGTTCCCGATCCTGGACAGTTGGGTCGTTACACACTGTGGGTTTTAATCAGTGGACCGGAATCTGGAATAGTCCCCACACTACATGCTATAAATTTAATGGTCTCCCGAACTTTTTATGTCAATTTACGTACTGCGAAACCAAATGATTCTGGTCCATTATATCGTAAAGTTTCTGGGATTACAACAAAAATTAAAGATTCTACAGGTTCAAGTGGCCGTATCCTTCCTAGAAATCACACGGTATATCACTTATATGAATATAATGTCCCTGAAGATGTTTATATTGAACACGCTTCAGAAATAGTTACAGATCTAGCTAGACCCGATATTGAAGGTGTGTACGAACTTAGCGTTCCAAGTTTATTTCGCATCCTTATGAAATTAGGCTGTTTATGTACAGTTGATCGAGATGCTTTCAAAGAAACGAATCAATCAGTTTTACATTCAGACGATGCAAGTTTCAATTTGGATCAACTACGCTTTTGCTCCTTAGCTCAGCATCCTTATCTCTCTGGGCATGTACTACGACGTGTGTTCTTATTTCATTATCAGTTACCTTCAGTAGGACAACAAATAACAAAGAAGGATTCACAAAGACAGGTATGTTTCATTTGGTTTCCCGCTACCTTGAATAAGATCAGTATTGTATTAACTATATATATATACCTTCAAGCGACGTGGAACTAAATCAGCCGTAGGGTGTTTTGGCATTTTGGAGATAGTTTCAATAACGTTTGTTGTGCTAAATGAGGCATTCCCCTCGTATGTATGCTGCCATATTGGAGTCGTTATTTTAACAACCACTGTCTGCATTCTCACCTAATATCTCTGCAGATGTATTGATTTTAGTGATTGTGGTTTACTTGTAATGAGTTTGTAACATATGTCGTACTAGTCGTAGATTAGACACAACTTAGTCGGTGGCGCAATGAATAGGACTCTCGCCGACCATGCATATGGTCCGGGGTTTGAGACCCCGCCGACGCACACCTGATGTCTATGGTCGGCCTGCGAAATTTGAGCTACCGATATCACATGCTGAAAATTCCATACTTCTACCAAAAAGTACTGTGTGGAATCAAGCTGTAATCAAAAAAAATTTTAAAAAATATAAATGTTTCTGTTTTCTTATATTAAACCGGAGAGGGATTGGAACCAGTTCCCAAATACTTGATTTGATTCACTTCCAAGCCAGTAAGAATCAATTAGTTGTTGAATAATATTAATATCATATATGACAACGCATTATTTTTCATCTGCCCTGTGGAAAAGTTTACGGAACCTGCAATGACTGGCTGTCCACATGGTTATAGCATCCAAAAATAAATAACAGGAGATTGTGGCGTAACAAGTCACTAAGCACTTTTTAACATGCTAGGAAAGTGAAATAAGTTCACCTTCTTAGGCGCCTTACGATATTTCTTGTTTAAAGCCACTGTCTTAGTGCTTGCCTTTAAAGGTCAGATATTACTACTTAGTTTGGTTTATCAGTTACATTAAGACTCGGCTACTGTATAATTGCACGTCAACCTGACCATGAACCACGATAATTTGTAGCAGTTTTCGATTGGTACTAGCAACTACAGAAACTTTCGTGCTTGATGAAAAGCCACACCTTTTGTAATGCGAAAACTTGTAATAATATCGCTTAATAATTGAAACTTCAACGAATGAATTGACATTCGCATTCGCCCTTGGACCTATATGTCGTAGATCCCTATATACTGTTTCAATGCAGACCTCATAATTAATCTGTTGTAATACTTTTTAATGTGTGAGACACTCATATGATTATCCCTTCTTCAGAACAGGTTATTTGATTACAGAGAATCATTTGTCCCAAAAGAGATCGTATATTATTTTTATATCTTCGTGTACCAGCTAGGTACGAGTCTGTTTTCAGATAGTTTTTCCTTGTAAAATATGGTTGCTTTTGACTACTACAACACCTCATAAACTTTAAGAACCTTGCTTTATATATGTTTATATTTGAAATATTTTATTTATTTTTAGCTTTACCTCTTGGTTGTACCATGGACTAAATGTGGTTATGTTTGTATAACTGATAGTGCTAAAGTTAATCAACTACCTGATTTGAGTGCATTGTATGAAAGACAACGTGTCAAGTTATTCCCTCCGTCTGTAAACGAGATATTCCCTCCAGGTACGTTAGCTTTTGAGACACGTGTTGAATCAGATGCAACCAACTGTCGCCGTGTAGTTCAGCGTTGGATTGCTAGTCTACGTCAGGGTGCATCAGAAACACAATCTAAAGGAGTGAATGCAAACGGCTCACAGTCAGCTGCACCTGTTGTTATTTTGCTTCATTCTTCTGTTTCTTCTTCACAACAATCTACTTTGATTGATTCTAATGAAGTAAATTGGCCATTGAGTGATGAAATAACGGGACGTCGTCGTAGTACTCAGTTAACTGCTTTGAATGGCTTTCCTGTTATTCCACTTGGAGGCACGATGGACGAGAATGAAAGTCAAACCAGCGGTGATACAGAAGTTGGTATGGATGCCTACAGTCTCCTAAATTGGCAACAGACAGCTGTCAAACGAGGAATTCTTTTCTTTTTACAGGTATATTAAGTTTATTCTTAATCGTTTTCTATAGTAGTTTTTCTTCAGTATGGCGTTACATGATTATACTTACCTCTCTGTATTGTATGGATCATACGATGTTACCTTAACCTAAGTCAGTTTATGACTGTTCTCATACTCTATTTATGCATATACGATTAAGCATTCATGTATTGCTCCTTGACTTCATTATGAACCTCTTAAAGTGAACCAGCATATATGTGTGTCTGCTAAAACATTATCTTTCAAATGACCTACACCATTTCAAGTTTACAGATTACTAGTGGTTTTCTGGAGTTATCTATAGGAAACTGCACTGCTTATTTTGATTTCTCAAAGTTAGCAGAATTTGACGAATTCATTGATGTGTATACCTACTACCTTCTTTACATTCATGTAAAATACTCGATATCGTGTTTTTATTGATCCCATCATTAAATACTTGCTTATTGTTAACCTTTGCATATAATTTTTCATGTCTCATAGGTTCTTTCTTGTTAAACAGTTACTCATCTTAAACCTGTGAAATATGCTAAGTTTTACATTGTTTCAAATGTTCATAAATTTATGCCTATTAATGAAATCTTAAAATTGAATGAATCGACCTAGTTGAAACCCCTTAAATCATTTGTTGAGTTTTTGTAAGCCAATTAACCACTGAATGATTCCAATTTTCAGGCAGCAGTTTATTTATAAGCTTGTATTGGATTACAGATGTTTGATAAGTGCTACTTCAGATTTCAGTTGTTAAATCATTTCCCCTTTGGCATTTAGACTAATTCAAATTTCCCTGACCCTAGCATATTTTCAAGCTGATTCTATACATAAAAAAACCTCACATCATTCCAGGTGTGTATTACTTAAGTTCTCAACCTGAGAAATATGTCCCATTTCTATGCTTTTTAGGTATCTAAGGTGATATCAACTTGGTGTCGCTTAAACACTTCTTTCTAAGGGAGGATGTAAGCATGTGTTCACTTGATTAAGTTAGATTGAAGTTTGACAGTTTAATGTATTTTGTAAACACAACTGTAATTCATTGGTGAACGTTTTTTGCTATGTTTTTTTTCAGTCTGAAGCACGTTTCGAACGTCAGTTAGAATTGGCACGTTACTTGCACATTCCTGTCGGCAATATACCAGTCTCTGAAGCTCCATTATCAGTCTCACTAAACACTCTGGAAGATCAGGACGATCAACCACCGGCCAGCTCCATAAGTGCTATTGAATTGGGCTGTGATTTATTTTATGCTAGGCATTTGATGAAGCATAATCATATCCTTTGGTGTTCACCTTCCGATCGTCCTGATTTGGGTGGGAAGGAAACAGACGATCAGCGTCTGTTACTTGAAATGGAAGAGTCCGGAGTAAGTTGTTGAATTTGATGGCAAAGCTTTTGCATACACTAATATTATGTTTATGTACGTTAGCCTGTCATATATCTGTCCGATAAATGTCGTTTCACATGTTACGTTTCATTTTCCTAATCCACCAAACTTACTGTTTAGTAACAAACCAGGAATAATGGAGACTGGAGAATGAAAATGCCTTCTATTTATCTCATTACGTTTTTTTAAATAGTTATCATGCTGCTTCTTTCTTTTGCTTTCCAAGGTGGTCGAAGTCAATCGACCTGGATGTTATCCATATGTTAGTGTTGAATTAGAGTTCTCGAATCTAGCCGTGAATACTTTGATCGTTGCCAATCGTATTCCTGAACTGGAAGGTGCTACAATGTTGTCATTCGATCGATTATCTGTTGCTGATCGAACACTTGAAGAGCAACTTAACCAGGGTGTAAATTTAGGTGCTCATATTACGAGTTACGATGAAACAGCTGCTTGCAGTGCAGCCTTTCGTGTTCTTCGGTAAGTGTTTTGCATATTTGCGTTTAATAATAATTTTCCCTATTCAACTGTCTTCATTAATCATTGTTGTTGTTTCTGTTTACCCTTTGAGCATACTTTACAGCATAGTTTGTCACAGGTTTTGATATTCAGTGACCGGAACTGACCGTAATTTCATTGTTGAAGTTACGGAGTGTCATCAAAAAAGTGTCCATTCCTTCAGAAATTTAAATTCGTTTTAGATATTCAAGTTGAATCAATATGCGTTAGCAAAACTTTATCATCTCTGTTTCACAATATAGAATAGGTTCACTGAGTGCATGAATAATCCAGTAACTATACGCATAACTTAATATGCCATCTCTATAAATAAACAAACACTGACCCATTTTATTTAAAAGAATACACTGTTGTTTTACTGACTCGTGACCAAGTTGTTTATTTACTGTCTGTACCCCGGTTTTTCAGTGCTAAAGTTACTTAAATTTTCTCATCATGAAGTTTAAAGATTATTTTCAGTTGCTCAACATTGTGTCAACTTTAATCTGTTTTTGTGTTTTACTTTTGTTAAGTACTTTTATGCCAGCGATATACATAGGACACAAAAGCACTGAAATTTTTATCCATTTCCACTGCAGATCAGAATTATTTGGAATATATTTAGATGGGCTGTTTGTCACATCGACTCTTAACTGTTTTACGTATATCCAATATATCAGAATTGTTTCGTCATTAATTGGTGAGAATATTATCACCTACTGCATTTCCAGCATTGAGACTGAGTTTCTTTATGACATCTGGTAATCCGAGTTATTTTTGATTGGACAGTAGTTAGTAACTACTGTGATGTGTCCAGTCCTTTCTTTGGTTCAGATTGAATTCTATCAGTCACGTTCGCAATGTGGCTACCATTCTAGGTGGCTCGCTATCACGATGCACACATTACGCCAGTTACTAATCAGTGTCCAGTCAAAAGTATCCAGTACAGTCCTATAGGAGGTCAGTCGCGATCCCAAATAGCTCAGTGATAACGTCTGTCTCTGTCTTTGTCTGGATTCAACATAGAACTTGGCACCGAAGTGCAGCAGTTCGAGTTGCCACGTTCCAAATAGCACACAGAGGTAGACAAGAAGATGAGTGAAGAGAATCAATAGAGTTTGACAAGTATAAGAGCGAAACAGAATGGGTAATGGTAGAAAGGAATATGAAAGATTACAGAGACTGAATACATCTGCGCCATTGACAACGATTTTGAGCCGTGTCACCTATTGTCTCCAGCCATTGATTCCTAGAGTCCCGAGGCCCCCAACCCGGGAGTCTGCATCTCCCTACCTGACTCAGTTTAACTGTCAAGGATTTCATGGATTGATGCCATGTTTTTGTTTGGCCACCACTGGCTCTTTTCCAGCCTGCACCACCTATATCAGCTAGCAATACCCGTCGGGGGAGGCGGTGGTTAGGCATGCGCAGCACGTAACCTAGCCATCTTAGTCTATGTAACTTTATAGCCTCGTCGATTGATTTTCCCTCTTTGCCCAACACTCTACGCCTAACGTCAACATTACTTACCTTATTAAACCACCTAACGTGAGAAAGAGATCGTAGACATCTATGATCGAAAGCAGTCAACCTTTTCATGTCTTCAACTCGTATTGGCCATGTTTCAGAGCCATAGAGAAGGATGGAGCGAACTGCTGAGCAGTACACACGTCCCTTGGTTGATAACCGGATGTCACGCCTACGCCAGAGATGGTGTAAGTCAGCGAAAGCAGCTTGAGCTTTTTGGATCCGTGCTGAGATTTCGTCGCCAATCAGTCCGTTGGTGCTAATACAACTTCCCAAATAGGTGAAGTGGTCAACATGTTCTATCACTTCACTCCCTATCACTAAGTTAGGAGTTGACGTGGTCCAGTCCTGTAGCAGCATCTTACATTTTGTAACGCAGTGATAACGTCTCTGACTGCAGCACTCACTGGGTGACGCAGGTTCGAATCTCAGAAGGGACATGAGTTCTTTCAAGGTTGCATATACCCCTTGCTGACGAATGCCAACTAGCACGAAACCCAAGTCGAAAGGCTTCCTGTGGCCGATTGCCTCCAACCATCTAATATCAACAATCCGAGTTATTGAAATAATAGAAAGTTTAAAATCCCAATCAATAGAAAACGGTCAATACATATGTGAAGATAGTTGGTCACCAGGAGACGCAATTGTATCATCATTCATGGAGATTTTTAAATCATTTAACTTAACAAAAGATTCAATTCAACATTTAACTTTATGCTAAATACTGCGCTGAAGATGCCGTCCAGAAAGAGGACGAAAGCTCCGCAACTAAACCAACCAGCTCAGAGAAGACTAATTGCAAATCCGAGTTATTGTTAGCCGACGTTAGAGACTAACAAACAGAATACGAATAGAAGAGATGCTACAAAAAGAACTTGGGAATAACTTCACTGCCTTCACCATAATCAAGTTGTAAAACGCAAACCATGCAACTTACTTTGGTTCAATTAATTTATACTGGTAAACACATAGAGAATCCTTATATAATTAAAACAAAAATGTTTTCATTCAGAAGAAAGCCATAATAAAAACACTAGTATTTGATGTAATTTAGTGTACTAGACAAACCATGAACCTAAAGCATGGGTATTGTTCATATTTTCTTTTATTCTTATTTTTCGATGTTAAAAATCTTCAGTAATATGGTTCTTGCTTGGGTTGGCGATGTAACTGAGTTTCAAAATCCTTTGGCCGATGAACAGGTTATCTATTTTTATCAATGGCTGCGATCACCTCGTTCACTGTTCTACGACCCAGCTCTACGGCGAACTGTTCAGAAGTTAATGAAAAAAGTAAGCTTTTCAGCACTGACTGTACCCCACGAATGATTGAAAATCACATTTTTCTAATATTTTTGTTGTTATCCATTCAAGGTATTGATAAAGTTTGTAATGTATTTCGCAAATAATTGACAAACCCTCTCTTGGACTGCAGTTCCAATCTTGTTTTCATCAAATGACGTGGAAAAGTTAGATTATTTGTCTGCCTAACTTCATTGTTTGAGACTGAGAAAGTTAGTTGAAAAAATCAATTCTTTTGGTTTAAGTTCTGATGGGTTTGACTATTTCTTGGTTTTAGGTATTACGGTATGTCTATTAAGATATCAAGTTTTATCTAAGTCCCACTGTTTCTGCCACCAGCCAGTGGTCTCTGTGTTGAACTATAAAAAGAATGATGTCGTCGAGTATTGAAGTCAGAAAATTTACAATCAGACTATTTAAGACACTTTAATTCCACTGTTATTGCCTGTTGTACAAATTACTGCATTACTCAAATGAATAAGTGCTGAGGCTTTTTGTGGCATTTGATGAGTAACAATCTGCAATGCGTTAATTGTCGAACTCAGAGGTAACCACGTGAGTTTGCACTACAAAGTTCCGTAGTGGATTCATACCATTGATAAATGATATTCGTTATTCACATTTCAAGTGATAGTTAGCGAGTTGGTGAGTGGTTTTCGATGTTGCATTGTCAAACGTAGTTTGTAGGCAAACCTGGATCTATTTTTCAAGGTTATTGTGAAGGACTGAGGAAATTTTTTTTTTGAGAAGTTCATACCTGTTTAGAATAAGATAGGGCAACAAAAGTTTAGGAAGGATATTTAACTTCATTGATGAATCCATCCCTCTCTTAGGAGAGCAAGTGGATACGAGATAAAAGGTACTCAGATTTTATCTATTAACCTCGACAACATAATGTTTAATCAATTTCATCTCCTTATATTGATCCCCCTTAACTTGGTGATTACATCGCAAGCAAATTTGATCAACATAGAGCCAGGATGACATGCTGTCAGTCACTCTGTTAATATGCTTTTAATATGCTAGTTTCTACTACTGACAGTTGTGGATCTCTTTTTGTAGAAACGTGAAATGACATCTGATTTCTTTAGTCGATGTCAACCTCAGCACAGGATGTAATTTCGTCACTAACTTTCGTCTAAACTAGTATTCTTTGAAATTTTTGGAATCTCTAGCTTCAATCAGAAATCAGTTAGGATATACATAGGATATGCTTCATTCCTAATTCCTTTTTTACTCCTCACTGTTTTTAGCTTATTCTTGGGATTTTCTTTCATTCCATTAACTGGTATCATTCAGGTATTTCTTAAATTGGTTGATGAATTAAGTCATTTACATGTGGACATAATCTATGCGAATTTCAGTCGTTTAATCATATCAACTCATAGAATTGAATTACCGGAAGCGCTGGCCCGTGTAGATTATTTCACGCACTTATTACGTACACGCCCGGGAACACTGTTCACTCATATGGATTTGCAGTATGTTACCAGTTGGCGTCAATTAATGTGGATGGACTCCGCCAATTATGCTGGTGTTAAGGTTAGTTATTGCTTGATGACTTTCTTTCAGATGTAAAATAATAGCGGTACTTTTTGTATTATAACTTCTCCACGCTTGAAGCTAATCTCTTTTGTTGTGAACAGCACTAGGTAATATGAGCTCAGTGTTTGTGTCCTTGGATAAAGAAAGTTTAAATTTCAGGATGAAACGAAACGTGTCATCAACTTCTATATTCCTACCTAACTTCCTCTATAAGTTATTTTTGTATATTATCCTTCATCTTTCTTGTATATTCCTTGCTTGTCGCATGGTCACTAAGACGAGTGTTTTCAAAGTGACCAGCTTTACGAATGAATTGATTGACTGTCAAAATCATCTGTATGCACACAATATAAACATCGATAAGTGGTGACTTTTTCGAGTTATAACGTACATTGTTTATAGTTCGTTCTCTGTGACCATATTATCCGCCTTCAAAGTTATATTGTTGTGATTGTATGTGGAATAACACTCTGACTGAAAATCGAATAATGGGCGTCAATTTTTCTTTTGTTTTTCTTTAAATTGGTAACTGTAGTGGAATGAAGTGCCTAACTAATTAAGTTAACATAATCACTAACTTGTGGCCCACATCGTCTGTCTATTATAATATGGTTAGTTGAAGGGCGTACCACGTAAAGAAATGTATTATATAATCCAATTTTCGGAAAATGTTTCAGCAACTTCAGTGACACTCTAGACTTGAAGTAAACATATTTCCATAGGACTAATCGATGCGTGATTGTTTTAGTTGTGTCTGGCGAGGTAGCGGTCCAATTCATGATGTTAAGTGATTGAGCCAATAAATCATGAGAATTAAAAAGGTATACACCAGCAAAGAGTATTTTTGTAGGCTTTCTTAGAAGCTGTCCAGCTGAATAGTGTTCTAAAAGGTCGTGGTTGTGACACTAAAGGTCAGTTATTCATATCAGTTGGTAACAAAATCATGAGAATCATGAAAATTGTTTGGTCTGTTTTAGAGTGTTAAACTGGCCTGTCTCTTGTACTTGCCTTTCTTTTCTCTGCAATTAAGTACTGAGTATTCCGGTAATGCTTGATATGCTCATCTATTTTTTGTTAAGTGGAAAGTCTTTTTGTACTGATTTCATCGCTCTTCTGTCGATTTTAACTGTTTCTAGGCTTCTGTAGGAAATCTGGTTAATGGTAAAGATATCGAATGGGGTGAGTTCTCAGTTGCACAAAATCCTTCATCTGATTCTGATCCTGACGATAAGGAGAATAATCCAATCCCACCGAATACAGCACTACCCGACCCAGAACTTGATATGCAATGGCATCTGGCACGTTATCTACCTGAGACGCGTGGTTTAAGAAGTAAATTCCTAAGTCTTCTAGCAGGGTATATACTAGCTGTTTATACTGAAATACGCAATGAACACCGACGTTTACGTAGTGCAACGGGTTCACAATCATTGGTGAGTCCCTTTTTCTTTTTCTCAGGCATCATAAACTGACTCTTTTCGTCTTACTTAAGTGCATTTCATCTCTTAAGTGAATACAGATATAGTAGCTAGGTCTATCTTAAAATATGACGAAGTTTCAATCTATGACTAAATGTATTTAGTATGCTCATATATATATATATATATATATATAAAGCGCTGAAGATGTTGTCTAGGACGACGAAAGCTTCGCAATTAAATAAACCAATTCAATATCATCCTCCTGAGCCACAAATCTTCTCCATTATTTCAAAATCTTACGAGCATGATACTCTTTTGTCTTGTTGTGAATTTCCATTTTTTAATTTACTACAGGACATTAAATCACCAATTCTTTTTTGATAATCACAAAATTTCTCCTACATTTCTTCAGAATGAATCAAATCAACCTCCTGTGCCACGTGGTAATAATACTAATGAAGATTCCAATCATGCAGAGGAAAGTGAAACAACGCCGTACAAGTCAGATGCAACAGCCTCTCCTCGTGTTCGAGAATATCAAGAACGTTTACTTAGAGATCATCTAGCCCCGGAACTATACAACCTAATCATGCGATTACAGCGCAAAGCTGCTTGGGTAGACCCAGAATCGATAAATAGTGGTAATGGCAAATCGTATACTCAAGATAAAATACAGCGAAATAATGAAATTGTAACAGTCTACCTAGCAGAGAAGTCAATTAGTACACGTCTAGATTTCGATGGGACTGACAATAACTCTACTTCAAATCACAATTTAATTTTGCCTCTTTTGCCACCTCATCAAGCGGTTTACTCACTGAATTTCACTCCACTACTGGATTTCATTAAGTCACTGTGCGAGGCAAGTTTGTTTTCTTTTTTACATTCCCATTCTCACACTTATTTTTACCAACCTTAAAGTTTTACGAGAAAAACTGGGATAATAATGCATAATTATTGTTCTACTATCTTATGTAAACTTAAAACCACAATTGTTGGTAACACTGTAAATATTCTAAAGGTTATTGTCCTTTTCTATGGGAGTTGAAGAGTTTCATGTGTCATTATAAGAGTAATCTGCTAACTTGAAATGAAAATGTGCTTGAAGACCTGAATGAGACTCTTTCATTTATTTTAATGACTTCGGTTTAATGTTTTAATTTAACTTTTCGGTTGAAAACAAAATATTTCCTGGTTTAGTTTTGTTTTATGTATATTTTGTTTTTCAATTCTCAACTAGATATTAAGTTTAGAGCCTTCTACAAAGCTACAAATCGCGGGTACCAGACGTGATCTCCTTCGCTTGATTAATATAGGAGAATTTTCCCCTGAAGCTGTATGGATTGCACCACACATGACTCGAATTTCTCCTTTAGACCAAGATGTTAATCAGAATACATTTGGAACAACTGCCATTCGTTCATTACTCATTTACCTACCCGAGGTTGCATGCCCCACATGTAATTACACACGAGACATAGACATTTGCCGGGATATAAATGTTGTATGGATAATTGATTCTTCAACCAATTCAGTTAATTCCGAAGTTGGAAAAGAAGGTCATTGGGCTTGGGTTTGTCCACATTGTCGTACGGTATATCCACGTGCTAGATTAGAAGAAGCACTCGTTCAACAACTTGAACAAATGTCTCTTCAACACTGTTTGCAGGTTCGTTAATATCTTTCTGTGTTGCTTCTTTCACTTTAAATACATTTCATGCTATGGTTTATATTATCAATGTAGCCCATTGGCTGGGTCCATCTTTATATTAAAACCGCGTAAGAATTTCTGTTGTCTCCGACTCATTGGAGATTTTAGGAAAATACCGATTGGTCGGGTGATTATTATTTCGTGAGTAATTAAGGCTGCTGGATAGGTATTCATTTTGATTAAAACCCTTCAACAAGAAGCACTTTCATCTTTATACATTGAGGAGAACATTTATTTTACTTGTTTGCTTCAGCCGTTACTTTGTCCCTCCCATACTGTATTGATATCCATTTTTTAATCACTACATAAGGCTCCGTATGCCTGAAAGCACCTCAGCTTCAAACAACTCTTGTGTCACAATTGTTGGTTTCCGTCCATAACTATTCCTTTTAGGATTGTAATTATCGTCTAGTGAAATCTATTTATTCGTTACATATTCATAGTGAATTGAGCAGAAGGCCTTTTGTGTGTGAACTAATTCGTTTCATTGTAGAACTAATTCTCTTTCACAGGATCTTCAATGTCATAAATGCCTTGTCGGTGGTGGAATACAAGAACAGTTACTCGCAAATGGTGGTTCAGTTGCTCAGTGTGCTGATTGCTCAACCAAGCTTATGCTTACTGTTCCTACTGAGCATGCAGTTTATCGTCGTTTAGATGTTTACCGTAGTATTGGCAAACATTTTGGTTTTGAATACTTGGAGCAGATCGCCCATTGGTTGATTCAAGGCCTACAACGATAAGAAACTAATATCTTAAATATTTTTCAGATTAATTGTTTCACATTGGTTTTCCAGATTGTGCATTTAAGAAACATTGTTGTGAATTTGACTAGTTATACATTAGATTATTATTTTTTTCAAACACTATCCCTATTTTGTATGTTGTATATTATGTTTGAAATGAATAAAGATTACCTCTTTTAGCTTCTTTTGTTTTGTGTCGCATAATACTGCTTCTTTGATTTTTGGTGTGTGCCTGTTAAGTCATTTGTGCGTGTAGAATGTTTGAAACTCTCTGTATTAAAAAAAGATCATCTAAATTGTGGTAACTAAACATAGGATTTTCCAACATCTAATGAAGACTGAAATCCTACTACTTAGATGCGACTGAGATGTCAGAAAAGCACTTGCCATTTGGTTTATTGTGTTCACTAAACCTATTATTTCCATGTATAGTTTTCAACTGGTCTCAGAGATTCATCAGTTTTCTTTTCTCAGCAAGTTATATTTCATGTACACTACACAATCATGATATGGGATATTGATATCAAAGGGTTGTTAGGGTGTGACAAAGGAGTTATGGAAACCACTACATTGTCGGCTTTGTGTAGGGATTTGATTAGTTTCAGGATTTCATCATGAGCTGATATTAGTTAGAGAACCATTGGAAAACCTGGAAGTACTGGACAGCTGTTTCGTCCTAGTTTCGGACTCTTCAGCAGTACGCACCCAGCGGGATTCGAACCCAAGACCTTCTGGTTACAAGGCGAGCTCGTATACTATTAAGCCACGGGACCCGATCCAATTGCCCATGAATTCTAACTTTTGCCAATTCCTGACATAGCGCGACCCCTAACCAATGTCGTCGGCGAGTATTTGTCCTCACACCCGACCAGCTGCACCCTACTGGTCACGACTTCTCACTAGAACCCCAGGTAACTACCTACTTGAATAGGGAAAGTCGGATTAAGGCTGTCTGTAAGTTTTGTTAGATTCAAATTATGGCTATGCGAGCCACAAGTTATATTTTATTGATTTATTTCCTCCGTGAAAAAACGCTATTGGGAAGTCATAATTCAAAGAAGATTTACTGTATTATTAGTTTATATCATTTTAATGATTTGAGTTGGAGTAGTATTTAACGGCGTAGTTGTAGTACTTGCTCCACTCACAACTGCTTTATCTGTTCATACTATGTTCGAGCCCGTATGCGGTCTTGAGAGGGTTTAGAAAAAGTATTTGTTTTACCGATCCAACTATCTAATTCTTTTGATGTGCACACTTCCAGGAATACATAGCCATGTTGGTGGTTAGTAAACTTGGTAGTGTAATTTTTATTTCGTTACTTTGTGGTTAAACTGTTGGTGTTTAGTAGTTGGATTTCACTCCATATTAATTTATTTGTGTCCCGTTTTTAGTTTATAAAGAAACTGCTCACTATATAAATCTCAGAGTTGAAGCGGATTCATCATCATTACTAGATTAATTGATACGTGAATTTTAATCGTTCTCTATTTTGTTTTTACTTTATTTTCAGCTTCTTGTGTGATATCATATTTCATTTTTTATATTACATGCTGATTTAGACTTTGTACATCGTTACATTCACTATATCATCATGATTCAAGATGTATCTCCATTTGTACAGACTATATTGGGTACTGGTTTAACATGGTTTGTAACTGCTCTTGGCTCTGTATTCTGTTTCATCATTTCTAGTCATTCTGTCCATTTACAGGTATGCGAATATATTTCTTCGTATCTTTTATAGTTTACTTGTATATAGATGAGGTTACTTTTTTTCACAGGTTTGATTACTAGTTGACATCAGGTGGAGAACTATTGGAAAACTAGACAGTTGTTTTGTCCCGATTTAGGACTCCTCATGGTACGCGCTTACTGGAGTTTGAACCCAGAACTTTCTAGTTACAAGGAAAGCTCATAGAGCATTCAGTCGTTGGGACACGACCTAATGGCCTATGAATTCCAACTTTTGTCAGTTTTTGATGTATATAAAGCACCACTGTCAGCCAATGTTATAGGTGAGTAACTGATCTCTTACCTGACTTGGTGGACCCAGATGGTTACGACTTCTCAGTAGTACTCCAGGAGACTTACTTGTATGCAGCCAGTCACTAGTGAGCATTAGAATAATTAATAAGCACTGGTTTACAGGGAATTTATTGATTATAGGCTTGACCACCAGGTTATTGTTAATGAGAATTTTTTTACTTCTTTGTATTAGATGAGAATGGTCAGTGAACCAGTTCTAATAATAATAATATCAGCTTTATTCAAACTTTGTGTATGTATTTGGTATCAGCTCTATGTTTGACTTTAAAGGTTAATTAAGTTATGTCCGCTATGGTCTATTGATGTAAAATTCTGGTTAATCAATTCCATTTAGGGTTGTTTACTTGTTGAAATTGAACACTCAGTTAGTATTCACTGACGAAAGTGGTCAAATAAAGCACATTAGTAAAGATGCAAAACTTAAGATTGAACAGTTCTGTTGTAACTGAATAATACTGGAATTTGGGTTCGTTCTTGCAGTTACTTCAACACTCAGTAATATACAACTGATCACTCAAATACTTTTCTCACACTGAGAAGACTGCCTGGGAAGGCAAAGATTTGTTTCTCCATGCAAAAGGCAATGTGACTAGAAATTACCGCTATTTTACGTGATCTAATAATTAACTAGTTTAAAATTAAAAAAAAAATATGTTCTAACTGATTAGCATGTACCGACTGACGTTTTATCTATTTCTGGTTTACAGGTCACATAGTAAAAGTTGACTTATAATATTTTTTGTCCCTAGCCAATAAGGACCACATTTATACAGTCATAAATTAACTTTCCTTTGATGAAGTTAATTAATTCTTAATTCTAAAACTATTTTGGTGTCTATTATGTCACACTTTTATCTAATATTCTTGCAGTATACAACGTATCATCCAAGGAGTAAAATTAGCACTAATGAAATTTACCTAAATTGTCAGAACTCTAGTCATTCAAAGTTTGATTTGTTAATGGTGACAGTGATTGTTTTGGACGTATTTCGCAAGTAGTCTTCTTTCAAAGTTACTGCTACTTCATGACACTAGCTAATAATACATTTCCATAGGTCTGTGAAACTCAGGTGGGTACCATTCGAACCTTTCATAGATTCTGTACGAGTAAGACTTTTAGACACTATCAAGTAAGCTATTTATTTATCCTAACAAATTCAGTTTGTCATTGTTGTTTATTAATTGTGAAAAATGCAATTTCAATTGTTTAGATTATATTTTTGTATTTTTATAATATGATTTTTAGAATCAGATTCTCGATGGGTGTCTAGGTTTTTCGGCTGGGGTAAGTTGTATGATTCACCCTTTTACGCACTGATTTCAGTTCAGTTTTGAAATATTAAAATTCTATAATGAGTAGATACTTCATGTCATTTTGCGAATCGTCATCACTGAATATTTCCAACTGCTATTCACACAGATCGCATCATAATGTAACTCTCTCTCCCTGGATAATGCGACAGACAACGGCAACCAACGAGGGAACTGGCATAAAATGGACTGACACAAAAGACTTGGAGGATCTGGATTTCGCCGATGATATATGTCTGATTTCCCATAAACTGGAAGATATGCAAGTGAAAAGTAACAAGTTGGCAGAAGAAGCATCAAAGATAGGACTTCACGTGAACATAGATAAAACAGAGGTGATGAAGATTCCTAGCCAACATCAACAACAACAATCAGCATAAATGGGAGGAACCTGAAAGAAACAACCTCCTTCACCTACCTGGGAAGCATCGTCTCAACTACAGGCGGAACTGACGAGGACATCAAAGCCAGAATCGGAAAAGCAAGACAAGCTTTCACTACTCTCAAATCTGTGTGGAGGTCAACAGCACTCAGCATCAAAAATAAGATCCGGATTTTCAACTCCAATGTAAAGTCAGTGCTACTATACGGATCAGATACTTGGCGCGTCATAAAGAGCATCTCAAACAAACTTCAGACTCTCATTAACAGCTGTCTCCGCTCAATACTCAAGATCAGATGGCCAGGAAAGATCAGCAACAGGGATCTCTGGGAGCGAACCAATCAGGAACCGATTGTGAAACAAATAGGCAGAAAGAAATGGAGATGGATTGGCCATACGCTGAGGAAAGCATCAAGTGACATCACTAGACAAGCCATTTCTCGAGTGGAACCCGAAAGGGAGGCGGCGAGTTGGTCGTCCAAGGGTGACTTGGAGGAGATCATGCGAGGAGGAGATGAAAGCATGTGGGCAGACCTGGAGCGGGGTAAAAAAGTTGTCAGAAAATAGAAAGCAATGGAGGTGCGCAGCTGAAGCCCTATGTTTCTCTAGGAACTAAAGGATACAATAATAATAATAATAATAATAATAATAATAATATATATGGATAATTCATAAAGCTGCTATACAAGAATCATAATACAGAAAGTAGCAATTGTAGAGGATACCCATTTACTGGCAGATAATGTTTAATAAAGCATTCTCAACGCTCAATGCCTTATTATTACCTAGTATTTGGATGGAAGCTAGGTTCGTAACTTTTTCTCTCATCGTGTTGCCTCAAGAATGACTCGTTTAGTTAATTTAGTTTAGGAATGTGTTACACTAACTTTGCCCGCTCAATTATGTGTTTGGTGCATATTTTTTAAAATATATTCCAAATAGATTATGTTGGCGGCGTCATTTTGGTCACTTTTGGACCCAGCTCTGGAAATGGCCAAAAATGACCTGGGCCTGGGTGCATATGCTATCGTACCAGTAATATCAGGATTGTTTTTCGGTGCAATATTTGTTGGGATGGTAGAATACTTCTTGCCTGCTCAGGTTAGTTTCATGCTTAATTCTCACGTAGACATTGTATATATATATATATATATATATATATATATATATATATATTTCTTTACGTTCCCAATGGGACATAGGGTTTCTGGCTAGAGTTTATGAAGTTTCGGTAGCAGTGGTGTTTATCTTTACGGAATGTGGTTGCTCTAGCCTCATGGCCAAACTTCCCTCTTTACTAGGCTTTTTACTGGCTTAGTGAGATAGAGGATTGCATCGACCGGGGATCGCACCTTGAACCACATGCGTGATTGGCGAGTATTCTACTGCTGTGCCACTGACGCCAGGCATTATATATTGGATAACTTAATCGTAAATTAATGTGAGTGTAGAACTTAGTCACTGTAATAGAAAGTAAGAATGTGGATACGTTTATATGACATAACACTGATGGATACAGTATTTATTTTTGGATGACATTTCGATAACACAGCTTCATAATTTGCTTTATATATTTCTCTATCTCCCTCCCCCTCGTTGTTTGTTGTGAATTTCGTTATCTGCAGTATAGGCGTTATTTCGCTTGCATGTGTTTGGTGTTGATTCGATGAACACAGATTCAATGATTAACCTCTTTATCCACCAAACTAAATCACTTCTTAATACTTTCATTCTGTCCCACCCTTGTTTGATTACATGCAAGTGAATTCATTACAATGACTGATTTTTTTTCTAGGTTATTTAGCTTATTTAGTTCAACCAGGTCGGTCATTCTACATTTAGTTAAATTTTATTCTCCAATAATCTAATTAACGCCTAACTACTAGTGTAACCTATGCAGCTGACCTCATGGTCATTTCAGGATATTTGGTAAATTATATTATCTTTCTTAATTGAATCTATCTATCGGGTTCTTAAGCCGACAGAATTTGTCTCTGAGGTTCAGTTGGTGTAAATGTTACCCTTATTCCAGCCTCGTTAATAATTCTACGTAAGACTTTCTATGTCTCTTCTTTATATATTGTAGTACTACAGAGGCTTGGGATTCCATGTTATGTATATTATTTTCGTCATTTTCATTAGTACGTTTATTTAAATCTTCTGGGTTATAATCTAGACTCCTGGGCCGAGTATATGGATATTTAACCAAGTTTATTCACACAATAGGTTCGAACAGGGTGGAAGTTATTAAAAAGTAATATAGTTAATTCACCGATGGTACATTCCTAATTGTGGTGAACTGAATTATGAGTTAGACTGTGCTTGGGAGCGAGGAGACAGGAGTCCGCTGCACTACAGATAAGAAGACTCTGGGAAATATAGATTTCGCAGATATATCTAATGTCACACAGTCTCGAAGACTTGCAGGTGAAAACCAAAATACCGGCTGAAGAAGACGGCAGCGAAGGCAGGACCACAGGTGAACACAGAGAAAAACCAGGTGATGAAGATAACTAATCAATAGAAACAACAAGCACTATCAACGGGAGAGATTTGATAGAGGTTACTTCCCACCTTCACTTATGTAGGAAGCATCATTTCAACTACAGGCGGAACGGATGAAGATGTCAAAATCAGAATTGGAAAGGCAAGATACACCTTCATCAACCTAAAACCAGTTTGAAAATCTTCTGTACTCAGCATAAGGAATAAGGTGCGCATTTTCAACACAAATGTCAAGTTGGTCCTTCTATACGGGTCAGAAACTTGGTGTGTCATAAAAACAACAGGTTTCGGACTTACATCAACAGTTTCCGCCTTTTCTGGGCTCCATACTGAAGATGAAATGGCTTACCGGAGAGAATTAGTGACAGGAAACTCTGACGTGGAACAAAAACCAACCAAGATCCGATTGCTCAACAAATATGTAGTAGAGAATGGAGATGGATCGGGCACACGTTGAGGAGGCCGTCGAATGACACCGCACGCAGTGCAGGCCATAGCTCGAGTGGAATCCCAATAAGAGCGATGACTTGATCGTTGGCGTGAAGGTGATATGGAGATTGTGCGAAGAGGAGATGAGAGAGTTTGGGTAATCGTGGACATGGCTGAAGATGATGGCAGAAAGTAGAAAAAAGTGAAGATGTGTTGCTGAAACCATATGTTCCACTTGGAAACCAAGGGAATAATAATATAGTTAAGTGGAGGAAGAGGTTATTCGCTAAGTCTTTGTTCATCGAATCGACACCACACACAGGAAAGAAAATTACGCAACGCCTATACTAGAGATACGGAAAATTACTTCAAGCAACTAGGGACACATATATCCGTATAAATAAATTGATATGATTATTATTAACAAATTTTGCTGGGAACGTCATCCAGTTACTAATACCATATTGCTGTGTGTTAACACATAGCGATATGGTATACCAAGTAAACTTGTGCAGTGTGGAATTAGTCGTAACATATTGATATCATTAAGGGTTTTGGGTTACATCAAGCAAATCTTTCTATATCAGTTTGGGTGTCATCTTCAGGCTGTTTACTGTCTTTCAGTAATTCACTTTAAACTAGGTGATATAATGACATTTGATTCGTTTTGTTCTTCGAGACACACTGGTCTTCTCTTTCATGCAATAGTCAATGGTAAATGAAATGTTTACTGTAGTTGCATTAAAAATTCAGATTGCTGTCATTCCTGAACCGTCTTCTTATGAAGGGTGGTTCTATTTAAAAAATATTCCTTTCAATAAATTCAGTCCCGGTGCTAACTGCTTTAATTCTCTTTATGAGAATATTTCATAACCCAGGTTTTGTTTCATGACCTACATGCTTTTGTTGTCATCTAAAATTGCATTAATTTACTCTGTCTACTTGCAAGTAGTATGTTTTTACAGTATGAATTTATTTTTGTATCTTTTGTTGCTAACGCCTCTCCTAGCTCCGTTTAAGCTAAGGGTTAACTGATCTCACTTACTGACAGGAAATATCATATCACTTTACTTTACGCTACTAATGAATGTCGACTCAAAGAACATAGAGAACTCCTCGTAATTTCTGTTAACGTTGATTGAGGGAAAATTTGTACATCTCTCCTCAAATATGTGTATACGCCTTCAATTGTTTTGGCCTTTGCTTACTTTCTCAGTTTCTTGCTACAATTGTTGTAAAGCTTACTAAGAGAAATGTTATGTTAACTTGGATGATACTTTTATTTCTTTGTAAAATAATTCTACGGTTAACCAGTAAATATACGGAGATTTTAGCATATATGCAACAGAAAGCATCGATATACTGAAGAAAAAATATTTTGAACATAACGGTTTCTTAAAATAATTTGTGAAGTACATTTCTATGAAAGTGTAAATGAAGTCTAGGTGCTCATTCCTATTGGAAATCCTTTTGGTGAGCTAAATTTCCCAAGTAGTACTAACTCACTTCAGAGACTCAGGGATTGACTTGCTACCAGAGAGGGAATAATCTCGTTGACTTAGAATATGCAGACGATATAGTCCTTCTAGGCGAGGACGCTGACAAAATGCAGAGTCTTCTAAACACCTTGAGCTGCAATCTACGAATGTTTGGCATGCGATTCGCCCCCGCCAAATGTAAGATGATGTTACAGGACTGGACTACACTGATCCCTAGTTTGGAAATAGGGACTGAAGTGGTAGAGTACTTTGACCGCTTCACTTATTTGCGAAGTACCATCAGCTAGTGCCAACGGGTTGATCTCTGACGAAATCTCAGCACGGATACAGAGAGCTAGTTTTGCATATGCCAGTTTACGCCGCCTCTGGCGTAGAAGTGAAATCTGGCTGGCTATCGACCAAAGAGTGGGTGTAATGCTCATCAGTTCGCTCCGTCCCTCTTTATGACCAACTGTGAGACCTGGCCATTGAGAGTGGAAGACATGAAAAGATTAGCTGCCTTTGATCATAGGTGCCTTCGCTCTATCTCCCGTGTAAAGTGTTATAATAAGGTGAGTAATATTGAGGTTAGGCGACGAGTTCTAGGTAAGGAGGGGAAATCAATCGACGAGGTTGTGAAGTTACATCGACTGAGATGGTAAGGACATGTGTTACGTATGCCTAGTCAACGCCTTCCTCGACGGGCAATGTTAGCTGATATAGGGTCAAGCTGGAAAAGAGCTAGCGGAGGTCAAACAAAAACATGGCACCAGTCAATGAAATCCACAACAGTTGGTCTAAGCCACGTAGGAAGGTGCAGACTTCCCGACTGGGGTCCTCGGAAGGGAAACAAATAGTGATATGGCTCAAAGTGTTCGTTCTCAATGGCTAGCGCAGATGCATTCACTCCTTGTGACTTATGATTTCCAATGAAACTGTTTTGTTCTTCGTTATTACTATTCCTTTGTCTCACACCTCTATTTACCGTCTTTATTATGCATTTCTTCTACTTTCTTCTCTTGCTTTGTGTGCTACATGGAATGTGGCGACCTGAACTGCCGCACATATGTGCAAAGTTCTATGTCAAAAACAGACAAGTAGAAAAGAGGATAATAATATCATTGATTCAATTCAACATAAGTGTGAACCGTTAACTAACTGATGTGTAGAAAATCACCTCGCTTCACTTCTAACCTGCTATGCATGCTCATTAGCTTTACTATGCGAACCGTAAAAGCATTCTAATAGGCTCTATCAATTTCGTATGGATGAATGCGTTAAACCGCTTCAACTGGGGCTTATGGTTATTCAAAATTTAATCAATCAATGCAGATACCGGTGATCTGTGAAAACTCGGACATGGATAAAAATAAATTATCCCAAAAATAGTATTAAACAATAAACTGGGTATGTTGATGATACTGCATATAACTATGTGGCTAAAAAGTCTATCGGTATATGAAATATTTTGTAGTTATTATCAGTTCTATAGGGTGGTGCCAAGATCAATGTGGACGTTGTTGAGCAAAATTTAATTTGTATCTATGGGGTGAAGATTGGTAAGTTCTGACAAGAGTTGCGCAATATGAAATAGGATTTTAATGGAGACACGTGTCCAGAAATAAATTACGTAATAGGTAGAGGGAGTAAATAAAGGGTTGATTAGGAAGGAAATGTTACTAAGATCCCATACAAAAATTCAAAAACAAAACAAAGTTGTACTTGGAATTATACCCTAGGAGAAGTTTCTTGTGTGTGTATAAATCAGCGTCTTCTATCAGGATCGCTAAGGCCTTGGCAATGCAAGGTATACGGAAGCTAACCGTTTTCGGGAGGCTTCTTTTGACTTTAAATGAACTCTCCTTGCATATTGAGTGACCAGTGTTGACTATATGTTCAATTATAGCAGTCTTTATTAGTGCACTGTTACGTTTTTGTAGCCGAGAGGAATAATGTTCTTTGGCTCTTTTGGATGAAACACGCATCGAACGACATATATATATATATATATATATATATATATATATATCGCTCCATGTGAGCAAGTGAATTGGGAGATACACATAGATCTGGTCAAATGCTATAGTTTATCTTTGGAGTTGTTGAAGAACAGTGGGCGGCTTGAGAATACAAATCGCAATGTACCAGCAAGGAATGTTCTTTTCAGGGCGTCAGGTATTTATCTCTTTAAGATGTCGGTCAGAAGGTCGCCTTTGAACGGCACATTCATGTATAGCATCTTCTTTGGCACAGAGATGGATTGGTCTTAGTTGATTTTTGGCTTTATGTGTTTATCTATAAAGCGTAGTGGATAGCCATTCTCAAGTAGTGTCTCCTCTCCTACTGATTCGCCTACGTATTCTGCTGATTCTAGTCTCAAGAGGTATTATCAGGTTGCGCTTGCGATTGATGCGTACGTGGTTGTAAAAGTTTGTCAGTTGGCCGTTCTACTCATTTTCGCTGTGGATTTTTTGGGGTCGTTTTTTACTATACGAACACTATTCTTTTTGTGCTTAGATCCTCTTATCACTGATATGATGTTATTTTTCTACGGATAAAGTTTTTTTGTCTCTAACTTATAATGTAAGGTAAAATTTCACTGCATTATCTATTCTAGCGAAGGTGTGTAACAAGTTATATGGAGTCCTCATTTAATATTATTATTATTATTACCTGTCAGAGGTCTGCAGTTCCGCTTTTAGATTTTAACACTCAGTCAGTTTCCTGTAATTGACACTTTTATTTGTTTTTTACGTTTGAATATCTTAGATCTGGTTTATTATGCACGCTAGGGTTCATATATTATTTTTTCATTAAATTCTAGTGGTTCGAACCTGCACTTGATGTAGCTATTGATTCTTCATACATGCAGCGTAAAGTGAATTCTATGGAATTATTAAGTGAGTCATCGCTATGACCTTTTGTTGCTACTTTAATTTTTTTCAGTTATATATTCGTTTACTACTCGTATTTTCGAATGAAAGCAAAAACGCAATCAATTTTTAGGCGCCACGGATTATGCACATACTATCCATTCTTAGAATATACGACAAAAAGAGCTGTAATGAAAGAATAAAGCACTGGTTTACTTTGTCGATTCTTTTTAGCTTCCAAGTAGCCTGTACTGTAACGCTTACTATGTAGGCTAATATACAAAGTTCATGTTCTTAGTTAACAATAGTATTTTCTAGTGTTCAACAACAGCTCTTCCTTCAAGTTATTTTGATTCTGAATATTCAATAGGAATATCTGGATTCTAAATTACATGTCTTCGAATTTCAACAAGTGAAACGGTAGGCTTTTGGTTTTGATTGGTTGTTGGGATGATATCAATGCTTATCAAAGCAAAATTTAAAATAAAGGGAATTAGGATACCTTATACACTATGAAATCCCGAACATTTGCAAATTATCGTTAAACTGTTTTTTTTTAACTCGTTCCTTTCATTATGAGTGGTGCATATGGCTTCAGCGGAACGTCTTCACTATACCCCTTTCTGCGCCACCACTTCTGACTGGCTCTATGACTGCTCACAAACTTTTATTTCCTCCTCACATGGTCCTTCCCACATAACCTTCGGACACCCATTCAAGTTTCCACTCAGTGTCATGGCGTTTGATGTCAATCGTCTCTTTTGCTAATCTGTCCTAAATCCGGAAAGAGGGAGAAACTTAATTTTGGCGCTAGCGATCATAACCTGTCGCTAAACAAACTTCAAACCATATGGGGAAAATAATGAAGACACCTATGTTAACAACTTATTTCAGAAGTCGTATAATTTCTCAAATGTAAAATAATCAGAGTTTGTTGTGAGATCGTAGTAATTTAAAACTCATGTTTGTGACCAACTCAATATTGTGTAAGTGAATTCAAGTGATGTGATACACCACTGGTAACGTGCTGACTCAAAATCTTTTGGCTACAGGTACTATTCGTGAACCACTTCTTTTACATGCATTGATGGGATCTAAACATCACTCGACAGATATAAGGACAAGAATGAACTAATATTAGATTATTGTTTTGCGTAAATCTTTGGCATGTAGATACTTTTGATAATGTTTAAGCTGTTAACGTCATTTAGTACGATTGCATAAGTGATAATTTTTCGCATGGCATTAAGCGATTTTCTGCAAAGGTTTTTAAATGATTTAATTGGGCGTACAATTAGGCAAGTTCATCGTCGTTTTTCCAAACATCATCCAACGTGGTTAAGTAAAAGACAAAAAAGATCTATTCTTAGCTCTATTTTAGCCCACCTCGTTGATACTGAGCATAAGATTGATGTTAATACAGCATTTAAAATTATTTATCGCATTCCAACTTATCTTAATTTTGCTTTGCGAGTTGGTCTTCTACAGACGGCTGAGGCGATTGGCATTCATCTGAAGAAGCCAAGCCTATGTGTACAGAAAAAATTTGTACAGCCACTTTCTCTACCGTGGCCATCGTCACAAGAATGGATAAACAGGACTGCGTCATCCCCCTAAACCTATAAAATTATATTTGTCTAAATTATTTATTTTATTTATTTTGACCACTTCATCTTTAATTTACGTGTTATCCTTGTAAAATTAATTTGTTCTATCCATTTCTACCTTTTAAATCTACATTGATTTTCTTCGTTAACTATTAATCCATTGACACTGTTTAATTATTGCTAACAAACATATCAGTGCCACTTGATTGGCAAACTGTTGTATTGTAATTAAAATGCTATATATATTAGAGTAGAGCCAGAGATGCGGATCTAATTGAAAAGTAAATATTTCTTCGCTCAATCTTTCTGTTTTCTAAATGTCTAAATGGGGATTTTTTCTTAATTGTTTTCATTATTTTTTCTTTCCTTTCTTTTCTTCTAACCATATAATGTCATATGTATTTAAGTCTATAAAAATAATTTATTTAAGCATCACATATATTATAAATCACATTTGTTTTCATGTGAATTATTTGTTAATTGTCCAATTGGACTAGGTGTTTAGCGAAATCCACATTAAATAGTGAAGTTGTTCTCTCTTCCACTTCTGACTAATTACAGATGAATCGCACAAAACTACTGACAGTTTGATGAATAAGTATACTGAATCTGATGTCAGATTACGTCGCGGGGATACTTCACAGAATGGATCTTACGAGTCACCTGAATCCCTAGAAGATGGAGACAACAGAAAACAGCCGAAAAGAATGTTAATGACACGGCGTTTGTGGTTGCTGCTAATAGCAATTACTGTGCATAATATACCAGAGGGGTTGGCAGTTGGTATTGCTTTTGGTGGAGTTGGTCAATATCCACATGCTACTTTTTCACATGCCAGGTAGGTGATAAACATAACAAAATTGTAACCTGCTAATGCTTTGTGCAATCTGTAAAAGATGTTGTTGTATTCTCTGTCTACAAAACATTACTCTTGAATACACACTCATGTGTATATTATACGTTGTGGTATACTCTAAGTGTTCCTACAATGTCGCTTCAGCAAGTCAGATTAGCTCGGTTAACAATGCTCAAGCCAAAAATATCATTTACAGTTGACTGCCTAAACCAGTTGGCAGCCTACCTCCTTGCAGAAATAAAAGTGGTCAGAAGATCTCAGTCACAGCCTATCTAATTGGCTTTTTCACGTTAGATAAAAGGAACGTGGAAGTGATGAAACGCTAACTTGATCAGAATCTACAGTAATGTAAAGAAAATCTGATAATTTTCAGGACTCGTTATGGAATCCTGACCATTTAGGTGTGATGTTTAAAATGTCTTAATGAAGACATACACACCTATGTGAACTTTAACACAAGTTCGTGTTAGACTTTGTACTATCATTTTTGGGGGACTGTGGTAATTTAGACGTCACATTTGTTTATGAATTTGTGATCGGCTGAATCTAAAGTAGCCAATAAGACCATTGTAGATAATGTCAGTGGAGAATTTCAATTACCTATGCAAATGCTATTGATGATATCTCAAAAAATCACTTTGTTTTTGATGTGGTTTTGTTCTCTGAGCTGGATGGTTAGTTTGCGAAGCTTTCATCACCTTACTGGGTGACATCTTCAGCGCATACTTCAAATTGAAGTATGCGCTGAAGATGTCACCCAGTAAGGTGATGAAAGCTTCGCAAACTAACCATCCAGCTCAGAGAACAAAACCACATCAAAATCATCCACCTGAGCTACAAATCTTCTCTATAATATCTAAATCACTTTGTGTTGTACAAAGGGGTTGAAAAAACGTAGTTTAAAATAAGTGTTCAGTGATATGGATAAGTAATTGCATTAATCTTCATTATGATGTTTTACTTTCAACCTTTTTTTTATTGTTTTCCTGACTATCAGTAATCTTGCAATTGGGATAGCCATTCAAAACTTCCCTGAGGGTTTAGCTGTCAGCTTACCTTTGTATTCTGCTGGTTATGGATTTCTCAAAAGCTTTTGGTAATTTCATTTTGAAAATGTTTTTTGACATTTTGTTTTTGGTTTTCAACAGTTATAATTTGTATTGAATTTTTTTTTTGATTTTCCCGTCGATTGAATGGACCGAAGTGCTCGGTCTCAGACTGACATGTCGGCTTCTTGTGCAGATGCTTCGACGATGTCTGGGCGTTTAATTAGTATACAATTAGTATACAATTCACACATTAATGATTTGTACTCATAAATATAGTTCGTTTTTGGTTCATTCATTTTCGTGTATTCAGAATTATATTCTAGGTTGTTGACAGCTGTAATGAGTCACCCGGTGTGACATTAATGAATGTAGATTCTTATACAATTGGTGGATGGTGGCTAGCAGTGGAATCCAGGATGCGCATTTCGTCCTATTTGGGACTCGTCAGCTGGATGTACCTGCATTTCTCACTGAGTGATGATGATGTTCCCACTGAGGCTCGAACCCAGTACCCATAGTTTCAAACGCCAAAGCGTTATCCACTAGACGACTTGGGCCAAGAGAGCCACCTCTTGTGCAACGGGTCATATTAATTATTGAATTGAATTTTTTTTTTTGATTTTCCTGTCGATTGATTGGACCGAAGTGCTCGGTCTCAGACTGACATGTCGGCTTCTTGTGCAGATGCTTCGACGATGTCTGGGCGTTTAATTAGTATACAAGTGGTCTAGTGGATAACGCTTTGGCGTTTGAAACTATGGGTACTGGGTTCGAGCCTAGGTGAGAACATCATCATCACTCAGTGAGAAATGCAGGTACATCCAGCTGACGAGTCCCAATTAGGACGAAATGCGCATCCTGGATTCCACTGCTAGCCACCATCCACCAATTGTATACTAGTTATAATTTGTGTTGAAATTATCAGCGTTGTTTGTAAATTGTTCACAGAAGATTCATTTTGAGAAACTACTCATAGATAGTGATTCCTGTTTAAGAATCACTCTGAAAAATTTATACTCGGTAAAATGGATATATTACTATTCTGACTCTAGAATCTAAGAGTAACAATCACTTTTGTCTTTGCTTATGTTAGCCGTATTTGAATTTAGCTGTTTGCTGCCGCATTTACTGACTAATTGTACGGGGTTTTATTTTTGAAGTGATGGAATGAAATCCCCTACCAGGAGTCATTTGCAAGCATAGAAGTGGTAACTGAGACCTTCAGCTTTCTGAGTTATGTCAATTGTGCAGTTTAAAGTTTGAACTGTGGGTATGACTCTCTAAGTTAACTGAAATAACTGTGAAACTGTTTAAATGACAGTTGGTGTTTTTGATTTTTATCTTTACGATGAAAATGGTTTTGAGATACAGATCCTGCCGCATCTAATTTAGTCTGTGCAACTAACTGAGTAGTATTATTTTTATTATTATTTTATTTATTATTTTTGATTACAGCTTGATTCCACACCGTATTTTTGGTATAAGTATGAAATTTTCAGCGTGGATATCGGTAGCCCAAATTTCGCAGGCCGACCGTAGATATCAGGTGCGCGTCGGCGTGGGCTCGAACCCCGGACCATATGCATGGTCGGCGAGAGTCCAAACCACTGTGCCACCGACGCAGCAGACTGCTGGCCAATTGGTAGACAATAATTTACGTCAATGTCTATGTTGCTAATATTGGTCGTGAGAAAATATGAACAAGACTAATTCAACAACCAATCACAGCAGACTTAACGTAGGCAAATACGATTCGCTTAACTTTCTGAGAAACCAATCAGAAGACTGTGTTTGTCTGCTTGAATAAGCTATAATAATGTACATGAAATATATATAAATACGTGTTGATTTCCTTAATAAACGATCTGTTGCCTGGCCCTTGCCTTCTGTTGTTACAGTATCAGCTGCACCCTTTGCTTTAATTCCCGTTGACTGAATTCTGCCGTCACACTTTTCAAAATTCATCCATTCAAGTAGACTCTTCCCAGTGTAAGTGAAATTTCACATTCTGTTTTTATCAAGCAAGATTTTTATTACCGGTCCTTATGTAAGAACATTCATTTTAGCTTAACCTTTTAAGAGGTTGCTGATGACCGTTATTCGTATTTACAGGATCGCAAATGTACATAAAAGCAATTCTCAGGTATACCAGATCTTCATGTACTTATTGTATGTATGTATTTATATTAGTAGCATATTACTTTCCCATATGTCTTTTTTAAAACTAGGTATGGACAATTGTCTGGACTAGTCGAACCTTGTGCGGGACTTATTGGTTGTTTAGCTGTACACTTTTTCCGCAAACTTCAACCTTATGCTCTGGGTTTTGCTGCTGGTGCAATGGTATTTGTAGTATTTGATGATGTTATGCCTGAATCTCATTCTAGGTAATTGTGTTTTTCTTTTTTCAAATTTCACTCCTATCATTTGCTTACATATAATAATAATAATAATAATAATAATAATAATAATAATAATAATAATAATAAGTAAATCAGTTAAAGGATGTAAGCGAGCTTCTGTCTTTGTCCTTAATGGTTATCTAATTTTGATAATTGTAGAAATCAATTTTTAACTAATAAAAATACTGCTGCTGCTGCTAACACAAACACTGTTGTCCAGTGTCAAAAACTGATCTAGAAAATGTCGTCAGCTGAAATCTGACATTTTCTTTTCAACAGTAATCAGTAAAAATATCTCTTATACTGGGAGGTTGCACAAAACTACAGTTGAAGGTAAACAAGCCCTGGATGAAAAACTTCGACCGGAACAAGCTGGATTGAGGAGAAACAAGTCATGTATTGATCAAATCACCACACTACGGATCATCATTGGACAAGGCTTGGAATGGCAGTCACCTCTCTATCCCAACTTCATCGACTTTGAAAAGGCCTCCGACAGCGTCGATGGAGAGGTCATTTGGAAACTACTTCGCTACTACGGGGTCCCATCGACAATTATACATCTCATCCAACAGTTATACGACAATGCTGCATGCCAAGTAATCCACAACGGGAAACTTACGGAGGCCTTCGAAGTGAGGACGGGAGTGCGACAAGGCTGTCTACTATCACCAATGATCTTCCTGATTGCAATTGATTGGATAATGCGACAGACAACGGCAACCAACGAGGGAACTGGCATAAAATGGACTGACACAAAAGACTTGGAGGATCTGGATTTCGCCGATGATATATGTCTGATTTCCCATAAACTGGAAGATATGCAAGTGAAAAGTAACAAGTTGGCAGAAGAAGCATCAAAGATAGGACTTCACGTGAACATAGATAAAACAGAGGTGATGAAGATTCCTGGCCAACCACAGACAACAATCAGCCAGCATAAATGGGAGGAACCTGAAAGAAACAATCTCCTTTACTCACCGACCTTGGAAGCATCGTTTCAACTACAGGCGAACGGAACTGATGAGGATACCAAAGCGAGAATCGGAAAAGCAAGACAAGCTTTCGTTACTCTTAAGTCTGTGTGGAGGTCAAAAGCACTCAGCATGAAAAGTAAGATCCGGATTTTCAACTCCGATGTAAAGTCATTGCTACTCACTATACGGATCAGAGACTTGGCCAGCGCGTCATAAAGAGCATCTCAAACAAACTTCACTCTCATTAACAGCTGTCTTCGCTCAAGATCAGATGGCCGGCCAGAAAAGATCAGCAACAGGGTGGGATCTCTGGCAATGAGCGAACCAACACAGCAGGAACCGATTGTGAAACAAATAGGCAGGAAGAAATGGATTGGCTGACCATACTCAGAGGAAACCATCAAGTGACATCACTAGACAAGCCCTGCAGTGGAGCCCGAAAGGGTAACGGCGAATTGGTCGTCACTGCAAGGGTGACTTGGAGGAGGTCATGTGAAAAGGAGATGAAAGCATGTGGGCAGACTTGGAGCGGGGTGAAAAAGTTGGCAGAAAACCGAACGCTCTGGAAACGCGCGGCTGAAACCATATAATCCTCTAGGAATTAAAGAATATAATAAATAATAATACAGTTGAAGGTTTCGTTGTCGTCGCTAAACATTTTGCATGAATCTTTGTCTATCTAAAACTTTGAGGAATATTAACAATCAATCATCGCCTAGAAGCAGCCTAGAAGTGAAATACCGTTCGTGACATTAATCGCTTGAATATTATTCATAACTTTCTTGATCTGTAGAAAGCAAAAGATCTTGACTTCATCATCGTAAATATGGAGAAAAACATAAGTTAACCAGTCCTTTTCATTTTTTCTATATTGCTTCATGAATTATGCCGTAATAGAGAATTTTGTGATAAAAAGAAGCCGCTCAGTCGAATGAAATTTGGTCAGATAGCAATGCATGACCATTTACTTTAGTCGGCTAATCAATATATAATAATGTTTCAGCGAAAACGGCATTTCGTTTTATTCTGTTGTAAAATGAACGGCAAATTTTTGGCGACTTTCTGTCGATATACAAATATAAGAATCAATTGTATGGAACGTTTTAATTTCACCGCCATTATTGGAAAGAACGCCTACAAACACATTCATTTGCATATAGACGTACATTATTTGACTTATATAGCTGTGTTATATTATTACCGGTTTTGAAATATTTAGCCGAAGAAGGGATATATATTTACTGCAGAACACAAGAATTGTCGGTAACGGAATGTTTATTTGCAATTCGATATACACATACACACAGGGGAATTATGTATCCCACATATTGAAAGCATTTGCAAATATATTCCATGTTCGTATTGTGTTTCTTCGTCTTCTTTTCATGTCTCCCATGGTTCGCCCCAATACTGGTTGATTTTCTCTCTTTGACATCAAATCTCTCTCCCTCTCTGCTGTTTGATATTTTTGTGCCGATGAATGTCTCTTTATTATCACTGATAAATCTTGTCAGTAGCACATGTCTCACTGCTCATTGGTGCCTCTTTTTCGCTAAATTTAATACTTTCCTTTGTGGGCATACGGCTCATTTTGTGTTCAGCATAGTGTTTCAGCTGTTTCTGTATTTGTAAGCCTGTGCTGATACTATTTAGAAAGCTAATTAGGAATGAAAAATGAGAGCTTTAGTGTTTTCTACCTCATAAGTCGTTAGTAGCATGTCTAATAATTGTATGATTTCCACAGCTATTTCGAGGTTTAATTGAATTATTATCATTATTAATTGATTTCTATCATCCTTACCTTTCGGATTTCCTTTCTTCCACTGTGTTTTCATGATCTTTGTGTGACTTTCCTTTTTGTTAATTCGCAGGAATTCACTTTTCTTAAATCTTTTATTCTTCATCATATATCATCTGCTATTCGTCTATAGTTCAATAGTTCACCAACCACTCACATGACCTGTATTCAATTCCAGACTGACACACTCCAAAACCTCATTTATCTGGTAGTAAACCCGATAGAAAATGAAGGTTGGGGACCTCACTCCTAAAAAAGAACACCACTGCTACTGAAACTTCAAAGCTTAAAACCTTATGTCCCACTGGTTACCTAGAGGAATAAAAAAATGTTCTACGGTAAGAAGATCCTGAAGTATGGCTCTTGATTATGGGGGATATATTAAAAGGTTAGCGGGGGAGTGGAATCTTTCAGTCCCCATTTCATTCAGGTTGAAAGTTCTTCATCGGATCCCAGAGCAGTTTAACAGTGGAATAGCAGGAAATTTGAAAAGATTTGAAACTGTCTTGTTTTACGCTGTAAATAAAGAATTATTTCCATTAGTTTCTTTCTTAATAAAAACAATAATAATATGTTGTAAACGAAAAGTTGCTTTACTGTGAACACCGAAGAGTGAACAGAAATGAGGTACCATAAATTGTACTCAGTCGCTTTTTATATCTTTGTACCCACCTACTTTCTTTTCTGCCTGTCTTCACCACGTTATTTTATTGCTTCATAATTACCTCTGCCAGTTAAATTGCAATTTTCTCTTTATTAATTTTAAGTATTGTTTTAAATACTAGTGGATGCTATTGAATAGTGGTAAAACCTCGTATTTTGATGCCTGAGCCCCTTGTGAACGACAATGTGTCTATCTGCTGTTGTCTGTTCGCTCATCCGAATTGTATGTTTTGTTTGTAAATCACTAGGGACAATTTAGACCGAGAATTTTATATGATGTATTGCATTTTTCAAATCACGTTCATATTTTCATTTATTTAGTTTAGACATTTTGATGAAATCTCAGGTTTACAAAGATGCGTGAAGGAATTTTGTGACAACTACTCTGCTTTAGTCAAGGTTTATTCTAGTAATCCTCTAATGTATCCAATATCTTGTAGGTGAAATTGATTTCAGGAAATCTCATGTTCTGTTGTGGAAGGGGATTTCCTGAAACTCAAAAGTAAACGATGAATTTCCTTATCAAGGTCTGTCTGTCTGTCTGGATTCAACATAGAACTTGTCACCGAAGTGCAGCAGTTCGAGTTGCCACGTTCCAAATAGCACACAGAGGTAGACAAGAAGATGAGTGAAGAGAATCAATAGAGTTTGACAAGTATAAGAGCGAAACAGAATAGGTAATGGTAAAAAAGAATATGAAAGATTACAGAGACTGAATACATCTGCGCCATTGACAACGATTTTGAGCCATGCCACCTATTGTCTCCAGTCATTGATTCTTAGAGTCCCGAGGGCCCCAACCCGGAAGTCTGCATCTCCCTACCTGACTCAGTTTAACTGTCAAGGATTTCATGGATTGATGCCATGTTTTTGTTTGGCCACCACTGGCTCTTTTCCAGCCTGCACCACCTATATCAGCTAGCAACGCCCGTCGGGGGAGGCGGTGGTTAGGCATGCGCAGCACGTAACCTAGCCATCTTAGTCTATGTAACTTTATAGCCTCGTCGATTGATTTTCCCTCTTTGCCCAACACTCTACGCCTAACGTCAACATTACTTACCTTGTTAAACCACCTAACGTGAGAAAGAGATCGTAGACATCTATGATCGAAAGCAGTCAACCTTTTCATGTCTTCAACTCGTATTGGCCATGTTTCAGAGCCATAGAGAAGGATGGAGCGAACTGCTGAGCAGTACACACGTCCCTTGGTTGATAGCCGGATGTCACGCCTACGCCAGAGATGGTGTAAGTCAGCGAAAGCAGCTTGAGCTTTTTGGATCCGCGCTGAGATTTCGTCGCCAATCAGTCCGTTGGTGCTGATAAAACTTCCCAAATAGGTGAAGTGGTCAACATATTCTATCACTTCACTCCCTATCACTAAGCTAGGAGTTGACATAGTCCAGCCTTATCAAGGTAACAGATAAAGTTACTAGCATTTAGTAATGAAATGAACAATTCAGTCTTGATTTTAATTCATCGTAAAGTATAAATCGTAAAAATAATAATAATGAGTTCCTTTTGCAAATGAGAAAACATACGTTTCTTCTCTCAGCCTCTCAGTAAGCAATAAATCTACGTTATTCTCCAGTTTCGTAATATAACTGATGATTATTGAAGGTGAGATAATGATGGACACACTGTGAGTATCTGTGTAATATCGGAAGTTCCAAGTCATTATCACAGTGTGACATAGAATAGCAGTGAATGAAACAAACAAAAAATGATTCTACTCTCCTACTTCTTATGATATTTTCATCTTTACATAGTGCATAGTTCTAAAATTCTTCATAATTCTCATGAAGTTAAGACCACATCTCTTTTTTTTATCCTTTAAGTATTTCCTTTCAGAGTGTCTACCTACCCCTGTCTTTGGGTGTTAGTCTTGCATATTACTTTCTCTCAACTGTGTACAACCGTCTTTGTCATATATGATGGATACGGGTTAAACAAATGCAGAATTATTCTCATGTAGGATAAGGTAATTGATAAACAGATATACTGTTAAGTCATCTGTTTCTGACCAGTGCATGTTTTGTATCAATATCTGGTCACTTTGTTTTTTTTTTCTTACTGTGATCAGTTGGTAAATCACACTTTCATGCGTGCATACACTTTGTGTTTTTAATTCTTTGCTTGGTATATTTCACGTCTCTTCCGTGCCTGTTTCATGCTTGAAACATACCTTGTTCTTATTTAAATTACCATTATTGTTCTTGTTGATATTTTCTCCTTAGTCATTTGATGTTTGTGAGTGTGTCTGCCTGCTGGCTATTTTTTACTTTGATTACATTTGCATATTGAATACACATGAAAATGAAATAAGTAAAGAAATAGTGATGAACACTAATATTTGCTTAATCGTTACTGTATATCTAAGTATCTCCAATGGTAAGAAATGCATCAGGCGGGGAAAAAGAATAGAGTGGGCTAACATGGCGTCCTTTACTTTTATTAATATTACTGTTAAACTACGCTATATATCAGTGTACAGTCGCTGTTCTATTATCGATAAGTGCTAATAACTTTCTTTTAACATCAGAAAGATATTATTATTGCAGTCGCCAACATTATATTATGTTTAATCAATGAAAATGTATATGTCTTCTCTGAGTCGTTCACTGTCACTCCCTGTTTCTTTTTCTGTCTATACGGCTGTTTATTTAGTAATTCACCTTACAAAGGATAGTGTCGTAGTAAGTCTGTGTGGTATTTAATTTCGTAGTGTGAGCTACCTTATGTTCATGAGAAACAATTAAACTGTTGTGGGCTACATCGGTTTGTTTCATCCTCTTTATTACCATGAATTGCTATCTTAATCCTCAACTTTCAATTAGACGCTGAATGAAAATCAATGAATATACTCTTTTTTCCTTATTTTCGGCACCTTTCAGTGCTTGTTTTGTTTCAAGCATGTCCCATCTTTGTATGAGGATACCTAGGTGGTTGCACGTATTTTTCTATTCATTGTTGGTATTTTCATTATCTTAGTGTTGTGTCATTTGATGCGACCACAGCAAACAGCTTTTTTATCGATAAAATACTGGTTTTATCTAGTGGGGTAAATTTAGTGTGAAAAGTTTACCTGACATACTGTGGTATTGCTACTGACAAGATTTTTCAGTAGTATGTAGATACGCATTGATATGAAGTGACTAGACTTGTAATCAATATTTTAAGTCAATGGCTGCAGGAGTTAGAAGTGTTTATCCCTCAATTTCGGACTTACTTCACTTTGTGGACGTGAAATAATCTCATTGGGTAACTTTTCGTCCCGTTGTTTATCCTTGGACAAATCACCAACCAATCACAATAGTTTGTTGTATGCTGACCTAGCCAATTTCTAATGTAGTTAAAAGTGTACATGTGTTTTTGCCCTTAATGAACAAGTTCGTTATCAATTCTTTTAGGTCCTGTCTTTACAATAGCAGTTTTCGATGCTCATGTTCGTAAATTTTCTTAATTGTAATTACTAGTCAAGCATAAAAGTTGTCCTTTGTCTCAATACTTTTTAACTTTTATCAACTTAAAATCATTTAAATTATTTACCAAAAAACTCTGTTACCATTTTTCCCCGTTTATCGATCTCAAAGGAAATCTTCATTAATTTCAGTTTTTTTTATCTCATTAACCACTCATCTTTATCCTCACTTCTACTCACTGTTTGTGATAGTTATATACAAATGTCGATAGTTATCAAAAATGTTGTCTTTCCCATTGTAGTATTATTGTAACGGCAGAGCACTAGAGCATTTCATAACGAGATTATTTATTGGCAACTCGATGTAACCATATAACCAAATTTTATTTACCACATATTAAAATCCCAATCTGTAAATGTCTTTCGTATTGAGCTTCTTTACCTTCCCTGTGTGTTTTCAATGTTCTTTCACAAGAGTCGTTCATATCATCTATACGCCATTCAATCCATCTCTCCGCTATTCAATATTCTTGCAGATGATATATACATATTTATATCTGTATCGTCATATCACTTATAAATCTTGTCAGTAGCACAAACCATATTATTACATATTCTTTATTTTTCGTTCCCGTGTGAGTCTTTCGCAATACAGTGATTACTCGTACCATATACGCGTTTTAGATGTATCGAATGTAGTTATGTAACAGTATTATGTAAACTACACGTGTTGAAAGCTGATAGTATTTAAAGAAGGGAAGTCAATGCACAGAAATCTTTCGGATTTACTTATCACATACCCCAGTCTGGGAATATTTGTTTAAGCCTATCTCTTACTCATTCTTCTATCTGTTGCTCAAACCGACACCTGTGAAATTTGGGCAAGTAGTATTTGTCTCAACTATTCTTCTAGTAGTTATTACTCTTTAGATGACTGAAATTTATTCTTTTCAGCAGTGAATTGTTGTTTTAGACGTCCAACGATAACCTATTAGCCCGAATCGATAGTTAGACTACTAAACAAATAAATTGTAAGACATAACCTTTAAAGTGAAAACCAGGTTATAAGTATAAACCTTGAGCACTGTGGTAGAGTATAACTCAATTACGGATAAGGTTTTATTTTGATAAACCAAACAGAATTATACAGTAATATTAACTGATGACGTTTCGAGCACAAACTATTGCTCATAATCATATCAAGTTACTCACACAACTTTTTTTCTTTCATTTATATACATGTGTGGAATTGACTAGATATTGGATTAAAAAATCAATATGAGATAATGTTCATTCAGAAATAATAGTACGAGTGTTATTGACCCATTACAATTATATGGGAAATACGAATGTTTTATACGAGTGTTTGAGTTAAATGCTTACTTTCTAATTGCTGCCGGCATACACACTAAAGCATACACTTACTCACACTCACTCAAATATACATGAAACACAAAAGATAATTTTATTTCCACAAAGACTGAAAAGAAAGTTTTTTTTTCCACATTTCTTTCAGTGATTTTGAAACAAAATTGTTCTCTCCAATCTTTTTTATACCAACGTGTTGTTATTGTTGATTACTTCTCACATAATTGTTGCGGCAAAAATATATAAAAAAAAATCATCAACATGTGTGTACATACAAAAATAACTGTCTTTTTGAACCAATGCATAGCGTGAAAATTGAATGATGCACTGGACGCTTTCAAAGTATTTGATTTAGGGAATTCGGTAGTATGTTGTTGTTTCCTTACTGCCCCAGTTGGTGGCAATAAGCACAAATTTATTGAAATAAGTATAAAACGTGGGCACTGTGGTAGAGTATAACTCCATTATGGATAAAATTTTATTTTGATAATTCACACAGTGTTGTACAGTAATATTAACTGATGACGTTTCGAGCACAAACTGTTGCACTCATTATCATATCAAGGCACTCACACAACTTTTTCCTCCATTTATATACATGTGTGGAATTGTCTAGATATTTTAATAAAAATCAATATGGGATAACGGGCATTCCGAAATAATAGTACGAGTGTTATTGATCAATTATAATCAGATGGGTAATAAGACGAGTGTTTTTATGGTCATAGTAAGTAACATGTCAGAGTGTTATGATGTGCTTGAATTGAAATAGTATTTTGAGATTATTTATTATCCTCCATTGATTTGACTGGGATTAACAATATCTTCCATATCCCTGGTATTTCCGTTGAGTCATTTCTGTTGCATGTGTTCCAGGGGGCTTTCCTCCGGCAGTTGTCGGCGGCCAAGCTTTAGCAGATAATGATCAGAGCCCAGCTTCAGGTCGAGAATCAACCATTTCGCACTCAGTAAGTTGGTACTGCTGAAACCAGCAGCACTGGGGCAGGCAAACGTGTCATCAGACAGTACATTGAGGATGTGAATAAAGTGGTGGACTGGTGAGGCAATGCTAAGGAACGCCTGCAATCGTTTTTTCCAACGTGGGTAATTCGACCACAATTGCAGGATTGGTGGGTGGAGAAGCGCCAGTACACTTGGCAAGGTGGATGTACAATCCTCAGGAAACAGCTTGGTAAGATCATGATGAAATGGAGTTTCCATGCTGTGTACAGATAAAACACCGACACCACAATATATGGTGTACAAAACCAACAGTCACAACCGAAGAAGACCATTATAAGCGATTAATTTCAGCGATATCACTGACACCTCAACCGAAGAGTAAGTGAATATACAAACTCGGTTGAAAGATTAGTAGGCAGTCAACTGATTTCAAAAGGGTTTTAGTGGAAAAATACAAAACCGATATTGCATTTCGAACATAAGATATCGTGAGCTGGAATAAATTAAAAGACGTATTTCATAGGTATCCTCCAACTCAATGTCAGACTTGATTGACTCAGCCTCTCAGAAGTCAATACTTACGTTTTACCCACCATATTATGGCTTCTCATGATTGTTTCTTATGTTCGAATATCTTTCCAGGTTACCTTTGCTAATCAATCACAACCTTGATTGACGAACTTATTTCAGACCTTAGTGAAATTTTTCCTATCTAGTGTAAAATCGCCTTATTGAATTTCCTATCAGGAGAAACTTTATTCACACAAAATAAGATACATGGTCAGTATGCTACGTCATGGTTTATTACTCTTCCTGAATATCTGTCAGTGAAATTACATTACGGGTGGGAAGTAATTTGATCAAGGTTCAATGGGTTTATCATTATTTTAATGAATTTCAGGTGGAATCCTAAAATCTTTCAACTGAAATATTATGAAACATGTCATTAGAAGACAGAAAACATCAAATCTCCTCATAGCTAAGAGTAGTTCAGTGCATTGCTATCATCATCGTGGTTGTTAAAGAATCAGTAAGTGTGGGATGTTTGTTTAGTTGTATTCCGAAATGCTTAAGTGTAGCATTTTCTGCACGAAACATCAAATTTGTGGTTCATTGAGTCTACACCCAACACATGCAACAGAAATGACTCAACGGAAATACCAGAGACATGGAAGATATTATTACCACCAGTCAGTCGAATCAGAGGAGGATAATAGATAATCTCAAAATACTGCGGTGATAGCAGGCTGTTAGCCAAAATTGGTGGCCAGTAATATACGTCAGTGTTTATGTCCCCAGCATTGGTCATGAGAAAAATGAGGACAAAGGCTTTGCGTAGGCGGATGCAGTTAACATATAGACGATCTGACATTCAAGAAACAGCCCCAAAGAGATCCAAGGTTAACTTTCTGTGAGAAACAACCAATCAGAGGACTGTGTTTTTCTGCTAACAATAATCTATAATATGTACAGGAAAATCTATAAATACGTATTAATATCCTTAATGAACGATCTGTTTCTTGGCCCTTGTCTTCTGTTCTTTCAATACTATTTCAATTCAGGCACATAATAACACTTTGACAAGTTACTTATTATGACTATAAAACACCCGTCTTATTTCCCATCTGATTGTACTTGATTGATAACACTCATATTATTATTATTTTTTCTGAATATACACTATCCCATATTGATTTTTACTAAAATAACTAGCCAATTCTACACATGTATATAAATGAAGTAAATAGTTTTGTGGGTAACTTGATATGATCATGAGCAATAATTTGTGCTGGAAACGTGGTCGTCAGTTAATATAACTGTACAACACTGTGTGAATTATCAAAATAAAATTTTATGTGTAATGGAGAAAATCAAGTTCATGTACATGTTTCTATGCTTGTTGCAACCTTGGACACAAAGTATTTACTAGGCATCTGTTCATCTGCTCTGAATTAATAATTGGTTAATTTCTTTTGTTTTATTTTCAGGGGGCATGGTCGTCTGTCGTCTATTATGGGTTTGATTGGTTTCGCTATCATGATGTGTTTGGAAGTTATCACGGAATCAAACTGAGAGACGTTTTCTTTCTTGTCTAATTTTACTTAATTGCGTTTTTTTTAAATACTTACTGTGATTGACTTACTATTCCTCAAGGTGAATGCTGTGTTTTCAGTTTTTTTCTCTTCCACCCACCGTACCTTCCCACTTTACTGTGATAATGAAGAATGACAAGTGCGTTAACAGTTATCTCGTATCACTGATCTCTTTTTTATGCACAAATCTGTTCCTTGCACAATGTTAAGCAAGGGAAATAAGTTAATATCTAAGCTCACTTTATTACGAACTAGCTACTGTTACTGTTAGTATTTATTTTTGTTTCCACCACGTATATATTTTTATAGGTTTTTTTTTCAAAGTCTTGTTTTTCAATGCTATTTTGTGGTTACAGCGGCCAGAGGAACAAGCATAGAAACTTTTTTCTTTGTTTTGATTTGTCATTCTCATGCATACACTTATCTTATTTCTTGCCTTGTCTTCTTTGTTATACTACTTGTGGTTGGATGTATGCTAATGTATGTGTATAGTGAAATAATCACGTACAGATTTTCGGTTCGCTACCGCAAGTTTGACAGAGTACCGTAGAAACCTATTGAGTTCCTTGACTGTCGACGGGTCCTCGCTACTTTTTAATTCATGAAAAATCCCCATTCGAATATTAATAGATAGAAGACCAAGTAGTTCAGAGAATTTATTTTCATAGCTGTACAGTCGCAAATATATATGGTAGTTTTGTATGTGTTTGTACATTAAATTTGTCAAACGAAAATACATTTAGTAAGCTTCTGGTGGAGTTACGTAATACAAAAGGCGTTCAGAGGAATTCGATGTTGATATAAGAGGGTAGTAACAAAAGTAATGAGTTGTCACAAACGATTGTTAAAGGACAGTTACACAATAACATGAATCATTTGATGGAAGAGTTGTGCTCATGGTGTACATGGAAACAAAATAACATACATACATAACATGCATACTTCTGGTTCTTCTAACTGAATGGCCAGGGCTTCTACAATGCAAAGAAGACGGAAACTTATTGTCTCTTGCAGGTTGTTCCTCACTTTGTAGATCACTTTGAAGGAGGCGTTTATTGAGACGGAATGACCAGTGGTGACAAGATGTTGGATTACTGCATTCCTTATATGGCCACTACTTCCTTTCTGCAACCAGACTGGTGAGTGTTCTTTGACCCTGTTTTGACAGAATGCGCGTCGAACGACTGATGTACTTGGCTCCACAGCAACAGGTGAACTGATATATACACATAGTGGTCAGGTGCGAGATCTTGTCCTTTGGGCTTCTGCAGATCAGCGGGCGACTGGAGGACACTACTCACTGTTGCCGCAAAGGAACTTCTAAAAGTGGAAGTTTTCCTCCTAAGGACATCACTGAGTAGGTCACCTTTGAAGTCGAGGTTCAGATAAAGTATCTGTTTTGACACGGAAAGCGTCACTTGCTTTTAGGTTTCTGTTTAGTGTTTTTGTCTGTGAATCTTGGTGGATATCCGTTTTGTATGAAGATTTCTTCCAGGAAATGTAGTTATTCCCACAGGCTATCGGAGCTGCAGATGCGTCGGACGCAAGTGGCAAGAGATCTAATTAGGTTTCTTTTACGACTGATCGATACTCAGCTATAGAAGCTTATCAGTTCGACGTTCCATGTGTTTTTCCTATGGATGGACCTTCTTAAAGTTCCTACAACTCTCCTTGTAAGTTCAACATCAAGAAAAGGAATTTCGATAACGTATGTCCGTTTTCTATTTCAAGAGTAAATTTTGTAGCTGAATGGCAGTTGTTGAATATTCGTAGTAACTGATTAAGATCGTGACCATCATCACAGATAATAAAGATATCGTCCACATATCTAGCATACAATTGGAATTCATCAGTAGTTGATTTGAGTGGGCCGTTCTCAAGGTTTGCCATGAAGCAGGCTTCTAGCAATGGGCCTAGTGGAGATCGCATTGAGACCCCATCTTGTTGTCTGTAAATAACATTGTTGAATGGGAATTGTACATCTCAGTAGTAGTTCTTTTAAACAAGCTGTCAGTAATCCGATGTTCAGTTGGTTTTCGTTTATATATTGACAAATGCGACAGGCAGTTTCTGTGAGTGGAACGCTGGTAAATAGTGACTCAATGTCAATAGAGAGCATATTTTTGTTCGTTACATCGATATCTTGTATATAGTCTACGAATTAAAAGGTGTCACGAAACGAATAGTGGCACACCTGTTTTCGTAAAGGTTCTAAAATGTCAGGTAACCATTTCACTATTGAATGGTACGGGGAACCTGACATATCTAAAATTGGACGCAGTGAGAGACCGGCTTTATGTATCTTTGGTAAACCCTATAGTCTTGGTATTGTTGATCTTGTTGATCGAATCTTATCGAAAATTTCATAACTGATTAACTGTTTGGTTTTCATTCTTTCAAGGACATCAGTGAGCTGTTTTTCAATATGTTCTGTTTTATTTCTTTCATCGGATGATTGCGAGAATTTATTTATATCTGACGGTATGTTGTTCATTTTCCCTATGTAGTCTCCTCTGCCCATAAATACCACGCCAGCTCCTTTATCTGGAAGGGTTATTAGAAGTTCTTTGTTGTTCCTCGGCTGATTTAATTCTTCTCTAAGCTGCTTTGTTATGTGGTTGTAGACTTTTAGTTTTGTATTCAGATACTGATAACAACAATCGATTATTGTTGATTTGAATCGCTGTAGTTCCTGTTCAGGAATTAAGGTTAAATCATTTGTTCGGGCAATTAAGTTTTCAAATTGTACATCACTATGATTATCTGTCGGCATTTAGGTTGACGTAGCAAGATTTTGCAGTTTTGCGTTTTTAGAAGCGGAAATCTTTTAAATTGCCTGTTCATTGTTCATAATCTTGCCTAATGTGTGTCACTACTGAGGGGCTTCTTCGTCTTCGGTCTATCTGAAATACTTGATAGCATCAGTATGTATGCTAATTACCTCTTCCACTTTTTTCATCCCAGTAAGTGTGGGTTGACTGACTGTGTATGTTTAATTCTTTCACTAGGCTCTTGCTTACAACGCATTCAGCTGTTGTCTTAAATCAAACTGACTTCTAATCATTTCAAGGCTGAAACATGTTTAGCTCATAAGCATCGGTAAACAAGGGACTTAATCCTGAACCTCATGTCACTTGTTTTTAACTAACGACGAACATGATTTTTCATCATGTTATCTTTATAAATGTAGTCATCACATTTTATTACACTATGCTGCACGTAGATAACCATTCAACAATGTACCGTCTAGTTTAGTTTTAGGTAGAATGTTGTTCAAAAATATTAAGTGATTAGGTTTAAGTGTTACTTGCAATACATCACGAGTATAATTCGCTCATGATTGATTTGCAGCGAATAGGGGTGTATCTAGCTTATTAAAACGTGGGGACTCAGGGTAGATACAATATTCCACTAATCAAACCTGTCAAGCTTTCGAACAATATATATATATATTCGGATAAACTAACTCACTGATCGACTAATATCACCCATTTATTTGAATTAACATCCCCTGTACACTCCATAGAATAAATTATTTCGTCTAATCTGGACAATCGATCCCTTAGGATATAGTAAATTTTGTCTATTGACTATTACTTATGACTTGTCATCTAAATAGAGAAAACTTATAATGTCTTTAGGCATTTATAATGGTTTTGTTCAGTATAAAGATGTATAAGCGTTTGAAAACAGCTTTCTCTGTCAGTTCGCCAGATCGATTTCAGCTTAAATTTACCCTCAAGGAAAGTGATAACTGCTTGAGTTAGTGAAAAGTCCATACATGTGATCAGTGGACCAGGAAATCTCCCTGTTTAAGGAGTGCAAACACATAATATCAGCTGAGATTTAATTTTCCAATGAATGAAGAACTAATGGTGATTTAAACGTGTTATCCACGTAATTTAAGCAGTCAACAAGCTAATACTGTAACAACAGAAGACAAGGGCCAGGCAACAGATCGTTTTATTATGAAAATCAACACGTATTTATACATATTTCACATACATTATTATAGCTTATGCAAGTAGACAAGCTCAGTCATCTGATTGGTTGTTTATCAGAAGTTAGGCAGGCAAACGCAGGCTTCTGATTGGTTGTTTCTGGATTCCTCGACAAATAGAGTTCTCTATCTGCGAATCATATTTTGCCACGTTAACTTTGCTGTGATTGGTTGTTGAATCAGCCTTGCTCATATTTTCTCACGGCCTGCTCTCACCACAATACTACTTGCATGTAAAGGAGTTGATCCGTGACAGACATTTCTTGGCAAGATGATACGACGTATCGGGAAATCCTTCACTAAGTAGATTATTAACACATCCTATTAATGCAATACATGAACACTGGCACCTCAAGCCTTGACTGCATAAGTTACATTTCTTCTGACCAGTATATGAGTGGGAGATATGAAGTACCTGAATTTATCTATATACCTTTGAAATTACATTGTCAGAGACCAATTTAGCATAAACGTTTACAAACTAATTTCACTCATGAAAATCTTCGTTACTGACTTCTCCACATCAGAAACCAAAATCATCGAAGACAGTATTTAAAAAAATTTAAAACGATTTGTACAGGAAATTTGCAACAACAGTCGTCAGTTGTACCACTTAAATTTTAATGCCTTATTTAAAATGGGACTGAATGCAGTTACATTTACCTAACCATATATGCTTTGGATACGGAAGGCTCGTTTGGCATATGCCAAATTACGCCATCTCTAGCGTACACGTGATATCCAGCTGTCGACCAAAGGGTGTGTGTACTGCTCATCAGTTTGCTCTGTGACAGATGATAACGGAGGATACGAAAAGGCTAACTGGCTGTCTCTTATCATAGGTGTCTCTGTTCTATCTCCCAAGTTAGGTGGTGGCATAATAAGGTGAGCAATATTGAGATTAGGCTTCGAACGAGTGCGTGGTAAGTAGAGGAAATCAATCGACGAGTTTGTGAAGTTACATCGATTGAAATGGTTAGGACATGTGTTACGCCTGCCTAGCCATCGATCGTCTTGATTGATGGGCAATGCTAGCTGACAAAGGATTGATCAGGCAAGAAAAGAGTTAGCTAGCGGTGGTCAGACGAGAACATGGCTTCATTAGTCAATGAAATTCACAACAGTTAGTTTAAGCCAGCCACGTAAGGAGGTGTAGACTTCCTGATTGGAGTCCTCGAGATGGTAAAAAGCAATGGGTGGAGACAATTGGTGGTATTGTAACTTTTACTATATTGCCATCGTGATATGTGAAATCTAACGTGAATCTGTCTAGTTTTTCAGTGTAGCGAATTTAAACATCTGTCCAGATGTATGGGCAATTACAATAAAAACAGCAAGAAGTATTAAAACAATTAGTCCCTTTGATAAATTTGTCTTCTTAATGCCTTGTTCAAATTTATCAAAGGGACTAATTGTTTTAATTTTCTCAAACGAAGGCTCCCGAAAGATACTATAAGACTTCTGAACCGTCTTCTAAATCTGAGATGTAAAATTGTAATTCAGCGTGAACGATTAAGGTTTTATCGCAACTGCATAGAAAATAAACATTATCCTATATCATTTTACAAATCACTACGTCGGAATAAGTCAAAATCTTCACTCTCCAACCTTCAGCATCTTGCTGAATTAGAAATTGATGAAATTAATGACAAACTTTCGAAATTTATTGAAACACACCAAAGACTAAATCCCGTTTTGGATAATTTATCTTTAGTATGTCGAATTAAATTCACAGTATTTTGCAATGATATGGTAAAAAAGACCATAAGTTCTACCGAAGAAAAATTAACAAAATCTTTGAAAGACTCAAATCATACTTTGGAATTTCCTCAAGATATCCACAAACATATAATTAATTTATCTACATGCACTCTATCCCAACTACAGTTGGAAGCATTATCTTATGGAATGAAGTACAAAACTATTCCCATGAAAATTAACAAAATGGAAGTCCAGTCACAGTATGAAAACCTGTATGACCAAATCTCTGATTTAACTCCCTCTAGTAAAGATAATCTGGACTGGTTTAAAGTTAAACTGGTGGACATTTCTCATCAATTTCTAAATGCTAGAATACACCAGAAAAATGGTTTATCAAAAGAACACCACGCCGCACTTAAGGAATTAATCGAAAAAGATAATCTTGTGATCCTTAAACCTGATAAGGGAGAAGGCGTTGTCATTATGAACAAATCGGATTATCAAAATAAAATGAACGATATCCTCAAAGATCAGTCCAAATTTCTGCTGGACAATGCTACTGATAACGTGCTGCTTGTGGAAAAGCAGATCAATCGTCAGCTTCAGATTTTACTGATGCATGGTTTTATAAATGAAAAACTTTATAAACAACTTAAACCAATTGGGTCACATACTCCTCAGCTTTATGGTCTTCCGAAGATCCACAAAACTGGGAACCCACTGAGACCCATCTTAGACATGTCAAATTCTCCTTATCATAAAATCGCCAAATGGATTACAGAGGTCCTTACGCCTGTAAGAGACTCATTATCAAATCATTCTGTAAAAAGTTCATTTGATCTTACAGAAATGCTGGACACCTTGAACATTAAGGAAAAGGTTATGTGTTCAATTGACATAGAATCTTTATTCACCAATGTTCCCCTTCATGAAACTGTTGATTTTATTTGCGATTACATCACAAGCAATGGCATAAACTTACCCATTCCCGTCACTTACATCAAAGACATAATCTTAATGTGTACAGAAAATATTAGATTCACATTCCAAGAAAAGGCATATAAACAAATCGATGGTGTTGCGATGGGGAGCCCTCTGGGGCCCCTGTTAGCAGATATATTTATGTCGAAATTAGAGAAACAAATGCAAGGTATGCTTGGAGGATTTATGCTGTATAAACGTTATGTAGATGATACTCTTATTATTGGTAATAATAGTAAATCTATTGAAAACTTCATTACTCTATTTAATCATATTCATCCAAATATTCGAGTGACTTCCGAACTAGAATCGAATAACAAACTCGGTTTCCTGGATATTACTATGACTAGGAGAAATGATGGAACGATTCAGCGCTCTATTTTTCGTAAACAAACATGGACTGGACAATATCTTCATTTTACCAGTTTTGTTCCTATCCAGTATAAACGTTCCCTAGTGAAATGTTTGTTCTCAAGGGCCCGAAAAATATGCACGAGTGACACACTGATGGATGAGCTTCGACATGTACATTCAGTTTTATTAGCTAATGGTTATCCGGAGAGCTTTATCACTTGTCACAGCAAAGAAAAACCACATCTCGAAAAGACAGCTTCTGTACCAAAGAAAGCCATCTTTATTAATCTACCATTCAAGGGCGACCAGATTATGCAGTTGACAACTCAAAGACTTCGATCAGCCATCAAACGCACATTCTACGCCGCATCTCTTTTTCTCACTTGCCGAACATTTTCGATCCCTGTTCCTACGATTAAAGGACGAAATTCTGTGGACTCTACTTCAAACTGTATCTACAAGTTCACCTGCAGCTGCGGTGACACCTATATAGGTAGAACTAACAGAATGTTCCAATGTCGTCGAAAAGAACATATTCCAAAATGGCTAGTAAATCATATCGAAAATCCTAACGCGATTAATCTTAATAGAAATCCAGCATCATCCATTGCAAAACACTTATTAATGTCTGGTCACAAAATAAATATTAATGACTGTTTCACAATTATTTCACATAACTCTAATTCAAGGTTATTGAAGGTGATGGAAGCACTTTGGATTAATCACATACAGCCTAAACTGTGTGTACAAAAATCAATAGACTTCAATCTTCGCCTACCCTGGACTGCATGACCTATCTTAATATGATTGGTCATTAGTATGTACTTTTGTTTTTATTTAACTGAGTAATTTTCATGAACTTTATTTTATCATTGTTAACCATGTTAGTTGTAAAGCGGTTGTAAAGAAACTACGAAATAATATCAGCAAGAAGTATTATTTTTATTCTTTTGGGTTCTGAATCAAACAGTGGGCTTCGATAACACATCTCTACTTCGCTCTATTTCCCGCTGTCCTTTTCAACTGTGTCCACAATTGCCCATTATCGCTCATCTTCCCCTTACGCTATCTCCTCCATGTCACCCTTGCATCAATGGCCCACTCGTCGTTCATTATTGGGATTCCACTCGAACGATGGCCTACATTGCGCGTGATGTCGTTTGATGGCCTCCTCAACTCTGCTCAATGCATCTCCATTTTCTTCTACACATTTGTTGAATAATCGGATCTTGCAATAAAAACAGTAAAAATAAAGCAATATGAAGCAAGTTATGAAGCTGCATCAACACACTGGCATAATTATGAGCAATAAGTTGCTCACGAAACGTCCTCTAACTATTAATATTTTATCACTATGTGTTAATATCAGAATAACTTGACACTGCCTAGTAGGCGGGATTGCATTGTTTCCTTGTCTATGTTAGGTCGGACTACAAGACATCAAAACAAAATATAGTAGTTTGAGAGGTTTAAAGGAATTAGTCCCTTTTATAAATTTAGATATTGTTATTAGATGGATGGTTGAGGATTTTATCATGAGCTGACATGAATTAGAGTACCACTGGAAAACATGGGAGTACTGGACAGCTGTTTCGTCCTAGTTTCGGACTCTTCATCAGTACTCCCAGGTTTTCCAATGGTTAATTAAGTGATGTCAGCTCATGATGAAATCCTCCAACCAATCAAACAAATCCCTACAAGAACCAGAACTTGAAAAATATTAGCTGGATGCTTTGGTTGAAAACGGTTGTCTTTTTTAAATTTTAAGCCTGTGCAGAATACAATTAGACTTAAAACCTACAACCTTTTCTGTCCCTAAGAAGGGTGTTTTCATTAAATTTACTACACAGCGGTTAGGATTCTCGCCGACCATGTACATTGTCCAGGGTTTGACCCCCTGCCAACGCACACCTGATATCTATGGTCGAGCTGCAAAACTTGGGCTACCGATATCACACGGTGAAAATTCGATACTTGTACCGAAAATACAGTGTGGCATCAGGCTGTAATAAAAAAATGTAAATAGTAGGATTTTGGGACTGACTAAACTCGGTCGTCTGCAGAACCTAATATGCTTCTCGGCTTATAATTACTGGTAAAGCCAAAGATATGCTCCACTACAAAGCACAAAGGTGCGCAAGTGATTGTGTCACATCCCACACAATATACCAATTTACGTGTGTCGGACACACATACACAGGCTTGAGTAATCGAGCTTTGCATGTTATGGTAGTAGAGCATATTACGAAGTGGTTAGAAAAACAGATGAACTTAGGAGAGTCGATAGACTACCAACTTCGCCAAAGCTGAACATCTAGTCGATATGATCCTCCCCTCCTCTTGTGTGTATAAAACAATTTGTAATTACTCTTAAGCTATCTTGGTATTCCTTATCTGATTAGATAACAAAACCCATTGTTAATTATTCTCATTATTGTGAAATCGTTTCTGTCACTTTGTACATTTTAATTGGCCTTTATTTTTCATTTAAATTGATCTGACAATTATTCAAAACGTACTGCGCAAATACATCATATTTTTCAGATAATCTGTCTTCTAATAACACTATCCAAGCTTAAAAGGTGTCTTGCGGAGTTATCTTCTCTATATAACCATTATATTCTGCTTAAGACATTAATTTCTCTAAGCTGAACATGTGAACTGGAGGCTTGTGACGATTTTTTCTTCACTTTTGCTTTACTCCATTTTGTTGACTCATTATTATTGACCTTAGTTCCACCTTCGACTTTAGAACATAACATCTCACCTAATTCTGATTTGCCAATAAGTTCACCTAGACACACCAACTATATACGTTTAGTTATTAAACTGCCGACTTGGTTGATTGTGTGGTAGACAGGTATGTGAATATATCAGACAAACATGACTGTTTATGCACTAAATCCCAACTTATTTAAAGAAAAAAAATGCTTTGAAATATAACCCAGTGCAATCATTTAGCTGTTCATTTGATACAAGGTGTAAAAGGAATTATCACGTCAACTAGTAATTATGTGTTTTTGGTCTATCACTCAAATTATCACATTGCCTTTATTCATTTACCATATGCTTTACTTTAATCTTTCTATTAAATTTTCCAATGCTTCGTGTCAGTGTACACTGCAAACACATCACAATTTATCACAATGTGAATGTATTGGCATTGAAGGTTACAGTGTTGATCAAATGACTAATGTGTATCCAGAATTATGCAGTGAAGAAGTGAAATCATTAAGTTTTATCAATGTTAATCACTTCATGAATTCAACTGGTAATTTAATGGTATCTAATTGCAGCTGGCGTAAAGTAACTAATTTAACTGTGATCAATACTGATCTGACACGTTTAGCGTCCACCAGTTTTACTATGTTCTCCACCATTAAACATATGAACATTTCGCATAATCGTGCACTGAATGGATATGGTGAGAAGGTATTTCAAGGGGTTGCAAGGAGTCTGACACATTTAATTTTAGTTTCAAATCCTGTCAGATCGCTAACACGTGAAGTGTTTCGTGATCTTGTAAATCTCCAAGTATTAATTTTGTCAGATAATAAAATTGGTTATATTGAACCTGGAGTATTTTTGAGCAACTGTTGTTCTAATTTACGTGAGCTACGTCTGGATCGTAATATACTGACCGTTCTAGATGCTGATAGCCTGATTGGTTTGTCGAAATTGGAGATTTTAGATCTGAGAAATAATCCATTGCAGCAACTGGACTCTAACGTTTTTATTCCGTGTGCTTCAACTCTAACTGATTTACGCATGAGTCACGATGATCAAGCTACGTTTGGCGGGTTTCAAACTCCTTCACCAAAATTATTTTCACGTTTAAGTCGTTTGGTTACTCTTGAAATGATTGAACTTAAAATAACCAATTTAACAAGCGAAGTATTTGAAGGTTTGGATAGTTTGAAAGTGCTTTCACTTCGTGGAAATCGACTTATACAGCTACCGTCAGATACATTTTCTTCATTGACACAACTTCAATATTTAGACCTTTCTGCTAATTGGCTTGTTTGCATTCCATCTTCCAATTCTTCAGTCAGTCAAGCTGACTTTTTATCTGGTTTACCAGTGCGTTGGGTTGATCTTTCGTGGAATCGTCTGACACATTTAAATCATTTAACAGCACGTAGTTTGAGTCTATTTGATCGACATACTATCAGTCAGACGAGACTCGTCCTCAATTTAACTGCTAATCCTTGGCAGCATGTAGATGATGACACATTTTGTAATCCTGATGGGTCTGGAGTAACACGTCCAATTGAATTAATCATGGGACCACTTCCAGCAATACCGTTTGTCAACTGGCGCACTTCATTAGGTCTTTGGTTAGGTCGAGCATTGTGGCCTAAGGGACCTTTTTCTTTAATCGGTGAAGCTAGTCTCGTAAAAGGACTGATGTTGGATAGGGATTATTATTCCTTGGTTTCAACTAAACACAATAATATAACGTACAATCCATATGAAGAACGAGAAGTTTATCGAGGAGCAAAAGAGTCTGTAAACATGTGTGAAGATCTGAAGGCTGCTAATAATAATAATAATAATAATAGTAATAATACAGAAGTTGACATCCATTCACAACCGTCTTTGGAATTTCTAGCCCAAAACGGAATGACAACTGTGTCAGGCACCACTTTGGCGTCATCTGTATCGTCTTACTGTCCAAGACTAACTGTTCGTAAATTAAAAGACTGGGAACTCTCCGAATTAAAAGTCTCCTCATTAATTGCAAGTGTTGAAAGCATTACACGGAATTCAGTAAGTGAATTTGAACAAAGTTCTAGAATATATTTACTTTTGATTGTTGGTGTCTGTATTACCTTTTTGTTTATTGCACTAACGGTGATTATGTGTTATCGTGCATGGTCACGTCGTACATCTCAGAAACTTGCTGAAAGTGGTTTAGAAGGCTGTGATACTCATGGGATTTCTGCTGAAAAGCCATTACTGCTTAAATATCGTCGTGATTGTAGTGATAGTAATCATGCCACTAATGTTAACCAGTTTGAAGGTCATGGAAAGTCTTTTATTTCCACTCATGTCCAACAAAATACAGACCAATTATATTCCAATACGAGCCCAGTAATGAAGCAACCTGAGTTTACCAATACTAATGATACTACTACTACTACTATTGCTACTTCTACTAATAGCACACAAGCAGCTAGTGCCAATCCTACTTTCATGTCTGCTTCTAATTGTCCGAAGGTGTCTACAACATGTGTTCGTCCACAAATTGGACGCCCTAAAAGTGATCCAGATTCATTGAATCTGAATGATGTGAGTCAGTTAACTTCACTTGGAATTGTTTGAAAAAAAATACGTGATAATCTCTGTTTCTTCTCGTCGTTGTCGACAATACACCCTCAGTTATGTTGTTTATCATTCTTAAGTGTAAATATTTTATTTGAATGAAGTCTCATTTCTATTCGCAGACTGTAATTGGTATGCGTATAACTTTTTTTGATGTTATCAGTTAGCTTAGTTAATTTTATTACCGATACACCATGTACAAATGCCCATTTACTTGACGAAGTTGAAACCAGAAGTTTTGTATATATTGAAGCAAAAAGACAATCCTACAAGCTTACAGTTAATTGTGTACCTCATTCGAAATTTACCGATCAGTATGAAATTTCTGAACAAAATGTTTAATTATGTCATTGTTAATGTAATATATGGAATTATTTAAACACACTGTACGGTGTAATTTGAGTTAAATGCTTACTTTCTAATTGCTGCCGGCATACACACTAAAGCATACACTTACTCACACTCACTCAAATATACATGAAACACAAAAGATAATTTTATTTCCACAAAGACTGAAAAGAAAGTTTTTTTTTTCACATTTCTTTCAGTGATTTTGAAACAAAATTGTTCTCTCCAATCTTTTTTATACCAACGTGTTGTTATTGTTGATTACTTCTCACATAATTGTTGCGGCAAAAATATATTAAAAAAATCATCAACATGTGTGTACATACAAAAATAACTGTCTTTTCGAACCAATGCATAGCGTGAAAATTGAATGATGCACTGGACGCTTTCAAAGTATTTGATTTAGGGAACTCGGTAGTATGTTGTTGTTTCTAATTTTGGATATATAAATCCTTACTGCCCCAGTTGGTGGCAATAAGCACAAATTTATTGAAATAAGTATAAAACGTGGGCACTATGGTAGAGTATAACTCCATTATGGATAAAATTTTATTTTGATAATTCACACAGTGTTGTACAGTTATATTAACTGACGACCACGTTTCCAGCACAAATTATTGCTCATGATCATATCAAGTTACCCACAAAACTATTTACTTCATTTATATACATGTGTAGAATTGGCTAGTTATTTTAGTAAAAATCAATATGGGATAGTGTATATTCAGAAAAAATAATAATAATATGAGTGTTATCAATCAAGTACAATCAGATGGGAAATAAGACGGGTGTTTTATAGTCATAATAAGTAACTTGTCAAAGTGTTATTATGTGCCTGAATTGAAATAGTATTGAAAGAACAGAAGACAAGGGCCAAGAAACAGATCGTTCATTAAGGATATTAATACGTATTTATAGATTTTCCTGTACATATTATAGATTATTGTTAGCAGAAAACACAGTCCTCTGATTGGTTGTTTCTCACAGAAAGTTAACCTTGGATCTCTTTGGGGCTGTTTCTTGAATGTCAGATCGTCTATATGTTAACTGCATCCGCCTACGCAAAGCCTTTGTCCTCATTTTTCTCATGACCAATGCTGGGGACATAAACACTGACGTATATTACTGGCCACCAATTTTGGCTAACAGCCTGCTATCACCGCAGTATTTTGAGATTATCTATTATCCTCCTCTGATTCGACTGACTGGTGGTAATAATATCTTCCATGTCTCTGGTATTTCCGTTGAGTCATTTCTGTTGCATGTGTTGGGTGTAGACTCAATGAACCACAAATTTGATGTTTCGTGCAGAAAATGCTACACTTAAGCATTTCGGAATACAACTAAACAAACATCCCACACTTACTGATTCTTTAACAACCACGATGATGATAGCAATGCACTGAACTACTCTTAGCTATGAGGAGATTTGATGTTTTCTGTCTTCTAATGACATGTTTCATAATATTTCAGTTGAAAGATTTTAGGATTCCACCTGAAATTCATTAAAATAATGATAAACCCATTGAACCTTGATCAAATTACTTCCCACCCGTAATGTAATTTCACTGACAGATATTCAGGAAGAGTAATAAACCATGACGTAGCATACTGACCATGTATCTTATTTTGTGTGAATAAAGTTTCTCCTGATAGGAAATTCAATAAGGCGATTTTACACTAGATAGGAAAAATTTCACTAAGGTCTGAAATAAGTTCGTCAATCAAGGTTGTGATTGATTAGCAAAGGTAACCTGGAAAGATATTCGAACATAAGAAACAATCATGAGAAGCCATAATATGGTGGGTAAAACGTAAGTATTGACTTCTGAGAGGCTGAGTCAATCAAGTCTGACATTGAGTTGGAGGATACCTATGAAATACGTCTTTTAATTTATTCCAGCTCACGATATCTTATGTTCGAAATGCAATATCGGTTTTGTATTTTTCCACTAAAACCCTTTTGAAATCAGTTGACTGCCTACTAATCTTTCAACCGAGTTTGTATATTCACTTACTCTTCGGTTGAGGTGTCAGTGATATCGCTGAAATTAATCGCTTATAATATTTTCGTGATAATGATGCGTTTTTTCATTTTTATACTTCTATAATTAACTGCTTGTTACGAATAGAATTTATTTTATTGTTTAGATGGATGAGAACTGAATAATCACTGGGTATAATATCAAACAACTTAACCATATCTAGGCTTTGCTGTGATATATATATATATATATATATATATATATATATATATAATCAGTTCAGAAATCGTCACTTTCTCCCAGCCTCCTATGATTGCATTCAGTAACGAAACACTACTGAGTTTACAGACTTAGAGTTTCAGTGAAGAAATACCCTTAGAATAAAAAAAACTACCTTATGAATAAACGCAATTAAAGTAATGCATTGAAACATTATCCATACGACACTTACTCTTGGTAATGATTGGCGACACTACTGACAATACTTTACGACCTGACTGATGGCCATTCCTAATTTCCACTTGACATGCTAAACCTTTGTCCAAATTTTACCTACATTAGACACACACAACTATTTTAACTTAGTTACACAAGTTTCTCTCTCGCGCCTTCTGTTTGGAAGTCTCAGATCAAAAACAAACATTATTTTCTAGTGATCACAGATAATTATGAACTAGTTCATCAAGTAAGTGAAAAGAACACGAATATCTTAAGTGAATAAAAACCTCTGTTCAATCAGCTAAGCAAAAGTATTCTGATTACTTAATTATATTTATTTTAACACTTATCAAGCCTAGGGAACATCGTATCTTTCTGTATTGTTAATGAAATGATGAATACAGAAAAAAAGAAAGCAGCCTTGAACTTATAGATTGAGAGGCAAATTCATGTCAATTACTGGATTATCAATGAAGCCACAAATCAGAGGTATGATTAAGAGCATAAGTTAGGTCACAAAACGTCACCGGAGTGAGTAAAACAAAAAGAATATGAAACAAACTCCTATTTAAATGCTAGAGTGGTGTTTCTTTTTTTTTTATCTTCATTTCCTAGTGAGTGAAATTCATACTTATTTCACACTGAATTTGAATACTTATAATACTGAACTACCTTAGACCCTATATTAGTGATATGGTCTTTTTTAATCGATGAAGAAACCATTTATGCATCAGCATTATTTCTCTTCTTGAGTACTGTGTCTGTCACCAAAGATTTTTAATGGCACGAAAATATGTGCTTCACTAAGGACTCAAATATCCATCACATATACGAAGTTACTAAGTTAAAGTTCATGAGTCATTGAATCTCTCTCCATAGGACTAAATGGTTAACGAACTGGACTAGTAACCTGAAGGTCCAGGTTATGATTCCTGGTAGGGTGGTAAGTGTGCACGGTTGAAGAGTCCCATACTAGGACAAAATAGCTATATAAAAAGCAACTAACTTCTTGAAATTTATATAAATTGCGGTGAGAAATAGACAAATACCAAAAAGTTATATTTGTAAAATCTCAGCAAAATTGAAATGAGTAATTTCAACGTTTCTTTCAAAAAACTGGTCTGAACTTTTTGAGTGAAATTAATCGAAATTAAAATAGCAAAAGTTTATATATAATAGGGACATAAATTGTTTTTAAAACTTTGTCCAGTCATGTGAGTCATGAAACAGGCATCAAAATATAACAAACAAAATTACACGAACTGTCATCAAAATTTGACCTCAGACTTACAAATATTAGTCTACTTTTGTTAAACATTTCATATAGAGTGTACTTCTCATCACAACTTTAATGATTACGTCCGACTAAACGTTCATGGTCGTAGATAACTGAATGTGAAAAAATGCATGCATATGCTGTATACAGTGGTGTGTGTATATATACTCACAGCAACAATTGTTAGCCCCTCCATAAGAAGATATAAACAGTCGGGAATTTAGATCAACTATAATTGGTTAGTGATACATATCCATTCTTACTTATTAGACAGGACTTGGTGCGTCGGTCGCACAGCTGTAGAATGCTCACCAACTACGCATGTGGTTGACCCACTCATTTACCTCGCTAAGCCGGTAATAAGAGGGAAGGTTGGCCATGAAGTTAACAGCCACATTCCGTAAAAATAAGCACAACTGCTACCGAAACTTCAAGCCTCTAGCTTGAAGCCTTATGCTCCAATGGAATAAAAAAATCATGACTTGCTATGCATCAGCTAAAATCATACCTTTACGTCTGTTCAAACTATATGGCTTCATCAGTTAGTCATCCTTCATACCAAATTAGACCTTTCTGTAGAGCCTTAGTCATATCAAAGTTAATCTTGTGTCCCAATTCTGTCGTGTGCAGTGCAATCGTCGATCTGTTTTCTAGATTCTTCAAGTCTGCATAGGTCTTTGGAACCAATTTAGATATATGGTTCTTTAACATTCGCTGTCATATAGACCTGTTACTGTCAATTCACTTTTCTGTAATACAGTTTCGTTCCGTTCGGAATAAAGTGCAACGAAATTCTAGAAATGTTAGTGCATATGTCTTTAATATTTCGTTCACTATAGCATACTTACTAGTATTATTAAAGTTTAACTTTTTGCTTACTTCTGAGTATTTTTCACAACCTCTTTGTTAAGTAATCATGTTAATTTTTTTGTTTGCAATTTTCGAAACTCAAGTTGAATGTTGATTTATGCATTACGTGTTTAAACCTTCGGGAGCGCGTCCATATGCATATCACTATTATTATTACTGTTTCCTAAACATACTTTATGGAATTTAACCCATCTATTGCAAAAGAAGTTACTAGAACAAAAACAGAAGAGAGGTGAAAGGTGAGTGAATGATTCATGAGGCCATTACATCATCACATGCATGAATATTTTAACCAAGTGGTCAGAATATTTATTATATTCATATGATTGATTAAACTTTTATGTTTCGATGCGCTCCTTTAATTCATTGTGTACTTGTGTTTGTGTGTGTGTGTGTGTGTGTGTGAGGGTTAGTCGAACAATTCTCCCTCAACTTTTGAAAAACATTGTTCAGGTCAAATAAGCCAAGTGCGAAGATGGGAGATGTTCACCTATTCTTTGTGCAATCAACATTTCAGATTTGTGAGATAGATAATAAACAAAGGCTTGATTACTATTCTGCATGTGCACAATCCTGTTGTGCACTAGTGTGAAATTAAGCATTGTGGGATGCAAACAATAAAGCTTATTCATCAAAATGGTGGATTCTAATCAATTTGTTTTTCTTAATAATTAGGTAGAGGTCATCTGACTTATTTGGATTATATGTCATTAATAAATTAGACTTGATACATGAATAGACTCGGTATGAGTGTGTATTTACAAAAAGATGTGTTCAATAGCTAGCAAAATGAGAAACGTTTTTGGTCTCCAAGTGCAGAAAGTATTTGACGGTATTCCATGTCGGTATCACTGATGTTCGTCAAAAAGTTGTCACGTCCGCTGAACTTTAATGCCCAGAATGATAGCACATTTTTACCTTTTGGAACTACTGAATTTACCGTTATTTATTCCCGCCGGGGTAATATCCTGCTGATACTTTTCCCCAAGTATAGACACTGCGATGGTTCATTACAATTTTGGGTCCGGGTTTCAATTAGAACACCATCTCTCGCTAAGATGTAAGCACATCAGTTAGCTCACTCACACACGCACACAAGTACACAATGAATTAAAGGAGCGCATCGAAACATAAAAGTTTAATCATATAAATATAATAAGTATTCTGACCACTTGGTTAAAATATTCATGCATGTGATGATGTAATGGCCTCATGAATCATTCACTCACCTTTCACCTCTCTTCTGTTTTTGTTCTAGTAACTTCTTTTGCAATAGATGGGTTAAATTCCATAAAGTATGTTTAGGAAACAGTAATAATAATAGTGATATGCATATGGACGCGCTCCCGAAGGTTTAAACACGTAATGCATAAATCAACATTCAACTTGAGTTTCGAAAATTGCAAACAAAAAAATTAACATGATTACTTAACAAAGAGGTTGTGAAAAATACTCAGAAGTAAGCAAAAAGTTAAACTTTAATAATACTAGTAAGTATGCTATAGTGAACGAAATATTAAAGGCATATGCATGCATATGAAAATTTTCACTTTATTCCGGCCTTTGGCTTAGGTAAAAGGTGGGATATGGATATAACAGTGAATTTGTTCAAAGTACAAAGCCTACTCAGTGACTGACTGTTTAAATGTCCACCTAAGAAGTAGCATTTATCCATGATTTGTCTTTCACCTTCTCAATGTAGTCAAAAAGTAACCAGATTTTAAGATAGTTAAACAGGTTATACCCTATCACTACACAGAATGAACTAGCAGTCTTCAGTTTTTTTAAGAATAATTCAGGCCTATAATTTGATATGAATATTTTATTTTATTTTTGCATTCTATATCAGCCATCGATTGTGTTTGAAATATCTGACTAATGAAGTCCACATGTTGCTAATATGTAAATAATTTGAACATATCTTGGTCGTCTGACAAAGAATTTACGACTTAGTATATATACCGGATGAATAAAAATTATGACTCAGAGACCGACAAATCCAAGTCAAAAACCAACTATCTGTTTGTAAACATGTGTTAAAAGAAAAATTCATCAAAAGTTGCCTGCAGGTGTTCGTGTGCTGTATGTTTCTTTGTTTGGTTTCGCTTTTCGAGCACATTTTATAAATAGAGTTGACTATAAATTTCAGGTGGCAGATAAACTTGTTTGTATGCTTTAGTGTTATTGACTATCAAAGAGTCAGGATAAGATGAAGGGATGAAAAAAAGAAGATATTTCTCTACGGAAATTAAGCGTGGGTAGCTTAAGAGACGATACCATTAGCATACTGGTACATGTTTCAGAATAAAGCATTGGGACTGAAAATTCTAAACAAGATTTTTGTACAATCATTTATCTCCATGATGAAGCACATTTCAAAATATTGTTAACATCCACAAACTATAATAATACTGCTTACGGATCAATATGGAATGTTTACAGAACGTTAACTTTTCTCAATGATGAAAAGTAAAATAAAGAAACAAACTGTTTCAATCAAGGACACTCATTTTATCGTTCATTTGAATAACATCATTGTTATTATTACCGTTATTATTAGCATCATCACCAAAATAACATTACGAAACAGGCCTGCATTAACTAAAATGTTCTGTATGGTTATTGATCGCTCTGCTTATATAACTGTGCTACCTAACTTTTCACAGACCATGATGCGCCAAATTTACTGAGATATACTTTTTTCTAACCGCATATTTATATCCTTCAAGAAAAATCTGTACTCATGTGGATTTTTGAATGTCTTCCCGCCTACCGACTTCTCTGTTTTTTAGGGACGAATACATCAGGGTTAGGAGCATGTTCCAAATAGAGGAAATTTTTGTCGAATGATACACTGCAAATTACTGTTTTATTTGAAGATTCTGAGTAAGGAGTAGACTGAATAAAACTGAATAAAACTTATTATTTTTAAATGGTAACCAATGTAGATAGGTGGTCCCGTATTAATAAGGATGTATCATTTATGTGTGTAAACTGAATGACACTAAACAGTTATAGGCTGTATTCCAATTACAGCAATCGATGTTTTGGGGAAAGTGTTACGAACAGATCATGATGTCGACGGAACTATCTACTTATCTACAATGGATCGACAGACTGTTATCGATGTGATAGAGAGCTTTTTGGAGGTGAAACAAAATAAAGATCTGCACTAATTTGGTTAACTAAGTTTCCGATGTCATAATCAAAAATTTAAAAGTAGCTGTATGGGAATATCATAAAATAAAACTTCTTTAGAACAAAATAAAATAAAAAATTAGAACAAGACAAAATTATGCGGTAAATGAAATGCTAAACAATATTATAATATCCATACACATCACGAAAAGATAGGCAATGATACAATGGAACTCTGAGAACAAACAAAAAGAAATTTCGGAGGAACATCGTCGATTGGTTGATTTCAAAAGCCTAGTGTAACAGCAGAAGGCAAGACACGGAAGCCAAGGTAGATTTTCAAGTGATCAAACCGTTGCTTATATACATACTGTTTATATTCGTTAACCAATCACTGAGCGTTTACATCAAACGACATGAAATAGAATGTTCAGATATACATAGTATTCTGTTGCTAACTTAGTATCAAACTGTGTGAAAAGTATTCTGTCTCTAACATCAAAGAGAATGTCCAAATAGACATACTGTATTCTGTTGCTAATACCGTATTAAAATGTGGGAATATGTGAGAATCATATTCCGTTGGAACATATTTTTTGCACCACACCACTACACTAGTAAATAGACAGGAGGCATCGCAGAAGTTTAGGTGTTTAAGGTTTTGTTCCAGTGGTCTTGAAAGTGATACTAAAATATCTGTCGCGACGGGCGTTAGTAATACTAGGCTCAAATTCATAAGTGCAGCTACTATTATTTCTGTCTATGGAATGCTTTTCTGACTTTATTGGCCGTCAGCCGGACATCAGCAAACTGGGGAAAAGAAAGTTAATCAGTTAGGCAGTACAGTCATTGACGAGCTACTGCTAAGTAGGTGCTGGGACTGGATGACAGGTGGAAGAAGTGAGGCAGTCAGCCTCAACAATTTGGATATGGGTGAACAAAACAGACAGATACTTCGTTTGTGGAAGAATACGTCACTAGAAGTGACACTGATTTGAACGGAAGTGCTGAAATTTTAAAGAGTTCAATCTTCTTTTCCCTTTTGTATCAGTATGTGAGCGGTGGATTCGATAAAAGGGGGAAGTATGAACAGAATAATATAGCTAAGTGAGAGGTAATTCATTCAATTAACGATGGCAATGTAAGGGGGTTTGCGTTAACAGTTCATGGCTTGGATGAAAATGCTACCTATTTATTATTGTACCAGTACACTTATTTAGAGGTGCAGGTATACTAATTGATATGTTTATAGCAAAGTAAACATGAATTGTAGTAATTTAGAGACAGATAGCAGTAGAAGAAAATTATATAAGAGAAACGGCCTTAACTGTTGGTCAGGAGCAACATTATTTCAAACAAACGCCATTTAGGATGGCAGACGACCCCCTAAGTCGCAGGTGATCAATGACTCTGTGAGTGAGTAATCTATAAACTGTGAAAATAAATGGAGATAACTTAGTTGTGTATACTGAGGCAGAAAGTGGCGATACAGACCATACAGAAGCTATCTTCAATCAACTTGGAGGAATTCGAACTCAGCATTAAGAAGAATAAGTCACATATAGTTGAAAGCAGTGTCACTGCTCGGTATTATAAGGTATGATACGGAGAAATGAAATTATTGTGCGAGTAGATTTTGCCTATCGAAAGCAATGCAACATGGAATTTGGAAATAAAATTAAGATAGTCCTTGAGACAGGTAGCACTTTAAATTCGGCTCATTAAATCTTCAACGTGCTATCGAAGTTGCTAAGTAATACCTGAACTGAAGGGGAATAACAAACATTCAGTCGTAATAAGGAAGTTTTAGACGATCAAAATATGAGGTTAAAATCACTAATGGCTGAGAAGCACTTTTTAGTTTCTACATACCTGATTAATTATGACATAGCAGCAGTTCTGAGGTGAACAGAGAGAGTTATTGAGGATGATGGCCGTGTTTTGATACCCTCAGAACAGATGTTTTCTGCACTAGAAAAGAAATGTTTAGAGATTCTTTGAGTGTTGGGGAAGTGAAGACATTACTCACATATTAAAATTAACCACAGACTTCTTAAATGGTTGAAAACAACAAGCAGTCTTATAGGGAAGTTATCACAATGAATTTTGTGTTTACTGCAGTATGACTTGACAACTTGACATATAGCGTGGAAAAAAAACAGTACCAGCTAGATATTGAAGCTGAATTACTAGAGGTAGCATATAGAATAAATGCTCTGAGATAAGACTCATTATAACTTTTCTTCATAGCCAAAAGTCCTATTCTACTCTTAAGGCAGATAATCAAGGTACAAGTGAACAGAAAGAAATTAAGATGATGACAGAAAATAAGGAGTTAGCAATGTCACTTCAGCAGAAAAATGATCTAAAATCAAATATACTCGGGGTATTAATCTGGTAGGTAATTAATGAAAGTTGGGTAATAGTAATTGCTAGTCCAAGAATGCTTCGAATCAGTCCATATAGGTAATGAAAACTTACGAACATGTGAGAATAAATACTTACTAGACGCGCACATTATTATTAATATTATCATTATTGCTACCACTACCGATACTACTGCCATTTTTCCATGGAATTTTTGTGTCTGTCTTTTAATCTTCATTAGAGTCATTTTGCGTCCACTTTTCAATTTTATATGCGATAATTTTTCATTTTAGGTTGTTACTCACTGTGTCTAAGTTTCACTAGTTATTTACAGTAATGTGGAATGTACAATGCCGAATTCTTGACTTTATTGTCACTGTTAATATTATTGTTAATATTCATATTGTTAGCTATATTACTAATACTGTTATTAACATTAACTAACTTATCGGAACAATGTTTTATTTTTATTTTTGTAACATAAACTCTAGGTTCTCCGCTGTTCTTTCGGCAGTGTCTGTCTGTCCCTTTTCTTGTTTCCTTGTATTTTTGAGTGTTTTCATTGTTTCCTGTAATGTCAGAATTATTGCTAGACGAATTAATAATGGGGAAATCTGCCGACAATAAGATAGTCGGCAAAATGCTTTAATGTCGGTATTAGTTATAAAAATTGCTAACATGGTAAAAATTTAAGTTCTTATGATTACAGGGTATATAATATTGAAAATTTATGAAAAGGTAGATTGAAGCTTTATTGAATCTTAAATGGATTCAATTCAGCTACTGTGAAAACCAAAGACATGCAACTATGTGACTGTGAAATCACAGTATTGTTTACTGTCATTACTTTATAAACTTTTAAAACTCACAAAAGAAACTATGCCAACCTGATGAATATGTGTATGAATGTACAAGCCACAAGGTTCAAGCTGGATAAAGGTCATAGATATACCTGGTGCAACATAATTTAAATTCAGTAGTCAAATATAAACAACTAAAAGCGACACCAATAATGTCACCTAGATCGGAAATAGTTGCTAAAGCTTTTATTCATAGACTAGAAACCATAGTTTTAAAAATAGTCATAGCGAAAATATGAATAAATAGCATGGACAACACACTCATCATAACTAGGAGAAAAGATTTAAAGAACATTCTGAGCTCAGTCAAAAAAGTTTTCGACGACATCAAAATTACAAAGGAAGATGAATCATAGGACCGAATTCCATTTCTGGGAGTTTTATTCAGGCGAAAAATTAAAGGAAATTCAGAAACACAAGTGTGCAGAAAGTCAATACGTACATATAAAATAATCAGTGAAATCAGTAACACCCCAACGACACACAATGCAGCACTGTCTTGAGGATAACACAAGAGAAACTAACATCTGATGACCGCCTTCCAGAAAAATGGTTATTCAAATAACTACTTCAAAAGATGTCTGTTCTTGATTCCCAGGGCTGATACCAAATCATCATGTGAAACTACAGGGAAAATAGTTCTTAGCATATGAAGAATACTTCTGTGTTGAGTGGTAGATGGTCAGAACCTTTTGGAGCACAGGTTTTCCGCAAACCAACACAAGCGTTTCAATCTACGCTTTGTAGAGCAGAAGACACAATAGTTAAAGAAGACAAATTCATCACTGTGCAAAACGTAGATTGCATCAACTGGAAAAAAGAACAAACAATACATTGACTAGATCGAGGGCTTGCTTCATCTTCTTATCTGCGAATACAAACTAGTGGTCAAAAGGTATGAAGTACGCTAAGAGATATCAATGCACTTGCAGAACTATGTACATTAGTTCGACTGGGAAAATGTCAGTATCTTAGAGCTAGGAAAGACAAAGAATGTCACAGAACTCCTAGACGCTGAGACCAATTCGCAGTTGATGGACATGTGAATATAGTTCAGTTTTATCAATTAATAAAAATAAGTAAGATCGTCATAAGGTTGAGTGTTGACTCAAAGATAAGTATTATCATTGAAGGTCAATGCAAAGATAAGCGTATCTCCGGGGCACAGATAATCGCAGTCCATGTCACCATAGAAGACGCGTATTTCACACATGGTAAACTGGTAAAGCTTACTTTCACTTGAAGTTAGCCGTGAAGACGTTGTCTAGATGGGCACTTAAGTCATCCAGCTGAGATAATACAACAACTTCCAAAACATGCCCCTGAGATGAAAATCTTCTATGTTACATTTAGGTTGGATATCAGGGTGTTTAGGTAAAAGATACATAAGAAAATAATTTGATTACTGGTGAACCACTTACAACAAAGACTCGACAAAGGATATAAGTATAAAACTTGGGCACTGTGGTAGAGTATAACTTCATTATAGATAAGTTTTTATTTTGATATTGAAAAACCATTAAATTTGAGAACTATTGTATTAGTTACACAAAATAAATTTTAGTTTTAATTCGGTGAATTTACAACAGGTGATAATGATGATTGAGGCTGATAGAGTAGGCCTCTCAAAATATTATGCAAATTTCTGATCATATAGGTTATCTGAAGCAGGGTATTATGACTCAATTAATCAACATCATGACAATGAAGTTTGGGCGTAGGTGTTGCGATCCAGATATAGAGAATGTAAACAAATTAAGATAGACGTAATTCACTACTTACACTTAACACAGTTAGAGGTGCAGTTTCACCACAGTTTTCTTTAGAATCCGAAATTATTTAGGCCGCAATATATGATCTGCTCAATATCACAGATAGTAACCAAGGTAGCAAGCAATAGTGATGTTATGTACTACTGATCATTTGATATGAGTGGTTGGACACCAACATCAATTTGCAAATTGCGAATTTTAATTTAAAATATCACCAGTTCGACTGACCAGCTAGCCAGGATTTACTGGTTTGAACTAATTTGGCTCTCTGAGCTGAGTCGAAACGGATACACTGTTGGTGATCTCGACCCCAAATGAGCAAAGCGGCTGTTCTGTGCTTAGTTCACTTTGACCTGACTATCAAGCATTGGTAATCGCAGGATTCAGGTGAAAGGCAAATTATAACTAGTGGATCAACCATGCCACTTATGAGGACTACTAATCAATGTATTAGATGATAGTCCTGCTCTATTAATAAATGGTATTTATTAGAAAAAAATATAAGTGCTTGAATTTTGACATAATAGTTAACCAGTAGGCAGCGTTCTGATTTCAGATCTTGACTTGCTTATGTTTGACTCTTCGAGGTGTCTCTCATGCAGATTGAAGAAGAGATGAGACAGTTAGCTGATCAGTTGTTTTTATTGTCAATAATCGTTGGGATGATGTTATTTACATAAAGCGAAAATTTCAACTGTAAAATCTACTAGGTGAGGCTTAGAAATGCGTTGGCTTGTAATCGAATCCAAATATCCTGAGTCGTTGCCGTACATTCTACCATTAAACTACTGACTCACTTGCTGTGGAGGCTAGAGCGAAAATGTGATTTTCAGTCGACCACCTGAATCATTGGGTAGCCTACCTACTTGCAGCAATAAAAGTGGTCAGACGGTCTCAGTCTTAGCCTACCTAATTGCTTTTTTCACGTTATAATAATAATAATTTTTCCTTCACGTTCCCAGTGGAACATAGGGACTCAAGCTAGTGGCTTGGAGTTTCTTTATTATTATTATTGTATCCTTTAGTTCCTAGAGGAACATAGGGCTTCAGCTGCGCACCTCCATTGACTTCGGTTTTCTGACAACTTTTTCACCCTGCTCCAGGTCTGTCCACATGCTTTCATCTCCTCCTCGCATGACCTCCTCCAAGTCACCCTTGGACGACCAACTCGCCGCCTCCCTTTCGGGTTCCACTCGAGGGCTTGTCTAGTGATGTCACTTGATGGTTTCCTCAGCGTATGGCCAATCCATCTCCATTTCTTTCTGCCTATTTGTTTCACAATCGGTTCCTGATTGGTTCGCTCCCAGAGATCCCTGTTGCTGATCTTTTCTGGCCATCTGATCTTGAGTATTGAGCGGAGACAGTTGTTAATGAAGGTTTGAAGTTTGTTTGAGATGCTCTTTATGACTCGCCAAGTCTCTGATCCGTATAGTAGCACTGACTTCACATTGGAGTTGAAAATCCGGATCTTATTTTTGATGCTGAGTGCTGTTGACCTCCACACAGATTTGAGAGTAATGAAAGCTTGTCTTGCTTTTCCGATTCTGGCTTTGATGTCCTCGTCAGTTCCGCCTGTAGTTGAGACGATGCTTCCCAGGTAGGTGAAGGAGGTTGTTTCTTTCAGGTTCTTCCCATTTATGCTTATTGTTGTCTGTTGTTGTTGTTGATGTTGGCTAGGAATCTTCATCATCTCTGTTTTATCTATGTTCACGTGAAGTCCTATCTTTGATGCTTCTTCTGCCAACTTGTTACTTTTCACTTGCATATCTTCCAGTTTATGGGAAATCAGACATATATCATCGGCGAAATCCAGATCCTCCAAGTCTTTTGTGTCAGTCCATTTTATGCCTGTTCCCTCGTTGGTTGCCGTTGTCTGTCGCATTATCCAATCAATTGCAATCAGGAAGATCATTGGTGATAGTAGACAGCCTTGCCTCACTCCCGTCCTCACTTCGAAGGCTTCCGTAAGTTTCCCGTTGTGGATTACTTGGCATGCAGCATTGTCGTATAACTGTTGGATGAGGTGTATAATTGTCGATGGGACCCCGTAGTAGCGAAGTAGTTTCCAAATGACCTCTCGATCGACGCTGTCGAAGGCCTTTTCAAAGTCGATGAAGTTGAGATAGAGAGGTGACTGCCATTCCAAGCTTTGTTCAATGATGATCCGTAGAGTGGCGATTTGATCAATACATGATTTGTTTCTCCTGAATCCAGCCTGTTCCGGACGAAGTTTTTCATCTAGGGCTTGTTTGATTCTCTCCAGGATGATGCGACTTAGTATCTTGCTTGGAATGGACAGAAGCATAATTCCACGCCAGTTTTTACATTGACTTAAGTCTCCTTTCTTTGGAAGTTTGAATAAGTAACTGTTCTTCCAATCCTCGGGTACTTTGCCCTCTTTCCACACCTTCTCCAGCAGTGGTGTCATCAAGTCCGCTGTTGTCTCTGGGTCTATTTTCAAAGCCTCTGCTGGGATTCCATCTGGTCCCGGTGTTTTCCCAGCTTTAAGCATCTTGATTGCATTCAGGACTTCTGATTTCGTCGGGGGGTCAGTGTTCACTGGTAGTTCTGCTTCCGTTGTTGGTATTGCTGGACGTGTTGTAGGTGGCGGACGATTTAGAAGTCTTTTGAAGTGTTCAACCCAGTGCTTTCTCTGTTCCACCTCTTTGGTGATTGACTTTCCATTGTCGTCCTTTATTGGCTTAATCTGTGTCGAACGTTTGCCCGAAAGGTTCCTAGTTGTTTGGTAGAGTGTGGCGAGGTCTCCTTTGCCTGCAGCTTGTTCTGCTTCGTTTGCCATGGTTTCATAATATTTTCTTTTGTCTTCCCTGGCACTCTTCTTCACTCTTTTGTTCAGTGTATTGTAGTTTAGCAGTGTTTATTTTACAGGATGGGTGTGCTAGCCTCATGCCCAACCTTTCCTCTTTACCAGCATTGTTTCTGGCTTAGCGAGGTAAAGGAGTGCGTCGGCAGGGTACCTAACCTGTCATATGCTCTGATGGTGTTCTCGTGACTTTTGTTGCCAGATCTGCCAAGGGCGATGAGATAGTACGCGACCTAATGGTTGTGTGTAAGGTTTGAAGAAGGTTGTGTGCTATATGCATACGCCTCGCCCTGATAATGTTTGCAACCGCAGGCGTAACAAGGAAGAAGACGAAATGAAATAGGTGGGTTCAGGGTTTTCGCTGCCCGACCTACTTTGCTGAGTCCTATTCTGAGTTCCTGAAAAATTGCTCCATGGTCCACCGAGGGAAAGGGCTCTCGAGTGGTTGCGCCACAGGATGATCCTGCATGCCGTTCTCGTCTCGCAAGAGGCAGGGATGGGTGTGTTTGATTCTCCTGAAAACAAATACCCAGTCAATGGGTGTATCATGGTGTGAATTTTTCACGTTAGATGAAAGGAATGTGGGAGTGATGAAACGCTAACTTGATCAGAATCTACAGTAATGTAAAGAAAATCTGATAATTTTCAGGACTCGTTATGGAATCCTGACCATTTAGGTGTGATGTTTAAAATGTCTTAATGAAGACATACACACCTATGTGAACTTTAACACAAGTTCGTGTTAGACTTTGTACTATCATTTTTGGGGGACTGTGGTAATTTAGACGTCACATTTGTTTATGAATTTGTGATCGGCTGAATCTAAAGTAGCCAATAAGACCATTGTAGATAATGTCAGTGGAGAATTTCAATTACCTATGCAAATGCTATTGATGATATCTCAAAAGCATATTTTAAGATACAGGTGAAGGAGAGATATTTAAAATGAAACTTTTGAAAACAAGACTATGTTTGTACCAGTTTATGTGAAAAGTATGCAGTACGTTTGTTTATTTGTATTTTGAACTTTTCTGCTGTTAAGACCAGTCAAATGCCATTTGATATCATCTCGCAAAATCTATCTTCTGAATGCCTTATTCAAATCCTTACAGAACCAATACTTGAAAATTAATCTGATGCTCACTAGCGACTGGCCCTATTCAGGCAGTGACCTGAGGTTCTGGTGGGAATTCGTGACCAGTAGGATGCATCAGGTTGAATATGAGGCAGTAGCTCATCGGAGAAGACATTGCGAAGTGGTCACGCTATGTCATTAATTGGCAGAAGTTAGAATTCATGGGCCATTGGATAGGGTCCCAGTGGCTTAATGGTATACGAGCTTGCCTTGTAACCAGAAGGTCGTGTGTTCAAACCCCGTTGGTTCCGTACTGGTGCAGAGTCCCAAACTAGGACGAAACAGCTGTCGAATACTCCCAAATTTTCCAGTAGTTCTCTAACTGATGTCAGCTCATGATGAAATCTTCCATCCAATCAAACAAAATCCCTACAAAGCCAACAGTTTAATATTATAATTATTATTGATACAGAGCTGTTGTTTGATTGTTAAGACTGAAGAAAATTAGCATATAATGATTCTGTGCATTCAGATAGGCTTACAGACATGGGTGTTTACTAACTATAACTATAATGGATTGCCAGTCTTCAGGTGACTTCACGTAGACACAAGATCCGATTTAGAAGACAACAAACTAATAACTTCCCTTGATCTTGATATGATTTCCACTTTAGTATCGTTTTTTAAAACACACAAGGTTAAAAATGTAACTGTGAGATAAATGGCTACTGAAATATTAGACGACAAATACCTACTTACAATCTGTTTATTGTCGGTTCTTCCCGTCACACACCATATTCTGATCTCAGTTTCATAAAACGTTTACTATTAAAAAAGACCGCCTAGGATGTTCACAAATATACATGTACATTTTTAAGGGCTTTTGAAATACACAGAAAAGCAATTAACTTCTTAGATTTTATCTCTGTATGCCAAAAACGTTTTACCGTTATTACTACTCTTCGTTTCTATATTGAGATAAAATCTACCGATATAGGACGATTTATTTGTCTATCTGAAAAAAAAGTATCTGCTCTTGTTGGGTTTATTAACTTGTAGGTTATGCGATGATACAAGTAAATGTAGGGTAATTAAATGACTGAATAGACGGGTGAACAAGCAAATCCACTCCAGATGCTATTTTTATTAGTTTAAATATTATTGTAAATAATAAGTTAAGTAAGCTTTTTACTTTTTAAAGCGAATACAGAATGTACCTAATAGTGGATAGAACAAGAAACAACAGTAATTGAAAGAATTCTTCTTAAACCATTGTAAACTGAACTGGTCCGATTGTAAGATAAATAAGTAAATAATTTTCTCAGGGAGAAACATCTTGCAGTTTATGCGTCTAAGATGCAATAATTAAGCGATAGATTCCCTCAAACAAACAATATACTATGTTTATGAATAGTGTAATTTTCTGGCGTATTCTCTCCTTCTCTTTCTTCTTTCCTCCGCTTTTATTCATTTTTTTTATGGGAAATAGTATAGTATGAATCTATTCATACATAACCATTGCAAGTAAGTATATGGTAGACGAGAAATTCCAATTCTTTTTGTCCCATTTGCAGTTATCTGGATACTTTTCAGCTTACTGTTTAATTGTATGCTGGATTATTTGATAAGTTAGCAACTGGTAAAGGATTTCTGTTGGTGTGCTTATACACATACTCTCTCTCTCCCTCGCATACACATCGGCAGATGTTTACGCGTAAGCACATCTTCTGAAGATAAATATGATTTGTATTCATAATAGTCTTTTGATTAAAATAAATGAATGCCCTTATTTAGGATTATGTGTGTATGTGTATAAATATGGTGTCTATTTTGTTGGTACTAAGATAAAAACAAGATGAAAAATAAGAAAAAAGAATGAGTAGAACATAGCCGCTAAAAAACAATCGGTCTACTACTTTGATCTTCAGAAAAAGAAGAATAGTAGTAAAAAATGATTATTCAGCCAATATGAGAATAAGTTTGTATGCCGAATGTAAATAAACAACACTTGTGGATATATGAAACACTGAAAACGTGAATTGTAGGTTTCTCATAGTGCGTTTAGACCTGTAGGTGTTCCAAACAGTCTGACGATAAACGACTTATTGCTAAGCTGTTTAATTACATTAGAACAATTGTGTTTAAATTCTAGTTTACTAGTTAACCTGCATTTGAATCGCTTAGCGAAATGTTTTATACCATCAGTCACCAATTTGACTACAATAATGACTGAATAACTGTTGATCAAGACAAGGTTGTGGTGGTCTATAGAGTGTGGGTGACCATGAGGAGTAAGGGGGCGGGCATTCGTCGGATTAATGAAAAGACCCTTGAAGATCTGGACTTTGCAGATGATTCATGTCTGGTGTTAGAGAGTTGGCTAGCGCGTCATCAAACGAAGGTCCAATAGAATATGGAATTTCACCAATATTTGCCTTCTCCCGATAGTGAAGATAAGATGGCGAGAATAAGCAGCAAAGAGCTCTGAAAACAAACCAACGAACAACTTTTTGTCTAACAAACTTGCATAAGGAAATGGGAATGGACAGAACATACTCTGGGTAGACCACTGAATGATATCACACTTTTAGTCAGTGGGTGGAACTCGAATGGGAAAAGACGAGTTGGGTGTCTGAGAGTGACACTGAGGAGATCGTGTGAAGGAGTAATGAAGGCTTGCGGGTGGTTGTGAAGCCAACTAAAATAGAACAGAGTCTCATAAAGATGTGCCGTTGAAGTCCTATGTTCCACTCGGAATCTAAGGGATAAACAGTAATCAATTAAATATACTGAATTAGTTTTGGAAATGTAAACACTAAAAGCCTTATACTATTAGAATTGAACGCCTGCATAAATGCACTGATAAGCGTAAATGAAATGGGTTCACTTGAGAATTTCATTGCCAGATGAAAAACAAGAAGCGCTATGTATTTGTCTTGGGCTGTATTAAGTTTAATTTCTCCCTATTTTGCTCTCTGTCTATCTTCAGTATAAAAGAACACTTTTGTAAGATGACTGGCTTCAAAGTTCTAAGTGATTATGTCTCCTGTAGCCCTTAGAAACATTAGAGTTACAGGTGTTGATAGCCTAAACCATTCTGCTTCAAATCTATAAGGTTCAAAACGTATGTGCTTGTTCTAAGCCCTGTTGAAATAGGTTCCAGCTCGATGGTATCAAACACCCGTGACAATGGTGCATTTTAGACTGAAATGAACAATTTTCAAGTGTTGATTTGCGTTGATGTTACTTATCGTTAGTAGGAAGAATTTGGAATTCAGGAGCTGTTTGGATTCACCCCCCCAGTGTATGAATGGAGAACGGACTCATCTGGTAGGTATATGCACCTTGGTTTGATCCTCAGTGAGGTTGTTTGTACGTACTGATGAGGAGTTGCAAAATAGGCAGAAACAAGTGTTCAGTATTCCCTTGTTTTCAGTGGTTCTTTAATTATTGTCAATTCGTGAAATGGACAACTTTTCTGGTTCCATTCGATTTTTCTGAATGGCTAACTTTAAACTCCATTCAATGGAAACTGACTTATAGACAGTCATTCACTCCATTCAAAAATTAGGAGAGGTTTCTTTTATTGAGTGAACTGCTTTTCACTAGACATAGTTTTTACTAAATCTTAAAATGTGTCTGCTTTAACCTTGTTTCGTGTTTTAAAGCATCACAGAGTTCTGTTATCTTTAGCTTAGATGGTAGTTAATGTAAATAAGGTATTTTTTCATAATTGAATTGTGACATAAACACATTTAAAGTATAATTGTATTTCAATGGATTACACACAATGATAAGTTTCGATATTTGTAATATTTTGAGCAAAATTACTGAGTGCGTAATTTTGTATATAGCGTCGTTTTATGCTACCATTTGTTACTGTTTGTATTTTGCGGTCTAACAGAGGCAGTCCCCGAATTTCATTCTCTATTTCCATCGCACATGACTGTTTATATGCGAGAAGAATTTCTCAACATTGTTACTCGACAACTACCCAAAAGAATTTACCAAAAACAATATTTAAAAAAGAGAGAAAAGAGAGTAAAACTGGAGAATGACAAGTTGGAAGAATGCCAAAAAACAGACACAATACCATACAAAAATGGTACATCAGAGGCAGTTCGAAGAAACGTCAAAAATACTGGGATTCGTACAAAGTTTAAACCGACGAATTTAATTAAAAATAGAATAAATCAACTGGAAGATCCTATAAAAATGATGGATAAAAACAATGTGATTTACAAACAGATATCTTGTGCCGAGTGTCCGACAAAGATTACTCAAAATAAGAGTGAATGAACATAAACGCCTAACTAAAGGTCAACCAACAGGAACACAAGCTTACAAGAATCTTGAAAAAAATTTATCTATAGCTGCACATGCATGGGACAAAAACCACAATATCGATTGGAACAATGTTTGTATACTAAAATCTAATATGAACTGATGGAAAAAGAGACTTATAACAGAATCTACATTCATTATTGAATTGAATTTTTGATTTTCCCGTCGATTGATTGGACCGAAGTGTTCGGTCTCAGGTTGACATGTCGGCTTCTTGTGCAGATGCTTCGACGATGTCTGGGGATTTGATTTGTATACAATTGGTGGATGGTGGCTAGCAGTGGAATCCAGGATGCGCATTTCGTCCTAATTGGGACTTGTCAGCTGGATGTACCTGCATTTCTCACTGAGTGATGATGTTTCCACCGAGGCTCGAACCCAGTGCCCATAGTTTCAAACGCCAAAGCGTTATCCACTAGACCACTTGGGCCACGAGAGCCACCTCTTGTGCAACGGGTCCAATCAATCGACGGGAAAATCAAAAAAAAATTCAATTCAATAGTTAATATAGGACCCGTTGCACAAGAGGTGGCTCTCGTGGCCCAAGTCGTCTAGTGGATAACGCTTTGGCGTTTGAAACTATGGGTACTGGGTTCGAGCCTCAGTGGGAACATCATCATCACTCAGTGAGAAATGCAGGTACATCCAGCTGACGAGTCCCAAATAGGACGAAATGCGCATCCTGGATTCCACTGCTAGCCACCATCCACCAATTGTATAAGAATCTACATTCATTAATGTCACACCGGGTGACTCATTACAGCTGTCAACAACCTAGAATATAATTCTGAATACACGAAAATGAATGAACCAAAAACGAACTATATTTATGAGTACAAATCATTAATGTGTGAATTAAAAAAACAAAACAATTCCAACAGTGGTGTGAAGACGGGCAGTAATTTTGCTCGAAAGATTACCAAAATCAAAACTTATCATTGTGTGTAATCCATTGAAATATAACTATATTTTATTTAAAAGTCAATCTGAACGAAGAATATCCTTTTCAATAATTTCTCCTCTTCAGGTTCTTACAATTATAAAATATAATATTTGTTGTAGTTACAATAAAGGCGGCGGATACATTTTTAACATAGAATAACAGATTAGTTAGGGGATGTCAAAATAAATAGTCTTATTTGTGTGACAAACGTGCTTTGGGCTGAAATCGATTACCAAAATATTGTAAAACGGGAGACAATGGTGATGATTAATCATAATAGATTTGTAGAGTGTGGGGTAGGAAAATTGACAAATAAGTCAGTTCAAGGTTATAAAAGGTGTCAGGTGAGTGAGTGGCTAGTACAAAGTGGTCTGTGTTAAACAGGAGATAGTAAGACTGCAATGAGAGGTTCATAATGAAATAACGAATGTGTGAAATGAAATAGGCGGAGGCATTTATTGAGAAAAGAGAGAATATCACTAATAATAAGTCCGGATAGTAAAATGAAAAATTCGATAGTATTGAGGGAATGTTTACATGAAAGGCATAAATTATGACGAAAAATAATAAATATAATAATAATAATTATAATAATAAGCAAAGGAAAAACACCAAGAGGGGAAGGAGCACTCTTAGTGAGAAGAAGAATCATCAATCCAAGTTTGGCCACGGTAGGAACAGCGTCTGGACGTGTTACGTCTATCTTATTGCAACAGCTTCAGCTGTGTGTAGGAGACGTAAGCGAACTGTATAAGATAACAACTTTGGAATTCGGTATATAACCCTGAAAGCTGTGTTGACATCGATACGATGTCCAGTATCGACCAAGTGTGACAGGATCGAGCTTTTTATGTGCTTAATTTCCACCCTGCTGAACCAAACTGGTAAGTGTTCTCGAACCCGCAGACGAACCTGCCTAATCTTGCGCCCTATATAACTTGAAACACAGGAACAGTTGAAATGGTATATGCATGAAGAAGAGCTAAGGTTAGCTAAGACATCTTTGATTTGCTGGGTGAACATTGGACGGCTAGTGAAGGGTAGACACAGACGTGTAGAGTAGAAAGTTTTCTTGATCGCCCTGGTTAAACGTTGTGATAGAATCTCCGCAGGAGTATCTCCCTTGAATTGGAGACGTAAAAACAGAGGCTTTTTCTCACCATTGCCAGTTCATGCTTACGACTATTGTAATCTATGTTGGCTTTAATGAACTTCTCTGGATACCCGTTCTCGCTTAGAATGTCTCGAATGACCGGGAGTTCTTTCTCTCAGCAGTCTTCATAATATGGGAATATTTCACACTATCAAATCTTATACTTCATTTGATCTATTCCACAATGCTCAAACTCTTTACTGACATTAAGGAACACATTAGTTTAATAACTCTAATGTGTGACACCATAAGTTACTATCCTCATATAACTTATTCTTAATACTATATATATATATATATATATATATATATATATACTTTCCGTATTGAGTTTTTATCTTCTTTAGTAGCGGATAACATATCTTATCTCTTAAGTTTTTCTGTTAGCCTAAAGAGTACGTCTGAATCAAGCTACAGCGAATAATTTCTATAAACTGATGTACTTACTACTATAAATATTTTTCCTCAAACAATTTTCTTCCCAGCTGTCGCGGGTATTGATTTGCAATCATCTCCTGATGTTGACAAACGTTTTTTCTTTACAGAAAATACACTCAACATGTAATCAGTAAATCTTCAGCAAATACAGAATAATTGAGAATTATTAAAGAATCTAAAAACGGATGTTCTTACAAGACACAATCAGATATATTTTATATTTTTGATTACAACTTGATTCCACACCGTATTTTTGGTACAGGTATGGCATTTTCAGCATGGATATCGGTAGCCCAAATTTCGCAGGCCGACCATAGATATCAGGTGTGCGTCGGCAAGGGATAGAACCTCGGACCATGTGCATGGTCGGCGAGAGTTCTAACCACTGCACCACCGAGGCACATTGTCATTCAATAAACTTGTAGACCATAGATATTATTTTTGCAGCAAATAATGTTAGGTAATTTAACTTCATTATCAGAAAACAAGGAACCTGAAATTCATTCAAACAACTACCTTACTTGAAATTCGGTATGTTGTTTTGTTGCCTTTACATCTTTATACATGTTTATTGGCAAGCGCACACTAACTTTGCTTCATATTATCTAAGCTGTTGTTTAAGTAGTGAGTTCTTGAGTTGAATGCACCCACTTTCTGCGCTTCTCTTTGTATGAATAATCAGACAAAAAAGAGCATTCGCTTTTAAAAACATCAAAACATATAGGTTTCTGATGTACACAATGTACTCATAGGCATTCATTGCCTCTTGGTTAATATATGGAAAGTTTTTTGATTCATTTGCGTTCTCTGAGCTGGTTGATTTAATTGATAGGCTTTTCTCGTCCTATCAGACAAAATCTTCAGCGCAGGTTTTAGTATGAGATGAACTTATTTGAATTCTCCATGAATGATATCATTCACCTGAGCCACAAAATCTTCTGTATTATATGGAAAGTCTGCTGAAATATCTTATTTGAATCTTTCAACTTACTTGTCAGTAGTCTTGGTTCATAACTATTTGTTACCAAGATCTTACTTTTTTATATAGAGTGACGTTAATATTTCAATAAGTAGATTGATTAGCTGAATCGGATTTTAATATGAACGTTTCTTTTTATATACTCCAAATTTCGTACTTCTAACTATTTCCAACGTTAACACTGAATGTTGTGCACATTCTTATGTGCACGAAATGTATTTTACAGATTAGGGACAACCTAAGCTATCTATAAAAATCAGCTGAAATATGGATAAATTTAGAAGGAAACAAAATATTCCCGTTTTATATTTAGAAACTGTAGACATCTCCTGTAAGGTATTATTATTGTTCCCTTGGGTTCCTAGTGGAACATAGGGCTTCAACTGCACGTCTCCATTTGCCCCTTCTGTCTTCTTTCTGCTGTACTTTTCACCTCCATCCATCTTGGTCAGTCCATACTCTTTCAACTCCTCTTCACACCATCTCCTCCATGTCACCCTTGCACTGACGTGCCACTCGCCGCTTCCCTTTCGGGTTCCACTCGAGCGATGGCCTGACGCGCGCGCGATGTCATCCAGCGGCCTCCCCAGCGAGTGTTCAATCCATCTCCACTTTCTCCTGCATATTTTTTGGGCGATTGGTTTTTGTTTTGTTTGTTCCCATGGTTTCTTGTTGGTGATTCTTTCCGGCCCGACCATCTGACCTTCAGTATAGAGCCGAGACAGTACAGTTGTTGATAAAGGTCTGCAACTGGTTGTTGGAAATCTTCTTTGTGACCGGCCCGCCAAGTTTCTGATCCGTATAGAAGAATTGACTTGACGCTTGTATTGAAAGTCTATCGAATTTTTCTGTTGATGTTGGCTGAGTGACGAAGATTTCCAGATTGGTTTCAGGTTGATAAATGTGTTTCTCGCCTTCCGATTCTCGATTTGACATCCTCGTCCGTTCCGACTTCCTGTAGTTGAGACAATGCTCAATGCTAGATAAGTGAATGAAGTAACCTCTTTCAAATCCCTCCTGTTGATGGTGATTGGCGCCGGATGTTGCTTCTGTTGTTGTTGTTGGCTGGTCGGTTATTTTCATAACCTCCGTCCTGTCTATGTTCACCTGGAGTCCTGTCTTCGCCGGCTGCTTCTTCGACCAGTTTGTCGGTTTTCTCTTGTAAGTCTTCGATTTTGTGTGACATCAAGCATAAATCATCCACGCGCGAAATCCAGGTCTTCTAGGTTCTTCATGTCGGTCCAGGATATCCCTGTCTGCTCATTTCCCACTGTCTGACGCATAATCCAGTCCACCACAATTAGGAATATCATTGGTGATAATAAGCACCCTTGTCTGACTTCTGTGTTTACTCTAAACGCCTCACTGAGTTTTCCGTTGTAAGATATAGTAATTACTAATCAGAACTTGTAGACTGAAGAAAGTTATATTGACTGATGCTTCTAAATATGTGGCTTATGTAAAAGAATTCTAAAAGCTATTTAACTGGATGTATTTTCACCAACCTTCATATTATCACATTGATGTAGTTACATTTTCCCTGTATCTTGGATCAACAGGTGCATTCAGAATTTCAAGATAATATCATGTCTTATGGATAGTTACGCGACATGAAGAAATAGCTGTGAAGTCATCCATACATTATCAGTTGCCGTTTAGAAGCATCAAGTAATGTGTGTACAGCGAAGGCTATGGATTTATATTCTCGATTTAAATTTTGAGCAGTCAACTATTTCTGATTAAAATGAACTACATAGATGAACACTGATGTGGTTCATTAGATTGGAAAATACTCATTTTTGCAGAATTCGTACCTCTAGGTTCACAACTAGCGTCTATTGTATACATCAATTCATTGATTTTATTGTCCACGCAATACATTTTCTGTGGGTATACTAAAAAACTTATTCCTAACAACTATGCTCCTCAACTTATAAGCTTATTTCAAAGTAGCCGAGAATTTATCCAAGGTGGTTCATCTCCATGATAACATAGAATCACCATAAGTCTTTCCATTGCCTTAGCCTAGTCTTTTTAATAAACTACATAATATTGTAGACGATCAATGTGAAGGTAAGTTCTAATTGTTTTAAACGAAAAATCTTTTTTGATTGCCATCATATTCGACACAGGCGAAATGACTGTCAAGCATTCGGTTGTCTCACTAAGCTTGATACCTCTAACGCTAAGTCACTGTCATGTCAAATTTCCCTATAATAATAACAACTTAGTACCGACTGTCTGTGCATCTTTAAAATATCTACCAAACTAGTGAGTTAGATTACTAAATGAAATGAATAGATATAAGACCAGTCATAATGATATGGATATCTCTTCAGAGAGACAGAAATGATTCAAACGTTATATTGTCACTCCAGTAACCTGGCGCCAAGCTCATCAGTAGTTTTGTCGGAAAAAAATTTCTCATGGATGTGCCAGATTGTTCATACTAATCATAACAGACTGTATTTACTTGATGTTATGACATAATTTTATATATTTTAAAAATATTTTACCTCTGTCATTTCACATTTCTCTTATTAAATGAGTAATATCACATAATTTAGTACTACGGACTAACTGAACTTCTAAATTCAAAGATATTTTATAAAATAAATATTGGTTGAATATGACACTTCGGTTGTTTTATTCACGTGAAAATCTTTTTAGATGAAAACCAGCCATACTTCTGCAGGTCTATCTGGAGTATATACGCCTACAGACTGATACTCTCGGAATTAAATAAAACAAAGTTTAATTTATATACTTATGGTCGGTTCATCGCACCTTTTACCTACCTCCTAGACGTTTCTCTAGCCAAAATGAATGATGGCACAATCGAAAGATCTGTATTTAGAAAGTCTTCATGGACAGGACAGTACATGCATTTCAAGAGCTTTATTCCAATCCAGTATAAAAAGAACTTAGTCAGAACACTGTTCAACAGAGCACGAAAAATTCGTTCTGACAGTACAGTATTGTGCATGAAATAAAATCTCTGAAGGATATTTTATCTAAGAATGGATATCCCAAGAAGTTCACTAATAAGAATTCTAAAGAAACTAACCCCTGCAAAACAATTCAAACAGTTCCGAAGAAACCTGTCTATATCAGTTTGCCGTTCAAAGGAGATGACGTACAGGAATTAGTCAAACGAAGATTCGACAAAGCCATCAAGAGAACTTATTATGCTGCAAAACTTGTTATCCTTAACACCACCAAGCGAGTTCTTCAACAATCTGGGAAAGATCAGTCGCCAATCCTCGACACTCCAAACTGCGTATACCTCCTGTTAGTCAATTGCATATTTTGTTATTCTGTTGCTGAGAATGCCTCAGATAATCTTGATTCAATAAGTTTACCTAAAAATAAGTGTCACACCAACAAGAAAATTTGCTGATTATAGTCCTGAATGGCTTCATTTCTCCGTTTTAGCTTTAACCGTCACCTGTTTACAACAGTCACTGTAATTGAAGAGTAGAAATATGTGCGTTTCTACTAGTCAATGAATCTACCTAAAATATGCACCGGCTTGAATTCTCGTTTGTAAAGTCAGGAAAAAAACTCAGTCTGTTATAAAACTTACATATATTGACAGCAATATGCATGATTCCAGATGATTAGCCATTTTCTATGCGCACTTTCCTAAGGTACTACTAGTTTCTGTATTGATGGTTTAACAGTTATTGAATCTGCTCTCCATTAAACATTTTTTTTCTGAAGGAGAACCGTGGTGTTAAAATGGTGAAGGATGATTCAGCCAAAGACAATGAAAATTAGGGTTGAGTTATAGAAGGTCCGAATTTACTAAGTGAAATATTAGGAATCCATGATTAATTCCGTTAATAGGTTCGAAGCCGAACAAAATGGTAATTGGTCCGGCTCTTGTATTCTTCTGTTCGATGCTAATACTTCATTATAACTTCTGAATTTTGTCATCTACGTTGTTATGGGGCTTAGATGTTTCGACCAGTTTGCTTTTTTATGAGGTTTCATCTTATCTCAAATTTTGTATGAATTCGCTAATGAGTCAGTTAGTTGCTTGTTCTATTGTGAGAAGTGTGAATGTAACTAAAATGAGTGTTACGGTTGGTTGAAACAGCTATCCATCACCACTTAATTCTTGCTGATTTTGGATTTGTATAAAATGCATCATAAAGACCCTGCAGAATGTAGGATTAAATTTGCCTACAGATATTTTATTCCTCACAGTTAATACTGACAACACAGTGTCAAAAGTCAGTTATAGTGTGAACATAGGTGACATGTCTTTAAACTTAATAATTCTGGAACACAAAAATACTTCGTTAGCACAACACTGATGACCACAAAACGATTGTTTCTCAGAAAAAGAAACACAGAGAACTGTATTAACGTGTAAAATAAAATGTTTAATGAGTCATGCTTACATATTTATTGCGAGAATAACGCAATATGCCGTTCGTCCCAGACTATGCGGATTGATATGGCATTAATTAATAAGTCACCGAACAGTCCTGTTGTTAGATATAATAAACAGATAAAGGTAATCTCTGATTAATGGACTGTCTTACCAGACATCTGGCGCAAGGAACACTGAGGGTGACAGACAGTTTTTCCCTTTACAGTGCTGAAGTAATTTCGCTGTTGTTGAGATTGATATAGCATGATAATTTACCTCGAGCCTCCCTAGATTTTCATACAGGAATAAAATTAAACTCTTTTATTTAAGATTACATATGAATAAAACACTAGATCAAATGACAGTATCGCAAGGAATGCGTTACTGACTTTCGTCACGTAGACTCCAACGGATTCACATATGGGAATCAACCGGTTATAGGCTACCAACGAAATGCTTTTTGCGGAAACAACCTGAATACAAAACTGATTCTAAATGTACGCAGGATGGATTCACTTTATAGGCGCTGTCAACAAATTCAGTTGACTCCATCTGAATACATACTTATTCACTCAAGGTCTAATAAGGGAATCAATAATTGATATAAGAATAGAACTTGTGCACTGTGGTAGAGTATAATTCCATCATGGATAACATTTATTTTGATAACGTCTCACAGCGTTATACAGTAACATTTACTGATGACGTTTCGAGCACAATTTATTGCTCATAATCATATCTTGATGTGATTATGATTCAGACCAAGAATAAATAGAGCAAACACTTGTTTTCAACAAATTCTTTTTTAGGCTGCACATTTATAAATCCATTAATTTTAGCATACAATAGCCAGTAAACTCACATTAGTACAAGACAGAATAATATTAAGTTAACTTTGACTGTTATTTAGGTCTACATGTATGGTGAATAAGAACATGACCTTATATATACACGCACATCAATGAATTATTTTATCTCTTGTTTTTATTGACCATACATACTTTAAATGATAATCAAAATTAACTGGCTATTACTCCATCTTGTACCACAATATACTGTGTGATATAATTCTAATTTTCATTCACTGTATTCTAAAATGAATAGATTTTCAATTGTACAACCCGAAAAAGAATTTATTGAAAACGGTTGTTCCCTCCAATTATTTTTTCTTTAACTTTTACATATTCTATCTGCTTACTTAAAATATATGAGTAGGTAGTAACTTTCAACGCATTTAGAGAAAATGGATTACACCAAAGAATGAAATTCAATGTCCATACATACAGCTACTCAGGATATGATATTGAAATTACTGCCTGACTATATTTAAAATCAAAAACTTTGTTGAAAAAGACATGGTTATCCTTTATGTAGAAAACTCGTAATTTCACGGATCCCAAGGATTGCTGCACTAGATACCTGAATTTCCACACAACATAAAGGATCAAATTTTCTCCATTTTGTATCGTTTCAATGATTTAATTATATCCTTTGGTGGCAAAGTGTACCCATGCACATTTTTAATTGAATTGCAGTCTAGTGTTGTACATTTCTCGGAGAAGAGGGGAAAATATCATGAGCAATCGGTTTACGCTCCGAATCAAACAACATTATGTCATGCGATATACTACTGGCTATTATTTTACCTGAAGACAGTAGATGTGAAGAAAATATAAGTATACATAAATTGTCCTGAGAATTCTCAGAATCAAGCTGTTATTATTTATTGAGAAACTGAGTAATCAATCTTCAGTGTTAAGTTTACTTCAGAACCAAATTCAGACAGATACGAGTTACCGTATCAAGACTACCTAATTAAGCGGAAAGAACTTAAATGTTTTAAAATGTTTAAAATTCAGGAAGATGACACACTGGGATATTTCCAATCTCAGTACTTTATCTTCTTAAACATATCAGGATGGATCAGCAAAGGGATCATTCTACACAACAGAATGAAACAGAATCTAGATTACCATACTTTCTTTCCACGCCTGTATAAAAAAGCTTTATTCATACTCACCTAACAAATTTTCGCTTAGATTACCACTGAAGAACATATACAAAATCTTACTTAAAAGTTGTGAGATAATGGCTATCCGTAAAAACGTCAAACATAAATCTAAGTCAGTTAGTTAGAGTCTAATCAACTTAACAGGAACTCATAGAGTTAATCTATAGAACTTACCATGCTACTGAGGTCATGGTTACAGAAAAGAAACTTATGCTGTTCTGTAAACCTTCACAGCACTTGAATGAAGGTGTGACAACTTAACGTGTTCACCAATTTACATGTATGCGTGGTCACGCGTGTACAGGGAGAACCCATTGGCCTCTGAAGACCACAGAACGCAAGAAGAAGTGAAGTTACCCAACCTAAATGACCCAAGAAATAGATGTCTAACGTCGGCTATCACAAAGCATGTCCTACAAATGGGCCATAAAGTTGATTTTAATATTGCCTTTAAACACAATATATATATATATATATATATATATATATATATATCAAATCTCACAATGTATGCAAAATACTTAGTAAATATAGTAATCCAATTTTATTTGAAGACAGAGTGTGGGGGTCCCAGTTGTATATCTTGTGTATTTTACACTGATACATCCTTGTGATATTGTTCTCCTCAAAAATATTCAAATCACATAACAGTTCGATTGTTCCAGCGATCAGGTGCAGATCTCGCAGTATTAAGTATTTACTTTGTACACAATATCATGTTATTTCTTCCAGATATCATGGAACTGCTGGAAGACAAAGAGGGTGGGACAAGTATATTTGGACTGAATGTATTGTACTGAACAAAGCAGCAAAGTTTCAGACAGCTAATGAAACGAAGCTGATTGTACAGAAGTCAAAATAATCATATGGATGATAAATGCGCTAGCTGATAAGTGAAACCTTTTATTTCTTATTATGTATTTTAAGTCAAAATCCAGGTTGAATACTCAGTATAACCTTCATAATAATCTTATGCCTTTATAGTGAAGGGTTTGAACCACTTGTCCTAATTTTTGGCAAAATCCAAATCAGGGTCCTTTTAGTTACAGTGTTACCAGTACCAATCAGTACAGTTCATTAGTGAATCGATTCTATCACATCATATTAGTATCCATCACCTTTATAACCAATAGTTACAGTATTTTAATATTTTGTACATTATCAGTAAATTGTTCATGGTCATTCGCATCTGAAAAAATCTACGAAATATAATGACTTCATTTTGTGTGAACAATATTTTCTTCTTGCTTTGTTCAAATGTTTAAATATCACCAAACACGATCGTTCAAAATAAGAGGTTCTAGCCATTAGGATATAATACAAATAAAAATCCCCATATTGAAATCAAAACAAGATTTCGAGCGAACAATTGTTTTCGATAACTTCTTCTTCAGACTCTACAGTTATAAATCCATGAGTAATAAACTACATATGGCCAATAAAGGCAAATGAAAATAATATCAGAAACTGTATTGAGGTGCATGTGTAAGTTGAGATGATATTCCATTAGTTAGCATAGTCAATTAAATGTGTATAGGGTGTTTAGTCAGAAAAATGTGATGAAGTGTGAATGAACAATTGGGTGATATAGTGTTGTTTTATAGCCAACACAATATAAGTGTCATTGGGGTGAGAAAATGCGGTAACCACAAAATACATGTGAAGACACGTTAAAAATGAGGCACTGGATGTGAGGGCTGACCGATAACGTCTAATGATGTCTAATGATGATGATAATGTCTAATGTTCATTAGACATTATCGGTCAGCCCTCACATCCAGTGCCTCATTTTTAACGTGTCTTCACATGTATTTTGTGGTTACCGCATTTTCTCACCCCAATGACACTTATATTGTGTTGGCTATAAAACAACACTATATCACCCAATTGTTCATTCACACTTCATCACATTTTTCTGACTAAACACCCTATACACATTTAATTGACTATGCTAACTAATGGAATATCACCTCAACTTACACATGCACCTCAATACAGTTTCTGATATTATTTTCATTTGCCTTTATTGGCCATATGTAGTTTATTACTCATGGATTTATAACTGTAGAGTCTGAAGAAGAAGTTATCGAAAACAATTGTTCGCTCGAAATCTTGTTTTGATTTCAATATGGAATTTTTCATTTACAAGTTTATTTCAATGGAAAACTGCAAAACTTTCTTGATCTCCGAAACCTTAACACTGTCAAAGAAGAATTACAATAAACACAGTTGGTTTTTTTTTAAAGAAATACACTTGCCTCCTCTATAAAACATTAATAGTCATACTCCAAATCTTTTCCCATAAGGATTAACTACCTTAACAGTCTATAGGAAAGTTTGAATTTAAGTGAACAAAATTCTGAATGTCGGAAATATTTTTCTGACGTGAATTGAAAACAAGTTACAAATGCTAAAACAGTAGGATTTAATGAATTCATCAGCTGACAAACTCTGGCCAATTTTTTTTTACTTTTTCTATATTCTAACTATTGTTAAAAGATATTTTTCAATTATGTGTATGTTTAGGACTTGACATCTGACTTACGAAAAGCGATCTTTTTCCTAAATTGCATGTTTGTAATTCACATCACCTGAAAAGTATCCATTGAACAAAATTCAATTCATTTATGTTTTGAAACAAGATATTTATATTTTTTACTCAATAGTGTTCCAAGTAGAAAAAACAGATCAATGGTATAATATACGCCATAAAGAATCTTCAGAAACAAATACGTATAAGTTATATCTGCCACTTGAGATCTAAATCACGCTCACTAAAGTGATTCTAGTGATATGAATCGTCTTAAATACTACGTTCATAACCTAACAGCTGCAGAGTTTCATCAACATCTGCCTTTGCTTCATACTAATAATCAGGTTGTCAAAAAGTTTAGGCAACAAGGAACTCGGACAGCGAACCAAAACAGGACCTACTGCCCAAGAAATTTGTGGAAAAAATGGAGATGGACCGAATGCACGCTGAGCGACATCACGCTCAAGACCGGAGAGTGAAACCTGAATAGGAAATGATGCTGTGTGTGTCCAACAGTGACATGAACGTCATGTGAGGGAAGATGAAAGCTTATGGGCAATCGTGAAGCCAGCTAAAGTGACTTCAGAGAACAGAATGAAATACAGATATATATGGTGTTGAAAGATTTCAGTGCAAAATGTTTCTATAGCACTATCAGTCGGAGGAAATCGTACAGAATCTGACTTACTAAAGGGATTTTTTCTTAACTTTAGGCGTATGGAATTTCACAATTATCTTACCCATGATCTACAGATGCAAACAATGGTCTGAAGTTTAACAACTCAAACACTAATGCTATTGTAGCGGTAAATAATTCCCCAAAATTATTGACCACAGCTATCACTCATTGGATGCTGACCACCACTGTTTAAGTGGACTTGTTTAGCTGAAGGCTTCCGGTCAAGCATCCCCGCCATTTGGTACCCCGTCGTGTCACGTGCACGATCACTAGCCAGCTAAGCGTTCGTCTGACTGGTTGTTTTGGTCCCGAAATATATCACGCAGTTTGGACGATCAAATATTGGCTTTTGCTTTGTTTTCGGTATGCGAGAATAATTTAGAGGCTGTGTAAGACAATTCCGTCAACCCTCCTAACTAATAAAGTCTAACTGCCATCAAAATGTAACAAAGTTATTATAGCTTCATGAATTGCAGCGGGAAGTGAATCTCATTAACAGGTCATCGTGTTCACGGGCCAAGCAGTCAAAAAGTCTTTATGCTGTAGCACACCACTTATCTATGTTTTGAACAAGAAAATCACAAGAAGTTTTGGTTGTTTAAATAAAGATACTAAAAAGAAACTGGTATGAACAATCAGACTGTCCAACTACATTAAACTGTATGTTGGAATAATGACTCCGTAGATTTCGACTAAATGAGGATGTATAACAGCACTGTGGAGTATACAATATATTTGAAGGGAATCAGAATTAATTACTAAGATATAGGAAGTTTGATAACTAGTTATCTCTCATGTACTGACGGTAGTAAGGAGATAAAAATAAACATGTAAGCTTCTGCTTCCATATCTCATAAACACGAAGTTAAATGAGAAAATTTAGAATCATTAGTTGTTTGCTTTACATTGCTTGGTGAACACTGTCATAGAAATTTGAAGCTCCCTCAAGAAAAGCCTTTATGAACCATATTTTCCACTGTGTTAACATAAAGATTACATAATGGCCATAAGGTTTTGCATTTTCGTCACTGAATATGCTGGTGAATACAACATATAATAATAGTTATATCACAAACATTGTTGAGAGGAATTTATTTTACGTCTTCATTGATGAATAAATTGATTGTTTTTGGAAGATAAAGGTCTACTTCTGTAGTTTGAAAAGAACAAGAAGTTCAGCAAAGATATCTTTTCGGCGATTTCATTCTCAAAACTGTACAATCGCATTTATATGGATTAGTTTACACGAATACAATTATTATTTGTTTAATTCCACATAGCAACGAAGGTGATAATAATTTTCAACTTGATATGAAAGTTTGAAGGTAGGAATATAGATTACAAGGGGCTTAGAGACAAGATTGCATAGGATTAAAAAATAGTTACAACGTATGCAAAATTAATATTTGATAACTAGAGAAATAATTTTAAAGGCGAATAAAGGTGATAATTATTTTCAACTTGATATGAATTACAAGAGGCTGAGAAACGCAGGGATAGAACGAATTACAGGTGTGAACAAAATGAGCATGGAAACAAATTGAAATCAAAATTTGCAACTTGAAATGTAAGTTAGGAGGTGTGAATATAGATTACAAGAGGCATAGAAACAAAAAATTATACAGGATTAGAATATAACTGTAAAATGGTTATTCTAAACGGATTACAAGTTTGATCAGGAGGAGCATGGAAACAAACTGATTTTATAAATGAAAAGATAGGATGAATTGAATCAAGACAAAGAGAGAAAATTACACACACAGATAACAAAACAAAAGACTGAAGGGAACATACCGAACTAGGTCCATGGTAGTTGTAAAGGCTGGACTAGTTTCTTTTGAACACATAACTCCCGCTTCTGCGTGCATATGGCGAGAGCTTCCGCAGTACAAAGAAGTCGGGAACACACTGCCTTTGGTAGATTTTTGTTCACTTTGCAAATGACTCTGCATGATGAGTCAGTTGAGATTCTGTGACAGGTATTGACGAGATGTTCAGTTATTGCACCTCTGATTGAGCCGGTGCCTTCTCTTTGCAGCCATGCTGGATGATGTTCTCTAACACGTTTTGATAAGACCCGCATAGAACGACCTATGTACTTCTGTAGTGCATATAACACTATTTTTCACTGAGACATTAAGACTAGTGCTTAAATAGGCTGACAGGAGTCGGCAATGCAATCTACATCTTATTCCCAAAAAGTGAACATATCAAGTAGTTCATTTTGAACATTCAGGATCTCGAAATGAACTACATTTTTAAATTGGTTGGTGCAAATTCCTGTCAATTATTCATTATTGCATAAAAATAAGGAAAAATTGGAAAACAAAAAAAATACTTTCTCAAGTACAATTATCAAAATTTCTCATATTTCATCTGGAAGTTTTGTTGCTAGCATCGAAAGTCCGGGTTATAGATTCTGATACTTTACCTCCCTAAGCTAGCAATAAAAGCAGGCAAGGAGGAAAAGGTTGGGCATGAGCCTAGCAACCCCATTTTGTAAAAATAAACATTGCTACAGAAACTTCAAGTCACTAGCTTGAAGCCCTATGTTCCACTGGGAACGTGAAGGAATAAAAAAATACGTATACTTTCAACGCTGGAATACCTAGACCAAATTATTCAATACAGATGAATTTAAATAACAAAGTCCAGCATGAGATAATCAATTTGACTTCGTTTAGCACTTAATAAATCAAATGCTAGGAATTTTGTCAGTCAGTGTAACACTACAGTATATTATCAGTCTGTCTTCTGTTTGAAATTCAAAGCAGAATAAAGCTGTACCTCTACAACTTACCAAGGTAATAGTTTAATAGCAAGCAGCTTACCCGTTAAATTTTTAACTGGAAACAGCATTTCATTTTTAACTGTTCTTTTTTTATTTCACTTATTTTATTTATGAAGCACATTTATTTTTGAACATAATTAAATAAATTAGTGCTTAGATTGTCAGTAAAGTTCAATTTAACCTACTAAACACTTTAGTCAGTGAATTTTAGCATTAATGGTTAGATTTTGTTTAGTACTGTCATCAACAGAAACTTCACAGAAATAATCATGATATGAAGTGAGTAGTAAATATTTTAAGTATTAAAATAAATAAAGGTTGATGAATCGGGTAAAAAAGTGTTTATTGGAATATATAAGTACCGTCTAACATTAATTTTATTAATATTCTATACGACATTCTCCATAGTTTTAGTTCACTTAACTATTTACTGCAAGTGTCATTTTAGATGTTGTTTAGAGTTTCAGTGATTCATCTTTAATATTTGTTGCAGTATTATAAATGGCAAGAAAGTTCATCCACTTATTCTCCTCTGTGAATTTGAATAAGGCAAGAACAATCAATCGTTTACTTCATCAGCTCCGTACAGCCTAGATAAACAGATTAAATTTATGTACAGAACAGTTTGAACATACTTGCAAAAGTTAGATGTTTTCAGCTGAAAAAAGACTCCAAACTTAATAAACAGAGTTCAGAAATTACATTTATACAACTTCTACACAAAAGGTTCAAGTTTAAAAAAAGAGCGCTTGGCAACACTGGCAAAATGGTTGTGTAATAAAGGCCATGGGGAATGATATGATGCGGAGCTTGTTCCGTTTGCTAAATACAATAGTCTAAAACGGCTTCTACAACAAGTCTTCTATCGTCTTCAGTTTGTATAGTTTTAAAGCTTATTGATGAAATCTTGGTAAGTTGGGTAAGACATATTGTTTTCCTTAGGAAAAAAGTACTGAAGTAACAACTGACTATGATAAATTAATAAGAGTTTAGAAATCAGGGTACTTCTTATGTGGAATATTTACACTTAGATGCACCTAGATTCTGGTGAATGATATAATAAGTGAGAAGTGAAAGTAACACATACCACTCTGAATATTCTTCAGTGAAAAAGATAGGTCAAGAGCTCAAGGGAATAACTGTCAGCGCAATTGTAGAGAAGCTGTGAGATGATATCGTCTCTCGATATTTGTCTTTTGAATGCATTATCTACTTCTACTGATTATTTGTGTGTATGAATTTAATTGTGAAATATGTAAATTAATACCATTGTGGTTTTTTGACGCTTTCTGACCGACTGTTTTGTCTGAATTGTGATTACTTTGGTAATACAAAACTAGTACAACGCCTTTGTTCTCTAATAATCATGTTTACGGGATCTAGTTGGTTCTAAGTGAGGAAATTATTTTTTAATTCATTAGAAAACAGTTCAGTCAACACTGACAATATACAATAAAGAAGAAATACGTTGCGACGTACCACATGAATTGAAACAGTTGATTTGATTTAGTAGAAATTAAAAGGTAAATACACTGGGCACTTAATTAGGTACCTATATAACATAACAAAATTTTTAAAAACTGTTAGTCACATTTTAAAAGCTACAATAGTATCTGTAGCCTAGAGATACACCTTAGTACTCATTAAAAACCGATTAACATTTGATTTGTAATGTTAAATTATCGTTCTGCACAACAGTTCATTCATCGAGGTGAGCATTCAAAGGAGATACTGCACAATAGAAACATATCCTTAAACTACTGAAAATGAAGACGAATTAAACGGTAGATTTTCTTCAGATTTTACAATTATAAATTCGTGAAAGCACCTTGAGTGGAAGTACAATCACGCGGAGTTCACTGTTGGTTATATGGGCAGAATACTCAAAATATAAGGAGAAACACTTTAGCAACTGTTTCATTTCTATCAAAAGACTAGGAAAATCTGTATTCGACTTTTTAAAAAGTTAATGCAGAGCATCTTAGAGAGCTTAACTCAACAAAGCTTCCAACAATTTTTCCGACTACCTCGGGAAGATATCCAATCCAGCATTCAGAAGACAGTTACTGTAAATATGTTCCTCTTATAACACTGAGTGAGTAAACAAAGTTTGGAATTTTAAAAGCCATATTAAAATGCATCCAATGACTTTTATCTCCAAGATGCAAATAGAATACACAAAAAAATTTATTAAATTTTAAATGCAAGCACTACATACCCAAATACGTGCATTTTTACAAATTACTATAACCTGTGTAGAAATTACTGCATAGTTGTTTGCTCCACATACGAATGATTTTTATTTTTCCAGTAAAATACTCGTTTACACTCACCTTGATATTGGTCTCATTTTTTCTCAAATAACTCTATCTGTAATACAGAAATTATCCGCAATTCTTAAAGAAACGAAATGACCATTTTTGACTAAGGTAAAACATTACTCTAGACTTAGTTCGCCTTCCTCAAGGCCAACATTTTTCGGTTCTAATCTAATCCTTTGAACACACATAAATGTTAGTGTGAAATAGCACCGTATACCGACAAAAATAAATTATTTTCCTTAAACGACTGATATGTTGTGAACAAACTTCCTTATCTATCACTGACTCAGTTGTAGATATGATTTAAACCATCTTAATACTTGATTGTGTAAAAAAAGTTCTTATTTGGTGGAAATGTTTTTTCGTGTTAATTTTGTGAGACAGACACATCTACAAAACAAGCTTTAGCCCGATAGCACAGCGGAATACCAGCGATTAAACTAAATTAGCCATCACCCTGTTTGTTTAGATTGTCTAGGGGGATTAATTTTTCGGTACAGTAACAACAAAAGTAAGTGAAATATCACACCACCATAAACCATGTGGGATTAGTCATGGTCTTTAATCCACATTAATTCAACGTATTCAATAATTAAATTCGCGAGATTTTCATTTCTAAAAACGGTTTCCAACAAAAATACCTTTTCACCCATTTGTTCTTACGAAACTCATTCGAAAAGCACCCCACAATAGAGCCTTTCTGTTCTGTATGCATCTTATTTGACTTGCTTCATGCACAATACTTTTTAAGAATTGAAAGATGCCTATATTTCTGAAGAACTTTTGAGACTGTTGACTAGCTGATATTTGCAGAGGAATCAGTTGAGGTAAAATGTCCATGTAGATAGAAGAAAAGCTCCAAGTAGATTTTGTTTCTGGAGATTTGTTTAGTTAACAGTGTACTAGTTCTAACTATCGTAAATAATACATACGTTATCTGGATATCTGCTTTGAAGTAATTGTTTACTGAGTGATGACATTTAGCACAGCTACTAATTCTATTGTGGGTGTGTTCATCTAATGCCTTCTCGTTGGCTTTTAGAAAAGCAACTTTACAGTAAGCCAGGGAATACATACAGAAATCAGACACTTATTTTTAATGTAACGGAATTGTGTAATGCTGAAGCAGGATTCATCGGTTCCATAAACAAAGTTATTTATTCACTGAAACATTCTTTTGTCTATGTCAGAATATAAGGCAGCATTTTAACTTATCTTTCACTCGAAACAGCGAGAAATAAGTAGAATTGTGAGTTTTCTTAGTGAAACTAAAAACGAGTGCTTCTGTAATGTTGTCCATATAATTATTTCATCGTGCTGTTTCGTAATATATACTTAAAGTGAACACAATAAAAAATCATAATTCAGAAAAAGATTCTCTCTGAGCGAAGTGTGATGTTTTAACACTGCCGACATACAACTAGACTTTATCTCTTTGAAGATGACTATACAATGACCTCTTCACTCTGGGATCAAAAATGTTTTGCACCAGAATGGTTTACCTGTCAACTAATCTTGACCTAAAACTACTGAAGCCTACATACAGTCGTGCGTTGACTGCTTTGCTTGGTCAGATCGAAATTCTTTATTTATGTGATATAACTTTTATGACAGAAAAAAGTGTAGATCTGTTATATGCATGATGTTCAACTGTTTGACTGAAACATCAAATCCTTTAGTTTTCTTAAGGGGATGAATACTGAGTGGATTACATACAAATTTTTATCAAGCAAGGGAGTTACGCTATTTCCCATTTCCCACTTATACAAGTTTGGGTTCTGCACACCATGATAAAACACTTTAACTTACTATCCAAGTTAATGGCTACAACTCCTTCAGAAATGACTTAAATGAAGGAAAGTGTCTCTGAGGCTTTCCAAAATTTAGTCAGAACAAAAGTTCATTCTACAGTTCAACATTTTTGAGAAAATCGTTCCCGGACAATGCAGATTTTGCAAAAAGTTAAACGAAATCACCTTTGTAATTCCTCTTAAATTGGTAGGGCTGAAATGTCAATCAGTCATAGTACTATATGGACCATTAGTATGGTCTGCATCTATACAACAGGATGATGCTAGTTCGAATCATTAAGGAACATCATTTCCTTGTTAAGGAGTGTCAGCAATCACGAAACCTATGTTCCTCCCTGCAACCACCTAAAATCAGTCTCCTGTTAATTCAGAAAATGCATGACTTCTAGTAAATATAACTAAAGGTAATTGTTCATAAACAAGTAGAGGAACAAGAAACAGGCTCATGTAAAAATAGTTTCACAGTTTAATCTTACCATCAGCTGTGTTTTCAGGTTAGTATAGTAATGAAAATCACCAGATGTTCATTGATTGCGCTTCTTAAAGTCCCGCTTCCACTTCCTCGTAACCATGCTGGCTAATGGTGTTGTACTTTCATGGACAAAACAAGAGTCTAACGACCGATATACCAAGCTTCAGACAAGCAGGTGAACTTTTAAATGCACACAGAGTTGGTCAATTTTTTTGAAACGTTAAATTCTATTTTGTCAAATTTCACACAGTTATATAACTTTTTTATTTTATTTATCTACTAACCCTATAATTTCACACCACTTCTAAGTTCTATACATTCTGTGAATTATTCTATATGTGACATTAGTTGTTTTGCCACTTGATATTTCAATATGATTATAATCAAAAAAGATTTTAAATGCATTTCATACTACTATTATTATTTTATGTATTCACACCGATTATTATTCTCACTTTGAACTCTTTCCGGTATTATTTCACTCACTCCACTCGTCATTTTAAATAGAATATATTTTTCAATGTTAAATTCTGTGTTATCAAATTTTATATCCTGTTATGCAACGTTTTTATTTTAAAAAATAATTCCAACAGTTGGCCTGACCACGGGCAGTAATTTTGATCGAAATATTAGCAAAACCACAAAAACTTATACTTCTGAGACAATTTTTAAAATTTAATTTGTTCCACAATGCTCAAACCTTCCACTGACGTTAACGTTTTTATTTACTTACTAGTTGCATAATTTTACACCTCATTTCGACATCTATACATCCTATGAAGTATTCCATATATCACACCACTTGATATTTGAATATGATGATAATCATAATCATTTTAATCGCATTTCATACTGCTATTAATTTACGCATTCACACCTTTGTTTCAATTTTTCTCATGGGATAAATATAAACTGCTGTACAGATTGATAATAAATTTGTTGAAAAGTCTCTTCGCCAAATCACTTGTTTTGATTTTTTACCTTACAAGTGTATGCATATATACATATGCCCGATAATTGCCTCAAGATCTTTTAATCTTTGTCAGAGAAATGATAAGTTTAAGTTACTTTGCTGTAGCACAATCGCATTTATGAATGTTGTCTGAACACTAGCGACTTCAGAGTATTGTCATCCTCCATCATTTTACCTCTATTCGGATTTATTCTGTGGATTCCTAATCAACGAATTTTGAAAATAGCTTGTTGGGCCATCTAAAGCCTGTTTCATTATATATATATATATATATTCACAAAAACAATTGTCTATGTTACATATGGTTATATTCGATATGAATTTGTCAGACGAATGCTACAAAACATCATTTTTAACTGACTAATATTTATACTTCTCTGTCAATGGAGAGAAATGATTCCTCATTAGACTGCTATTCTGTTATCATTGTTTATATCATTACATTTTTAAATCTAGCTGACAGCGGCAGATTTACTAGCAGAATCATTGATTTGTCGTTAAATGTCATCCAAAAATAATGTAAGACAATCAACTTTAAAAGCACAAGCGATTAATCAAGACTAGGTTTGAGTTACTGAGTGTATATGTGATTTGCTACTGTGTTCTAGATTTGGTTTCCTAACTGTCTTTCTTTGTTTTCAGTTATCGAGAGAAAAATGAACTTAACCAACGTTTTCTTGCGCAATGTAATAGAGTTCACTAATTTATTTAATACAAACTTCATGCAATTCTTCCCATTAGTAAACTTGAACAAAGCAAGAACAATAATTGTACCAGGATAATATGAGCTCATCTTTTATTATTTAATTGAGGATTCTTCTCAAAGGGTTACAACCTGAACGTTAAAAAATATGAATTACATTAAAGATATGAACATACTTTTCCACGATCATAAAGAGTAATTGGTAGGAATTAAGAGTAACATTAGTCCAGAATGATTTAACTGATTAGGAGTTACAAACACTGACTATTTATAGAATAATTAGACAATCAGGCTTGGAAACGAAAAAGAGTCACGCATATATGTGTGTGTATAGAAACGAGGTTTAGCTAGAAAGAGCACAACAAAAAAGTAGATTACGTAACTAAGGAAGACGTCTTATCTAATAGCCAATAGGGAAAAGGAAAGAAAAGAAACAAGGTAGGGTGAGTCATGTTTAGATGAGACTGAAAGGTCCGCAAGCATTAAAAATTGCGATTGCTCGTCATCTTTTAGACACTGGTCATATTGTAGACAACCTGAAGTCGTTCAAAATAATCAACAAGCAAAAGAAACCTAGCTTGCTACGCTTTGCTGAAGCAATTGCCATCAAACGACTTAAACCAAATCTATGTACGCAGAAAGAGATAGTGGTGAATATTGCACTGCCCTGGTGATAACAAAAAAATATACAACTTTCACGAGTCACCGTTTTCATGTTTAGAAAACTCTACTCTCTCATCTAAACATAACTCGCCCTACCTTGTTTCTTTTCTTTCCTTTTCCCTATTGGCTATTAGATAAGACGTCTTCCTTAGTTACGTAATCTACTTTTTTGTTGTGCTCTTTCTAGCTAAACCTCGTTTCTATACACACACATATATGCGTAACTCTTTTTCGTTTCCAAGCCTGATTGTCTAATTATTCTATAAATAGTCAGTGTTTGTAACTCCTAATCAGTTAAATCATTCTGGACTAATGTTACTCTTAATTCCTACCAATTACTCTTTATGATCGTGGAAAAGTATGTTCATATCTTTAATGTAATTCATATTTTTTAACGTTCAGGTTGTAACCCTTTGAGAAGAATCCTCAATTAAATAATAAAAGATGAGCTCATATTATCCTGGTACAATTATTGTTCTTGCTTTGTTCAAATTTATTTTATGATTTGAAATTATAAGTTTTGACTAGAAAAAATCAAGTGCTGAAGTTTTTATAAAGCGTTTATTATCCGGTCACTTGCAAAACACTGCGTCAGTTTTCAGTTAAGGATAATATTGTCTTTTTTATGTTGATATACCGAGATGCGTTTCTCTTAGAACAAGAAATGTTACACTAACTCCTAGGATTATCAGGCTCCCAATGTTCGATATTTATCTTCTAAAGCAATCCCTACGGCTTACTCTGTTCAGTGGGATCCTTGCGTCCTGAAATATTCAGCCAATATGCCATAAAAAGTGCTGAAACTAAGACTGAGGCTTAGGTAGAGAATCTTTCAAGAATATATACATGATTGATTAAGTATAAAAGCATAAAGTATTTATTCTTGCCTAAATGTATATATCTACTGATCAGTAGGAGTGAATAGTCTGTTATATTTCATTATATAACAGGATAGCAGTTTTATTTATTCATTCTTCTTCATAAGATGTTTTGCCACCACTAGATGCATTTTCTGTTGTCAGCATTTTTCGCCCTTCTAATACACCGTTCGTGAATTCGGGTGCGTGAATTAACTGACTGCTTATGTCACAGTTGTGACTATTATTGTCAGTTATTCTGTGATCAGTATAAAAGGCCCGTTATAAAAGTTTCACGAATGCTACTAGTAATTCACACTAGTTAAATAATTGTCCCCACGTGTTTCAAAACACTTTAGACACTTAAATTTAACATTTTTATTGGTCTACATGTGAAGGGGCTTTCCATCATTTCACTGCGTTGTTTTCACCCAAGAATTTGACACTCAATTATATTTCCTGTCTGATTTTAGAGGATCACGGATTTATGTCACTTAAAACACCTATGAAAACCAGTGAGTACTGGACAAGTATTCCGTCCTGATCTAGGGCTCTTCATCAGTACTCACGCATGAAACCACAGGGTGAATATGGGAAATGTTAGAAGTTAGAGTCTATGGGCCATTGATTATTATTATTATTGTATCCTTTAGTTCCTAGAGGAACATAGGGCTTCAGCTGCGCACCTCCATTGACTTCGGTTTTCTGACAACTTTTTCAACCTGCTCCAGGTCTGTCCACATGCTTTCATCTCCTCCTCGCATGACCTCCTCCAAGTCACCCTTGGACGACCAACTCGCCGCCTCCCTTTCGGGTTCCACTCGAGGGCTTGTCTAGTGATGTCACTTGATGGTTTCCTCAGCGTATGGCCAATCCATCTCCATTTCTTTCTGCCTATTTGTTTCACAATCGGTTCCTGATTGGTTCGCTCCCAGAGATCCCTGTTGCTGATCTTTTCTGGCCATCTGATCTTGAGTATTGAGCGGAGACAGTTGTTAATGAAGGTTTGAAGTTTGTTTGAGATGCTCTTTATGACTCGCCAAGTCTCTGATCCGTATAGTAGCACTGACTTCACATTGGAGTTGAAAATCCGGATCTTATTTTTGATGCTGAGTGCTGTTGACCTCCACACAGATTTGAGAGTAATGAAAGCTTGTCTTGCTTTTCCGATTCTGGCTTTGATGTCCTCGTCAGTTCCGCCTGTAGTTGAGACGATGCTTCCCAGGTAGGTGAAGGAGGTTGTTTCTTTCAGGTTCTTCCCATTTATGCTTATTGTGGTCTGTTGGTGTTGTTGATGTTGGCTAGGAATCTTCATCATCTCTGTTTTATCTATGTTCACGTGAAGTCCTATCTTTGATGCTTCTTCTGCCAACTTGTTACTTTTCACTTGCATATCTTCCAGTTTATGGGAAATCAGACATATATCATCGGCGAAATCCAGATCCTCCAAGTCTTTTGTGTCAGTCCATTTTATGCCTGTTCCCTCGTTGGTTGCCGTTGTCTGTCGCATTATCCAATCAATTGCAATCAGGAAGATCATTGGTGATAGTAGACAGCCTTGCCTCACTCCCGTCCTCACTTCGAAGGCTTCCGTAAGTTTCCCGTTGTGGATTACTTGGCATGCAGCATTGTCGTATAACTGTTGGATGAGGTGTATAATTGTCGATGGGACCCCGTAGTAGCGAAGTAGTTTCCAAATGACCTCTCGATCGACGCTGTCGAAGGCCTTTTCAAAGTCGATGAAGTTGAGATAGAGAGGTGACTGCCATTCCAAGCTTTGTTCAATGATGATCCGTAGAGTGGCGATTTGATCAATACATGATTTGTTTCTCCTGAATCCAGCCTGTTCCGGACGAAGTTTTTCATCTAGGGCTTGTTTGATTCTCTCCAGGATGATGCGACTTAGTATCTTGCTTGGAATGGACAGAAGCATAATTCCACGCCAGTTTTTACATTGACTTAAGTCTCCTTTCTTTGGAAGTTTGAATAAGTAACTGTTCTTCCAATCCTCGGGTACTTTGCCCTCTTTCCACACCTTCTCCAGTAGTGGTGTCATCAAGTCCGCTGTTGTCTCTGGGTCTATTTTCAAAGCCTCTGCTGGGATTCCATCTGGTCCCGGTGTTTTCCCAGCTTTAAGCATCTTGATTGCATTCAGGACTTCTGATTTCGTCGGGGGGTCAGTGTTCACTGGTAGTTCTGCTTCCGTTGTTGGTATTGCTGGACGTGTTGTAGGTGGCGGACGATTTAGAAGTCTTTTGAAGTGTTCAACCCAGTGCTTTCTCTGTTCCACCTCTTTGGTGATTGACTTTCCATTGTCGTCCTTTATTGGCTTAATCTGTGTCGAACGTTTGCCCGAAAGGTTCCTAGTTGTTTGGTAGAGTGTGGCGAGGTCTCCTTTGCCTGCAGCTTGTTCTGCTTCGTTTGCCATGGTTTCATAATATTTTCTTTTGTCTTCCCTGGCACTTTTCTTCACTCTTTTGTTCAGTGTATTGTAGCTTGCATTCAGCTCCTGTTTTTGTTGCTCGTCCGTGCACTGGATAATCTTTTGCTTCACTGTCCTTCTCTCTTCTATTAGTTTCCAAGTGTCCGTAGTGAGCCACTGTTTGTCCTGTCTCTTTTTTCTGCCTAGAATTTCTATGCAGGTTTGGCTCCACACCGTTTTCAAGTTGTTCCAGTGCTTTTCAACGCCGACCTCTTCGCTAGTGTTGATTTGTGTCTCGGCTTTGTCCTTTATGCTTGCAATGAAGATGTCCTTTGTAGCCTGGTCCTTCAGCTTTTGAGTGTTGAACTTGGCTTGTGGTCTATCTGCAGCTCCTGATTCCCTGAAAGCTTTTAATTTGATTTGGATTGTCCCTTGTACGAGATAGTGGTCTGAGCCAACGTCTGCTCCTCTTCTTGCTTTTGTGTCCAGTAGGCTGCGCCTCCACTTCCTTGAGATTGAGATGAAGTCGATTTGGTTTTTGGTTTGCCCGTCTGGTGACACCCATGTAGCCTTGTGGATATCTTTGTGCTTGTATACACTGCCACCAATCACCAGTTCGTTGAAGGCGCAGAAGTCGGCGAAGAGTTCTCCGTTTTCATTCATTTCTCCTAGAGCTTCTCTACCCATGATGAGTTCCCTTCCCGTATTGTCTGGTCCCAGTTTGGCGTTCATGTCTCCCATTAGTATTTTCATGTCGCCAGCTGGAGTATTGTCCATTGTTGCCTGTAGTTGCCTGTAGAATTCTTCTTTCTTCTCGAGGTCTGCGTTGTTTGTGGGTGCATAACATTGTATGATTGACACTTTCCTTCCTTTGGAGTTGAACCTGGCGGTCATTATCCTGGACGAAATCGCCTCCCATTGTATCAGGGCTTTCGTTGCCGTTGGTGACATCATGATAGCCACGCCCTCGGTGTGCGTGTGGTTATCTTCTGGGTGACCGGAGTAGATCACTGACTCACCTGTTGACAATTTGGTGAGTCCACTCCCATTCCATCTGCTCTCACATATTCCCAGCACTTGTATTCCGTATCTTTTCATCTCGTTGGCGATCTGGGCAGCTTTCCCAGTCTCGTACATAGTTCGGACGTTCCATGTTCCTACACAGACTTTTTCTTTTGGTGCAAGGAGGTTCAACATACTGAAGTTTCTTTAGCAACTTTTGTTTACAGGGTGGGGTTGCTAGCCTCACGCCATTGAAATCCGCCTTAATTGCCTAATGGCCAATAAGCCCGCTCTGTTGTGATCATGGTCGATTATTCCTGAGGAGTCCCAAACTAGGACGAAACGCCCATGCAGTGCGTCCTGGTTTACAATGGTTTTCCAACTTACATCAATCCATGGGAAAATCTGATTTGTGTTTAGTGCTGAAATAGATTACTATTATAACACGATGGGGAAGGGAAAATATCTAGTTGAACTAAGCTGTTTTTGTATTCACTGTCAGCACCGGAAAGACTTGATGCTGAATTCGACCAAATATGCTAATGCCAGATGTACACTAAAGTTATTCAAATACCAAGGTACCATATTATGATACTCTGTGTACAAATAAATATACTGCAACTTATGTTTGCACAACACTGGTATGTTTGAGATCAATATGAATAAAAGTTTGAAAATATGATTTATTTGCATCCTGATTAGTTTACGTGTGTTTATATTTCATTTTATTTCTTTTGAAGACAGTAAACTGATAAAGTTGATGGGGATAGCTTCAGTTTTTTAGAAGCTTTGAAAAAAGTTTACAGTGCGGTTTGATATGTTAAATTTGACTTCTGTGTGATGGTGACGCAAACGGTTATGGAAAAGGACTCTGCTGAAAGAAACAGACCTGACATCAAATATTTTTTACAAATTAATGTCAGTGAAAAGTTTTGACACTTTGGAAACCATAACAGTTAATTGTATATACATATGCATTTAAACAAATATCCAGGATAATTATTGTAAATCAATAAAAGGTATGATCTCTCACAGAAGAGCAATACTTCTTACCTCATGCATGATTACAGAAACCTGAACTTCTGTAGGTTTATCGTCGTCTCTTGCAGAGGTGCCTAATGTCTTTTCCAATGTTACGAATTTTTCATGGTTGTTATTGGCTGGTAACAGTCTGTCGATCAGACTACAGAAAAGATTTTTTTCCTTCACGTTCCCAGTGGAACATAGGGCTTCAAGCTACTGGCTTGATACCCTAATCTAGTCTGTGCTTGACAGGAAGATCTGTTAGTCTGAGAAGTCTCTTCCAGAAATGTGAACCGAATTGAGATTCTAATGCCCTTTTACTACAGTAGGCTTACGCTTCACTTGTTCACCAAATGTATCTTATTTTAAAAGTGATTTCCATATATTATCATATTACTGTTAATATATTCTGAAAGGATTGCTGCAAAGAATTTGGAGATTACTGGGCGTCAGAAGGTATAAACCACTGCAATATAGAGCACCACTACAGCACCACTACAATAGAGTTAGTGTGCTTCAGATAATGTACATATTTTCATCATCAAACTATAATTTAAAATACATTAATCATAATAATTTTGAAAGAAAATTTGTAGCATTTTTTTATTGCTATAAGTATAAAACTTGGGCACCGTGGTAGAGTATAACTCCATTATGGATAATATTTTACTTTGATGAATTACACAGCGTTGTACAGTAATATTAACTGATGACGTTTCAAGCACAAATTATTGCTCATAATCATATCAAGTCACTCAAGTAGCTTCAATAACACATCTCGACTTTCTTCTACTTTCCTCAATCCTCTTCAGCTGGGTCTATGATTTCCCATAATCTCTCATCTCCTCCATGTTACTCGTCACTTCTCATTTGCATTCCACTCAAACGATTCCTTGGATTGCGCGCGAGATTTCATTCGACGGTTTCCTCAATATGTGCCCAATCCATCTCAGTTTTCTACTTACTTGTTGAGCGATGGGCCCTTTGTTGATCTGTTCCCAGAGTTTCTTGTTGCTAATTCTATCTGGTAGGCCATTTCATCATCAGTATTTATCCAGTGAAGGCAGCTGCTGATAAATGTCTGTAACCTGTTGAATATCCTCTTCGTGACACACCGTGTTCACGAAATCGATTCCCAAAGATTCTTTTACTACTATATCTCTTCCATTCAGGATGTATTTTGCAGGTGAATATCAGTGTGTACATATTTTGAAAAGTTTCATTCGCATGAGTTCTCAATGTAATATAAAAGATGAATAATTTCACTTATGTAGTAGTAAAATCTGATTTTTGGACTTATCTATGTACCTGGCTAAGTTTTTGTTAAATAAATTAGTACTCCAGGTTAGTCATTTATACCTCTTAATTCTCCTTCTATTCTTTAAGTACTACTAATATTTACATTGAATCATATAAGAGTATAACGAGATAAATTTTAGGTTTCCAAATAAGTGAACAGATCTAGAAGGTTGTACCTACGTAAAAGTGATTTGTTCTGTTTAAACAAACTACATAGCCACTTTCTGTTTTATGGTGACTTCCAGTTTTCTCAGACCATTTAATACAACGACTAGCAACAATACAAGTTTTCCACTAAAATGCCAGGATTGCGTGAGTAAGTGAAATTTCAGTATGGACATCCTAACAGTTCCATCTAAATATAGAAGGACTGAAATATGTTGTAAGCCAGATTTTAAAAGTAATCTCAACAGTATATATTTCATGAATGGTTCATCATTTGACTTATTCATTTAGCCGAGTAAAAGTAGTTAAGTAGTGCTTTCATTCAAAACACAATTACTTTTGAATTACAGGATGAGATTAGACTCAAGAGATATGTTTAAGGCCATCATAAACAATAAAGTAGGCGGAAAATCTTGCAAATCAATGTATCCTAGCAACAAAAGAGGTGCTTTTCGACTAAAAATAGATTTTGTCTAACCACTGATAAGCAATGATAAAGATGAATTTAGTGATTTGTTACAGTTCAGCAAAGCGACACAGCAAGTATCTGTAATAACACACTAGCCCAGTTTATTAAGAGGAAATTATTGTGTTTACTTTTTACGTGTTTGGAAAAACTGAGAATGGTATAATTAGATTCAAATTCACTGCCTTTGATGTGTTCCGTTGAAGTGTTGATTCCCGTAGAGATCAAATATAATTAAACTGGACACTGAGTTAAATAGGAGATACAGTAAGTAAAGCAGGAGATAATATCTTGTTTTAAAATGCTTTCCTTAACTATTTTGTAACATGTTAGCTTTATATCAGCAGTATAAGTAACTTACTGGTAAAGAGTCACCTGCTGACTCCTTTTTAGATAATAGACACAAACAGTTAGAGCTGTCATTGGTATACAACTTTACGATGTGAAGATAGGATAATAAAAAATAGGTATTCACTTAAAGGGATCTCATTGTACTTTTGTCTTGATATACTCCATGAAAGCAAATAATGGTGATTTTTTATATCTGTTTTCAGTCTCCCTTTAAGACTACAGTGGAGAAAAAGACAGGTGAATCTGTAGCATTTGTAGCCAACCTACAGGTAGACAGTCTAAGGTCCTGAAGTGATAAAGGTGGAAAATCGCGGAGCTGGATTTTGTGCTTGCTGACAAGTGTCGGCAAGGCGCACCCTCAACTTTGAAGAATGTCCCCTGTGAGATTAGAAATCATGCCATCTAGTACTGTTATCAGAGACGTTGTCACTGACCTATTGAGGCTCATGACTGACACCCCCCTATAGGACTAAAATGGATGCTTTGGTTTGTCACTAGGGAGTAACTTATGTCATGTATGTAGTCAAATATGCAAACTTATCTGATAAGATTCAGTCTGCACCAGCAATGTGGACTGGATGCATGACAGTGGTGAATCCTTAGTGATCAATCAATATACTTTAGGGTTCCACACTCACAGCGGAGATATTTATGCCATTTTCTATTAAATCCATTCTCTTAAATTTCTGATTCTTCTCTTCTTAACAAATTCAGATAAGCTTATTAAAGTTAAACTAAGAAAAAAGAATTTATTGGATCAGATTGGAACAAATTTACATGTTAAGACAAATTTTAAATGTTACATAGGAATTGTAAATTATTTAAATTAATCCCAGCGTCTTTAAGAAGAAATCAAAACAAGATTTTTATGAACGTTTCTTTTATTCAGCTTCTTCAGCAGAATTATTCTACCGCGAGATTTTATGGAAGGCCGAAAATACAAAAAAATAATGTTCCTTTAAGACTAATAATTGATTTCACGAATTCAGCAACGTGCACTTCATCAAAACGCATATCACGAATACTGAAACCACTTCAATACAATATTCTTTCGAGTATTAAAAATATTGAGGCGTTTAAAAGGAAAGTAGTGGACATAACTATTGAATAAGACGAAATTATGGCAAGTTTTTATATGGTCATTCTATTTACTAGTATCCCTACATGTGATTCACCTGATATTATGGAATATGAACTTGAAAACAATCAAGAAGTATTAGCTAAATCTTTTTTATTAAAAGAAAAAGTTATATAATGCTAAAAACTTTGTTTAGAGTCTGAATATTTCACCTTTAAAGACAAACCATAATGTCAGACAAATGGAGTTGCAATGGGTCCACCAGCATCTCCAATTGTAGCAAACCTGCATATGAAAGCTCTAGAAAGAAAAGCACTAGCAAGTTTTAGTTGCCATCCTAGAATATGGTACAGATATGTAGATGACACAATTATCATCATTAAGGAAGTTGAAAAAGAAAACTTTCTAACAGAGATTAACTTAATCTCAGAATATATAGAGTTTACTAATGAAGTAGAATGGGAGGAGGGAACTTTAAACTTTTTTGATTGTCTTGTAAAAAGACAAACTGAAGAGACACTAAAGTTTACCATATACAGAAAGCAAATGCATTCCAACAAGTATTTAAATTTCCAATCAGATCATCCAATAGGAATGAAAGTTTCAGTAGCTCTAAATCTCGTTAACGAAGCTAGAAACATTATAACAGATAATGATATAGATAACCAGATATCCAATATAAAACAGATTTTGATTGGAAATGGTTATCCTGAAAAGCTACTAGATAATATCATCAATAGAAAAGCACAAAGAAAAACAAAAAGTTGAAAAATCCTGGCTATCGACGATAGCCATTCCATATCGAAAAGACACAACCGAACATTTGCTGCATATAATATTAAAGTCTATGCTAAACCTTCTAATTCTCTAGAGAAAGCGTTAGTGCATATCAAAGATATAGTTCCCAAAATGTCACAAAGTAATTGTGTCTACAAGATAAAGTGTTCAGAATGTGAGGCATACTATATAGGGGAGAGCAGTAGACAGGTGAAAGTCAGAGTGAATGAACATAGACTTTGCACGAAACGTCCACCCAGAAATGAAGTAGAATTAAAAAGTCTAGAAAAAAGATCGGCTATAGCAATGCATGCGATAGACAGCGGACATAAGATTGATTTTGACAATGTCGAAATTCTTGGAAGAGGATTTCATTCACATAAAGAGAGATTGACTTCGGAAGCCCTACACATTTTAACCACATCAAATGCAGTGAATAGGAAAGAAGGGATAGACTTATCACCTCTACGGCAAACTCTAATGAAACGAAACAGATGAAAAAACAACAGAAACCTCTATGAACTTTAAGAAAAGTATTATCATCTTTATCACATGTGAATTAACCTGTTTTCCATATGACAATGAACACACCCTCACACAGAAAAAAAAAAAAATAATATACGCAATAACAATTCGACATCAGTCATTACAAATATATGATGACTGCTTACATATTTCTATTGGTACAAATGTCTATGGACAAGTTGCCTTCAAATAAACTGACTTCAATTTATGCAAAAATCTTTTGACTATATATTTTGATGATTAATAAAATCCGATTAATTCTGCTGAAGAAGCTGTGGCTTACTCATAAAAACGTTCAGGAAAGTCTTGTTTTGATTTTTTCTCAAATTTGCTTTGAATAATTTAAATAATTTATAATGAATCAGGATGATTCGGCTCTCAAATTATTCCAGGAAGTTTTGTAACATTTACGGTCTGGAAACTTATAATCTTAGATAGGAATTATTTCATTAGTTCCATCTTCTTGCATGAATAAACTAACAACTGAGACTTCAGTATAACTGCTGAGTAGGATGTAAGCAGAAGATTCAAGAAAAAGGTAACCTGTAAAGATATTCGTACTAACCCTTATATCGAATTTGAAAGCAGCTGCATGCATTCAGTTTAATTGCTTCCTGCTTCAACAACATATCTCCACTTTGTTCTGTTTTCTGCCATCGTCTTGAGATGGGTTTACGATTGACTAAACTCTCTCATCTCTTTCTCACACGATCTCTTCCATGTCACCCTAGGACAACCCACTCGTTGCTTCCCACTGGGATTGCACTCGAGCTATGGCCTGCATTCCGTGCGATGCCATTCGACGGTTTCCTCGACGTGTGCCCAATCCATCTCCATTTTCTACTTATCTGTTGAGCGATAGGCTCTTTATTAGTCTGTTCCCAGAGTTTCTTGTTGCTAATTCTTTCTGGTAGGCCATTTCACCTTCAGTATGAAGCCCAGAAAAGGCGAAAACTGATGATCTAAGTCTGAAACCTGTTGTTTTCATGACACACCAAGTTTCTGGCCCGTATATAGGGACCGACTTGACAATTGTGTTGAAAATGCGCACCTTGTTCCTTATGCGGAGTGCAGAAGATTTGTAAACTGGTTCCAGGTTGATGAAGGTGTAACTTGCCTTTCCAATTCTGACATCTTCATCCGTTCCGCCTGTGGTTGGAATGATGCTTCCTACATAAGTGAAGGTGGGAAGTAACCTCTATCGAACCTCTCCCGTTGACGGTACTTGTTGTCTCTGTTGGTTGGTTATCTTCATCACCTCATTTTTCTCTATGTTCACCTGGAGTCCTGTCTTCGACGCCATCTTCTTCAGCCAGCTTTTGGTTCTCGCCTGCAAGTCTTCGAGATTGTGTGACATGAAACATATATCATCTGCGAAATCTAGACCTTTCAGAGTCTTCTTATCGGCCAGTTCAGTGCATTCCTATCTGTTCGCTCCCCTCTTAAGGTGTTCCGCATGATAGAGTCGACCACAATGACAAATATTATTGGTGATAATAGGCGGGGAACTTTGTTTAACTGCTGTATTCACCTCAGATTCCTCACTGAGTTTTCCGTTGTGAATCACCTGACACGCAGCACTGTCATATAGCCAGCTATTGAATGAGGTTGATAAAAAATTGAGGTACACCATAGTGTTGAAGTAGTTTCTAAATTACTTAGCGGTCAACGCTGTCTGTTGAAGGCCTTTCGAAAGTCAAAGAAGATAGGGTAGAATTTTTGACTGCCATTCTATGCTTTGTTCGATGATGACGCATAGAGTTGCAATTTGATCACCACATGATTTGCCTTTCCTGAATCCAACTAGTTCTGGCTGGCGGAGTTCTGTATCCATTGCATCCTTTATTCTCTCCAGGATGATGCAACGTAGTATTTTACTTGGCGTGGACATCAGCATGATTCCACACCAGTTCTTGCGGAACGCAGTGTAAGTCGCCTTTCTTTGGCAGCTTGACGAGGTAGTCTTTCTTCCAGTCGGTAGGTTCCTTTCCTTCTTTCCAAACTTCTTGCATTAATGAGGCCGTCTTCAGTGCTTTGGAAGAAATGTCGTCTGTCCCTGCTGCCTTCCCAGTCTGGACTTCAGTAGCTTTATCACATACAGGATTTATTCTCTCATTGGAGAAGTGGTGTCCACTGTCATTTCCGTGTGTGCTGTTGGTGGTAGGGTTATTTCTGGCCAAGATGCAGGTGATAGACGATTCAAGAATCCCTCAAAGTGATCAGCGCACTGTTTTATTTGTTTCTCCTCTTTGGTAATTGGGTTCCCTGGAATATCTTTTATTGGTTTCACCATCTGATATAATGTCCTGAGGTCTGTTTTACCTACGGCCTGTTCCGCTTTAGTTGCCAGTGTGTCGTATAATTGTCTTTCCTAGCACTCTTCTTCACTTCTTTATTCAGTGCAGTGTATACTTAACTCAGCTCCCCCTTCTGTTGCTCATCTTTGTATTGAGTCATCTTCTCTTTCACTATCCTCCTCTCTCCTATTAGCATCCGGGTATCCGTCAAGCTATTCCTTGCCTCGTCTCTTTTTCCCTCCTAGAACAGTTGTACATGTTTCCTCGAATATCACCTTCAGAGAGTTCCAATTTTCATCCACGCAGGTTCCCTCGGTGGTTACACGTAGCGTCTCCGACTTTGCTCTGATCTGGTCTGTAGTGGAGGTATCCTCCATGGTTTTGTCCTTCAGTTTCTGAATGTTGAACGTGAATTGTGGTCTGTCTCCAGTTGTTTTCAGGGATTTCAGCTTCACTTTCAACTAGATGATGGACTGAACCCAAATCTACTCACCTTCCCGACTTTTTACCCAGTAGGCTGCGTCTACACTTCCTTGAGCAGCATTTAGATGAAATCCATCTGGTTTGTGGTATGCCCGTTAGGCGAAATCCATGTTGCTTTGTGTATATCCTTGTATTTGTACACGCTGCCGCTGATCACCACATCATTGAAAGCGCATAAGTGTGAGAATGATTCTCCGTTCTCTTTCATTTCTCCGAGAGCCTCTCGATCCATGATGTTTTCTCTTCCTGTATTATCAGCTGGTATTCGTATCGCCCATAATGATTTTGATTTCACCATTCGGGATGTTGTCCATTTCTGTTTACAGTTGTCTATAAACTCTTCCTCCTCCTGTTGTTCAGCGTTGTTTGTAACACTGTGCGTAGCATTAAATAACTATAAGCTTCCTTTCCTCCTTTTGAGTTGAATGTTGCTGTTACAATCCTGGATGAAACTGGTTCCTACTGAATTAGGGCTTTGGATACCACTGATGACACCATTATAGCTACTCCCTCAGTGTGCTCATGGTTGTCATCTGGGTGACCAGAGTAGATTACTGACTCTCCAGTTGACAATTTCGATAATTCACACCCATTCTAACTGCTCTCGCAGATACCTAGTACTTCTCTGCCATATCTTCGCATTTCGTTAGCCACCTGAGCAGCCTTCCCAGTCTCGAACATACCATACCCCCATTCTTATTCTTGCTTTCATCGGGAGATGACACATCGGCTGGCTTTCCGGATGCTTTCACCAGCCCATCTCATTTCACCTCTCCGATTCGAGCGAAGAATGAGATTTTTGAAATAGGTATAAAACTTGGGTACTGTGGCAGAGGATAACTTCGTTATGGATAAGATTTTATTTTGATAAATTACACAGCTTTTTACATTGATATTAACTGATGACGTTTCGAGCAGAAACTATTGTTCATAATCATATGATTTTGAAGTTTTGTATTTTTAATATGTTTTCAGTGTGTTGAATTTTCTCTAGCAGTTTGAAAGATTTAGAGGGTGTGAGATTGCTAGCCACACACACAAAACCGCCTCTTTAACTGGGATTGGGACCGGCTAGCGATCTAGTTAGCTAGGCGAGGTTGATGATATTAGATTGTTGCAGGAAGCTTCGGACATAGATTTCGTGCTAGTTGGCATTTGTTAATAAGGCGTACCTGCAACACCGAAGGAACTCATGTCCCTTCTGAGATTCCAACACGGATCACCCAGTGCTGCAGTTAGAGACATTCACGATTGACCTCCTCTATTGGATACTTTAATTGGACACTAGTAACTAGTGTGGTGTGTCTAGTCCTTTCTTTGGTCCAGACTGAATTCTATCAGCCTGGTTTGAAATGTTGCCACCTCCAACCGTCTAATATCATCAAATCAATGTTCACCGTGATGGTCAGATACCTAGAATGGTTGGCACATTGCACACGTGACTGATAGAATTCATTCGGCACCAAAAAAAGGTTTAGACACATCAAACTAGTTACTAGTGTCCAACCAGTGAAGTAACCTACATGATTAGATAAATGATGTCACTGACATTAGAAACGCTGGTTTGTATTTATAGTATGATTATTGTAAAATGGTTAGAAAAACTATCGTGTGCCAGTGTCAAGTTATGGAAATGAAAGTTTACTGTAGTTTCAGTTGGTAAGCATATTATAGCCGATATAACAACAAAGACAGAAAAGGGAAAGTGGTTAAGTCACAATACTGTTAGTACATGTCTGAAGGCCTGCTTGAATCACTGAATTTCTATTCAACACAATGGATTATATTTTCTCAAATATTTATTGTTTTACCCATTAGCGTTTTTGAGTAGCGCAATGTACTCACTCACACATTTGATTGATTTTCATACTAGTGGTGAGCTTTTCTAAGAGATGAAAGAAAAATGTCATGAGGGGTTAGTCTGTGCTTTAGATAGAACAGCATTGTGTCACATGATAGAGAGAAAATATTATGCAAAAATTACGTTGAGAATTCTGTAATTTGCTCAGATATTTTATCCAGAATAAAATTATCACTATAGTGATTGAAACAAGAGCAGTAAGTTCAGCTGATCGTCACCATGGATGACTTTATATTCACAAATGAAGGTTGAATTTACAGATATCAAAGATTCCCGTAAACCTAAATGTTCACAGCTAACCATTGTCAAACACTATTATAAGCTTAGTTACTACGTTTATCCTGCCAGTAGCTTTCAGAGTACGTTTGGTATTATAAATTTATCGGGTTAACTAATGCACATGTGCTTTTGCAGACTTTTGTTATGATGTATCCGATCACTGTGTGCAACAACATATAAGTAAACTGGTAAACCCTTCATGGTTTCACTTAATGATTTCTATATCAATATGACTCATAGTAAAGTGTAAACTTTCTACTCTACTTTGTGGATTTTAGTATGTGATATGTTTTGCTTATTCCTTGTATTCATTTGTCTACGAAAACAGTCCATAAAAAGTTCACTTTAACATGTTGATGTATGATAGGATTTTTACTACATTCTAAATTACAAAACGGCGATTTACATTTTAGTCAAATAATCTGAAACTTTTAGCTACCACTAGAACCGTCTTATTCTATCCCATATTTTACTGTAAATCTGAAAATCTTTAAGGCTTGCACATCTTAGAGAAAAAACTTGTAAGCTAACACCATTAGAATAAGGATTTTACTCAAATTATATCACCGTCTCAGTTTATAATCTAATACAATAATAAAGCTTTACTCCTGACAATATGTGAACATGTATTACAGAAATTTTCAGCATATTTAGTTCCAAAATATTTCCTATTCACACAGGATTTACATGTGAAGTAATAATCTGAAGTATATCATGTGACGTAGCTTTGTTGTATATGAAGAGAAAACCAAATCTGTACATTTTTTCTCCATTTCTTTCATGGACTGCACAACGTTTAGTGGGAAGCCTCTTGAAACTGCGCGCAATTCATGTAGTGGTCATTTGATATAATTACGCGATTAAACAATAAGAAATGCAGAAGTGTTTAAGCATTTAAGCATTATCCGGTAGCCGAGCGATTTAAGCAGGCCGCCGCGAGAATACAGTGTACAACGCTTCACAAGATTCAGAATCTGAATCTAACTAATCGGGTCAATTCTCAATTAAAAGAGCTTACTGAAAATCTTTATTGTTCAGGTTCCTCAATGGGAAAAATCACATGTAGTGTTTTAAGTTTTCCTTCTTTAGTATAAATATAGAAATATTCGTAAATTACACCAGCATAACGGGCTTGTACATTTAAACAGAGTGTCTTATGACGCTTACTGTTCTCATTCATTCATTCTTCAATAGCTACTTGATATTACCAGTGTCAGGAGGGTTGTTCTGTTTAACGAACACTAAGATTCCATTTAGATAAGTTAAAGATGGGCTATCTGATAACTACCAACTACTCATTATATACAGTTTTTTAGTATTATTACGATAAGTTTTTCTCAAAGTGAGCATTATCCACCTACTGTTTTTCTAACAGTCACTTGGTTATGCATTAAATTAGGAGTAATATGTGTGAAAATGTACTTACCAAGAATGAATTCAAAAATAAGCTGTGATAATATCACAAGTAGTGTATAGAATTGCCTTCATACAAAATATCTCTTCATCGGTTTGTTCAGTTTTATTATTTGCTGGAATGCTGACGGATATTTTTCAGATAGTTCCATATTATGTCTACTGTTTTGCGTGATCATATACCTTTTTATATCAGAACTTACGAAGTCGGACAGATATTTCGTTGTTCACTTTCCAACAGACAAAAGAATCGTCATTTTGAGTTGGAAAGTTAATATCACATAAGTTTATTTTACATAAAGCGTTAGTGACTGAATGACTTTTCATTTCAACTTATTTCCAAGACTTCCTAAATCGCTTTATACAGTTCCACTTCCTCCTACTTGTAGCTGAATTCATATGTTCTGATAAATGAAATAACCCTTTATATCTGATCTCTCAATCACTACATGTCATTTCATGAATAAAATCATTCCTGATTATGTCAAAGGGACTGTAAAGCCAACAGAGTTTTGTTCCGAGTGTATCTGAATACTTCATAACCATTGACAGTCTTCTCTCACCTGTCCATGAAAGCACAACAAAGATGCTACACATCTGACAACCTACTCAATCTAAGATGCATGTTAAAAGATACTAACTGGGATCTATTCTATGAAAGTACATTAGATGACTCAATCACCAATACAATCGATTATCTAAAGTTCTGCCTCGACAGATGCTGTCCCAAACAAACACTGTTCAAACGCCTCGACCGCTTCTCGTCTCCTCACCTCAAACAACTTCACAGGCAAAAAGAAATGTTATATAAATGCAAAGACAAGCTAGGACTTAAAAAGATTAATGCTCAAATCAAATCTGAAATCAAAAATCTTAATGCTATCTATAACCAAACACTTTTATCATGCAAATCTCCTATCAGCATGTGGAAATTTTTCAATGAAATTACTGGCAATAGTAAGCGATGCAATGTTTTTCCCTCTTGTGATGTTAATGCACTTAATCAGTCTTTTATACGCTCTCCTTCTACTATAACCACTTCTAACGTTACTAATCTTGTAGCTGATAACTTCCAGGACTTTAGTACTCTCGATGTTTTGAAATGTCTTAAAACTCTTAAGCCCTCATGTAGTCTTGGTCCTAATGGTATACCGGCATATGTTCTAAAACAATGCGCAGATGCTTTATGTTCTCCTCTAACTAACAACCTAAATGCTTCTTTCTCCGGAAAAGTTGTACCCGTTACATGGAAAGACATTAAAATAGTCCCTGTCCCTAAAGCTGGCAATAGCAAGAACGTAAAGTTCAGACCCATTGCCATCACTTCCCTGTTTCTAAAGCTTATGGAAAATCTAGAACTTCTTAAACTCGAACCCTCCCTTAAAAGCTTCGAAGACCCCAAACAATTTGCCTACAGACAGGGTAGGAGTACTTTAGACGCTGCAGCTGTCTTAGACAACAGTATCGTCTCATCATTAGATAAAGGTGCCAAATACGTCCGCTGCACGTTTCTCGACTTCATTTCTGCTTTTGACTCTGTACCTAGATGTCTCTTGCTAAATAATAAGCTGTCCATGACACAAACTGAGTCCTGGGTCACAAACTGGTTGCATTCCTACTTTTCAAACAGAATGCAGTATACCGTATACAAAGGTAAATCCTCTTCTGCTGTGCTCACTGAAGCTGGTGTCCCCCAAGGTGCTGTACTCTCCCCACTTCCCTTTTCTTTTTTCTACATGACTTACCATCTCCAAATGCCACTAATTTTGTTAAACATGCTGACAACCTGACTGTTTCTTTGCCTGTCAAATGTCAAAGTGACTGCTCTAAACTAAATGGGTTTTTATCAGAAATCAGCCAATGGTCAAAGGGAAACGGTCTTACCTTAACTCCCCCCCCAAATCCCAAACAGTCAATTTCACCTTTAGGCATAAATCTGACCTAAACAAACTGGTTAGCACTCACGAGGTGTGCAACATAGGTGGCACTGAAACAGAAACCAAGTCGGAAATTAAATACCTAGGCGTCACTCTATCTTCTGATCTTTCCTGGTCGTCTCATATCTTGACGATTTCTAAGAAAATATTCCGTCTTACCTTCTAAATCAAGAAGTTAAGACTTTCTGGTGTAACCCAACCCTTACTCCTACAATTCGTTAACTCCCGTATTCTGCCTAGTATTCTCTATTGTTCCCCCTTAGTTTTTCCTGGGCTACTGAAGAAAGACTATACCTTATTACGCAGGATGTTAAAGGTTGTCAGCAGGGTAAGCCCCAGGGTGCCACTTAACTAGCTTGTTAATATTCTGGTGGACAGGCATATGGACTCATGTGAAAAATGGGTGAAAACCATTTTATCTAACTCACAACACTCTCTACATTCACAACTCTCCCCATGTATCTCTTCAGGGAAAACCAGACGCCTATATAGGAAACTATATGCCCGCACTAGTAAGTACAGAAACTCATCCATACCCTACCTAGCTCGTGTTCTGTGCGATAAAGAAAGCATTAGGCGTGAAACCTTTAACTTATTAAATAGTCAGTAGAACAAATGGATCTCGTCTTTCCAACTCATATCGTTTATAGGTACAACGTTTTCTTTCTTTTCCTTTTCTCTCTCTTTTTTCTGTTATGTGCTGCTTTGTTTCTTTCTTCCGCTTACGCCAGTAAATATGCAAGCACCAACTTTTCTAACACCTTCAAACACCGTTCAATTTCGGCTTTGCCGACATACTAATATGTTGTTGTCATAATGAACTGAGATTTCCTTAATCTATGTAGAATTTTCTTTATTGATAATGTACTAACTGGATGCAATACTGTAGTAAAATGCTGAGAATTCCATTTTGTATTTCGCAAATACTGTTTTGGAATAAAGCTTATTATTATTTATTTATTTTAATTTGGAATGTTATTTGACTAAGCATAGTAAGTATGATTAAACGTAAAGCTTTCAGAATGAATATTTTAGAAGTCAGCTTAATGATAGCTAATAATTTATGCTGATATGTACGCAGCTAGTCGTAGAACTGTGAAATTCAGCTAATGAGACCAGGTGACACTGTCAGTAGAAGATGTATGAAACAGAAGGATATGATGTTTTCTGAAGTCAGCTACGCGAAATTTTGATGTAACACTTATTAGCTTAAGCAACCATTCAGCTGCCATTTCCTTTTCTATTCATCCCTTAAAGGAAGCACAAATACTAGACATCGTTTTAAAATCAGTCATAGTTAAATATACAGAAGAACTCACTTATGTTTCAGCCTGTTACATGTACAGAGAAACAAAATTTTTCCCTAAGAAAAAGATCCCTATTGCGCTCATTACATAATTTCCACTTTTATTTAGGATAAATGAAAACGAGAAGAACAATCTTAAGTGATACTTATACAAATCTGACATCATGACATCAAATGAATAAAGATGTCCAAAGAATCCTTATTGCGGTGAAACTAGTGATCGTTCTGAAAAATAAAACTACACCTACACAGCAAACCAATGATAAGTTTCCAATAATGGTTTCTTTAATATATATCCATGAATATTACTCAAAGGGTTTCACCCATGTGTCCCCATGAAAATGCACCTGTATGCTTGCGAAAGAGAATGAAAAAGTGCATAAATAGCGTATTCATCCAATTTAGTAAACAGGGGACAGCAAATTAAGTTTGACCATGATTTCCAGTTGTATATATTACGCCCAGAAACCAGTCAGAAAGAGTGCGACTACACCACATATTGGTAGCCGATGTAGTAACAATCAGTGTGAGCAACGTTGGCCTCAACTTACGTCATGAAATGACGTCAGTTGAAAAGCCACTCATTGTTATCGAGTTTAGTCCCATTTTGTGATTCTTTACAGCGTACATGCATCACTGCACAAGATTTGAACCAGCGACCTTCATGTTACGAGGCAAGCCTACTGAAAGTTGAACCACTGCCATATGGCCCAGTTGTCCAATAATCCTACCTCGTGTTAATTTGCGGTACAGAGAGATGTATAAATGGAAAATTTCACCGGCAAATATTTGTCCTCACACCCTACTATCCTCACCTAGTAACATAGAGATCCTGGTGAGGACATTTCCGTAGACTGGTAAAGAGTCTCGAAATTTCGCCGAGCAGTACTCTTTGGTTTCCAAAGGTTCTCTAACCGATAACAGTTCATAATAGTACTTGAAATCAGTCAAATTTCTGCAAATCAACACTTGAAAATCTGATCTATGTTTTCAGCGGAAATACGTGTATGTCACTTGTTTTGCTAGACCTAAAGTAGGGTCAGCATACTCTGAACAATCATTCAAGCATTAACCTCATCCCATTGTTTCTTTTAGCTGCAGTGACAAAGCTTTACTTCACAAAATTGTAAATCTATGAGCATGCTTAATAATACAAATTCTAAGAGACGTTTCCTAGGTCTGCATAATACTTTTCGTACTTTGTCACTCAATTCACATATTTCTTTCTTAAATTCATAATCTTATTATGATTGTTGACTACAGGTCAAATACGTATGTTAATATTTCTTTAGAGTTTGTCTTACTATGTTCTCCTTGCTACGTTGATAGTGTCTCCGATCCACAAAAATGTTTGACTGACTGCTAAATATTAATCAGACCATTCTGCGTTCTCCTAATTCGGTCTTTCTCTCAACACAATAGTTACTGACTGAACACTGAAATATTTAAATTCATATTCATATACTGACTATTGCATTCCCATTTATTCACCGAGAGAACAGAAGAGCCTGATGAAGTCAATAAAAACAACTAATTGCTTCAATCATTCCTGCTCTTAATTGGTTAGCAATAAAAACAGAAAGCGGCAACAGATGTGTGGAGGAATAACTAGAGTGTACTTTAATTCTTGAACAGTAATTAACATATATATTCAGTTTTTTAAAACTCAGTCCGCTATATCAGGTAGGCTATTAGAGTTTAACCGAGAGATGAATGCCTGAAACAGACTGAAATGGTATTTCGAGCATGTGAAAACATAGTACAATATGAGATCGACCTGGGACACTGACAATAATGTTTGGAATGGCATTGAAAGAATTGCAGCCTCATCTACCAGCCCATAAAACCTAACATCAATTCATATTTTCGTTCACCTACTAATCTGTTTAAATTCGTACTGAATAATAAGTACGAAGTGAGTGTTAAGCATAAAAGCGAAAAAGTATATTTTATATGATTTTTGTTTATCTCTAATCATGCGAGATTAAAAAAAAAAAATAAAAACTTGATGAAAATAGCAGCTTCAAGAGATTTACCACCAAAAATTTTGTACCACAATCTTCCAAGAATAAGAATAGGGTAAAATTTTCAGGTATAAGTGATAAATTCAGTTTCAAACGGTAAAAGGTATGCGCAGATCTACAAGATTCATTCACAGTAGTTTTCGCTTCAATTATGGAGTATATCTTAAATTAAAGTGTAACAAAGCTGAAGAGCAGTAATTAGTATTTTATACATTTTGTGAAGTTTTCATCCTCATATTATTAGAATGTGACGGAAAAAACCCATTGAGTCTTGAAGAGAATATAGGACAGATTCAGCGAAGAAAATTTTCTTTATCGACGAAATCATCTTCCGAGGCTGTACAGTCGTATTTATACTTAGAACAATGCATAGTGGTCTATTACTGAGTAATAGGGGGTGACATAATTGATGTAATTAATCATAAGTGGCTTTAGAGGTGAAAATTAAAAGTTGTAAATTACATGGTACTCGACGGAACAAAGATAGAAGTTAGAAAAGGTTAGAATTGCTCTTAAGTGAGAATAAAGTTATTAGAGTGTCAATTTAACAAGTGTGAAGAAGGTGTGAAAATATATGAAATTGATAATAGTGAATTAATTATTAAAGCAAAAGCAAACTAAAAGTAAAATTAAAGATTAAGAACAAAATCAAAAATATTTTACAGGGAACGATAAGTGAAGCGGTTAAGACCAAGGTAGAATAAGAGACTGGACAAAAGTTTTCTGTATACAGAGATCAGGGTTGTATTGATGTATTGCCAGCGCCTCCGCCATACACAAAAGCCGGAACCTGACGCCCTTTGTACAATTTGGCTTCACTTTGTAGATGATGTTGAAAGACGACTCTGGTACATCAACACGAAACCAAAAGTCAGAAGATTGATTGCAGCCGAGCACAGAAAGCAATTGCGTGAGATTCTAAAGAACAAAGTATGGTTGTGACACGCCCCGACAAAGGTTCTGGCATTGTCCTGATGGATCGCCAAGTTTTTATCGATAAAATGTTATCAGTCTTGTCAGATGAAAACAAATTTTCAAAAGAAAGTAGCCAGAAAGACCAAACGGAACAAATTGAATGCAAGATAACACAAATGCTGAAGAATATGAAGAACGAATCGATTATTAGCTCTGAATTATTCGAGCAAATACGACCCTCCGGTTCCGTGATTCCCCGTTTATATGGTCTGCCGAAAGTGCACAAAGAGAACCTGCCACTACGCCCAATCTTGGACATGAAAAATTCGCCATATCATGCTACTGCCAAATGGCTCACAGAAATCCTCCTACCTATCAGAAATAACCTCTGCAAGCATAGTGTTTCTGATTCGTTTGAACTCGTCGACTCAATAAGTGATGCTAATGTATCCGGGAAGAAAATGATATCTATGGATGTTACTTCGCTTTTCACCAACGTTCCCCTCACTGAAACTATCTGCTTTATATGCAAATTCATTGAGGATAATAATGTGGACGTATGTGTTCCGATCCACTACTTAAAGGAACTACTTTTGAGGTGCACTCTAGATGTCCAATTCAAGTTCAACAACACGATTTATAGACAAAGAGATGGGGTAGCAATGGGGTCACCATTGGGTCCTTTACTTGCAGACTGCTTCTTGGCCAGTTTGGAGAATAGTATTTTACGGCTTACTATCGACAGGTTTCATCTGTACCTAAGATACATGGATGACACTTTCATCATATGTGACGACAATACTGACATCGAATTGGTAACTAAGGAGTTCAACAGCTGCCATCATGCCATCAAATTCACGTCGGAATCAGAGATTAACTCGGAATTTCACTTTTTGGATGTTTTTCTAAAGAGGAGATCTGATGGCTCTCTTCAAAGATCGATCTACAGGAAACCAACATGGAATGGTCAGTACACAAATTTCCATAGCTGGGTCCCTTTAAGAAGAAAGAGAAATTTGATCCATTCCTTATCCTCAAGAATAAGGAGGATTTGTTCAAGTGATACAATCGATGGGGAATTGGAGCGACTCAGACAAGTTCTCATAGAGAATGGATATCCTCCAAGATTTATCGACAAAAACATGAAGTTAAGAGAAAAGCCTGAAAGAATTCAGACTGTGCCGAAGAAACTGCTCTTTATGAGTGTTGAATTTAAAGGTGATACTGCAGCCGAGATCTTGAAGAATCGCTTACGCAGATCACTGAGGAAAGCCTTCTTTATGGCTGAACTACGTATCAATTTCTACAGCCGACAAATGATCAACGGATGTGTCAAGGATAAACTGCCGCTTTGGGCCACCTCAATGTGTGTTTATAAATTCACATGCTCGTGTGGAGCAAGTTATATTGGCCGCACAAAGCGCACGCTTTCCAAACGCATCTCTGAACATTATCCGGCATGGTTAGCAAAGGGACAATACAAGACAATTACTAGCTCAATTCTCGAGCATTTGGTGAACTCAGGCCACATAGCTCCACCAGAGTCGTCTTTCAACATCATCTACAAAGTGAAGCCAAATTGTACAAAGGGCGTCAGGTTCCGGCTTTTGTGTATGGCGGAGGCGCTGGCAATACATCAATACAACCCTGATCTCTGTATACAGAAAACTTTTGTCCAGTCTCTTATTCTACCTTGGTCTTAACCGCTTCACTTATCGTTCCCTGTAAAATATTTTTGATTTTGTTCTTAATCTTTAATTTTACTTTTAGTTTGCTTTTGCTTTAATAATTAATTCACTATTATCAATTTCATATATTTTCACACCTTCTTCACACTTGTTAAATTGACACTCTAATAACTTTATTCTCACTTAAGAGCAATTCTAACCTTTTCTAACTTCTATCTTTGTTCCGTCGAGTACCATGTAATTTACAACTTTTAATTTTCACCTCTAAAGCCACTTATGATTAATTACATCAATTATGTCACCCCCTATTACTCAGTAATAGACCACTATGCATTGTTCTAAGTATAAATACGACTGTACAGCCTCGGAAGATGATTTCGTCGATAAAGAAAATTTTCTTCGCTGAATCTGTCTTTATTAGAATGTTCTGAGTTTATATCACGCATGGATTCATACATCTAACGAATGGAAATTTCCACCAGCTTTCACAGGTAATAGTTTAATGGACACTCGGTAAGACATCTTGTAAATTACTGAAAATATCTGCTGTCTGATTTTAACACGGATTACTGATGAATAGTTTATCAGGAATGGTGAATGCAGAGCGATCAAATAGAAACGGGCATGTAAAACTTTTACAAAACAGAGTATGTTATTATGTATGTAACGAATGAATTTTTTTCTAGAATGAATTTCATGCTAAGATTCCATGTCTGAGTCATAAGTTTACAGCAGATATATGTATTAAACATCATATAAATGTCGATTACGTATGTCGTGCTCACTACAGAATTGTTGCTTTCTTCCCAGCAATCATTACTCCAATAATGAACAAAATGAACAACCTTTCCTAACAAAACCACCTCCTAGCATGTGATCAAAGTAGTAGTTTAATCTATCGACTATTTTTTACATTTAAATGTCTTATTTGCTTTTTAGTTTTTCCATCCTAGACTGCCTATGTAGTTGATTCTCATATACATTTTATATACAAATATGTCATGAAAGAGAGACGGAGCGTTTTATTATGTTATACTTGTCAGATAAAACAGGACTGTATAGTTTTTCAAAATATCATCATAAATACTATTGGTCATGTAAATGTTGTACAGAAATGATAAAAACAGAACGAAACCTGCTTTGTTCTCTTGGTCATTCTAACTCGATACAACCAGTTATCTTGATTAGTTTGAACAAAAGAGAATGAACATATTTACAAGATACGAGAAGCTCACGACTTATTTCTAGGCTTTTACCTGGCATGCAAACCAGAAGAAGTATCTACAAGAATTGAGAAAGAATCATAACTGCATTGAAAAGGACATTTCCTGTCGCTACAGTGATTCTTCTTTATAACAGGAAATGCTCACTAATGCTGTTCGAAGCAGCCTACGCACATCAACTACGACTATATTTATTCAGACATAGCTTCTATTAAATTCTATGGGCATCTTTCCAACAGTCATTAAACGAAAAGTAAGAGAGTGAATGGAAATGCTATCACTATACAGCTGATTGACACGAGGTATTCAGTATAAATCCACCAGCTCTTCAAAATAATCAGTGTCCAGAGAAAACCCTGGCTTCTTCACTTTACAAAAGACATGTGCGTCGGTAGCACAGTGGTTAGGACTCTCGCCAACAATACACGTAGTCCGGGGTTCGATTCCCTGCCAACGCACGCCTGATATCAATGGTCGGCCTGCGAAATTTGGGCTACCGATATCACATGCTGAAAATTCCATACTTCTACCAAAAGTACTATCTGTAATCAAGCTGTAATCAAAAAAGATTCCATCCTAATCTGTGTATACAGAAGGAGTGTCATTAACCTGATACAGTCCTGTTATCTGTTTGTGTTTCTGCTTAGTCATAATTTTTCCTTTTTAAATATAATTTACAGAGTTGAACTTATTTTTAATCTTTCAGTTTACTTAATTTTTTGTTTACGTAGAAATTTTACTTTTACTTGAGATCACTTCTCACATCTCAAACGTTCCAATACATTATGCATTAATAAACTCTGATTGCTAGATTATTATCTAACTTGCATTCATGTCTCTTGTTCCACAACTATTCTGTTTGAGTTGAAATAATTTTTGTGAACTATGCTATATATATATATATATATATATATATATATATATATATATTCTACATATTTAATAACTCTTGTCCTTTTTGGCTGTTGGCTGAAAAAATGTTCACTCTTTCTTTGTCCATTCTAATTTGCCTAAACTCTCAATTTAATTTCTCTTATTTAAGTATGGGCAGAAGTTTATCTACCTGAATGCAAAACTACAACTGATTAAACAACATGAAAACAGCTTATTTCACCTAACTGATCAATATTTTCAATTTTAAAACTGATACATTAAACAATAAATGAACAACGAGTGAAGGTACAAATTACATCATGTCTTATTTACACCCCAAAGGTTGAGTATGCTTTGGATCACTCCTTATACTGTTCAGTTAGAAACTGAGAAAATTTGTGTGACAGAGATATAAATATTTGTTTTAAAATTTATTAACTTAAAAAAAGTAGTTTGAGAAAAGGACTTCATTCTAATAATTAGTTTTTTTTCTTTCATTTGATCAAAAGGAATTTCTGTTTCTAATTTAAAATTATTATGAAGTAGAGTTTTTGTGTGCACAAAAATTATTACCCTTTTTATTGCCTAATAAAACTTAGCTCAAATTAATTAATTAATTAAGCAACCACTGTGAACACTGATCCCCTCGACTACCAGTATCCAGGAGAAAAAAATTTCTGACCTACAAATAAGCCTGTATTAATCGGGGTTATATAGAAGTTGACAAATTAAATATTTTCGGATTGCGGTTGTGCAAAGTGAATTTTACAAAAGCCCCCAAAAAAGTACAAGCGTCACGTGTAATTGTTTTATATTTTAAGAATGAGATCATACAGATATAGGTCTCAACTTTTCTAAAAAAACTACCTCTGACCATTAAATGTGAACAGATATTGGTTAAGAGAAGAATCAGCTAGTTCTCAATCAAAAGGAAAACTTAAGGTTGTTGGTAAAAATGTATGTGATGATAAGGCGAAAAGTTTGTCTACATATATAACGTAGTTTTTGAATGTAAAATTACTCAGACCTCGGTCACAATGCACATATGTGGTGCGTGCTGTTTACAAACAGATATAAGTGGTTTGCCGAGTAATGTGATAATTTATACATCAGCAGAACAACCAATAATAAAGAAACTCAAGAAGAAGGCGACAACGATGAACAGCATCCCACAGGAAATAGGATATAATTACTGCCAAATTATGACATCACTGTATGCCATTTGCCTTGCCCAATATGAAGTGTACATGTGGATGTATAAGCTAACACTGTTTATTAGATTTTTCTGTTTTCTCTCACTCCCCCCACATTTATCAAAGCTTGAAAGCAAATAAATTGATAGTGACTTAAACCAAAAATTGTAATTCTTATATTCTGGATGCGTTCATTTTAAAGTGTTTTATTTATTACCTTTCAAACAATGAAGTATGAAATGTCATTATTTATGACCATTGTAATTTCAGGTAGTTGGCAGCTGATGAGAACCTATGGAATAGAATGATGTCATTATATACCGCAAATCTAGTCTTTTTTTCTCTTTCGAAAGTGTACATTACTTCTGCCCTTACCAATCTAGTTCACTTCACGTATCTTACAATTATCACTGTTACATTGTATATTTTCTGGAAACATTCTACTTATATCTTGCTGTAACTCTCATACCACCGATGAATACAAAAGTCACAATGCAGTCGTTCTTACCTTACAGTGAAACTTTTATATATTTATGTGACCTGTTGAGGAGACTACAACCAACTACTGTAATTTTCCATGCAACGTATACCTTCAAGTTCCTCAGAGAACCACCACTATAACCCATCAAAACGCCGAAACAAAACTTTAGTGAAGTGAAATTTTGCATTTTAACACACTGAAATGAAATCCAATTTTAATGGAGAAGAATAACACTTCGCCTAACACGCTTTCTTTTATATGACTGAATGGAGATTTTCAAGTTATTTTAGCGGCAAAAACCTAATTATTTCTTTCCAAAAGATATTTATAAATGTAAAGATCTAAGAATGTGATACAAGGGGATGCCACGGAATATATTCTCTGTCTAATTCGTGAACGAAGCAGTAAGCCTGTCCTATGTTCTTGATTGAAAGTTTCAGCGATATGGCCGCAAGTATTCGTCAAATCCCCAATGATTTCTAAAATTTTCCGTAAAACAAGTGATATATATTCTTTCACGTCAATGCATGTGGATAATTATGGACACCAATTTGATTGGGATTATGTAGAAGTTTTAAATAGAGTAAACACCAAGAATGACAGGGAACTTCTGGAAGCCTGGTACTTAAGTGAATCAGCAATTAACAAACACATTACTATAGACCAAATTTATCAGCTAATCAAAAATAAATCACGTGACAAGAAAGTTCGAATTCCAAGTCAATAAAAATGATCAATAGAGATGTAAATCGACTATCAGTCACGAAGATGGTTACCAGGAGATACAATTGGATCATTCCAATGAGTTTATTTGATACTAAAACCTGTGCTGAAGATGTTGTTTAGACGGATGACGAAAGCTCCTCAATGAAATCAATCATCTCAGAGAACAAAACTAATTCAATTATCTGTCCAGATTAATGAGCTCCTTTGAAATTCATTGTGTTGGTGTTGTGTTGTTTTTCTCAAGCAGCACGGGATAAAATAATACATATTTGCATCAACTATTCGTATTCTGTTTTCTACTGTATTTCTCTTCAGTTTCTGCTTCTCTCATTCCATGCTCTCTGCACTGACTTATAGTTTTTCCATTTCTCATGTTCGCAGCTTTGCCCGTGACTGCTTTGTTTAAGACGTAACTCTGTTTACTGCCTTCTTGTCATATCACTACCACTGCGTTGCTTAATAACCTGCAAGATACCGTCAACCCTTCAGCTTAAACCAAAATACCAAAGTTTAAATGAAACCAATAATAACTTTTATTAAGAAAATAAATTGACGTGAAAGATGTTAACCCTCGATAATTGAATTTCCACTGATTTTTGTAATTTTGGTTCTTGAAAGAGTTATCATTGGAATGTTTTCAAAAACCAAACAAAAACAAATGATGAAATCTCTATTTAATAGCTACCAAATGGATTTGCACACTAATACATCTGTATTTCCTGCCACTCGCCGACTTGTTCCTCAGGTCTTTCAATCATCGATCTCCAGTGATCAACACCACGACCTTTGGAAACCATTTCACCTCCAAGAACAACAAAACCAAGTTGCTTATCTAAAATGAAAAAAGAAAATGGTTAATAAGTGACCAGTTTTCATAAAGTGAAACTATGATTTCATAAGAATGCACTTTGGTGTACTTTAACAGTTGTTTGAAACTGTTTAAGTATTTGACTTTATTTAGGATAACAATACATATGTCACAGGCATCTAATGATATCCCGCAAAACCTGAAAATCGGTTTGCTGAAACCAGAAGTGGCAGAGAAACAATATTTTATTTTTATTTTATTCTTATATCAATATTCAAGGTATTGTGAAGTTTAGACCCACAAATATGCTTGTAGGTTCATAGTTTGATCTTCAGTTCAAAAGCCACAATGTTTTGTATAGATGCACTGCATATGTTAGGCAAACTAAATATTTATGTGTGATCAACTTAAAATTAACAATGTTTAGGTAATAAGCATTTCGAGTCAGTGCCACTCTTGAAATGATGATTCTGAATTCAGACTGACTCGGATGAAAAAACAGAACATATTTATATTGAATGAATACACCCTCTCAAGCGATCTGTACTGTTACCAATTATTGAAGTATTGTTCAAAGTTGTCAAAGAGAAGTGCATCAGCTATACTTGTGTATTAATTGACATCAAATAATTAAATTGTTCAAACCATCAACATTATTAATACTCGGTGGTAAAAGATGTACAGTGTATTGTGGTCAGGTTTTTGATATTCCATGGGCTACTAAGGTGGTCAAAAGTTATAATCTGCGAATTCTGATAGAATCTGACATCTGAATTACATTCTTCTAGCAACTGATTTTAAATTGTTTTAATGGGTTCTCTTTAGTAGCTAGACAGAAGTCGAATGGCTTTAAAAACTCGGTTTACTAAAAGAAATGAGTATGAGTATTTGTCTAGTAACCTGAGGTATAAAAGAATGGGCACAGTTCAGTGTATACTAAATTGTCCGAACCAGCCCTTAGTAAAGACGAAATGTCTGGTGATGTCAGGAGGTATTTTGTAACAAACATGTAAACATCAGAGTTAATCGGACACAAAATAAAACAAGTTCTTAAAAAAAACTTCTGCTGTGAACCACTTGATTTTCTTTCTTCATTTATACCTCTGAACATTTCAGTCCTGATATAAATACTCTTGACTTGATAGGAAACATTGTGAGTCCTTCAAGCTTTAAAACAAGATGTGGATTCCATTTCTGTGTAAAGCTGCATTCAAAATGTTGCGGCAATAATACTGAGAAAACATGCAGCTAAAGTACTACGTACGCTTATCAGGATTCTCGAAACTTTGTTCGTTTTATTGAATAGTCATGAAATTAGAGATGTTTCTTTTGGAAGGAAGATTGTATTGTATCTTTGTCTTCAAAATAAAGTGGAACAAACCTCAAGCTTTTGACATTTCTGAAGAACTTTTCATATTCTTTTAGGTGTGTATGTGAAAAGCTTTTTTAATTCATCCATTAACTGAAAAGCAGTCAGTCGACTCACCGATAAATCCGTGTTGTATAAGGGTAATCCTGACATTTATACTGGATGGGTCTGATATTTTCTGGAAAACAAAAGATTCATTGAAACCTTCTTTTGATCCTAGTGCTTCAGTTCGTTTAGCTTTCAACTCTTTACCTTGTATTCCTTGGCATACTGTAACTTTAGCGTAGATATCTTGAAAATGGATTAAATCAAAAGATATGATCAGGATGAACATTCCTATGATATATTTATTGATACAGGCGAAAAATCCCCTACATGATATTGGTCATTCTTGTAAATCCCACAATACCTATTTTTTAGCTACGAAAAATTCATGTTCAAGCTTCCTGAGACAGTCGTAAGTAATTAGTTTACCGGTCCATATTCATCTACAAGGCTACGCAATAGGCATTGCATTTACTTTTTTGGCAACGCTTCAAAAACAATGGTTTTAAAAGTGCTCACACTCATCATTTACCTAATCGATGGTTACACATTCATTAGGTGAAACAGTTCACTTAGTCAATGATATAAGAATAAAACTTGTGCACTGTGGTAGAGTATAATTCCATTCCATCATATCAAGGTGATTATGAGCAATAAATTGTGTTCAAAACATCATCAGTAAATGATACTGTATAATACTGTGAGACTTTATCAAAATAAATTTCACCCATAATGGAATCACTTAGTCACTGTTCTCATGTGAATTCGATTTTAAATAAATAAAGCCATCATAAAACAAACAAATCCAGTCTTCTTATGACTAAGTGACCGAGTATTTCAAGACTAAGTAAGACCTAAAAAAGGTGAAAGTATTGATCCTTTCTCTTTTATTCTCATTCTCCTTCTATCCCCTATGAAACACTATGTTATCCTAAACAGCTCCAATATATATTTTGATTTATTCAGGACTTCCTTTTTTTAAAAAGACTATTCACTCCTGGAAAGTGATCACATTTATTTTTTATTTGTCAGACTGTTATCTCCATAAAATTATTGAAATTATTTTGTAAACATGAGGGTTTGTTTGCTAATTTACAGGCTGCTGTCATTTTATATGTCCTCAGTTTGAGGTATCTTCTCCTAATAAATAGGCACAAACTGCACATGGAGTAACGCCTTTGGAAAAGCAAAAGTAATTTGTATGTAAGCAGAGAAGCCACTAAAGTTGGAATGCAGGATGAGGATTGTAAACCATAGGACAGACAATGGAAAACAAAGCATCCTTAATACATAAACGACGATATTATTCGCAAATACTGGATTCGATTTAAGATTTTTTTTTGTAATTTATCACAATAAACATGGAAACTATTCCTATCAGTGTCTTCCTCAATTTTAACCAGTCATACCTTATCATAGATAAATTTCATACCTGTTCCCCATTAAGACTTGTATCTTTCCGTTAGGTTATGGGAAACTGATGCGTATAAGGCGCGCAAATTTCATAAAGATTTATGCCTATAATTTTATTGACCATCAGGAATTAGTTCCATCGCAACCATTTAATTTGTATGCTAAAGTGTTGAACAAATAAGCAAAAAAAAATTAAACTGAATGTAATTATTATATCAGGTAACTCAGGAGTAGACATACCATTCTCTCGCAACGGCAAATTTCTACATTCGAATAAACCGACTATTAGTCGTTCTGTTGACGGGAAGTATGTGAGAGCAACGAATAGTTGGGGATAAGCGGTAGCCTATTTATATACACAGAAATGTCAAAGGGTTAATATAAGTTACAATTACATTTACTAAAGGGAGAAAAACTGATTAGTGGCGGATGAAACATTTTGTCTCATATTAAAATCACAACTCTTGAGATTAAAATAAATTTTTTGCTGTCGAATTTTAAGCACAAATTTGAAAGTGAGGTGTAATTGTTTCAGAAAGAAACTTGCATACACCATAAGTAATTTTTTTCGGACAACTTACATAATCATAGTATGCATTTATTTACGTTGACATGGTAACCTACTGTAAACTATAAAGTAAATTTAGCTTACAGCTAGATGTTCAATTTGACAGGCAAAATAAAATTACCGCGATTGCAACAGACGGTAGAGATATGAAAAAACTCGATGCTACCTTCAATTCATACAGATCACAGTAAAGTTGCAGCATTCACTTAAGAAATACCATAAAGAGAAAGATATTTCCCTAAGACAATCCTAAATAATCAGACTGTTGACCTATAAATATTCATCGAGCACTTTAAGTGTTAAGATGAAGTGATTTGATTGATTTCAAGTTAGAGCGCATAAGTTAGAAAACCATTGAACAACAGACAGCACTTGATAGTGATTTCATCCTACTTGGGTAGTCTTTAGTTGTGCTCATCCATAGCCTCAGCTATGAGGTGAGCAAGCTGACCGGATTCAAATCGCCTATGACTTCTTAATTCTGCCAGTTCACGATCTATGGTGTGGTTGGGGGCACGATTAAGTACTTATGAAAAACCCTCACTTAGGAGGAAACAGCTACTCAGTACTGGTTGATTCTCAAAGTTACACTGACTGATTTCAGTTCATGATACAACTTTTTCCCGGTAGATCTCCATAGTGAATTATCATGTTCACAAGTGGTGAATGAAATAAACACTTTCCAAAATAATAAATAATAAAGTCAACAGAGTCCTCTAATTTTATTGAAAACCCTAATGAGATAATAAATCTGTAAGTATTGACAAGACGTGATGAATATGTAATTACATTCGGTGAATGGGAATAAATGTCCGGATGTTCAGAAATACAAAAACCATTGTCACAGAAAGGATAGTGGAAATTATTTCTTTTAGTGCAGTCAGTTATTTATCTTATTCCTCAAAGACAAAATATTCAATTTAGAAATGATCTGTATCGAAATCAAAACTTAAAAGTCACGTACCGAAAACGGAAGACTCGAACGAATACAAAATTCATCTTTCTGACTTCAAAATTGTTTCCGAATGAATACATATTAAACTATTTGGAATATCGAAAAGTAAATTTGTTGAATCAAGCCTTTTATTTCTAATTTCTAAGCAAAATGTATCTACAACAGAATCATTTACTCTCGTAACTTTATTAATCATTTACGACCAAATGACTTTCAAATTCCAAAGAAACCAAGGAGGAAACATCGTAGTGGTTGGCAGAGAGCTCTCAAACGTACACCAATACACTTAACTACGGTCCCCGTCATAATGAACACAAGCTGTCGCTCTCTGCCAAACAAGATAATGTACCTAAAATCCCTGATGTAAACTGATACGTATCATAACACCGCCATAATCATATTACAAGAAACGTGGTTGCATGAACTGTATGATGACAACCTTATCTCACTAAAGGACTTTATTTTATTTCGTCAAGACCGTCAATGTTGTAATAAGAAAAATGGTGGTGGCGTTGCAACTTTTATTCACTCCAAACGGTCTGTCTCAAATGACGTCTACTTCACCTTCTCAAATAACTTCATTGACTGTATTACTGTCAAATTTCGCCCCAAACATCTCCCCAAATATAAAGAAATCTATATTACAAACATGTACATTTCTCCTAGCTGCTCTCCGTCTGATCTATCTAATTTTGCTGATGAATTCACCATGTTTGCTGCTGCCAACTTCGACAACTCTCTATCCGTTATTACTGGAGACTTCAACACCTCAGATTGCTCCTTTCTTGAGGCTCTTGGTAACACAAACATAGTCAAATTTCCCACTCGACTTTACAAAACACTCGATCTAGTTTTTACTAATGACGAAGGAGTATATGAAACACGTAGACGCTCACCGATACTTAACGCCAATCATTGCATTGTCCGCGTTTTGCCAAAAATATACAGCAAAACACATATTAAAATCTTCTCACACCTGTCCATGAAAGCACAACAAAGATGCTACACATCTGACAACCTACTCAATCTAAGATGCATGTTAAAAGATACTAACTGGGATCTATTCTATGAAAGTACATTAGATGACTCAATCACCAATACAATCGATTATCTAAAGTTCTGCCTCGACAGATGCTGTCCCAAACAAACACTGTTCAAACGCCTCGACCGCTTCTCGTCTCCTCACCTCAAACAACTTCACAGGCAAAAAGAAATGTTATATAAATGCAAAGACAAGCTAGGACTTAAAAAGATTAATGCTCAAATCAAATCTGAAATCAAAAATCTTAATGCTATCTATAACCAAACACTTTTATCATGCAAATCTCCTATCAGCATGTGGAAATTTTTCAATGAAATTACTGGCAATAGTAAGCGATGCAATGTTTTTCCCTCTTGTGATGTTAATGCACTTAATCAGTCTTTTATACGCTCTCCTTCTACTATAACCACTTCTAACGTTACTAATCTTGTAGCTGATAACTTCCAGGACTTTAGTACTCTCGATGTTTTGAAATGTCTTAAAACTCTTAAGCCCTCATGTAGTCTTGGTCCTAATGGTATACCGGCATATGTTCTAAAACAATGCGCAGATGCTTTATGTTCTCCTCTAACTAACAACCTAAATGCTTCTTTCTCCGGAAAAGTTGTACCCGTTACATGGAAAGACATTAAAATAGTCCCTGTCCCTAAACCTGGCAATAGCAAGAACGTAAAGTTCAGACCCATTGCCATCACTTCCCTGTTTCTAAAGCTTATGGAAAATCTAGAACTTCATAAACTCGATTATTATTATTGCTCCCTTGGGTTCCTAGTGGAACATAGGGCTTCAACTGCACGTCTCCATTTGCTTCTGTCTTCTGCTGTACTTTTCACCTGCATCCATGTTAGTCCATACTCTTTCAACTCCTCTTCACACGATCTCCTCCATGTCACCCTTGGCTGACGTCCCACACGCCGCTTCCCTTTCGGGTTCCACTCGAGGGCTTGACGCGCGATGTCACCCAGCGGTCTCCTCAGCGAGTGTCCGATCCATCTCCACTTTCTCCTGCATATTTGTTGGTGGCGATTGCTTCTTGCTTTGTTTGTTCCCATAATTCCTTGTTGGTGATTCTTTCCGGCCATCTGATCTTCAGTATTGAGCGAAGACAGTTGTTAATAAAGGTCTGCAGCCTTTTGGAAATATTCTTTGTGACCCGCCAAGTTTCTGATCCGTATAGAAGAACTGACTTTACGTTTGTATTGAAAATCCGAATTTTGTTGGTGATGCTGAGTGACGAAGATTTCCAGATTGATTTCAGGCTGATGAATGTGTTTCTCGCCTTCCCGATTCTCGATTTGACATCCTCGTCCGTTCCCCTCCTGTAGTTGAGACAATGCTCGCTAGAAAAGTGAATGAAGTAACCTCTTTCAAATCCCTCCCGTTGATGGTGATTGACGTTGGATGCTGTTGCTGTTGTTGGTTGGTTATTTTCATAACCTCCGTCTTGTCTATGTTCACCTGGAGTCCTGTCTTCGCCGGCTGCTTCTTCGACCAGTTTGTCGGTTTTCGCTTGTAAGTCTTCGATTTTGTGTGACATCAAACATAAATCATCCACGCGCGAAATCCAGGTCTTCTAGGTTCTTCACGTCGGTCCAGGATATTCCTGTCTTCTCGTTTCCCACTGTCTGACGCATAATCCAGTCAGTCCACCACAATTAGGAATATCATTGGTGATAATAAGCACCCTTGTCTGACTCCTGTGTTTACTCCAAACGCCTCGCTGAGTTTTCCGTTGTGGATCACTTGGCAGGTGCCGTTGTCGTACAGCTGTTGAATAAGGTTGATGAATATTTGGGGTACGCCATAGTACTCGAGTAATTTCCAAATTACTTCACAGTCAACGCTGTCGAAGGCCTTCTCAAAGTCTATAAAGTTGAGGTAGAGGTTTGATTGCCATTCCATGCTTTGTTCGATGATGATGCGTAGAGTTGCAATTTGGTCAGTACATGATTTGCCTTTCCTGAATCCAGCTTGTTCTGGTCGGAGTTCTGTCTCCAGTGCGTCCTTTAATCTCTCCAGGATGATGCGACTCAGGATTTTACTTGGCGTCGATAGGAGCATGATTCCTCGCCAGTTCTTGCAGAGTGAGGCGTAAGTCGCCCTTCTTTGGTAGTTTCACGAGGTAACCTTTCCTCCAGTCAGTAGGCACCTTTCCCTCCTTCCAGACCTTTTGCAATAATGGAGTCAGCATGTCTGCTGTAGTCTCTGGGTCTGCTTTCAGTGCTTCAGGGGGTATTCCATCTGGTCCGGCTGTTTTTCCAGCTTTCAGAAGTTTGATTGCGTTCAAGACTTCAGCTCTCGTTGGAGGATTGGTGTCAACTTGCAGTTGTGTGCGCGCTGTTGTTGGTATTTCTGGACGGGTTGCAGGTGATGGTCGGTTCAAGAGTCCTTTGAAGTGATCCGCCCATTGTTTAATCTGTTTTTCTTCCTTGGTAATTGGGTTCCCTTGGCTGTCTTTTATAGGTTTCGCTTGTGTTGGTCTCTTCCCGGATAGAGATTTGGTTATCTGATATAGTGTCCTCAGGTCCCTTTTGCCTGCTGCCTTTTCAGCTTCAGTAGCTAGATTGTCGTAGAATCGTCTTTTGTCCTTCCTAGCACTTTTCTTCACTTCTTTGTCCAATGCTTTGTAAGTTGAGCTCAGCGTCTCCTTCTCCTGTCCGTCCTTGCATTGAATCATTTTCTCTTTCACCATTCTCCTCTCTTCTATTAATTTCCAAGTGTCCGTTGAGAGCCATTCCTTGTCTTGTCTCTTCTTTCTTCCTAGAACCGTTGAACACGTTTCGTTGAGAATCGCCTTCAGAGACTTCCAATGTTCTTCCACGCATGATTCTTCAGTGCTGTCGCGTAGTGTTTCCTGCTTTGCTCTGACAGTTGCAGTGAAGGTGTCTTTTGTGGTTGTGTCCTTCAGTAATTGAGTGTTGAACTTGCATTGTGGCCTATCCCCAGCTATCCTCGAGGCTTTTAGTTTCACCTTGAAAGTCCCTTGTACTAGATAGTGGTCTGAACCCACATCTGCTCCTCTCCTTGACCTTGTGTCCAGTAGGCTCCGTCTCCACTTTCTTGAAATTGAGATGAAGTCTATTTGATTCTTGGTGTTTCCATCTGGTGAAATCCATGTCGTCTTGTGTATATCCTTGTGTTTGAACACACTACCGCCAATCACCAAATCATTGAAGGCGCAGAAGTCTGAGAAGAGTTCACCATTGTCGTTCATTTCACCGAGGGCCTCACGACCCATGGTGAGTTCTCTTCCTGTGTTGTCTCCCTCCAGCTTCGCATTCATGTCGCCCATCAGGATTTTGATATCGCCATTTGGGACGTTGTCCATTATTGCTTGTAGTTGTCTGTAGAACGCCTCCTTCTTCTCTTGTTCTGAGACGTTTGTAGGCGCATAACATTGAATGACTGTAACTTTCCTTCCTTTTGAGTTGAACCTGGCTGTCATTATCCTGGAGGAGATTGGTTCCCACTGCATGAGAGCTTTGGTTGCTGTTGGTGACATCATGATGGCCACTCCCTCGGTGTGCTCATGGTTGTCCTCTAGGTGGCCGGAATAGATTACTGTCTCTCCAGTAGGTAGTTGGCACCTTCCAGTTCCGTTCCATCTGCCCTCGCAGATTCCCAACACTTCTATTCTGTACCTTCTCATTTCAGCGGCTATCTGGGCAGCCTTTCCAGTTTCGTACACCGTGCGAACATTCCAGGTACCGATCCTTACTTTTGCTTTCATCAAAACTCGAACCCTCCCTTAAAAGCTTCGAAGACCCCAAACAATTTGCCTACAGACAGGGTAGGAGTACTTTAGACGCTGCAGCTGTCTTAGACAACAGTATCGTCTCATCATTAGATAAAGGTGCCAAATACGTCCGCTGCACGTTTCTCGACTTCATTTCTGCTTTTGACTCTGTACCTAGATGTCTCTTGCTAAATAATAAGCTGTCCATGACACAAACTGAGTCCTGGGTCACAAACTGGTTGCATTCCTACTTTTCAAACAGAATGCAGTATACCGTATACAAAGGTAAATCCTCTTCTGCTGTGCTCACTGAAGCTGGTGTCCCCCAAGGTGCTGTACTCTCCCCACTTCCCTTTTCTTTTTTCTACATGACTTACCATCTCCAAATGCCACTAATTTTGTTAAACATGCTGACAACCTGACTGTTTCTTTGCCTGTCAAATGTCAAAGTGACTGCTCTAAACTAAATGGGTTTTTATCAGAAATCAGCCAATGGTCAAAGGGAAACGGTCTTACCTTAACTCCCCCCCCAAATCCCAAACAGTCAATTTCACCTTTAGGCATAAATCTGACCTAAACAAACTGGTTAGCACTCACGAGGTGTGCAACATAGGTGGCACTGAAACAGAAACCAAGTCGGAAATTAAATACCTAGGCGTCACTCTATCTTCTGATCTTTCCTGGTCGTCTCATATCTTGACGATTTCTAAGAAAATATTCCGTCTTACCTTCTAAATCAAGAAGTTAAGACTTTCTGGTGTAACCCAACCCTTACTCCTACAATTCGTTAACTCCCGTATTCTGCCTAGTATTCTCTATTGTTCCCCCTTAGTTTTTCCTGGGCTACTGAAGAAAGACTATACCTTATTACGCAGGATGTTAAAGGTTGTCAGCAGGGTAAGCCCCAGGGTGCCACTTAACTAGCTTGTTAATATTCTGGTGGACAGGCATATGGACTCATGTGAAAAATGGGTGAAAACCATTTTATCTAACTCACAACACTCTCTACATTCACAACTCTCCCCATGTATCTCTTCAGGGAAAACCAGACGCCTATATAGGAAACTATATGCCCGCACTAGTAAGTACAGAAACTCATCCATACCCTACCTAGCTCGTGTTCTGTGCGATAAAGAAAGCATTAGGCGTGAAACCTTTAACTTATTAAATAGTCAGTAGAACAAATGGATCTCGTCTTTCCAACTCATATCGTTTATAGGTACAACGTTTTCTCTCTACCTTTTATTTTGTTATGTGTTGTTTTGTTTCTCTCTTCCTTACGAACTCTACTTAAAACATTCTTGTTCGTTCTCTCACACTCTGTATATGTCGACCATTTTGCTATCGCTTACGCCAGTAATTATGCTAGTAGTATGTACTTTTCTAACACCTTCAAACTCTCTGTTTAAATTTTGGCTTTGCTACCGACATGCTAATATGTTGTTGTCAAAACTGACTGAGATAACCTTAATCTATGTAGAACTATATTTATTGTTAATGTACTAACTGGATGCAGTATTATTGATATAAGAATATAACTTGTGCACTGTGGTAGAGTGTAATTCCATTATGGGTAATTTTTGTTTGATAAAGTCTCACAGCGTTATACAGTAATGTTTACTGAAGACATTTCGAGCACAATTTATTGCTCATAATCATATCAAGGTAATCACACGACTTCCTAAATTCATTTATATAGTCCCATTGTTTTTCTCTTGATTTTCACTTGATTTGATTGGTAATAGTATTTTCCATATTTCAGGTATGAGTGACGAGTCATTCCTATTGCATGTGTTGGGTGTAGACTCGGTGAACAAGGATTCAGTAATCAACCTCTCTCTCCACCTACCTAGATTACTTTTTAGAATTTTAACCCTCTCCCACTCTATTATGTGGTTGTGTGTTAGCGCATGCATTGCAATTGCTGAGCTTTTTTCTAAATTACTTATCTTCTCGGGGTCAACCATTCTTATCTTAGCTAAATTTTTATGCTCTGACAATCTGACTACCCCTGACCTACTAGTTTGACCTATGTAGTTGACCTCACAGTCATTGCATGGTATTTTGTAAATAATATTATTTTGTCTAATTGGGTCAACTGGGTCCTTTAACCTACAGAGCTTGTCCCTGAGTGAGTTTGTAGGTTTAAAGGGACAAGCTCTGTAGGTTAAAGGACCCAGTTGACCCAATTAGACAAAATAATATTATTTACAAAATACCATGCAATGACTGTGAGGTCAACTACATAGGTCAAACTAGTAGGTCAGGGGTAGTCAGATTGTCAGAGCATAAAAATTTAGCTAAGATAAGAATGGTTGACCCCGAGAAGATAAGTAATTTAGAAAAAAGCTCAGCAATTGCAATGCATGCGCTAACACACAACCACACAATAGGGTGGGAGAGGGTTAAAATTCTAAAAAGTAATCTAGGTAGGTGGAGAGAGAGGTTGATTACTGAATCCTTGTTCACCGAGTCTACACCCAACACATGCAATAGGAATGACTCGTCACTCATACCTGAAATATGGAAAATACTATTACCAATCAAATCAAGTGAAAATCAAGAGAAAAACAATGGGACTATATAAATGAATTTAGGAAGTCGTGTGATTACCTTGATATGATTATGAGCAATAAATTGTGCTCGAAATGTCTTCAGTAAACATTACTGTATAACGCTGTGAGACTTTATCAAACAAAAATTACCCATAATGGATGCAGTATTGTAGTAAAATGCTGAGAATTCCATTCTGTGTCACAAGTACTGATTTGGAATAAAGCTTATCTTATCATATCTTATAACATATGTAAGACCAATAGCAAACTAAATAATACGGCTGTAAAGAGTAATTTTCTAGGTATAAGCGGTTAAATTTCAGTCAGTGGCGTTTACTAGACTTAGGTTTACTGCTTGCCGGAATCATTAGCCACGCAGATCTGCATTATTTTATCGATGATAATCAAATCCCCAACACTTAATGTCGAAATTAGTATTTTTCTTGCTAAACTACTCAGGTTCCTTATGTTAACTTAAAGGACAGAGAGGTGTGCTTGAACTAACGAACGTCTGCCATGTAAATGTTTATCATTTGCTTTAGTATCACCGGAATAAATATTTTTAATTTTTAATCATTTCTAATCTTCTAATGCGATGGAGGACCCTAATGTATAGCACACTTAGCATAAACATCAACATTTTATCTATTATTTTATTCTTTTACGTTCCCAGTGAGACATCGGATTTCAAGCAAGAGCTTTGAAGTTTCAGTGGCAGCAGTACTTATTTTTATAGGATGCGGTTGCTAGCCTCATTCCCAACCTTCCCTCTTTACCAGTCTTATCACTGGCTTTGCGAGGTAAAGGGGTGTTTCGGCCCGAGACCGAACCCCGGACCATGTACGTGGTTGGCAAGCATTCTACCGCAGTGCCACCGACGCATAAACATCAACATAACTCTATTCAATCAAATGAGAACAGTGGAAACCATTGAAACTCATTATTTATTACAGTAATCCTCTCTGCTCTTCAGAAAAAAGTGATTTCAGAAAATATAATTTAATAAACTTACAGGATTTTCAAAATCTATTTCCAGGTCTCGATAAATCCTAAGTGTCTTATTGTCATCCTCCTTTTCTGAACTTATTAGTTGATCCAAGGTAAATGTTGCTCTACCAATCAGAATGCATCGCCGTCTTCGGTCAGTACTTAGCACATGTAAGTTTAATGATTTCTGACTTATGCTGTGTGGTGCTATCTATTAAAAATAAAGAATGTTTCATTTTGATTAACTCAAGTTAAATGATCACATACTGACCTTTGAAAAATTCCAAGATCAGATTAGTTTATGTATATAGAAAGAATGATTGATTGGTTTTGTCTGACAGTTTTAGAGACGGAAAAATTAATACATTTTCTGATTTTGTGAACTCAAGATGTTTTTATGGCCACGCTTAATCTCGTAATATATGCTTAGAAAAATATTTTATAAGCTTGTTCAGCCTACGACCAATGTTCATTCGTTCAAATCTCTCTTTTGCATACCTCGCTAAACTGACTACAAATGCTTTTGGATGAGGCGGATTGTATGTGTGTGTTTGTGCGGGAAAAATTGATGAATTAATATCTGAAATTCCCAGGTACGAGATTTGCAGTATGTATGGATGCAACAGACTTTTCAAAAAGTAATGCTTAACCTTTTCGAAGTTTTCTAATGAATCATTTACCCATCAATATTTCACATTAGCTAAAGTCTAAAATTTATAATAGTTGGTGTGTCGATGACTTCTGCAATGGATATGATATAAACTTATTCCCCATTGTGATTAACAAACAAACAAACAAACGCTAAGTCGTGAATTGACAGAAGTTAGAATTCAAGGACCATTGGATCGGGTCCCAGTGGCTCAATGGTATACGAGCTCGCCTTGTAACCGGAAGGTCCTGGGTTCGAATCCCGGTGGGTGCGTACTGCTGAAGAGTCCGAAACTAGGACGAAACAGCTGTCCAGTACTCCCAGGTTTTCCAATGGTTCTCTAACTAATGTCAGCTCATGATGAAATCCTGAAACAAAATAATAGTTTGAGTAAAAAGTGGATTATTTGATTATTTTTATGTTTTCCAAATAAATTACTTATCTCTACTGGTGTTGCTTCCTTTAGGCAGCACTGCTAACAAAAGATCAAAGATATACAATATTTTAGAATAAATCACCAAAATGTTTTCGCATGACCCTATTTGACCTTCTCATATATTTACAGAAGATTAACAAGCTAAAACAGCTTTTAATGATAGTAACTTGTGATGGGATACTAAAATTCAAAATGAAGCCTAAAGGGAAACCTAGTAGGAAAATTTGCTCACTTTAAGTGACTAAATATACTTAGTTGAGATCTAATCACCAGCACCTTAGACATAAAGGGTTTTTTTATTAATCGTTTAACATGCAAATTAAAGATTTTCGTGTTAAGATAAGGCTATTCTTACAAATAAAAAACGGCTGATCTGAAGCAATATGTTTACTATATTTAGGCTTTTTGAATATATGCGGGCTGTTTTGCCACCGGAAACTAGCATGTGAATGCATTGGTACTAGTCTAGGTGCTTCATCATCACTTACAACCATTGTCTGTTGCTAAAATGAGTATATATTGTTGAAAATTAAAGTTAATCAGTCTATGGTTCACCGAAGAAAAAGGTGTCATTCATGTGCACATAACATAGCCGCTACCCTACGATACATTCAGAAAGAAAATATCTTGATTAACTGAAGCATAATTGTGCTAAACATATGCTGAGAACAGCGGTCCAGTAATCTTCAAAAATTTAGTTCTCCATCGCATCTGTAGAAGATATAAGTGTCAAAAGGCCTTAAAATTTATACTCGTGATGTCAGTCACAATTAGTCCGTCTGATGTATTAGAATTTTCAGTGCTGACCACCATGGACCTCCTAGGGCATCATTACTCAAATCTAAGGCATACCTGCCTAGGTTGAATCCTTGTTTATACAGTGTTTTACACTCACTAAATAAGGAAGGCTTCATCATGTATCTCGATGAGCATAATAGTTAAGTCTAAGATGCGTATTTTATTTCATTTTGAGATTCATTAACTGAACGTGTCTGCATCTCACTGTATTGCAGCTGCTAATAGCATTCATATCCTCGCTGTAGCATTACACAGTAATGAATGATTTACTTTAACTGCTATCTATTCAGAGAGTATCAATTTACTCTATAGTTTTGTTTAAATTTCTCACTTAAAGGAATGAAGAAATCAGTTTTTGTTGATACTGTAGGTTAAGAAAAAAATTGTAAGGCATATTTGTTTTCATACTGTGTGAGATAGCTAAAGGGACGTACTCTGCATCATTAGTTGTATCTAAATTTAGATCGTTTTGACCAATATGCCGTCCAATAATGGATTAATTGCAATTTTTTAATTTCTTTGCGTTCCAAGTGGAGCATATGGCTTCAACCTAGATCTTTTAAGTTTCAGGAGCAGTGGGTTTGCTAGCCTCAAGCCCAACGTCCCCTTTTAGTCGTCATTATAACCGGGTTAGGAAGGTAAAGGAGGGCGCCGGTCGGGACTCGAACCCTGGGCCACGTGGATGGTCAGCCGGGACTTTACCGCTGAACAACAGACGCAAGAATTGTAAAATTGCTGTAACAAAAAGTTTTACGAAGTGAATTATTAAAATGATACAAATATTTCTATTCAGGCGAAAACAGAAATGCTTGTCTTTAAAAAGAACTAAGCGTATAGCAGTATAATAGTCGCTTATCTGATAACGTTGAAGAAATCCATGTAGCAAGATGTTGAGGTCAACTACATTTTCAAAGTTAATGCATTGCATTTTAAGCTGTTTGCATAAATATAGTCAACAGAGTTTGTTTGTAACTTAACTGTATTGTCTAGGATAATCATTTCTACATAGTAGCTAATAAAAGTTGAGACTTATACAACTAGACATAAATCTGAACTGATAATACACTGAAACAAACTATGCTTTCGTAATCTGATATCCGAAAGTAGATTGTTCAACTTTCCAAGTTTTTAACAACGAACGAAAGGTAATTCTATTTCTTCAACCTATAAATTCATCACTCCTTACTGAATAGCTGTTTCAGAGACGACATTATTTCAATGCTTAGCTGAAAAGTTTAAAACTGAATTTTTGGCAGAGAATTTCAGATATTGTCACAAAAACACGAGTTAAAATAGTTGAGAATAGTAAGTAATCAATATAGTAGCTAACAGAGCTGAAGTTATTTGAAAGCTATTCTTTTACAGGTATATGATATATAGGTGCTATTGATTTATACAGCTTGCGTGAATATTCTATTGCAAGATGTCGAAAACAAAGCATCTAAAATGAAACACTAAATCTAAACTTGTAGTTCTGACAGTTAATTTTTAAAGTGTGTTTGAAATTGACCGTAGACATTCTCATAGAAAAGCGACTACTGTTGAACCCCACCATCGTGTGCATCAAATGAATAAAACAGTAAATGTAATTCATAGGTGTATTTACTGCTATAATGTCATCATACCATTAAATTAAACTAAATTATTACTTTGAAATACGACTTATATAAAAAGAATAGGCAAACTATGAAAGCTTTAACAGCTATCGACAGCTGATACGTGCCACTTTCATTTTAAACGGTTAGCTTAACAATCAAATGTTGAGTAAGTAATCAAAAAGCCAGCTACTCAGTTAAATCACAAGGTTAAATTAAAGCAGAAAAATAGGAAAAAACAATGAAAATCTCTTACATACTTGAAAACAAAAACTTTCATTGAAGTCTGGATTGATAGTGTGTTTCTTAATTGCAGTCACATGGCATTTCTTTTCTGCTTGTTCAATAAAAACCCTGAAATTCGGAAGAGACATAAAATTAGATTGGGCCTAAATAAGTATATTTTAAAAAAACGTTTGGTTTGTTTAAGTTCTTAAAAAGTAAACATCATCAAGACTATGAACTGTGGTTAACTGTCTTAACTACTTTACGGTTTTTGAACTTTAAAAATAAAGGCGAGTAATCGATATTGAGGAAGAATGCTGATGAACTATGCTTAGTATTTTCATTACTGAAATGAATTATTTCAAATATCTACAAAGTGATAAATGCCATATAGTTTATATATACATGTATTAAAACTTCTTTACTATCTGTATCTTTCGGACGTGAAAATTATCTGCAAATCTGCAAAATAACCTATAGCAACTTTGGTGATTTGTTTGATATATTTCTAATTTGTGTGAATTCTATCCTGCAGTGATACCTAGTGCCATTCATGAAGTAGATGAAAGAAATCCCACAACTCTTTTATTGGTTGAGGCAAATAAGTTGTGTGATAAAGTAACCAAAGTTTATTTCGAGGTGTTTCGTAAAAAAGAAAAAAAATTGAAGTTAGATTATGGTTAGGGTAAACACTAGGAGAGGTGCGAAACTTCCTAAACGCTGTGTTACATACTAGCAACCCAGCTGAATTCTTAAGAACCAGTCACATCATTCAGTACTACTTGTTGGTCACACCCAGATAATTTAATCAGACAAAAGTTCATTTCGTTCTACAGTCTACCAATTCGTTTATTTAAACCCGTCGAACAACTTAAATATTGGCTGGCTACTTAAAACGACAAGGAATACGAATAAAACTAACTGCTGTAAAAATAAATTCACATATATATCCAGTGAAAATTCATTGTAGTTTCCTTTGCAAACTTAAAGCTTTCAGATACTATTTATGGATATCTTTATTTATATCGTCCGATCTAAATGGCTGACAGCTTTTGAAGTTATTCAACGTCTAAACCACTAGCGGTTTTTCCATGGTAATTCTTCCCTACCACTGTCGAGATAATGAGAATAGCATGACCTCCTTTAGTCGAATTGTTCCAACAGAATAACATACTTACAGCATATATTTTGTGTCTTATTGAGTAGTTTCTTGTATTACAAGCTCAATCAATTTTTGTAAATGAGAACTGAATGCTTGTGAATACATTTCATATTTCCATGGTGCCACAGTAAATGGTAATCAATCTGATATTCGAGTGGAAAAATATATTCCTGATTTCTATAATTTATGAGGCTGTTTTGAAAATCATAACTGATGCCATTAAAATATAGGTCAGTAAAAAGAACTGCTATACTACAGCACACGTTAAAAATGAAAAGTAATCCAACGTAGACAAATAACGTCTATCCCTCAACTTGATCTTTGTCCTTGGCTGTTAAAATCTGTCTTTTGTATACAACACATTGTATTTAACATAAAATCATTCCAGAAACTTACTTTACTCTATAGTCAACTGTAGCGTGTTCTTCTGAGAATGTACCTGATTGAACAGATGAGGATCCAACATACTGTGATTTTGAATTTATGCTCATCTGACGTAAATTTCTAGCTTTATGGATAGTAACTTTAAGTAACTCCATTCTTTTATTATAACTGACTGAAAACCACACTCTGCCTATATGTCCAGGTTGGATTTCATAAAGGTCTTCTGTTTCTTCACTCAAATACAGAGATGGATTCAATCTACCCAGATGTCGTCCTTGTACTGCAGAAAAAATAAAGTTATAAAAAAAAGCGACGTAAACCAAACTTGGATGTGTCTAATACATCCTAATCTGTTTTATATTGCTGAAAAAAGCAGGCAAGCTAAACAGTTTTATAATCGTTTATGTGTGCAGTAACAGACCTCGGAAGAAAACTGGAATGAAAGATGTCTTCCCATAAGTTTATTTCGGAGAAGAATATAGACACGATTACGCCTGTAAACTAAGACAATAAAGTATGTTGGTTTATCGATGAAGATGTTGCTTGTTTACTACTTTTGCCTGAATAAGCATATAGTCAGTGAACAGATGAAAATTGTTTAAATTAAAACTGTATGTCTATCTGTACTAAATTTGGAGAACACGCTCATGCAAGTTTCTTTTAAACTGATTGCTAGGCTACAAATACCTTAAGATATCTCAAGATTTATTGGTTGATAAGTGCAATTTTGACTTGATTTTTACCTTTATTCTAGCTTCTTGTATTTTTCAATAATTACTAATTTGATCATTAATATTTTTATCTAGTTGTTAGCTTATTGCTGTTAGCAACCCTGTTACGTGATCTCCAGGACTTTTGCTAACGATCATTTAATTTATCTGTTGTATTAGTTTTGACTTTCGTCTTCAAAACCCTCAAATGTTACCATGTTGTCAAGTGTATGACAAAGGTAAACTCATTAATGCGCTGTTCCCCGATCAACGTAGTACACTCTAAACCTAACTTCAGATGAAATTGTGAAGTAAACTAAAGTTCACTTTTACCCCCAAATATTGAGAAGTCTGCTTTTGAAATAGTAAAATGTTTAGTTACTGATTTCTTAAACTAATTACTGAATGATGTGCAATGTAGAAGTGAAGTATTAGCTTTTTTAAGAATAAGGTAATCTAAATAATTTGGTCATTATTGAGCTAACCAGTTCTCATAACAGAAAAATCTAACTGAACATTAACACTTCTGCAGCTGATCACATTATTATGCATAAAATTTTTAATTCACAAATTAAAAATGACTGTTGTTCACTGACAAGAAGTAACAATCGTGATGTGTTCATTTTCTCAACATAATCTGTTTACTCATTAGATATGGAAACTGTCAGAAAAAAAGTTTGATTATGAAGCAACTTCATTTGTTAGTGTAAGCACTAGTAAAAGGAAATTTTTATTTACTAGAGAAAGCAATGGTAGTCAGTGGATTCTTTAAAGAATATAAGGTTTGAACTAATCGTCATGGATAATAAATCCATTTAAAAAAGTTGTCTATAGCCTGAAGATTCTGTTAGTGGTTTCCAGCCTAGACGTCCACACAGTGGATTACTTATAAGTTCAGAACAGTAGTAAGTATCTTAATATGTGTCACTTCGCACAGAAAGTTTTATATTAGCTTTGAAATTCAACCACTACAGATTTTATTTACCGTTTATCGAGGTTTATAAATCTAATCCATGAGTATTTTGTACACGTGCTTGATGAATCCAAAAGTTTAATGCATATTAGGTGGGCTGTATACATGTTGTATATCATTATATGTCAGTACTTCTGACTGATAAATGTGTAAAAGATCGTGAAAAAGTGAAGTATTGTCAAAACTTTATGATAAAAGTTTGTGAGCATGCTTTAAAACGCTTTGAACACGCCCTTTTCCAGTCCTATTGAAAGTTTCTTTTGAACTCTGTTTAGTGGTGTGAAATTTAAAGGAAAATTTTTAAAGTACACTTCATCAGTTAAAATTTAGTTTAGGAAAAATATCAGCTCATCCCCTTGTTCAATTCGTTGGGCACTGCTTGTTTCATTGTCTTCAGGGTATCATTATTCTATGTGGATAAGTAAAAACATAATGTGAATGAGTATGGAAACTATTTTTAAATAACTGGTAGAAAAGATAGTGAAGATGACAATAATTTACAGACCTTCAACATAATACTTTTGTTTCTACTGTTATTGATAAAATTAAACAGTAGTGTGCTACGCTGGCGGCATTGTTACCAGGCGAATAAATACACTTTCTTCTTCACAAAATTATACTATACGGTTTCTGTTTGACCCAGTTAAAGTATTCACACTGTTCGCCATACATCAATCAATGTCTTAGTCTGCATTATGTTTGTATATATCTGTTCAATTTAAAACAGTTCTTTTAGTCATATACGTAGCATAAAACTGAGTCCGACTGAAATTCGGGAATCTCGTAAACCCTTCTCTGTTGGCTTTTTTAAAAGTTTTAAACTTGTGTAACAAATGTATATATTTTTCCCCTTAATTCTAGAGTCTTTCTAAAGTAGTTCATGAATCCTTTCGACGAGAAAGAAATTCTTAGTTGGAGATCCTATAAGGAATTCTAAAATGGATTTACACTTGTTGAGAACATCAAACTAGTTATATTTTATCCCCTTCATTGACCTCAAACGTCCATACAATATGTAATAAACAGTGATGCTAAGTTTATGATTTTATGATAATATTTGATGAGAGATTTTTAAATTTTTAGTGATAACCCCAATACTACACTGACTAGTAATGATAATCCTTTAGGTGAGTACATATTTTGAATATATGCAAACTAGTTCATGAGGAAAATTACAAGTGTTTTTATCTGCTATAACCACTTATATTAACTCAATTATCCGAACGCAGGTGAACTAATTCGGTGTTCAGTAGTCCATTTCTACTTATCCTGGCTATTCTGTCTGTTGATATAGTGCGAACAGACTACATGTTTTTTTTCCTATCATATCTTTGGTGGTGAAAAGATCCTTCGTTTCTGATGCTTAAATTCACTGATCTACATGGGGATCCTTGTGATTTGCTCAGTGAGTGTATGTTTTTCTCTGTGACACGGTAAATAGTAAAGTTTCGGAAAGACTTTAAACTTCTTCATACAATGATAATTGAATAGCTAGTAAATTAGACTACTCGAATCATTTTGAATGGTGGTCGTTGTATTAGTCCTCGATCTGTGCACTTTTTTGTTTGTCGTTTTGTATTTCACGTAAAGTTGTGGTTTATGAAAACTTGTGGGATGTGCGAATAATACTTTTTTCCCAATTCAGGATTTATAATTAGAAATAGATCTTGCGTTAATGAACATTACGTGGGAGCATTCTTAATATTTTAGAAAGAAATGTGGCCACAAAAACTCTGTCTACCTGCATTTAGTAACTGTAATGTTGAGAAAATTAACAAAGTCTTCTTACCACAGGTGATTTTTAAATTAGATTCCGTCACAAACCGACACCATTTAGAGAAACTTTGAAAAAGAAGGGTACTAGACGAATGTTTCTTTATAGTCTAGGACACCAGCAGTACTCAAGCATTACTTTACCTTAAATCACACCGAAGAAATTCATGTTATAAGCCTAGCAGGTTTCCAGTCAGCCAGTGAAACAGAATCTAGTGACTCATTTCTTCTTCATCTACAAGTTCTCGTTATACTTCTAGGAAGTACTAGAAGTCAGGTCATGGATGTATAGTGCGGAAGTATCCTGAGGAAGGATGAAACAGGTATCTGGACGTGAATACCATGTTGAGTAAAGTATTAAACTTTGTAAATTGAAGTTTCTGAAAGGTAGGTTTGAAAGGAACCGTATTCAGTTTGTTTGTCTGGTAGAAAATTGAATGGTAGAGTTTTCAACATCTAAACAAATGTAGATCATAAGTATGATATGGTACTTATTCAGGCTTTTCATAATGAATTTTTCGGTTTTACGATTCTGAATTAGTTTGCATTTCAAGTCTAAAGTTTTTCAGGTTAATCATTTTTCGGAATACAAAGTCATAGTGTTTGACAAAGTCAAACTTCCTTTGTTCATAGCTAGAATATAATCTGTGTAGCTTCAAAGTTATTTTCACTCAATAAAGGAACATTTTGTCAGTATTCCGCTTGTTAACTTTTCGCAGTAGGATAAAACGAAATCAATGATATTTCATTTGTGTTATCGAATTCGCCAAGTACGATTATTTTACATAACTGTGTTTAACCATATGAGAATTAAAATGGTCTTCTATTCACCGGACAGAAATCGAAGGAAACAAAAATTATAATAAATATCATAATAATGACGTTTTGAAGAATAATTAGAAAGTAAGACAAGAGGGTAAGTTTGGTTGCATTTGAAACAGTTTGAAGAGAAAACACCTTCAAACCGAGTACAAATATCAACTGGTTGGTTGTCAAAATCTTTCTCAGTGTGATTGCACAACTTGATATGGTACTATCCCACAGATAAATTCATTGAGTCGTTTGTCTTGAATCTGTATATCCTATTATGCTTAGCATGTTGTCTATCAACTAAATATCACAAAAGCAACAATCCCAGAGACAACCTATTAACAATATTTAGTAACCCCAATGAAATCTGTTGAGGTTACCTAAACTAAACGTATGCGCAAGTCTTCAGTCTAAAATAAAACTGTATGCATCTACAAAAGGAAAGTTTGTATGATATTCAAAACACCTTTACAATATCATAAGCGGAGTGACTTTTTGAACACACTTTTATCAGAGTGATAACCAGTATCCACGCTTTCACTAAATCTCATTTAATTCACCAAAGTTATTTCATTAATTAACAGTTAATGCGATAAATTTTATTAGTTCGACTAAAATCAAGGGTTTTGTTATCACAACTTATCGTATAAATTGTGAAAAATATCTTCTTGAAATTGTCTCAAAGATGAGTCAATAGTATGATGTATCAGTGTTTCTACGCTTTAGCTTATAAATAAATGACAATAGTTTAATTTCGAAAACCTCAGATTTATTATCATCAGTAGAATGAAACACATATTCCAAGGTTATTTTAGTTACCTTTCATATTTTTATACTATCATGCTAACGATTCATGATAGCGTGAGAGAATTTCTAATGAAACTCTGTGGGTAATTTTTATTCGTGCGTCGGTGACACAGTGGTTAGGACGCTCGCTGACCATGCACATGGCCTGGGGTTCGATCCCCGGCTGACGCACTCCTCTAACACACTAGGGCAGAAATAAAAAGATGGTGAAGAGGAAAGGTTGGGCATGAGGTTAGCAACCCCATCCTGTAAAAATAAACACTGCTACAGAAACTTAAAGCCATTAGCGTGAAGCCCTATGTTCCACTGAGAACGTGAAGGAAAAAAATTTATTCACAGATGTATCTTCATTATAGAAATGCTGTTTCTGTGCTCATGCAATTTACTTTTGGAGTTTTTCTTTTTCGACGACTAATGATAAATAACAGCAGTCATGGAAGAGAAACTAAGTTTAACTTCCTATTTGTTATTGATAGTATGGTGTTTGCCTAGTGACTGTTCTTGTAGTCACCTTCTTTCTAATTAAATATTTCACAATCAGTGTGTATAATCCATAATTCCAAATATATATATGGCTATTTATTTGCTGTGATAAAGCATGCATAAAATATTCTTTAATGACCAATCGTTCTTTATTTCAATACCATTTTGATCAAATTTTAATAATTTAGATTTATTACGCGCTTCACTCTGTCCATAAGCGGATTCGACGAATCATCTAGTATTAGTACAAATCATTATTGTAGATTAGATAGTTAGTCTGTTTCTTCACAATGTCTGGGCATTTGGCGTTAGCATGGAGCTTTATTCCGTTTGATAGCTCAAGCTGAAGTAAAGCAGGAAATGATCTGCGTGATATTTAATAAGTTTATACTAATAATCCTTTCGTATTCATGTCCTCCCAGAAATGTGTGCTTGTGACTAAATACTCGCTTTAGTATAGGACGTTCTTTAAATTCCAACGTTTACAGAAACACATTGCAGAAACTAAAAATCATGCACACCGCACTTGACTAATCAGACCGTGGTCAGTTTATTTCCAGCTCATGTATACAAAATGCAACTCATTACTTCACATATCTCTCCAAACACCTTAAGAGAAGGATTATAACATTTTTAAAATGCTTCACAACATCACACAATATCTGTATACAATTTTGAAACTGCTTAATCGTTTATTAACAGAAGCGTGAAAAGGAGGCCACTTGCGAATATCAAGCGGTTTGTTGCTTTATAACACAAATATCGTCCCTACCATCTTTTCTGACGAAATACTCTGTTTTCGCGATCTCTTTGAAGAAATAAATTTATAATTTTTATTCAGTTGCTTATGAATGGTTCTACAGATGGAGAATTTCTAGTTTACTTCGCTGACCAGCAACACTTTTGTGTTCATAATTTGGAAATTCCCGTATTCACCATCTGAACTAACAGTGACTTTCATTATTTTAGCTTGACTGGGGAAACTAAATCAGCGCTAAGGACTAGACACCATTATACTGACGACACCCTAGTGACCAATCAGCATCTGTCATATTTCTAATGGCGTCTGAGTGAAGAACAAAGCGAAAGATTGTTAGTTTTTTGACTAGTAATAAATTAAAAATAACTAAACATTTATTTGAAGGTTTGGTTATTGTGTATTAACAATAAGAAGCATTTAGTGGACATTTCGGTTAATCCGGTGATCTAAGAACAGGGACAAATAGACTTATTTATGTGTAGACAGCATCTTCGGCGACATGCTTCAAACACAGGCTACTGATAGCTTGCATCACTATATTGCATGCAATTCCCCTATTTCGCTTTGCCTTAGTCAATTTAAAGGTGACCTCTAATGCTATTATTTATTCTTGTTTACAACCTACTGGTTCGCTAGTCTCCAGTAAATGTGAGAGAAAGTATAATCACGGATGGCAACGTATCCCAGTACAGGAAATAACTGTTCCTGAGTTATGTTCCTTGGATCTCAAAATATGTTCCTCAACGTTTATAATTAGTTTTCAACCAAATGTTGGGCATTTCTCGACGGATACAATAAAGAAATATCATAATGAACTGTTTTGCACCTCAGGTGAGACAGCACTGTGTCACACGATCTACTTTCAATTAATTTTTTATTTGAAGATTCTGTACGTCGGTGGCACAGTGGTTAGGACTCTCGCCAACCATGCACATGGTCCGAGGTTCGATCCCCTGCCGACTCACACCTGATATCTACGATCGGCCTGCAAAATTTGGGCTACCGATATCCATGCTGAAAATTCCATACTTGTACCAAAAATACAGTGTGGAATCAAGCTGTAATCAAAAAAATAAATAAAAATTCAATAAACTTTTCTGGAAATTCTGTAAATTATTTAAACACTATCCAGAATAAAGCTATTATTATCGTGATCGATATTTTTATGTAGAAAATTTGCTTTCAGAAACTGAACAGCTATACCGGAAAAAGAAAAGAGGCCGAAAAAAAGATGAAACAATCTAGTGCTTACAAGCTACATAAAAGAGACTGTTACTAGTAATTTTAGTGAAGATAAAAAATCATTTTGATTTCTTTCTATGTCGTTCTGTTTCCGCTTAATATATATATACAGCATAAGAAGGTTTAATTCTGTGTATTTTTACTCCGAAAACGGCTGAACTCCAGCTAATCTCACTAGCTCTGAAAGCTTCTTTAAAATCAGGAAAAGAATAAATTGGTTGAGGAGTACAAAGTATGCTTTTAATAGTATTAGGGAAACACATTCTCGTGTAAAAGTCATAAATGCGAAACTTTGGTCTCCATAGTTTCTCTTCTACTATTTATTTATGCAGATTCATCTGCCTGAGAAGATAAAATTTATGACTTCTGATACGACCTGATTGTGTACCTCCACAACTATTTGTCTTCGCTGCAAAACTATAAGAACTGGATGAAATAAAACTGTTCGGGTGTTTTGCTTGTGAATGGCCTTTTACAATAAATATTTTATACTAATTAATGGAAGGTGAGGTAGGGTGAGTTTTCATACTGTGTAAACAGTGTTAAGTGGTAAAAAGGTTTTCCATATTTTCAAAACCTATGTTCATAGGTGCACGGAAAGTTGTTAATATTATGGAGCTGCTTAAGACTCCACTAAAACAAAAGCCGATTTCATGTTATTTCGGGTATATTATCATAGAAAGTTTGGGTCTGAATTCTACCCACACCGATTAGGTTAAGATGTATAGGATTTATACTGTCTGAAATCTTTTTGTTTGGAATTTCACTCACGAAGTTCTTGTATAATATGAATATATCCTCGGGCTCAACTGACTTTTATTTTAAGGCGGCTTTATCACATCAGTTACAAACTGTTGTCCCAGTAACCAGTGTATCACATCACTTAAACGTTTGCACCCAACCCAGTAATTATTCACGGGCTTTGATGAATAATCAGAAAAATAACCAGAACCTAGAAAAAAGAAGTTAACGACAAATGCTATCTGTAAAACTGAATCCCTAGAAAAACTCTCCTATATCCAGAAACACCTTACCCAGTAAGTATTTTTTAGTGTTGGTTTAATTCATCGTAAAACTGAATGTAAATTGTTGTGTTAGTAAGGATAAATTTTCTTGGTTTGATGAAACAACTAAAAAGGGATTCATAATTCGCATACTTTATTACTTTTGCTTTCGGTATTCGCTTGAAAACCGATTAATCGAATCGGTGAAGAACATAAAGAACAGATACATTTCAACAAAATTCACTTTAGATAAAGTAAATGAATATTTAGATTATTTGTCTGGCAAACTAAATGTAATACAACCTTCTACACAGGAATGCTGATATTCCTTTCAAGAAATCGTTTAATTTCTACGCTGATCCTCCGTCAGTCACACCCAGTGATAATAATGCTGAACAAAATTTAGAATTTCTTTAAATTGTGTTTCGGCGTATTGAGTGCTTTAATAAAGACGAGAAATGGATAAGTCTAAAAGGCACTAATTGTCAGTTAGATATTTAATGACTGACTGTACATCACCATAAAGAAGCCAACCTCATGAAAATAGATTAATGATTAGATATTATACTGGAATGTTCCACTAGAAACTACTATTTTCAACTTACATATGGCCATTTTTATCTAAGATTTAGTATGATAAATCGATGAAAGTTGTATACTTCAAATTTAAAAGTCAATCTGAACGAAGAATATCCTTTTCAATAATTTCTCCTCTTCAGGTTCTTACAATTATAAAATATAATATTTATTGTCATTACAATAAAGGCGAGTTATGCGACGGATACATTTTTAACATAGAATAACAGATTAGTTATGGGGTGTCAAAATAAATAGTCTTATTTGTGTGACAAACGTGCTTTGGGCTGAAATCAATTACCAAAATATTGTAAAACTGGAGACAATGGTGATGATTAATCATAATAGATTTGTAGAGTGTGTGGTAGGAAAATTGACAAATAAGTCAGTTCAAGGTTATAAAAGGTGTCAGGTGAGTGAGTGGCTAGTACAAAGTGGTCTGTGTTAAACAGGAGATAGTAAGACTGCAATGAGAGGTTCATAATGAAATAACGAATGTGTGAAATGAAACAGGTGGAGGCATTTATTGAGAAAAGAGAGAATATCACTAATAATAAGTCCGGATAGTATAAATCAAAAATTCGATAGTATTGAGGGAATGTTTGCATGAAGGGCATAAATTATGAATAATAATAATATATGTGTCCAAACCAAGTTCACTTTTAACGGTAGCAAATTCACTATGTAAACACACACTACTTTCATAATTCTACACACTGATAAAATCCAACAATCTACACTTGATTTCGTTATCTTTACCCATTCGCCAAATTGACAACAAAAAAAACAACCCAGACTGACGAACGATGATCAAGTATTTCACAACCTACACTTAGTTTGGTCACCTTTACCTATTCTCCAACTTGACAACCTAAATGATCCCAGACTAGCGAACGATGATCAAGTTAGTAAACTTTGTTTTGATATAATAACAGATATACTATTACCTTTGATATTTGGCTTCAACGATCTTCATTGTTATTTTGACTTTCAATATGTCCTTTTAAGTTGAACTAAGTCTATATTTCTCTCACCCCCTAACTCTTTGTTATATATAAGCTGAGATTTTGTAAATTCCGGTTTAATAATACTTTGAGAAAGCTATTAGCATTAAATAGCGAAACGTCAGTAAAAACAATCTCGTTTTGTTTTTCATTCATTGGGAAATACAAAAAAACCTCTGTTATAATGAATAATAATAATAATTGTAATAATAACAATTGTAACAATAATAATTGTAATATTAATATATGTAATAATAAGCAAAGGAAAAACACCAAGAGGGTTAAGGGGAAGGAGCACTCTTAGTGAGAAGAAAAATCTTCAATCCAAGTTTGGTCACGGTAGGAACAGCGTCTGGACGTGTTCATTTTGGATACAAAGGTTCGGTTTAGTTGATCTTATTGCAACAGCTTCAGCTATGTGTAGGAGATGTAAGCGAACTGTATGTGATAATGACTTCGGAATTCGGTATATAACCATGAAAGCTGTGTTGACATCGATACGATTTCCAGTATCGACCAAAAGTGACAGGATCGTAGGCGTCCAATGTTCACCCAGCAAATCAAAGATGTCTTAGCTAACCTTAGCTCTTCTTCATGCATATACCATTTCAACTGTTTCTGTGGTTCAAGTTATATAGGGCGCAAGATTAGGCGGGTTCGTCTACGGGTTCGAGAACATTTACCAGCTTGGTTCAGCAGGGGGGGAATTAAGCGCATAAAAAGCTCGATCCTGTCACACTTGGACGATACTGGAAATCGTATCGATGTCAACACAGCTTTCATGGTTATATACCGAATTCCGAAGTCATTATCACATACAGTTCGCTTACATCTCCTACACATAGCTGAAGCTGTTGCAATAAGATCAACTAAACCGAACCTTTGTATCCAAAATGAACACGTCCAGACGCTGTTCCTACCGTGACCAAACTTGGATTGAAGATTTTTCTTCTCACTAAGAGTGCTCCTTCCCCTTAACCCTCTTGGTGTTTTTCCTTTGCTTATTATTACATATATTAATATTACAATTATTATTGTTACAATTGTTATTATTACAATTATTATTATTATTCATTATAACAGAGGTTTTTTTGTATTTCCCAATGAATGAAAAACAAAACGAGATTGTTTTTACTGACGTTTCGCTATTTAATGCTAATAGCTTTCTCAAAGTATTATTAAACCGGAATTTACAAAATCTCAGCTTATATATAACAAAGAGTTAGGGGGTGAGAGAAATATAGACTTAGTTCAACTTAAAAGGACATATTGAAAGTCAAAATAACAATGAAGATCGTTGAAGCCAAATATCAAAGGTAATAGTATATCTGTTATTATATCAAAACAAAGTTTACTAACTTGATCATCGTTCGCTAGTCTGGGATCATTTAGGTTGTCAAGTTGGAGAATAGGTAAAGGTGACCAAACTAAGTGTAGGTTGTGAAATACTTGATCATCGTTCGTCAGTCTGGGTTGTTTTTTTTGTTGTCAATTTGGCGAATGGGTAAAGATAACGAAATCAAGTGTAGATTGTTGGATTTTATCAGTGTGTAGAATTATGAAAGTAGTGTGTGTTTACATAGTGAATTTGCTACCGTTAAAAGTGAACTTGGTTTGGACACATATATTATTATTATTCATAATTTATGCCCTTCATGCAAACATTCCCTCAATACTATCGAATTTTTGATTTATACTATCCGGACTTATTATTAGTGATATTCTCTCTTTTCTCAATAAATGCCTCCACCTGTTTCATTTCACACATTCGTTATTTCATTATGAACCTCTCATTGCAGTCTTACTATCTCCTGTTTAACACAGACCACTTTGTACTAGCCACTCACTCACCTGACACCTTTTATAACCTTGAACTGACTTATTTGTCAATTTTCCTACCACACACTCTACAAATCTATTATGATTAATCATCACCATTGTCTCCAGTTTTACAATATTTTGGTAATTGATTTCAGCCCAAAGCACGTTTGTCACACAAATAAGACTATTTATTTTGACACCCCATAACTAATCTGTTATTCTATGTTAAAAATGTATCCGTCGCATAACTCGCCTTTATTGTAATGACAATAAATATTATATTTTATAATTGTAAGAACCTGAAGAGGAGAAATTATTGAAAAGGATATTCTTCGTTCAGATTGACTTTTTATTCATAATGTGGGAATATTTCACACTTCAAATTTATTTAATAAGCTAAATAGAAATCTAATGCCATGATGATAAATTCATGAGGAAATATCAATGTAATATATCCGCATGTAGACCTATGTCACATATGCGGGTTCTTGTAACTATATGCACTAACTCAAAAGATAACTGATTTTTACTGAGGACTTATTGAGATTGCATCCACCGTAACGACTTAGAGATGTCCATTTATGTCTGTTAAAAAGAAAGTATAAATTACTAATTGTAGAATTCACACATAAATTCTAAAATTAGATTGTTTGTGAACGTCTTCAGTCAACTTTTGGAAACTAGTTTAAATTTATTTTATTTTTTTTTGATTTACTGCTTGATTCCACACTGTATTTTCGGTACAAGTATGGAATTTTCAGCATGGATATCGGTAGCCCAAATTTTGAAGGCCGACCATAGATATCAGGTGTGCGTCGGTGCGTGCTCGAACCCCGGACCATGTGCATGGTCGGCGAGAGTCCTAACTACTCTGCCACCGACGCACATTAAGGGGAATTCAAATGAGAATAGTCCCACAGTTGCTGGAACATCATAGAGTTGCGGTGGCGCACTCTAGTAGGGCCATAAATTTGGATTGAATACAAATAATACAAATTTTAGTTTTTCTGAGACACGGAATGACTATTGGCTCCACGAACTTATCAGTAAAACCTTTTATATTTACAAATATGATAAATATAAGTAACACTTGTTTTGTCGATGTTTTTCATCACTTTGATCATTTGTTTTCACATTAAATAAATCTAAACACACCCCATTTAGACTTCCTGTAAGGATATGCCCAGTTCAATGGAAAATATCGCAGATGAAACTGACTAACAATATTAAAGAATCTCTAGATTACCGTTTAGAAACTAGGATACCATTTTACTATTCATTTTGATGGCAGGAACCTTATGTAGACCAGGACCCTTTGAACTTCCATCCTTATTTAACTAATATTTTTCAGCATCAACTGTACTACAGGCTTTCATGTTAGTGAATGGCAGAACTAATTGTGCTCTGATATAGGCTTTCTTTCATCTCCATTGACGAGAATATTACATTTATGGGAGATTCATGAAGTATATAAATGTATAAATGTCGACAAGTAAATAGGTTTCATAGACCAGAAACTGTCTTGATTACAGCAAGGGTCAGAAAACGCTAAAGTAATGGGAATAATGTATCCTAGTGTACTTGCATTTGCATAGGAACATTTTCACGGTGGCAAGTGATAAGAAAAGAATTAGTGATCATTCTATAGACATTAATAAGTTTCCCCTAGAATTTTGATGTGGTTTTGTTCTCTGAGCTGGATGGTTAGTTTGCGAAGCTTTCATCACCTTACTGGGTGACATCTTCAGCGCATACTTCAATTTGAAGTGAGCTTTTAGATTTCTCCACGAGTTTATTAATCATCTCTCCTGGTGACCTTGGACGTGATTGGTTGTTTGTGTGTGTTTTCACACCTTCTAGGTTACTTGTATTGGAACCGGTTGTTTCTTTGACTTGAACTTTGACCCTTTGTGTATGAAGTTTCTTTCTTATTGGTTGATAAATTTTGTCTATCTCGATGTGTCTATTGATTGATGATCCACTGGAATGCCAAGCTTCTAAAAATTCTCTAGCATTCTTGTTATTTCCTTTGTCTAATATTTGAACGTTGTCCTAGTCGAATTGAATGTTATGACCATTTTATAACATGGCAAGCTTAATTTTGTAATTCATTTTTGCATTACAATGCAGTACAGATTTCAGACGCTTAAAAAACCCTAATTATTTTCTCATAAATAAGAACTTTAATCGCAAACTATGTACCAGAGTTTATTACTGTTAACTTCGATAAAAACTTAAGTCAGCATTCATGAAACTCATTATGTTATTTAGGTAAACAGGGGATATCTCCTAGCAGTTAATATGAAATGGAAAATTCTATTTAGAGTTAGCCGTGAATTGTTCCTACCTTTTGATTTTTCAGATACACACTTGATCAACGTGTTATTAAAACCAGTATAATTAAAAGTTTAAACAGGAATTCCAACTTTCATATATAAGCTGAGAAAAGAAAAATAGAGTCACTTACAATATCTACTTTGTGTGTGATACTGAAAATCTGGTATACCAGATGTAGGATTCTTCTGGTATTCATTTTTAGTAGAAGTTTCATGAGAATTATTGTCATGATGAGTATTAGCTGAACTGTTAACATGGTCGTCACCGCTTATTATACGGTCGAATAACTGGTTACTGAAAAGTCTGTTAAATAGGGGAGATATTTTGTTCGATATATTTTCCATAAATACTTTATCCTGGATTATTATTTAGGAATGAAGAATTATGTTACTATCAGTGAGTTTAACTGAGATAAAAGCTCTACACATTGGACAAAATGACCAAGTTGAAATTCGCGTACACTTTAACAAGATTCAAATGTTTATTTTTGTACAGAAACTTGTGTAACCTTATCACTTATCATCATTGTGTGTATTTCCCACTAAAGATAATCTACAAAATATTTCCTATTTAGTAAAACATTTCTACTTGTGTTTGTAACGTCTGCTAATAAAACTGACAGTGGTGGCTATGGTTGGTTGACTGTTAAGAGGCAGATCTAATTGGTCCATTAGTCTTCTTTTATTTAGATTTCTACGTGATGCAGAATATATATATATATATATATATATATATATATATATTCACTACTCATTTGTAGGGATGTGTTTGCTATTGAAAACATATGGACACATACTCGCGCACATATCCTTAATTAGTATATATATCTACCATAAGTAATTTTCTATTCTTCATGATGTCTAATTATTGTCCAAAATCAAAGATTTTTCATAATAGTGAAGTTTTTTCCTGTCTTGACATTTCATAAAGCAAATAAACTAAGGGACACAGGAGCTTCGTATAAGATGGTCTTTCTATTTGTCTACAGAAGCGAAAAATCAAAACTTAAGTGGTTAATGGTGAAGAATTGGTGAGTCACGGAAATAAACAGTATATGATGAATATATTTCTAAAGCAGACTGGTGTGCAATGAGATTTTCCTTATTTTGACAATCTGAAGACTGCCATATTTAAGAATAGGCTAAATTAGAATGATTTCTGAACTACTGTAGAGCTTATCCAACCAAGAAAAAACCTGTTTTGCAGACAGAACACGGAGGCTGATAGCATGATTTAAATAAATGGCACAAACTAATCATCCAAACGTTAAAAACAACAATCGAAAAGATAATATCACTTAGAAGAAAGTAAAACTTTGATGTTAAACAGAAAGACAGCACAAATAGAAAAATTGAAATTAAATGAAAACAAGGTACTTAGTTTAATTGCCATGGGTATGTTTTTTGTCAGAAGTATTATCAAACAAATAGTTATCATAGTATTTACCTGTATTGCAAGTCTATTTGTAATATTCTTGATAACTACTGTGCTTTGCCTGTTGCAGGTCACTGGAAGCAACGTAGTCATCTACAGTTTTCTCAAAAACGGGTTTTTTAACATACCGAAGTATTCCCGTCAGCTACGATACATCTTTTACACCCGGCCTTTAACTCTGATGTAGATGAAATCAAGTCAACATCTATCTATAGAAACGAAACTTGATCTGGAAAATATTTTCACTATAACAGCTTCTGTCCTATAAGCTATAAACATGGTATAGTAAGGATAATTTACGACAGAGCCAGGAAGTTATCTTCACTCAATACACCGGAAAGAGAAACAAAATTTGTTGAGAAATGCCTAAGAAGGAATGTGTATTTAAAGGGATTCATCATAAGGTATAGCAAAGAAAAAGACAAAAAATGAAACACCCAACTGTGGAAAAGTATAAAGTCTTTATTCATTTTCCATTTAAAGTGGGAATATACCAAAGAATTAACAAAAGAATATAAGCAAAAGTGAATTATTGGCTTCTTTTCAGCTAAGCTCATAACACTATGCACCACCGCATGCTCAATAAACCAATCTCAACTGGACAAGTAATTGCTGATGTCACTGCCAACTGACTGTACAAATTTTCGTGCACTTGTCGTAACAAGAACTTTGAAAGGACAGAAAGAATATTCCAAGAAACGTATGCCCAAATGGAAGTGGATATTCGCAAAGTGCAATTACCAGAAGCCTTACGGATACGTGACACTGTTGGGATTTGCAAATCTTTCAGAATACTAAACACACGACATTAGATTTACTACCATCTGCTAAAACAGTTGCAATCAAACTTTTCAAACCAAATTCATGCATACAAAAAGGGAATGCAACCGATCGTTCATTCCCTTAATAACTGCACTTTGATCACATTTATTAGTCATCCATTTTAGTGATTTCAGTTCACAGAGCAAATACTATTACCAATCGTATCAAGCAACGGAAAATAACGGAATTATATAAACTAAGTTAGAAAATTGTGTGAGTACCCTGATATGATTATGAGCAATAAATTTTACTCGAAACGTCATCACTTAATATTACTGTATAACACTGCGTGATTTATCAAAATGAAATTTTATCTATAATGGAGTTATACTCTACTACAGTGACCAAGTTTTATACTTGTATCACTGAGTCAATCTCACTCTTGTGAACTATAGCCTCATTGAATTGCCGTGTAAACTTATAAGCTAACACCGTTAGTCGGATTTTTCTGGTTTTCTGTCTTCACCTCGTCCCTCTTTGTTTTCCACTTTGAAAGGCATCTACATTGAGGGTAACTTAAAGGAAAAACTGTGATGCTTACGTTTCGGATCCGTTCATTTTTGTACCATTTCTTCTACTACCATTCAAAGTATGATATTTTCATTCTCTTATAACCACTGCAGGTGATGAGAACCTGTGAGACAGAATGATGGTATTTTATGCTGCAAATTTGGTCTTAATTGCCTTCTAAAAATTTATCAAGGGAACCATGTGGAAGAAATGTTTTTGTTTTATGCCACCAAATAACCCTCCCTGAAGCATTTTGTAAATTACGGGAAACGAAATCTTGCCTGAATGTCATGAATAGGAACAATAAGAAGTTTGCAAATTGGTTTAAATGAAACACTCCAAGAGTAATTGCGCTTTTTTATCGAAATAAATAACAAAAAAGGAGGAATTTTTAACTGTCAAACAACTTGGTTATTTGTTATACTGTGATTCGTTGAAATGGTTAATTACAGTTGACAGAGATGGTCATCCTATTTTAGAAAATGTAATTAACAAAATAGCTAGTGCTGATATTATGTGCTTATGTAAATAATCAGGGCAAATCTTCATGCTATAAGGCAGCTCAGTTTTCCGAAAACTCGATAAATTCTCAGTGGCAGATGATATCCCCTGAGATTCCTTTGTTGTGATTAACTTTGGCATTAAACCGTTAATTCTAAGCCACGAAAAGGAATTTACTTATTATGTGTGTGTTTTAAACACTAAGTCATGTCAACAGATATGATGAAAGTGAACACTGTAACAAGGTCTATTGTCAACACTTCTGTCTACATTATAGCACTATGTTTTTTTCAAACCTGACATCTCGCTTTCTCTGCGTCACTTCAATAAATCTAAGGTATACGAGCTCGCCTTGTAACCAGAAGGTCCTGGGTTCGAATCCCGGTGGGTGCGTACTGATGAAGAGTCTCAAACTAGGACGAAGCAGCTGTCAAATACTCCCAGGTTTTCCGATGGTTCTCTAACTAATGTCAGCTCATGATGAAATCCTGTAACAAATCTAAAGTAGTTCACTTAGATTTGTCCCATCTTTATAAACGTGCTAATGACCGTTTTTAACTTTTGAATACCTTTAAGCAATCTATAATAACAGGTTTCTCAAATTTCAGAATATCAGTATTTCCAACTTACATCAGGTTTCCAGATATATCTGGAATAACAGCGTAATAACCTTGTGAGTGGTTGAGTTTAAACAGTCTTGACTATTCGGTCATTTTGAATCTCACCGCATTTATGTTATCGTAAATCTTCAGTAAATTAAGTAGATAAAAGGAATCACTGAAATCACTAAATTCTGTTACACTTCCCCCCCTTGCTCTATCCAGTATAGATGAAGCATTACTAGAAGCATTTGTATTCCATATGCGCATTAAGCTTTTTTGCATTTTCCGCTTTATATGTGATGTTTTTTCGTAAGTAAAGATTGATCATCTATATATAACCAGAATCAAAAGAACGATGCTACTTACAATTAAAGATAGTCAGTGGGATAAAAATGACTGGTGAAAAAATGTGCCTTAGTTACCAACAATAAGTGTGTTGCGGAAGAAAACGTCTGGTTAATGCTTTCATTTCCTTTCTTCGGTATGTAAAAATGTTGAAGAATTTTTATCACCCTGTGAATATTTCATAGGATTAAATGCAAAAATTTACGCTTCAGTGAGCATCTACAAAACTACAGGCATATAGTAAGAATTATAAATATATTATCATAGATGTGCAAAACTTCCACTGTTTGTGATGTCTGAACAAACAATCCTAGTGGATGTAAACATAATAAGGTGCTTGATTCCTTTCCTCAATGATTACGGAGGAAATAGCATTGAACCACATTTCAGTAACATAATATTCCAATGTTTTCAATGTAACTTTTATTTCCGTTAAGTTTGGTTGTGTATTATAAAACAGGTGTAAATTGGTATTACTATCGAGCCTACAGTATTTAAAAAGTTTGCCATGTTGTAAATTCTTATGGCTCATTATTCATTTATCTTACTGCGATGAGGTTGAGTTTAACCAAAAGACTATTCAACAGACCTACACTTTGAAACAAATGGGCAATCTGTTTACAATTAATATTCATAAACTGATAAGAAAATAATTTGCCATACTGATCAGTATAATTTTCGCAATAAAAGAGAATACATGCTAACACACAATATTCGTGTACAGTATTCCAGAGCTGAGTAAAAGATCTATGTTAGCAGATATCTATCTGTCACATGTTAAACTTGTTTTATTTCTGCTTACATTGTGCCGTTACTAAACTGTACAAAGGACTTAAGTCGAATATCACTGTGGTCAAAAACGAAGTGATTGTATGAAATCTAGTGAATATGCTAAAAATTGAAAATCCTAAATTTTGTGGGTAGTAATCTGCAGAATAAAAATTAGAGATTCAAGTATTGCTTTGTAGGAATTTAGCTGATTGGTGAGGGGAGGTTCTGGGTTCGAATCCCAGTGGGTGCGTACTGATGAAGAGTCCCAAACTAGGATGAAACAGCTGTCCAGTACTCCCAGTTTTCCCAATGATTCTCTAACCAATATCAGCTGATGATGAAATCCTGTAACCAAAAATTAGACAGCAATATGAATGGAAACCTAATAATTTTAGTTTTCGATTTGCCAGCATAAATATGTGGAGATAAAATCAAGATTTTGCGAAGAATGAGTCTGAGGTAGCATTTTATCTTGGTTCCTTTAGACTGAATCAGTTAAGTCATTGTAATGATGAAACTGATCTCAAATTTAAAAATATGTTCATCCAGTAAATGTACATATAATATCAACGTGACTAGAATCATTGGGCTACCTGAATTTCCATCTAACACGATGCATTGATTTCGTTCCTTTACTTATTGTTTTAATCACTCGATTATATCTAGAAAATACTGGTATCTCATCTCTATACTCAGGTAAAACAAAAATGTGAATTAATGAAATATGTCTGTGATAAAATCAGCCATTAAATTACCTAAGGTCTCACTAATCTAACAAATTTATTTCAATTCATTGCTCATTTGTGACTAACTTATTGATAAGTTTCACGTACTCTCAGTGACAAACCGTGATCCATAGTGTGGAGTAGGCTTGAGTTGCGATTACATTGTACACCACTTTATAGAGCTGTTGTATGTAATTTATCTTCCTTTGTGTTTCAAGCAATTCTTATATTGATTTTATTCAAATATCTAATGAATTTATTATTATTGTTTCCTTTAATTACAAGAGCAACTTAGGGATTCAGCCGCACATCTCCATTGCGTTCAGTTCTCTGCTAACGTTTTCACTTGGATCCACGTCTGCCCACATGCCTTCATCTCCTCTTCGCACGACCTCCCCTGTGTTGTCACCCCTACAATGACGACCAGCTTGCCGCTTACCATTCGGGTTCCACTTGAGAGCCTGGCGTTTGATGTCAATTGCTGGTTTTCTCAGATTATGGCCAATCCACCTCAATTTTGTCCTGCATATTTCTTGGTTGGTTTGCTCCCAGAGATCCCTGCTGCTGATCTTTTCTGGCCATCTGATCTTGAGTATTGCGTGGAAACAGCTGTTGATAAAGGTCTGTAGTTGAGTATAATTATGAGCAATAAATTGTGCTCAAAACCTTGTCATCAGTATGTCTTACTGTATAACATTGTGAGACTTACCCACAATGGAATTATACTTTACCAGAGTTCCCAATTTTTAATCCTTATTTCTTAAGTGGGCATTAGTTAGATATCATGCACTTAACCACCAGCTTCCGATATTGTAAATGAATGTTAACACCTCTCGCTTAGACTTGACCAAGATAGGGTTGATTCCTTTTAATTTGGTGGCTTTGTACTAATGGAGTCTCGAACCACAATGAAACAGCTACCTAGTGCCTCTTGGTTTTCAACATTTCTTTCACCTGATTTCGGTTTGTGAGCAAATCGAATATGCACGTTATCCTTCATGGAACAGAACATCACGTAAATAAGAAAAGTAGTTTTAAAAGTATTAAGAGATGCTATACGACCTCTACTATATCTCTAAAATAATATTCGAGATCTATTTAAGTAGATCATCCTGTTCGCTACAGACAAAGATCACGAAACCCTGGAAATTACAAATTAGACTAGGCAACTATAAAAATGCTTTCAGAGTACATGTGATTTTTAAGAAAACATTTATGAATATCATTTCCAACACAAATTACTCCGTCTCATTGCTTTGTTCATTTCTTCACTTGAAATTTAGCTAAATAGCAAACGTTGATAGAAAGTATGAAGGAAAAAGCATGAAATTTTAAATATATATTCATTGTTTATACGTTAGTTTAAGTACTTGCTAGTAATGTAAAGGTTTCACAATGATTGAAATATATAAATATATATATATATATACTATTGTCTCAAAAAGGAAAATATATTTTATGCAAGCAGTATCCTTGACAAACCTCGCCAGATACTAGCTTGCTAGGCTACTAGCTTACTAGTTTTCTCGCCGGTCCCAAGCCCGGGTAAAGAGGGAGGGTTGGGGCGTGGTGCTAGCAACTCCACCCCTGTAAAACAACCAAATCGCTACAGAAACTTCAACGAATAAATATATTAAAAATTCTAAAAACATAAGCAATAGCCTTACTTTTCGCTGGAATCGGGGAAGTGAAATGACGCAGGCTGGTGAAAGCCTTCGGGAAGCCAGTCAGCCGATGTGCCTTCTTTCGATGAAAGCAAAAGTAAGGATGGGTACCTGGAATGTTCGCACAATGTACGAAACTGGAAAGGCTGCCCAGATAGCCGCTGAAATGAGAAGGTACAGAATAGAAGTGTTGGGAATCTGCGAGAGCAGATGGAACGGAACTGGAAGGTGCCAACTACCTACTGGAGAGACAGTAATCTATTCCGGCCACCTAGAGGACAACCATGAGCACACCGAGGGAGTGGCCATCATGATGTCACCAACAGCAACCAAAGCTCTCATGCAGTGGGAACCAATCTCCTCCAGGATAATGACAGCCAGGTTCAACTCAAAAGGAAGGAAAGTTACAGTCATTCAATGTTATGCGCCTACAAACGTCTCAGAACAAGAGAAGAAGGAGGCGTTCTACAGACAACTACAAGCAATAATGGACAACGTCCCAAATGGCGATATCAAAATCCTGATGGGCGACATGAATGCGAAGCTGGAGGGAGACAACACAGGAAGAGAACTCACCATGGGTCGTGAGGCCCTCGGTGAAATGAACGACAATGGTGAACTCTTCTCAGACTTCTGCGCCTTCAATGATTTGGTGATTGGCGGTAGTGTGTTCAAACACAAGGATATACACAAGACGACATGGATTTCACCAGATGGAAACACCAAGAATCAAATAGACTTCATCTCAATTTCAAGAAAGTGGAGACGGAGCCTACTGGACACAAGGTCAAGGAGAGGAGCAGATGTGGGTTCAGACCACTATCTAGTACAAGGGACTTTCAAGGTGAAACTAAAAGCCTCGAGGATAGCTGGGGATAGGCCACAATGCAAGTTCAACACTCAATTACTGAAGGACACAACCACAAAAGACACCTTCACTGCAACTGTCAGAGCAAAGCAGGAAACACTACGCGACAGCACTGAAGAATCATGCGTGGAAGAACATTGGAAGTCTCTGAAGGCGATTCTCAACGAAACGTGTTCAACGGTTCTAGGAAGAAAGAAGAGACAAGACAAGGAATGGCTCTCAACGGACACTTGGAAATTAATAGAAGAGAGGAGAATGGTGAAAGAGAAAATGATTCAATGCAAGGACGGACAGGAGAAGGAGACGCTGAGCTCAACTTACAAAGCATTGGACAAAGAAGTGAAGAAAAGTGCTAGGAAGGACAAAAGACGATTCTACGACAATCTAGCTACTGAAGCTGAAAAGGCAGCAGGCAAAAGGGACCTGAGGACACTATATCAGATAACCAAATCTCTATCCGGGAAGAGACCAACACAAGCGAAACCTATAAAAGACAGCCAAGGGAACCCAATTACCAAGGAAGAAAAACAGATTAAACAATGGGCGGATCACTTCAAAGGACTCTTGAACCGACCATCACCTGCAACCCGTCCAGAAATACCAACAACAGCGCGCACACAACTGCAAGTTGACACCAATCCTCCAACGAGAGCTGAAGTCTTGAACGCAATCAAACTTCTGAAAGCTGGAAAAACAGCCGGACCAGATGGAATACCCCCTGAAGCACTGAAAGCAGACCCAGAGACTACAGCAGACATGCTGACTCCATTATTGCAAAAGGTCTGGAAGGAGGGAAAGGTGCCTACTGACTGGAGGAAAGGTTACCTCGTGAAACTACCAAAGAAGGGCGACTTACGCCTCACTCTGCAAGAACTGGCGAGGAATCATGCTCCTATCGACGCCAAGTAAAATCCTGAGTCGCATCATCCTGGAGAGATTAAAGGACGCACTGGAGACAGAACTCCGACCAGAACAAGCTGGATTCAGGAAAGGCAAATCATGTACTGACCAAATTGCAACTCTACGCATCATCATCGAACAAAGCATGGAATGGCAATCAAACCTCTACCTCAACTTTATAGACTTTGAGAAGGCCTTCGACAGCGTTGACTGTGAAGTAATTTGGAAATTACTCGAGTACTATGGCGTACCCCAAATATTCATCAACCTTATTCAACAGCTGTACGACAACGGCACCTGCCAAGTGATCCACAACGGAAAACTCAGCAAGGCGTTTGGAGTAAACACAGGAGTCAGACAAGGGTGCTTATTATCACCAATGATATTCCTAATTGTGGTGGACTGACTGGATTATGCGTCAGACAGTGGGAAACGAGAAGACAGGAATATCCTGGACCGACGTGAAGAACCTAGAAGACCTGGATTTCGCGCGTGGATGATTTATGTTTGATGTCACACAAAATCGAAGACTTACAAGCGAAAACCGACAAACTGGTCGAAGAAGCAGCCGGCGAAGACAGGACTCCAGGTGAACATAGACAAGACGGAGGTTATGAAAATAACCAACCAACAACAGCAACAGCATCCAACGTCAATCACCATCAACGGGAGAGATTTGAAAGAGGTTACTTCATTCACTTTTCCAGTGAGCATTGTCTCAACTACAGGAGGAACGGACGAGGATGTCAAATCGAGAATCGGGAAGGCGAGAAACACATTCGTCAGCCTGAAACCAATCTGGAAATCTTCGTCACTCAGCACCACCAACAAAATTCGGATTTTCAATACAAACGTAAAGTCAGTTCTTTTATACGGATCAGAAACTTGGCGGGTCACAAAGAATATTTCCAAAAGGCTGCAGACCTTTATTAACAACTGTCTTCGCTCAATATTGAAGATCAGATGGCCGGAAAGAATCACCAACAAGGAATTATGGGAACAAACCAGGCAATAGGCAATCGCCCCAACAAATATGCAGGAGAAAGTGGAGATGGATCGGACACTCGCTGAGGAGACCGCTGGGTGACATCGCGCGTCAAGCCCTCGAGTGGAACCCGAAAGGGAAGCGGCGTGTGGGACGTCACGCAAGGGTGACATGGAGGAGATCGTGTGAAGAGGAGTTGAAAGAGTATGGACTAAGATGGACGCAGGTGAAAAGTACAGCAGAAGACAGAAGCAAATGGAGACGTGCAGTTGAAGCCCTATGTTCCACTAGGAACCCAAGGGAGCAATAATAATATAATATCCTCGACAAGTTTTGATAATCGTGGGAAATACCCGTTAGGAGATTAGAGGGAAAATAACGTTAGCTCAGTTGAGCTCCTCAAGTAAATTCTAGATAGAGTAAATATCTGAGAAAGGCGAATCGCAATCAAATCTCACCGATGACACATTTAAGAAAATTAAATAGAAAAAAATAGATGACTTGTTTTCTAACGTAGTGTTTATTGTGCTAACTGGAATGAGAGCTGAAGATCTGTGTTAAACAAAAGTTTTCAGCAGTGAAATTTGCTAGGAACTTAAGAGTTGTATTTTAGTACAACAAAGTTAAACACACCAGTAGGCCTAGTATTGTTATGATATGATTGCTGACAAGTGAAGCAGAAAATAAGATAAACATAACTGATTTCGGTTAGAGGACCATCGGGAAACCTCTCTGATGACATTCACTAGTGGTTGCGCTATATTGTGGATTGACAGAAGTTGAAATTAATGGACTCGCATTCGAATCGAGTCCCAGTGGCTTAATGGTCTACGAGTTCGCTAGCCTTGTAACCAGTGGGGCCTGGGTTCGAACGCTGTCGGTAGGTGCGTACTGTGGCGAGTCTGAAAACTAATACGAAAGAGTTTTCCAGAACTTCCAGGTTTCCTGATGGTCGTCTCATCGATGTCAGTTCACTATGAAATCCTGTAACCAATCAATCAAATCCCTACAAACCAATACTTGAATAACTGATCCCATAAAACCTTTCTCAGTCTAATTTAAAGTGGTTATCTTCATTAAAAATGTGTAATTATCTACTGAAATTTAAGTTAACAATATGACTGAACTAAATCAATTGCACAAGAAGATATTTAAATGAGTTAGAGATAAGTATTTAAATATATCTTATAGCTATAATATGTAATAACATTTTCTTAGCAAAACTCTATTGTTTACGAATAAATTTAACAGTACTTAATATATTCACCGAGGTGACTATATTTTTAGAAATTTTGAAAGGAAAATGCGGGAATCGTAATTCCCAAAGGTGTATAAATTTCAGCCATGTACAAGTACAACAGTAGATCACAAGCTGGGAGACGCAGAAAGTAAAACATTTTCTTCAGAAGTAAATTGGAAGTGAATTGGAGTTGAAATGCCACTTTAAATGTATTATCGTCTGACAGTGGAATAAGTCTCTTTTAATTAAGTAAAGACCACGAGTGTCGCAGTTATAATGAATAAAGTGTCCTTCTCAAGCATGAATCCAAGTCTCCGTATACAGCTGGTGAAAATGAATTCTGTCTATGTTTATTCTAAAACAATTAATCATCATTTCCTTAATTCTTTCAATCTCTCATTATGCATTTTCAAGAACAAATCGATCAAAACTAGTTCTTTAAGGATGCTTCAGTTTTTTCAGTCGACGTGATGTTTAAAAAGTTAGTGTGTGTTGTTACCTTTTCCATTGACAAAGCTGCAGATGCGAGTTTCAGTGGGCAAATAGAATGATCAATCATAAAACTAACGTAAATGTTGTTTCTGAATCGATTGAAAGGTTGACAAACAGGAAATAGTGAGTTATTTCGAAATTTATGCAGTTGTAAGATGCTTTACTATTAACAGAATTCAGTATGCCTGTTAATATAAATAGTCACTTCGAATTTAAGCAACGATGCGAAAGGTCTATTATATAACACCTGATTTGAATTTATTTTAACTGTTGTATAACGATAACACTTTCGGATGTGTCCTTTACAAACCAAATCTTACATTATTGTACTCCAGTTATTTTCAATTTTATTCGTCCCTATTTCCTAGCCTTCGAATTGCCTTTGCTGACGTGTGCACATTGAACATTAACAGCGGCAAGAATTACGCCTTAAATCTGAATAGTTATTTAAATATGTGTATATGTACGGTAGGAAAGCAGAATTATATACTTCTGCTTTGTGTCTGCTTGAATAAAACTAGCAGATTAATTTTCTAAAAAGGTTTTGTGAAGTATTTTAACGCGGTATAGTGGTTAGGACTCTCGCTGACCATGCACATGGTCCGAGGTTCGATCCCCTGCCGACGGCCTTCAGAATTTGGGCTACCGATATCACATGCTGAAAATTCCATACATGTACCAAAAATACAGTGTGGAATCAAGCTGTAATCAAAAATCAAAAAATCAAAATTTCCCATCTATTGGGATTTCCTTTATCATTATTATTGTATCCTTTAGTTCCTAGAGGAACATAGGGCTTCAGCAGTGCACCTCCATTGCCTTCGGTTTTCTGACAACTTTTTCACCCTGCTCCAGGTCTATCCACATGCTTTCATCTCCTCCTCGCATGACCTCCTCCAAGTCCCCTTGGACGACCAACTCGCCACCTCCCTTTCGGGTTCCACTCGAGGGCTTTAACTCAATCAAATTACTCAGTGACGAATGCTAAAACAAAAAGCAACTTTTTTCGACTATAATTTTTTAGTCAGATAAACGTATGTAACATGTAAGTATTTTCCATAAATAACACTGAAAATTAAAAAAAATAAACATTATTTAAATGGAAGAAATACAGATACATAAATGAAGGCAACAAGACCACTGAATATCATGGTTTTGAAGATAATTTTATTACTATAATAAATACTATGACATGATTTTTTGTCAATAATGTCTGCATTATTATTAAGTTATTGTGACTGTAGGGCCTAGAAACAATTGAAACGAATATTTACCATAGAGTCAGTTGATTTCTTCAGTATGATCAAGGCTGTTGTGAAGAGGTAAAGTAATTTTTCGCTAGTGATAATTAGTAACTTGTTTCTAATGTCAAAAATGTCAAAACACTAGTGAAAACTTATACGGAATTAAAATAAACCAAAACAGCTATACTGACATTGTATTGAAAAACTAAATATGTCGATCCCAAAAATGATAAGTTTTATGTGTATGACACTTCACCTAGCTTGCTTCGTGAAAAGACGATTGTAATCTAATTTGAGATGAATGTCTTCACTTTCATTGCACTATAGCTAGAAGAAATAGTAATTGTTCATTGTTTCAACATAATTCGTGGTCCATCTTTTCACAAAGACAAAGCCAAAAACAGTGAAAAGCCTCAGTTAATAGCGAATTATTTCAAGGTGAAATGCATAGAAATAATTTCCGTCTGTGATTCCTTTACTCCAAAATTATTTTATTTCTATCAAATAGTAATAAAGCTTTTTTGTCAGAAGGTAAGAATTTTTCTAAACTTTCTAAGACGATAAGTACTATCATCTAATTGGCTAGTTTTCCTTCTGACTTGAAATAAGTGAATTATCTTGCTATTATATCTAAGATACGCAAAATGTTTCCCTATGAAAACTCTCTCATTCCACGCCAAACCTACTTTCTGAGAACAAAATGTTATATAGTACTAAAAAGGTATAACCTAATCTGATTTTGAGAGGAGGATATTCCTTAAAGACAGTTTTTTTCAAGACGTTTCAATATGCTTGAAAGTACTTAAGAATTGTGTTGAGATGATACTGCGAAACTCACTGATAGTCACTTCACTTTTTTGTTGATGGGTATAATTTCTTAAAGCTAAACTAATTTCTGGTCCTAATAAAACAGTTTTGCTAAGAAAAAGTAGAAGAACATGATTTTAAAAATTTATGGTGAAACTATGAAGTGATTTTAGGTCCCTTGATATAAAATCTAATTGAGGCTACCAAGATATTCAGGGTTCACTTTACAATTTATTCTCAGGATGACAGTATCTTGATTTAGATTCAGTGAAGTTTGTACAAAAAATAGTTGACAAAATAATTCGAAAGTCACTTTATACTTCAACTTCGATTTTAGATTTGTTTTTAACAATTAAAGAATGAAACTGAATAGACGAACTGTATTACATCACATCTATTATTCATGTTTGTGACTCGGTTATCTAAACAGGACGGGAACGAATGGGAGGTGAGGTAGTTCAAATCAACCAAAATTAATATTCCGGAAATAATGAAAATGTACAATCAGACAATTAAACGTTATTTATGGAGTACATCGCAATAGGATAATCAGTGGAAAGGGAATCATCTATTATTTCACATCTCTGTTTAATACTAGAGTTTGACATGTTTGCATTTCTCAGTTTTTTAAGCTGATATGATAGGTTAAATGAGTTACGGGATATTTCTTACGTATAGATTATAGTTAACACTTGTGTTTGAATGCTTTATGTGGATTATGCATCTTTAATGAGTGCTTTCACATGTGAGTTAAATCACATTTAACTGGACATTATTTATTAAAAAAAATAACTAATTCGAACCAGTATTTGCTGTGGTTTCGCGTAAACAATTGGTATTCAATAAGTTATTGATGATTTACAGAAAATGATTATAATGTGTCTGTCAGTAAAGTTATACGACATGTCCAAAGTTTTCCAAATATAAGCAAATTCAATATACAACAGTTTCCGTACTCAACGTAAATTATAATGCCAGCATCTATCTTGTTGCTAACACTTATGAAGAATGGTTTAAACGCCACCATTCCTGATAATATTGTATTCCAATGGTCGATTACATTGTAATAGAATCAAAAATGAGATATCATACATGACCACCCCCCAATTGAACTTACTGTTTCATCTGTTCTTGAAAAACTAGTATATAGACAGTGAAACTAAATTCTACCGATTGACACAAATGTGTAACTGTATACCACTCAAATCAAACAGTAGTGTTTTCTAGTCACACAGTAGTGATCTAAACACTGGACGGCCGTTTAGCTCGTTTGGAACTAAGTTCCACAGTAGCGTACCCGGTTTGACTCAGCCCTGAAAACCGAATCAGTCCAAACAACCTGCCACTACTGGCGAATGTGAGTGGTGTGTAACTACTCACCCCAACTAATCAGTAGCATACACAGTTTTTGCATTTATGCTTGTTTTCTTGATTACCATTTATAGTGCCATACAGACTGCACATTGTGAGCTGAATAATTTTGGTTTCTGAAGGAAACGGTAATGAAATTTCACCTTTCAAACTGTGTGAAAATGAAAATTGTGAATTAATAGAATACTTGTAACCTTCCGGATAGGACTCCCATAGAACATTCCATAACCTAAGTCAAATTCGTAATCTGCAAACCTTACCCGGCTACAAACTGATATCAGTGGATTTACACGAATTACAATAACTGAATATTCGATTAGGCTGATAATTTATCCCTAACAGATTCCAGCCCAGCAGTTTTTTACAACGGAATTATGCCTATTCATCTTCTTCATATCGTTGAAACTGTAAAAACCCAGACAGAAAAGTTAGAACATGTTTCTATGCTTGCTTTAATAATATTTTATAAACTTTCTCAGTTGATTACGTTTGTTTCACCAGTGTTGATAATATTACACTCTTCAGTCAGGATAACTTATTTTATTTCTTACTACAGATTTCGGGTGAGGAATTAAGATGAGTATTGAACATATTGAACGTTACAATAAATTCTTAATCTCCATTGTAACCTTGAGAACATAACATTCACTAAAAAGACTCTTTCCATCAAATTTATTATCAAACTGTACGATCATTCATATATATATATATATATATATATATATATATATATATATATATATATATATATATATATATATACGAACAATAATGTTTTCAGTTAGATCTTCTTCAGGCTTTGCTGTAATTTACGTAGATTTATTTATAAAAATTTTAACCACTGACGGTGATTTTGTGGATCAAATAATAATAATATTAATAACGATATTAATAATAATAGTAATGTGGTAAATGTTTGAACGTCATTGATAACGACGATTATAATGATAACAAAATAATGATAATAAGGTTTATGCAGGTGGTGACAAAACTAACAAAGGTAGTATATATGTATATGTGTATAGGTAGACAATTCAATAAATATGTTAGGTAAAATCTTAAAAGTTACGTAATACTGAAGGTGAAGTGGACAAATAATCAGAGTACGGCAATGGAAAATAAGAAAGGGTGGGAGGGTTTTGATTAGAATTTACCTAGGCCAAGGGAGAGACAAAGGCAGAACGAACTTCCTTTGTAAGCAAAGACTGGGGTTGTTGTCTCCAATTTCCATAGCTTCAGCTATGTATATATATATATATCCCTTAGGGGAAATTTAAACGAAAGGTTTGGTTACTTATGATTATAATTTGGAGTGCAATAAAGCATTCGTGATTATAATCATACTCCAGATCAATCTTCTGGAAGCCGTTCATCTGTAACCATCAAACTGTTAAAAATATATTCGTGTTGCACTGCTTTGGTTCGAATTTCAGAAATTGTTAGTTTAGAAACAACAACAGATTGAGGGGAGAAATATATTCATTTTCAATTAGCTCCTCATCATCAACAGGCTCTACACTAATATATAGTTTTTTACATCAAAATGTTTTACCGATCAAGTAGTTATTTTAGTAAATTAGTTTTAGGTAAAGGAGGGATGAAATTAAGAGGTTAAAGGTCATCAAAACAATTAACCCGACCGAAAGCTGCTACCTTGACGTGGTGGTCGGGCTTGAACACCGCAATGACCTAATCAAGCTATACTGGCTGAGACTTATGTCTCTTGAGGTTCTACCATGCCAGGCAGGTTGTTTGGATAGCGGTTAAACAAAAAGCAGCTACCCAATCCAACACCATGATCCAAACAAATTCACAAAATTTCATGCCGGATCGGCCGTGGCCCGGATTAACAACGACCGCGCTTCCTGCTGCCGTGTCACAGGGCGGGAGTGATAAGTATGCTACTGAGGCACACCAAACAAAAAGAACAAACAAAAACAGGCCGCGTGTGACCGGCCACAAGCAGTTGTCCCCTGGGCTCTGCGGTCACGCAACCAACTTCCACGGTGTGGGCAGCCGGGAAGTAACAATCGCCCTCACAATCCGAAATGCACACAAAACCTCTCTAATCCTCACTTATCTTTGTCTTCATCTCTATTACCTTGCCTTCCTTCCACTGATGCAACTCCTCTACTTGATGGCTCCTCACTCCCTCTTCACTCTGTGTCCACTAAAAACGACGAAAGCCAAAAAACCACCACCGATAGTCTCCTAAAGCCACGCCACCAATTTCATATAGGAGCATTTAATGTTAGGACACTTTGCCAAATAGGACAACAAGCATCACTAGCTAAGACCCTGGCATCTCGAGCCATTGATGTATGTTGTGTTTCAGAAACACGCATACAAGACCCAAGTGTGGTTATTCACCTAACCCCACCTGGCCAACAGGATGAATCTTCAAAATTCACCTTGAGGGTGTCAGGAGATGCCACAGCTAGTTCACGAGGATTAGCTGGCGTAGGGATAGCTCTGAGTACTAGGGCAGAAAAGACATTGCTTGACTGGATCCCGGTAGATAGCCGAATGTGTGCTGTCCGTCTGAACGGATCAGTAAGAAGGAGAAAGGACTGCACTACTCGCCGATGCCTTTTCGTAATCTCCGCCTACGCCCCCACTGACTGCAGTTCGGATGAAACGAAGGATGAGTTCTACCAAAAGCTGTCTAGTTTGGTGAGAAAGGCTAAACGCTCAGATATAGTCGTTCTAGCTGGTGACTTTAACGCTCAAGTAGGGAAATTGTGTCAATCTGAGAAGGATGTCGGTGGCACCTATGGAGTTCCGTGCCAGCGAACCGACAACGGTGACCGTCTCCTACAGTTCTGTTCAGATAATCATTTGTTTCTTGTAAGCACTAACTTTAAACACAAGGAGAGACACTGTTTAACCTGGCGACCCCCATCATCAAACCAACGCTGGACACAAATAGACCACATAGCAATAAGCTATCGTTGGCGTGGGTCGGTAGGAGATTGTCGCTCCTTCTGGAACACGTGTGTAGATACCGATCACGCACTGGTCCGGGCTCGTGTGTGCTTACGACTGAACGGACGTAGGAAACAGCTGGCGGTAAAACCATCACGTCCCCAGCTCGATCAGGAAACTAAATCCCTATTTGAGGAAGAACTAGCTAAACGCATATCTGAATTCGACAGCTGTGCTCACCCTGGAGAAGCCTGGAAGAATATTCAGTCAGCTATAGATACAGCTGTAAAAGCTGTGAATAAAGCAAATCCAAAGGTGAGTAAAAACCACTGGATTTCGACTGCCTCATCCGAACTGATAGATGCTAGAAGACTTATTCCGGCGAGCTCCGAATTCAATGAGGAGCGAAAGCTGCACAAAAGGAAACTTACTAAAAGTCTCCGCAAGGACCGTGAACAGTGGTGGGTGACAAAGGCGAAAGAGATGGAAAAAGCATTGGCGATAGGCAACACTAGGCAACTCTTTAGACTCATCACAGAATCGGGTGGGAGAAGGCAATTCATAAGTGAGACTATTTCTGAGAAAAATGGCTCCTTAATTAGCTCTCAGGATAGACGCCTTGAACGCTGGAAAGAACACTTTGAGGAACAATTTAACTTGCCTACAGCCACACTGAACCTCCCCGCCATCCACCACGTACCCGAATGGGATATAGACACTGGTCCGCCGTCTGTAGGTGAGGTTACAAAAGCTATCAGTAATTTGAAACGAGGCAAAGCGGCAGGACCCGACGGAATTATTCCGGAGGTGTTTAAATATGGGGGTGACATACTAGTTTGTAGATTAACTGAGGTACTAGGCAAAGTCTGGGAATCAGAGACAGTACCATCAGACTGGGGTAAGTCACTCATTATACCGATATTCAAGAAGGGAAACAAGTCCTCGTGTGATAATCATAGGGGGATCAGCCTAACGAACATAGTCTCTAAAATCCTAGGCTCAGTAATCATGCATAGACTAAGCAGAACTCGGGAGGAACAGACAAGGGAAAATCAAGCAGGCTTTAGACCAGGTAGAGGGTGCATAGATCATATCTTCACTCTTCGACAGATTCTAGAACATAGACACACTTTTCGGCGTCCAACAATTGTCATATTTCTTGACTTGAAGGCGGCCTTCGACTCCGTGGATCGAAAAGTACTATGGCAATGTCTGACTGTGAAGGGAGTGCCAAGAAAGTACATTGCACTAATCAAGGCACTCTATTCAAACTCACGTAGTCGTGTAAGGGCTTATGGGGAATTGTCATCTGAATTGGTAACAACCAGTGGTGTCCGACAGGGATGTCCACTTTCCCCATTTCTGTTTAACTTCATCATAGATATGCTAATGGAAGTATCCTTAACTGAACGTAGTGACTTAGGAATCGACTTGTTACCAGGGAATAATCTAATGGACTTAGAATATGCAGATGACATAGTCCTGTTAGGGGAGGATGCTGACAAAATGCAGAGTCTTCTGAACACCTTGAGCAGCAATCTTCGTATGTTTGGCATGCGATTCGCCCCTGCAAAATGTAAGATGCTGCTACAGGACTGGACCCGTCAACCCTAACTTAGTGATAGGGAGTGAAGTGATAGAACATGTTGACCACTTCACCTACTTGGGAAGTTGTATTAGCACCAACGGACTGATTGGCGATGAAATCTCAGCACGGATCCGAAAAGCTCGAGCTGCTTTCGCTGACTTACACCATCTCTGGCGTAGGCGTGACATCCGGTTATCAACCAAGGGACGTGTGTACTGCTCATCAGTTCGCTCCGTCCTTCTCTATGGCTCTGAAACATGGCCAATACGCGTTGAAGACATGAAAAGGTTGACTGCTTTCGATCATAGATGTCTGCGATCTCTGTCTCACGTTAGGTGGTTTCACAAGATAAGTAATGTTGACGTTAGGCGTAGAGTGTTGGGCAAAGAGGGAAAATCAATCGACGAGGCTATAAAGTTACATAGACTAAGATGGCTAGGTCACGTGCTGCGCATGCCTAACCACCGCCTCCCCCGACGGGCATTGCTAGCTGATATAGGTTCAGGTTGGAAAAGAGCCAGTGGTGGCCAAACAAAAACATGGCATCAATCCATGAAATCCTTGACAGTTAAACTGAGTCAGGTAGGGAGATGCAGACTTCCGGGTTGGGGCCCTCGGGACTCTAGGAATCAATGGCTGGAGACAATAGGTGACATGGCTCAAAATCGTTGTCAATGGCGCAGATGTATTCAGTCTCTGTAATCTTTCATATTCCTTTCTACCATTACCCATTCTGTTTCACTCTTATACTTGTCAAACTCTATTGATTCTCTTCACTCATCTTCTTGTCTACCTCTGTGTGCTATTTGGAACGTGGCAACTCGAACTGCTGCACTTCGGTGCCAAGTTCTATGTTGAATCCAGACAGACAGATGTTAGTAACAAGATATCTAAGTTTTTAAAAGAGGGGTGAAAATTGATTATAGAATTCAAGATAAGTTGATTCTTAGGCGTTGGCAACAAGTTACCACATAATCAAGAGATTTGTAAAATAGCAGTGATGACTAAGAAGAATAGGATGACTCAGAAGAGTTACGTAAAATACCAGCAAGTTAATAGAATTAGGTAGAATTGTTAAAATTAACAAATTCAAAAGATAGTTACAAGGGGAGAGGAAAAATCGTTTTCAAAAACTTAAAACATATTATGTAGCTGGCCGTGGTAACGAAAGGGGCTGTACAAATTTCTTTTGAACACACAGATTTGGCTTGTTCAGATGAATTCCGATTGCCTCTGCCGATGATGAGGAACTAATTGCTGTTTTTCTCTAAATGCGTAAATGGGAATTCGGAAATTGTTAATTTGTTTCTAAAATTTCACATCGTTGCGTCTCATACTTTCCGATTAATTAGTTAACACTTTTTTCTTCATCAGTCAAATCTCCTAGCCAGCTCATTTTACAGGGCTTTCGATGTCGTCGACTGTGAAGTAATTTGGCAGCTGCTTCAAAGTGTGGAGTGCAACTTTGTTCTGTGAACTGAAAACATTGGCGCTACTCTGATCATTGTGGACTGAGTCATTCAGACATACACAAGAGGAGAGGGTGGGAAGATATAAGTTGGATTGGCAATAAGACCCTAGAAACTCTGAAATTTGCAGATGATCTATGTCTAATATCAAAAAAATTCTAAGATCTATAGGAGGAAACCAACAAGTTGATATAAGTTTACAAAAGAAGTCGCAAAGACAGGAATTGAGCTGAAAATAGAGAAGTGAGAGATGGTGAAGATATCTAACCATCAACAGTGAGCACTAATCACTACCTGCGGTAGTATTTCGAAGATCACCACTTTATTTTATATAGGTAGCATCTTTTTGACTACAGGTAGCATGAATGAGGATGTCTCAGGTAGGAATGAAAAAGCAAGATAGTATTTCATTACTCTGAAATCACTATGGAGAGCTGCTGCTCTCAGCACAAAGTAACATGACCCGATATTTTACACTAATATATCAGTGCTTCAGAGACTTGCGCGTCATGAAGGGTATTCCCAACGGGGTATTACAGACTTTTGCTAACAACTACCTTTGATCAATGCTGAAGATCGAATGTTTGGCCAACCGGAAGAGATAAACAACAAAGAGATTTGGTAATGCAGAAAACCTTTCCAGGAGTTGTTGCCCAACTAATATGCAGGAGGAAATAGGAATAGATTGTAAATATTCCAAAAAGACTGGTGAATGGCGTCACATACCTGATAAGCCATAGAGTAGAACCCGAAAAGGAAACGATAAGTTTGGTGTGAATCCGAGGACGACATGGATAAAATCATGTGAACAGGAAATGAAAGCTTACAGGCATTCGTGCAGCTGGCTAAAAATGAAGTGGCGGTATACTTCTGAAGCCTCATATCCCACTCGGAATTCAAAGGATAAGTAATAATAATTTAAATCAGCATGAATAAAAATGGCAACTCTTCACACCGTAAAACTCAATCTTCGATTATTTTGCTGCCGACTAGAGGTCAGGAGGTAACTTAGGCTTGGACTATTCTACTTAGTCATGTTCTGATTTGGAACCACACTAATATTAGTAATGAGTGCACGAGTATAAAAATCATAGAAAAAGAAACATGAATTATTCTAATATTCGTTGTGAAATTCTTAGTTAATTCTCATTTGTAATTTTGAGTCACTACTGAGCAGATTTTCCCTAATTCTTAGAAGAGTATTAGCGTGAATCGTTTTGTGGAGATTAGATTACAAGGGTACTTGAGTATCCAAACAAAAAAAACATAAATTTAATTGAAATTTTTATCTGAAACTCTTTTCCTAATCAGAACAATTTTTCTGAAGTTCAACAACACAGTGCATAGTGGTGATTGTATATGCTAAAATTATTGTGAATATAACATCATTCACTCTTGTCCAATTTTCCAGTATTTTCTGTGAGAATAAAAATGAAATTTCTACCTTGTAAAAACAAAAATATTCTTTTTTTATTTTACAAATTACTGACTACTTTGTTTGAAATAGAAAACGACGATACTGCATAAATTCAAAACTCTTATTTATTGAACTTTCAGATGCATCGAGTGCTTCAATGATTTCGAGAGTAGTCTGAACAGTTTGTACTCAAGAAAAATTTTTAAAAAGTTAGTAGACGGAAAACAGATTTTATGTTACCAGATATGTGCATTTGTGCTATCGTCTCTAGCCCTCAATAAACAAGGTCAAATAAATACTGAAACTTCAAAAAGTGGAAGGACTATGTTCCTCTCCGAGTGCAGAGAAACGAAGAGAAAGATGATATTGCTGTGGCCTTCATTCTCATTTAGTTTATCCCCTCTTCATGTAACAGAGTTATACGAGCGTACTTTATTTAGTAAATTCTTTTAAGCCTCTTACAATCTAAATTACATAGAAATTAATGAATCACACTACTCATACTTATGTTAAGTTTATGTGAATTTATTGACAGGAATGGGGAGCCAAACAGATAGAAAGTAATATGAGCTATTATATCTGAAAATTATCTTAAGAGAAGATAAACAGTTAGACAGACAAAAAACATTTTCTGAAAATAGAAAATCATTAGGATGGATTACATGGCTGATTTATGCACAGCAGTAAGATAGACGCTGTTTGACTTAACTAGTTAAAAATAAATTATGAAAAATAATAAATAATCTGTATTATGCTGCTATAGTTGCTACTTCCGGTATGCTGAAACATAATACATCAACAAAAAGGCTTTACCAAAAGTAATTACGACGGTCAATCTGACCGAAGAGTATCCTTTTCAATAATTTCTCCTCTTCAGGTTCTTACAATTATAAAATATAATATTTGTTGTCATTACAATAAAGGCGAGTTATGCGACGGATACATTTTTAACGTAGAATAACAGATTAGTTATGGGGTGTCAAAATAAATAGTCTTATTTGTGTGACAAACGTGCTTTGGGCTGAAATCGATTACCAAAATATTGTAAAACTGGAGACAATGGTGATGATTAATCATAATAGATTTGTAGAGTGTGGGGTAGGAAAATTGACAAATAAGTCAGTTCAAGGTTATAAAAGGTGTCAGGTGAGTGAGTGGCTAGTACAAAGTGGTCTGTGTTAAACAGGAGATAGTAAGACTGCAATGAGAGGTTCATAATGAAATAACGAATGTGTGAAATGGAACGGGTGGAGGCATATATTCAGAAAGGAGATAATATCCCTAATAATAAGTCCGGATAGTATAAATGAAAAATTCGTTAAAATTGAGGGAATGTTTGTATGAAGGGCACAAATTATGACGAGTAATAAGAATACTATAGAATTTGTCAGGAATTTGGATTAATTCCGAATGTAAGATTCTCCTCAAGAACCAATGACACTTAGAGAGACCCTTGAAAACCAGAGAGCACTGGTTAGCTGTTTACTCTTATTTTGGAACTGTTCATGAGTTGCGCGGCGGAGGCGGTGCTTAATCGTGAGTTGATAAAGTTAGAATTAACGGGTCATGGGGTTTCAGCCCAAATGGCTGGATGGTCAATGAGCTAAGTTTTTTGTAACCTGAAGGTTTCAGGTTCGATTCCTGGTGGGTTCATCAGGGGCAATTCTGAAGAGTTTCGAAATAGGAAGAAACAGACATCCAACGCTGTCTGATTCTTAATGACCTCTCTAAATGATGTTGGTTCGGAGTGAAAGCCTGACAAATGAAAATAAATTCAAATAGGATTTATTACAAAATTCATCAATGTTATTAAACTCTTGTAATTTGCACAAAAATCTGTGTTAGAAAATATCTTCTTGAAGAACTTTTTGGGAGCCGATGTTTTTCTTAGTCCTACTTTTTTTCCTTCATGTTCCCAGTGGAACATAGGGCCTCAAGCTAGTAGCTTGAAGTTTCTGTAGCAGTGTTTATTTTTACATGATGGGGTTGCCAGCCTCATGTCCAACCTTTCCCCTTTACCAGCATTATTTCTGGCTTAGTTAGGTAAAGGAGTGCATAAGCCGGGGATTGAACCCCGGACCATGTGCATGGTCGGCGAGCCTCCTAACCACTATGCCACCGACTCATAAAGTAACCAACTTATTATTATTATTTATACTTTATTTTACTAAACATTTATGTTTCCATTACATTCTTGGATAAATTTAGCAGTGTTAGATGCTCACAGTCCTGTAATAAAGAAAAGTTATTCAAAACGACGTCAACACAGTTACGAATGTTGTGTATTTTGCCTTGTCATATCTGAGAAATTAAAATTCAAAGTGAAAACAGTCTTTCTTAAAACTCCACATACTCATGTAGTTAATCTCTCAGAAAACTTTAGCAAACATATGCGAAAGTGATAAAAACTATTACGAAAACTTAAAGAATATCACTCCCATAAACGGTACATCTGATTCACACCTACAGATTGAGTAATCAGGTGAGTGCAATAAATATAGAATTTAATAAAGATTCGTATAGAATATCGCGCTTTACACACTTGTTCTCTGTCACAATTTCACACACATAATTAGGCAAACTGTTGTGTTACAAGTATATTTTCTAAAATAAAAGCGAACAGATGAGAAAGTTAAGAGTTTTAAGTAAATCACTTCATAATGAAGTGAACTTCGAAGAAGACATTCTCCTTGATTAGAATGAAACTGATAACTTTAAACTGTCGACTTATTACCTTACAATTTGTACTAGGTGGACCAATAAGAAACTCAATCTTGACATCAGCTGAGCCTTTACCTAGGCCTTGTTAGTACCAGAGCCAACTAAATAAACTTGTTTTGAACATCGTAGACGACAAATTCATCAAAAAACTCTTTCGAGCTCTAATAAACAAAATGCTAATTTGCTAAAAAATAGTTGATTCGCATATGTCATATTCTTTCGAGTAACATCATACTGGAAAACTTGTCTCAAAATGCGTTGTTTCTATAGTTATGCTATATTTGATCTTCACACACAGAAAAAGACGACGTCAACAAAACACCCACTTCTTTGTGTTTTTCTCTTTTCCTTGAATTAGTGAATTGTGTTTTTTAATGTTAAATTTATACAAATCCAAGGTAAGAATAAAAGCTACTACAAGATGTTTTCGTGCATAGTATAGCAATCGTTATAATATGTATTCCAGCTGTGTAAACAAGTCAATAAAACACCTTCAAAACACTCATACGGACAATATTATTACAGCATTCCTCCAAGCAAGTAATACAAAGCTAAATAAAACCAACTATCTGAGGAAATTCAAATAGTAATTGACTGCCTCCCTTCTCCTTACTCAAGTATACTGATACGAAAGCCTGGCAGGTTTGTTTGACTATAACTTCTGTACTCATTCGCATACTCAAGCTACTAACCTGTAGTGTTTGCAAAAGTAAGACGGCGCACTTGTGCTTTTCTGTCTCTAAAATATAACAATGTAGTGGATTTCTCTTAAGAGGCTAAGAAAATGGTCCCTCATTAACTGTCGTTTAAATAAATTTGGAGAAATTGATGAAAACCTGCCCAACATCCATATCGTTTTCACAGCTAGAATGTTTTGTGTTGCAATTCTCAACTGGTTTTTTTACTGAAAACATAAGTATGCACTAAAAATCATAAAATTCTGGGCTGGTGTCATACTGAATTGATAATTGACGATCTACTGCTTAGATAATGTGACTAGGTCTTCAATAAATTTTTCTTCATCACATGTATAAATCATTTTTGTTATCAGGATTATCCTAAAAGATTGCATTTTTATGACTGACAAAAATAATTTGCTTGATGTTATTTCTTTTTTATCCTCTAAAAGACTACACACAGCATTTTGTTCCTCAAATAACTAATGACTAAATGAATCTAAACTGTTAAGCGATTTATGCTTATTGTTGTTATATGTTACAGTGAGTAAGTTGTTTGTTTAAGCTGAAAAATTCAGATGCATTTATACTGCAATAGGTGTATTCGCTTGAATGAATAAAAATTGACTTTAACAATTTAATGCGACTGAAGAATCTATCAGTTTAAATCAACATAATTTACATTATCAGTAAGAAGTTATCTAAATGACAACAGCTTTTTAAGGTCAGCTAGCTTTTCGTTACCTAGATACTAGAAATTTTACTACCAGTTAGGCACTAATCTGTATGCCCGATAGTCAAATAAACATTAATATCATTGCGGTGAAATGACTGCTATTTATACAAAATGTACATATCATACCATAATGCCTGAATCTGTTTTTGAAGATAAATTAAATGTATTTTGACTTCATTATCAAAAAGTCAAGTTATTCATAATAACAGTATTATTAGTAAACTTGATAACTTTAAGATCTAATATTAGAAACCGATAAGCAGTCATCGGGGCGAAGCATGATCTACTGGACAGGACGCCGTAAAATAAAAACAGCTGGTTGTGTCGAATATGCTCTAAATCTAGGCAATCTGATGCCTTTTCTCGGTTTCGGAATTTTCTAATAGTAGAAACACAGTTTAAGACCTATCAGAAAAATCGTTTGAATGTAAATCAGTTATTTACTATGGTGAAATTTAAAGCGGAATGAATACAAGTAAAAATGATGAGAAATCTCATGAGAGGATCATGATGTCATGTCGACATTCAAACTGAAATCCAGCGTGTTTAGTTTTAGTGGAGCATGTGTTTATTTCTAAATATGATATTGTAACTTTATTGACACATACTTGAATTATATTTCTGAAAATTTCCTTGATAAATAGGCCAACAGTTCCGTGTGAAGTGCAGTGACTTCTGCTACTTGAGACATTAATATTATTGTTCACTTGGGTTCTGAGTGGGATATAGGGCTTCAACAGCACATCTCCATTTCACCCTCTTCTCTATAGTCCTCTGTTAATGGCTCCTCGGTTGTCCAAATGTCCTTATCTCCTCCTCCTGTTCTCTCCATATCACCCTCGGACCAACTCAAAAGTTGTCGTTTCTTATTTGAGATCCAGGCGTGAACCTAGAGCGTTATGACACTCAATGGTCTCCTCGGTGTATGTCTGACCTGTCTCCATTTTCTTCGACGCATTTCTGAGCAACAGGTTCTTGACTTGTTCGTTCCCAGAATTTCTTATTACTAATTCATTCTAGCCATTTGATCTCAAATATTCAGCCAGCAAAGACAGCTGTTGATAGTAGTCTGCAGCTGGCTGTTGGAAATACTTTTCGTGACACGCAGTACAAGCTTATGACCCAAGTAGAAGAACTGACTTGGCGTTTGTGTTGGAAATCCAAGTCTTGTGCATCGGTGGTACAGTGGTTAGGACTCTCGCCGACCATGCACATGGTCCGAGGTTCGATCCCCTGCCGACGAACACCTGATATCTATGGTCGGCCTTCAAAATTTGGGCTACTGATATCCATGCTGAAAATTCCATACTTATACCAAAAATACAGTATGGAATCAAGCTGTAATCAAAAACTAAAACTAAAAAGAACTTTATGCTGAGTTCATAACAATTCCAAACTGATTTCAGACATTCAGGATTTCATAATGGACTGACAGGAAACCTGGAAGTTCTGGAAAACTCTTTCGTATTAGTTTTCAGACTCGCCACAGTACGCACCTACCGACAGCGTTCGAACCCAGGCCCCACTGGTTACAAGGCTAGTGAACTCGTAGACCATTAAGCCACTGGGACTCGATTCGAATGCGAGTCCATTAATTTCAACTTCTGTCAATCCACAATATAGCGCGACCACTAGTGAATGTCTCCGGCGAGTATTTGTCCTGACGCCCTGCCTACCTTACCCTACTGGTTAAGTCTTCCCACTAGAACCTCAGATAACTACCTACCTACCTGGATCGGGCCAGTAGCTAGCGAGCAACTCATTGATTTTCAAGTTTTGATTTGTATGGATTTGATTGGTTTGTTACAGGATTTCATCATGAGCTGACATCGATTCAAGAAGTCGTGAATAATGCATATTCAGTTAATTTATACTTCTTCGATTTATAACTTAACTGATCAGTCCTCTTCTCCATCTAAATTCCTTTATTTGCCTTTACAACAACCATTGAACAGTTACACATTCTTAATTTTGTTATGCTTTCAGTTGTAATATTTTCATTAATTCAATGTATTACTTAGAAAATTGGAATAAATGGAGTCAGTAACAAAATACAAAGGTTGGATATCTTGTAAATTTATCAACCGATGACACGAAACGCATAATGGATTTATGAAGTAAATAGATTGTGATTTTTACTTCCGGTGAGAAGGTTAGGAGAAAATACTCTATTTAATGGATACATCTAGTTCAATAAACTCTCGATTTTAAAGCCAACTGCCATTGAGTGATTATGAACAGTAACTACACCAGTAATATTCTCAGTTAAATTAACAATGAAGGCGCTTTTTGAATTACCAAAAAGAGATTTATTATTCACTGAAATTGTCCATATGTTTTTGAAGACATTTCTGTATACTAATGAACTGAGAAAAAGTAATGAAAAAGTCCTAATAATTTGTTGAACTTTTTGATGAAAATGTAAAAGTCCGTCAGATGATGAATTCTTGAAAAACTATATTTAAGGATATTCAAGTATTGGTCTGTAGGTTTTCCAGCAGGTTTTCCAATGGTTCTCTAACCAATGTCAGCTCATGATGAAATCCTATATTTAAGGATCTTATGTCGATTTCACAAAGAAACTTACGAAGGGCACCTAGTGCACCAGTCTTGGTGATAACAATAGATGCTGCGTAAATAGTCCTCATTCTGCCATCTTTTCTTTCTTTATTACGGTGAGTTACTAAATAAGTTGGAAAGAATAAATGCTTTATTTCAATGCCTTATTTATATTTTATTCATTCATTTAGATTTTCTGACTCATTATTCAGTCTTCTGGATACTTTCTTCAAACAGTTTACTGAGCCTTCATTAACCAGAGTGGAAACGTTGATCTTCTACTTTTTCTTCCATTAATCTTGTAATATAATGTGATCGATTGCAGCTGTCTGTTTTCTGATTTACCTAAATTGTATTGAGTCTGTTAATTAGACTGTGTATATGTAGAAACTCATGCTGTTTCGACACAGCCAATGCGTCGTCCACATATATCCACTATGCCTTAGAAATGTGATTAAAACTGTCCGAAGTCTTACTTTGAAAAGTGAAGTGGATGTTAGCTGCTACGGTCAGTATATTAGTTACAACAATCCTATTCCTTTCAATTATTCATGTGTATTTTCCTCAAAATTAAACAGTTAGATATGCTCTCTCTCTCTCTCTCTCTCTCTCTCTCTCTCTATATATATATATATATATATATATATATATATAGTCCACGAAGTTAAGGTGAAGTGGATGTATTTCCAAGGCATTGGATGAAGGTGATAATTTTTCAGGAGTTTACAGAATTATAATCCAATTCCGATCCAAGTGGCTGAGTGGTCAACGAGTTTTGTCTTGTAATATTTTTATTTATTTATTTTTTAATTTTTGATTAAAGCTTGATTCCATACTGTATTTTTGGTACATGCATAGAATTTTTAGCATGTGATATCGGTAGCCCAGATTTTGAAGGCCGACCATAGATATCAGGTGTTCGTCGGCAGGGGATCGAACCTCGGACCATGTACATGGTTGGCAAGAGTCTTAATCACTGTGCCACCGACGCACATATGAGGGTCTCGGGTTCAATACCTGGCAATGTCGTCGACGAGTACCCCTGAAAAGTTCCAAAACTAGCACGAAACTTCTATCTACTGCTTCCTCATTTCCAACAGTCACCAATTGATTTTCGTTTATGGCAAAATCATTTTTAAAAGTGATAGCATCCCAAATAATGTGACGCTAATTACTAAGATAACCAAGTAAGACACAGAAGTAGTAAATTTCAAGGGCAGAAAAATTCTTTGTAAATCACTGTTTTCTCATACTGGTTAATGATTAGTATGGAGCTTTAGCTGACTGATTCATGTGACTGACTGTTGTCAACCACGGCACAAATTGAAACACAGTTTCAACAGCAGAGGTTTCAGCAATTATCTAGTATCACCAGCACTAACACAATAGCTAGTAGCCATCATCAAATATGAATAGCTGAACTAGCTAATTTAAGACTAAATAATATAGTCTACGTCTTCCTTTAGTCACTGACAAAAAAAAATTGGTATCACCTCTCATCCTTTTACACAGTAGACAGACGGAATTCACGATTTCTGTTGTAAACCGTTATACTTGGACTGAGAAAATTTCGTTAGAATATAATTTCATCAGTAAAGACAGCAAATTCTTAAACTGGTGTCCAGTAATACAATCTATGAATTCAGCTATAAATTCTTCAAACATATTATCTATGTATCTATTACTGTTATACCTTGCGCTTCCATCTATTTCAGTTTTAACATCTTGAGTAATGTTGAAAATACTTTCCACTGATGATGGACACTGTCTCAGTAACCTCTGTACATCATTGAAATATGAACAAATTTTTTTCCCTAGTTTACCACTTCTTCACTATAAACATCTCTAACTAAAAATTTTTGGACATTCTCTGAGCTGCGGCATTTAATAGCGGCAGTGTTATCAGAAGACTTACAGACACCTTCAGTGTTAACTTCTTGATGAAGTTTGATAATGAAACATCTACTATGAAATATCAAGTCATGCGGAAACAAAACAATCTTTTATATTTTTGCAGTAGACAGAAATTTCCTGTGTTATTTTGAGTAGATTTACAGTTCAAAAAATCCAATATCTTTTGATGAAGACGTCAGTTACGAAACTCCAGTTTACAATTTGTTCATAAATTTAAAAAAATTTTCTCAATATCTTATTTATTTAAAGGTCCAAGTGAACTCTGGTACTTGTTTCGCTCAGTCAACGTGACCTTCTTAATGTAATATAATTTAACTTACTGGAATACCTTTGTTAATATACTTCAGATCTTTTCTGACCATCCACTGGCTTTTATCATATAGTATAATCCTTAATAAAAATTCACTGAAAACCAACGGTATCTCGTGCCTGTGATAGTCTGAATACCTTCTTTACTACTGAGAGACTCCAGACTTGAATTGAATAATTTTAGTACCTTAGTCATTTTTCTAAGAAAACATATTCATATTCAGTAAACGAATGAGTATTGAGTTAGACAGAGCAAACCATAGAAACATAAACTGGTCAGTTATTGCAACGATGACGTCTGGAAATAAATGTGGTGGCAGTTCACGTTTTGTAACAAGAATTTTCCCTACCCTGGTTGTGCAATCAGCCTAAAAAATCAATAAGATGCACATGTCGTAGCCATGAAATGCGACATAATGAAAACAGAGACGTTAGGAATGTAATATCCTCGGTATGCGCGAAAAAACAGAGGATTTAGTAAGACTTGTCTTCAAATAATGTATTGAACACTACTAATTTGAGGCACTGTTACCACTGATTTGACTTTACCTAAAACAGACTATCTGGTGTAAATATACTCATATCATTTTGGCTGATTTATCGTCAAAGCATTATTAGTCAGATATACTGCAACACTGGGTTCATTGTCAAGTGAAATTATCTCATTAAAGGAGTCTCATTATTTTTAACCACTCTTGTGATTTCAAAATAGAAAGATTTTCCTGCACATGCTGAACAAGAAATAGACTCCACGTAATAACATATTTGAAACATGAACCATACAAAAATGCGTCAAGAAATGCACAAATAATCCAACTATATTAACTGAGTAGTTAACAAAAAGGAAGAACGGAACAATCCTTCATAGAAATTACTAGAAACGATATTATGCAAATCTACTTATCTTGTATCACCATTACAACAAAGAAAACTGAGTTATTTTCAAAAGTATGCTTTATGAGTATTATTTAGAATTAAAGTTTCAAGCTGCATTAGTATTCATATAATATGTATGAAGAAAATTTTCGAGTATTAGACGTGAAAAACTTTAAATCTACCGATGATTTTCATGAACGATAGGACTTGAGTCAGGAAACGATCAACAATTTTTCTAACTCATTCGGATTCTATGAGTTGAAGAACTATGAATAATAAATGGTCAATGATTGGATGGAAAAGCCTCATACGATCAGTAGTGGTAATGATCCGAATGATGTCAATAGCAACCTATTTCCTCGAACATGTAAATATAAATGACAGGCTAAAAACAAGCCATCTCACTTCATATTTCTTGAGAACATTATATAAGGATGGTTTGAGGGTGAAATGCATGCTATAAAACCATCTAGCTAAACGAATGTCGAAATGATAAAATTTATATCTTCTTTGCTAGTAATATATCAACCTACATTTTCTTTTCACCAGTAGAAATAATATCTTCAGGCTAGATGGTTGTCACACACGTACTCATATAACGGGAATCTAATGACAATTCTTTTAACCTGAAACTACTCACTTATCTGCTATCTATTCCTCGCTTTCCAAATAGAGCGTAGGGCTTCAGTAGAACGTTTTTACAGAACTTGGCTCTGTGACATCACTTTCTGCTGCCTCCGCTACTGTCCAGTAGCTATTATTTCCTTTTTATATGATCTTTCTTACCCTTGAATCCACACAAAACTCTTCGCTTCTCATTCGGGTTACAATCAGTACTCTCTCAGGTATGTGATAATACGTAAAAGTGTCTTCAGCGTATGTCAAATGTATCTTTGTCTCCTTCTGCATAGTTGTTTGCTGACAGACGTGCTTCACCACCAGGCATTATTGTAAGAGGATTACACTGATCAATGCTTGTTGTTGGCACAGTATCTTCATTACTTCTGCCTATTTTATGTTCACCTGAAGTCTTGTCTTCGCTGCGTTTTTTGCCGACTTGTTTATTTTCGCTTGTAAATCTCCAAGTCCGTGTAACATGAGGTATGAGTCATCCGAGAAATCTTGATCTTCTAGAGTCTGTTGTCGGTCCAACGAATGCTCTTCCTTTCACTCCACCACAATCGAGAAGATTATCCTCATTATTTAGGCAGAGTTCATGGAAACTCAAAATATTCTCTGTTTAGGTACAAAATTCGATTCATTAGCCTTAAATATGCATATTCCTTGGTAATTACAAAACACTGACTGATGAGAAACAGTCAGCTTTTAATTGAAACAACTTCCCTGGTTTCTAATTTGGGTTAACCATCATGCTTACAATCTTCTGTTTACCTAACAGTGTGGTGGACGGAATTGTTTGTCACTATGCAGGTTATTTATATTAGTTTATTTATCTACTAGCATTCCAATTAAGCTAACAAGCTGCCACCAACCGATAGCAAATATAGAGTACTTGAGTAAAAGATGAATAAGGTAGCTAAAACTTGCATAAATCTCCGATACATATATTAGATATGAACAAAACCTAAACTAAATTTAGTAAATTCCACAAATCTAAATAAGTGAAAACCATATGCAGTACAAAATCTGCCAAAAGAATTATGATGAGGACTAGTTGTTTAAGGTCTAGAACTAAAACTAGAAATATCAATATAAATTATATGTAAATCATACATAAATCATAAAATATTATTCGCCTTATGGGAGTTCCTGAAATAGTAAAACGAAAGACTGAAACTGTCTACTTTCAGGTGACTTTTATTGGTATGAGAAAGAATTATATTGGCGGTAACTCAGTGAAGGCTACTTATTTGTCACTTTAAGTAGTATACTGGGAGCAATCTTTATACAAGTTATTTATAGAAAATTTGGAATCAGTATAATTATGATCATCACAGCACAAGACCATTTAATCGAAATTATATAAGACTATGGCGAGATTACCTTTCTTCTCATATTGGTGATGAACTTCAACAAGCCTAAAATTTTGGAAATGTTACAAAAATCAGAAAAGAATACTGTTTTTAGGCAAAATGAAATTCCTGTGACTAAGATGTAAGTACAATGACATCCGGTACTAGAAACTAGTGTCAGTAAAAAAAATGTTGTTTTCTTGTCGTCCATACAACGTGTCACATGACAGCAGTTCTTGGATTTTTGTTCCTGTTACTCGGTGAATGAGTTAAGTGTTTAATCTGAGAAAGCATGAATAAACAAAACTGATTATTTTAAATTGCTGAAATTAAAAATGATGGTAAGTAAGAGAGGCATACACCTAAACCTAACTACTGAGTAGAAGCATAATTCTTACTACATCTTTTTGAATCTTTAGTTAACCAACACCAGAATGTTTATTTATCTGCCTAGGTGGAATCGCCTAAAAATCTGTTATTTTCACCCCTCAATTGAAAAATTAAAACGGACACATACTGTCTCTAAGAGGGTCGAAGAGACTCAAAGTAACAGTGAGATTTACATCCTGAAATTAGATTCATCTTTAAAAATGTTTCGCTAATCTAGTTAGATTTTAACACCGAAAAGAATCATTTTGACTGTCCACGTTTCACAGCAGTACATAATAATAAGAAACGAGAAGTGACAGAAAAGTACAATATATAAAAGTTGAAATGACAGTATAGAAAATAACTACTTGACATCAATTAGTTAGGTTTAATTAATGAATAGCCGTATGTAGTAAAATTCAAAAGGACGTCCTTATTATTTATCATTCTGTCAGTAAAATTACTCATAGATAGTGAGTTATAGCGAATATTTAGCAGGTGATAGGGATTGGATGATTGAACTTGAAATGGAAATCTTGTCCGCCACCTACAACACGCCCAGCAATACCAACAGCGGAAGCAGAACTACCAGTGAACACTGACCCCCCGACAAAATCAGAAGTCCTGAATGCAATCAAGATGCTTAAAGCTGGGAAAACACCGGGACCAGATGGAATCCCAGCAGAAGCTTTGAAAATAGACCCAGAGACAACAGCGGACTTGATGACACCACTGCTGGAGAAGGTGTGGAAAGAGGGCAAAGTACCCGAGGATTGGAAGAACGGATACTTATTCAAACTTCCAAAGAAAGGAGACTTAAGTCAATGTAAAAACTGGCGTGGAATTATGCTTCTGTCCATTCCAAGCAAGATACTAAGTCGCATCATCCTGGAGAGAATCAAACAAGCCCTAGATGAAAAACTTCGTCCGGAACAGGCCGGATTCAGGAGAAACAAATCATGTATTGATCAAATCGCCACTCTACGGATCATCATTGAACAAAGCTTGGAATGGCAGTCACCTCTCTATCTCAACTTCATCGACTTTGAAAAGGCCTCCGACAGCGTCGATGGAGAGGTCATTTGGAAACTACTTCGCTACTACGGGGTCCCATCGACAATTATACATCTCATCCAACAGTTATACGACAATGCTGCATGCCAAGTAATCCACAAAGGGAAACTTACGGAGGCCTTCGAAGTGAGGACGGGAGTGCGGCAAGGCTGCCTACTATCACCAATGATCTTCCTGATTGCAATTGATTGGATAATGCGACAGACAACGGCAACCAACGAGGGAACAGGCATAAAATGGACTGACACAAAAGACTTGGAGGATCTGGATTTCGCCGATGATATATGTCTGATTTCCCATAAACTGGAAGATATGCAAGTGAAAAGTAACAAGTTGGCAGAAGAAGCATCAAAGATAGGACTTCACGTGAACATAGATAAAACAGAGATGATGAAGATTCCTAGCCAACATCAACAACAACAACAGACAACAATCAGCATAAATGGGAAGAACCTGAAAGAAACAACCTCCTTCACCTACCTGGGAAGCATCGTCTCAACTACAGGCGGAACTGACGAGGACATCAAAGCCAGAATCGGAAAAGCAAGACAAGCTTTCATTACTCTCAAATCTGTGTGGAGGTCAACAGCACTCAGCATCAAAAATAAGATCCGGATTTTCAACTCCAATGTGAAGTCAGTGCTACTATACGGATCAGAGACTTGGCGCGTCATAAAGAGCATCTCAAACAAACTTCAAACCTTCATTAACAACTGTCTCCGCTCAATACTCAAGATCAGATGGCCAGAAAAGATCAGCAACAGGGATCTCTGGGAGCGAACCAATCAGGAACCGATTGTGAAACAAATAGGCAGAAAGAAATGGAGATGGATTGGCCATACGCTGAGGAAACCATCAAGTGACATCACTAGACAAGCCATTCTCGAGTGGAACCCGAAAGGGAGGCGGCGAGTTGGTCGTCCAAGGGTGACTTGGAGGAGGTCATGCGAGGAGGAGATGAAAGCATGTGGACAGACCTGGAGCAGGGTGAAAAAGTTGTCAGAAAACCGAAGTCAATGGAGGTGCGCAGCTGAAGCCCTATGTTCCTCTAGGAACTAAAGGATACAATAATAATAATAATATGATTTGAACTAGAACTAGGCGAATATACACGTACATAATTATTCTGATGAGAATAATGAGGTGTTTTATTTATTTTTTTTTATTTTTTATTTACAGCTTGATTCCACACTGTATTTTCGGTACAAGTATGGAATTTTCAGCATGGATAACGGCAGCCCAAATTTTGCAGGCCGACCATAGATATCAGGTGTGCGTCGGTGCGGGCTTGAACCCCGGACCATGTGCATGGTCGGCGAGAGTCCTAACCACTGTGCCACCGATGAAGGAATGTATCTTTCTGTCGCTTAATAAAGTGCTTCTGTTGTCTTTAAGTATTTTTACATCAGTGTTTAATTGGTTATATTTGAGACTCAAGTGAATATCTTATCCTATTTTCAATTACCCATTTGCCAATGTAATCTTTAGATTATCAAAATCAACCATTTAACTTTGTGCAGACAGACTTCAAAATAGACAAGATTCATTTTGGAACTATTTTTCGCTACTTATTACCTTCTCATTAGCTACTCAACTGTAACGCTTTCTATGATAATTTTTTATAGTAAATTCAGTTTTCTCGCACTTAAATTGACAGTAGATTTTGATACACTCGCGTTCAATCCACTGGAAGTTTTATCTAACACTCTTTTATATAGATTGCCAACGTAACTCTCTCTCTCTGTCTATCTCTATTCATCCCCTTTTTGATATTTCAGTAATATTTTCCGCCTATTTTTCCAGTTATTTCCGTATGATCAGTTTGAAAGTACCTCAATAGCTGGATCTGTCCTAGCATTGATATTTGGAACTGAAGTCTTCATTGTGAGTGCTATTTTTCACGAATATATTATGTGTTAAACTAAACTACCATCCTGTTTTTGATAAGTAAAATACCAGTGTCAGTGTTATCTCTCCTTCACTGTCAAAATAATTTCGTAAAAAGTGCAGAAAACTGTTATTACAGGAGGTGGACAAAGTCGAGTACAAACTTTTACCGAATGCTCACCAGTTAACGATCTCACTCTATGACTTTGACTTAAATCTTGAGTGATTGCCTGTGGTGTTTTTTTACTAATGTTGATTTCTTGTTTAAATCTAGTTTCTTAGTCAGCATCAATAATGGAAAAGTGAATAATAACTTCGGAATATATGCTCTATGGTATCCATATTTGAAGACCACGAAAGGTGAATTTTCTTGAAATCCTTAGCAGCAATGACTAGGTGTCACAAATCAGCTGTTACAATGGGAACATACCACAACCACTACTCACAAGATAGTAACAAAATAACAGCCAGTTAGCTTCAGCCCATGACCCTTACCAGGAAACTCAGTAGATACTGTGATGCAGTTAACCGCCATTTGTTCAACAAACAATGCGCCATCCCCCACCTTCAGAGTTTTTCATTGGTATTAACTTAAATAAATCATTAAGAACACAAATATTCTGAGTAGATATCATCCCTCAGATTCTCTATGATCAGACACAGAGTGACCATTTTACAGCTCAAATTTAGAAGAGTATTCATTAGTCTTACAGTATCCCTAGAGTATCACATGAGAAAATCGAAATTGTCTGTTGCCTTGATGATTTTAAATAGTTTTTTAAATTTAAAATGTAAAATAGTCACTCTCTGTGTGGTAATAGAGAATTTACGAAGTTATATGATTTAGCAATATTTGTCTTCTTATGACTTATTAGTTTTGCGAAAGATTTCCCAATCTGTTAGTATAACCAAGTGATAGCTTATTCTCAGAACACGAGTTCCACCCAAAAATAGCGCTCGAGAAAAGCTACTCCGTTTGTCCACAAACATTCTGATAAAGTAATTCAAATTCTTACTCTCGTTCCAAACTACAGTGGCTCTTCAGAAGAAAGTACCCAACTTCTAAACATTTTATTAAACCCGAAAATGTCACTAATCTTAATAAACGAATTTTCAGTGTTATATCGTTCAACTCTTTAGGATTTCACATCCAAAATAGGAGTACTGGTCAAATTCTCATGATTAGATTTACCCAATAATCGGCCACTTTCTTCGAATGCTTGCAAGGGCTCTGTATCACAGTACATTACACTTTGATACCTATAAATTCCAAAGGCCTCTGAAGTTTGCACAATAGATACCTTACTTGATGAACTACGTGGATTCATAGTTTTTTTTAACTAATAAATATTCTGAAAACTTCATGATATATAACAACAAAGAGAAGCCACCCCTTAGAAACAGTTTCCGTAACAAAGAAAGCAACTTTGACTAAAATACCATTCAAGGATGATCAAACCACACAGTTAAGAGCTCAAAGGCTTTAGTCAGCTGTCAGGCTCACGTTTTACTCTGCATCCGTTTTCCTTACCTCTGGAATATTTTCTGTTTTTGTGTTCACGTTTAAAGGATGAAATACTATAGACACTACACTGAATTTTATTTACAAGTTCACCTGCAGTCGAGGAGAGGCATATATAGTTAGAACCAATAGAATGTTCCATTGACGTCAGAAATATGTTCCTAAGTGCACATTAAGCCATATGAAAAATTCATATGCACTTAATGTCGCAAGAAATCCAGAGCCATTCATCTCAAAACATTTATTAATGCCTCAAAATAAATATCAGTGATTGCCTGTCAAATATTTCACAACTTTAATTCAGGTTTATTAAAGGTGATGGAAACACTTTTGGTTATTTGCATGCATCGCAAACTATTTGCACAGATAACAATAAGCTTCAGCCACTGCCTACACCGGACTACCAGATCTATTAGAGTACGATTAATTATTACTTTGCACTTTTATTTCATACAACTGACTAACGATAAACATTTTATCCTTATCAACCGTGTTAGTTGTGACGCGATTGTAGAGAAACTATGAAATTATGTTATCTCATCATGTTTGCCTTCTGAATGCCTTATAAAATCTCATTGAATTAAATACTGTATGTTGTGATAAGGTTCTCTGTTGTTAAACCAGACAGAAAGAAATTTCTGTAATTTCCCATAGTATGGAAGCTTTTTTCAAGTTTGATCATGAACTGACTTCAGTTACAGAACTATTGAAAATCATTGGATACTGGAGATCTTTTCCATCCTAGTTTGTGTCTCTCCAGTAGTGCCTACCCTTGACCTTACTGAAGTTTGAATCCGACACATTCGGGTTACATGGTGAGCCTGTTAACCATTCAGACACTGGATATTGGAAAAAGAAAGATTAATTCCATGGGTTGAGGGCGACTGTTTTTATGTATCTATACCTTTTGGTGTCTAACCACTGTTTATATATATATAGTTAACATTCGTTAGCCAATCACTGAGCGTGCGATTTCGGCTTACATTAAACGACATGAAACAGAACGTTCAAATACATATGTAGTATTCTGTTGCCAACACAGTATTGAACTATGAGAATAATATTCTGACTATAGGAACAAACAGAATGTTCAAATAGTATATCGTATTGTGTTGCTAATGTCGTATTGGTCTGTGGGAACATGTGAGAATCATATTCCGTTGGGATACATTGTCTGTATCACACCACCACAGTCTAACTGAACTTTATTCAGACGAAAAAAAGTAACAACATTCCTGTAGTTAAAGGGCTCAGAAGTAAATTAGCCGATCACCAGTATTACCTTCTAGTAAAATCATTGACTTAAAATTTGTAGTCCTAAGTGAAGAAACCTATAATAAATATGTCCTATTGTTTTATCTGCAATGAGTGGATAAAATTCCAAACTTGGGTTAACTTTTTTTCAACGTTTATAGTCGAAACCAATGGTAGTCATCTACTTATTTAAAACTATGTTATGACCGGTTGGTCATTCCGTGCAATACTCAAAAGTAATCACTTTCACTACTTTGATAGGTAAAGTAAATATGAAAAACAGAAAAGAGAACAGGCATGCTGGAAAGTAATAGTATTTTTTCCTTTTCATTCTTCAGTTCACTATTCATGGTTCGGCTAGTTCACATTAAATTAAAATTAGCGTAAATCTAACGTCAGGCAATCAAACACGTTATTTGACTATTTTATACAGCTAATAATGAGTTTTCTTCTACATTTAAATATGAGTCACGAAACAAACCATTTTCCCAAATCATCCATAAAACAAAGATAAACATGACTTTTAATTGCTAGGAAGTGTAAATCAGCAGGGACCTCTGGACCTACGTTTGTATTTGTTGGCGTTCATTCTCAAGGTTTATCAGCCGCCTTCACAAAACTCATCTTCATCATCTGATACAGGGGTGCCTCATTCAGTGTCAAGACTACATATTTACCATTAAGCCATGTTTAACTGACTCTGTTATTAATACAAGCTGTGAAATATACGTAAAGCATAATCAAACGCTTGTAATTTCTATTAAATCCGTATATTAGTAGGATGGCTATTCGGGATCACACTACATATTCAAATATTAGAAAAATGCAGGTGATCAACAGAAACCTATATGCTTTGGTTACATGCTTATTGATACCCGTCAACAAGATGAAACATAAACCCATCTGGAACTAGTGTAGCTTCGAAACCCTAAGTTTGCATTGAATTGCTCCATTTGGAGTTGTTATCATCGAATTTCATAGTCTGTGTCTGCCTCCAGGGTTTAAAATTCGAGATTTTTCCGTTACTGAACAACTAACTGACATACGCAGAACAAATATACGATGTCAAAGAAAAGATGGGTATAATCGTGTATGCCATGGTCAGGAGATCATTAATACTATTCAATAACTTTACTAATTCAAAAATCACAGTTTGATCTGCTACGAAAACGGCAGTTCTAAATATAGAATACTGTCACGTTAACCAGAATATCCTACACCAATCTTTACGGATTTCTTTATGTCAACAATAACCGGCACAAGCTGTTTTTGACGTTTGGTACGATTTTCTATCTAGTGTCCTCGAAATGAACTCTGAGCAGAACTTGACTTCCCACTGTATGTGCAAGCACTGTCTATGGTAGACTAGCCCCCCACCCCCAAATAATTCGTTAGTTTTTTCTAAAACTAGTGATACTGATACATGAAGTGATTTCAAAATAGATGTCATCAAATCAATTATTAGTTAATTTCTGCACCTGAACCAACGAATGATTTTTTCATGGTGAATACTCCCACAGTTAGATAACTTAGAATTTTATCATTTCCCTTAATGTATTTACACTCTTAAACATCGCAAGCAAAAATGAATAGAAGCCAATTCATCGGCTTCGTTTGAAATGTCAAATTTGGCTATTTCATATTCCAGGTTAGACCCGGGATCGATAGCAGTTAAAGAGCCATTGAAAACCTGGGAGTACTGACCAGTTATTTCACCCTAGTTTGGGACTCATCGGCAGTACGCACCCATTGGGTTTTTGTATCCAGGACCACCCGGTTACAAGGCAAGCTCGTATATCATTCAGCCACTGGGACCCGCATTCAATGGCCAGGGCATGAATTCAAACTTCTACCAATTCGTGATTTAGCGCGACCACCAACAATCATAAGTGGGAAATCCATCCTCACACTTGACTGGCTGGTCCTCATGACTTCTTACTAGAGCTCCAGGTAACTTCTTCCTGTATCCAGTCACTAGAGAGCATCAGATTCATTTTCAAGAATCCCTACAAACCAATTCTTGAAAATATTCCATATTCATGTCACAGAGATTTTGTATGTTATCTTATGCTACTTACCAGCTACACAGTAGTATGCCTTCAATTAGTTTATAAAAATAATAACCATTTTACAATTGTATTCTAATCCTGTGTAATTTTTTGTTTCTATGCCTCTTGTAATCTATATTCACATATCCTAACTTACATTTCAAGTCGCAAATTTTGATTTCAATTTGTTTCCATGGTCATTTTGTTCACACCTGTAATTCGTTCTATCCCTGCGTTTCTCAGCCTCTTGTATTTCATATCAAGTTGAAAATAATTATCACCTTTTATTGGCCTTTAAAACTAATTCTCCAGTTATCAAATATTAATTTAGCATACGTTGTAACTGCTTTTTAATCCTATGCAATCTTGTCTCTAAGCCCCTTGTAATCTATATTCCTACCTTCAAACTTTCATATCAAGCTGAAAATTATTATCACCTTCGTTGCTATGTGGAATTAAACAAATAATAATTGTATTCATGTAAACTAATCTATATAAATGCGATTGTACAGCTTTTGAGAATGAAATCGCCGAAAAGATATCTTTGCTGAACTTCATGTTCTCTTCTTTATAAAAATAATCATTGACACTTTGTGATTAGCATCATGAACTGATTTTCCAGGCGCAACAATCAACTCTGAAATAATAGGGATTTATAACTCAAGATGAGGATGAAGATATTTTGGTGTTCTCTGAGGTCCAATACTTTACGGTGGATATAATATCACCAGAGTTATTGACACTTTTAGCTACTACTTTATTAATGCCTAGGCTCAAAGAGCCCCAGAAAATTTCTAAAATTAACTAGGTTGCAGAATAACTCATACACACAGAAAGGTGCAATATAATCGAACAATGATATACTATTTTATTCTGTGAGTGCTAATGCATGACACACTAATGCCTCTTCTTTATGTAGGACAGTGATGAAGTTTAGACTAATGTAAAACATTCTAGCATATGGAAGGAAACTCAAGGATCTATAAAGCCGACTATGCAATCACACTATTGCTTTTAATATTTAGGTAGCACACTGTTTTATAAGAATTGTAATATGTAGAAGGCAAATCAATCCAATATAGGGGATAGGAAGAAATCTCCTACCACTAATGCTCAGCGTTGTAGTTTAACATGCTCTTATAACTGTACAAACAAGAGAACAATTAACAACAGAGAATTAATCTATTTTAAAAGTACGAATACACATTAATGCGTCGGTGGCACAGCGGTTAAGATGCTCGCCGACCATGCACATGGTCCGGGGTTCAATCCCCGGCCGACGAACTCCTTTACCTCACTAAGCCAGAAATAATGCTGGTAAAGAGATAAGGTTGGGCATGAGGCTAGCAATCCCATCCTGTAAAAATAAACACTGCTACAGAAACTTCAAGCCACTAGCTTGAGGCCCTATGTTCCACTGGGAACGTGAAGGAAATAAAAAATTTAAAAAAATACAAGTTAATGCGTAGACATTCTAATTATGACTCTAGACAGAATATCTGTTTCAAATTGAATCATCACCAAATAAGGACTGTGTTGGTCAGGTTTACAAGGATAAACGTAACCCATCCAAAGAAAATAAATTAATAAGTCAACCTGAAACCAATCTGGAAATATTCGTCACTCAGCCAATATCAACAGCAAAATTCGGTGGGATTTTCAATACAAGCGTCAAGTCAGTTCATGTATACGGATCAGAAACTTGGCGGGCGGGTCACAAAGAATATTTCCAACAGCCAGTTGCAGACCGTTATCAACAACTGTACTGTCTCGGCTCTATACTGAAGATCAGATGGTCGGGCCGGAAAGAATCACCAACAAGAAACCATGGGAACAAACAAAACAAAAACCAATCGCCCAAAAAATATGCAGGAGAAAGTGGAGATGGATTGGACACTCGCTGGGGAGGCCGCTGGATGACATCGCGCGCGCGTCAGGCCATCGCTCGAGTGGAACCCGAAAGGGAAGCGGCGAGTGCCACGTCAGTGCAAGGGTGACATGGAGGAGATCGTGTGAAGAGGAGTTGAAACAGTATGGACTAACATGCATGAATGCAGGTGAAAAGTATAGCAGAAGACAGAAACAAGTGGAGACGTGCAGTTGAAGCCCTATGTTCCACTAGGAACCCAAGGGAACAATAATAATAATAATAATCTATCTTCTTCATATGTATATTTTTTTCAGCAGAATCTCCTACGGATTTTATGGGAATGTATTTACAACAATCTTATTTCGATAACAGATTACTTTTATGACTCATTTGCAATTAGCGTTTAAATGTGTTCCCAGTTATTAATGACACTCAAGTACGAAGTATTTATAAACACATCGTGTTCTCTGTAGCTTGTTAAAAATCCTCAACAGTGAGCTAGATCTTATTTTATTTTTCCTGTCCCTGAGATTCATAGTAGATTAATTTATTTACTTTCGAGGGAGCTAATAAAATCAAGTAGGAAAAGGGAACAGAATATTTATTATTCATCTACACATAAAGTATGCACTTACATTTGTTGCAAAAGTTCGCAGAACTTGAGTTTATGAAAGTTTAGTGACGATGAAAGTTAGCTTTGGAGGATTATTTCTTAAATTATGGATCGCGCAACAGTGGAATCATCAATAAAGCAACAAATAAAGTTGTCGAAGATACTTATCAGCACAAGAACTGGTTCAACCTTATGACCAAGCTTGTTCTCCAAAACCAGTGGAGCACGTGTCAAGGGAATTGCGAGTAGTATTATGGAGTTCATTGATGACCCAGATATAGGTGTTACTTTGACACATAGAAACGATGTTTTGTCAAGTTCCTTGAAGTGGATTTTGTAATCTACAGTGACGTTTAGAAAGTGCGTTCATTGTTTTGTAAACTTGCTCCAAATGAACCTAGCAAATACTGTCATTTAGTTCTTCCTCACAACCGATGGGATTAAAGTTTACATGGCACACTTCACTAGCTGGATCAACAATTTGAAGACCACTGCTCACTGTTTAACTTACAACTAGCTGATTGAAAACGATGGCTTCCTTAAATATGCTTTTTGTCAGCACAGAATGAGAGCGATTTCGAATAAAGTCTCTGACAGATAATCGATTCAAAGCCTTTGCTCTCCAATGCAGTCCCTAATTATCTAAGTTTGAAGACATTCTAACACGATCACTGAATAAAATAGGAAAATATCTTAAGATAACCTTAAATGATAGATGTCACTGCTGATTGCTAACGGTTAATGAACTTACAGTACGATACCAGTCTGGTCTGATCAGAGAGTTTAAGCGCATGTATCGTTCATGCATTATAGCAAAACGCCAAGTATCACTCAAATTCTTGCAATGCATGTGTTGAATATTTGCATTCTAGGCCTTATTTAAGAGTGTTCCGAGGAAAACTCCTCCTTTATCATGCTAGGAGCATTGTGGAGCGTGACATCTCATAAAATCCTATTCACATAATCATTTCTGCTACATAGAGTAGACTACATTCGTGCACAAACACGGATACTGCCTGTTACGTAGAAATATACCTAAACCATCAGTGAAATCTATACCAGAACTCAGGCCTAAATCTTCTGGTAAGTCAGTGAACTTAACAAATAACGGCCATCACGAAGAACCTTCAGAATGACTCTGAGGGAACTAATATGTTGTGTATCTTTTGTCTTCATTTTGTTGTTGTTCTTAGTTTAATGGTTAGTTTAGGTGTTGTAGGTTACTTCGGGATTAATATGAGTTTAGATTTATAGGCTATAAACTTAAATTTTCTACGAGTTTCTAGTCTTTAACTCATATTGGTTGTTCAGAGTCATTTGGTGGCAGCTGTTCTGTAACCCTACCCAGACATCTTTAGGAATGATAGTCGTAGTCCCGGCACTGAAGACACCAATCAAACTGCCATAAGTGTCTGCAGTAGCTACCATTGAATCCATCCAGTCAATTCCGTTGTTATACATCCTTCCGAAATGTCACATTTACAAGAACCTATCAAGTGAATGAAATCTTTTGTTAATTGATTAGTTCGATCACTGCAGCTAGCAGATATTCAACTAAGACACATCTGTGGCATGATAATTCATCCTCCAAAGTCAGATGATTCCTTATCTAAACTGCAAGAAAGCCATAGGTCTGTTTCTCAAAGTGACATGGGTGACAGCAGCAAGATAAAAGTTTTTATCTGCCTTATTCTAACTCAGTGTTTAACCTAAAGAGACCAGTTCCACATACATCTATGGCAACAGTTTGTGAAGAATTCCAGTGTTTGTAACATCGTGGTGTATTAACACTAATCACTCCTGCCAGTGTGGAACATATCGTAGTTTCCAACTAAGCTGATGACTCCCTGTGTGCCAGTTTGTTGAATGGCCTAGTCGCTGCCCTAGAACAACATCGTTAACCTCTACCTGTTCCAGTTGACTTATTCATCATTCTGAATGAAAATCGTTACTGTGAGATACTAGACATTTCTGATACATACCTCTGAGTTGAAGTCGAGAAACTTAAACAGGTAACGCTCATTGCAGCGAGATTAGAGCCACTCTAGCGATTTTTTAACCGATGTCTGAACTGTATCTAGCTCTTCGGAAGAGCTGTAGAATGAAGTGGAGACTGATAACAGATCACGAATGCATGCAGAGAAGTGGGAACTTGCACTATGATCTTTAGAATATCTTGGATTAGTATTTAATAAACCTAACAGAGCATCAGTGGCACAGCGGTTAGGACGCCCGCCGACCATGCACATGGTCCGGGGTTCAATCCCCGGCCGACGAACTCCTTTACCTCACTAAGCCAGAAATAATGCTGGTAAAGAGATAAGGTTGGGCATGAGGCTAGCAATCCCATCCTGTAAAAATAAACACTGCTACAGAAACTTCAAGCCACTAGCTTGAGGCCCTATGTTCCACTGGGAACGTGAAGGAAAAATGAAAAATTATTAAATCTAACACACATCTGACTATCTCACTGAGTTTCAACATCAAACTTTTAACAGAAGTGCAGCAAATCAAGCTGCCACAATCGGCGTAGCATACAGACGTAGAAAACAGGAAAAAATAATTTTAAAAATTATAATCAGTATACTGCACACGATAAAGAATGCTAACATGGAAAAATACTAGGACTTAACTGATATGAGAGATTACAAAGGGTAAATATTTGTGCACCCCTGAGAACGACTTTGAATCATATTATCAGAATTCTGAAGCTGTTGGTTTCTAGCATCCTAAGGACCCTAACTTGCGCAGTTTGCATCTCCTTACCTGGCTCTAAACAACTTTCGAAGACTCTGTGGACTGATGCTAGAATTTTTCAACCTAATCCCATGTCAGCTAATATTGCTCCACTAGGAGGATGATTTCTTAGCATGGGCAGCGTGTGTCCAAGACATCCTAGTCAATGCAGCTTCGCGACCTTATCCGTCTACTCGCCCTCCTTACCCAACACCCTATACCTTACCTTCATATTATACCACCTAACACGATAGATAAAACTGAAACAAATATGATCAAATACCGTTAACCTCTTCATATTTTCCATATCCCACAGACATCTAGAAGGATAGAGAGAACTGCTGTACGGTACACAGGTTCTTGGATCTACAGCTGGATGTCGCAGTTACGTCAAAGAAGCCGGAACGCTTTCACCCAAGCTGAGATTTATTCAGCAATCAGTCCACCAAGAATAGTGCAACTCTTAAAATAAGTGTAATGATCGGCGCACTTGACCATTTCACTCGCCATACTTAAACTAGGAGTCGGTGCAGACCACTCCTAAGCCATCGTCTTACATTTGAATAGGGGGAATCGTAAACCAAACTTACTAAAACTTCTGTCCTGGGTTCAGATGACTGAATTTTGTCAGCGTCGTCATCTGGAAGGATAATATCATGTGCATACTTTAAGTCTAGGAGATTTCCCTTGTAAAAAGTCAGTTCCCTTGTCACTGAGGTCAACGAGCAACACACCCCTTAGAGCATCTGTAATGAGGGTAAATAAAAACGGAGACATTGGGTACACATAATGGGCACCACTGTCTGTCTGTCTGGATTCAACATAGAACTTGGCACCGAAGTGCAGCAGTTCGAGTTGCCACGTTCCAAATAGCACACAGAGGTAGACAAGAAGATGAGTGAAGAGAATCAATAGAGTTTGACAAATATAAGAGTGAAACAGAATGGGTAATTGTAGAAAGGAATATGAAAGATTACAGAGACTGAATACATATGCGCCATTGACAACGATTTTGAGCCATGTCACCTATTGTCTCCAGCCATTGATTCCTAGAGTCCCGAGGGCCCCAACCCTGAAGTCTGCATCTCCCTACCTGACTCAGTTTAACTGTCAAGGATTTCATGGATTGATGAGGCCATGTTTTTGTTTGGCCACCACTGGCTCTTTTCCAGCCTGCACCACCTATATCAGCTAGCAATGCCCGTCGGGGGAGGCGGTGGTTAGGCATGCGCAGCACGTGACCTAGCCATCTTAGTCTATGTAACTTTATAGCCTCGTCGATTGATGGGCACCACTAACTGCTACCATTTCAGATGACAACTTTCTGTAAGCTCTTACGCGGCTGTATAAGTACGACTAAAGTACTTTGATCAATACGGCGCACTTTCTCTGCACTCCCTTCACGACCAGATAGGGCCGCCATACATTCCGGTCAACGGAGTAGAGTCCCACTTTTAGCTCTAAAAATATGACAAGTGTTGGCCGCTTGTATGCCTGTGTTCCACAATCTGCCAAACAGTGAAGATATTGTGGTGAAAGCTGTCTGCTAGCCAAAATTTTAGACAACCAGTTACGTTAATGTTACGTCTCAAATCAGGGTCATGAGAAAAACAATAAAAAAAGCTTAACTTTGAGGGACTCACCAGCTAATCACGGCAAACTTAACGAGTGCAAGTGGGATTCACAGATATATGGCCTAACTTTCTAAGAAACGGCCACAGAGAGATGACAGAATAACCAACCTTCAACAAGAAAACAACCAAGCAGAAGACGTTGCTTCTCTGCTAACAATAAAGAATAATAATGTACATAAAAATCTATAAATATCTCTTGATTTTCCCAATAAACGATTTGTTGCCTGGCCCTTGTCTTCTGTCGTTACAATATAATCAATACACCCTTGTCCGGGTCTGAAGCCTGACTTGCTTCCACGGGTTCTTTTCTCTCGAGACCCATTTAGTCTAAGTAGGATTACTGAGTCTAGGATGCTGCATATTAAGTTAGTTAGGCTGAACCCTATATGATTATCACAGGAAGACTTGTCTCACTTCTTGTACACCTAGACAGTCAATAGTTTGTGCAAGTCCACCGGGACTATCTCCGATACCCACATTTTATTTAAAACTATTTAACCTGGTACAAAATCCAGGTCTGTCTGACTCTCAACGCCCTATCTACTCACAACTCTCCCTTTACATCTCATTAGGTAGGACTAGAAGTCATTATAGAAGATTATATGCTACTCGAAAGGCACCGTTCTGAACCATGATGCTAGTTAGTTACGCTAGCAGCGTCCGTGACATAAAGGAGATGACAGCACCCACAGACGTGCCTTTTTGGGATTTCTCTCTTCATTGGATAATGCTTAACGTCCACTAAATCACTTGCCAGAAATAAATACAACATGAAAAAGGTCAATTCCTGATGGGATTGTGACTGCGCACTGCTTGAAAGCTCCAAAGTGGAATAAAACAGATTTTCAATGGTTCTCTAACTGATGTCGGCTAGTGACAACATCTAACTTAAATTATTAAATCACTATAATTCAACACTTGAAAATTAAACAACAATACTATTAAGATACCGACTGATAGGCAGTACTTTGAGGTAGGAAGCACCAGTCCAATTGATCCTTGTTCCTCTACTACGACTTGTATCTTTATGCGAAATTTGCTCTTCTGAAATGTTATCAGTTAGTGCGCTTGTCCCTCAATTCAGAAAATAAAGTATATAGTTCCATAGTTTCCAAGATGTTAAGAAGCTCGAGAAAGGTTACCTTAAACCTACACTAATATCCTCTTGACAGGATATCTTTCCCAAGGAAAACAACATCTGCAATGGGAGATTATAATCTGATTATTGTTTGAAGAGGACTTTAGAATTACAAGGTATAAGTAGAGGCTGTTTAGCATTTATATATATGACATAAACTGTTCTGTTTAGTGATAACCATTTGTTTTAGGTACTCATTAATACAATGGCATGATCTCTAGGAATACATTCAGGTTATCACATAATTCAAATAGTTTCATTCCATCAAAAAATAACCGTTTTTTATTACAGCTTGATTCCACACCGTATTTTCAGTAAAAGTATGGCATTTTCAGCATATGATATCGGTGGCCCAAATTTCGCAGGCCGACTATAGATATCAAGTATGTTAATATTTTACACATGGTTACGAAGCAAACTTGTTTATCACGCATGAAGTTATATAAGAAAATAGACGTTACTTGAAACTGTTAGGAAAGCAATTTTACGAAATTTCACTATGTAAGGAAGCGTAGTACTGTATGGAACAGGTAATCAATTACTAATTGAAAGATTAAACCCCATTTCATAATTTAATCTTTATTGTCTCTTATTCACCCCATGCATAAATTGCCGAAGTTGACGCCTGCTACTGAGACTACTTTTCACAAAAGAAGTAAGAAATGTGCATCGTTAGATGTTACAAATTGGTTTCGACCGATATTTCAGTGTTTTGACAACCTTATTGAACTGATATATCTTGTCAAATAACTTGGCTAACTCTCATAACGTCTAGAGACGTAATACTAATAATTAGTTGTTTGAAATGCTCAAATACTTTTTGTGAAAGCAACATTCAAATAAATCCTTCTACATCACCAGTTGATTCTGCTGCGCTTACTGTTCTAATCTCCCCAAATAAAATGATATAGAGCATTAGTAATTAAAGCATATATAGATTGAACGAAAACAATTATCTAAGGTAAATACTAGAATTTCACTAGCAGCTTCATAATCTACAGGAGGTTACATCACAATCTAGGCTAGCTTTCAACTCAAATTACCATTGTCGCGCCAGTAAAAACGTCAACTAGCCAAGCTAATTGTAAACATAGTTTGCATACAAATCAAATACTTTATTGAATTACATAGTGAACAGGAGTGATTATGTGGAAATTACGATACAGGAAGTACACCATCCATAATATAAGCATTAAAATACATTTAAAAGAAAAATCATCACCCGTTGTAATTCGTCTTATAAAAAAAAATTTAAAAAAACTGAAATAATCAGCACACACCTTTGTTTGCAAATAAATGTATTTCACAGCCAGTTAGCTAGGGACATGAACAGAATGTGCATAACATGAAAGTATACACATTCAGGCATATAAAAAAATGATCACATCTGACCATTACTAACAATATGAGCTAATGTTTTTGTTCGTTGACCGTCAGACTGAACAAATGTTTTGCCAACTTGTTCGATCAAATTATTATTTTCTGTTGAATGATTACCATTCGCATTTACATCAACATCACGTATCATAAGAGGTGCTGGATCCGTATTGATGACATCAAAAGACTCCTTTACACTATTAGTATTATTATTAACAGGATAACTTTTAGCTGTCAGATTTGCATATTGTTCAGCTTGTTCCATTGTAATAGTCAGTTTGGCTAGTGTGGACTTATACCGAAGTACTTCATCAAACATACGACAACGTTTACGCAAAACGCTTAACTCTGAATCACGGTTGAGTAAATCACGTTCTAAACGTTGAAGTTTGACATTTTGCTTGAAGATTAATTCGTTTAGACTGTTGATTTCAGCTTCACGCTTAACATGCACCTCCTAAGATGAAAAGTAGTAAATAAGATTGAAAAACAGAATTTTATGCACTAATCAAATAAATCGTTTACAACAGAAAAATGAATCGGTGGCCTAAATATGCCTCTTGACTGAAGTCAAAAGTACTAACCACTAGTGTCCAGTTGGTATCCTCCACGTTGCTTAGGTGTTGCACCTGTAAATCGCACAGATCCAACAAACTATGCTGACTGGAATGAGTTTTACAGAAAATCCTAAATTGGCACAAATATCCCCTAAATAGCGTTTTCTAACAAAACATAGCCTATTGCTCAACAAATATGAACAAAATGGAGGTAGATCGTGCATACGCTGAGGTAATCTTCGAATAATATCGCGTGCCAGAGGGAGCCACAAGTGGAACTCGAATGGGGCATCCGAGGGTGACATGGAGATCTTGAGAGGAGGAAATAAGACTATAGGCAATCGTAGGGCCAGTTACTGAGGACGGCAGAAAATAGGACAAGGTGGAGATGTGTTGTTAAAGCCTTATGTTCTACTTGAAACCCAAGGGAATAATAATGATAGTCAAAGCATGATGTGCTTACACAGTGGAATGCAGCCTAAGAGTGAAGTCATATCATCAGCTGAAAGGTGAGTGATGGCAACTATATGTTTCCCTAGGATGATCAGTTAGCAGCCTATGCTGTCTTACTGCTCTGGAATTAGAAAATGTTCGCTTCAAAAACTGAATATCCGGAATTAATCACACCATTGCGTACGAACAGATGTAAGGAAATTAGATTGCCAATAAACACATTGTGACATGCCTAAAACGGTCATCCCCTGAGTTCTGCAATAAAACAGTGATGTACATGCATTCACTATTCGTAGTCTCCTCAATCCATTAAATGCTCATGTTTATCTATGTAATTATTCTTTCTATCATGCATTTTCCTTTTTATTATAGTTCCTCTGGTTTTTTCACTATTTTTGTATGCTACGTGGAGTGTAGCAACTTGAACTGCTGCAATGTGCAAAGTTCTACAATGAAAACTCGGCTAGTCAATCCTTTGTCCGCTCTAGATACTCCAAGAACCCATATTGTTTGGTAAATGAGAAGTACTAGTCGCCAACATTCTTCAATAAGCACAGAAACTCCAAATATAAAGTATAATTATATTTCAATGGTTTACACACAATGATAAGTTTTGATTTTGGTAATCTTTCGAGCAAAATTACTGCCCGTCTTCACACCACCGTTGGAATTGTTTTGTTTTTTTAATTCACACATTTATGATTTGTACTCGTAAATGTAGTTCATTTTTGGTTCATTCATTTTTGTGTATTCAGAATTATATTGGAAGTTGTTGACAGTTGTACTGAGTCACCCGGTGTGACATTAATGAGTATAGATTCTGTTATAAGTCTCTCTTTCCATTTGTTCATATTAGATTTTAGAATATAAACATTGTTCTAATCGATATTGTGGTTTTTGTCCCATGCTTCATTTGATCTATTCCACAATGCTCAAACTTTTTACTGACATTAACTCCATATATGTTCACCTATTTATCCCGACTTTCCCTTTTTCTAAAATTTAATATTTCTCCCTGGACAATTTCTCCACTCCTTAACTCGTTATTAAATCAAACTGGACAAACATTATTCCCCGTTTTTTAAAACGCCATTGCTAATATGATATTGGAGCTTTTAACATCCGAGGTATATATCCATTCGTACAACAGATCTCAAAAGCCAAAACGCTGGTGTCCCAGACTCTTGATATTAGATATCTCCAAAAAAGAATACAATACTTAAGTGTGGGGATAGAATTAAGCTCAAAAGCTTAATCTCAATAGACAGCCAATTGTGCACTGTCCGGCTAAGTGGGTTTGTAAGAACAGACAAAGAATGTAGTGTTCGTCAATGTTCTTCCGTAGTCGATTGATTATGTAGTTCATAAGTAAATGATCAGATTCACGAGCTGTCAAGTTCGCTACATAAGGCAAAACAATCAGTTATAGTCAAACTAAGAGGTAATTTTAATGCTGAAATTGGAAAGCTGAGTCAGTCAAAAAGTATGTTGAGGGTATTCATAGTATCGATTGTCTAAGAACTAACGGCAGTAATCTCTTGTCATTTTATTTAGGCAATCAGCTATTCCTAGCTAAAACTGAATTCAAACATAGGAAGACATTGTTTCTACCTGGAAACCCTCCAGGCTAAAACAGAGAGGGACACAGAACACTGAGGTACAACTCGTCAAAAGAGGATATCGGCCGATGATGACGGAACACTTGCGTAAAGTACAATCAGCATTGTTTTATCCGCACTTTTGCCTGGGGCTGAATAAACGCAGAAAAAATCCAGATGTGAAGCCTTTATGTGTCCAGTTTTTTTATTAAAACATCAGCTGAATATACTTATCACGAAGAAGCCTAACACAATACTCATTACTTTTCTATAGTTTGGTTTGTAAGGGTTTGTTATGCTTTTACGAGTTGATCACGGATTGATATCAGTTGTCCAGTACTCCCTGGTTTTCAATGGTTCTCTAACTGATATCAATCCGTGATCAACTCGTAAAAAAATACTCATTACGCTATATCAACAGTGACCAGAGCTACTAATTTCTGAGGTTTCATTTAAACTAATGGATGTAAGCAAATTAACTGCAGAGGATGTAAAATCTGATTAAATGTAAAAGACTGTGAACAAAGACTGGTGATGAAGTTAAGACAAATGGAAAAATCATCAGTATTTAAGAATGATGGTGATCAGTTGTCATTTATCTAGACTGAGCTGCTAGCATTGCACAGGAATCCAATCGGGTTCCAACGAACTGGTTCAAATATTTCTGTGTCGACCACAGTGGGTGAGGGTAGATAAGTTGACATCCTGAATTACGTGATAATGCGAGTTTTAGGACAATCATAGTGGGGAAAACCAGGTATTTAATTTTCAGACAGAAATGATGTTGCAGTGCTTACACAACTTCGCGCACAGCCATGTTTGAGAAAAGTATAAAGCACGTAATGTTTCTTGACGTGAAGACCGAATTTGACCCTGTTCATCGCTTTCTTGTGTCAATGTATGACTATGAAAGGACCATCTAGAACGAGATGACGAGTAGTGTCCAGCTTGTCACCATTTTAATTCGACTCTAAAATGAATCCACGGATGGATGAGACTCCAGTTGATTTTGACGTTTCATCAAATGATTTATGACCAGAATGCGGTTTCGTTGACTTAAAGCAAGCAAATGATTTGATTCTTAATGTTGAGGACGACAAGATGCAGTATTTCGAAAAGTAGTTCATGCCTATCAAATGTAAGATAATGCTGCAGGACAGGTCTCCATTAACCGTATTATTTCTTTTGTGTAACCAAGGACTTTTTTCACTTCTTGACAATTACAAATAAAGTAGAACAGATGGAAAAGCATATTCTTTCCTTATATAAAAAGCTCGACTATTGGAAAGACCACTTTTAACGAATGACCATTAGCTTTAGGCTAAGCCAACTCTTAGTTAAAGATTAAATGATACGCTTATATAAGTTTTCAATCAATAAAGTATTAGAGATACAGGTGATTGGCTAGAATTATAACCAAATTCGAGCTTTACTCCACTTACTCCAGGCTGAGAACCTGGGTAGTATCATCAGCCCTAACATAATGTGTCGCTGATGACATGTTACACAAAAAATCTCTCCCAAGTAACTGGACTACAAAATGAAATTATTTAATGGATGTCTCAACATCAGTCTGTTGTCAACGATTTGTGGCTACATGCATGAAACAATGGTGTATACATGCTTACGGGCACGATGGGGTGAAGTGAGACTGTGAAGAATCGTTGTCGACAATTTTAAATACCTGACAAAAATGCTCCTTAGAACTGCCTGTTAAGAAAGTCTCTGAACAGTTTCTCCACATCACAAATTATTAATAGTACTATTATTGTTGTAATCAACAAACTTTCAAGACATATGTACTTCGAAAACTTGCAATAAAACTCTTATAAGCCTCTGGTAAAATGACACATTTAAGACCCACTAGTCTTAACTGACTTTTGACAGTTGATCACTGACTGCTAATGTATCATAAGAGCAGAACAGTGATTACTTTGTTGATCATTTGTGGCTTATGCTAGGAAAAATAGCACTGCTAACTGTCAAAAAGAGTTTGACAAGGAATCCTGAATATCTTAGAAGCTAAACAACGCACTAGCAGTTCTAGAAACATTCCCTTATACTTGAAAAACTGATGATTTCTCACAATGTACTACAAATATCTAGTAAACTGTTTAGAACTCCATCATTGGTCTATTTATCAGTCACCATGAAACGTATGTAATTCCAGTAAAAGAAGTATTAACTAAGTAACTATATTTCATATTTGGAACGTTTCTGTTTTAAAAATTTCGGTTTATAAAACTAAAGCCACATCTGCATAAGTAACTTGAAATATAATTAAGATAGCAGTTCACACAGATAAGTCAAAACAGAATACAATACCTGCATAACTGTGTTGAAGTCCTCCTCTTTTCTATTCAGTTCTTTTTCCTTAATTTCCAGTTGTTCTTCTAATTCTTTTATGCGAGTTGTCAAAGCACTGAGATGACGATTGGCCTCCTCAATTTGAGTCTTAGGCTGAGTACCACTGAACCACATCTAAAATAAAAACGTTTTTAGTAGCATTAGTTGATGAATATGCATATATATATATATATATATATATATATATATATATATAATGTAATATGTTTCATTATGTGAACAAATAGGAATAAGTAAGGAAATTATTTTACATAATAACTCATCATATGTAAAGCGATGAACACAATACACTTTAAAAGGAATCACAACAAAATACAGATGACTGTATTTGAACTGGTGGGCTACATCACTTAATATCCGAACAATGAGTATTTTGTCAAATACACCATAAATGGACATCAATACCTTCTCGTGTAATTCGGACTAACAAACACAAAATTGTAAAGACTGATGCCGTTATTTGATCATTCTTAGGTTTTTTCCAACCCTTTTTTACTTCCTTACTTAATTCAATTTTAGATTTCCCCATCGGTTGACTGGACCGAAGTGCTCGGTTGGAATGCGCATCCTGGATTCTACTGCTAGTCAACATCCACCAATTAACTTCTTTTACTTCCGTTTGCGTTTGAGTGCCGAAAGCCCATCACACGGACCATCAACAGTCTTCACTATTAGTTTTATGCTATAATGGATATGAGACCAAGCTTTCTAAGGATGGGTATTACCAACAATCTCATATGCGTGTATATAGTTTTTCCCGAATAGAAACCTCGTATTTTCGTCAAATTTGGAGTGTAGCGGCTTCGTTTCTGTCTATTATCTATCCCTGTGCATGGATTAGCGCCCAATCGAAGTATACGTAGGAGTTATAAGGGGAATGCCAATCTTTAAACAACCCTCTTCATCGACAGCCTATAGCGACATAATCTATTTGTAACTATCCGTGATTTGAAATTGGAAGTCTCCAGGTGATGAAATGTCTCTCTGGATGTTTGAAATTGGTGATGACCGAAAACAGAGAAAAAAATTTGTAAAAGACGGTCATCGTTGTCAGTTTGTCGGCATGAGGCTGTAAATGTGCCATCAATATATTTTTCTGACTGGTATAGCTTCTCTACTTGAGCAATGGGATAACCTAATGAAATAACTTTGTCTGAGAGTTTTCATTTTAGCATCAAACTAGACAGCTTTAGATAAAATACACCCTTTACTTCATTTGAACAGCAGTCAGCCGTCCAAAAGAACCACGTTACTACTGTAACATTCGTGTTTGCCAGCAGTAAGACAACGGCTTTGTCCTGAAATTATGTTAAAACAGTAACAAATGGAGGCTGACAAGTGTTATAATCTTAAGGAAACCGAATTTGAAATAATTTAGTTCAGAGTTTTCTTTAACACTACCCAATAACAGTAACGGTTTACTTAATATAACACTTTCTGGAATCACGAAATCTTTATACCTCATAAAAGAGCAACATAATATAAGAATATATAAACTGCAATACACTTGGTAGACTATATGCTGTCTGCTACATTAGCTCGAAACGAGGTAACCACCATCAGAACTTTTCGAAAGTTATCTGGATCATTAGTGAACCAGTGCAGGAAGTCGATGGGTCATCAAGTCAGTTTTCTTAATTGGGTTTTAAAACTATTCTCCATACACTTATTGTCAATCAGAAATACCGCAGCTGCAAAACAAAACACTTATTTTAGCCATCTGGACTAGTACACAGTTGACTGAACTAGTCAGTATTTTAGCTTATTCAAGTGTCTTAAACACAAAACTCCTTAGTTTGTGACCACGAAAATTAGTCCTACGTAAATTCGCAAATACCCTCGCCTGGTTTACCAACCGTCCTAAGCCAAAAAAGAGGAGGGTTGGGCTCACAGCTGATAACCCTACCGCGTAGGAAACACCAATTTCTAATAACCCTTGAAATCACAGGGAAAAACACGCACAATCACCAATGAAATTAAGGAGACTCCTCAATTCAACGATGGATGACACCGGCTGATGAAAGCCTTCGGAAAATCAGTCGGGCATCTTCTTCCAATGAAAACAAAAACAATAAAATGAAATGTCTGCACCATGTTTGGTGATGACCGAAAAAGTTGCACAGATTCCAAAAGAAATGAGAATATACAGTATAAAAGTACTCAGAATCTGTTTTGACAAATGGAATAGAAGTCTACCCTCCAAATTGTTGACTAAACAGTCAATAATATACTCCAGTCACTCAGATGGCAACCATGAACACATGACTATCTTGATGTCACAAACAGTATCGACAGCTCTCATGAAGTGGGAGCCAATCTCCTCCAGGATCATCACAGCAAGATTCGACTCAAAAGGAAGGGAAGTTACAATTATACAATACTGTGCTCCTAGAAACAACGCAGATTAATAAGAGAAGGAAGACTACAAACAACTACAAACTGTGGTGAACAAGACTTCAGCCTCATGGCGATGCCAAAATTCTAATAGATGACATTAATACCAGTCACAACGGGAGCATAACATAACTCATCGTGGGTAAGATGGCTCTCAGCCAAAATGAATGAGAACGATTAAGTCTTCGCAGACTTCTGCACCTTTATTGATAGCACAAGTACAAGGATTTCGCCATATGGACACACTAGAACTCAGATAGACCCTTTCTGAACCTGAAGAAGGTCGACGAGCATCTTATTGAACAAAAATTCGAGACGAGGAGTAAACAGAGCTTCAGGCCGTTATGTAGAGTAGGGAACCTTGGAAATCAAATTGAAAGCCTTCAAAAAAGCCAGAGATAAACTGCGATCCAAGTCCAACGCTTATAAACTGAAGGACGAAGATACGAAGAATATCTTCATGGTAGCCATCACCAGATACAAAGCAATATGACCCAGAAAACCTGCGTATAAGAACGCTTCAACTGTCAGATACATGAAAGGAAACCTCTATAGACATCTTAGGCAAGAAGAAGAGGTTACGTAAGAGATGACTCACTACGGACACCTGGGAGTTGATGGAAGAAAAGATAGTGAAGCAGACCATGGAGCAATACAAAGATGAACAACGGAAGGAAAAGCTGAGGATAATGTTAAGTGCGATGAACAAACGAGCGAGCGCTAGGAGAGACAGATGAAAGCTCTAAAACACTAGCAACTGAAGTAGGGTAGCCTATATGTAAGAGATCTCAACACTTTCAAATAATGAGGTCACTATTTAGGAAGATGAAGTCAGTGACAGTGGGGAAACCTGATTAACAAAAAGGTGAAGGAAAGGAAACGATGAGCACCTAAATTCAGTACCAATAACTGGTCCAGAAATATTAGCAGTAAACAGAACTCCTCGTGAACACCAACCGTCTTCCCGGGACATGTTTTGAGGGCTTTAAATTTACTATAAGCCTGGGGAGCAGTAGTTTTAGAAGCTCTAAAAATAGGTGCAGAGACCTCAGTTGGGTGAATAAAATTTTACCTTATCAAACTGTCAAAATCCATCTCTAGTCTATGCAATAACAGGCGAGGAACCATGCTACTATCCACTCCCAGTAAAATACTGAGTCATCCTAAAAAGAATGAAATATACCTTAGTGGGCAAACTAGCAGGATTCAGGAAAAACAAATTATAGGCGAGCCGAATTGCAACACTATACATAACCAACCAAAAGATCTTAGAATGACAGTCAACTGTGCACCTCAACTCTACTGATTTTGAAAAGGCCTTCGACAGAATCAACTGTGAAGTTGACAACCACTTCAACAATGAGAAAACTTTCACACACTTAATTCGACATCTGTATGATGATGCCTCATACGAAGTAGTTCACAACAGAAACCTCATCAAAGCCTTTCAAGTGGGCGGTGAAAGAAGGACATCAACTGTCACCCATGATACTTCTGCTTTTAGCAGGCTAAATCATGCTGCAGACCATGGGGCGTGAGAAGACGGACATTTGTTGAGCTGACAAAAGATCCTAGAAGATCTGGATTTTATGGATGATTTATGTCTCATGTCGCACAGACTGGGAGACATGCCACTGGGAACCAACATCATTTATTATTTATTTAAACGCATAAAAACTTGGTACAATATGGCACCAAGAAGGATGCGCCACACAATAATAATAAAACAATATAGATCAAAAGAAAAAATATATAAGTAGGGAACGGACAAAGAACTTCATCTGGAAGGAAAACAGTCATGCTCAACAAGTTCAAACAGTATTCGTTAATTATCTTCGGGAAGGGAAGAAAGAAGGAAATTGCAACACGTTCGCCATTGATTTCGATTCTTGGCCATATCCGATAACGTTTCGAGCCATCGATTTGAGCTATCTCTCGGACTCCAACCAGGGAGTCGTGACACACCAACTGATGCTAATCTAGCACAAAAACCCTTCATCCCACGGAGCCACGTCATGGACTGACCACCTCTCCGCCTTTTCCATTCCGTCCCAGGGTTAGCGAACAGAGACCTGTACGGAAGCCTCTGTGATGACATTCGTAGCACCTGTCCAAGCCACCGGAGCCGGTGTTTCCAGATGACGACACTCAATGAATGGTAATCTCCGCTGTGCTCAAACACACGCCACCGAACCTCAGAATTACTCACGTGATGATGCCATCGAAAGCAAGCAATCCTGCCGAGACAGCGGCGATCAAACACGCAGAGTCGCCGCACATCCTCAACTTACTCGGAGAGGCCAGGTTTCACAGGCATAGAGCAAGACAGCCCGCACCGAAGCATTGTATACCCGACCTTTGACAGCCAGGCCAACATCGCGACGGCGCCATAGGTGGCTCAAGTTGATGTATGCCACCCTAGCCTTCATTACACGGTTGGAAATCTCATCCGTCACCCCTCCGCCAGCACTCACACAACTACCCAGATACACAAACTTATCAACAACTTCAGGCGGTTCACCCACAAGAATGAGTGCAGGTACAGGCTCCTGACAATCTTGTAACAGTACTTTGGACTTAGACGGCGCAAAGCACATACCAACAAGTTGGCAACAGAGGTAGAGAAGACAAGACTTCATGTGTGTAAAGAAGATAGAGATGAGGAAAATACTTGAGAAATTTAAAGGAACTTACCTCTTTAGTTTACTACAGCAACATCATTTCAACTACAGGCGGCGCAAATAAGGATATCAAAGGCAAGATTGGGAAAGCAAGACGGTACTTCATTACTCTGAAATCACAGTGGAAATCTACAGCACTAAGCACAAGTAACTAGACCTGAACTTCTAATACTAATATCAAATCAGTTCTATATGGTTCAAGTAGTTGACGCGCGTGTCACAGAAAGCATTTCCAACAGGCTGACTTTTATCAACATATGCTTTACCTGGTTTAATACTGAAGACCAAATGTTTGGCCAACTAGGAAAGATGCAACAAGGAACTCTGTAACGCAGAAAACTAACAAAGGACCTAATGGCAGACGAATACACCTGAGGAAATGGAGATGGACTATGTATATGCTGAGAAGATATTTAAATGACACCACACGGTAAACCTTTAAGTGGAGCCCTAATGGAAAACTATGAGTTGGGCATCCGAGCGTGACATCGAGATCATGTGGGGAGATGCAAAGTTGTGAACAAATGTTAAGTCAGCTGAGAATGATGGTAGAGAAGACAGCATGATGCAAATAGACTGTCGAAGGCAAACGTCCTACCCGGAACGCAAGAGATGGGTGAATATAATAATGAAGTTCTCAAAAAGAATAATCCTAAGAAACTAACCAGTAAACGTACAGGGTAAATAGATATTACATAGATAAAAAAAAGAATAAAGCAAGTTATTTACGTACACGAATTCAGTTTGTCATTTTCATCTTATCAATTCCTTGTTTGCACAAGGGTCCATGCTAAATGAGGTGCAAATGAATTTCTGTATTTAGCCATGGGAACACAAATGCTTGCTTCGTGTTCTCCTTGGAGAAAAACATGACGAAAGCTCAGGATGAATATGATCAGCACGTAAAAGAATGGTGCTATTCACTTAGCTACATTACTCAAATCAACTAATTCCGACTGCTACATATGCTCCGCGAAACCTACTAATAGCTTTCGAAATCCCGACTGACCAACCTAGCGAAGTAGACTTTTTACAGAAGTATGTTAATTCAACTTGATACCCTGGAGACACATGGATTTGAGAAGGAAAATTCCGTGAAACTACAATGAAGCACATAAATATAGTTAAAAACTAATTTCTCAGTCATAAATTACGACAGAGTGAATTGACGTATGGTACGTATTATCTAATAAGTAGTTAGATACCTGAAAATGATGCATTGAAGTGATGCAAGATAACACATATTACAAGAGACCTACGTAGGAGTGCTGAAACTTCGTCAGCTACCAGCAAATGGGGGCTGATAACAATCATCGAATAAGTAAGATGGTCAGCAAATTTGTCAGTCTTCAGGTTATTTAACGCGGATGTGAGCTCACCTAGTAATGATGCCGTAGTCAACAAGACAGCCTAATACACGAAACATCACTATATCAATAGAAAGAAACCAACAAACAAAAGCCATACTAGTAAATCTAAACAATGTCCAGTGAGAAAATATAACTGGGACAACAAAATGATTATCAAAAGAATCTCGCCAAGTTAGGTATGGTGCCTTTCCATCACTTGTGCAATTATTACTGAGTCTGGTCTAGCATTTAATTTAGTCCCCAACCAACGTCAGATATCTCAGCTGCGTGTTATCAATTCGCCTGATCCGAGAAACAAACGAGACATTCAACCCATGGGGAACCAAACATGATAATGTCACTTTTTATTTTACATACATGCTTTCTACTTGCACCAATTAATTTTTATGATTCTTTACTACTCTGATGCTTATTTCCAGGCTTTCAAACATATTATAACCACATTCATAGTCGTTAAAAGCTGTACAGCTTTCACATGTTGACAGTAAAAATTAGATTTCCAAAACCACATTTGCCAAATGTATACATGGTTACTCTAGGCTAAGTTCATGTGGATTTCCGGTAATAACTCAAATACAACAATCACTTTTTTCCATTAGAAACCATACTTTAGATAATCAACATAGCTATGAAGCCAGGAATCTGAACAACTGACTCACATCTAATCCCATTAAAAGGATGAATAGCTGAAAACAATGCTGCAAAACTTTTTTGCCAGCTTGACTACCGCTGTTTCTATCAGCTGGTCTCGCGAGTAGACCTAAAGTGTTTGTTGGCAATACGAGACCGTAAAAAGCGCTCGCATATACTAAAGCATCATTTTGATTGGATGAAACCTTTGGAGGGCTGTCAGTTCGAATGTCCTAAACAATGACCTTGAACGAATCAAACTGTTCACTAGTTGATTTTATCGACACAAAAAGCTAAACTGTAAGAATCCTCACCAGTCTAGGCTACCATATAGCGAACCAAGTGAACGAACGACCTATCAGTAAAAAAGCGTTATTTCAACGGAAAATTCTTCAGAAAATCAAAATGCGAAATTTTTTCCTTCACGTTGAAGTTTCTGTAGCAGTGTTTATTTTTACAGTATGGTGTTGCTAGCTTCATGCCTAACCTTCCCTCTTTACCAGCATTATTTCTGGCTTAGCGAGGTATAGGAGTGTGGCCGGGGATTGAACCCCGGACAATGTGCATGGTCGGTGAACGTCCTAACTGCTGTGCCGCCGACGCACTAGATGCTTAGTACTGATGAAAACATACACTTGCTGCAGGGAAAATAATAAAAGTTGTGATGACAGTTCACCTGTCAACCCCTTTAATATTAAAAAAACGGATGTTTGCCTGGAGGTATATAAGCGGCACTACTTACATATAGAGAACATTCCTACATGATATATATATCATGCAGGTGAGTTAGATCTTCGGTGTTTACTATTTGTCCATTTCTATTATAAGGAAAACAAATCCGACAGTGTATTACATACGGTTATCCAACATTCTGCAACAAGTCGTAAGAGAAGGATATCTTCTGGCGTACTGCATGAATCCCTTGGATACAGCCACTGCACATTTTACCGCAGTCAAAAACGGTTACGTGATGCAGAATTTAGTGACGGGGACTTCTGGAAACGTTATTGTGCATCAAGTGAAGAGGTGGCAATGGATAAAACGGGATCTTAGCCTTCAAGTTCAACTGTACAAGGAACATTTGATATACCTACTACTATTAAGACCGTCACTGTTTCACAGATTGAGGAGTGCTCTTTATAAAACACTGAGATGTAAATTTCATTAATGAAGTACTTGTTGCTGTAGCTGTTATTATGGCGCAGTTCTCCGGCCAACTGGTAACGTCGAGAGTGGTACTTTCATAATTTGAAAGATCGTGTCCGAATTCATAACCTGAAGAGAGGAATTCAGGTACTATTGTGAAATGCCTGCTGACATTCATGAGTCACAGTTTATTCAGCATGTAGTGAACACAACAATGATTTTATTTCTGGGCAAATGGAAATGATACCAGAGGATATAACAGTAGCAGTTATGTCAGTAAACGTTTCCAAATACAAATGCTGAAAATGTGGTGAGCACAATTTTTCATCGACTAATCTTTTATTATGCTCATTTAAAGGCCCAGTGGACCTCAGTTGACGGATTTGCAGCGACAGTGTACTACAGTTTCCAAATACAAAATTGTTTCAATCATAAAACTGATTTCTTTCTGCAAACTAAATGAATTGCGCCAAAAAAGACCTTGAACGCATGATGGTATTTGGGTAACAGCACCTGTCATAATAAAAGTATCGCTCAGCTGTGACGACAGGTTTATTGTTGTCGAAAGAAAAATAAGATAATGATAAATTTTTTATTTTTTTATTTACAGCTGGATTCCACACTGTATCTTTGGTACAAGTATGGAATTTTCAGCATGGATATCGGTAACCAAATTTTGCAGGCCGACCATAGATATCAGGTATGTATCGTCAGGGGACCGAACCTCGGACCATGTGCATGGTCGGCGAGAGTTCTAACCACTGTGCCACCGACGCACTGAGATATGAGATGTTGACACAGGTGCATGACAAAGGTCCAGAAAGCTCGGAAAATTCAACAGTTAATAGACATAGGCTCCTAGAATTCCACTTCCACAAGGATTTTCAGAAATTGTGGCAAACTCCGAGGATTTAGTTTCAAGCAAAGCCGAGATGCATGGAAGGATTAGTAGGGATCGCTCATGAAAATCCTAACGTAAAGTAACATGTCCAACAAGTTATCAACGTTAGGTGAGAACTGTTTGCTAGCCAAAATCGTAGACAACAATTTACGTTAATGTTACGTCCTGAATCGGGGTCATGAGGAAAACAATAAAAAAGCTTAACTTTGAGGGACTCAGCAAACTTAACGTGTGCAAGTGGGATTCGCAGATATATGGCCTGACTTTCTAAGAAATGGCCACAGATAGATGACAGAATCACCTTCAACAAGAAAACAACCAAGCAGAAGACGTTGCTTCTCTGCTAACAGTAACGAATAGTGATGTACATAAATATCTATAAATACCTCTTGACTTTCTGAAAAAACCATCTGTTGTCTGGCCCTTGTCTTCTGTCGTTACAGTAGTATTAGTAGTAGCAGTGGTAGTTGGGAAAGTCAGGGATGTTCTAACTATGAGAGCCTTAAGATATTATGAAGATTTTGGATATAATTTAAACAAATGCTGGAATGAAAAAGTAGCCACCAAGCTGTGATATTGCAAAGTGAAAAACATCTACAAATGTCGGCATTTTTTAATAGGTCACAACTTTTTCGAGGGGACTGAAGAAACTGAAAGCTCCAGCGATCCAATATATTGTCAGAGGACTCAAGACCCATAACAATGACGACCATTTTGTTCTTCACCCACATTTTCTGTTTAACAGTTTTATAAAAGTTTAGCGAATGTACTTTACGTAGCTGTTTATCTTTCTGAACTATACTGCTATTTCCTGGTCCATTGTGTCTTTAAATTTTGTATTTTGTTATATTTAGCGTTGTACTTCTTAATGCTGTATTTAAACAGTAAATGACAACAAATAGTCATTGATTTAGACAGCATATTGAATACAAAAAGTGGAGATTTTACTAGAATGCCCGTATACCTATTATTTAAAAATCAATAATTTTATCTTTTGTAAGCTTTAAAGTGACTAAATACCGCACCGACCTCTAGGCAACAGATGATGACTGCATTTTAAGACAAATAATATAAGTCTTGTGGGAAAACAATGCGTCCGGATGATAAGATATTATTGCTTAAAGGTACTACAGTGGTTGTATACATTCGCTATACACATTATGATGCAATGATAATTTTCAACACGATACGAGACAAATGAAATAAACTAAAGGAAAACCATGCGGCTCTCATTTCGTGAAAAGTATTGGGAGAAAACGTCCCAACAAGACTTTAGTCGAATTGTCCTCTTATAGTTATATATCACCACTATACGTCATTTAGCTGAACAAAAATATTACTAGCTTACTTGACAGATATACTGAACTGGCCAGGATCATTTTCGCTTTGCCTCAAAATAAACGCTCCATCTGGCTGCACCTCACGATTGGTGTGCTGATCAGTCTCCAAAAGCCTAGCTTCTGCTTCCCGTCGACTACATTTAGGTACATACCATGGGTGAGGGTACAGTGAAATATAGTTCGCAGGCACCATGCCCTCCTGATTACCTTGTCTTGCCTTGTACCAGTTCGGATCTTCTTCCATCCCGATAATATACAAAGTACTACCTTTCTCAAAACCTAATTCGTCTGGTTCTGTTGGAGTAAACGCATAGTTGGCAACAGCTTCCATGGAACAGTGCTTTCTACTATCTTAAAGGCCAAAACTGAAACAAAATCCAAAGTAAAACCATTACAAGGAATACATAGGCAAAGTACGAAAGATGCTATCAGCTGAGAAATTCAAAGCTGGTAGTAATGATACAAAAAAATACCAAAGTACATTTTGAAGAATATTTCCTTAATTCACAGGTTGATTTGAGACATGCTAGCCATTTAAAGGAGGACTAAACCTATTAGTACAAACTAAGCAGTTAAAGTGATAAAATCTTTGACTCCATTATATTTTTCAGTTTTCTGATAATATATTTGGCACTAAATTAGGACTGAGGATGTATGCAAAAAAATTCAAAGATTAACTAAACACATTCAACTTCAGCGAACGTTTGTAGTGATTAACAACTACGAGTTATTTCTAAATTTTAAATTAAAGTGAACAGGATTTAGTAACCAGTTTGCTTAACATCGCATTTCACTCATACGTGGATAGTATTCGTGTATCTGTAGATGGAATGTCTTCTATGTGCTTTCATCGCATCACTCTGTTATGACAGAATGGGTTTGGTGTGCACAGAAACTAATTCTAGAAACATTTCTCCTGGGAAATATATGAAAAGTGACTGATGACAACAATCATCGAATGTGTCGTTACTGTTATTTCAGCTAGTGCAGACCCAAAACTCTTAGGGACCAAAGAATAAAGTTATATTTCTATAAGTTACAAATAAACGCGGTACTTACCTTGTAGAGTTATTAGGCAGTTTGGTTGTTTTACTAATGACAAAAAAACAGTTAACTATCACTTAATCAATTTGGCTGTAGATGTGATGAGTCAATTAGCACTCAGCACTCAGCTTTAACCTTTCTCAACCTCATTCAACAGCTATATAACGATGTCACATGTCAGATAGTTCACAATGGAAAACTCAAAGAAGTCCTCGAATTGAAGACAGGAGTAAGTCAAGGCTGTCTGTTATCACCAATGATATTCCTGATTGTAGTGGACTGGATTAAGCAACAGACCGTTAAGAAGACTCTAAAACATCTGGACTACGTGGATGATTTATGTCTGTCACACAAATCGATATATATATAATTCAGTTAATCACTATCTAAAATATCATCCGCACACTTGCATTGTACTAAGATTACATAAGCTTTACAGCACAATACTCCCGCTTAACGGTGAACAGATTGTCAGTATTGTCAGTGAGGCAACTAAAATGGTAAATGATTTACCGTACTTATATTACCCACGACTGATTCCCTAACATACGATGACTGGTAAAGTATTCGTTACATAGCTGTAACATGCCAATAACGACTGATGTGTTCTGATAGTTTTTGCATCTGCTTTGTTTTCCTTTAGAGATTCTTAATACATGGAAAAGCTACATACTCATGATCCTCCAAAGCGTAGGATGCTCCTTCCACCAGAACATATCAACCTTTAGTGGCGCTTGTGGGACAGTATGTGTAGACTGTAGGAATTCATGAGACCCGTGAAGCTAGCAATAATTTGTCTTCTATAATCTATGTATGATGCTAGGATGATAAAAATAGTATCGTAAATAATCGGGGTTATGAGGAACTGTATTTCCTTTACCTAAATACACCCTCCAACAAGCGTAAGTAGAATATTCTCCTTTCATTGGTTAGACAGTGTTAAAAGTGGCCTGGCCAACTAAATAGGATTTCCTGGAGTAAAAAGCCAGCCAGTTGTGTGCCAAGATATCATGAAAGTTATTAGTTGAGGCTAACATACAAACTAGCCTAAAACCCATCACACAATTTAAGTTACTGGCTAACTAGGGGAATATTGGCTGAACATTCAGTCTTCAGTTGATTTTAGAAAACCCACAGGTTGTCTGTACTAGCTAATTTGCAGATGACACTTGAACCATAAAATTTAACGAGAGCACTTCCTTCTTTAACACTATAAACAAGCGCTCTAGTTAGCGTCAGGGATTATAATGAGCTATATCAGATGTTTTTCAACTGTAGTATGCAACAGTAGTATTGAAGCGTGTGCTACTGACAAAATTTATCGGTACTATATACAGAGACTTTCATCGGCATTAAAATATCAAATGGCGGAGTGATAAACTTGACGTTAAATAGAGCAAATGAACCAGTGTTGCAGCGAAAAATGGGGAGACACAAGAAGAAGACAAAGAAACCCAATACGAGGGGCAGAAGTAGCACAACACGTAAGATTTGTGCAAACGACGATTTTCAGATAAGGTGTGTATCCCCCTATATAGAAATATCAAAATGCGTCACCAAGTCTTTTTTCTCCTGTCATTAGAGTAGTAGTAGTAGTAGTAGTAGTGTGGAGAGAGCTGTTCGCTAGCCAAAATCGTAGACAACAATTTACGTTAATGTTACGTCCTGAATCGGGGTCATGAGGAAAACAATAAAAAAGCTTAACTTTGAGGGACTCAGCAAACTTAACGTGTGCAAGTGGGATTCGCAGATATATGGCCTGACTTTCTAAGAAATGGCCACAGAGAGATGACAGAATCACCTTCAACAAGAAAACAACCAAGCAGAAGACGTTGCTTCTCTGCTAACAGTAACGAATAGTGATGTACATAAATATCTATAAATACCTCTTGATTTTCTGAAAAAACCATCTGTTGTCTGGCCCTTGTCTTCTGCCGTTACAACTGTACTTCACCTCGTGCATTTAGTGTATCCAGTTGTCAGAACATCGATCAGTACTCGAGACTGTACTTCAGTGTGAGTATGAGCTATTTATTTTATGTAAATATGTGCCTCCACAACTTCGACGTTTGATCAAAAAATATAGAGGTAAATAATTCAAGTAAGTTAGGTCTATAAGATAATGGAGAATGGTAACTAGAGGAAATTCGAGTAGTATCCTGTCGGAGATGCCAAACCATATCCAACCCTAGCTTATGTTCCTAAAAATTATAATATCTGTAGCACTTCGGGCACCTCTTGCAGTGAGATATTTCCGAGGGAAACTGGAGAATTATTTCGGATCATGTAAATATTGAGAAAAATACAGTAAACGTAAATGATTTTATAATTCCTCCACCTATCTGTGTACGTACACGTCGGGATGCCTCGTGTGTTTCCGCAGTCTTCTCCTGAAACCACTAATTCCTCCCATCGAGTATCTCAGACTCTTAGCTACTATATTATTCAGCATCATAGCATACAATCGAAATATAAGTAAACTAATAAACACGGGATCTCAAAGGAATTCTTTCGGCTATGAAAATCTGAATCTTGATTCGGAACAGTACTATGAGGCAAAGAGAAAGAGATCAGGTACGGCCATTTTTTATCCGAACATAACTAAGTAAAATGTTTATGTTCATTTTCTTTTACGAAACGCGCTCTCCTTGAATAAGAGGTGCTTTTCCTCCCTAACCGGAAATATCCAATTTTGTGAATTATTCGTTTGGGAAACCTGATCTTCCCACCCGGCGAATTTCATTCAACCATTTCTTCCTCACCGAGCCTGTGTGTGGTACTTCCCGCTGTCTCGAACTACTGCCAAAGCTTCAGGTGCTACTTCTGTTGCAACATCCTCCTCACTCTTTCAAATATACAGGACTTGTGGGTCTGTTACGTGATTGCTGTGAAGCCGAATAACCCGAAAGTTGCAGGTAAAGTCTAAAGCTTTTACTTACATACTTTATCCTTCTTTTCTGTGCTCTCTATTGTCTTTTGCTGTAAGTCTGTTGGACAAAATAACAGTCTCTTATTATTTAATCACCAGTATTAATTTAGGAGTAAAATGGCAATAGATTCTCACCCTAAAATAAGTAATAAGACATCATACTCTGTAGTCACCAGGGCCTCAGCCAAACTGGGCAAACAGGTGAAGCTGATGGACTCACGCATACCGGTCTTGAAGACCAGGGCTGATATTCCCAGCTCGTACAAATTACCTATGTCGCCACAGTCCTACAGTGAAGCTGTGCAAAGTCAGCCAAGTGGATGTGGCTCCATCCCTGTTAACATGACTAGGTTAACAGATCCGAGTGGGATAATTGCACTAAGTGAGAACTGCATAACACCCATCCCCATGGTAGACCATGAAACAAACGGGAAGGCTAAAAAGAAACGTTCACGACGCCGCAAGACGACAAGAACGCTCCCCAAGAAGGCGGACGACTGCAAGGTCTGCGCTTCTGTTGTCGAACAAGCAGACTCTGCTTTCGAATGTAACTTTTGCAAGCGATGGGTGCAGGAACAGCAATATACAATTTGAAGGTTCGTGATATTTCTGATTTTTATGAGGGCTTAGATCTTTATCTTGAAAAAGATAATAATGAACGCCTAAACAGATCATGCTTCTACCTTTAAATATATACCATTCAATCAGCCTATTGTTGAGATGCGACCATGTGGGCTCTACACAGATTTATGGGGCATCTTATAAACTAACTTGCTGTCCATTATGGGATCTTCAAATACCACTTCATAATGTCTTATCTCATTCATTTTCTAATAACGTCTTTACTTGATCCTCATTATATTCCATTGAACCTAACATTTTATAGCTTTTTATGAATTTGATTCGACTTATTCAATTCCTATTCTCTGTAGGGTACTGTTGTGCACCAAATGCACAAAAAGGCATAAAATAAAAAAAACCGGCATGAGGAAAAAATGTATTAAAACCAAAAGTGGACATCATGATAGTACGAGATATACGTGTAGCATTATACATTGCAAATGAACGTTGTCAGCCTAGGGAGTTTCCTTTATTAATGCATTTATTAGTGATACTTGCACTTACCCATTTCATTACACTTTATTGATTCACCTTAGCACTTTTACTTTTCTAAAACAGCTTTCAATCACTTGTAAACGTTGTACTTACCTCAATATTGGTTGGTTGTCGTATGCCGACAACCACGGGATGAAAACGAAACGAAGTCAATTTTCCCGCTCAACTTGGAGGACAATTGTACAATTCAATAACTATACAGCCTAGTTCAGACAATGAGTGTATTTATAAATATATCAAATATTTAACTGTCAAAACATTATTAACTTGTTGATAACCTACGATTTGATATTATATCATACTTGATCGTGCCTGTAAAAATGGCATGCATTTTCATGTAAATTTATATGTTCATATGAGAATATACATTATTATTATTATTATTACAGATGCGACAATGGGGTACCAAAAGCATATTATGACTTTATGCGTAAAAACCCATGCCAATGGTTCTGGTACATATGCCCGAGTTGCCGTCCTGATGTAGCCTCGCGTAGTCCTTTGAAAACTAAAGATGGTGCAGAAGTAGCGGGGAAAAATATGAAATGCTCGACCCACCAATCCGGAAATTAGTACAAATGCGCGTAAACCGGGGATACCAAAATCCTCACCGGTTAAACTTGTAACTCTTGACATAACCGCTCCAGACACAGAGGCTGGAGAACCACGGGTTTCCGTCGTTGGAAAAAGACCCCTCTCGTCTGCCAGTAATATTGGCCATAGCACTGAGACACAAAAAATACCCAGTCGCACCAGACGAACCAAAACGGTCTTAAAGGATCACAAATGTGCGAGGACCGAGCCCAAGCCCACGGTTAGCAGATCAAATTGTGTAATCCTCTTTAATGTACCAGACTGTAGCAGTAGTCTGCTGAAAGATAGGGCCCTATTTGATCAGGAACAGTGGTCCATCTTAAGTAGCACACTGGGTTTGGACATCCAACCAGTAAATCTATGCAGATTGTATAGGGGCACTGCTGCACCTGAAGGCAAACCATCCCCACTGAGGGTAACATTGGGCTCTACCGAGGATGTTGAAAAAGTGTTACTGGCTTCTCAAGTCCTTTCTATAGGGAGGGCCTGTAACATACGTGTTAAGCCAGACAGGCCGTGGAAGGAAAGACAAATGGCGAGGGAGTCGCCAGAGCTCATTCCTTCTGCCTCCATGGTTGTGCATGGCATTCCCGAACTGGTAACTGGGAACGCCTGCGAAAAGCATTGTCATGATGTACAACAATGGAGATGGTTGGCATCCCAGATGGCCCTGGGGAGTTCAGGGGCTGTCTCTATTTATAGACTGCCTCGACCCACTCATCTTATGTCAATTAACTCGCCACGTCTGTTAGCTGTCAAGTTCAGCTCCCAAGACCAGTTGACTACCGCTCTCCATAGATGGTACGAGACCAAGGACAAGGTCAGCAAACACATTCGCTGCTGCGAGAGCCGGCCTCGCACTCAAAGGAGAGAACAAAGCGTAGTAAAAAAATCCTCAACCCCTAGTCACACTACAGCGGTGCAGCACGGACGATGATAGCCAGTGTCATCCGAGTGCTCCAACTGAACTAGAAGAAAAAAACGCCAACAGGCCGGTTCCTGGGGAATCGGCCAACTAGTTCGTAGGATAACTCCTCAACCGATAGCCAATATCAAGTCAACTACCCCCCAATACGGGGAAGTGGTGAGACTGACTACCAGTTGCCTGTACAGTAATGTGAGAGGGCTAAGAGGCAAAATAGCTGAACTTAGACACCTACAATCACAACTGAACTCCAAAATCATAATACTGACGGAAACCTGGCTAACCCCTACGGTGGCAGACAGCGAAGTCAGTATAAATGATATGGTCCTAGTCAGGCGAGATAGGGACCTGAAAGAAGGAGGTGGAGTCGCCATATACGTCGACAAACAGCTCAGATGTGTTCACGCGATGGACCCTCCCCTCACAGAGCTCCCTGACTCCATATGGTGCCACTTCACCGTTGGGTACTGCAAATATCTAGTGGGCAGCATTTATCGATCACCTTCATGTGGAGCAGACCACAACCAGGTACTGCTAAATACAATCTCAGCAACTCAAGACATGGGTTATGATCAAATTGTCATAGCTGGTGACTTCAATGCCCCATCTCTTAACTTGGTGTCGGGAAAAGCCCATGATAGATTTGATCGAAATCTGCTGCATACCATCAGGAAGGCTGGATTCACTGAAAATGTCAAGATGGATACTAGATGGGGCCCTGATGGGAAGTCTTCTAGACTGGATTACGTGCTCACTAGTGACCAGCTACTAGTGGAAAACGTTCAGATCACGACTCCCATAGGTAGTAGTGACCACGCGGTCATAGTATTCGACATAGTCCTCCGCGAGCGCTTACAGTGGGACAATACACAGCCCTATCTGTGTTATAACAAAGCCAACTACACCAAAATGCGAAGACTTCTGTCTGAAGCAAATTGGCCTAAAAAATGGACAGAGCTAACAGTAGAAGAACACTGGAGAGTGGTAAAGGAGATCATTCACCAGGCGGTCTCAGACACTGTTCCTTTAGTCACACCAAAAGCTAGGAAGCAACGATCATGGCTAAAAAGGGGACACAACGCCTTCTGCAGGCGAAGCGAAAAGCCTGGTTTGCGTGGCGACGATCGAAGAGTCAACCCGAATATGAAGTGTACCTTGAACTCAGGAATCGATGTAACATACGAGTCCGGAGCGATAGAAGGACATTTCAGGGAGACCTCGCCAATAAGCTTCTCGTGAACCCCAAAAGCCTATACAGGTTTATGTCCGAAAGAAAACCGACCAACCAGGGAGCATGCAATCTAGTGGGTTCTGATGGGAAATCTCTTACTAGTCTTGAAATGGCAGAGACATTCAGCCTAGCCTTTCACAGGCAACTAAATAGTAACGAGGATATTACCCCACAGAACATCCAGATTACATCGCAAAACCAACACGCGAAAACCTGCTGGGTACATTTCAAATTACCCCGGCTATGGTACTTGCAAAATTGGGAAGGTTGGCTTCGGGAAAGTCTCAGGTTGTGATGACATCAGACCATCTGTCCTGAAGCAGTGTTCAGAAAGTCTCTGCCAACCCCTAAGTGATCTGTTCCAACACTCCCTTGATGTAGGGAAACTTCCATGTGAATGGAAACGAGCAATCCTATCCCCTATCTTCAAGGGTGGTGACCGGCAGAATGTGACCAGTTACAGACCAGTTGCTCTACTTCCAGTGATATCGAAGATATTGGAAAGTCTCATTGACGACCACATGAGAAAATACTTCGATGGGACTAACCTTCTTCACGAAGCACAGCACGGTTTCAGGAGGGGAAGATCCTGCGTGACGAATCTTCTACTAGCTTGGAACGATTGGACACTATCCTGGGACAAAAAGGTACCAGCCCACGTGATCTTTCTCGACTTTGCGAAAGCATTCGACACAGTTCACCATGGTCTGCTCCTTCACAAAATAGGCAAGGCGGGTGTTTCTGGAGCACTTCTCGCATGGCTGAAAATTACTTAGGCGAGAGAGAATTCTGCACCAAAGTCAACCGCATCCGATCATCCTGGCACACCTCGGCATCAGGGGTTCCTCAGGGTTCTATCCTAGGGCCGTTGATGTTTTTGATTTTTATCAACGACCTGCCCCCCAACTAAACTGCTCTGCGCTTCTTTACGCTGACGACGTAAAGATTTGGAGAGCAATAAACTCATCGGAAGACTCAGATAGATTGCAGGCTGACCTGCAAACTCTGGGAAACTGGGCTCTGGCTAACGGAATGCCTTTCAACCTAAAGAAGTGCAAAGTAGTGCAACTTCATTCCGGCAGGTCACAGAGTGTAAATTACACCCTTGGTGGCCAGAACTTGAGTTGTGTTCCATCAGAGCGTGATCTAGGTCTTATTCTAACAGAAAAGCTAGACACCAGTGGAAATTACTCGAGGGACGTCGCCAAAGCCTACGCAACTTACACTTTATGCATAGGCAGCTGGGAGCTCTCACTCCCGAACTGTTCTTAAGGTTATATAAGGCATATGTGAGGCCACACCTTGAGGTGCATAATATCATTGCACCTCCGCTACTCAAAAGGGATGCTAACATTCTAGAAAGTGTCCAGAGACGAGCGACAAAATGGGTGATCGGCCTCCGCAACAAATCATATGAGGAAAGACTAAAGAAATTAGGTCTTTTCACACTTAGTTACCGTAGGCACAGGGGAGACCTCATCACCGTCTACCAAATCCTAAATGACCAGGCCCACCCAAATAAAAGCATCCTGCCATTAAGTGATTATAGGCTTCCACGAGGTAACCCGCTAAGGATAGCACACCAGAGACCAAAGACTCGAGTGCGATCACATTTCTTTTCGCTTCGTGTTTGCCGTCTCTGGAACGCTTTACCGGCGGCCGTGACTACAGCGCCATCTCTGGAGATTTTTAAGCGGAAGCTAGACAATCATGCAGAAATGCAAGGTTTGTGTCTCAATGGCTTATCCTCATAAAACTTGAAACCACACTGTCAATGATAAGCGTACAAACTAAATCCCCACGACCTATTCTGCCTTCTCTCACTCTATCTTTTCCTTAGGTCACCTTTATTATTCCACTTATCTCAACCTATATTATCTACACTACAACCTATTATTTTTATTATTATTATTCTGCTTTTATGACTACACCGAATGACCAACGGGAGTTAGGTCAAACTCCATTCACGGCAGCAATACAGTCCTAACATACTGCATACTACAAACCACATCTCGACCAATCCCCGCACCACTCCTCCTGGAGTCTACCAGAGCTAAAGCAGTCGAGTGGCGGGACTTACTACGCAGAAGCTCACCGAAGATCTGGAACCTCTACCTCACAATCAAGAAGCGAGCTCAAAGAAATCACTGGTTTATACTAGCTCGTAATCAGGATATTGAATATCTTCAACAGCGCCTCTTGTGAATTGTGCGTTACTGACATATAAAGTAAGTCATTTATGGTATGGTAGACATTTTTCGACAAATCTCTTTGCCCTATTTCCTAAACGCAGTTAAACCGATGCTTCCGGATTTGTCTTGTCACGAAACACTCAACATCCACCAGGTATGGGTATTTATTATGTACCCAAGCTATAAATAATAGGGAAGTAATGATCGGTGGCACAGTGGTTAGGACTTTCGCCGACCATGCACATGGTCCGGAGTTCGAGCCCGCACCGACGCACATCTGATATCTATGGTCGGCCTGCGAAATTTGGGCTACCGATATCCATGCTGAAAATTCCATACTTGTACCAAAAATACAGTGTGGAATCAAGCTGTAATCAAAATTTAAAAAAATCAGAAATTCTGAAGTGATGCTTACTTTCTGTTATGTTTAAATTCTAAAATGGTTCCTTTTTTTTACGAGAGAAAAATCGGTGTTTTTCTTTAGTGTGACTGTGTTTAATTCACTTATCTTTTCATCATCATTATCAACACTATACCAGAACCTCCTGACTTATCCCCTTGCATCATTTAATATCTGTCAGACCTGATTGTACATTGGCTGGCGTTATTTCACAGCTTGTATTAGTTAATCCTATGGTGCAGTTCAGGTATTACTAGCACTACTTCAGTTCATGTTAGGTTATTTTAAAGCGCACGAAATATTCATTAACCATAAGAGTGCACTATCGACGCCTAGTTAAGATTAAGCTAAAAGCCATCGTATGCTTGGGTGGTTTGCAAACTGACGTTACTATCGAGCTTTTTAACCTGAATTATTTTAGTCATCTACAGATGCTGCTATTTCCGTAAATATATTCTTGATTGTCGCTCACTCTCATATGAAGTTTGTGACTTACTAACAGCTGTATAATATATTATATATTCTTGTGTAACTAAGTGACATACTTTTGGATTATTAGGTCACTAATATTTGAGGCTTGTGGTATGATGCCTGCCTGCTTTTTACTGTGTAGCGAAAAAGTGGGACTTAAACTGATGCAAAAAGATATTTTGTTAAACTGAGCATAACTTTTAGCAATCTCCTAAAGGCACTTTAGATACTCTTGGCTTTTTCTTACTGCCACTTTTGGGTCGTCAAGATTACTATATTTCTAAGTTCTTGTTGCACTGATGACTTTGATTGAGCTTTTGTCGACCGTTTCACCGTTAGTGGATAAGAATTGATCTGAATGTATTAATGTATCTAAGATATATATCTAGTCACCTGTGGTAAACTGGAAATGTGGTTCATTGGCTCGGGCACTTAACCTACAGCTACTGGGTTCTGAGTTTCAGCTTTTACTACTAAGTCATATCATCAGCCCTCAAACAATAAGCGTGGCTCACAAATTGGTACGTAAAGAATATGTTCCCAGTTGATGAGAATAACTTTTTGGTGTACGAACCATTACTGAGTTCGTCACAGAAAGTTTCATTAAGTTCCAATTCATATTTATAAATAGACTCACGATAAGTCCTGAGTCCTAGTAGGTGCGTACTGGTGGTGAGTGCAAAACTAAGACGAAACAGCTGTCCAGTACTCCCTAATTTTGAGTGGTTTCCCAACTAATACTAATTCCTGGTCAAACTTGAAATGGACATACTGTTTGATTTTAGCTATATTCAACTGATTATAATTTTATGATGAGTCCGGCAAATTGGTTGTCTTATTCGATGACTGCGGTTAAATACTGTAACTTAGTGTACTAAAAAAGTATTTAGCTTCTGTGAAAATGCACTAAGATTATTTCAGTGTGTCAGTGCAGATGTCCGCAAACTCGATTCTGCTCTAAAGAGCTCATCATTTTTAGTGTGAACTTTGGATTCCTTTTCTGTAGCGAAACTGCGACCTGTTTTGTTGCACATAAAAAATCTTAACTATATGTGTTTCCCAAAAGTATAGTTTAGTTTCGGAGCACTTTCACCAAATCACTTAACCGAGAAATTCACAATGTAAAGCCATTATTTTGTATGTTTCTTTGCTAATACGATAATAACTTATCAGTTTGGGATGATGTAAAATCATATTATGAATCTTGATTTTTTAGTAGTTCTGTGTATAAAACTCGATGTAAATTATGATCGAGATCTAAAATGAAATCACAACTCGCCGGATGGCGATTAGTATTTTTATGCAGTCTTGAGCAATCCAGTTGTAGTATATCGTTCAGGTGTGCGCTATGGCCATTGCATGACATGGCCTTAGTGCATTCAATGCTGAGTGCTAATTGACTCATCACATCTACAGCCAAATTGATTAAGTGATAGTTAACTGTTTTTTTGTCATTAGTAAAACAACCAAACTGCTTAATAACTCTACAAGGTAAGTACCGCGTTTATTTGTAACTTATAGAAATATAACTTTATTCTTTGGTCCCTAAGAGTTTTGGGTCTGCACTAGCTGAAATAACAGTAACGACACATTCGATGATTGTTGTCATCAGTCACTTTTCATATATTTCCCAGGAGAAATGTTTCTAGAATTAGTTTCTGTGCACACCAAACCCATTCTGTCATAACAGAGTGATGCGATGAAAGCACATAGAAGACATTCCATCTACAGATACACGAATACTATCCACGTATGAGTGAAATGCGATGTTAAGCAAACTGGTTACTAAATCCTGTTCACTTTAATTTAAAATTTAGAAATAACTCGTAGTTGTTAATCACTACAAACGTTCGCTGAAGTTGAATGTGTTTAGTTAATCTTTGAATTTTTTTGCATACATCCTCAGTCCTAATTTAGTGCCAAATATATTATCAGAAAACTGAAAAATATAATGGAGTCAAAGATTTTATCACTTTAACTGCTTAGTTTGTACTAATAGGTTTAGTCCTCCTTTAAATGGCTAGCATGTCTCAAATCAACCTGTGAATTAAGGAAATATTCTTCAAAATGTACTTTGGTATTTTTTTGTATCATTACTACCAGCTTTGAATTTCTCAGCTGATAGCATCTTTCGTACTTTGCCTATGTATTCCTTGTAATGGTTTTACTTTGGATTTTGTTTCAGTTTTGGCCTTTAAGATAGTAGAAAGCACTGTTCCATGGAAGCTGTTGCCAACTATGCGTTTACTCCAACAGAACCAGACGAATTAGGTTTTGAGAAAGGTAGTACTTTGTATATTATCGGGATGGAAGAAGATCCGAACTGGTACAAGGCAAGACAAGGTAATCAGGAGGGCATGGTGCCTGCGAACTATATTTCACTGTACCCTCACCCATGGTATGTACCTAAATGTAGTCGACGGGAAGCAGAAGCTAGGCTTTTGGAGACTGATCAGCACACCAATCGTGAGGTGCAGCCAGATGGAGCGTTTATTTTGAGGCAAAGCGAAAATGATCCTGGCCAGTTCAGTATATCTGTCAAGTAAGCTAGTAATATTTTTGTTCAGCTAAATGACGTATAGTGGTGATATATAACTATAAGAGGACAATTCGACTAAAGTCTTGTTGGGACGTTTTCTCCCAATACTTTTCACGAAATGAGAGCCGCATGGTTTTCCTTTAGTTTATTTCATTTGTCTCGTATCGTGTTGAAAATTATCATTGCATCATAATGTGTATAGCGAATGTATACAACCACTGTAGTACCTTTAAGCAATAATATCTTATCATCCGGACGCATTGTTTTCCCACAAGACTTATATTATTTGTCTTAAAATGCAGTCATCATCTGTTGCCTAGAGGTCGGTGCGGTATTTAGTCACTTTAAAGCTTACAAAAGATAAAATTATTGATTTTTAAATAATAGGTATACGGGCATTCTAGTAAAATCTCCACTTTTTGTATTCAATATGCTGTCTAAATCAATGACTATTTGTTGTCATTTACTGTTTAAATACAGCATTAAGAAGTACAACGCTAAATATAACAAAATACAAAATTTAAAGACACAATGGACCAGGAAATAGCAGTATAGTTCAGAAAGATAAACAGCTACGTAAAGTACATTCGCTAAACTTTTATAAAACTGTTAAACAGAAAATGTGGGTGAAGAACAAAATGGTCGTCATTGTTATGGGTCTTGAGTCCTCTGACAATATATTGGATCGCTGGAGCTTTCAGTTTCTTCAGTCCCCTCGAAAAAGTTGTGACCTATTAAAAAATGCCGACATTTGTAGATGTTTTTCACTTTGCAATATCACAGCTTGGTGGCTACTTTTTCATTCCAGCATTTGTTTAAATTATATCCAAAATCTTCATAATATCTTAAGGCTCTCATAGTTAGAACATCCCTGACTTTCCCAACTACCACTGCTACTACTAATACTACTGTAACGACAGAAGACAAGGGCCAGACAACAGATGGTTTTTTCAGAAAGTCAAGAGGTATTTATAGATATTTATGTACATCACTATTCGTTACTGTTAGCAGAGAAGCAACGTCTTCTGCTTGGTTGTTTTCTTGTTGAAGGTGATTCTGTCATCTATCTGTGGCCATTTCTTAGAAAGTCAGGCCATATATCTGCGAATCCCACTTGCACACGTTAAGTTTGCTGAGTCCCTCAAAGTTAAGCTTTTTTATTGTTTTCCTCATGACCCCGATTCAGGACGTAACATTAACGTAAATTGTTGTCTACGATTTTGGCTAGCGAACAGCTCTCTCCACACTACTACTACTACTACTACTACTCTAATGACAGGAGAAAAAAGACTTGGTGACGCATTTTGATATTTCTATATAGGGGGATACACACCTTATCTGAAAATCGTCGTTTGCACAAATCTTACGTGTTGTGCTACTTCTGCCCCTCGTATTGGGTTTCTTTGTCTTCTTCTTGTGTCTCCCCATTTTTCGCTGCAACACTGGTTCATTTGCTCTATTTAACGTCAAGTTTATCACTCCGCCATTTGATATTTTAATGCCGATGAAAGTCTCTGTATATAGTACCGATAAATTTTGTCAGTAGCACACGCTTCAATACTACTGTTGCATACTACAGTTGAAAAACATCTGATATAGCTCATTATAATCCCTGACGCTAACTAGAGCGCTTGTTTATAGTGTTAAAGAAGGAAGTGCTCTCGTTAAATTTTATGGTTCAAGTGTCATCTGCAAATTAGCTAGTACAGACAACCTGTGGGTTTTCTAAAATCAACTGAAGACTGAATGTTCAGCCAATATTCCCCTAGTTAGCCAGTAACTTAAATTGTGTGATGGGTTTTAGGCTAGTTTGTATGTTAGCCTCAACTAATAACTTTCATGATATCTTGGCACACAACTGGCTGGCTTTTTACTCCAGGAAATCCTATTTAGTTGGCCAGGCCACTTTTAACACTGTCTAACCAATGAAAGGAGAATATTCTACTTACGCTTGTTGGAGGGTGTATTTAGGTAAAGGAAATACAGTTCCTCATAACCCCGATTATTTACGATACTATTTTTATCATCCTAGCATCATACATAGATTATAGAAGACAAATTATTGCTAGCTTCACGGGTCTCATGAATTCCTACAGTCTACACATACTGTCCCACAAGCGCCACTAAAGGTTGATATGTTCTGGTGGAAGGAGCATCCTACGCTTTGGAGGATCATGAGTATGTAGCTTTTCCATGTATTAAGAATCTCTAAAGGAAAACAAAGCAGATGCAAAAACTATCAGAACACATCAGTCGTTATTGGCATGTTACAGCTATGTAACGAATACTTTACCAGTCATCGTATGTTAGGGAATCAGTCGTGGGTAATATAAGTACGGTAAATCATTTACCATTTTAGTTGCCTCACTGACAATACTGACAATCTGTTCACCGTTAAGCGGGAGTATTGTGCTGTAAAGCTTATGTAATCTTAGTACAATGCAAGTGTGCGGATGATATTTTAGATAGTGATTAACTGAATTATATATATATCGATTTGTGTGACAGACATAAATCATCCACGTAGTCCAGATGTTTTAGAGTCTTCTTAACGGTCTGTTGCTTAATCCAGTCCACTACAATCAGGAATATCATTGGTGATAACAGACAGCCTTGACTTACTCCTGTCTTCAATTCGAGGACTTCTTTGAGTTTTCCATTGTGAACTATCTGACATGTGACATCGTTATATAGCTGTTGAATGAGGTTGAGAAATGTTAAAGCATTCCACAAGGCTGAAGCTGTTTCCAAATTACTTCACGGTTAACACTGTCAAAGTCGTTTCCAAAGTAGGTGTAGTTGAGGTAGAGATTTGACTGCTATTTTATGCTCTGTTCGTTGGTGTTGCATAGCGTTGCGATTTGATTGGCACTGCTGAATCTGGCTTGTTCCAAACGGAGTTTTACATCCAGAAGATCGTTCAGTCTCTCCAGGATGATAAAAAATAGTATTTTACTTGTTGTGGATTGGAGCATGATTCAGTGCCAGGTTTCGCAAGAGCTTAAGTCGCTCTTCCTTAGTAGTTTGACATGGTAGGCTCTCTTCCAGTCATTATCAACCATACCTTCCTCTCAAACTTTGCGGAACAGTGCCGTGAAGATATCCACTGAGGTATCTGGACCTGTTTTCAGTGCTTCTGGAAGAATTTCGTATAGTCCTGCTACCTTCCCGTCTTTCAGTAACTTTATGACACTCAAGACTTCCGCTTTTGTTAGGGAATTCATGTTCACTGTTAGTTCTTTGCCTGCCGTTGGTGGTATTTCTGGAAAAATTGCAGGTGGTGGTTAATTCAACAGTCCTTTGAAGTTATCAGTCCTATGTTTCATTTGCTTCTTGTTTCTAGTAATTAATTAGGTTTCCTTCAGTATCCGTATTGAGCTGCTCCCTGATGGGAACCTGGATATCTTGTAAGGTGTTGTAAATTCTCCGTTACCTGGAGCTTATTCTGCCTCAGTCCCCAGTGTCATAAACGTGCCTTTTGTGTCAGCTAGAAGTCTTGATTGCTTTATTCAGTACGTTGTAGTTTGAACTCGACTTCTTTTTTGTTCATTTCTGTACTGGTTTCTGCTTGCAAGCTTTTTCTGTGTTGCTGCGTAGTGTCTCCGACTGATGTCTGCAGCGACTATGTCCTTTGCAGTCTCGTCTTTCAATGTCTGGGTATTGAACTTGAATTTTGGTCTATCTTCAGCTTCTTTGAGTGCTTTCAACCTAACCTAGAAGGTTCCTTGCAGTAGATAATGGCTTGAGCCCACATCTACTCCCTCTCCTTCACTGTGTTCAGCATATTGCGCATCCACTTTCTTGAGATTGAAGTGAAATTTATCTGATTTTTGGTGTCCGTCTTGTCACCTTTTGGATAACTGTGTGTTCGCACACGCTGCCTCCAATCACCAAATTATTAGACGTCTGTACGGAATTTTTCGCTGTCATTCATTTCGCTGGGGACATGTGACCCATGATGAGTTATCTTTCTGTGTTATTTGCTCCCATTGCGACTGGTATTAATGTCATCTATTAGAATTTTGGCATCGCCATGAGGCTGAAGTCTTGTTCACCACAGTTTGTAGTTGTTTGTAGTCTTCCTTCTCTTATTAATCTGCGTTGTTTCTAGGAGCACAGTATTGTATAATTGTAACTTCCCTTCCTTTTGAGTCGAATCTTGCTGTGATGATCCTGGAGGAGATTGGCTCCCACTTCATGAGAGCTGTCGATACTGTTTGTGACATCAAGATAGTCATGTGTTCATGGTTGCCATCTGAGTGACTGGAGTATATTATTGACTGTTTAGTCAACAATTTGGAGGGTAGACTTCTATTCCATTTGTCAAAACAGATTCTGAGTACTTTTATACTGTATATTCTCATTTCTTTTGGAATCTGTGCAACTTTTTCGGTCATCACCAAACATGGTGCAGACATTTCATTTTATTGTTTTTGTTTTCATTGGAAGAAGATGCCCGACTGATTTTCCGAAGGCTTTTACAAGCACTCGTCACTTCAACTCTCCGATTGCGGCGAAAAATAAGTTAATTTTTCATATTTTTCGTGCTGTAAAGTTTCGATAGGGATCGGGTTAATTTTATGAGGTAGGGTTCTCAATCTCACGCCCAACCTTTTTTTCTTTTTTCGGGATGAGGACGTGCTAGTAAACTGGTTGAAGTTATATATATCTTCAGCAAGTGAAAATTCAAGTATTGATATGCATCATGCTAACATAAATGTCTCGTTTGAGAATCAAATCCCCAACTCGATTTTTGAAATCGGAAAAGAAATTTCGTCATTTGAATTAGGTGCGGTTGAATATGAGCGTCAATGATATGGTGAGTGTAACCTTTTTTGGAAATGAACTCCAAACTGAGTGTCCCATTTTATCACATGGTGCATTTATATAAAACAGTGACTTTGTCACACTCAAAACTGTTGATACAGTAAGAACCAGTTAAACTTCTACCAACTTCTAATGCACTGAGCCCAGTTTTGGTCAGTTATTTGAGGCAACTACAAAACAGGGTTAAATGTACATGGGTTTACTGTACATCGGCATTTATGTGCTTGTGGTAAACTGGTAAAGTTAAGTTTTATGTCATAGGCTTTGCTAATACTGTTGGATAAAAGGCAAATGCATGATACAAAAACTGGCAGAAAATATTTAGTCTGTTTGTTGATTTGACAGATCAGTCATTGTGTAACTTTATATTAGCTGACTGCACTGTTGGGTTATAAACGGGTTACTTTACTACTGGTAGATGCTAGATTTTGAGTTGAAACTGTGGGGAGGATGGCTTTTAACTTATTCTTATCATGGTTTTCATTCCTGTAATAAGTACGCGAGGCTAATCAGCGCGTAGATCTCCACTACTATCCTGGTGATTCATGTGTGTGTGTGTGTGTGTGTGTGTGTGTGTGTGTGTGTGATTACGTCGCTGAACTAAGAGTAAACCTACAAGAAGGTGTATCATTTGGTTTTAAACAGCTTGTGTATTATCCCCCCCCAAGTATCTATGCTGTAACTGATTTGACTATAGGGGTTTACTCTACTGGATAGTCCTTATCATTGTTGGCGCTATGAGCAATACATTGGACAGTGGTACCTATCCGTCCTGTGTGTTGTAACTATCATAGTTCCTCATTGTTTCAGTACGTCAGTACCTATAATGGTGTATGATATCAGTGCATTTATGAAAACACTAAATAGTTAACTTTGTATAGTTTGGTTTGTAAGGATTAGTTATGTTTTACGGGTTGATCACGGATTGATATCAGTTAGAGAACCATAGTTAGCATCAGTCAAAGAGTTTCTGAACATTTATTTTTGATAAACGCACAACTTGAATAATCACTGAACCGACCGCTAAAAGCCTCAGAGTATATGGCCTTGCGTTAGTCTTATGTAGAGGTCTTGTTGTACCTATTGAAGAAAGATATAAATTGGATATGCACTTTTATCAGTGAAAAGTGACTTCGTAATATATGGTAAACCTAAAGTAATGACGTGATAGTGTCTAGCTACAAGCACCAACAACACACCACATGTTGTTTATTAACATGCAGAGCAAAACGACGACTCTTGGTGAAGCACGAAAACTAGATGTTTCTTATGTTTCTTAATGATGCGTTTACCGATGTGACTGAATAGTGGCACAAAAGTGTCGGAAATTGCACCAGTCAATTCAGAGTGTGATGAGAGCTAGCTGCAAACCAAAATCGCAGACAACAATTTACGTCAGTGTTACGTCCCGAGTCGGGGTCATGAGAAAAAGACTGAAAAAATGCTTAACTTTGAGGAACTCATCAGCCAATCACAGCAGACTTAACGTGTGCAAGTGGGATTCGCAGATATATGGCCTGACTTTCTAAGGAATGGCCACAGAGAGATGACAGAATCACCTTCAACAAGAAAACAACCAAGCAGAAGACGTTGCTTCTCTGCTAACAATAATGAATAATAATGTACATAAAAATCTATAAATATCTCTTGATTTTCTGTAAAAACCATCTGTTGTCTGACCCTTGTCTTCTGTCGTTAAAAGAGAATGGTTGAACCATAGGAGCACCAATAGGCAAGTGGCATTTCAGAGGATTGTTTGCTGGTACGACTTAGTCTTCTGATCTTACGTCGATGTTGTTTTTCAAGCGTGTTTCCAAGGAAACAATTAATTTTTACACGTTAGCATGCTGCAATATGCATTTCTTTTGTTTGAAGTAGATCAACTTTGGATTTGTCACTGGCTCATACTAAGCAAAGGTGGTGTGGTAATAGATTCAACTTGATTTAGTGAACGCTGAAGGAACCGCACAATAATAAGTTGAAAATGATAAGTATGTATTACAGTGCATACAAAATAGATCGTCACATATGATAAATACAAATACAAAATGATTGGAACTTGCTTGATTCACTTCCTATTCTGATTGTTAAAGCCCCACTTAGTTTAACTAATAGTCCTGACAGATATCCTCAATTATCTTAAAAATAATCTATCAGATTCAGTAACTTTCGTTCTTTTAAGGTCACTTAAAACTTATTTAAATAATGCAGGTGTGAGATGTTGTATGTCGATCACTCATTCAGACTCCCGCTAGATAGTGAATGAATGAGAAATAAGTGGAGGACAGTCAGACTGTTTCTCAAAAGGGCGTTTGTCATTGTTTTACAGTAAACCCCAGATAATACTTGTTCTGGTCGCTTCCTACAGTGCAGTCGTAATATCCTCATCACGTGGTTAAGGTGGGAAAGTCAATTCAATTTTACATTTGTTGCATCCATTGTGGTACAAAAATATATGCCCAAATGTGAGCTTGGCCAGTGGTCTAGCACACAATGACCTTTAAACATAACTAATAGTGGGTAAGCCTAAGTTAACTGTTAACTTGAGTATGATAGTGGCAAATGAGTTATTGTAATTGTGCCCTGATATTACTGCTGGCTTAGTTTAGTTTTGGTAGACAAGGAATACTATCAGTTTTGCTTTCCTGACATTCTAAAATGCTAATTAAGTTCTTTCATATCTGGCTCATTCCTCCTACTTTTACTTTGAATTCTATTGTTGTGGTCACTACACGTCACTGTTTTTTATAGAAGACTAGACTATTCATAAAAACTAATCCTTATTGACTATTAAATTATAGACAGAGTGCACACAAGAAAGGTTGTTATAGAATCTTGATCAAGTGAAGTCAAACACCATTGACTTGAGATGTTAAAACTTTGATCAGTAAGTTTGCTTCATTGATTTGACATGAAATGAGAGACCTTGAAAACTCTACTATGCAGTTTATAGTGAAGTTTTAAGAGACTAAATGCGCTCTATGATAGATTCAAATTCACAATACTGGTCACAAAACTGAAAGTATGTGCTTCTTTTTGATGAATTTGAAGCAATGTAATCAGTGGTCCATGACCACTGCTTTCTAAAGATTCACGAACTTCAACCAAGTAGTATGCACTTATCTATGTTACGTGATTCAGTCTTGACATCCATATAGTATCTCAGCCCTTATACAGAAATATCAAGAGAATATTCAATAAAAAGTTGAAATCTACCACAAATGAGCAATTCTTTTGCGTCGTGGACTTCCTCATCAGTTTATTTTAGTCAAATATGTAGACTTTTTTTTGAATTATTACTTTTAGCTTTACATTTCTCAACTTTCTTACATTCAGTTGTTCATTGTTATTTTTTAATCCTACGCTGTTTGTGTCGTTTTCAGCAGTTGGTTTGAAAAAGTTTCTATCCAGTGTCATATGTGACAAGGCTATTCTGACACATCGTATCCCGTTCACACCTCGATGCAAATCTAACAGCTGGTAGGTTTGGTTAGAACCCTGGAAAGCTGCTGTGTTGATATGTGCTGTTTCGGGTGAATAAAGCCACTCGTTTAGACAACAAAAACTCGATTCCCATGTCTCTGAAACATTTTGATTCCTATCGGTTTATTTCAATGAATAACAAATATGGTAACCTTGATAAGATTTTTACACTTAAAGCCACAATACTTACGACGTGAACATAAGGCCAGGAGTTCAAAACGCATAAATGAAATGTAAGCATCAGTTGCATTTAGAAGCACTCGAAAACTGGTTGATCTCACATAAATCCTTTCCAACGAAAGGTCTGATATAAAAGACGGTATGGAAATCTCGAACAACAACCTTCAAAGAAATCCGGAACGATGGTATGAGTCCAATTTGGTTGACCAACCACGGCAGGAAGTGTATCGTATCATCAAAGCCGTATGCAAAAGCACCTCAGGTAAAGTGAAGATGTAAAACTACGTGTTACCATTTTTTCGAGGCGACAGTGGTGTTAGAGGAGGGACTACTCAACTTTGGCACTCCTTTTTAGCATTTCCATTGACGATATTCTACTGATGGCTCTATAGAATCTGATTAAGTTTTCGGATCTAATACTTGGAGAAAGGTTATTTGACTTGGAGCATGCACAGAATGTTGTAATATTTCATGGTGATATATGGGCTAATCAAACCAATCAGCAGGCCGTTAGTGTCTGTAGGTGTGCTATGTTCCTGGTACCATGGAAAAGCTAATAAATTGTCTGTAAACTCCCCCCATCACCTACTCATCATTTGGTAAAAATAATCAAAGAGCATGTCTGACTAGCTTTGTCAGTGCTGGTGGAGGCACAATATGTGAGGTTTTCTACCACATACACTAATCCGCTTGCGCTGTGGCGATGTTAGTGTAACTGTCAAATATTGCGTTCATCAGGTTTCTGTACGTCCATTTCCGTTACGCAACTTTGAAGCGCAGGTGCATCGTGCTGCGACTGTCCAATAATTGTATTTCTGATAATCTTTTCTTAATGATTGTGTACATTTTATGGAGCTTCGGATGTGCATGTTTGAACTTGATGAAGGGCGTGCTTCAGTGAGGAAAGTTATCCTGTGCACATAAGGCTTCAATGGCTTAGACGTGTTACATATTGTCTCAGAAATATGTATACATTCAAAATATACGCGACTTAGCATTGCAGTGTGGAAAGCCATTTTTTATGAGTTTTTATCTGTTGACACATTACAACTTTCTAAATATGGTCGAAAAAGCCATGCAACATAATGGTTTAAGTGAACATCATATGCGATTCAGGATTGAAGCCAATGATCCCATTGCTGCAGTTTCCATTTTTTAACTGTCATAGGGGATACAAATTGATGAATGATTTTTGTAATTCACTACAGGAGAATTCATTCCTCAATATTCTGTCATCCTCCCTCTCTCCATCTATATATATATATATATATATATATATATATATATATATATATATAAACCTCTGTGGTTCATTCTCTGGCGACCGAGTTGTACTTTTTCTGTGTTCCGCCAGGTAAGGCTGTCAGATTAGCTGCCAGGTTTTCTGTGGATTCCCAACACTTGTTACTGCTGTTTGTTATGGGGTGCTTCAGAAAGTATAACCATGATGAAACAGCAGTGAATTCAGCATCTGTTTCTGAAATCAGATTCATTATTATGGATTTTATTGCAATCCAGATTTCAAGCCATTCGCTCACTATTTCAAAATTTTTTCTTTTTGCTGAGAAACCAAAAAAAATTATCGGTTTAATGGTAGTATGCATCAGTGTATTTCACGACGGTTCACAATCCTAATTTTTGTGTTTATTTGTTACCTATTTCACAGGGAGGGTTCATCCGTGTTGCATTTTCGCATATTTTTTGACCCAAACGGTAAATACTACATTTGGACAAATAAATTCAACTCAATCAATGCGCTAATCGATTACCATCGTCATCAAACCATCTATGGTGTAAAAGCACTCCTACTACGTGATTGTGTAACAAGTAAAGTGAGTGTCACTTTAAAACATTCTATATAAACTGGTTTATTTCTCTGTCCTAGTGAGCGTACGTGTATATATCTATATATCCTCATAAATTAGTCTCTGTGTGTACAAATTCATTGTATAACATTTGTTTTATCCCTTTTGTTCTTTTTTTATTGCTTTTAATCTTTCTAAAAGTTTACAGGAAACAAGCGCATATATATATATATATATATATATATATATATATATATATACATATATATATATATGTATACTTGTTTATCCGTGTTATGCGGGTTGTTTATAATTGACTTCAGTCCGATCGATTTTTCTTACGTGGAGATGGTGTTTTCTACTATGTTTTGTTGCCAACATGCTTAACAAAACATGATGGTTTCGTTATTATTTTGTAGCGGTGACGAGTTTTCGGGAAATGCGAAATAAATAAGTAAAATACACATGTAATTAGTAGTTGAACCATATTTCTGTGATCTTTATGTACATATTTATATTATTACAGTGTTTACTAGTTTTTGGCATGAATTAGTGGGTTTAGCCTTGCTACTGGCTGAAGATAACCAAACAACGGCAACATCCATCACCAGTCACGATCGATGGGAGAGATTTAACAGAGATTACCTCCTTCACTTATCTAGGAAGCACTGTTTCAATCGCAGGTAGTCGGAACGGATGAAGATGTCAAAGCCAACCAGAATCGGAAAGCCAAGATACTCCTTCATCAAACTGAAAGCAGTTTGGAAATCTTCTGCACTCCACCTCAGCATAAAGAACAAGACTCGGATTTCCAACACAAATGTGAAGACAATCAATACTTCGATGTGGGTGAGAAACTTGCACTGCGTGTGCGTCACGAAAAGGGTTTCCAGCAGGTTACAGACGTTTATCAAAAGCTGCCTTCTCTGGCACCATACTGAGGATCGAATTGCCAGCTGGCCAGAAAGAATTAAGAACAAGAAACTCTGGCGTGGAACAAACCAACCAAGATCCGATTGCTCAACAAATATGTAGGAGAAAATGGAGATGGATTGATCGGGCATACGTTGAGAAGGCTGTCGAATGACATCGCGCGCAATGCAGGTTATCGCTGTAGTCGAATCCGAATGGGAGACGACCAGTGGGTCGTCACTACTAGGATGACATGGATGAGATCGTGCGGGGATGAAATGAGAGATTATGGTCAATCGTGGACCCAGCTGAAGAAGATTGTACCAAATACAACAAAGTGGAAATGTGTTGTTGAAGCCCTGTGTTCCACTCGGAACCCAAGGGGATAATAATCAATGATAACTGGCTGAAATCTTTTAGGGTGGTACATTTCGGAGAGGTTAGGTGTGGTTTATTAAATTCTGGTTATCTGGAGTTGAAAAATGTTGCACACCCATTCTTTATGCAATCGAACTTTGTATTTCCTTTTTTTTAATGAAAATGGAATATAAATATCAAACTAGTTGTTTGGTACACATTCGTCTCGTACGAGAATTGTCACCACATTCAGTCAGTATCTAGCAGTCCTAAAACCATTCAATACTGAAGTGATGATAAAATATAAAAGCGAGGGATTAAAGACTTCTAGAATAAATCCTGAATGAGTTTAAGCATCTCCCGAAGTTTAGTCGCCAAAATATTCCTCTTACAGAATTGTAAACGTACTTTAATCTCCATAGTATATATTTGACAGCATACTCTGCATAGTTGTGTATTGTATCTTACGTCCACATGTCTTCATCTCTACATCGGTGCTGTGTGAATAGTGGAAAATGTAGATAAATGCAGTCTGCTTGTGTAATGTCGTACGATTGTATTATTCCATGAGTATTTCCTACTGATAAACGGTAGTTTCAAATTTTTAAAGATGCATATCTTGTCTCTACTCTTTCTGGATTGTTGAGAAACCTGTATCAAATAACCTTCATATCATTATCAGCGATAAATTGTGCTTGAAACTTCATCAGTATATATTACTGTATGATACTGAGATATCTTATTAAGCAAATGTTCTATATCATGAGATTCTATCCAATTTCTATTCTTAAATCAATCTATTTTCTAAATGTCTAAAGGGGGATTTTTTCTATATTCAGTTACTTCAATTTGAGTGCTTGTTAGGATCATTGGTGCTCATACAATAAGTTCGACTTATGCTCTAGTGTATAAAAAATCTGAATGGGGTAACTAGCATTGTTCAGTAGGTTTAAGGCACAGCTTATTGTACAAATCTTCAAGTAATTGATAACTTATGTTGTAATTCATACAAAATAATTCTTGTAAAGATAATTTACTACTAGATCATAATCTGACAGTCTATTTTTGAATATCTAGAATCAGTTAACGCACTCGCTTGCTGGCTGTCTTGTGCTTGGAATTCAAATATTTTTTCACTTGAGTTCAACTTATTCTGTGGAGCTTTGTTTCATTGGTTTATGGACTTACTTTTCAACCAATGAGTGAGTCATGCGTTCAAAGCTCTCTCTATCAGTCGAGAGATGTCATAGTATTGTAACAACAGAAGGCAAGACACAAAAGCCAAGGTATATTTTCAAGTGATCAAACCGCTATTTATATCTATACTGGTTATATTCTTTAACCAATCACTGAGTGTGCGTTGGTGGTATAGCGGTTAGGACGCTCGCCGACCATGCACATGGTCCGGGGTTCGATCCCCGGCCGACGCACTCATTTACCTTGCTAAGCCAGAAATCATGCTAGTAAAGAGGAAAGGTTGGGCATGAGGCTAGCAACCCGATCCTGTAAAATAAACACTGCTACAGAAACTTCAAGCCACTAGCTTGAAGCCCTATGTTCCACTGGGGAACGTGAAGAAAAAATCACTTAGTGTGTGATTTTGGCCTACATTAAACGACATAAAATAAAATGATGAAATATACGTAGTATTCTGTTGCTAACGCAGTATTGAACTGTAGGAATATGTCAGAATAATAATCCGTTGGAACACATTGTCTCTATCGCACCTCCACAGTATCATTAGCCTTTACATGATAGGTGTAGTAGATTATCAGCCGTATACCGATGTAAGTGGGTGTTAAGCTACATTACCTATTTATTCCTGTCTCACCCACTTAAGCTGGACAAATGCTTAGTATCCTAACATTAATTTGTGACGTACCTTTTAGTTCATAAAGCATTTATGCTGAATAATTGTCAGTAGAAAGTGATTCAGTTGACGGTTTGAAGCGGACTTTTATCAGTACTAGTTGAATAACTGCTGCATGTTAATCCCAACAGCGATCTGTTTACGCCTAACATATCGCTTGTAATTTAATCTCTTCTACAAGTAGTATTATTCTATTTCGTTACAATTGATTCGTCCGCTTTTACAACTCCCCCCTCCAAAAAAACTATACTGAACTTAGAAACTTCATTTTGACCTCAGAATCACTAAGTTTATGTATCATGTAGTCTAAGTATGTCGTAGCAGTCATTTAGCTGGATTTTTTAATGACTAAGTAGACATAACTCGAATCATCTTGTTAAAGTTTTATCACAAAGTGTAGATACCGAGTAATAATGTTTGCAATGTCATAAAAACACTCAAATATTATTCTGCACTCATCAGTGCTCATTCTATCTAGTCAAAGGGTTTCATAAATGATACATTCACACTAATATTTATCCAACTACCTTTCAGAATATAATTGATTTTAAAGTACAAGCTTATTTGTTTTTTTATTTGAAGTTAAATAAATGTAGCACTTTTGTGCAGTTAAACTCACTGAATTGTCTTTACAAATGTGAAACACTTTTGTAAACATGCACAATGCTAATGCGTTTATTTTCGTTTGAATCGTTGTGTAGTTTCAGTATGAACAACAACTTTAATGTACCTTGTTATAGATTATCATGTACTTTGAGTGATGGCTGAACTTAAAATACTACATTGTCAACTGTGTACTTTTCACGAGTAAAACGATCTCACTGTGTTATTTAAATCTCCAGCAATTACCAAGCCATTTCATTACAAGTGGAAACAGTTTTAGCGAACTAAAATATTTGAAAAAGGAGTGGTTTAAATTCTGTCTAAAATTGTGTTTAAAAAGCAGTTGTGTAGCTGTTGTTAAATAAAGTCTTTATCCTCGTTCGTTCTTTGATGTGAAAGTTTTCGAGTATGAATGCCTATCCTTAGCGACGTTTTTTCGCTTAGTGAACTCCAAAATTAACACCTATGAATTCATTGCACTACTGTCGCATAACCTGTAAATTGCTTTCCATCTGTAACTGGTACGCTTCTGTATAAACCGTTATGCCGGTGTTTTGATTTCTGTTTATATAGCTTGATTAGTCAAAATACTTATTTGAGTTTTAACTTACATGCCTGATGTATCTATTCATCAGACAACTATGTGTTTTAACTTCAAAATGCCTAGTATAGTCTAAAAGACATTAAATAATGGTATTCGAACCCACTTCTCTCGGTGCCAGTGTCTTTATTTATTTATTTCTCTAAAAAGTGAATAAAACATTGTTTTACTTCCACTCATCCTTAACTGCCATTTTTTGTATTTCATACATGTAATATTCGAACTTCGTGTACATCGCATTGTTTTAATCATCCATCTAACTAACTTGATTAATAACCTCTGCTAATATTCCATGTATTCATCTATTTTGTGTGTTGCTTACCCATATCCTGATCAAATAACAAAGTTCTTCCATCTATTTATCGTATAAAGTTCCGGTGTTTTTGTTACACAGGGGTCTGGTGTCTAAACCTTCAATTATTAGATGCTAACGTTAAGGTTTAGTATTTGTTCACACTTGTCGCAAAAGCGTAGATGCACTCTCGTGAATATCGACCCTATCTGCAGTATCCAAAGTAGTCACCGCTGTAGTATCCGGATTGCTTTCAAGTACAGAGCGAATCCCTATCGTTCTGGTTCGTAATTTATCAATTACTTACTGTTATCTGTTTATTGATACCTAGTGGTAATTAGTAGTAGTAGTTGTTGTTATTGTTGCTGTTGTATTTATTAAAAGTTATTAGAAGACGTATCTGTTGGCAAGCATAATCGGCTGGATATTTTGTAGACATCCATTCATCCACACATATCATCATGTGAGATATACTTTGGAATCCAGGAGAAACTTAGCCTCGTACAGCACACCCGTTCGCTCTTATATTTAAGTGACTTAAATCTTCCTTTGACTCTTAGTTTAGGGATAATCTCGCAAACTAATTGATAATATTGGTTTAGCTTCAAATGGTATTTATAAGATTCTTCACTATTCTCAAATATGCGAAAATTATTGTGACACTTTAATTGTCGTTTTTTCTTCTGAAATATATCGAACTTTAACCTAGTGCAATAAAATTATAGAAAGATGGTTGGCAGAAGAGATGTAATCGGATGCCAGTGTTGGGAAAATGTAACAATTGGTTAAAGCAGTACTTCTGACAAATTAGCAATCTATTGACTGAGATAAGAATAAAGAATGTAAAATGGGTAAATCTGGAAAGGGTTTTCTGCATGGAGTGTATACTTTGTGACAAACCCTACACTGTTCCGTAGGTGTTTTTGTGCATACACATGTAAAAGGTGTACTTATTTTGAGAAGCATAAAGGAAGCAGGTGTTTGTTTCACATGTTAATTTCACAAGTTAATATCTAGTTCACTAAAATCACTAATTTTTTCATAATAAGATTGTTTATAGATCAAGCAAATTTAGTTAAGTACTTTAGGTATGTGTACTTCTGCACTTTGTATTTTAAGCCATACCTCTATTAATTTTTAACATCATATTGAGTATGTGCAAAATAGTCATAAAAGACGTGAATGGTGGTAGGTGTGATAGCAACAGACACAAAGTGTAGGCGTGTTGTACGCTTAGGATATTCATAACGTTATGTTATTGGTTCGTCGACCAACTCTATCATACCGCGTGAAACGGCCCATCATGTACACATAAGTACGCGCATAAAATCCACCTTTAATTAATCAGCTGTTTGTATGGTGTTGCAGTGAAGTTATTCTGTCACTGTACAGCATCAGTTCTCATAAATTCTCTGTCTTTGAATGATTATTGCTTTGATATATAAACCCTAAACTGTTATTGTGGAACTATGACCAATATACTCAGTCAATAAACTTTACACTACTGGGTTGTGTTCTATTATCGCACCAACTACCGAGATTGGAACAAACAGATGTAACTGATTCCTAAGTGCATGACTATATGAATGCAAGTGAATGTTGAAATATGGACACTGTGGTAGAGTATAGTTCCACTATGGATTATATTTATTATATTTATTCTGATTAAGTTTCACGGTGTTATGCAGTAATATTCACTTATGACGTTTTGAGCACAATTTATTGTTCATAATCATATCATGTTAGACCAGTGGAACGGTGGAAGACAAAAGACTTGGTATCTCTGTATGGCGAAATTATGTACACCTTATCTGCAAATAACCATTTGCACAGATCTCCCGTGTTGTGCTATTTCTCACCTTCATATTTTGATTCTTCATGTTCCTCATGTTTCATGTCCCCCATGTTTCTCCGCAACGCTGAATCATTTGCTTTCTATGACATCAAATCTATCTCCCTACTATTTGATGTTTTTATTTATGTCAATGAACATCTCTTTATATACTGCCGATAAACCTTATCAGTATCACACGCCACACCAGTACTTTCTAATTTTCTAACTAATGCTGCTTCGTGATGAAATGTACTATGAAGCGAGACAAATCTCCAGTAGTTTTATTGAGTCAGTGCTCTAGTTGTAATTTTCTCTCTTGAACGCTACACTTGGGAACACTGTCTATTCCCCTATAAGTAAGTAACCAATGATATCTGTAACAATTAAAGGTGTAATTGTCGTTGTCTATTAATTCACTTTTATATTTCTTAACTTCTCATTGTTAGAGTTAAGATAAGAAATCAAATCTATGAATATTATTTTCAATTAGATCTTCCTCAGGGTTCACTCTACCGATCCACAAATTCACCCACATTGCTTTAAAAGTTTTGGGTTACATCGAACAGATCCATCCATCAGCTAACCAAAAACTATTGTCTATCTTCCCAATAGAAAATGTATCAATGTTTTGAGAACCTACATTTCTGTATAACTCACAACCACGCGTCTACTCTGAAATTCATTAGCTTGCTTTTGTGTACAAAGTCACATTGTATCTAGTTAAGCATAAAATAAATTACACAAATCAAAACAATACGATGAATAATATAGGATATATAGGATAAATAATAATAAACAGGAGACAATCACTCCGTTGCTTTCGTGTACATTAATGTGTGCGACTACATCTACCTAGGCATGTCCATAATAAATAAATACAAGTAGGACTAGTATGATAGTAAAATACCAATTTTCACTGAACATTTGCAAGTTTAGTTTAAAGCGTAGATTATATAGTTCTCCCTTTTTTCAGTACTACCTATGGTACTTACTTATAGTGGCAGATTAATAGAGTAGGAATATTATGACAGGAAGTGAATCATGTAGGCTACAGTCAACTTTCTATGTCAGCTGTTTCAAGTCTTCTACCACATCATATGGACTAAGCTAATATGCTATGAGTTCCGTGTATGCGTGTCTTTTAAGCAAGCAGTTAGAAATACCTCTGTTTGTTTGTTTAAAATATTTCTGTAGAAAAAGACTATTTTGTGCAAGACAGTTATTTGGTTGTCGCTCGAGGAGGATGGTTGGTTATTTATAGTTCTCCTCGATAGATCTAAGAAAACATATGATAACAGCTGAAAAGAGACTAAAAATAGTACACTAATAGTCTCAATTTATAATACCGACCTTTAGGTCTTCATTTTGTGCTTGGCATCAATAAACATATCTTCGTATTTAACAGTCTTTGTGAAGTATATTAACAGTCTTTAGGAGTAGTGAACACACACACACCCAGTCCAGTCAACTATTTAAGGCATACCGCAACCGAATCCCTGATTTGTATCGCACTGCATCCCGAGAAACAGACAATGGAAATTGTATTCTGTACGAAGTTAGCTGAGTTATTCTACACATCTTTTCTAAATATTACTTATAAATATATAGTGGTATCCTCATTAAATTTATTGACAAATCGTTTTCTCACTTACATTTTAAATCCAGCGTTTTTAATTTTATGAAGATATTTCTTCTCATTTTTCTTAACCAAAAGACACTTGTCATTCAAATTTCATACCAAATTGATTGACTTGTAATTGGTGACCATTATCCTCATTAAAGTTAAATGCTTGGTAGTGATTTGACACGTCCTGACTGATAGTCGCAGCCTCGACATATTGGTCAAGATTGTTTATCGTAATGATCTAAAAGGCTATAATGTTTGGAACGTAGGTTTCTGCTGGTGATAACATGCCAGAAAAATTTTTTCGACAGCTGTTAGACTAAAGGCAGTTACCATCATAGTGTACGTTGCTCACACTATGTTTATGGTTTGAAGGTTAAGAGGGATGTAACAGCAGTAAGGTGTTTTTCTCAGATGAGTAGCAAGCTAAGCTGTACTGTCTCTTCCCTCTAGGGAGGGGCTGCATGGTTAGCAAAAGAAGAGGTTGTGTATCCCGAATTGCTTCACAGTATCCGCACCTGGCATTATAGTCTTCTCTACAGACGAGACTACAAAAGCCTCGCTTCTCCAATAGCTATGTGCGACCGGCGTCAAGAGGTAGTTTCCTGTGCTCTGCGGCCAAACAATCCTATTTTCTATCTGTTTCGTGTACTCAGAGAAGAAACCAACCTATATGGTGTGGGAAGCTGGTAAGTAGCAAAGACCTACACACTTCGTTACATACAGAGTTCTTCCATTTATCGCCTACTGTTGTCTTACTTTCCTCCCACTGTGTAAACTACTTCATAGGGTAGGGTCATCCCCTTCTAACTCTAAGACCATTGCTAGAGACTTAAGTCAAGGAAAAATTACTCCTAGTTACTTAACACCATGTTGCAAACTTCATATTTGGGCTTTCAACACACAAAATTATTTTAATTTGCGAAAAGGCCTCACTGATAACTGGCATCTCAAGCATAGAATGTAAGTTGTGTTTCCGACATATGCGTTCAAGACAAGTTTGTTTATTCACCTGTCCCCAATCGACCAACACGATGAATGAAAAGACTCCACCTGACAAGTGTGAGGAGGTTTTTTTTTAGCTAGTTGTCATGGTGTTGCTATTGTAGCGTTGTTACTAAGCTGTAAAACAGCTCTAGTTGACTGAATCCTAATAGACAGCCTAGAGTGTACTACCAGCTGAATGGCTCCCTGGAAATAAGAATATTCTTCAGTATCTTATCGTAATCTCTTTTTAATCACCCATTGACTACAGTTAGATTACGTTATAGGATGAGTTACATTAGTAACTGTCGAGCTTATTGCTACAAACAAAGCTTTAAAATATATTCATCATACTCAAGTAGGGAAGCTGTACCTGTCCGAAAAGAATATTGTAGGTATCCATGTATTTCACTGGCGACGAACTTGGCAGCTTTGACCATTCTATGCTACTTTGTTCATATAACCTGTCTCTGGTCAATACTATCATTGAAGACAGTACCCTACTTGGCGACCACCGACACCAAGTTGACGAATGACACAGAAACGTCACCTAACTATAAATTGCCGATGGAAAGGTTTAGCGGAAGGTTACTGCTCCTACTACAGTAAAGACAACCATTAATGGCTGTGCGGAATGCTGAATGTCATCACTTTATTTGATTTCATTGTATATGTACTGAAGTAGATGATCCTGACCAACTTTGATGTCCCTACTGTGGACTTGATCCCAGAGGACAGTCTCGTCAACTTAGACAATTCAGATGATACAGTCCTTCTGGGTTTAGGCGCTGGAGAAATTTAGTCTTCTGAACACCTCTCTCTCTAAAATCGTAGTATTTTTGGCATGTGATTCGCTCCTATCAAATGTAAGATGATGCTGCACGATTCGTCTACACTGAATCCGAATTCAAGGTTACAGAGTGAAACAGTTGACTGTGTGGAATACCACACTTGACATAAGAGTTGTATCAACCCTAATGTACTAATTGCCAACAAATTTGCTAATCAAATACAAAAGGCTCTTCTGAAATTCGCCAACTTACACTACCTCTGGCGTAGATCGAAAGACGTGTACTGTGCAAAAGTTCGTTTAGCCCTTCTGGAAGGCTGTGAGACGTGGCAGTTAAAAACGGAATATTTGAAAAGGTTGGCTGTCTTCGACTGTAGTTGTCTGCGTTCTATCTCCTCCCATATCAAGTGGTATAATATAGTAGGTAATACTGAAGTTAGGTAAGTAGAAGAAGTCAGTCGATTAAGTTTTAGAGCTTCATGAGTTTAGATTGCTAGGACACGTTACTTATGCCTAGCCACTACTTTCCCCGATGACCAATGTTAGCTAAAATAAGATTGGTAGTAGTGGTCTAACCAAAACGCAGCACCAATCCATGAAGCCGTTTATTGGTTTGAGCCTTGATAGGAGATGTAGGTTGTCTTGTTAGTGTCCTGGGGATGCTAAGAATCAATGTTATGGGAACTGTTGGTGACATGGTTTAAAGTCTTTTACATGGGCACTCCTTGTTTCGCTTTGCAGATACTGAAAATCCCCGTTGTTCTTCATTTAATTCCTCTTTCGTATATACATATATATATATATATATATATATATATATATATGCTTATTGTAGTTTCATTGCATTTCTTTTTTCCACTTTTATATGTGCTTCTTCGAGGTATGTCACCATTATGCAATCTTTTACCCTGACAATTCATTTCAGTCTAGTTTTGCTACGTCGAATTTAGTGGCAGACGCTACATATCTCATTGAATTCATTCTGATTATCGTTTTTCATTGGTGGGCATGTATAATTCATCTCTTGGCCTATGGGTCCTTAGCTCATAGGTTTGCGCTTTTAAAATAAAGCTCAAAAATTATTGATTTACAAATTTGTATCACCTCTTGAGTTTCGAGCTGGTAGATAATTTCACTACTATCGTTAATACAATACCTTTGTCACACTAATTTGTACATATTTTTTCGGATTGTGTCATAATGATTTCTTCTTATTCCTGTCAGTAAAGTTAACAATATCTTCACTAAGTTTGTAAGTTTTACGGTAGCATTGTCCTCCTCCAGTATTCGTTTAATGTGTATGTGCCGATACTAAGGGTTGACTTGTAGTACTGTCGAGTTCTACTGTCTCCCTCAAATACCAATCAGTGTGTCTATACTTTCGCATGTGGTTCATGTCGACAGTCGAGGGTTGAATGGTGTCTTTTGGCTCAACCAACTTAATGCTTCTTCTATTCACCCTCTGTTCAGTCAACCAAAGTAGAATATGACTTCGTGTTTGACAGGAAACACCAAAAGTAATTAAGCTGTAGTCAATTTTTTCCTGCACCAAATTATTGTTGTAAGAATTAAAAACAATTTTTTTGATTAAAATGCATTCTCTTTCAATGACCCTCTTATTTTTAGAGAATCATTACCATATTTATACTGATATGAACTACCATGGTTACCTTTACTTTTACTCCCTGTCTTTCTAGTGTATTATACACTATAATCTTTGTTTATCTGTTTATAGTGTATACCATTATTATGTATTATGCGTAAATGTCCAGGTTCTTTACGCCTTGTTTGTCTATTATGTCTAATAAAATAAAGTGTTTTTACGATGATTCCCAAACTAGGATAAAACAGCAGCTGTCCAGTACTCCCTGGTTTTCAATGCTTCTCTAACTGATATCAATCCGTGATCAACTCGTTAAAGCATAACTAACCCTTACAAACCAAACTATAGAAAAATAAAGTGTGGTTAATATGTATCAAAATTCAAGTGGAAAGTTTTGTGCATCCACATAAGTATGAACGTCGAAAAATTCCAGTTATACATATATACTACAGAGTGATATGTATTTGTGCCCTGATTTACTTCACGCTATATTGTACCCTTCTGACTGAGTAAAACTTGTATTTCTGATCACATGCTCAACATTGTGAATATTTGACAAATTGTGTATAATTCCTACAGACGATTCACATCACAAAGTGGTTGTCCCAGCTGTCACCTGTAGTGACGATAAACCTCATCCTGGAAACCACAAAACCGAGTCTATAACTTATGGTCTCCGAAATAATGATTATACAATAGCAGTAATGTGTACGTAGTGTTGACGTGAGTTAAACAATTTGCAAGTAAGTAAAAAAAATTTCGATAATCTTTTTTCGGTATGTACCCATTATTCTGATTCTGACAAGAATCTGGCATTTATTTAATGAGATTTAAAGGTTATTATTAACGATGAGCAACAACTGAGGTTATTTTTAGCTAACTGATACAGATCAATTAGTACGTAGGTGTTCATGGATTAAACGTTAAGCTGTATCTATTATGTACTGTGTGATTATCCAGATGTCTGTAGAGATGGGTCTTAAACTCATTGATTGAAGGCCCAACTGCATAGTACAATGAATTGCAGCTCCAAAACAACTTATCTATTGGGCTTATTGTTTTATTCTAAGAGCTCAGTTACCACGCCTGCTTGTTCGCACAAATCACACTGGTTGTTCAAAGGAATGAGTACTAGTACGTTTGTTCAAAACTGATGCACAAAGCTCTAATACTATTTCAGATGTATTCCTTATAGTTACCATTCCTTGCCAGAGTACAACACTTAACCTTTACCTGGGGAAGTTTAACTATAGCGTCCAAAGGGTGCGAACGCCCCAATAACCTTGAACGCATGCAAGTCGTTGGTAAACGACACTTGTCTTTATTGTAGTGCAAATATCAACGCTATTCACCAACTAAGGAGCAAATTCCACTCAGATACGTCTTTAAGTACCGTTTGTGTTAATAACTCGTTAGGATTAGGCTTAAGGTAGGTATTAGGGTTAGGGTTAGGATAAGGGGTTACTATTAGGGATAGGTTTGGAGTTAGCATAATTTTATTTTCCGTGTTAGTAGTCGACGATCCTCTGACTGGAAACCATAGTAATTCAGTCGAGGGCTTGTTGGATAAGACTGCAAAGCAGAATAACTGCGATAAACGGGTCACAAAAAAAGCTAACCTTAAACCACCTGAGTGAATACATGTACAGAAACTTGTCCGACTTAAAAAATGAAGCTCCTCACTGTAATTCGGATATATTTTTAAATCATGTCAGAGAAAGATACCCTGTTTAGTGTGTTTCCATGCATTTTCTTGTCAATAAACGTCATTTTTTTGTGGAAAAATCACTTATTTTTATGGTCGGTGGGCTACAGATCACTCGTGCGTTCGCATCCCTTGTGTTCCTATGGTTCAACTTTACCCTTTACCGTTCTTACCAAATATTAACTCATCCATACTACCAGTGACTATGGGGATTTCTTCTATCAATCACTCTCATGCGCACTGTTCGATGAAGTACATAGTATAATAATTTCTCCACATACGTATGTGTGGTTTCTCATATTTGCAAAATATTTTGGTTGATTGTGCAAGACATGTTGTTGCCAGACTATTCAAACAAATTATATTCAATGTTTTCGAACTCTAGTTTACTCACAATCCTTTATTTGAATGACTTAGCAAGATATCCTGTGCCGTCAACCAGTCTTCATATTTTGTCAAGTGCGTTTGCGTAGGTATTTCATCAACAGTTTCGTTTAACTATCTATAATGTTCACCTTGAATAAATTTTTCTGTGATATTTCTCATCCCTTTAAGTATCGCAGCTGATTAAGAATAATCTACTCTGAACGGTTTCACCCTCATATTCAAGATTCCCGAGTATCTGTCCTTATTTTTATAGTTATTTTCAACTGGTGATTAGACTGTTTAAAATAGTCTTCATTTGGCTAAGTAATTTTACAGTAAAAGGATGATGATTGAGGATGAAAAGAAAGCGTAGATTAGCCTAGTTATTTTTTTTCTGAGAAAAGTTGCTCCTACTGGTCTTTCTCTACAGCACTGAATATTTGTAGCTCAGGTGACTGATCACTGTACTTTTGTGTTCTCTGAGTTCAATCTCGTCGTCGTTCTATCTCGCGTTTCTATCTATTCTCTTTGTTGTATTTTTCTTTAAAGTCATATGATGCATAAAGATATTGAAATCTGTCATTAGTTTTCGTTTCAAAAGCCTCTTTTCTAAGTCATACATTCATGATATATATTTCTTCATCGTATCTTGCATGTGTTTTCGTGCTTTTTTGCTCAATACCGATATGCTCAACGATATGACTCGGTGGTTTATATATATATATATATATATATATATATATATATATATATAGTTTGCAATTAAGCCAGTGGCATATTTCTCTATTTTATGAATGTGACTCAATTCTTTTTCAAAACGGTGTTACGTAATTAATCGTCTTCTACCTGTAGATTAAGTTTCTGAACAGAGGTGTTTCTGTGCACCATAATCATCCACTGAGAAAGCGATTTCATCGAATATTTTGTGCAACGATAACCTAATGCTTGTGGAAGTGTCATATTTCAATATCGTACAAATTTAAATCAACGCAATACCGATATCAGTTATCCTTTACTGTTATTTAACTCAACCTTCAAAGTGTGTATTAGCTGAAACGGAGAAGCACAATAGTAATTATGACTCTAGTAACTACTGCAAGATATTTGTTGAATTTTCTGTGTTAGTTTTGATAGTAGCTGCTGACTGCATCAGTTGATGTTGACGTGGTTCAGCAAATGTCTAGTTAGCGGTGAAAATAAACTGTGATACTAATAAATGTGGTTTGACTTTTCTGAAGCATACATACGTACTCAAAAATGCCTAAATAATGAAGACTTATAACCGGTGTTAGCACCTTGCTCTTAAGAGGATGATTCATAAACTCATCAATTCTTTTGTACCACTAAGTGAATTGATTAGCCTTAATTTAACGTTATTGAAGTAAGTATACTACTACCAAGTGTAAAAAATGTCACAGAATATTTTTTCTCACTTTTTACTTTCGCTTCCTTTGTATCTCCCCATGATGTCCGACTATCGACCAAAGGGCGGGTGTACTGCTCACCAGTCCGCTCCATCCTCCTTTATGGCTGGCTGTGAGACCTGGCCATTGAGAGTGGAAGACATGAAAAGCGTGGCTAGCTGTCTTTGATCATAGGTGCCTGCGTTCTATCTCCCGTGTGAAGTTGTATAATAAGGTGAGCAATATTGAGGTGACGCATCGGTCGAGTTCTAGGTAAGGAGGGGAAATCAATCGACGAGGCTGTGAGATTACATCGACTGAGATGGTTAGGGCATGTGCTATGTATGCCTGGTCATCGATCGCCTCCCTCAACAATGGGCTATGTTAACTGACATAGGGTCAGGCTGGAAAAGAGCCAGCGGCGGTCAAACCAAAACATGGCTTCATTAGTCAATGAAATCTACAACACTTAGTTTAAGCCAGCTAGTCACGTAGGAAGGTGTAGACTTCATGACTGGTTGGGGTCCTCGGGACGGTAAAAACCAATGGTTGGAAGCAATTGGTGACATGGCTCAAAATCGTTCTCAATGGCTAGCGAAGATGCATCCACTCCTTGTGACTTATGATTTCCAATGAAACTGTTTTGTTTTTCGTTATAACTATTCCTTTGTCTCACATCTTTGTTTGCTGTTATTGTTTACTATTGTGCATTTCTTCTACTTTTTTCTCTTGATTTGTGTGCTACACGGAGTGTGGCGACTTGAACTGCCGCACATATGTGCAAAGTTCTATGTCGAAAACAAACAGACAGGCAGAGTATCTACCCAGTCTCTTTTCTACTTTTGACATAACCTTTTTATTTCTATTTCTCTTCTCTTGTCCGGCTGATTTTTTCACTGAATCGATTTGTAGAGTATTATCAGTGAAGTAGTCTAATTCCCCGTGTATCTACTCTAATCTGACATTTCAGGTCTGATAGAACTTACCGTTGACTCACTCCTGCTAACATTTAAGGCTTTTGAAGTTTAAAAGACATGTAATTATGTCATATCCTTCGTGTTTGTGTCTCTGTTTACTGATGACGAGGTGCTTTGTAGGGGCTTTTTGCATAGGCATTACAGTCTTCAGTAAGTATATTACGATTTACACACAATAATTAAATCTTCAGGAAATTTGTCATTCTGCAAATAAACAACACTCTTAACTCATTTCTCTTGACTTCTTTCGTTCTCTTCATGTAATGCTTCTTTGTCTTAAATCCAGCAAGCTGCCTATTAGTAGTATAAGTGCTTTAGAAGGCCAACAGTCTATTTCAGTCCTGAAATCCTAAAAGAATTGTTATTAAGGTGTACGATGAATGTAAATTGCAAATTTGACGGCACGCTTTACAGGCAAGTGGACGGGGTGGCGATGGGCTCCCCATTGGGTCCCATTTTGGCTGATTTCTTTCTAGGTAAGCTAGAAAATGGACTTTTGAACAACCTTATCACAAAATTTTCATTTTATTACCGATATATGGATGACACCTTTATTCTTTATGATAATGATTGGGATAGAAGTACAATAATTACTGAATTCAATGAAGTACATTTGGCTATGAAATTCACATGCGAAGAGGAATCCCAAGAGAGAATTGCCTTCCTAGATGTCCTACTTACAAGAAAACCAGATGGTAGCATAAAAAGAAATTAGCATAGAAAAAGTACTTGGACAGGACAATAAACACATTTTCACAGAAGAAATTTAGTGAAGACCCCCTGCCACAGAGTTAGAGCTATATTCTTAGAAGAAGTTACTGAAGATGCATTAGGCATTGTGTATGATAGTTTGATCGAAAATAGCTATCCCGAAAAATTTATCAAGGAACACGACAAAGAAAGCGGAAAAGGACTACTCACTATCTGTAAACAAGAAGCCTCTTTATATACGGCTGCAATTCAAGGGCGATATACCAAGTGAGTTAATTACGAAGAAATTAAGAAAATCAATTCAAAGAACTTTTAATGCTGGGGAATTACGCGTCTTATTCTCTACACGACCGATGGTGCTACCTCAACTGAAAGATGAAGTACCTAGAGTCTGTCTGTCTCTTTCCGACATAGAACTTTGCACATATGTGCGGCAGTTCAAGTCGCCACACTCCGTGTAGCACACAAATCAAGAGAAAAAAGTAGAAGAAATGCACAATAGTAAACAATAACAGCAAACAAAGATGTGAGACAAAGGAATAGTTATAACGAAAAACAAAACAGTTTCATTGGAAATCATAAGTCACAAGGAGTGGATGCATCTTCGCTAGCCATTGAGAACGATTTTGAGCCATGTCACCAATTGCTTCCAACCATTGGTTTTTACCGTCCCGAGGACCCCAACCAGTCATGAAGTCTACACCTTCCTACGTGGCTTAGACCAACTGTTGTGGATTTCAGTACCTAAAGTAGGCACTTCAAATTGTATCTACCTATTCAACTGCGCTTATGGAGCGAGTTATATTAGCAGTTGCTCTAGCTACTTGATTTTTCGTGCCCGAGAACATCTCCCATTATGGTTAAGTAAAGGTGTAGTGAAAATCATTAACAGTTCGATATTGGACCATCTAGTGCGAACCGGCCACAAAACCAGTGTGGAGGAATCCTTGTTTATAATCTACCGGGTGCCTAGTAAATTACCGAAATCATCGAACCACCGCATGCTCCAAACAGCAGAGGCTATTCCAATTCGCCTCAAACAACTAGTGCTATGTGTTCAAAAGAAGCAAGTCCACCCCGTACTACTGCCCTGGTCTTCAGTAGAGACTATAAATTCATGAATTTGTAATATTATATTTTCTATTTTTTCTGACATTCAGTTTATTTTATTTTGGTGTTATTGAGCTGTAATCCATCAATATTATTATTGATTCGATGTTATTGAAACAGCATTAATGTTGCTCATAACACTAATTCATTCATTCACTATAATGTATATATAAGTGTGGAGCTAGATGATGAAGTTATGGAAAAGAGTATTCTTTGTTCAGTATCCATTCTTTTGAAAATTTTAATGGGCATTTTTAATCAGTTAAGTTGTTGTTTATTTTTTAAAATTACAGCCCTTTTTTCTTCTTGTCTCTGCTCAGCTACTATTCGAAATTTGTCTGTTTAGTAAGCTTCAACGTCTGTTTACCGGTTAATTGTGGCATTTCGTTAAAAAGATTGTATATGAAACTGTTAAATAATTGGTATTCTTTTTTATTTTCAGACGTTCGGTCCAGTTGGTTCTGGGCCTAATGCGATATTTAACAATCCCCGAGCTCAAACTAATTCCGGTTCTAGAATCGTTCATGCACCGGTTACCGATGGTGCGAACCTGGTGAGCAAAGAACAATCTCAAAATATAACTAGTTTGCCGCCTGGTATAGTGTCGACAAACCTAGCTGGACGACAGTGTGTTGCTAAATTCGATTTTAATGCTGAATTTCGAGAAGAAATGTCATTCCGTCGAGGTGATTGTCTACTCATACATGGTGAAGAAGATGAAAACTGGTGGTATGCTGAGATAATCAGTACTTCTGGTGGTCAACCTTCTCGAGGCTTGATTCCCGCCAATTATGTCGAACTCCTATCGACTAATACATCTAGCTCCGCAGTTTCTAATATACGTAATAATCCATCAAAAGTTTCACAGCCTTCTGCTCAAATTGCCCGGGCCAACTGATTTACGTTAATTAACTTCAATACAATAATACTATAATTTATATGGATCTACGCACTATTTCAGTATTCGCTAAATCAGTCTAATAGTTAAATTCCTACAGTTTCTGTCTTATTGCTAATTTATTTTTGTGCCTATCACTTCTTTCATGAATCGCAATGTGATAGTGTGTAAGAGAAAAGATCGATTTGCAGAAATTCAAAGTCATCGTAATTTTCACTTTGTTTTTATTTTAGCTTGAAGAGAACATAGTCAAATTAACTTCTGTTTAGCGAATTTCAAGTACTCCGCACTTTTAACGCATCTGAACATTAAAAAAGTAATATATATATATATATATATATATATATATATATATATATATATATATATATATATATAGTAAGCTTGTTTATTGGACATCACCTTGGACGCTAGTAAAAAAGTTCTGAAGTTAATAATATGGGGTTGTTCAGATGAAAACAGTGCTCATCATATTTCACTCGTGTATTTGCAGTTAATAAACTGGCGACACCACTATTTTCTTATCCTCAGATTCTGATGCTAATGCAAAATGCATTATTGTTTGGTGGTGATAATTATTGACGCAATATACTTCGGCTCACCAATAATGATAATGATGATAATGGTACACCAGACCATTGAATGTGTTCTATTTTCAATTTTATTTTATTTATAGCTTGTTTTCAGTTGATTGCCAAAAAAAAATCTACAATGATGAGTATACTTTTGACTAAACTATTATCAAAGTTAATTCTTACACAAATGTACTTCTCTTATTATGAGACATATCAATTGTAAGAAACAGTTTTGTTTTTTTCTGTAATCATCTACTTGACTATATTTTACCCTACCTAATGTTGTTATTGATGAGTAATGTTTGTACAAAAATTATTCATTTCCAGTGGGGTATAATATTTGTTGTTTCTAGCCCTTAATATTTGTCGATATATTCTTTATTGACTATATATATATATATATATATATATATATATATATATATATATATATATATATATATATGTCTTTTTGGGAAAGATAATTATTGATATAAGAAAAAAACCTGGACACTGTGGTAGATAATTAATCATTTAGTTCTTTCGCTTTAATTAGATAGGGTTTATTTACTTCATGTTTGATTCGTTTTTGGTGCTGACGAAGTACGTATTTTGGATTCTTGAGTTGTATATCCGATCAACCACTCTTCAGTTAACAAGATACTGTTGTTAGTGTTGTTATTGCTTTCTCGATGTGCTTCCACTCCATTTAAATGTTTTGGCCTATAGAACAACATAGGACTGTGCATATAGACACATCACTTCAAGTTACCAGGCTTTAAAAAGGAAAAGCAGACAGAAATGTAGTACTACGAATATGAAAACACTTGAGCGTAAGACGGATAATAATGAAATGAAAGTTGATGAGCATCTTCGAAATCTGGAAGATGACGAGGAGTGAATGCTTTTGTATCTTGGTAAAGGATTATAAAGTGACTGACTCAGTGTCATCTTAAAACTCCGCATAAAAGTTGAATATTTCTAGTTGCCACACTTCATAAGGACACAAATGTAGAGGAGAAAAAAAGGAGCCACAGCGTGTGGAAGAAAGAATAAGCATATAGGGATTATTATTATTATTCGCTTAGGTTCCTAGTGAAACACGAGGCTTAGTAGTCACAGGATCATTGAATGTGGAATTTTAGATAGTCAGTCAAGCTTATCCCCTTTTGATTATTATTATTTATTATTATTATTTTCCTCCTTATTATAAGCTAGGAAGATCAATGAATTGCATCAGTCTAGTGCGACTACCTCAAGCTCCCACACACTACCTAACAATTTTGTTAACCTAGTCAATAGTTTATGTTACCAAGTGTATCCAACCGTTGATTTTCAGTATCTATTTCTCTCTGTCTGTTTTCGACATAGAACTTTGCACATATGTGCGGCAGTTCAAGTCGCCACACTCCGTGTAGCACACAAATCAAGAGAAAAAAGTAGAAGAAATGCACAATAGTAAACAATAACAGCAAACAAAGATGTGAGACAAAGGAATAGTTATAACGAAAAACAAAACAGTTTCATTGGAAATCATAAGTCACAAGGAGTGGATGCATCTTCGCTAGCCATTGAGAACGATTTTGAGCCATGTCACCAATTGCTTCCAACCATTGGTTTTTACCGTCCCGAGGACCCCAACCAGTCATGAAGTCTACACCTTCCTACGTGACTAGCTGGCTTAAACTAAGTGTTGTAGATTTCATTGACTAATGAAGCCATGTTTTGGTTTGACCGCCGCTGGCTCTTTTCCAGCCTGACCCTATGTCAGTTAACATAGCCCATTGTTGAGGGAGGCGATCGATGACCAGGCATACATAGCACATGCCCTAACCATCTCAGTCGATGTAATCTCACAGCCTCGTCGATTGATTTCCCCTCCTTACCTAGAACTCGACCGATGCGTCACCTCAATATTGCTCACCTTATTATACAACTTCACACGGGAGATAGAACGCAGGCACCTATGATCAAAGACAGCTAGCCACGCTTTTCATGTCTTCCACTCTCAATGGCCAGGTCTCACAGCCAGCCATAAAGGAGGATGGAGCGGACTGGTGAGCAGTACACCCGCCCTTTGGTCGATAGTCGGACATCATGGGGAGATACAAAGGAAGCGAAAGTAAAAAGTGAGAAAAAATATTCTGTGACATTTTTTACACTTGGTAGTAGTATACTTACTTCAATAACGTTAAATTAAGGCTAATCAATTCACTTAGTGGTACAAAAGAATTGATGAGTTTATGAATCATCCTCTTAAGAGCAAGGTGCTAACACCGGTTATAAGTCTTCATTATTTAGGCATTTTTGAGTACGTATGTATGCTTCAGAAAAGTCAAACCACATTTATTAGTATCACAGTTTATTTTCACCGCTAACTAGACATTTGCTGAACCACGTCAACATCAACTGATGCAGTCAGCAGCTACTATCAAAACTAACACAGAAAATTCAACAAATATCTTGCAGTAGTTACTAGAGTCATAATTACTATTGTGCTTCTCCATTTCAGCATATGGTGGGAGCTAATAATGGTGGCATTTTTCTCCGAGATTGTTTCACTTATGGTGTGTCTTCTCCCACCCGTTGCCTAGTATTACCTATCGCCGATGCTCTTTCCATCTCTTTCGCCTTTTGTCACCCACCACTGTTCACGGTCCTTGCGGAGACTTTTCGTAAGTTTGCTTTTGTGCAGCTCACCGGAATAAGTCTTCTAGCATCTATCAGTTCGGATGAGGCAGTCGAAATCCAATGGTTTATACTCACCTTTGGATTTACTTTATTCACAGCTTTTACAGCTGTATCTATGGCTGCCTGAATATTCTTCCAAGCTTCTTCAGGGTGACCACAGCTGTCGAACTCAGATATGCGTTTAGCTAGTTCTTCCTCAAATAGGGATTTAGTTTCCTGATCGAGCTGTGGACGTGATGGTTTTACCGCCAGCTGTTTCCTACGTCCGTTCAGTCGTAAGCACACACGAGCCCGGACCAGTGCGTGATCGGTATCTACACACGTGTCCCAGAAAAAGCGACAATCTCCTACCAACCCACGCCAACGATAGCTTATTGCTATGTGGTCTATTTGTGTCCAGCGTTGGTTTGATGATGGGGGTCGCCAGGTTAAACAGTGTCTCTCCTTGTGTTTAAAGTTAGTGCTTACAAGAAACAAATGATTATCAGAGCAGAACTGTAGGAGACGGTCACCGTTGTCGGTTCGCTGGCACGGAACTCCATAAATGCCACCGACATCCTTCTCAGATTGACACAATTTCCCTACTTGAGCGTAAAAGTCACCAGCTAGAACGACTATGTCTGAGCGTTTAGCCTTTCGCACCAAACTAGAAAGCTTTTAGTAGAACTCATCCTTCGTTTCATCTGAACTGCAGTCAGTGGGGGCGTAGGCGGAGATTACGAAAAGGCATCGGCGAGTAGTGCAGTCTTTTCTCCTTCTTACTGATCCGTTCAGACGGACAGCACACATTCGGCTATCTACCGAGATCTAGTCAAGTAATGTCTTTTCTGCCCTAGTACTTAAAACTATCCCTACGCCAGCTAATCCTCGTGAACTGGCTGTGGCATCTCCTGACACCCTCAAGGTGAATTTTGCAGATTCATCCTGTTGGCCAGGTGGGGTTAGGTGAATAACCACACTTGGGTCTTGTATGCGTGTTTCTGAAACACAACATACATCAATGGCTCGGGATGCCAGAGTCTTAGCTAGTGATGCTTGTTGTCCTATTTGGCAAAGTGTCCTAACATTAAGTGCTCCTATATGAAATTGGTGGCGTGGCTTTAGGAGGCTATCGGTGGTGGTTTTTTGGCTTCCGTCGTTTTTAGTGGACACAGAGTGAAGAGGAAGTGAAGAGCCATCAAGTAGAGGAGTTGCATCAGTGGAAGGAAGGCAAGATAATAGAGATGAAGACAAAGATGAGTGAGGATTAGAGAGGTTTCGTGTGCATTTCGGATTGTGATGGAGTTTGTTACTTCCCGGCTGCCCACACCGTGGAAGTTGGTTGCGTGACCGCAGAGCCCAGGAGACAACTGCTTGAGGCCGGTCACACGTGGCCTGTTTTTGTTTGTTCTTTATTGTTTGGTGTGTCTCAGTAACATATTAATCACTTCTGCCCTGTGACACGGCAGCAGGAAGCGCGGTCGTTGTTAATCCGGTCCCCGACCGTTCCGGTATGATATTTTGTGAGTTTGTTTGTGTCATAGTATTGGATTGGGTAGGTGCTTTTCGTCTAACCGCTATTCAAACAACCTTTCTGGCATGGTAGGACCTCAAGAGATATAAGTCTCAGCCAGTATAGCTTGATTAGGTCATTGAGGGGTTCAAGCCCGACCACCACATCAGGGTAGCAGCTTTCGGTTGGGTTTCGGTATCTAAAACCAAATAATAGTAAATCGTTTACTTGAGGTGTATACATTATTATTATTATTTCAGTATCTATAACTAAATAATATACACCTCAAGTAAACGATTTAACAGGTTGTGCCATATTTTGGCCCAAATGACAAACAAAGGATTAAGTTGTATAAATCAGTATTTATACATGATTTTAGATCGAATTTTCATTTGGCATTCGTATTAAATTCATACAGTAATCTCATATTTCCACCCGTGAATATCGCATTGTATGCTACTAGTGTTCACGTGAATGCCTAGAAAAATATTGAAAACTTTGTAAACTGAATGGGGCTGAATTTAGTGTATTAGCCCCTGTGATGTTGGTTGGAGCGCAACGGTAAACAGTGATATGGTACGTCGTAGACAAGAATTCGGACACTGTTAGAATATAATTCCATATTTGGTAAGTTCATCTGATATAATAAGCAGTTATGCAGTATTATTAAACAGATGACGTTTTGAGTAAAATGTATTATACATAATCGTCTTCTCAGTAACCACTGGTATAGTAACGCTATTTATTGAGATATTATGCGTGTTGTGATGAGCGTCATCCACTGTATTCCCGCTTATGTTAATCTCCAAAAACTATTGCTTGAAGTATGCAACTAAGGAATCTAAATTTTCTGCAAAGGAAGTGGAGCTCTATCAACACCTGAGGCTTCACAATGCGTAAAATAATCCGCGGACACTAGACAAAATGACTCCACTGCTTTGCCTATTCTAGCCACTGTTCCTCAAGATGATGTTCATTTTGATTTTCTGTTTTTTTCTTCTTACATGATTTGCCCCATTCTGACGAAGCCAATTTCTTTAAGTATGTCGATTACTCAGTCTGATTGTTCCGAAATTATTAATTTTTTGTCAGCAATTAGTCGGTTGTTCTTGTCAAATTGTCTTAAGCTAAATCGCTCCAAATGTCAAGTTGTGGATTTTACTTTCAGACACAAGGGCGATTTACATGAATTGAACCAATTCGTACCCATAACCCTAGTATTATAGATAGCACTGAATTTGAAACTAAATTGAATGTTAAGTACCTTAGATTGTGTATTTCCTCTGATCTTTCCTGGTCTCCCCATTTCATGTTGGTTTATAGAAAGATATTTTGTTTAACTTCCTACGTAAGGAAGAAAATTAGATGCAATATTGTATACGTGCTGAAAATTCCCCATGAATCCAAAATACCGTTTGGAATAAAGCTATCAATTATAATATAGCAAAGACAGTGGTGTATACGGAATAAGATAGTACCATCGGTTTCTCAGCAGATTCAAACAGAGCAATTTCGAAGTACATGCAAGGTGTAGTGGTGTCTGTTAATAAGCACATGGGGTTGTGTTGATGGACAGAAAATACTAAATTATAAAGATGGAATCTATTTTAAACGACCTGTTGATGTTTAAGGTTGAAAACTGTAAAAGTATAAGACTCATTTAATTTAAAAGGGCATTACAAACATTGAGAGAGTTCCTAAAAAGGAATACATTGACAAAAATACTTGAAATGATTCAAGACTTCGAGGGTCTTATTTACCTTGCATCATGTGTGGCCTGCAGAAACACACAAATGACATGTACTCTTGAGAACTATACTTCCTATGGTCGGTTCACCTAAGCACAAAGTTGCTTGTTAGCTTTCAGAGGATATGAAACGTGTTTGTCTACGACTAGCTTTGTGCACTGTGAAAGATTCATCCCATTTCTCTGAAAACCTGAATCACACGAACATTTCCAACAGGTTATATTTTTCCATTTGATGTAACCTCTTTGTCCACAAGGATCCCTATATTGTGAAACTGTCGATATTATTTGTAAGTATTTTGGTCTCTCTCTCTTCTAATACCGGAATTTAAACGCTTTCTACCAATGTGTACCATGGATGTGCAATCTCAGTTTGACACTACACTTTACCATCAAACAGGTGGTGTAACTGTAGGTAATCCATTAACCCCCGTATTAGCAGCCATCTTGTGTAACCTTCATAGAGCAAAGCTGAAGCGTGCAACAGATGAAACAACTTTTTGCTGTCGATATTTCTGATGTATGAGAGTCATGCATCCCACTTTTCACTTAATCAGTGGTGCATATAAATATCTTGACATCACTATGGCAGATGAAAGTAATGGTAAGCTTCATTTTCTTGACATCTGCATTCAACGCTTGGAAGATGGTGGTTTACTCACCAAAAGCCTACGTGAAATGAGCAATACTTAAATTTCGGTTTTCGTCAAATTAGCTTTAAGCGAAAAATAGTGAAATTCTGTTTTACAGAGACAGGAAAATGCGCTCTACTGAAATATTTGAGGAGTAGTTCCTAACTCTTGAGGAAATGATAAAAACTAATGGGTAACCTCATAAATTCATTAGCAAACACGGGAGATGTTATAAGAGAGAACAGAAGTTGACGTTTACGCAAAGGATGGTGTACGCAAACCCCAACTCCTATAGTATTTGTTCTAGTTAGATGAAAAGGAAGTCAAAACCCCAGGATTATCGTCCTAAATAGGATATATACTTCGACATCAGAATCATAGTGCGACAATGATTGCTTGGTTAGTTAGGGATCGTGCACGAACGGCCAGATGTAGCACGACAGTATGCCAAATGGTTTCGATGCTTGACCGCCAATCTTCAGCTTATTGAGTTGACGTAATCAGTGTGTTTAATGAAGAATGTTGTTGGCTAGCAATTTCGGAGAATTGTTTACCACTAGAATTTGAATATTTAGATGCGAAATAAATCACACGGGAAAGAGTGCCTAATTCCATACAACTAGATTTCAAAGGTGAAAATACTTCAGGAATAGTCGACAAAAGACTGAATATTTAACTAGCCCAAACCTATTCTGAAGATAAGTTGATTCCCGTTTATCGCTCAACAAGCTTTTTGGTACATTCAAAGGGCGACAGATACAATTCTTATTGTATATTCAGATTTATACGTATCGATGGTAGAAGATACAATGGGAGAACAGAAAGAAGAGTATGTATACCCTTCGATTTCCTGAACATGTTCCAAAAAGCCTATATCTCAAGCAAGAAAACCTGTGGTGATTGAGAATTTCTATTATTGTGTTGTTTAAATGCGTACTGTTGATGTTAATATTTATTATTTCAGGTTAAACCGCGGATTGATATCAGTTAGAGAGCCACTGAAAACCAGATGGTACTGGCCAGTTGTTTCATTCTAGTTTGGGAATCATCGGCAGTACGCTCCCACTGGGTTTCGAACCCAGGACCTTCCAGTTATAAGGAAAGCTCGTATATCATTCGGCCACTACGACGCGATTCAATGGCTCATGAATTCTATTATCTAACAATTCGTGATGTTAGCGCTACCACTAACCAATGTCATCGGTGGGACTGCATCCTCACTCCCAACTGGATGGACCCCACTGGTCATGACTTCTCACTCGAACTCCAGGTAACTCCTTCCTGTAGCCAATCACTAGAGAGAATCAGATTCATTTTCAAGAATTGGTTTGTAGGGATTCTATTTGTTCAGGTTCGACCACGGATTGACAGCAGATGCCTACTGCCGATGAATTCCAAACTAGGAAGAAACAGCTGTCCAATACCCCTTGGTTTTCGGTGGTTCTCTAACTGATATCAATTCGTGATATCACCTGAAATAATGAGTATTAAACAACCAATTCTAGAAAAACATTTATTATATAAATAACAAATGATTCTGTCAAATACAAAACTACTAAATTGTGCCCTTTCTGTGTTGTTGTTTGATTTACTGGGATTCAGTCACTGCGAAATACAATTACAAAAAACTAATACAAATCACTCTCAGTCGTGCTACTGCCAGGAACCTTGTTGTTACAGGTCATGTGTTGGACAACTTGAAATTCTAATTAAAGAATGTATTACAGTCCTCCTGGAGTTTTCCAAAGTGAGCGCTTGAAACCGGATTTATGTGCCTTGAAAGAATCAGTTATCAGTCTTTTCTTGCCTTGGTAGATTAGTGTCTTTGCTGTCTCTTTTGTCTGACTTCATAGTCTTCGGCTTCAACCTCTTCCCCCAGTGCTATAATGTAATTTTGATATCTTTTGTTTTTATGACTTGAGTTGGACTCAGTCCGTTGTTACGGAAATTATGAATTACTTATTATGTTATACACATCCCATCTTTAGTACGCAACTCCCTACCCGTTGTATCCAAGATTCTATAATTTTTAACGGTTTCGCTTGTCATATAAGTGTAATTTTTGAGCACTGTTTACTAATTTTAGGATTACCTCTTGATTGACGTCCTGCAGCCTTTGCACGTAATTTAAAACTACTCTGTACACCTGCATGCAGCTGATGAGACACTGTCGTTTTTGCTTCACTCAGCTTCATAAAGTGAATTAAGTGCATGAAGACTAGTTTGCATACAATGTTTATAGAAGACGGTTTGTAATTTTACCTTCACCGGTTGGTATCCTCCTATAAACACTTATTCTTTGTTTTCTATTCTTGAGACGGTCCCGAATGGGGTCTCTTGTAACTTTATTAATTCTAGGAAAACTTCGAAAAATCAAAAGACCCAAATGAAAAGCCCTATATGTATATGGCACTACTGGAATGCAAGCGTCAGACGAGTAGACTGGTTAAGCAGGAATTACCTGCCATGAAAACATGGTGCTCCTCGGTTGAAAGTCTACTGCTCTCAATGCATTGAAGAGTGTGGACTGCGCATCGACAAAACAAAATCTCAAATAGCCAGACAGAGTGTTATCCTGTTGGGTCATTAAGTAGTTAACAGTGAGATAAAACCGCTTCCGGAGAAAATCTTGTCGATAAAGACCATTGCGACCTCGAATTCCAAGAGGAAGCTAAAGCAGTTTCAGGGGAGAGCAGCGTTTTATAGTCGGTTTGTGAAGAACTTTAGTGAGATAGCAGCCTGTACAGGCTGTTGGTTGAGTCGAAAGATTCGCGGAAGATATTCGACAGCATTAAACGGCTTTTAGGTCGTCAGAAAATGACGCTAAAACTGCCTTTACCAGGAAAACAGTTCATAATGTGTACAGATGCCAGTGATTAAGACATAAGCGCAGTACTTATAGGGGTTGTCGAATACGCCAGTTGTGTTTTAACACAGAACGGAAGTGTTCAACGATAGAGAAGGAATGTTTGGCTATAGTATGGGTGGTAGGCAAATGGAATCCGTATCTACTCTGCCAACGGCTCCACATCGAAACTGATCACAAGCAGCTACAGTTTCTGAAGGCAGCCAGAGACTCACGTGGGAAATTGTTGCGCCTGCAGTAGTATGAATTCACGATCTCACACGTCCATGGCTAAGAAAATTTTTGGCAGACTTTTTATCTAGACCGGAAGACGAATCTGCGTTACAGGAGATTGTTTTCAGAGTGCATGCATTGGAACAAGACCCATTATTACTTGCCTGCAGTCGGAAATCAGATACTAATCTGAATACAAAAATACAGGTGATCAATAATGGAACAGAAATGAATCAATGTACCGCTAGTAACGATCTGACTACTCTTGTCAGATAGAAAGATAAATTACGAGTGAATGCCTATGGAACTCTGAATTGGCGAGAGAACGATGGAAGTTGGTTGGCGGTAATACCTCAGTTCCATTATGCGTAAAATTTATTTTAATAAAGTCTCAGCGCTATACAGTAATATTTACTGATGACGTTTCGAGCACAATTTATTGCTCATAATCATATTGTTATGTACTCGTCGCCAAATTATTGTCATGGACTGGTCGAGAAACTAATAGTCCGGACGCAAGAAGGTGGAAATCAGAAGACCACTAGGTTTGCGATGATACTTCTATTTTCCAAACACAAGGAGAATGCAAAGTGGTATCACACCAAAGTAGAAGTAAGTGTAAGTCACACAAATTGTGAGAACGAAAATATATATATAGCAAAATATAGCAGACATGTCAACAACCACCATATATGTATATATGTCACTAAGCAACGGACTGTCAACAAACACTCATATTATATATAATATAAGGGGAATATACATTGTTAAAGGAGACAGGTTCATACAAGTGAAATGGTCACAGACTAAGCGAGCAAACAGAAAGAGAGACCAACATACACACACACACATAAATATATATATGTGGATACATATAATAATAATAATAATCACTTTATTCCACAACAATAAAAATTTATAGCATGGAATTTTCAGCGTTTCTTTTACATATTGCAATGGTTTAGCTCTGTTTATAATTATATAAATGTATAAAATGTTAAAATATTGATAGTTAATAGGAAAAAACAAAAAGAAACCCAACAAAATCACACCATTTCTAGATCATAGTGAATAATAAATAAATAATATAACGAATAACACATGCATAATAATATGCATCATTACATTTTATAGTTTAGTTATTGATTCAAAAGTTGCAAAAGTTCTTTTCTGATATTTGTCTCTTCACACAATACTCGTGCCAAATATGGCACGGTCGAATTTTTATATTTTGTAGTACGAGCATAAATATTTATAAAATTTCTTCTGGTCTTACCCGAAGAGATACAAGGAAACAATTGTGAATAAAGAGGATGTTCACTATCAGATAAGATAACTTTAGCTAAGTGTTTACAAGAATTCATATGCCTATTGACAACAGTGTCATTTAGTTGAGTCAAAGGGATAGCACTGACCCTACTTGCAGCCCTCAATGTTCTTCGTAGTATTATATGGTCTTTCTTGAGTAGCCCAGAGAAGAATAATGGAGAACAATAAAGAATGATGGGCAAAACACATGAATTAATAAATTGTATGATAAGAGATTGGGTTATACCTGAGTGTCTCAACTTCTTTATGTAATAAGTCAGACGGAAAACTTTCTTAGAAAGTATAAGAATATGAGACGACCAGCAAAGGTTTGAAGAGAAACTAATGCCAAGATAAGAAACACTTCACTTACTCTCTATCATGGTACCATCAATATTACAACAATCATGAGACTGAATCAATCCATGCGTGTCTTTTTCACTTCTCAAGCTGAAATCAACAGTGTTACATTTAGTTGGATTTAGTTTAAGACCATTTGAGCCAGACCAATCCTTTACTTCAGCTAAGAAGCCATTCATATGGGAACAATCCGATGTGTAAACTACAGGGACAGAAACGGTCAGATCATCGGCATACCTAATGAAGTTAACTTTGGGTGAGTTCGGAAGGTCATGCAAAAAGAAAGAGAAAAGAAATGGAGAAAGTACTGCACCTTGAGGCACACCACTTTCAGTTAGCTGAGAAGTGGAGCGCTTTCCAGCCAAAACAGTATGCTGTTTCCTATCCTTAAAATAAGAAGACAGCCATCTAGTTGCCCAGGACTCTGTTTGAGCTGAAATCATTGTTCCTAATAAAAGTGTCCTAGGAACAGAGTCGAAAGCTGCAGTATAGTCTAAAAAAGCTGTTCGAACGAACTTAGCACCCTTATCAAGGCAGGAAACAATATTGTGGTGTAGTACAATGGCTGCATCTAATGTACTTCTTCCACACTTATAAGCAAACTGCTTAGGGTCACTAAAAGCTTTTAAAGAAGGTTTAAGAATATTTAAAAGAAGTTTCTCCATAGTTTTCAAAAAAGGAGATGTTATAGCTACCGGTCTAAACTTTATACCTGCTCCAGAAGATGATTTCTGTACAGGTACAACCTTGATTTCTTTCCAGTCAGCAGGTACCGTTTCCCTGTTAAATGATGCGTTAAAGATTTGAGTCAGAGGATGACACAAGATGTCTGCACACTTTTGAAGAAGAATGCTTGGTACACCATCTGGACCAAGGCTATGTGTTGGATTTAATGATTTCAAACATAATAGTACATCCTTTTCTTTAAAACCCGGAAAATGACCATTTTCTTGACTAGGTACATCAGGTACAACCATATTAGTTTGTTTCTTGATAAATGATTTGTTTAAAGCATTAACATCAGAATAAGCATCAACAGACATTTGTTTTTTACTTGTAAGTTTATTGAAAAGTTTCCAAATGTTTGAAGGATTTTTACATGATAAAAATTTTTCATTATATAGTCTGTTCAACCTTTCTATTTCAATTTTTATATGGGTGTTTATTTTACGGACACCGGTATTATCACAATTCTTATACAACTTCTCTTTTTGTCTTCTAAGTTTTTTCAGTTGCACAGAAGAGATTCTGTCAAATCTCGAAAACAGTGTTTCATATGGACAGCAAATTTCCAAACAAAACTTCAGATAATCGGTTATATTAGAGACAGTAGCATCCAACTTATCTTCAGTAAATAGTTCCCAGTTGGTATCATGCAACATGCTTCTTAATGCTAGAATGTTGTCATGGGAATATGAACGTTCATGTATCTTCTTTGTTAAATGACTAAACAATGTTCGTTGTGACTTGCCGTACACTTTCGGTAAAATACGAATAATGCAGTGGTCAGAATTTAACAAAGGAGCTCTCCTTCGGGTTTCATATACATCACGGTCATTTATGAAAACCAGGTCTAGTGATTTGTCCAGACGTGTATTAAACTTGACTAGATTCTCATGACCAAGTGAAGTAAGAAAGCTGTGATCACATAAATTAAAATCACCACAGACTATAGACAACGAATTTCCGAATGCAGGAGCAGCGAATTCAGTAAACTCATCTGCAAACATAACTATATTAGAAAGGCTACAATTGGGTGTTATGTAAATATTTGTTATGTATATATAAGAATATTTACTTAAGTGTTTTGGGCGACACCTGACGGTTATGCAATCTATATTGTCATTAGAATAATTGAAGCAAACGTGATTTGATGTAGACCAACTTGTGTTTATAAATGTGGCTACCCCTCCTCCATATTTTTTCTTGGAACTATTTCTATCTTGGCGAAAAACTTTATATCCATTTATTGAAACTAGATTATCATCATAATGCTGGTGCAGCCAAGTCTCTTGTATTGCTAAAACTCCAGCATTTCGATAAACATTGGAATACATTAGGGATTGGAGATAATCCATTTTGTTGGACAGGGATCTACAATTAGTGCTAACGAGTTCAGGAACAGACATTTGATTAATTTGCGTACGTTTCAGCGCACGATGCCAGCCACAGTGATGCTTTTTTCTCAATTTTTGTGGATGTCACAACGCGGTAGGTTGTAATGATTTTAAAAATGCGCGATTATATATAATACGATTAGGACACATTATTGATAAATTAAAACAAAATTAAAAGAGCAAACCAAAGCAATTTTGCAAAGTGATGTAAGGTGGAATTTTTGGTAGCCCTATCCAATATCCAATATCGTTTTTACGAGCTAGTATAAACCAATTTGATTTCTTTGTGCTCGCTTCTTGATTGTGAGGTATAGGTTCTTGATCTTCGGTAAACTTCTGCGTAGCTTGTCCCGCCACTCGACTGTCGTAGCTTTGGTTGACTCCAAAGGGAGTAGTGCTGGGATTAATTATATGTGGTTTGTAGTATGAGGTATGTTAAGACTGTTACTACTGTGATTGGAGTTGATCCTTTCGCCAGTTAGTCCTTCGGTATTGTCGACAAGAGAAAAGAGATAGTAATAATAATAATAATAGTAATAATAATAATAATAGTAATAATAATAATAGATATAATTAGTGAAGCTATTCAGACTAAGAGACAGAAACGAAAATAGGAAACGTAACAACAGTCAGCTCATGAAGTTTGAAGAATAATATATATATCAGTAATAGTAATAATAATAATAATAATAGTAATTATAATATTAATAAGTTGTCAGGAGAGTAAGACGGCAGAGAATGTAAAAAAGTAAAATGACGAGTTTAATTATCTACCCTGATTGGTAAATGCGATTTTAAGGAGATAGGCCATTTGGATGCAGTCCTTGTATCGCTGCATGGTTGTCCAGCCTTCGCTTAAAGGCGTCCAAAGACGGTGCCATAGCTACATCTGCCGGTAAGGAATTCCAGGGACAACAAACCCGCAGGGAAAAGAAGTGGGAGCGCACCCGGGTCCTTGCCCTCTGGTGAGCTATCCTTCTGGGATTTCCACGTGGAAGCCTATACCTACTCAATGGCAGAACACCTTTGTTTGGGTGATTCTGGTCATTAGTTATTTTGTAGGCAGTAATCAAATCCCCCCTAAGCCGACGGTAACTAAGTGTGAACAGGCCTAATTTCTTCAGCCTTTCATCATATGGTTTGTTTCAGAGACCAACCACTCCTTTTGTTGACCGTCGTTGGACTCTTTCCAAGAGGTTGGCGTCTCCTCTCAGCATTGGGGGTGCGATAATATTATGCACCTCAAGGTGTGGCCTGACGTATGTTTTGTACAACATTAGAAAGAGCTCAGGAGTGAGTGCACCTAACTGTCTATGCGTAAAGTGTATGACCGCATATGCCCTCGCTACATCCCCTGTGTAATTTACGCTTGTGTCCATTTTTTCCGTTAGAACTAGACCTAAGTCGCGTTCCGACGTTGTGCAGGACAAGCTTTCATTGCACAGGGTGTAACTTGCATTCTGCAGTCTACAGGTGCGCAACTTCACTACTTTGCACTTTTTCAAGTTGAAAGTCATGCCACTGGCCACCGCCCAGTCTTCCAGAAGGTTTAGGTCTTCCTGTAGCCTATCTGAGTCCTCCGGACACTTTATCGCCCTCCATATTTTTACGTCGTCAGCGTACAGGAGAGTCGGGCAGCTCAGACGGCGTGGTAGATCATTGATGAAAATCAAAAACATCAGTGGTCCTAGGATAGAACCCTGCGACACTCCTGATGACGATCTGTGCCAAGATGATCGGACTCGGTTAACCTTAGTGCAAAATTGCCTGTCGGCTAGGTAGTCCTTCAACCATGACAGAAGTGGCTCACCTATGCCTGCCTGTCTTATTTTATGTAGGAGAAGGTCATGGTGAACAGTGTCAAATGCCTTCTCAAAGTCTAGGAAGACCACATGGACTGGTACGTTCAAGTCCCAGCATGATGTCCAGTCGTCCCAAGCTGACAGTAGGTTAGTGACGCAGGATCTGCCTTTTCTGAAACCATGTTGGGCTTCATGCAGTATATTAGTCCTATCGAAATGTTCCCTGATGTGGTCGTCAATAATACTTTCCAGTACTTTTGATACCACTGGGAGTAGAGCTACTGGTCTATAGCTAGCAGCGTTTTGCCTGTCCCCACCCTTGAAGATTGGAGAAAGGATGGCTCTTTTCCACTCCCTTGGCAGGGTCCCCGAATCCATTGAGTGTTGGAACAAGTCGCAAAGGGGTCTACAGAGAGCCTCGGCGCACTGTTTCAGAACAGATGGCCTGATGTCATCACAACCTGGGGACTTCCCAGGTATGAGTCGCTGTAGCTTCCTTAGTACTATTGCGGGGTTTATTTGGGGAGTAGTCGCTAGCCCTATGTTCAAGCAGGCCGCCTAATATAATAATATCGTAATATAATAATATCACATATCAAGGTACTCACACAACTTTCGAAATTCATTTATATATTTCCAATATTTCCCACCACATGATTTGATTGGTAGTAGTATTTTCTATATTTCTGGTGAGAGTGATGATTCATTCCTATTGCCTGTGTTGGGTTTAGACTAGATGAACAGGGATTCAGTAATCAACCTCTCTCTCCACCTACCTAGATTACGTTTTAGAATTCTAACACTCTCTTGAAACGTCATCAGTAAATATTACTGTATAACACTGTGAGACTTTATCAAAATAAATTTTACCCATAATGAAATTATACTCTACCACAGTCTACAAGTTTTATTCTTATATCGGGAATATCTCAGTCTCTACTCCATGAGATGATACAAGAATGTCAACAGCATACAGGTGTAGCCAGAACAACCGACGACTGGACTTATTTATCACGTACTGTCGAATTCCGATTGGAAAATTTTTTGCCAATAATTTTTAATAAAATTGTATTATATGTTATCTAGATTGAGGGAAATTCCCACTTTTTGGCTGGTTATGTTGGTGTCCGCCTCATGTGATCTGACTGCGACACACTTTTAGCATATTGGTTGCAATGATTAGTGTTTCAGATGGAATGTATCAAAATGTCGGTGTAATGAGGGAGATAGGATAGTTAGAGGGTAATGCCATTTACACCACTCATTTACTCCATGTAGAAGCTGCATCTTTCGGCATAGTATCATTCAATGAAGACTTCATGTCTCAGGATATCAGTACAGCCTATTTTCGTGTGAAGAACAGTCTTTTTTGACAAAATAATTCTCTCAATACTTGGAAATCACCTGCAAATGTTATCAGAATCGTTGGTGGGAACCTAAGTTGTCATTTAGATGTGCTTTTCACTTTATCTGTGGTTGGACAGGAATTATGGTAAGTTGAAAGGTTATCTCTAAATGGATTTCATATATATTGGCACTGGTTGGTGCAGTGTGCTATGGGTTATGTTAATTAAATGTACAAAAATATCTCAACTGTAATAATATTGGGCCATTGTCTACTTAGCTGATTGATAGGATAACAAACGAAGGTGGTTGTCACGATTATTGCAAGTACAGTGCAGTGGAGAAGGCAATTACTCGTTTAAGTTTCCTTGTTGTTCCAATTAATGCACTAAATCATTACACGGTATGATTATACGCATGAGTCGTGGTGATTACTAGAACTGAATCTATTCAGCTTTATTATCATTAATATGAATTTATTCTCTTTTACAATTTCCACTGACTGTATACTTAATGCTACAATATTTTTGATCACCAATAGTGGAGATGAATTTCTCCTGAGATTTCCATTTAGACAAAGCAGTACAGATGCTCTATGACGATTGAATTTTCTAGTTTGCATTATATGACATTATTATCCTCATCAACACAACAGGTCTGTGTACTTTACAATAGTTGAAGTGTTTCACTATGTTGTTAGCACTGTGCATAGCTGTCTAGAGTTGAGGCATGTTCAGCTTATATTTGATGCCTATAGTCTCCTAAATGTGAAAATGTGATTTCTGTAGGATTCACAAAACCTTGTGGACTAGACATTACTGAGATTGTGGATTAACTTCTAAGTTATACACTTGCAATACTTCATTTCATGTAAAAGTGTTTAGTGTGAAGTTGATCTGCAAGTAAGCTTGATGAGAGAATGACGCCTCAATAGTATGAATGTTTCGGAGATTGCCTTGAAATTTGCATATAGTCCTCAAATGCAGGAAAACATATGATGTATATTTATGTATACGGCGTCAACATAAATATCAGCTGTAGACTACAAATACATTTATCTCCCTGAGATAATACTTAGTTTTAACAGAATGATTGTATTCATATTGTATGCTAATATGTAGAATTATCTCTTGTTAACTTCATGTTATGCTAGTTCTAACATGTACTTTATTTTTTCCAGGTATACGGAGGTTGTCGAATATGAAATCAGCGGAAACATCATTCGGTCAAACTAACTTTATTACCCTTCATCAGAATTTTCTTTTGTAAATTAATCAAATGTTTAATATACTCTTGATTACTTCTTCCTGTAGACTTCTTCAATTCCTCGCTATACTATGTGCTTTTGTAATAAGTGAATTAGGAATAATAAACGCTAAGCTTAGTTAGTGGGATGGAAATTCACTGTAGTATTATGAGAATGTTACTTTAGTCATTAGTAGGATTTCGTGTCTGTTTCTACACAATAGCACATTGTAAAAGCTAAGTGGGATTTAGCAAGTTGAATAATAATTCTGTACTGTTTGATACTCTAAAGTCGCCTTATCTAGCCAGTTGAAAGTCTGTATACTGTTAAACGCCAAGTATGTAGTACAAGTAAATGTAGTAACTTAGGCTTGATATCTACTTCACTAATCTGTTAATATGCAGTGACATCATCAAATAGACTGTTCACTTGACGATCAGCTAAGAAACAATTTTTATTTATTTTAATATGCCGTTGAATCATAGGATGTTATCTAGTATCCATCATTTCTGTGATCAAAAACTGCGGTATTTGCATGTCTACTTTATAGATGTTAAATAACCTACGCCTGTATGCATCTAATTACCTCCAGTATTCCCTATTCATTTGGTGTGTGTAAACTAAACAAGTCTTTCATAAATTCTCCCATAAATGCCAAACTTTCTAGTGTTACAAGCGTTAATAAGACCTGCTTCCTTTGTTTCAAATCAAATGAGGTATATACGAACTAAGGGAAAGTTACTCTTACTTAATCTTTAACCCTCACTCAGAGCCTTTAACGATCCCAAACAGTTCTCCTATAAACACAGTAGACGTACTTTAGATGCAGCTGCAGTCTTGCTTCACAACATTTTCTCCAGTATAGACAATGGGGCTAAATTCGCTGCACCTTCCTAGAATACACATCTGCTTTCGACTCACTACCTAGAGATATTCTGTTAGATAAGCTTGCTGAAACTCAAACTGAGTATTGGATTGTTAGATGGCTTCATTCTTATTTATCAGGGAGAAAGCAGTACACTGTAGGTCAGGGGGAAGTCGTCCATTACCAATTGTATTTTTGTTTGATGAACTTATTGTACGAATGCATACGAAAAGAACTTTTTCAAACACGCGGACGATCTAACTACTTCAATGTCTGTTAACTGCCAGCTACACTGTACTAAGATGAACAGCTCTCTATTAGGAGTGGGAAAATGCTCTTAAACTAAATCCTTCGAAATGTCAGACTGTTATTTTCAGTTTCCGATGTAAACGAAAGTTAGTTGAAGGTGTTAATTCCTATGACCGTTGCAAAATTGATAATAGTGATATGGAAATGAAGTCTGACTTTAAGTATCTCGGACTGATTCATCGCAGCGTGTTGGCCCTAAATGTATGCCACATGCAGGCATAATGTTTATGAGCTAGGTATGCAAATCATGGTAGACGCTTGTACGGTACATTCATTATTTATAAAACTAACTCGCACGTAAGAACTATGGTTTGATCAGTTATACAACGTTTAATACATTTAGACACAATTAACCTACGATGCTTACTTCTATGACGCATTACCTAAAACTACATTAATATAGTTTCCGCTGAAGGTTATCTCCTATAGTTACCACCTTAGTGGGCAACTTAGCGTTATCTTTGAATAACGAAAATTCCGAGAACTTTCTTGGTAAAAAGATCGTCCCTTACTCGAAAAAATTAAATATACCCTAGTCTCCACAAAAACGTTCAGAGGTATTCATCCTATCACCGCAAACGACTCACTATTTGCAGCCATTTAAAAAGTAAAAATAAATTTACCGATGGCAGCGTGCTTATGATTTCTAGATATCATAATGTACCATGAGGAAAACGCTATATCCATGCGGTTATAAGTCAGATGCGCGAAATTAGTCAGAAACACAACAACCACGATTCTCAGTCACATAACATCTTACTTCGCTACCTAATCGTATAGTCGTATTAACGGATGTTTCGCCGAAGAAAAGAAGACTACTGGTTCAAGGATAATTTATTTAGTTTTTTTTAAGATCGTGAACATCTGTGTCTATAGTCACGGAAGAATCACAACTTCGAGGAAACCACCAATCGTAGACTACAACCCGAAACGTTATTCTTCCTAATTAATGTCTTACCTTTAACTGGGATTGTTTGTACACTCACCAGATCACCGTATTTTATCCGCTTTGAAAACCGTTTTGCAACCCATCGAATGGATGTTAACACTGGCTCTATTACGGGTAGTCCTAGTTCATTTATTGCGATCTAGTACATCAAGCAATAATAAGCATAAGTAACACTTACCCTTAAGGATTCCAGGTTCTTTTAGTTCCCCCAAAATATACACAAGCACAACAGATTCATACTTTTCATGCGGCTCAACCTTATTTGGCTTAGATTCTCTCACAATATATTTTTTTAAATGATAGCAGACACACGGATGGTATATTCACATTCTCAAAAAGCTTCAAAGCTTTTTCAACTTCAACCCAGGTTCTAAATTCTCTGGGTTTAATTTGTTCTTCGAAAACCTTGCTAATACCAACTCTGATGGTGCTCTCTTCAACAGATTCACTCGCAGATTGTTGTATGCTGCAAACATGAACGAAAAAGACACTCTTTTTCCAGATTTCTACATGTTATGCAAGTAACTGAGCCAACAATAGTAACGGCAACCAACTAATGGACTGGAAACAACTGCTTCTGCCAGCCAAACATCTTCATGTGCACAATTTCAAAACCCTCTACACAGTACTAATTCATTAACAGCTGAAAACCAACTAAAACACTGAAAGCCGCATGAATGCAAGGTATGAAAACAATTACACCGAAATGAATGCACTGGCCTGGTAGTGAAAACTTTCGAAACCAAAGAAATAATTCATTTTAACAGCAACGGAAACAAAAAATGAGGTGAAACGCAACATTTGTGAACGATACGCAACAAGATAAGTCGTGTATAACGGCAGGATAAACGGAACAACAAACGCATAAACGAACAGCTACGGAACTGCGATCCAACATGGCCGACTAAAATGGGTGACTCTAAAGAATAGCAGCCCAAACCGAAACTAACTTTTAACGCAAAATTGACCTTGACAGGGACAACTTCGGCCAATGAGAAGGCTCAAAAAGAAAGGCGCATAATTGTAAAACGGTTTCTATAAAAGTAGTGCAATCATAATAAACAGTTACAAAGGATGGTGTCAATGGAGTTGAAGATTGAACGATCAATTCTTTGTTGTTTGCTCAAAATCAACTTCCCCAATTTTCGCGGAAGCATCAATACGACAGTCATCGTCTCATCGGTCGCTGTTCAGAAAGAAGACTGAAACATCGTCAGAAGTAATACAGAGATTTATTATTGTAATATTTGTTTTCAGACCTTAGTTTGCTTAGTTCGCTTATTCCTTTTATATGTTGGTGTAACAATACAGAAATATCAAACGGCAGATCGGTGTTTTGGTTTTTGCGTCCGTTATAACTAAGCGTTTCTGAGAAATCTTCTAAGAACAGCGTGGGCCCGAGCGTAGCGAGAGCTGGGCATTAACGGTTTATGAGACTTGGCTGACAGTTTCTGACGATGGAAACAGATCTGGCGGATTGAAACAGTTGGTGAAAGTTTGGATAGTCGCCGTTCATTTTTCCTGGTGCCGGTCAAGTCCTCTTTGAACAAGCAATATCTGGAACTTTTTTGAATTGGGTCAAGTTCAACAATGCCTGGGTCAAAGAAGGGACAGAGTGTCTTGGATGCAAACAGGAAAGTAAGTCATGGTGACTTGTCTGTTAATTGTAACGATGTGTCTGATGTTAAGCATGACATGGTTGATGTTACTGTTTCGCCGTTCAGGGATAATAGGAACATCAAACTCCCTAAATTTGAACCACGGTGTTTTGATGGAAACCCGGCTGATTATTTACAATTTGTAAAGGAGTTTGAGATCATGTTGAGTGGTTTTTTATTAAATGATGAATTGAAATTGATGTATTTGATGAGATATTGCACTGGAGATGCTGCAAGAGCTATACAGTGTTGTAAGTTTATGAAGCCAAAGGAGGGCTACGATGAGGCTATGAGCATATTACGCCAAAGGTTTGGAAGACCCTCGATGATTGCAGGGAAATTATTCGAGGCTGTTAAGGGTAATGGTGGTCAGTTACAGGATGACTCCCAGGCACTCACTGAGTTTTTAGATAATTTGCTAATTTACAAGAATGGAATGATTTCGATGAATCGAATGAGTGACCTCAACTCGAGTTTTATCCTAGAAGTAATAGCAAGACGTCTACCTACTCGACTGCAAAGGAAGTGGGTGAAGATAAGCTCCCGTATGGAGGATGAGGGTATCGAGCCAAAGTTTGATGATATCCTGAAACTGGTAAATACTAGTGTCAATCAATCTATGAGCAAGTTTTCCAGTCTGTTAGATCTCACCCCTAGAATAGAGCAGTCTGAGGGTAAAACGCAATCATTGATGACGAGTAGGCCTCAGAGAGGTGGATATCGAGAAGACTCCATGATGTCTAGTAATGCATATAGACCTAGTGAGTGTAACAGGTTTCGTAGTACATCCTCAACAGATAAGTTACAAGATGCAAGACAAACACGGCTTTGTTCTACACGTGTGCAAGAGGTGCATACAGAAGTGAACTGTGAACCAGTGAGCAAGTTCAGTGATAAGCTAAATGTAAACTCCAGGCCTTACTCCGAATTGTGTGACGATAACGTTGTTGTGAAGAAGTCTGTAGTTGCAACTGGTAAGCCGTTGCTGAATAGAGTGTCACAGAATAGAGTTACTGCTTCAGAGTGGAGTTCTGACTCCAAAAGTTTACAAAGTATAACTAGTCAGAGTGAAGATGTAAAACCTTTAATAATTTTTGAGGAGGAACCAAAATTGTCTACTTCTGTTATTAAAGAGTTTGAAAATGATGAAGTTGACGGTAAATTGGATATTTGTGATAATGATCATGATAGTGCAGATTTGTCTTTGGTTGATCATGATGAAATGGAGGGAATGCCTACTACTGCTAAGTTAAATAAAGGTTCTGTACAACTTGAACGTGAAGTAGAAATAAATGCAGATTCAGTTGCAGAAGGCATGCATACTTGTAAGACCGTCAGTGGGAGTGATCAGCATGTAGCCCACCTATCATCAGATGCTAGTGTTAAACCTGAGCTGATAGTAAAAGACAGCAGTGGTGGTGGTCTTGCAGGTAGACAAATTTCTGAAAAGCGAGCAACAACAGCTTTTGATCCACTGCTAAGTTCATCAACTGATATCAATCAGTCGTCGTTGGTGCTGTCATCCACAATGAAACAGACACCCATGAACTCAAGTATCTTGTGCAATGACTATGGTAGTATCAGTTCGTTTGAAAGGACGAATATCAATGGTCAGTTTAGTGTGGATAAGCCAAGTGTAAAGGAGAGAGTGATTGTTAAATTGACTTGCACGAATAAAGGCATTTCTAGTTTCAAGTTACTATTTGAATGTTATTATCTTTGGTGTAAATTACTCTGTTTCTATACTTGGTTGATGAGATATGTCGTGTGTTTGTTGGTCATCTATATTCTACGATACAATGACATGGGCGTGTTGCCGTTCAGATTTGAGGATATAGCTGATAGAAGGAAGTTAGCAAATGAACTCTGCGACGATTTTCCAACCTAGGGCGTCAACCTGAGAAGGGTTGTAGGCGTACTGCTGTAAGTCCTACAATTCTTCAAAGGGTAGCGCATCAATGAGCAGTCCAATGTGCTTGGTGTGTGATTTTGTACATATGTTCATGTTGTATATACTGAATTGATATCATCTTTTATCTATCTGTTGGTAATTCTGTTTGTGTCCGGACGACTTTCACTTGGATCATCAACCTGAGAGGGAATGTAGGCGTACTGCTGTAATTCCTACAGTTCTTCAAGGGTAGTTTGTCGTGTCAGAATCCACAACATTTGATGTGTCGATTGTACATATGTTTGTGTTAAATAGTTGTGTGAGTTCCAATTGATGTAATTGTTGGTTAATCTTGTTTGTGTCCGGACATTCCACAACTTACAATCGTCAACCTGTGAAGGGTTGCGGGCGTACTGGTGTAAGTCCTCCAATTCTTCAAAGGAATTCCACCAAGACATGATCGGCTAGGTTGTTTGTACTGTTTGTGTATACGTGTGGTGTGTGTTCGCAATTTGTGATTTTGGATCAGTTGTGTTTACTCGTTGTATTCGTGCCTTGTTTTTATTGCATAATGTTGTTAAAATTTTCGTCGTGATTACTTCCGAAGTTGTTTCGAGTCTTCTACGCCCATGAATGAATTGATTGATGTTAGAGACAGCAGATGGGTCGTATACACCGGGGAGGCTAGGCTATTGCTGAGAATGAAATGCACACGGAGATAATTGTTAGCTGCGGTCCGACACGCTGGGGAGAAAGAGTGTAGACGACTGAGGCTCGCATGCGTCACCGCTACTAGAACTGAGGCAGAATGAGTGACAAGCGATTTCAATGGTAATTGGTAGTGAGTAATTAAGAGGATGTGCGTAGAGTATCGTGAGGTGCTGCCATGGTCACTTTGCATTCTGCGAGAGTCATTCTAGCAAGTGGCGATTGTGTTGCAAGATGTCAAGAGGAGGTCTCTGTCTGGACGCGCAGGTTGTCATTGATGTGTGAGATTGTGCTGTGGGTATGCTTGTGGTGTGTTGGCTTTTCTGTTTGTTTTCCATTTCAGCTCTGTCCGTGTGACCCAGGTTCTCGCAATAGTATCCAAGTTAACGTGCATTGGTCGTGAAGGAAAAAAGGGTTGGATCCCTTTTCTGCCGGGGAGTGTCAATGGAGTTGAAGATTGAACGATCAATTCTTTGTTGTTTGCTCAAAATCAACTTCCCCAATTTTCGCGGAAGCATCAATACGACAGTCATGGTCTCATCGGTCGCTGTTCAGAAAGAAGATTGAAACATCGTCAGAAGTAATACAGAGATTTATTATTGTAATATTTGTTTTCAGACCTTAGTTTGCTTAGTTCGCTTATTACTTTTATATGTTGGTGTAACAATACAGAAATATCAAACGGCAGATCGGTGTTTTGGTTTTTGCGTCCGTTATAACTAAGCGTTTCTGAGAAATCTTCTAAGAACAGCGTGGGCCCGAGCGTAGCGAGAGCTGGGCATTAAAGGGTTAAGAAGACTTGGCTGACAGATGGCGTTCGCTTGTATGTTCCAACAAAAGCTCCCAGTTTCTCATGGGAGTCCTCATATTCATATGAAACCAGTTTCGGTACATAAATTCATCCAGGTAACTGTAAATCATGGGATTTCTCGATCCATTAACCGCTGTTATACGTCTTTTTAGACGACTCCAACAACTTTCAATGGAACTGGTGTGGGTTCCATCGAAAGGATTTCGGAAACCGTCCGTACGATTAACAACATGATGAATGTACCCATGATTCGATAATTGACGGTATCCGCTCCATTCATCTGTATGAATAGTCGTCCCCAGCAACACCGAACGCTTATTAATAGGCACTAATACTGCTGCACTGCGATTGGGAATCGCTTCTATATATACTTTGCGCAGTGTCGTGTCGTAGATACCTAGTATCCACTGCTGGTTTGCTTGTAATCTCCCGCGGTTGTATTTCCTTTTTATAAGTACAGTCTCATCAATATGGACTATGCTGCCGACTCCCCCGAGAACTTGAGTCAGGGTGTTCATTTTCCAGGAGGAAACATCTCTGCAGTAGTTGTGCCATTGCATTGCTGACACCTCTGAACTTTCTGTTTCATAAGCTGTAGCTGTGACTGCTCTTTTCAGGACCCAGAAGTTACAGATCATTAAAATTTTCGTCAAAGGTAGTTTAGACCTTGAAAGAAAAGTTCCTAAGGGATCTGTAAACTAAAAAACAACGACAAACCTCGAACCGATTTCCTCTTTCGGCACTCAATACATCTGTATACAAAGCCATCAATGGCCTCTGTGTATTTTTGTATATGCATAACTCCTCCGCATTGGCAAATTTTCGACAAAGCTATCAGTCCGTTATCCAAACAGTAATCGTAAACCTCCATGATTACTTCCGCAAATGATAATCAGCTGATTCCTTGCTCAAGGTCACTTTTCTGTTCGAAGGTCGTTTCGATTTGGGCCGCTATTCTTTAGACTCACCCTAAAATGGACGAAAATGACCTTCGAGCGTCTCACTCCACCAATGACCTTGATAAGTTACGGATAATTTCAGCCCAACCGACCTGTTGAAACAAAGTATGAACTGGCATATGAGAGAAGATATGCCAAATATGTAGTGGGATGTCTGCAGATGTCGAGTCTAGAGGTAAGTAACTCGTACGATTAGCTCAAAGCCTCCCTCCCAAGAAGAAAAGTTCCCACGGATCGATAGCATCTGGACGAATTATTTCGTAACATCGAGTTAGGATATCAGTCAGTCGTGAGCATTCTAAGAAGAATGAGAGAGGTTTGTAGTGCACATTGTACCCTTGAACTTTTGTTTAAACTCGCTCACCCATCTTTGACACACTTTTATCTTTTGAGTTGTGACTCTTCCGTACGTTCATTGGTTCGCTCTCCCGTTGTGTTTTCATTCTGCTCACTCTCCGAGCCTACCCCCAGTGACGTCTGCAGATAAGTTGTACAACCTCTATATTTATTGAATTTCATATTCCGTTGTGTAAAATACAATTGTCCTAGATACACTTGTCATACCAAGTCTTTTTACCTTGTGTCAGCAAAATCGCATAAACCGTTAATGCCCAGCTCTCGCTACGCTCGGGCCCACGCTGTTCTTAGAAGATTTCTCAGAAACGCTTAGTTATAACGGACGCAAAAACCAAAACACCGATCTGCCGTTTGATATTTCTGTATTGTTACACCAACATATAAAAGTAATAAGCGAACTAAGCAAACTAAGGTCTGAAAACAAATATTACAATAATAAATCTCTGTATTACTTCTGACGATGTTTCAATCTTCTTTCTGAACAGCGACCGATGAGACGATGACTGTCGTATTGATGCTTCCGCGAAAATTGGGGAAGTTGATTTTGAGCAAACAACCAAGAATTGATCGTTCAATCTTCAACTCCATTGACACTCCCCGGCAAAAAAGGGATCCAACCCTTTTTTCCTTCACGACCAATGCACGTTGACTTGGATGCCATTGCGAGAACCTGGGTCACACGGACAGAGCTGAAATGGAAAACAAACAGAAAAGCCAACACACCACAAGCATACCCACAGCACAATCTCACACATCAATGACGACCTGCGCCTCCAGACAGAGACCTCCTCTTGACATCTTGCAACACAATCGCCACTTGCTAGAATGACTCTTGCAGAATGCAAAGTGACCATGGCAGCACCTCACGATACTCTACGCACATCCTCTTAATTACTCACTACCAATTACCATTGAAATCGCTTGTCACTCATTCTGCCTCAGTTCTAGTAGCGGTGACGCATGCGAGCCTCAGTCGTTTACACTCTTTCTCCCCGGCGTGTCGGACCGCAGCTAACAATTATCTCCGTGTGCATTTCATTCTCAGCAATAGCCTAGCCTCCCCGGCGTATACGACCCATCTGCTGTCTCTAACATCAATCAATTCATTCATGGATGTAGAAGACTCGAAACAACTTCAGAAGTAATCACGACGAAAATTTTAACAAAATTATGCAATAAAAACAAGGCACGAAAACAACGAGTAAACACAATGAATCCAAAATCACAAATTGCGAACACACACCACACGTATACACAAACAGTACAAACAACCTCGCCGATCATGTCTTGGTGGAATTCCTTTGAAGAATTGCAGGACTTACACCAGTACGCCCGCAACCCTTCACAGGTTGACGATTGTAAGTTGTGGAATGTCCGGACACAAACAAGATTAACCAACAATTACATCAATTGGAACTCACACAACTATTTAACACAAACATATGTACAATCAACACATCAAATGTTGTGGATTCTGACACGACAAACTACCCTTGAAGAACTGTAGGACTTACAGCAGTACGCCTACATTCCTTCTCAGGTTGATGATCCAAGTGGAAGTCGTCCGGACACAAACAGAATTACCAACAGATAGATAAAAGATGATATCAATTCAGTATATACAATATGAACATATGTACAAAATCACACACCAAGCACATTGGACTGCTCATTGATGCGCTACCCTTTGAAGAATTGTAGGACTTACAGCAGTACGCCTACAACCCTTCTCAGGTTGACGCCCTAGGTTGGAAAATCGTCGCAGAGTTCATTTGCTAACTTCCTTCTATCAGCTATATCCTCAAATCTGAACGGCAACACGCCCATGTCATTGTATCGTAGAATATAGATGACCAACAAACACACGACATATCTCATCAACCAAGTATAGAAACAGAGTAATTTACACCAAAGATAATAACATTCAAATAGTAACTTGAAACTAGAAATGCCTTTATTCGTGCAAGTCAATTTAACAATCACTCTCTCCTTTACACTTGGCTTATCCACACTAAACTGACCATTGATATTCGTCCTTTCAAACGAACTGATACTACCATAGTCATTGCACAAGATACTTGAGTTGATGGGTGTCTGTTTCATTGTGGATGACAGCACCAACGACGACTGATTGATATCAGTTGATGAACTTAGCAGTGGATCAAAAGCTGTTGTTGCTCGCTTTTCAGAAATTTGTCTACCTGCAAGACCACCACCACTGCTGTCTTTTACTATCAGCTCAGGTTTAACACTAGCATCTGATGATAGGTGGGCTACATGCTGATCACTCCCACTGACGGTCTTACAAGTATGCATGCCTTCTGCAACTGAATCTGCATTTATTTCTACTTCACGTTCAAGTTGTACAGAACCTTTATTTAACTTAGCAGTAGTAGGCATTCCCTCCATTTCATCATGATCAACCAAAGACAAATCTGCACTATCATGATCATTATCACAAATATCCAATTTACCGTCAACTTCATCATTTTCAAACTCTTTAATAACAGAAGTAGACAATTTTGGTTCCTCCTCAAAAATCATTAAAGGTTTTACATCTTCACTCTGACTAGTTATACTTTGTAAACTTTTGGAGTCAGAACTCCACTCTGAAGCAGTAACTCTATTCTGTGACACTCTATTCAGCAACGGCTTACCAGTTGCAACTACAGACTTCTTCACAACAACGTTATCGTCACACAATTCGGAGTAAGGCCTGGAGTTTACATTTAGCTTATCACTGAACTTGCTCACTGGTTCACAGTTCACTTCTGTATGCACCTCTTGCACACGTGTAGAACAAAGCCGTGTTTGTCTTGCATCTTGTAACTTATCTGTTGAGGATGTACTACGAAACCTGTTACACTCACTAGGTCTATATGCATTACTAGACATCATGGAGTCTTCTCGATATCCACCTCTCTGAGGCCTACTCGTCATCAATGATTGCGTTTTACCCTCAGACTGCTCTATTCTAGGGGTGAGATCTAACAGACTGGAAAACTTGCTCATAGATTGATTGACACTAGTATTTACCAGTTTCAGGATATCATCAAACTTTGGCTCGATACCCTCATCCTCCATACGGGAGCTTATCTTCACCCACTTCCTTTGCAGTCGAGTAGGTAGACGTCTTGCTATTACTTCTAGGATAAAACTCGAGTTGAGGTCACTCATTCGATTCATCGAAATCATTCCATTCTTGTAAATTAGCAAATTATCTAAAAACTCAGTGAGTGCCTGGGAGTCATCCTGTAACTGACCACCATTACCCTTAACAGCCTCGAATAATTTCCCTGCAATCATCGAGGGTCTTCCAAACCTTTGGCGTAATATGCTCATAGCCTCATCGTAGCCCTCCTTTGGCTTCATAAACTTACAACACTGTATAGCTCTTGCAGCATCTCCAGTGCAATATCTCATCAAATACATCAATTTCAATTCATCATTTAATAAAAAACCACTCAACATGATCTCAAACTCCTTTACAAATTGTAAATAATCAGCCGGGTTTCCATCAAAACACCGTGGTTCAAATTTAGGGAGTTTGATGTTCCTATTATCCCTGAACGGCGAAACAGTAACATCAACCATGTCATGCTTAACATCAGACACATCGTTACAATTAACAGACAAGTCACCATGACTTACTTTCCTGTTTGCATCCAAGACACTCTGTCCCTTCTTTGACCCAGGCATTGTTGAACTTGACCCAATTCAAAAAAGTTCCAGATATTGCTTGTTCAAAGAGGACTTGACCGGCACCAGGAAAAATGAACGGCGACTATCCAAACTTTCACCAACTGTTTCAATCCGCCAGATCTGTTTCCATCGTCAGAAACTGTCAGCCAAGTCTCATAAACCGTTAATGCCCAGCTCTCGCTACGCTCGGGCCCACGCTGTTCTTAGAAGATTTCTCAGAAACGCTTAGTTATAACGGACGCAAAAACCAAAACACCGATCTGCCGTTTGATATTTCTGTATTGTTACACCAACATATAAAAGGAATAAGCGAACTAAGCAAACTAAGGTCTGAAAACAAATATTACAATAATAAATCTCTGTATTACTTCTGACGATGTTTCAATCTTCTTTCTGAACAGCGACCGATGAGACGATGACTGTCGTATTGATGCTTCCGCGAAAATTGGGGAAGTTGATTTTGAGCAAACAACCAAGAATTGATCGTTCAATCTTCAACTCCATTTACATTTTGATTCGGTTCGTCAGTATTTGCATGTTGAGTAGTGTACAGCTAAGTTTTGTAAGAGTGTTAAGAGTTGAGGTCTACCCTAAGCCTTAATAACTCTCACAGGTTATTGGCTAAAGTCAGTTTGATGAAGGACACTTCAGAGAACCCTTCTTATCCAAACTGCCACAGTCAGTACAGACTGTGCTTGTGACACTTCAGGGTGTTATTATAGGTGACATAGCTATTTCTGCCGATAAAATTCTAGAAATGACTAAACGGTGAGTTTTCTATAGTTTGGCTTGTAAGGGTTAGCTATGATTTTTACGAGTTGATCACGGATTTATATCAGTTGGAGAACCATTGAAAAGCAGGGAGTACTGGACAGCTGCTGTTTCATCCTAGTTTAGGAATCATCGGCAGTACGCTACCCCAGTGGGTGCCCAGTTATATAAGCTTGTTAGTTGACAATTCCAGGTAGGTTTTCTATGGATCGATCTTCTTAGACTTCCATTCAACAAAAGCGGAATTTAATTAAATCACTTGCCAGCCGCAGGCGACGCATCTGTAGTCCCGACGTTCTGGAAACATAAATAGATATTCTAAGAGAAATCTTCAACCAAAATAGATACCCAATAAGATTCATTGAACCAATAATTCGGAGTATTGAAACTTTAATGGCGCCTGAAAAGGAACTCTACATGAACTTTGATTTCAAGGGAGATTTAGCACAGTGGTAAGAACTCTCGCCGACCATGCATATGGTCCAGGGTTCGATTCCCTGCCGGCGCCTGATATCTATGGTCGGCCCGCGAAATTTGGGCTACCGTTATCACGTACTGAAAATTCCATACATATACGAAAAAACTGTGTGAAATCAAGCTGCAATCAAAAAATAAAGCGATATTCTCAAGAGAAGGATCACATCAACTCTGAGAAAAACACTCTTTGCAACAACGCTAAGAATAGTGTTCCCCAGTCGCCCACTGATCTGCAGAAGCCTCAACAACAAGATCCCCCATCTGACCACTTCCATGTGCATGTATCAGTTCACCTGCTGCTGTGGAGGCAGGTACATTGGTCGTTCGACAAGTACTCTGTCCAAGAGGATTCAAGAACTCTATCCAGCGTGGTTGCGAAAAGGCAATAGTGGTGCAATAAGGACTGTGATAATTGAACACCTGGTTAGTACTAATCATTCCATTTCAACAAACGCCTCCTTCAAAGTAATCTACAGAGTCAAGAATAACCTATCAAAGGCAATACGGTTTCGTCTTCTTTGCATTACTGAAGCTCTGGCCATTTACATATAAAAGCCGGAGCTGTGCATGTAAAAGAAGATTACTCAACCACTGTCATGGTAACAACTTTTTTGTTTAGATTTGATTTGAGTTTTCTTTTTTGATTTTGATGACTTAATTTCGTATCTCTGCATGTTCTTTAATTGCTTGGAATTCTTGTATTCATTCAGAACTCTAACATAATTTCGTATTATCTACTTTGTTTCTATGTGCATCCTGAGTAAAACTCACTCATCAAACTATTCATATCATTACATAACTTCTTTTAACAACTCTTTGTGACAATTCATCACCTTTGTAAAGTACGTAACAATATGATTGTACACTTTTCGTTGGTTGTAGAAATTAGAGACATTGTACATGATTTTTGTTTAAAACGATTCATGTTTGAATATATATAACTTCCGTGTATAATTCGAAAACACACTATACTGTTGGAAGCTTAGCCTTCTCTCTGGCCATTACTGCTTACTTGATCCATTTATACCGTGTTGTATACCTTGAATTTATTGCAGAAATCTATTATCCTTATCCGAAGACAACTCTACAACCGGTCCACAGAATCTACCAGCAGACGAAATTCCAACATTAAACGCTCCCGTGGATTATATTAATAGTTTGTAGCAGCGGACTTTAACATTATATCCAAGTAACCTTTTTATTAATATAACTCATTACTGCATTTTGGGATAATATATTGTTACTCTATCATCCCACTGACTTGGATATTGTTTCGCATATTTCTAATGCTAATGAGCTCTCCTGACAGTCCCGTACACCTTTGTTTCTGCCCTAATTTCATTAACACCTAATTTTCTTGACTTGCATTAACAGTCTTCACCTGTTTAGTTGAAATAACTTTAACCAATTGTAATTTTGTTTGACAAACGTAATGTACACATACATACCAAATAATACATATTTCGGACTTTACAGCTAATTAAATTAATTCGCCGAAAACCGTCTTTTCGCTGATCTACGTGTTTTGTTTTCATTAATGCCTGAATGAGGATTATCAATGAATTTCTGCAATGTCTCAAAGCCTTTAGGAGACTATCCCGCCAGGACACGTCAGTGGCAACCGTCGCCAGTGGCACTAGCAGCCTGCTATACACCCATGATGTGGTCACGCAGGCCCGGTGTTTGGTTGACACAGGCGCCGAAGTCAAAGTCCTGCCTGCTGCGGCAGCAGATCGACAGAGGGAACCTACTTTCAACTTACAGGCTGCAAATGGAAAACCAATTGCAATCTTTCGTGGGAAATACGTCTATCTGATCGTTGGTTTACGCAAACCTTTTCAGCGGATTTTCCTTCTTGCTGACGTCACAATGCCCATCATCGACACAGACCCACTTAATCATCATGATTTACTCGAAGACGTCTGCCGAAAACGACTGACTGACAATACTACTAGTCTATCTATCAAAGGCATCACAAACATAGGCTGAAGCTTGTCATTCGTTAAGGTGAAAGCAATCTTTGATCCAACTTTTCAACCGATTGTTGATAAATATCCGGAACTTAGTTGCCCGTCTGACGACTTACAGTGCATAACCAGCAATGTTATGCACCACATAATAACCTCAAGACAGCCCGTGATAGCTAAAGCACGACTTGCTCCTGACAAACTGAGAATCGCTAGGACTGAGTTCGACCACATGCTCACCCTTGGTATCATTCGAACATCGAACAGCCCATGTTCATCCCCATCGCATATGTTACCGAAAAAAGATAGCAACGAGTGGTGACCCACCGGTGATTACCGGCGAGTGAACACCAAAACAATCCCTTACTGCTACCCATTGCCTCACATACACGATGTCAATGTAGTTGAAGGTTGAAAGATCAATTCATGGTTGTTTGCTCAAACCTAACTTCCCCACAATTTTCGCGGGTGATCAATCTGCCAGTCATCGTCTCATCGGTCGCTGTTCAGAAAGCAGCTACAAAAAACTGTCAGAAGTAATATCGTGATTTATTGTTGCAATATTTGTTCTTAGACCCTAATCTGTAATGTTAACAAAGCTGGTTGTATGTTGGTGTTAGAATAAAGAATTCTCGAGTCGCCAATCTGTGTTCTGGTTTATGTGTCCGTTAGTACTAAGCGTTTCTGGAACGCTTCGAGGGACAGCGTGAGGCCCAGCGTAACAAGAGCTGGGCCTTAATGGTTTATGAGACGTGATTGACAGTTGGTGACAGTTACTGACGTTTGGATAGTCTCCTTCCGTCTTTCCTGGTGCCGGCCAAGTCTTCTTTGAATAAGCGTCATCTGGAACTTTCTGGAATTTAGTTACGTTCAATGATGCCTGGGTCAAAAAAGGAATAGAGCGTCTTGGAAGCAAACAGGAGAGTAAGTCATGCTGATTTGTCTGTTACATGTAAGGATGTGTTTGATGCTCAGAATGATGAGTTTGCTCTTCATGTTTCGCATTCTAGGGATAATAGGCTTAAATTAGAACCTTGATGTTTCGACGGAAACCAGCTGATTATTTACAGTTTGTAAAGGAGTTTGAGATCATGTTGAATGGTGTTTTATTAAATGACGAAATGAAGTTAATGTATTTGATGAGGTACTGCACTGGAGATGCTTCAAGAGCTATAAAGTGCTGCAAGGTTATGCCCCCAAACGAAGGATACTCTGAGGTTATGAGTATACTGCTTCAGAGATTCGGAAGACCTTCAATGATTGTAAGGAACGCAATCGAGGCTGTTAAGGGTAATGGTGGTTAATTACGAGATGACTACAAGGCACTCACTGAGTATCTGGATAATCTGATGAATTAAAACAATACGTTGCTCTAGATGAATTGAAGGAGTGATCTGAACTGAAGTTCAGTCCTAGAGGAAATAGCGAGACGCATACCTACTCGACTGCAAAGGAAGTGGGTGAAGATAAGCTCCCGTATGGAGGATGAGCGTATCGAGCCAAAATTTGATGATATCCTGAAACTGGTAAATACTAGTGTCAATGAATCTATGAGCAAGTTTTCCAGTCTGTTAGATCTCACCCCTAGAATAGAGCAGTCTGAGAGCAAAACACAATCATTGATGACGGAAGGGCCTCAGAGAAGTGGGTATCGAGAAGGCTCTATGGTGTCTAGTAATGCACATAAACTTAGTGAGTGTAACAAATTTCGTGGTACATCCTCAAAAGATAGGTTACGAGTTGCCAGACAAACACGGTTGTGTTTTACACGTTTGCAAGAGGTGCATACAAAGGTGAACTGTGAATCAGTGAGCAAGTCCAGTGATAAGCTAAATGTAAACTCCAGGCCTGACTCCGAATTGTGTGACGATAACGGTGTGGTGAAGAAGTCTGTAGTTGCAACTGGTGAGCCATTGTTGAATAGAGTGTCACAGAATAGAGTTACTCCTTCAGAGTGCAGTTCTGACCCTACAAGTTTACAAGGTATTACTAGTCAGAGTGAAGGTATGAAATATTCAGGGATTTGTGAGTGTCAATGCAGTTGAAGATTGAACGATCAATTCTTGGTTGTTTGCTCAAAACCAACTTCCCCAATTTTCGCGGAGGCATCAATACGACAGTCATTGTCTCATCGGTCGCTGTTCAGAAAGAAGTCAGCAGTAAACCGTCAGAAACCTTAGTGGAAATATTTTTTATATGTTGGTGTAACAATAAAGAATCCTCGAGTCAACAATTGGTGTTTTGGTTTTTTCGTCTGTTATTACTAAGCGTTTCTGAGAAATTTCAAGGAACAGCGTGAGCCCGAGCGTAGCAAGAGCTGGGCATTAACGCTTTCTGAGACGTGGCTGACAGTTTCTGACGGTGAAGTCAGTTTTCGACGGTTGTGGACCGCTGGTGACAGTTTGGATAGTCATCGTTCATCTTTCCTGGTCCCGGTCAAGTCCTCTTTGAACAAGCAATATCTGGAACATTTTTTGAATTGGGTCAAGTTCAACAATGCCTGGGTCAAAGAAGGGACGGAGTGTCTTGGATGCAAACAGGAAGGTAAGTCATGGTGACTTGTCTGTTAATTGTAACGATGTGTCTGATGTTAAGCATGACATGGTTGATGTTACTGTTTCGCCGTTCAGGGATAATAGGAACATCAAACTCCCTAAATTTGAACCACGGTGTTTCGATGGAAACCCGGCTGATTATTTACAATTTGTAAAGGAGTTTGAGATCATGCTGAGTAGTTTTTTATTAAGTGATGAATTGAAATTGATGTATTTGATGAGATATTGCACTGGAGATGCTTCAAGAGCTATACAGTGTTGTGAGTTTATGAAGTCAAAAGAGGGCTACGATGAGGCTATGAGCATATTACGTCAAAGGTTTGGAAGACCTTCAATGATTGTAAGGAACGTATACGAAGCTGTCAAAGGTAACGGCAGTCAACTTCAAGATGACTCCAAGGCACTTACTGAGTTTTTAGATAATCTTATGACTTATAAGAATACCTAGATTTCGATGAATTGCATGAGTGACCTCAACTCGAGTTTTATACTAGAAGTAATAGCAAGACGCCTACCTACTCGACTGCAAAGGAAGTGGGTGAAGATAAGCTCCCGTATGGAGGATGAGGGTATCGAGCCAAAATTTGATGATATCCTGAAACTGGTAAATACTAGTGTCAATGAATCTATGAGCAAGTTTTCCAGTCTGTTAGATCTCACCCTAGAATAGAGCAGTCTGAGAGCAAAACACAATCATTGATGACAGAAGGGCCTCAGAGAAGTGGGTATCGAGAAGGCTCTATGGTGTCTAGTAATGCACATAAACTTAGTGAGTGTAACAAATTTCGTGGTACATCCTCAAAAGATAGGTTACGAGTTGCCAGACAAACACGGTTGTGTTTTACACGTTTGCAAGAGGTGCATACAAAGGTGAACTGTGAATCAGTGAGCAAGTCCAGTGATAAGCTAAATGTAAACTCCAGGCCTGACTCCGAATTGTGTGACGATAACGGTGTGGTGAAGAAGTCTGTAGTTGCAACTGGTGAGCCATTGTTGAATAGAGTGTCACAGAATAGAGTTACTCCTTCAGAGTGCAGTTCTGACCCTACAAGTTTACAAGGTATTACTAGTCAGAGTGAAGGTATGAAATATTCAGGGATTTGTGAGTGTCAATGCAGTTGAAGATTGAACGATCAATTCTTGGTTGTTTGCTCAAAACCAACTTCCCCAATTTTCGCGGAGGCATCAATACGACAGTCATTGTCTCATCGGTCGCTGTTCAGAAAGAAGTCAGCAGTAAACCGTCAGAAACCTTAGTGGAAATATTTTTTATATGTTGGTGTAACAATAAAGAATCCTCGAGTCAACAATTGGTGTTTTGGTTTTTTCGTCTGTTATTACTAAGCGTTTCTGAGAAATTTCAAGGAACAGCGTGAGCCCGAGCGTAGCAAGAGCTGGGCATTAACGCTTTCTGAGACGTGGCTGACAGTTTCTGACGGTGAAGTCAGTTTTCGACGGTTGTGGACCGCTGGTGACAGTTTGGATAGTCATCGTTCATCTTTCCTGGTCCCGGTCAAGTCCTCTTTGAACAAGCAATATCTGGAACATTTTTTGAATTGGGTCAAGTTCAACAATGCCTGGGTCAAAGAAGGGACGGAGTGTCTTGGATGCAAACAGGAAGGTAAGTCATGGTGACTTGTCTGTTAATTGTAACGATGTGTCTGATGTTAAGCATGACATGGTTGATGTTACTGTTTCGCCGTTCAGGATAATAGGAACATCAAACTCCCTAAATTTGAACCACGGTGTTTCGATGGAAACCCGGCTGATTATTTACAATTTGTAAAGGAGTTTGAGATCATGCTGAGTAGTTTTTTATTAAGTGATGAATTGAAATTGATGTATTTGATGAGATATTGCACTGGAGATGCTTCAAGAGCTATACAGTGTTGTGAGTTTATGAAGTCAAAAGAGGTCTACGATGAGGCTATGAGCATATTACGTCAAAGGTTTGGAAGACCTTCAATGATTGTAAGGAACGTATACGAAGCTGTCAAAGGTAACGGCAGTCAACTTCAAGATGACTCCAAGGCACTTACTGAGTTTTTAGATAATCTTATGACTTATAAGAATACCTAGATTTCGATGAATTGCATGAGTGACCTCAACTCGAGTTTTATACTAGAAGTAATAGCAAGACGCCTACCTACTCGACTGCAAAGGAAGTGGGTGAAGATAAGCTCCCGTATGGAGGATGAGGGTATCGAGCCAAAATTTGATGATATCCTGAAACTGGTAAATACTAGTGTCAATCAATCTATGAGCAAGTTTTCCAGTCTGTTAGATCTCACCCCTAGAATAGAGCAGTCTGAGAGCAAAACACAATCATTGATGACGGAAGGGCCTCAGAGAAGTGGGTATCGAGAAGGCTCTATGGTGTCTAGTAATGCACATAAACTTAGTGAGTGTAACAAATTTCGTGGTACATCCTCAAAAGATAGGTTACGAGTTGCCAGACAAACACGGTTGTGTTTTACACGTTTGCAAGAGGTGCATACAAAGGTGAACTGTGAATCAGTGAGCAAGTCCAGTGATAAGCTAAATGTAAACTCCAGGCCTGACTCCGAATTGTGTGACGATAACGGTGTGGTGAAGAAGTCTGTAGTTGCAACTGGTGAGCCATTGTTGAATAGAGTGTCACAGAATAGAGTTACTCCTTCAGAGTGCAGTTCTGACCCTACAAGTTTACAAGGTATTACTAGTCAGAGTGAAGGTATGAAATATTCAGGGATTTGTGAGTGTCAATGCAGTTGAAGATTGAACGATCAATTCTTGGTTGTTTGCTCAAAACCAACTTCCCCAATTTTCGCGGAGGCATCAATACGACAGTCATTGTCTCATCGGTCGCTGTTCAGAAAGAAGTCAGCAGTAAACCGTCAGAAACCTTAGTGGAAATATTTTTTATATGTTGGTGTAACAATAAAGAATCCTCGAGTCAACAATTGGTGTTTTGGTTTTTTCGTCTGTTATTACTAAGCGTTTCTGAGAAATTTCAAGGAACAGCGTGAGCCCGAGCGTAGCAAGAGCTGGGCATTAACGCTTTCTGAGACGTGGCTGACAGTTTCTGACGGTGAAGTCAGTTTTCGACGGTTGTGGACCGCTGGTGACAGTTTGGATAGTCATCGTTCATCTTTCCTGGTCCCGGTCAAGTCCTCTTTGAACAAGCAATATCTGGAACATTTTTTGAATTGGGTCAAGTTCAACAATGCCTGGGTCAAAGAAGGGACGGAGTGTCTTGGATGCAAACAGGAAGGTAAGTCATGGTGACTTGTCTGTTAATTGTAACGATGTGTCTGATGTTAAGCATGACATGGTTGATGTTACTGTTTCGCCGTTCAGGGATAATAGGAACATCAAACTCCCTAAATTTGAACCACGGTGTTTCGATGGAAACCCGGCTGATTATTTACAATTTGTAAAGGAGTTTGAGATCATGCTGAGTAGTTTTTTATTAAGTGATGAATTGAAATTGATGTATTTGATGAGATATTGCACTGGAGATGCTTCAAGAGCTATACAGTGTTGTGAGTTTATGAAGTCAAAAGAGGGCTACGATGAGGCTATGAGCATATTACGTCAAAGGTTTGGAAGACCTTCAATGATTGTAAGGAACGTATACGAAGCTGTCAAAGGTAACGGCAGTCAACTTCAAGATGACTCCAAGGCACTTACTGAGTTTTTAGATAATCTTATGACTTATAAGAATACCTAGATTTCGATGAATTGCATGAGTGACCTCAACTCGAGTTTTATACTAGAAGTAATAGCAAGACGCCTACCTACTCGACTGCAAAGGAAGTGGGTGAAGATAAGCTCCCGTATGGAGGATGAGGGTATCGAGCCAAAATTTGATGATATCCTGAAACTGGTAGATACTAGTGTCAATCAATCTATGAGCAAGTTTTCCAGTCTGTTAGATCTCACCCCTAGAATAGAGCAGTCTGAGAGCAAAACACAATCATTGATGACGGAAGGGCCTCAGAGAAGTGGGTATCGAGAAGGCTCTATGGTGTCTAGTAATGCACATAAACTTAGTGAGTGTAACAAATTTCGTGGTACATCCTCAAAAGATAGGTTACGAGTTGCCAGACAAACACGGTTGTGTTTTACACGTTTGCAAGAGGTGCATACAAAGGTGAACTGTGAATCAGTGAGCAAGTCCAGTGATAAGCTAAATGTAAACTCCAGGCCTGACTCCGAATTGTGTGACGATAACGGTGTGGTGAAGAAGTCTGTAGTTGCAACTGGTGAGCCATTGTTGAATAGAGTGTCACAGAATAGAGTTACTCCTTCAGAGTGCAGTTCTGACCCTACAAGTTTACAAGGTATTACTAGTCAGAGTGAAGGTATGAAATATTCAGGGATTTGTGAGTGTCAATGCAGTTGAAGATTGAACGATCAATTCTTGGTTGTTTGCTCAAAACCAACTTCCCCAATTTTCGCGGAGGCATCAATACGACAGTCATTGTCTCATCGGTCGCTGTTCAGAAAGAAGTCAGCAGTAAACCGTCAGAAACCTTAGTGGAAATATTTTTTATATGTTGGTGTAACAATAAAGAATCCTCGAGTCAACAATTGGTGTTTTGGTTTTTTCGTCTGTTATTACTAAGCGTTTCTGAGAAATTTCAAGGAACAGCGTGAGCCCGAGCGTAGCAAGAGCTGGGCATTAACGCTTTCTGAGACGTGGCTGACAGTTTCTGACGGTGAAGTCAGTTTTCGACGGTTGTGGACCGCTGGTGACAGTTTGGATAGTCATCGTTCATCTTTCCTGGTCCGGTCAAGTCCTCTTTGAACAAGCAATATCTGGAACATTTTTTGAATTGGGTCAAGTTCAACAATGCCTGGGTCAAAGAAGGGACGGAGTGTCTTGGATGCAAACAGGAAGGTAAGTCATGGTGACTTGTCTGTTAATTGTAACGATGTGTCTGATGTTAAGCATGACATGGTTGATGTTACTGTTTCGCCGTTCAGGGATAATAGGAACATCAAACTCCCTAAATTTGAACCACGGTGTTTCGATGGAAACCCGGCTGATTATTTACAATTTGTAAAGGAGTTTGAGATCATGCTGAGTAGTTTTTTATTAAGTGATGAATTGAAATTGATGTATTTGATGAGATATTGCACTGGAGATGCTTCAAGAGCTATACAGTGTTGTGAGTTTATGAAGTCAAAAGAGGGCTACGATGAGGCTATGAGCATATTACGTCAAAGGTTTGGAAGACCTTCAATGATTGTAAGGAACGTATACGAAGCTGTCAAAGGTAACGGCAGTCAACTTCAAGATGACTCCAAGGCACTTACTGAGTTTTTAGATAATCTTATGACTTATAAGAATACCTAGATTTCGATGAATTGCATGAGTGACCTCAACTCGAGTTTTATACTAGAAGTAATAGCAAGACGCCTACCTACTCGACTGCAAAGGAAGTGGGTGAAGATAAGCTCCCGTATGGAGGATGAGGGTATCGAGCCAAAATTTGATGATATCCTGAAACTGGTAGATACTAGTGTCAATCAATCTATGAGCAAGTTTTCCAGTCTGTTAGATCTCACCCCTAGAATAGAGCAGTCTGAGAGCAAAACACAATCATTGATGACGGAAGGGCCTCAGAGAAGTGGGTATCGAGAAGGCTCTATGGTGTCTAGTAATGCACATAAACTTAGTGAGTGTAACAAATTTCGTGGTACATCCTCAAAAGATAGGTTACGAGTTGCCAGACAAACACGGTTGTGTTTTACACGTTTGCAAGAGGTGCATACAAAGGTGAACTGTGAATCAGTGAGCAAGTCCAGTGATAAGCTAAATGTAAACTCCAGGCCTGACTCCGAATTGTGTGACGATAACGGTGTGGTGAAGAAGTCTGTAGTTGCAACTGGTGAGCCATTGTTGAATAGAGTGTCACAGAATAGAGTTACTCCTTCAGAGTGCAGTTCTGACCCTACAAGTTTACAAGGTATTACTAGTCAGAGTGAAGGTATGAAATATTCAGGGATTTGTGAGTGTCAATGCAGTTGAAGATTGAACGATCAATTCTTGGTTGTTTGCTCAAAACCAACTTCCCCAATTTTCGCGGAGGCATCAATACGACAGTCATTGTCTCATCGGTCGCTGTTCAGAAAGAAGTCAGCAGTAAACCGTCAGAAACCTTAGTGGAAATATTTTTTATATGTTGGTGTAACAATAAAGAATCCTCGAGTCAACAATTGGTGTTTTGGTTTTTTCGTCTGTTATTACTAAGCGTTTCTGAGGAATCTTCTAAGAACAGCGTGGGCCCGAGCGTAGCGAGAGCTGGGCATTAACGGTTTATGAGACTTGGCTGACAGTTTCTGACGATGGAAACAGATCTGGCGGATTGAAACAGTTGGTGAAAGTTTGCATAGTCGCCGTTCATTTTTCCTGGTGCCGGTCAAGTCCTCTTTGAACAAGCAATATCTGGAACGTTTTTGGAATTGGGTCAAGTTCAACAATGCCTGGGTCAAAGAAGGGACGGAGTGTCTTGGATGCAAACAGGAAAGTAAGTCATGGTGACTTGTCTGTTACTTGTAACGATGTGTCTGATGTTAGGCATGACATGGTTGGTGTTACTGTTTCGCCGTTCAGGGATAATAGGAACATCAAACTCCCTAAATTTGAACCACGGTGTTTCGATGGAAACCCGGCTGATTATTTACAATTTGTAAAGGAGTTTGAGATCATGCTGAGTAGTTTTTTATTAAGTGATGAATTGAAATTGATGTATTTGATGAGATATTGCACTGGAGATGCTTCAAGAGCTATACAGTGTTGTGAGTTTATGAAGTCAAAAGAGGGCTACGATGAGGCTATGAGCATATTACGTCAAAGGTTTGGAAGACCTTCAATGATTGTAAGGAACGTATACGAAGCTGTCAAAGGTAACGGCAGTCAACTTCAAGATGACTCCAAGGCACTTACTGAGTTTTTAGATAATCTTATGACTTATAAGAATACCTAGATTTCGATGAATTGCATGAGTGACCTCAACTCGAGTTTTATACTAGAAGTAATAGCAAGACGCCTACCTACTCGACTGCAAAGGAAGTGGGTGAAGATAAGCTCCCGTATGGAGGATGAGGGTATCGAGCCAAAATTTGATGATATCCTGAAACTGGTAAATACTAGTGTCAATCAATCTATGAGCAAGTTTTCCAGTCTGTTAGATCTCACCCCTAGAATAGAGCAGTCTGAGAGCAAAACACAATCATTGATGACGGAAGGGCCTCAGAGAAGTGGGTATCGAGAAGGCTCTATGGTGTCTAGTAATGCACATAAACTTAGTGAGTGTAACAAATTTCGTGGTACATCCTCAAAAGATAGGTTACGAGTTGCCAGACAAACACGGTTGTGTTTTACACGTTTGCAAGAGGTGCATACAAAGGTGAACTGTGAATCAGTGAGCAAGTCCAGTGATAAGCTAAATGTAAACTCCAGGCCTGACTCCGAATTGTGTGACGATAACGGTGTGGTGAAGAAGTCTGTAGTTGCAACTGGTGAGCCATTGTTGAATAGAGTGTCACAGAATAGAGTTACTCCTTCAGAGTGCAGTTCTGACCCTACAAGTTTACAAGGTATTACTAGTCAGAGTGAAGGTATGAAATATTCAGGGATTTGTGAGTGTCAATGCAGTTGAAGATTGAACGATCAATTCTTGGTTGTTTGCTCAAAACCAACTTCCCCAATTTTCGCGGAGGCATCAATACGACAGTCATTGTCTCATCGGTCGCTGTTCAGAAAGAAGTCAGCAGTAAACCGTCAGAAACCTTAGTGGAAATATTTTTTATATGTTGGTGTAACAATAAAGAATCCTCGAGTCAACAATTGGTGTTTTGGTTTTTTCGTCTGTTATTACTAAGCGTTTCTGAGAAATTTCAAGGAACAGCGTGAGCCCGAGCGTAGCAAGAGCTGGGCATTAACGCTTTCTGAGACGTGGCTGACAGTTTCTGACGGTGAAGTCAGTTTTCGACGGTTGTGGACCGCTGGTGACAGTTTGGATAGTCATCGTTCATCTTTCCTGGTCCCGGTCAAGTCCTCTTTGAACAAGCAATATCTGGAACATTTTTTGAATTGGGTCAAGTTCAACAATGCCTGGGTCAAAGAAGGGACGGAGTGTCTTGGATGCAAACAGGAAGGTAAGTCATGGTGACTTGTCTGTTAATTGTAACGATGTGTCTGATGTTAAGCATGACATGGTTGATGTTACTGTTTCGCCGTTCAGGGATAATAGGAACATCAAACTCCCTAAATTTGAACCACGGTGTTTCGATGGAAACCCGGCTGATTATTTACAATTTGTAAAGGAGTTTGAGATCATGCTGAGTAGTTTTTTATTAAGTGATGAATTGAAATTGATGTATTTGATGAGATATTGCACTGGAGATGCTTCAAGAGCTATACAGTGTTGTGAGTTTATGAAGTCAAAAGAGGGCTACGATGAGGCTATGAGCATATTACGTCAAAGGTTTGGAAGACCTTCAATGATTGTAAGGAACGTATACGAAGCTGTCAAAGGTAACGGCAGTCAACTTCAAGATGACTCCAAGGCACTTACTGAGTTTTTAGATAATCTTATGACTTATAAGAATACCTAGATTTCGATGAATTGCATGAGTGACCTCAACTCGAGTTTTATACTAGAAGTAATAGCAAGACGCCTACCTACTCGACTGCAAAGGAAGTGGGTGAAGATAAGCTCCCGTATGGAGGATGAGGGTATCGAGCCAAAATTTGATGATATCCTGAAACTGGTAAATACTAGTGTCAATCAATCTATGAGCAAGTTTTCCAGTCTGTTAGATCTCACCCCTAGAATAGAGCAGTCTGAGAGCAAAACACAATCATTGATGACGGAAGGGCCTCAGAGAAGTGGGTATCGAGAAGGCTCTATGGTGTCTAGTAATGCACATAAACTTAGTGAGTGTAACAAATTTCGTGGTACATCCTCAAAAGATAGGTTACGAGTTGCCAGACAAACACGGTTGTGTTTTACACGTTTGCAAGAGGTGCATACAAAGGTGAACTGTGAATCAGTGAGCAAGTCCAGTGATAAGCTAAATGTAAACTCCAGGCCTGACTCCGAATTGTGTGACGATAACGGTGTGGTGAAGAAGTCTGTAGTTGCAACTGGTGAGCCATTGTTGAATAGAGTGTCACAGAATAGAGTTACTCCTTCAGAGTGCAGTTCTGACCCTACAAGTTTACAAGGTATTACTAGTCAGAATGAAGTTATAAAGCCTTTTAAGATTTGTGAGAACGAACCGAATTTGTCTACTTCTGTTATTAAAGAGTTTGAAATTAATGAAGTCGACCAGATAGATAATGGTAAACTGAATATTCGTGATAATGATCATGATACTTCACATTTGTCTTTGGTTGATCATGATGAGATGATAGATATGCCTACTACTGCTGAGTTGAACAAAAGTTCTGTACAACTACAACGTGAAGTAGAAATAAATGCAGATGCAGTTGCAGAAGGCATGCATACTTGTCAAACCGTCAGTGTAATTGATCAGAGTGAAGCCCACCTATCATCAGATGCTAGTGCTAAACCTGAGCTGATAGTAAAAGACAGCAGTGGTGGTGGTCTTGCAGGTAGACAAATTTCTGAAAAGCGAGCAACAACAGCTTCTGATCCACCGCTAACTTCATCAACTGATATCAATCAGTCGTCGTTGGTGCTGTCATCCACAATGAAAAATACACCCATCAACTCAAGTATCTTGTGCAATGACTATGGTAGTATCAATTCGTTTGAAAGGACGAATATCAATGGTCAGTTCAGTGAGAATAAGCCAAGTGTAAACGAGAGAGTAATTGTTAAATTGACTTGCACAAATAAGGGCATTTCTAGTTTCAAGTTACTATTTGAATGCTATTATCTTTGGTGTATATTACTCTGTGCCTACGCTTGGTTGACCAGATACGTCGTATGTTTTTTCGTCATCTATGTTCTACGATACGATGACATGATCTTGTTACCGTTCAGATTTGAGGATATAGCTGATAGAAGGAAGTCAGCAAATGAACTCTGCGACGATTTTCCAGCCTAGGGCGTCAACCTGAGAAGGGTTGTAGGCGTACTGGTGTAAGTCCTGCGATTCTTCAAAGGAATTCCATCAAGATGTGATCCGCGAGTTTGTGTGTACTGTTTGTATATATGTGTGATGTGTCATATCATTTGTGTTTTTTGGATTCATTGTGTTTACTCGTTGTTTTCGTACCTTGTTGTTATTATATAATTTTGTTAAAATTTTCGTCGTGATTACTTCTGAAGTTGTTTCGAGTCTTCTACATCCATGAATGAATTGATTGATGTTAGAGACAGCAGATGGGTCGTATACACCGGGGAGGCTAGGCTATTGCTGAGAATGAAATGCACACGGAGATAATTGTTAGCTGCAGTCCCACACGCCGGGGAGAAAGAGTGTAGACGACTGAGGCTCGTATACGTCACCCTTACCAGAATTGAGGCAGAATGAGTGACAAGCGATTGCAGTGGTAATTAGTGGTGAATAGATAAGAGGATGTGCGTGGAGTATCGTGAGGTGGTGCTATGGTCACGTTTCATTCTGCATGAGTCATTCTAGCAAGCGGCGAGTGTGTTGCAAGAGGATGTGTCAAGAGGGTGCCTTTAACTGGAAGGCGCAGGTCGTCATTGATGTGTGAGATTGTGCTGTGGGTATGCTTGTGGTGTGTTGGCTTTTCTGTTTGTTTTCCATTTCAGCTCTGTCCGAGTGACCCAGGTTCTCGCAATAGTATCCAAGTCGACGTGTTTTGGTCGTGAAGAAAAAAAGGAATGGATCCCATTTTTCGGTGGGGAGTGTCAATGCAGTTGAAGATTGAACGATCAATTCATGGTTGTTTGCTCAGAGCCAACTTCCTCAATTTTCGCGGAGGCATCAATACGACAGTCATCGTCTCACCATTCGCTGTTCGGTTGAAGAGAGAAAAACTATCAGAAGTATTATTGTTATTTATTGCCATGACATTTATTCTTAGACTTTGTGTACAATAACCTGATGGTTGGCTGTGTATTGGTGCAAGAAAAAGGGTTGTTAATTCATCAATTTGTGTCCTGGTTTCTTGGTTGGTTATTGAGCATCGTTCCTGAAAGTCTTCCAAGGGCAGTATGAAGTCCAGCGTAGTTAGACCTGGACATTGACAGACCGCTTCCAGAATCCCATGGATATACCTATTTGTTTAACCTGCATCGATCGTTTCACACGGTGGCCTGAAGCACTATCCCTCAAGGATGTATCTGCTGAAAGAGTCGCACGCGTCCTTTTCGAAGGATGGATCGCAAACTTTGGATTCCCATAACAACTAATCGTGGGTGGCAATTCAGAATCGGCATATTCTTCTTCCTGACTAAATTCATGGCTTGCATGCATTTTCGAATAACAGCCTACCATCCTCAGGCTAATGGTATGTTAGAACTTCTACATAGACAGTAGAAAGCTGGTTTATCAGTTGCGAACAATACCCTTTTGAACTGAATCCCTTCTGTTAGCTCTCCTAGGGGTACGAAACGCCTTTAAAACTGATGCTGGTTGTACTACTTCCGAGATAGTATATGGAACTACACTACTATTGCCTGTTGAATTTGTTTCTCCCTCGAACTTCGCACCAACAGTAGATCACGCTTCATACATCAGCAGGCTTACAAACCAATGTGTTCGGTTAAACCTGCTCCCCTTCGTCCATAGTCCATTAATGTCTTTGTTCATCCGTGTTTGAAGACTTCTACACACGTATTTAATAATAATAATTTGTATTTTCGTATAAACATAAATTCACATGGAAATGCATGCCATTTTTACAGAAACGATCAAGTATGGTATAATGTCAAATCTTGAATTGTCTACAAGTTAATAATGTTTCAACAGTTAAATATTTGATATATATATATACATATATATATATATATATATAAATACACTCATTGTCTGAACCAGGCCGTATAGTTATTGAATTGTACAGTTGTCCTCCAGGTTGAGCGGGAAAATCGACTTCGTTTCGTTTTCATCCCGTGGTTGTAGGCATACGATAACCAACCAATATTGAGGTAAGTACAACGTTTACAAGGAATTGGAAGCTGTTTTAGAAAAATTAAAGTGCTAAGGTGAAACATTAAAGTGTAATAGATTAAGTGAGTGAAATATATCATTAATAAACACATTTATATAGAAAACAGAATGGGGAAGTAATTAATCCTTAGGCCGACAACGTTCATTTGCAATGTATAATGAAACCAATATATTTTATACTATCATGATGTCCACTTTTGGCTTTAATACAATTATTTTCAAGCCAGTTGTTTTTATTTCATGTCTTTTTTTCTATTTGGTGCACAACCGTACCCTCCAGAGAATAGGAATAGAATAAGTCGAATCAAATTCATAAAGAGCTATAAAATGTTAGGTTTAATGGAATATAATGAGAATCAAGTAAAGACGTTATTAGAAAATAAGTGAGACAAGATATTGTGAAGTGGTATTTAAAGATCTGACAATGGATAGCAAGTTAATTTATAAGATGCCCCATAAATCTGTGCAGATCCCACGTGGTCGCATCTCAACAATAGGCTGAGCGAATGGTATATATTTAAAGGTAGAAGCATTATCTGTCAAGGCGTTCACTATTATCTTTTTCAAGATAAAGATCTAAGCCCTCATAAAAATCAGAAATATCTCGAGCCTTTAATTTGTATATTGCTGTTCCTGCAGAATGGGGCGATTCACCTTAGTGACCACCACCATATCTACTGATCAGCTAACGCCACCCTCCCTCCTTTTTTGATGTTAGGCTCTGAGACTATGATTATTATGGCTACCGCAAATATATTGCTTGGTACCAGACATGTTCGTACCCCATATTCCATCTCCCTAGCTTTCTTAATGAGTGCTTCCAATAGGTCTCCACGTACATCTTTACGAACATATTATATATGTGTGCATGCATCCTGATGAACAGATTACTTTATAAGAAGTTAAAACCTTAAAGAGTAAAACGAATAGGTATTGTGAATAGTGGAGCAAGATTTAGCAGAATACTATAGTTAAGGTTCAATTTAGGTAGTATGGACTGAAGGTAAGGTCGGTTGGCAGGACTTAGTGTACTTATATATAGTAAACATCTGACATTGCAAAGTAACGTGTCTAGACATATTATAAAAAGATATTAACACAGAACCAACGAAATTTTGGCGTTTTTTAACAATACTGCAGTGTGTGTATACTGAAGAATGGTGGTTAGTCTACAGGGAGCCGTAGAGTAAATCAAACCATATATGATAAGAGTATAATCAATAATATAGTTCGTATATCAAATATTACACTAGGTTCAATAATTGAGTGTTATAAGGGAAACAAGCGTGGTAAAGCAAGAGAACATTTGATGCATAAATATTTTAAGTATTTTAATATCCATCTAATTTAAGAGTTGAACATGCATGATTAATAAGTATTATTATATTAGTATATACATATGTAAAACGTTAAAAGGTGTGGATGCTATTACAATTATTTCCAGTGTTACTTTTACCAACACAACTTAGTGAAAATTATAGAGAATAGAAATCAGTAAATTAGTTAACGTTCGCTGCGTGAGTATTAGAGTCGAGATATACGTATGTGACTATACTGAAGACTGGACTGGCCTTCAATTTCCGTTCTACCAACAGTTGTGGTCTTTTAGACGAGCTAGGGTGGACATGTTAAAGTGTCTTTCTAGGCTCCGTTTGAACCCATCAGGGTTTTCACAACATCTTATTTCAGGTGGTAGTTGGTTCCAAAGAGTGCAATATTTTATGGTGAAAAAGTTTGCCCTAATGGATTTTCTGTGGGTAGCCACCTTGACAAGGTAGTCGTGGTTTCGCAGCTGATATGATTTAATATTTTCCCAAGTTATGGATGAGTTACTGTAGCAGTGTTTCCTAATGACTTTGAAGAGTAGAAATAGGTTGCACTTCACTCTCCTTAACCACAGAGGCTCTAATTTCAGACGTACACACCTGTCAACATATTCCACTTGTTGGTCGAACCCTATTATGCGTTTCGTGAGGAATCTCTGGACACTTTCGATTTTTTTCTGTCTACAGTCCTGAGGTTACTAAATAGGAGAGCACAATATTCAAGTTTGGGACGGATACATGTCCTATATATAGCTAATCTTGCTTCTTGGGTGTAGAAGTTACGCAGTACAAAGCCAGTAAGTCGTTTACAGTCAGATACAACCTTATTTGCGTGATCGGAAAAGGATAAATCTGAGTATGTTATCCCGAGGTCTGTGACTGTGTTCAGTTTTGAGAGGAGCTTACCGTACATATATAGGCACATTATCGGTTTCCAGCGTCCAAGGTGGGTTATACCGCACTTGTCTGGGTTGAAAGTCAGTTGCCACTTTTCGCTCCAATCGCCTAGATCATTTAAGTCTTGTTGGATCTTGCTTTCGACGCTCATATCACCGTACCCATAATCATATACTATCTTGAGATCATCTGCAAAAAGGTATGGCTTGCCATACTTGATTACAGAGACTATGTCATTTATAAATAAGAGGAATAGAATAGGGCCAAGAACACTACCTTGTATTACACCACTGGTTATCGGCTTTGAGGAAGACAACTGGTGGTTGATTTTGACTAATTGCTCTCTTTCTGTGAGAAAAGAACTTATCCATTTGTGAAGATTTCCGGTTATTCCGTAGGATTGGAGTTTTGTTAGGAGTCTGATATGTGGGACTTTATCGAAGGCCTTGCTAACGTCAAGAAACAATGTTGTTACCGAACGCCCATTATCAATGCTTTGTGTGATGTAGTCAAAATAATCTAAGTGGCAAGTAATGCACGACCTTCTACTTAAGAAACCGTATTGGGATGGGGATAGTAGGTCATTTGACAGCAAGTACTGAATGATTTGAGTCTTAACTATCTTTTCCATTACACGTGAAACTACAGACGTGATGTTGATGGGGCGGTAGTTGTTGATATCAGCTATAGGCCCGTATTTATGGATAGGTACAATATAAGACTTCTTCCAGCAGTTAGGGTATGTCCCATCGCTTAATGAAATTGAGTATAACTTGAGTAAGAGTAAACTCATGTCATTACCACCTTTTTTCAGCAGAACGGAAGATATACCGTCTGGGCCAGTAGTGTTACTAAGCTTAAGATTTGCGACAGCTTTATCGATCTCATGTGTGGTGAAAATTATGTCACTTAAACATTCGTCTGTTTTACGTGGGAAATCCACGACTTCATCGTTCTCTAAGGTGTATAATCTGGCGAAGTGCTTGCTAAACAGTTCACATATCGCCTCATTATTTTCGTAAGCAATGCCGTCTAAGTATATTATTTTCGGATAGGGTGTTTTGGAGTTCATCAACCTACTTTTAAAAAGTTTGGCTATTTCTCCTGAGTTATGCGGTGCATGAATGGCCTGCATTTCTTTGTTTCTGAGGCCTATATTTCTCAACTCTTCAATTCTACTGAGAAGGGACGTTATGGCAATTAATGACGATAAGTCATGATATCTGTAGTATTTTATTGAGTGCTTACGTAGACTTCTTCTAAACGATGTCGGAATATAATCACTTTGGGGGAATCTGAAGTTAAGAATCTTCTCGGGTGCAATGACGTCGTGAATTGAGTTAATATTCTGATAGAAGTTGTTAAGAATTGCATCTAAGGACTGGTTCGAAAAGTACGAGTCCCAATTAGAACATCTAATTAGGTGCTGATACAAGTCCCAGTCAGCATGTGTGTACAATCTCATAGGTATCTGGCCAGCTTCATCTCTGCGTTTTGTTTCAGGAAAGATGTCAAAAGAACAAACTACTATTCTATGGTCACTACCTGGAAATTCATGTCCAACATGTACGGTAGATGGCGTTATGTTGTTCGTGAAAATAAGGTCTAGGATATTTGCGGATCTAGTGGGTGAATTTATGTGTTGTGTCCACCCTCCTGTGACGATGGAATTTATGAGATTATCGTACCTTTGGGGTCCTCGGAGTGAAGACCATGATACTTCTGGCAAGTTGAAATCGCCTCCGATAATTTTATAACTGAAAGGAAGATTGGCTGTAACATTAAAGATATTGCTAAGCATATTATCATATTCCCTGCTGGATGAAGGGGGCCGGTACACACAACCCACAAGTATAGGTTTACTTCTGACAACTTTTATTTCGACCCAGATCGAGTCATTGAGTTGTGACAGAATTGGGTTACTAAACTGGGTTGCACACATGGATTGTTCACAGTAAATTAGTGTTCCACCCCCACGACCTGTCCGTCTGTCCCCGCGAAAAAGGTTGTATTTATCAATCCTTAGGCTGTCATTGGAGATTTCACTTGTGCACCAGGCTTCGGTGATCATAATCAATGACGGTCTGCATATAGAAGCTATTGTACTTAGTGCTAAATGTTTGCTTAGAACTGATCTCGTATTTACTAGGATAATAGATAAACACTGGCTATGTGGTTTCAGTGAGCGGACAACATCTTGGTAAAATAATCCGTGAGTATCCTCTATATACATGTTATCAGACTCATTTACCAATATCTTTGGATCGTAGGAAGACTTCAGGTAGATTTTTGAGGTGGTAGTCAGGGATGGGCTTACGTTTGGATATGGTATGCAGTGAGAGACACCTGTGTGATAATCAGATATTAATATTTTAGAGATATTAGTATCCGCGTTTGGTGTCGACACTGTGTCAGCTATCTCCCGGGAAATATGCCTTGCCCTAGCTGTAGACTGTTCGCTATGCCAGCAAGGAATTGATCCGATATCATGCGTGCTATATGCATGATTCCAGGTGTTTCTGTTAACTGACGCTGGTGAAAATCCTGCCCTAAGGTATAACCGATATGTGTATTCGGTAATTTGTTGCCAGTATAAGAATGAAGTGTTGGTATCTGTTTCTGGTATTCATCAGACCATGGCAAGTTTTGTGCAGAAATCGGCACATGCTCCCCACTAGACACATAAGATATATGAATGGGTTCTGTTGGCTTGCTAAATGTGGTCTGTGGCCGATGTTTGGGGTATTTTCTATAACTTTCAGTAGACAGAATATTAGAAGTGGGCTGGTTGACAAGGGGTTTACGTAGTGGATGTGCAGAACAATACCTACTACTTTGCTGTGCTGTTTGTCTAGAATTAGGGATTCGATAAAATTGGCTTTCCACTTGGCACCAATTAGGCCTACCCCTAGGAGCTTCGTCTACCATATTTGACTTTCTCTTACAAAGAAGGCCTACAGGTGCTTTCGTCTCTTTCTTATCAAAGAGCTTTCTTGCTCCGGGTTTAGTATTTAATTTATTTACTTCTTTTTCCCTATCTTATGATTATCTGGCTGATGATGGCTAACAGGGCAGTCAGCACATGCTATGTAGGGTTTCTGTGGCTTGAACACCTCATGAGCTTTAGTTTTCTTAATGGAAATGGGACGTTTGTCATAACGCCTAGAAAACTTGCCAACTTGGGTGGCTACATTCGACTGGTGCTTTACAGAGTGTGGATTGTCAGACCGAGGAGTAACTGACTTATAAGGCAATGGTTGGACCACCAGTGGGATGGGTTTTGATGGTTTCGGTGTCTTGACTTTTGCGTCAGTGTGAAAACGATGTATTTCAACATTATTTCCCGTTGACTCATCTATGTCCACCATTTCAGTGTCTGCATCAATATCGTTATATAATGCTTGGCTAACATTAGCCACTACCTGCGAAAATGTCTGTTGCATGCCGTGATCAGATATTTCAATAGACGGAATAACGCACGGAACATCATCTACAGTTATCCTATTAGAGTTATCAGGGTTCACTGTTCCTGAGCGGCATCGCCTTTGGCATGGTGTTAAATCAGGTGCAACCCTAATGTTAGTGTATGGTGTTGAAGAGCCTATTTTCTTACCCGATTTCAGAAAATTCCTGGCTTCTTCGGTAGACCTAAACTTGAAAAGCACAGGACACGGGTGGTTTGCAGATTTCTTACGAAGACGCAAAACCTGACATTCTGTCAACGACATATTACAAGCCTTTAGACACGAATTCTTAAGTTTGGCAATCGGCTCTCTGTCTGGAATGTTATAGGCCAAGACGTTATGTGAAGACATAATCCTCTTAACAGCTTCTTCAGCCAAATAGTCAATTATGCGCTCGGATTTGATTAGTGATTCAAAACAGATGTTTTGTGGTGGGTCACACAGTTGCGTGAGAGGCATAATGCTGTCAAACTTGCTCTGTAGTTCTGCTATTGACTTCTGAAGTGTCAGTAAATCATTTTTGCTACAAGCCGCATTCTCTGCTAATTCCTCCATGATATCAGATACCATAACTCTGGGTATGGCTGGTGTAAACAGTGTAGAATTGTCAACGGAGCTGAGGCCTTCAGATGGCTGACTAGTATTAGATCTCAGTCTCTTAACGGTACTTACACGTTTGATAGACTTAACCATTACAGAAATAAGAAACTTCACAATTTCCGGAAAAAAAGTCTTGAGGATATAAAAATAAGATAGCTGTATTATCGAAGTATCAAAACAACAACGATAAACAGATTTATATTGCAAAAATAAAAAGTCAGACTTTCCTTTACAGAGTTTGCTGTGGATAAAGTCCTGAGTTCCACGTAGTTAGATATGGTATCCGAGGATTCTTGACGTAGATTTCACGAGTGAATGCTATATGTTGTTCCAGTTGATACAATACAATCCTTGTTGACTATGGATAACTGGATAATGTGATGAAAGCGGCTAATTTCCAAAATATTAAGGAAAGATGATTCACGCAGAAACTAAACACCTGTAGCGCAAGAGTTCAAAAAAAAATTATAAAAAGATATTAACAGAACCAACAAAATTACAGCATTTGGTTAACAATACTACATAAGGGTAGTTAGTACTACAGGTAGTCGTGAAGTAAATCAATCTATGTATAATAAGAGCATAGTCAGTGTCATAATTCGTATTATCAAAGAATACATTAGGCTCAGTAACTGAGTGTTATAAGGGAAATAAGAGCGGTAAACCAAGAGAACATTTGCCGCATAAGTATTTTAATCATTTGAGGTATTTTAATGACAATCTAATTTCAAGTATTGAACCTACATAATTACTAAGTATTATTATGTTAGTCTGGGAACTAGTGTACTTTCTGTAGTTAAATATTGAAATGCTATTGTCTCTCCATTCCACCAGCAGTTGAGATCTTTGAGGCGGGCTAGGGTGGAAATGTTTATATGTTTTTCTAGGCTCCTTTTGAAACTGTCAGGCCTTTCACAGGATCTTATCTCAGAGGGTAGTTGGTTCCAAAGTTTGCAATATTAATGGTGAAGAAGCTCTAGTGGTGAGTTTATGGGTGTTAACCTTGAGAAGGTAGTCATGGTTGCGTAGAGCATAGGATTAGCCCACGTTATGGATGAGTTACTGTTACAGTGCTTTCTTATAACTTTGAATAAGAGAAATAAATTGCACTTCACTCTCCTTAACCATAAGGGCTCTAACTCCAGTAGAATACATCTGTCAAAGTATTCTATTTGCTGACCATAGCCTAATACGCGTTTCGTGAGGAATCTTTGGACACTTTCAACTTTTTTCTGTCTGCTGATTTAAAGCTACCATATAAGTGAGCACGGTATTCAAGTTTGGGGCGAATACATATCTTATATATGGCTAGTCTGGCTTCTGGAGTGTAAAAGTTGCATAGCACAAAGCCGGTTAGACGTTTACAATCAGATACCACCTTATTTGCATGTTCAGTAAAGGTAAGATCTGAGTATGTTATCCCGAGATCTGTGACTGTGTTTGTGTTTGAGACAAGGTCACCGTACATGTATAGACACATGCTAGTTTTTCCAATGTCCGAAGTATGCTATCCCAGATTTAGCTGGATTGAACGTTAACTGCCACTTTTCACTCCAATTACACAGACTATTTAGGTCTTCTTGGATTTTACTAACAATATTCATATCATTATAGTCAAAATCATAGACAACTTTGAGGTCATCTGCAAAGAGGTATGGCTTGCCATACTTGATCATAGAGACAATATCATTTATGAATACAATGAATAGGGTAGGGCCAAGAACACTACCTTGTATCACGCCGCTGGTTATCGGTTTGGATGTTGATAAGTGATGGTTGACTTTAACTAACTGTTCTCTTCCTGTAAGAAAGGAAGTTATCCACTCAAGAAGCCTTCCACTTATTCCATAAGATAGGAGTTTCAGTATGAGTCTTTTATGTGGAACTTTATCAAAAGCTTTCCTAACATCTAGAAATAATGCTGCTGCCGAACGACCTTTGTCTACACATTCAGTAATGTGGTCGAAATAATCTAACTGGCACGTAATGCACGATCTTCTATTTAGGAAACCGTATTGGAAAGGGGATTTTAAGTCATTCGAGAGCAAATACTGAACAATTTGCTTCTTTACAATCTTTTCCATCACACGTGAAACTACGGAAGTAATGTTGATGGGGCGGTGATTATCTATGTCCGCTGTAGGTCCGGTTTTGTGAATGGGTACAACGTAGGATTTCTTCCAAGGGATGGAAAGCTGCTTTAGAAAAGTTAAAGTGCTAAGGTGAATCATTAAAGTGTAATGAAATAAGTAAGTGCAATATATCATTAATAAATACATTTATATAGAAAACAGAATGTGGAAGTAATTAATCCTCAGGCCGACACCGTTCATTTGCAATGTATAATGCTACCCATATAGGTCTTCCTATCATGATGTACACTTTCGGCTTTAATACAATTATTTTCAAGCCGCTTGTTTTTATTTCATGCCTTCTTGTCTATTTGGTGCACAACCGTACCCTACAGAGAATAGGAATAGGATAAGTCGAATCAAATTCACAAAGAGCTACAAAATGTTAGGTTTAATGGAATATAATGAGGATCAAGTAAAGACGTTATTAGAAAATGAATGAGATAAGACATTATGAAGTGGTATTTTAGGATCTGACGATGGATAGCAAGTTAATTTATAAGATGCCCCATAAATCCGTGTAGAGCCCACGTGGTCGCATCTCAAGAATAGGCTGAGCGAATGGTATATATTTAAAGGTAGGAGCATGATCTGTCAAGGCGTTCATTATTATCTTTTTCAAGATAAATATCTAAGCCCTCATAAAAATCAGAAATATCTCGAACGTTCAAATTGCATATTGCTGTTCCTGCAGAAAGGGGTGATTCACCTTAGTGACCACCATATCTACTGATCAGCTAGAGCCACTCTTCCTCCTTTTTTGATGTTAAGCTCTGAGACTATGATTATTATGGCTATCGCAAATATATTGTTCGTCGTGACTCTCTGCGTCGACCACTGGAACCCCATACGACGGACCATGTAAAGTAATTAAACGTATGGATAAATTCTTCGTCTTAGACAAAAAAGCCGCAAAGACACCGTCAGCATCGGCCGTCTGGAACTGACTTACTTGGAAGGTAATCCTATTAGCCTAGAGCTGAGCGTACCCAACAATCAACAAGTAATCGAATGTCCTTTAGTCTTCAAAGAACTCACTGGTACGGCGAAATCCATTGAACTTTCTGTCAAGCCCTCGAAGAAGACGCGTTCCGGGCGTAACATAAGATTCTTAGAACACCTATATCACATAACTAAATGGTGCGATTCAACCAACTCATTCGTTTGTGGTATTAATTATTTTTTTCTTTTCAGACACATAAATTTTTTATACAGCACCATTAAACACAAGTAAAATACTTTTCTATAACCGTATGTATTACATGCACTCAGAAAATTAGATGTATGCTTTTCTCGATGTCCTAAACTTTGTGTCGTTTCACTGTATGGTAGATGCACATCATTTTTAAGCGCTCGTTTGGTACATCGCTGAACACTGGATACTGACCCTACCTGTTTAATTCGACTTGTTTAGCTGAAGTCTTCCGGCTAAGCCTCCCTGCCATTTGGTACTCCATCGTGTCACGTTCGTGCACGACCACTAGCCAGGTACGCAATCATCTCGGTCCAGGATTTGGTTCCGAAATATATCTCGTAGTCTGGACAACCAGTCCCGTTCTTTTGCTTTACCTTTGGTCCACGAGAAACGAATACTATAGAAGTTGCCGGTATAAGATATTGCGTCAGTATACTCCGTACAATCCGCGAAAGTCAATACCGTCAGCCTCTAAAATCTTGAGAAAAAGCTTCATGATGTGTGGCAACGATCCTTAAAGTGTACTCAAATGCCTCAGATGACTGTTCCTGTGATTATGAGCACAAGTTGCAGGTCATTATCGAACAATAATGATTACTTGGATGCTCCATTATATTCAAATACTGATCGTAATACAGGTGTAATAACACTTCAAGAAACTTGTCGAACTAAACACGTGTCTAAGTACAACTTCATTTTTATCACGAACATTTATGTCACACCTTGTTGTAGTACTTCAGAACTATCTATGCTCTCTGATGAATCCACTATTTTCGCTGCCGCCTCTTTTGGAAACTCATTCTCCATTGTGACAGGTCGTCTAAATTCTTGTGACTGCAGTTTTCTTACGGTGCTGGGTCGTGAGAATTTCGTTAACTTTCTCATCAGACTAAATACTTCTGTTGATCTTGTAATTATAAGTGACTGCGGAATACACGAAGCTCGTCAAAGAGCCTGTCCGTTTAGTTGAAGATTGAAAGATCAATTCATGGTTATTTGCTCAAACCTAACTCCCCCACAATTTTCGCGGGTGATCAATCTGCCAGTCATCGTCTCATCGGTCGCTGTTCAGAAAGCAGCTACAAAAAACTGTCAGAAGTAATATCGTGATTTATTGTTGCAATATTTGTTCTTAGACCCTAGTCTGTAATGCTAACAAAGCTGGTTGTATGTTGGTGTTAGAACGGGTTTTATCCACAACATATGGAAAGTTACGCAAGAAAACTTTTCACACCTTTCCAAGAAAATTGTACACGAATGTAACTTCACTGAGAATATTCAGAATCTTAGGAGCATGCTGAAAGACCCAAGGTGGGACTTGTTTAATGAAAACCCTCTTGATGACACCATCTCTAACATTCCATATTATCGCAAATTTAGTCTCGATGCCTGTTGTCCTAGCGAGACACTCCTCTTTAGATTTGACCGTTTCTCCTCCCCTCAACTTAAAAAGCTTCGCAGACAGAAACAAAAGCTATATAAAATGAAGGACAATACTGGTTTGAAAAGAATTAACATCCTGATAAAACCTGAAATGCACAGGTTGAATTTAATTTGCAACCAGAAGTTTATATCCTGTAAAAATGCGTCTAATACATGGAAACTTTTCAAGGAAAATACCGAAGGTAAGTGGATGAATAGTATTCTTTATTCGTTTGATGTGTACACTAAACAAGTCTTTCATATATTCTCCCACAAATGCCGAACTTTCCAGCGTCACAAGTATTGATGAGACCTGCCTTCTTGGTTTCAATACAAATGATGTTTCAAAATCTCCGAAGCCTCCGAACTCTTTTTGTAGGCTAGGTCCAGATGGCTTGCTTAGTCTTATTCTTAAAAAGTTTTCAGATATTCAGTGTTATCCTCTCATGGATGTATTTAACGAATCTTTTTCCAGAAATGTCGTGCCAGCCGTTTGGAAGGACATTAAAAATGTACCTATGCCTCCGTCAGCTACTGGAATATGTTTTAAATTTAGACCTATTGCTATTACGTCTCCTTTTGCTAAAAGCTGTGGAAAAGTTACTCTTACTTAATCTTCAACCCTCACTTAAAGCCTTTAACGACCCCAAACAATTCGCCTATAAACATAGTAGAAGTACTTTAGATGCAGCTGCAGCCTTGCATCATAACATTGTCCCCAGTTAAGACAAAGGGGCTACATTTGTTTACTGCACCTTCCTTTAAATTAAGGAGTTAAGGCACTCAAGCATAACCCAACCCCTCTTCTTACAGTTATTCAACTCGTAAATCATACCTATTGTCCTTTGCTGTTCACCCTTATTCTTTCCCGGATTGCTTAAAAAAAGACTATATCATACTTCATATAAATCTGAAGACTGAGTGTCAGTAGGGCGAGTGGTATCTCATTCGGCCATATCATTGACACAGCCATTTATAAGCACTTGGTTTCATGCAAGAAATTTGCTAAAGGAATTTTGTCGGACTGTGAACATCCACTTTACCCGCAGCTCCAACCTTTTGTCTCCTCAGATAAGAAAGAAGTCTTTTCAGAAGACATTATGCACGTACGTCTAAGTATGAAAATTCCACTATACCATATTTAACACGTACTTTATGTGCCGAAAATAGTGTTAGGCATGAACTAAGTGACCTCCTTTGCACTATTAAATAGACCACTTTCCTTTCCATACTGAATCGCCAATACTGTTTGAAACAAATTCATTGTTATTATTATATTTAATGTTCTCCATTCTTACCTCGAATGTTTTTGACTTTATATCGTAAATATGGACACATTCCTCTGGCTAATTTAATTATAATTTTTAATTTTATCTTCGTATTGAGTAAATGAGATGCAATATTGTAACAAATGCTGAGAATTGCACTCTGTATTATTGGCTCTGCTTTTAGAATAAAGCACATTACTATTATCGCTAGTACAAAAATCTCATCTCTGCTGGACGAATATTTTATCAACAGCGGGTTAGGAGCACTATGTGACAAACTAAAATTATAATCTTAAATTTAAAAAACAAGCATTTCGCTAGGGCTTTGCGCATTGTTAGTTGGGAGGGTGGTGATTGCTATTCAGCGGATATGATGGTGGGGACATGAGAAAAACAACAACAGTACTCTATTGCTAAGGCTCCTTAGTTTGAATGGTTTCTGCAAAATAGATGAATAGCTGAAAAAGAAATAGAAGTTGAAAATTGCCCACACTTAACTGTATAAATCGGGAAACAGTAGATCTTATTGAGCGACCGCTTTTCTTCTACATAGTTCACACGCCTTGACTTTTGTGTTTAACTCCCTTTCCACCCTATATAAGCAAATTAAATCATCACATTTTGTGAGCCACGTCTAGTAAACCGTCAATGTCCAGCTCTTGCTACGCTGGGACTCACGGTGTTCCTCGAAGTTTATCAGAAACGCTTAGTAATAACGGACGCAAAAACAAAATCGCCGATTGGCTACTCGAGAATTCTTTAATGTAACACCAACATATAGCCATAAAATTAAGCTTTAACTAAGGTCTATGAACAAATATTACAATAATAAATCACAACGTTACTTCTGACGGTTTTCTCCTGGCTTCTTTCTGAACAGCGACCGATGAGACGATGACTGTCGTATTGATGCCTCCGCGAAAATTGGGGAAGTTGGGTTTGAGCAAACAACCATGAATTTATCGTTCAATCTTCAACTACATTGACACTTTTTTTATTACAGCTTGATTCCACACCGTATTTTTTGGTAAAGGTATGGAATATTCAGCATGTGATATCGGTAGCCCAAATTTTGCAGGCCGACCATTGATACGGTGATGCTTTCCTCTATGTTAGTGCCAATCAAATGGAGTGGTAGGATCACTAGAATCTAAACTTTGCAGTTACTTAGAATAATAGAAAAGATTTGTAACTCAGGTGGATGATTTGGAATTGATAGTGTTCTCTGAGCTCCTTGGTTTAATTGCGGAGCTTTCATCGTCTTTCTGGACGACATCTTCAGCGCAGTATTTAGGATAAAGTGAAATGATTTAAATTTCTTCATGAAAGCTCCGCAATTAAACCAAGGAGCTCAGAGAACACTATCAATTCCAAGTTACTTAGAATATTAGTAGCACTCTTGGTGAGTAACGGAACCACCTTCGTCATGAAATCTGCTGACAAGTTAAAGGCTTGTCTCCTTTAAAACAGGAAATGCCACAAGTGTAGTGTACGTACCGATTAATTCGAAATTTTGTAGACTTTCGGACACTTTATGAACCATTTGCTGATAATTTTGATTACTCTAGACAATAGCAGCATAGAACGAAACCACCTAATGAACGAACTGATGAAATTGAGAGATTTATTCACAGAAACTGGCTTGCCTTGGCTGTGAAGACTTCTGTCAGAACCTGGGAGGGTTTTCTCGAACATATCCAAGAATATTATCCTATGTAACCATTTTTTACCATTGCATTACTTGTATGTAGACGTTTGTTGCGAATTGCTCACTTCTGCTTCTTTCAAATCTGGTTGGTCGCCAGAGGTAGTTTCGTTTTGAGGTGTTATAGTTTAGAGTCACCCTAATTATCGTTCATTGTGCATCTCCTATGTTTCACTGCAACACCTGTACTAAAATGCTACTTCCCACTGTTGACGTAATCATTTATAATTCCAGTGTGAAATCGACATGAAATGGTTTCACTATTTTTCGCTGTATCTCATGACATATTAGGTCGAAAGCAGATTTCAAAAATTATCTGTTTACGGCGAAGTCAAACTTTAGGCGCAACTGAATACCAATCAGCGAATAACCTCGAACAGTCTAATGAGATTCATACACATGAGTTCAAGGTCGTATAGCGCCTGATTCGTATCAAACACCCGCTCTAATGAAGTTACGCTTGCAGGGCAATGAAGATAAGCTTTTGCAATAATACCTGGATTTGGGGTTGCTCAGGAAGTGAAGGATTTGTTCGTTTGGTGGTGTCATGAGTTTAGAAATCTTTGGCTGGTCAATTGACGGATATGTTCATCATTGCACAACTTGCTTGAGCTGAGTTAGTATTAGGGAAGGTAATTTGATAATTTTAATATTTCGTAGGAACATTTTTTGCTAGTTTGCATCTCTCTTTAACCCAGATTTTGCATATTTGTAATTACTGGGTTTAAAAACAGCCTGTGAAAGGCGCAGCTGGTGAAACTGAAAATAGCCTTGTGTCAACAGTTCAGCAGTATCAACACTGCAGAGACATCACCTCATGGAAGATGAAGAGAATTACTTCGTTGTTAGGCGGAGAAGGTTATGTCGTGCACGTGGACGAAACTGTGTTACTGAAGAAAGAATACAACTGTGGTCGTGAGCGATCCAACAATGTTTGGGTTATCGGTTTATATGATAACTCCTTTAGGAAAGGATTTGTGGAGAGAATGTCAGACAGAAAGTCTATTACCATGGTACCTATTGTCACTCGAATGGCGAAACAGGGATCCGTAGCATATTCAGATGAATGAAACGTTCATAGCTCACCGTCATCTGTTAGATATATTCATCACAGAGTGAACCATTCTAGTGATTTTATGGATCCGATTACAGGCTGACACACGAATTCTATAGAAGGATTTTGGGGAAGGCAAAAATTGGATTAGGACTATAAATGGATTTCAGAATGATCTCATTTATAGTCATTTGGATGAACTTATGTACAGAATGTCGTGCGACGTTTCTGTTGACACTCCTGTGCTAAACTGAGAGATGTTTCTGTCACAAGTTAGAGGAAGACTCCCTATTTAGCAGTTTTATGCAGTTTATATACTTTTTTCCGTAAATATACATTTCCTTTGATCGAAAATTCCCTGTTTCCTCTGATTGGTCCCTTAAAGGTCGGCCGCTGTTTGGCAGTTAGTGGTGCTTAAAGTATTATTTTGCCCTAATTACTTATTTGTACATTCCTTTTTAATGTTTGTTTCACATAAATCACTGTTCAATCTATATCTAAATTAATAAAAAACATATATTCTACCAGTTCCAGTTGGTGTACATATGTTCATACCCGTAAAAATGGCTGGTTTCCGTCCCAGAAGTGAATTATTATCATCATTACAGAGCCTAATTTCAGTTGTTTCAAGAGGTCTGGAAGGTATCGTGGAAAGTACCGCTTCTGACATATCTCTTGACAATAACTTATCAATCTACGTCACCGTAGGTTCTTGTTGACTGCTTGTTTGATATATCATTTGGAATTTTCTGACCCCGTTTCAAAATTTAAGGATTTCGGTATATCTACAGTAGCTGTATGCTTAGATATTTAATGCTGGGAGCCACCGATTGTCAACATCCAAAAGCAGACAAGTTCATAGTTAGATTTGCTCAATTCGTTTCTGAGCGGAAAGTGGAGATAGATTTCCACACATCTACCCCAGGTGGGATCACAGGAGGGTTACATGGGGTGGTATCCTAGATATACTATTATTACTCTCATATCTCGAAGGCATTTGCAGCGTCGTAAACATTGAGAGACCCGTTTCTATTTGCTGATGACGTCTGAATAGTGCACGCTTCACCAAGGAAATAGGTTTCACGCATGACTTATCAGATTAAACACGATATTGACTACGTCCACTCATGGTGAGACGAGCTGATAACGAAGTTCAAAGCGAAAAACTTAGAGTGCTGTGCTTCAAGAGCATCTTACTCTAACTTGCCATCTCTTTAAGCAGTGTACATAATCCTCTTCTGCCACTTCCAACGGATCTGGTTGTAAAACTACCCTGAGGATTCAGCTTCACAGCGGATGTCTACTTACAGGTATGATAATCAATAATAATCAAAGTTTGAGGCAATCAGCAGGAAGCCTTGGAACCAGGTTTTGTATCTGCTGATTGGCAGGAATAGGCACAAAACCTAGTTCAAAGGCTCCATGCTGACTGCTCCCAACAATCTAATATTAGGAACTTTGAGTGTGCGATGATGGGGAGCCATGTGGTGGCAAACAACGGACAAGATACATGACACTGTTTAGCGTCCAATCAAAGTATTTAGCGCGTATCTCTGACATTACTGTACTAGGAACACTTAGGTGAGATATGAGATTATACTCAAGGTCTAGCGCTCGATCATTTGAAAGAGATGGAGTCCAAAGCTTCTGATAACTGCCTAAAGGCGTGTACTGTCTGAAAAATTACTCCACGTATTCGCCAACCATATGACTCCACGGCGACAGGCGAATAATTAGTGGTATGAGCATGGTGTTAACACGAACTTGAGAAAAGTGTAAGACACATTGTCATTATACATTTGTTACTGCATTGTAATCTAAAACACTAAGACTCGTTACGCTTCTGGCCAAGTCATTTAGAAGTGTTATGGAAACCACATATTCAGTATTATTGTTTCCTTTCATTCCTGGAGGAACATAGGTTTAAAGTCACAGTTCTCTATTGCGTTCGGTTCTCTGCTGATTTTTCACTGTCTTCACGTTTGCACACATGCTTTCATCTTCTCTTTATATGACCTCCTCCATGCCACCCTCTTACTGATGACCAACTCGCCGCTTTCCATCCGGGTTCCACTAGAGCAATGGCCTGGAATTAGACGTCACTCACTTGATGATTACTCAGAGTATGACTCATCCACCTCCGTTTCTTCCTGCATATTTGTTGCATTATCACTTCCTGGTTGATTCGCTTACAGAAATCCCTGTTGCTAATCGTTTATGGCCATCCGATCTTGAGTACTGAGAGAAGATAGCCGTTGACGAAGGTCTCTAGTTTGTCCGAAGTGCCCAACGTGACCCGCGAAGTTTCTGATCCGTAAAGCAGCACTGATTTCACAGCAGATTGAAAATTATTTTGTAGGGAAACGCAAATATAAGATAAATAATGATGGTAGTCATAGTGGTAATAACAATAATAATAGTAGTAACATTAATGACGACATGCATGTCAAACATGTGCAAGATAATGACAACACCAAGAATAAGGAGTCTGAATCATCAGTAGTAATTACACACAAGGAAGGAATCTCAGAAACCCTACGCAAAATTACTAACAAGGCAGGAATAAAGGAGGCATTCAAGACCACAAACTCAATTAGAAACAAGCTTTGTCGGCTAAAGGATCATTCCTGTGGAGCCTTTAAAACAAAACAAATTAGTTTATCTAATACCCTGCAATGATTGTCAGGTCAGATACATAGGTGAGAGCAGTAGAACAGTTGCAGTCAGTTAGACTAGCGGAGAATAAAAACCTAGCCGAATGTAAGTTAGTCGACCCGGATAAGACAAGAGATCTAGGGAATAGTTCAGCTATAGCACTACATCCAATTACACACAACCAAACAATACGATGGGATAAGATGACAGTTTTAAAAATCTAATGTCACAGGATGGAGGGAGAGATTTATAATGGAAGCTTTATCCGTAGAATCAACCCCAAACACGTGTAATGGGTATGATTCAACACCTGTCCCAGATATCTGGAAAGTTCTACTACCCCTGCGACGAATAGGAAAGAACAAAGAAAACTATAAGACGAAAGTTTCGAAGTCGTGTGATTCTAATTCATGTGATTATGAACAGTAAATTTGTTCGAAACATCATCCAATAAATAATACTGTTTCACTGTGTCATACATCTAGGAGATAAAATGGTGTGAAGGTGTATAATAGTTGGCGGCACCCGTAGTAGTGAAGTAGTCGCCAAATCACCTATTGATCGACGCTGTCGAAGGCCTTTTCAAAGCCGGTGGAGTTGGCGTAGAGAGTTGCCTGCCATTCCAAGCCGTGCTCAGTGGTGATATGTAGTTTTGCGATTTGATCGAGTGATAAATTGTTCCTCCTGAATCCAGTCCGTTCCGATCGAAGTTTTCACCTGTGGCGTGTTTGATTCTCACCAGGATAATGCGGCTTAATACTTTGCTTGGGATGGATAAGAGCATAATACCACGCCAGCTCTTGCATAGACTTAAGTCTCCTTTCTTTGGTAGTTTGAATAGGTAGCCTTTCTTCCAACCCGCAGGTACCTTGTCCTCTTTCCACATCTTCTTCAGTCGTGGTGTCATCAAGCCCACTGGTGTCTTGTGGTCCATTTTCAGTGCTTCTTCAGGGATTCCGCTTGGTCCTGCTTCATTTCCAGCTTTTATCTTCATGAGTGACTTCTGAATTTCTGTCTTCGTAGAAGGGTTGACTTCCACTGGTAGTTCTGCTTCCGCTGTTGGTATTATTGGGCGCGCTGTAGGTGGTGGTCGATTTGGAAGTCTTTTGAAGTGTTCAGCCGAGTGTTTTCTTCGCCCCACCTCTTCGATGAATGAATCTCCATTTTCATTCCTCACTGGTTTAATTTGTGTTGATCTCTTCCCAGATAAAAACCAAGTTGTATGGTAGAATGTTACGAGGTCTCCTTTACCTGCAGCTCGTTCTGCTTCACTTGCCATGGTTTAATAATATTTCCTTTTGTCTTTCCTGACACTCTTCTTTACTCTTTTGTTCAGCGTATTGTAGCTTGCATTCAACTCCTGTTTTTGTTGCTCGTTGGGGCACTGGATAATCTTTTGTTTCACCATCCTTCCCTCTATTATTAGTCTCCATGTGTCCGTAGTGGGCCACTGTTTGTCCTGTCTCTCCTTTCTGCCTAGAACTTCCATGCAGGTTCGATTCCACACCGCTTTCAGGCTATTCCAGTGTTTTTCAACGCTGGTATCTTTGCTAGTGTTGATTTGTGTCTCCGCCTTTTTCCTTGTGATTGCAGTAAAGATGTGCTTTGTAGCCTATTCCTTCAGGTTTTGAGTATTGAACTTGGCTTGTAGTCTGTCTGCAGCCCCTGCCTCCTTGAAATTTTTTATGTGATTTAGAGTGTTTCTTGTATGAGATAGCGGTCTGGGTCAAGGTGTGTTCCTCATCTTACTTTTGTGTCCAGTAAACGGTGTCTCAAGCTCCATTAGATTGTAATGCAGTCAACTTGGATTTCGGTTCGCCCGTTTCGTAACACCCACGTAGTCTCGTGGATATCTTTCTGCTTGTATACGTTGCCGCCAATCACTAGTTTATTGAAGGCGCAGAAGTCAGTGAAATTTCCCGTTTTCATTCTTCTCTCCAAGCGCTTCTAGACACGTAGTGAGTTTTTCTGCCATGTCGTCTGGTCCCAGTTTGGCGTTCGTGTCGTCCATTAAGATTTTAATGTCAACGACTAAAGTTTTGTGCATTTTTATATGTACTTGTCCGTAGATTTCTTCTTTAGTTCCTAGGTTTGCGTTGTTTGCAGGTGCATAGCACTGTATTATTGTCAATCTCCTTTGGAGTTGCATCTGGAAGTCATTAACCTGGGCGAGATCGCCTCCCGTTATATTGGGGTTTGGTGACATTGTGATAGCAACATACTCGGTGTGCTCGTTGTTGTCTTCTGGATGACCGGATTTGATCAACGAATCTCTCGTTGACAAATTTGTGACTTCACTCCCACTCCATCTGCTTTGGCACAATCCCAGGTTTTGAACTCTATATCGTTTCATCTCGAATGCAATCTGGCTGGCTTTGCCAGTCCCATATACGGTAAGGACGTTCTACGTCGCCAGGAGACTCTGCGTACTGAAGTTTCTGTAGCAGCTCTGTTTACAAGGTGGGGATGCTAGCCTCATGTCAGAGTAGATGATTTTTGACACATGAATATACAGTTTACACAGGAGGGACATTTCGGGTTGCTTTCCTTAGAATCAGGAGAACAGGGAATAAAGCAATCTTTACAAAAACTGTAAAAGAATCTGCAACAATATAGGCAGCGAACACAACAACAAAAACCATAGCAGTAGTATCACTGACAAATACAAATAACAAAAATGATATCAAAGCAATAGATTAAATGACTCGTGTCAAAATGGGTATGTAAATCCAATAATATATAAAACTATAGATATTACATAATGTTTAAAAGCCACAAAATGCCAAACAGTAAGTTGTAGTCATTCAACTATCACTTGTCTACATCCAAACCAATAACCAGCAACGTGGCACGAGGTGGCGTTCTTGGTCCTACCCTATTCATTGTATTCATAAATGATATTGTCTCTATGATCAAGTATGGCAAGCCATACCTCTTTGCAGATGACCTCAAAGTTGTCTATGATTTCGACTATAATGATGTGAATATTGCTAGTAAAATCCAACAAGATCTAAATAGTCTGTGTAATTGGAGTGAAAAGTGGCAGTTAACGTTCAATCCAGCTAAATCTGGGATAGCATACTTCGGACATTGGAAAACTAGCATGTGTCTACACACGTATGGTGACCTTGTCTCAGACGGGAACACAGTCACAGATCTCGGGGTAACATAGGAACATGCAAATAAAGTGGTATCTGATTGTAAACGTCTAACCGGCTTTGTGCTATGCAACTTTTACACTCCAGAAGCCAGACTAGCCATATATAAGATATGTATTCGCCCCAAACTTGAATACCGTGCTCACTTATATGGTAGCTTTAAATCAGCAGACAGAAAAAAGTTGAAAGTGTCCAAAGATTCCTCACGAAACGCGTATTAGGCTATGGTCAGCAAATAGAATACTTTGACAGATGTATTCTACTGGAGTTAGAGCCCTTATGGTTAAGGAGAGTGAAGTGCAATTTATTTCTCTTATTCAAAGTTATGAGAAAGCACTGTAACAGTAACTCATCCATAACGTGGGCTAATCCTATGCTCTACGCAACCATGACTACCTTCTCAAGGTTAACACCCATAAACTCACCACTAGAGCTTCTTCACCATTAAATATTGCAAACTTTGGAACCAACTGCCCTCTGAGATAAGATCCTGTGAAAGGCCTGACAGTTTCAAACGGAGCCTAGAAAAACATATAAACATGTCCACCCTAGCCTGTCCAAAAGATTTCAACTGCTGGTGGAGTGGTGAAACAGTGACATTTCAATATTTAAATACGGAAAGTATACTAGTTCCTAGACTAACATAACAATACTTAGTAATTATGCACGTTCAATTCTTGAAATTAGATTGTCATCAAAATACTTAAAATGATTAAAATATATATGCAGCAAATGTTCTCTTGGTTTACCACTCCTATTTCCCTTATAATACTCGTTATTGAGCCTTATGTACTCCTTGATAATACGAATTATAACATTGATTATACTCTTATCATGTATAGATTGATTTACTTCACGGCTCCCTGTAAGACTAAATACCCTTCTTCAGTATACACACACTGCAGTATTGTTAACCAAATGCTAAAAATTTTTTGGTTCAGTGTTAATATCTCTTTATAATATGTGTAGACAGGTTACTTTGCAATGTCAAATGTTTACTATATATAAGACTGTCATGAAAATTTAGTACACTAAGTCCGGCCAACCGACCTTACCTTCAGTTCATACTGCCTACATTGATCCCTAACTATATTGTTCTGCTGAATATTGCTCCACTATTCACAAAACCTATTCTTTTTACTCTTAAAGTTTTTAATTTCTTATAAAGTAATCTGTTCATTAGGACGCATGCATACATATATAATATGTTCATAAAGATGTACGTGGAGACCTATTGGAAGCACTCGTTAAGAAGGCTAGGGAGATGGAATATGAGGTACGAACATGTCTGGTACCGAGCAATATATTTGAAATAGCCATAATAATCATGGTCTCAGAGCCTAACATCATAAAAGGAGGGAGGGTGGAGTTAGCTGATCAGTAGACATGGTGGTGGCCACTAAGGTGAATCGCCCATCCTGCGGGAACAGCAATATGCGATTTGACGGCTCGAGGTTTTTATGATTTTTATGAGGGTGTCAATGTATTTGAAGATTGAACGATCAATTCATGGTTGTTTGCTCAAACCCAACTTCCCCATAATTTTCGCGTGTCATCAATACGGAAGTCATCGTCTCATCGGTCGCTGTTCAGAAGGAAGAATTAAAGACTGTCAGAAGTAATATCGTGATTTATTGTTGTAATATTTGTTCCTAGACCTTACACTGTGATACCAGTATTGCTGTTTATATGTTAGCGCTAGGATAAAGAATTCTTGAGTCGCCAAACAGTGTTTTGGTTTTCGCGTCGGTTAATACTAAGCATTTCTGAAAGGCTTCGAGGGACAGCGTGAGGCCCAGCGTTGCAAGAGCTGGGCATTAACGGTTCATGGGACTTGACTGACAGAAGGCTTAGATCTTTATCTTGAAAAAGATAATAATGAACGCCTAGACAGATCATGCTTCTACCTTTAAATATATACCATTCGCTCAGCCTATTCTTGAGATGCGACCACGTGGGCTCTACACGGATTTATGGGGCATCTTATAAATTAACTTGCTATCCATCGTCAGATCTTAAAATACCACTTCATAATGTCTTATCTCATTCATTTTCTAATAACGTCTTTACTTGATCCTCATTATATTCCATTAAACCTAACATTTTGTAGCTCTTTGTGAATTTGATTCGACTTATTCTATTCCTATTCTCTGTAGGGTACGGTTGTGCACCAAATAGACAAGAAGGCATGAAATAAAAACAAGCGGCTTGAAAATAATTGTATTAAAGCCGAAAGTGTACATCATGATAGGAAGACCTATATGGGTAGCATTATACATTGCAAATGAACGGTGTCGGCCTGAGGATTAATTACTTCCACATTCTGTTTTCTATATAAATGTATTTATTAATGATATATTGCACTTACTTATTTCATTACACTTTAATGATTCACCTTAGCACTTTAACTTTTCTAAAGCAGCTTTCAATCCCTTGTAAACGTTGTGATCGCCTCAGTATTGGTTGAAAGCGATTTTCCCGCGCAATCTGAAGGGTAATTGTACAATTCAATAACTATACGGCCTGGTTCAGACAATGGGTGTACATATATATATATATCAAATATTTAACTGTTGAAACATTATTAAGCTGTAGACAATCTACGATTCGAGATTATATCATACTTGATTGTGTCTGTAAAAGTGACATGTATTTTCATGTGAATTTATATGCTTATGTATGAAAATATACATTATTATTATAATAGCCAACAAGATTATATCTACAGAATCAGTGTGCTAAGATAGACGAGTTACAAATTCCTGGCTAGAAACACGGGAGAGATGAGTTTTATATAACTAAGCAAATTTAGTGAACAATTTATCTAGCTCATTTCTGCCTAATGAGCAATGGAAGAGAATTTATGCCAGTATTGTCAAACAAGAAATCGACTTGTAACACATCATGCCTACACAGTAGTGCCCAGGAAACTGACTAGCACACAATTCGTATAATTGCTAATATCTCATTCTCAAAGATTTACTCCATATTATTGAAGAGTAGGAGGAAATTTTTCGATATCATGGGAATTTAAATATACCACAGTTACCTGCTTTTGACGATGTCACGTGCACAAACTTATTAGCCGCCGAAGGCTAATGCTGAATAAAGCGACAGGCTTGTGGCAAACGTACATAGAGAACACCAGAAGTTAGTGAACGATAACAGACTCCCTGCATGATATTCCCTGAAATAGAGTACAGAAGAAAATAAAACATAATCATCATTATCAGAGAACGATCTTTACTGGCGCTCAAACTTAACAGCTAATCAAGGTGCCCTCCTGTTAACTTGGAGATGCTGGATTCGGCAGGTCATTTACCGTCAGTGTCCTAAATTATATAGAGGCGAATACAAGTATTCTTTGAATGAGATCATCTCGCGACCGAAATTTAGGCCCACCGAACGCCAACGGCTCAAATGAACATGAACCAGTCTTTTCTCCCCAAGAAGGTAATATGTTCCAATTACCACCATTGAGTTAGTGGATACATTTATTATATCGTAAGCCAACTACTGCTTCAAATGTTCATTCTCCTTGTGCAAAAAAATACTGGATAAGAGCAGCTTTATTTTTTATTTTATTTTTTGTTGTTTATTTAGCGAGAGTTTGTTATAACCATTCCTTAGGTTGAGTCGTTATTGGACGTGCGTTTTGGCACATTTTCGAAATTTTTGGGTTATCACGCATTCTAACGGAGCATAATGCAGTGTAAACTCTGTAAGTCAATATTCGTTGCTTTATTTGTTCATTTTTCATAGTTTCGTCAGAAATTTCCTCGAAAGATTTAGAAATATTCTGCAAAAATATGCCGTAGTTCCCCACACGTTCCTATTATCGATGGAACAAAACAGTTCAGATACATTAATTCACGTGGAAGTGCTATTGATATGAATGGCTAACACAAGCTTATGTGACTGCGGTTTCTATTATTAAGGGCTGCCTAGTATTTGTGTTTTTTCCTCATGTCGTTTAAATAGCCTCCTCTAAATGTTGGTATCTTAATAGAAAACGTTATAAATGGGGAAATATGCAGTATTTAATATTCCTTGACAGCTACTCAGCCTATGAAGTCTTCGTGAGCCAGAGCAAAGTCGGATATGACGTGTCCGCTACAAAAAGTCTGGTGTGAGTAAATTAATTTACCCCAAATTTGGGGTATTTCTTGACTGTAAAGGAAGTAGGAAAACATTCTTATGATATGTGGCAAGTATGAAAACATGCGGTGGGCGGAGAGGAAATTTTAGCACCAACGTGTGACCAATGGGTAAAGTTGGATAACTTGACGGAGTTGGTTTTCGAAGGCCACATTTCACTCATGTCTCCCTGAGTCAAATTGCCTGTTAACCTCCTGTTTTGTCCTTTTCCGGATTCTCAATCTCTAACTAGGTACTAGGTTCATGCAAAGGTGTTATTCTGTATCACGGTAATTACTAGTTACTATTTCCGCTCAATTGATCCAGATACTTTACTGACATGCGTACTGATATATTTGAAGTATTATAAAGTATATCACAACAGGTGAATGCCAAGAACGATATGTAAATTCATCGACTGATCAGATGACGTCGAAAACCAGTCTGAATAGTGGGATTAAGAATTCGTGACTGAATACGAAAATATCTTTAGGAAGAACATGTGGATAAAAATGAATTTAATCAGTGTAACAATCTTTAAAATGCTGTCATATGTTAATTTTGACAAGTGAACATCAAATGTGTTCCTAGTCTCAGAACCATTGTCCTGTCGTTAACATAACCCTATAATTTTGATGTTAACGGTAACTTTTTTCCTATGCTAACCATGATTTAACCCTAAACCCTAACATTTACTTAACACTAACCACAATGAAGTCATTGTCGTTCATCCTAAATTTAATTCTCAGCAGGAGGTCATGACAAAACTGCAGAGTTTAGCTCGTGATTAGTATGGGTGCCAAATGAAAAACACTTATATAACATTACGATTATTTGTTAACATTTGTTATGACAGACTTATTATTCTGGACATCGTTAATTTTTAGTGTGAAAATTACTTTCTCATTTTAGGCTCTCAGTCGGAATATCCCCATACTTACTGCAAAGTGTACAAACCAGACTTGTCAGAACCATTTGTGTGTCCACATTTAAATAGGCAGTCAGTCATATCTGATCCCAAGGTTGGTAGGTTTTGGTTGATTTTATGGTTGGTGTGAAAATACAATTTTGAACTAACTCAGTTCTACAACATTTCTTAAATTTCGTTTGTAAGTTCAGTGTGCTTTTAATCTTGTGCTGAGGCCACCCAGGCGAGTGAAGTTTATGGATCATTTACTTGTTGTGCAGACTCGTAAATCCTGTGCTGAGAGTTTCCACGTTTATTTCATTAAAATTATTTGAAGTTGCAGTTTAATTCCCGTACCTGATAAAGTCGACAACCGATTACTGCTTGTTGTTGTGTTATCGACATGGTGCAAATTCTCTAAGTGGCATTTTCTGGATGGGACATACTTGTCTATAGTAGTGTTAGTTAATCCTATCTCAATGGATATGTGGTTCATTGACTTCAGCTGTTGACATACACCGTTTTGAGTCCGGGTTCGGTTCCTGCTCCATTCACTTCAGCCTGAGCAACTGGACAGTATTATTACCTCATGCAATCATTATGGCTCGTGGCCCAGTGCTTGAGAAACGTGTTTCGGTTAACTGCATGCTAACTAATTAGTCGATTTTACCTCGACATCATTCTGTAATGTTTTTATTTCGTTGCAAATGAAGCATACTAATTAAGCAAGCGAGTGATAGCATCATTTGGTTCAGTGTGAATGGTATGTCGAAGTGTAGTTGCCCTCATGTTTCTGTACTATCCTGTTACTGTGGTTCCTTCTGTAAAAATGCACAACATAGCTAACACTTAACAAGTCTGTTTTTCCATATCCTAATGAAAAGTATGTGTGAAATGGTTTCAGATATCGTGTTTGTGAGAATTCAGTTGACTGCAGTGTAGATTTTATCGCGGACCTATGTTAGTTGAAGAACCATTAAAGCAGCTGTGTAATGCTCTCGAGTTTTTAAGGGTTCTATAACTGGTGGAAATTGTTGAAGAAGTCTACTATATAATGACTGAGTATTGTACTTCGTAACTGATTAGATGTGAACATTAGATCTATTATTATTGTTTCAGACAGGTGCCCGGAAATCACCTTTCACAAATCGATGTACTTCGAAATTTTCTGATGTACGTACTATGAAGGATTTATTTGAAAAAGGTCTACAGATTTCACGTAAGTCTTTCTCTGGAACTTTTTCTCGGACCTTTAAACCTTTGTACAACGACTTTCTTAAACCTCCCGTTATTTATACGTATGGGTACTGAAGGAAAGTGCATTTACACTTGACTTAAAAAAGGAAGCAAAAATATTTGTTTAGTTTGTTTATGGTAGTTTTGACAGCAGTTTTATAATCAGTAGACCTAAATTGGATTTACTGAGAGATTTTCACAAGAAATGTTGGTAATATTGTAAATAAATCCAATAGACGTGGTAATCCCGGACGAATATTATTCATGTTCGTACTCAAACTCCTGGAAGTAAGTTACTATATCCTTTATGCCGTCTAATATATGTTCATTGGTGTGGGTGGTGACATACAATATGTCTCTGTAACCGAGCACCTAGTAGATTTATTAAATAAGAAATAAATAAGTAAATAAGGAATTCTGTCGGAATAGTATATAATGGAATCGTATTAGAGTAAAGGAAGACCAACAGTTTTTGCAAAATAAAATAGCACCATCATTTATTTCGTTGAAATAGTATTACATCAAGATATTTCATCATTTTGACTAATGTATAACTAGCTCTCATTGTTTACTTTTCTCTGACAGGTTTTCGACGTTGTTTGGGAAGACGCTACAGTTTTGGTGAATCCTTCGCGTGGTTGCAGTATTTAGAAGTGAGCTCCACTAACAAAACTTAGTCAATGTTCATCTAGGTTGATGATAAAATACAGGCTTTCGGATCGGCCCTGGTGAAAGTTGCTGGTCATATTCCGTGGGGCGACAATTGTGTTGGTATTTATGGACGTAATTCACCTGAGGTAAGTTGTCCACATCCTAAATGCTTTCGTCGAATATTTTTGTAGTCACCTCATTTTACTTTTCGGTCTACATTTACTTGAAGATCCGAGTGATGAATTTCACTTTACTTAACGTCAACCGACCTATTAATGAGATTAAATTTCTCGTTTTATTCTGAAGTGCCATTCTTGTGAATTAAGCAGGCTTTCTGACGTCATGTATTTGTAGTTTAACTCAAACCTTAAAACGCAACATACATTATTACTGAGTACAAATACTCGACCTTGTTGACATGCGTTTACGATATGATTCATTAAGAAAGTTCTACGCGTTTTGTGTCGATGAATTTATCCTACGTGTTAAGCTGTGTAACGTGGACTGCCAGGTCCATTCAACTCTCGTCGTAATCCATCTCCACTTTCCCTGAATTGTGTGACTTTACAAAGTGTCGCAACTTTGACTGCTTTATCTTTCCCCCACAAAGTTCTTTGTTGAACTTTTAGTCAGGCATATGACTGATTAGTATGATGAACCGAAATAACTGTCTTAGTTTATCGAATCAGAACAGAGATGTAATCCATAAGTGTGATGTATTTTGGTGCTCTTTTTTCTTTGCATAGCGAATAGAACATTACACTTCAAGCTTTGAAGTCTCGGTAGTGATGATGCTGGTTTTACGAGTTGAGGTTACTAGCCTCGCCAATGTTTTGGTGTTAGCAGTTTATGGTATTGGACAGTGCATTGTATTTTAAAATTTGTTGATGCGTCTGTGTTGTATGTAACTGTATGGATATCGAGAGCTTCCTTCACCAACGTTTCATTTCAATTAAATAATAGAGTGACTTGAGTAAAAGTTTCTAGATGTCATGTTAAATATTTCCTAGCGTACACAAGGTGTACTCTTATTTGTTCAGCTAAAACACTTTTTCACATTTTGAATTCCAGTCTCATCAGTTTCATTTTTTCATTAGTGGTTTATCACTCAACACGCTTGCGCGGCGTATGGCTTTCCCATTGTTCCAATTTATGCAACTTTGGGCGATGAAGCAATGCAACATATTCTTAAACAAAGTGAGTAGTGTCTTTGTTTTCTCCGCTTTTATTATACTTTGGTGTACAATTGTTGTCAGATGAAGTTGAATTTAGAAAACTACTAGTATTTATCTTGTATTTGTTATTGTGCAATAGATACATTGCCTGCTGTTTTACTGCGTAACTAACGAGTCCCATTGTCCCTTTAATATGAAATCGTTATCTTTTGTGCAAACGCAAACGCCTGGAAACGCCATCTAGGTATCTTCAGTAGGTTGTTGGCGACACAGTCTTGTCATCTAGGAATTTTCGGATTCAAATTTGCAACTTAGAGGGAAGTGATGTTCGGTGGCAAATCAACAGCTTTGAAAGCGTATTACTGTATCAGCTTCATGTGAAAGTTGCATACAGATTCAGTGACCAGTAATTATGTCTTACATCTTATAACTTTAGCTGAGACTCCGTGAAATACCTTCAGAAAGGGTTTCCATAATTATTAATATTATTTGATTATGTTAATTCATCATAATAAACTCTCTGCAGAAACTGTACGATAAGAACACCCAGCATGAGAGAATTATTCATTTTACAATGCACAAGTAGTATTATGCTTCCCATAGTCAAAAGGCAAACATAAATATCCCACAAAGTTTTTATTGAGTAGTTCCATGAATCTAGTTTTGCCGAATAATTTTCCATTGAACAAAATCCTATTACCCCTTGGTATGGTTCACCTCTGTCAGATTTAAGATGATATTGAGAAACTGGTCTCCATCGTCTCCTGTCTAAAGATAGGGAGTGAATTGGTTAAATGTGTTGACCACTCCACACATTCGGTTAATCGTATCAGCCCTAATGAACTGGTTGTTGACGAATTCTCATTGCAGATACAAAAGTTGGTGCGGTACTTGCTGGCTTGTGTCATCTTTATCGTTAGTGTGATATTTGGCTGTCCATCAAAGGTCGTGTGTACTGTTCAAAAGTTTGCTTCATCATATTTTTACGGCTGCGAGACATGACACTTAAAATTGGAAGATTTGAAAGGATGAGCGATTTCGACTGTCTGTAGCTCTGTGCAGTCACTCATTTCTGCTGGACAAATATAATCGATAATAAAGTTAGGTCTAGAGCGTGAGGTAAGCAGCGAAAGTCAGTCAAAAATGTTGTGAGGTTCTTTGAACTGTCTGTCTATCTGTTTTCGACATAGAACTTTGCACCGATGTGCGATAGTTCGAGTCGCCACACTCCCTCCTTATAGCACACAAAGCAACAGAAGAAAGTAGAAGAAATGCATAATAGAGACAGTAAACAGTGGTGTGAGACAAAGGAGGAGTAATAACGAAGAACAATATAGTTTCATTGGAGATCATAAGTCACAAGGAGTGTATGCATCTGTGCCATTGAGAACGAACACTTTGAGCCATATCACCAATTGTTTCCAACCATTAGATTTTAGCCTTCCGACGACTCCAACCAGGAAGTCTACATCTTCCTATGTGGCTGGCTTAATCTAACTGTTGTGGGTTTCGTTGACTAATGGAGTCATGTTTTAGTTTGACGGCCGCTAGCTCTTTTCCAGCCTGACCCTATATCAGCCAGCCGACATTGCCCGTCGAGGAAGGCGATGACTAGGGATGCATTCGTAACACATGTCCTAACCATTTCAGTCGGTGTAATTTCACAGCCTCGTCGATTGATTTCCCCTCCTTACCTAGAACTCGACCGATGCTTCATCTCAATATTGCTCACCTCATTATACCACTTCACATGAGAAATAGAAATTGTGTTGATAACGGAATCTGTTTTAATATCTGGATTTGTAGCAGGCTTTTTCGTTTTTTCGTCAAGTAATGCGTTTATTACTGATTTTATATACCGTGAATAAATGCTTCACTTAATGTGAATATGTAAGTCATAACTATACCCTTCCCATTTCCAACGAATGAGATACGGATTGGCATCATGTTCCACCCAGTGGAATTTGCTCAGCTACGGGATGCATGTTATTTCGCACCACATAAGAGTCGTTTGATTGTGGAATACACGGGATTACATGTGCCTATTAAAAATGCTTCGTTTTTCATCATTTCCTACCCTGAATATTTTATTCGTTCCCTTTCGCTTCAGAATTGCTTTACTTTGCATAAGCAGCGTCAGTATCACAACAGCACCACATAGTTGGAGTATGCATACTTCATCTGATAAGTTATTTTGATTAACCGCGAAATCTTATCATTGTGAATCACATAAAAAGGTTTAGTCTCAAAGTATGGAATACTTGATTGAATGACAGTTTTTATTCACTACACGTGGCTTATGCTAATTGTACTGTTGTAGTCGCCGTTGTTTTCAAGAGTTTGTGTGTACATTTCTAGTTTCTACCTTTTACTAGGGATTTTTGATGTTTTCTGTTTTGAGGTGATAATTGCTGAATGTTTCTAAGATTCGATTTGTCTTTTGCCTGTCCCTAAAGGTTTTAAACGATATTTAGAACTTGTCGTTTCTAACAACTCATGAAAATTAGTGTGAAAACTAAGAATTTATAATATAGCTTATAATAACGATCAGACACGAGTTAAAGTTTGGTTTATTTTTATCAGAATCTTTCTTTAAATTTTTAACTTATTGTTCGTTACTCTTTTTGTTTTTACTCCTCTTCGTCCCCAGTGGAACATAGGGCTTCGAACTAGAGGCTTGAAGTGTCGGTAGGAGTGGTATTTATTTTTACAGGGTGGGGTTGGTAGCCTCGTGCCCAACCTTCCCTCCTTATCAGACTTATTACTAGCTTAGCGTGGTGAAGGAGTGGGTCGGCGGGGCATTGAACCCCGAACCACCTGCGTAGTTGACGAGCATCCTACCGCTGTGCCACTGACGCACATTGTTTCTTATAAAACGTGTTAATTTACTGTGAATTATTCTCAGTATGTGATAGCATGTCCTGCAATCAAACGCAGTTAGCCTTCGCACTAGGTTTTAAGCAGTTTCGTTTATCTGACTTTTGCGATTGTCGTTGCTGACCGATGTCGGTAGTGATCAAGTAACTGTGCTTCATATTCAGACTGCTACAGTTGACTTTGGTGATTTCGCGAAGGCAGGTTGATTTCCAGTAATCAGAATGTTTTCATTTATAAAGTTATTTCATCGTTAAATATAACTTCCTATTGTCATGTTTTGTTTGTGGCATAACAGGCGAGATTCGAGTTGTCATGTGTGACTCAGGAAGGGAGGCGTGTCATATCCTAGGACAGTTCTCTTCTTTGATAAATGTTGTTATAATTGCACACGATGGTCCCAAGGTTGCAGAAGCCAAGGTTCGTTTTTCGGCCAATGTCAGTGTCTACTTGTTTGATGAATTCTTGGTAAGTGCTTCGGTATAACATGGATTTCAATTGCATTAAACAGCATTATGTGTCTTAACCTACGATCCATCATGGAGAGTAACTGTTTTCTTTGTTTATAAAGACAGGTGCTTCTAGTTTTTTTATGATTGCTAATCAGTAAATTATACTCTACGGGATTGAGACAAATTACATCTTAAGATGTCTGAAGACAGATAGTCGGGCTAGTTTTCCCAAAACTTGTTTGATTTTAAGGGATACAGGCATTCAATTGCTAAATAAAAAAGGAGACCTTATTTGGAACAGGTGGATAATATTGCCTTATAAGGCGAAGACCCAAGAAAGTGAAAGAACATTATTAGTTCACTTTGTTGTCTACAAAGTCTTACATGCTCTATGAACCTGTGTCCTTTATATACAACTAAATTGGGGATAAATTATTTGCTAGTGTTATATTTCCCTCTCTTGTACTCGCCTGAAATATCTGTTTAATTAACCAGTGTGATTGCTTTTACATATGCACTCTGATTTCTGTTTCCCTAAGATGTATATAGAATCAACATATTTCCCAACTATAGTATGGGAGGAATAAGAAGTAGCTCGTGAGGAATCTTTACTGAAATTTCAGTGAATCTACTGATAGACATCTTGTCTGAAGTACATATTTTAGGTTGTTATTCCTGAAGGCGTCGGTGGTATAGCGGTTAGGACGCTCGCCGACTATGCACATGGTCCGGGGTTCGATCCCCTGCCGACGCACACCTGATATCTATGGTTGGCCTGTAAAATTTGGGCTACCGATATCACATGCTGAAAAATTTCGACGCACTCCTCTACCTCGCTAAGCCGGAAATACTGCTGGTAAAGAGGAAAGTTTGGGGATGAGGCTAGCAACCCCATCCTGTAAAATAAACACCACTGCTACAGAAACTTCAAGCCACTTGCTTGAGGCCCGATGTTCCACTGGGAACGTGAAGGAAATAAATAAATATAAATTTCTGAAGGATTATTTTAGTTTTACAGACAGATGAAATCGTTTGTCCAACTTAATTGTCTATTCGAAATGTTTAGTAAGGTGTAAACACGAGTAATGAGTTTTATCTTCATATTTCACAAAGTGGCTTTTACATTTTTTGGATGGTTACTGATAAACAAACAAGCTAAAAGTAATTGACAGTGGATACTGGATGTTGAATTTATTTTAAGTTAGTAACAAGTACATAATAGTTGTACAGACACATTATAAAAAGCACTTTGCAGCTATTCAACGTGCTTTTATTTAAACAGGTAGAATGTCTGATAACACGTGCTGTCGAAAAATCTTAGCTTTATTCCCATCTAATTCAGTTGTATCTCGATTTGGTTCTTCGTTTTCTAGAAGGTTGGATCGAAGTATCGTATTCCCAAAATGGTGAGTTCCTTCAAACGCTACACTTTTAATTGTGGTAAAAAGTCTAATAGCTGAAAATATCTCATATCATTGCTTCTGTAATCACTTACTTACTATCCTTATTTATTTTGTCCTTGTGACTTAGTTTTGCCTTCAGTATATGTAAAGTCAACCTCTGGTTTTCAGTTTCAGAGAAGTTTTACTTTGAACTCACATTCATTGTGCACAAACAATTGTACATTTAACCGTCAATCTGGTAGATAGAAGACACGAAGGTGTGAAACATTTTCAAATAATTAACCTTAGAGATCGCCCACTAGTTATCCTACTTGTTGTTAAGTTATAAATTTTTTATGGTTTAATTCCTTCTCCGTAGTCTAACATTTTCGTTTTCCTCACAACCACTTATCAGTGAATAAATGTTTTAAATTCACAGGCATTTTATAGTTGGTGAAAAAGCTATGCAATGAAATCCACTCATCATTTGATTTCGCTTCCTTTTCATTACTTTATTTAAAGTGATTGAATAAATGACTATGAAATATAGTAGGATATCGGTTTTGAAGTGAATAGATCTTTTTATATAGGCTGTTTCATTTACAAAAAGTATACACGTTTTTGTTTAAATGAACTTTTCAAAGCAATTAGGTGTGACTGACTGACTGACTGGTTTCAACATGGAACTTCGTACAAAAGTGCAGCGGTTTGAGTTGCCACACTCCATGTAACACATAAAGGAAGACAAAGAGAAAAAAAAGTGATTCGAAAGAATGATAATAAGCAGAAATTTGAAGGAGAAAGAATAGTAACATGGAATGAAAACAAAGTTTTATCCGATATGGCAGATCACAGAGAGTGAATGCATCTACTCCATTGAGAATGATTTTTGACCCATGTCACCGGTTGTCTCCAGTCATTGTTTCTTGGCATCGCTAGGACCCCAGTCTACACCTCTCTACGTGGCTCAAACTAACTGACGGATTTTATGGATTGATGCCATATTTTCCTCTGACCACCACTAGCTCTTTTCCAACCTAATCATACTGTATGGTTATGAGCAATAAATTGTGTTCGAAACGTCAGCAGTGAATATTACTGTCAAACACTGGAAGAATTTAACAAAATAAAGTTTTCCCCCACAGTGCCCAAGCTCTATTCTTATACTAATCCTATGTCAGCTAATATTGCCCATCGAGAAAGGCGATGGCTAGGCATGCATGTCACATGTGCTAACCACCTCAATCGATGTAGCTTCACAATCTCATCGATAGATTTTCCTTCTTTACCTAACACCTGACGCCTAACCTTGATATTACTCACCCTATTATACCACCTAACATAAGAGATAGAACGGAGACACCTATGATCGAAGACAACTAGCCTTTTGATGTCTTCCACTTTCAATGGCCATGTCTCACAATCGTGGAGGAGTACGGAGCGAACTGCTGAGCAGTACACACGTCCTTTAGTTGGTAGCTGGATATCACGTGTACGCCGGAGATGGCGTTAACTGGCAAGTACCACAAGAGAATTTCGTATCCTCTCTGAGATTTCAGCCCGTTAGCTACATGTTCCCTACTTGAACATTTAAGTAGCCTGCTAAAACGAGTATATCTGAGCGTTTTTTTCTTTTCGCAACAAGCAAGACAACTTTTGATAGAACTCATCCTCTCTTTTGTCTGAACTGCATTTGGTTGGTACATAGGAGGAGATTATGAAAACAGTGACGGGTAACGCAGTCCTTCCTTCTTACGGATCACTTCAGACGGACAGCACACATGCAACTACCCACTGGAAGCCACTCTGGTAGGGATTTTCCTGCCCTCAATACAATCCCTGCACCTGCGATTCCTCGCAAACTAGCCGAAGAATCCCCTGACACCCTTAAGGTGAATTTTCCAAGCAGAAGGTCCTGACGTTAAATTCACCAATATGAAGTTGGTGGCATAGCTTTAGGGGACTATCGGTGGTGTTTTATCGGCTCTTATCGCTATTGTCGGTCACAGGGTGGAAAGAAGATCGGGTGCCTGCTTGTGGAATATTGCTAACGGTAGGAGAAAAGCAAGCTGATGAGAGTGACATAAATAAAGGTGTGTGATAGTCAGGAGAGCTTTGTGTGGTTTTGGAAGTGTATGGGGCGTGGGTTCACTCTCCGGCCGCCCACATCATGGAACCTGATTTTTTCGTGGGGTACCTGAAACAGAAAGAGAGTGTTACGTGACCTCAGAAGCCAAGAGACAACTGCTTGAGATCAGTCACACAAGGCTGGTTTGTACGGTTTTGGAGTTGTTTCCGTATTAGTAGCTTACTACCGGCTACGGAGACCACCCTAAGGCAAGTCGAGACGTACAGTTTCTGGGGTCAGCCTTTCATAGCTTGCACTCTTCACAGTGGACAGACAGCATAACCGGCATGCTAGTCATCTGAGTGAAACTCCTTACTGCCGTTACATCCATATTCCCCAGCATTACGATTGCCCACGAACCCTCCAGTATAGCGTATACACTTACACTGTGCCGGTAACTGCTTTTAGTCTAATCTTTATTATTGCTATATGCAAGGCTGAACACCACATCAAGGCAGAAGCTACCGATTGGGAATAAGGTATGAGTTCATTTTTAATTTAAATCGTGTAGAAGGAGTAGAATAGGGAGTGAAGAGAGAAAATTCCAGGATATTCGGACCAGGGAATTCATCAAATTACCAACAGTCGGTCTTGGTCGACATTTACGTGGTAGTCGATACAAATATCGTTTATGACTGATCGCTAAAGCGTTGGCTTACTATTCCTACAACTATTTAGATCTTCGATATCAAATTCTGTTTTACCTCTAGTTCCTGTTGGAATTTGTACGACAGATTGATTTGATACCACTACATAATATCAGTCGACAGTCTACGTTATCGCTTTTGCATGATATGCATGAAAAATTAGTTATTTCTTCATTTTTTATCTGTGTTTAGAATCCGAAACCCGATGACTTATACATGATATGCTATACTAGTGGAAGTACTGGTGAGATTTTTTCTTTGATTTGTAGTTAGATTTTCCCGTACAGTTGAAAACTTCGTAATGGTTCCTATTAATGAAAGCCGCAGAAGCACAACACTTTGTATGAGAATGCATAACTTCAAACTTCAGAGAAGGAATATGAAGCTAGATGAACCAAATGAAATGAAACAACAACAACAAACAAAGGCTTACGGAAGGGAGAATAACTCATCAAAGACTAGCGAGGATTTCCTGAGTCTGGATGATGACTAAGAGTAAATACATCTGCAACACTGTCGAAGACTTTGAGCCATGTCACCAAAACTCTACAGCCATTGATTGATAAGGCCCGACGGATCACAGGAAGTCGACACGGCGGCTCAAATTAACAGTCAGTCAAAGACTTCATGGGTTGGTGCTAGGTCATCGTTTGACTCACTTCCAACTCTTTTCCGACGCAGTTTGGTTTCGTCCAACACTTCTTATCAAGGAGAGCGGTGACTGGACTGTTGGTCTTCGAGTTTACGTGGCATTGATCTTCGTAGAACGTTTTTGTTGGATGGATGTGTGGTCGTCTTCTCGCTTGTCAGAGTCTGTCGCATGGTGCATTTCACCGTGATCGGGATTGTCATCGGTGATAATTAAGTAGCCTTTGGTTACATACACTCTAGGGCCTCTGATGTAATGTCACTTGATGATTTCGTCAGTGTTTAGTGCATCTCCGTATCGTCATACATATTTTTCTAGAAATAGATTCTTGGTTGGTTTGTTGCCAAAGTCCTTTATATGCAGATGGTCTTTGACTTCATCGATTTTGTAGCCCAAATAAGTTACGTAAAATCCTACTGAGGAAAGTTAACTTCTGATTTCATTTGTTTTGATTCTTGTCGTGATTTTTGATTTTGAGTTATGACATAACTCATGAACTTTAGGCATTAAACTTAAAGTTTTCATAATAATCTTATTTTCGCATAGCCTTTTTTCCAAAGGTACATAGATCATAGATTTACTTCCATATTTGTCCCGGTTGTGTGTTTTGTTCCCATATTTCACTTTTAATTTTTATCGATTTGGCACTAGTAAGAGCTGTGGCAAGGTAAATTAATGTACGTTATTACTATTTACTTCGTGAACCGATGGATCAATTAGTTAGTTTGTCTGATTTTGCTTTGAAATTATCCACTCAGCTTCAATTTAGTGTTAAAGTCCTATATAAATTGTTAAAATGGACATTATCTTCAGTTTCTAAAGCCGCCTCTTTTTATCCTCATAAAATTATGGATTAAAGGAAATAGATGACTTCAGTGCCAATTGTATTTGTGCATATAATTATACCTTATGGGATGTAACTGCAAGTTTAGAGTATGGTGTCCTTAGGATCGTCGAAATTATAGAAATATTTGTTGTTTATCGACTGTGAACAGTTAGCCCCTAGTTTTTGTGTCAAATATTCGTGCCTTCTTTGCGTTCATGTGGCCTGAGATATCAGGTAGGCGTAAAGCTTTATGCCGTATATACACATGCATGGAATTTGTAATCAGATGTTCAATCTACTGTTCATTTGGTTTTCATATAGGTTTACCAAAGGGTGTGTTAATTGAGCATCAGCAAGTTGTTGAAGCTGTATTTGCTATTATTGAAAATACTGAAGAAAAAGTAAGTAATTTTATTGTAGCGTTTTACACTTGGTTTTAGTTGATCAAGTACACTGATATGAAAACAAAACTCTGACATAACTCTATGAAACAGTTTGTCTGATCTAGCAAATATTGACATTACTCCCTGCCTGATGATATTCCTAGTACAATATGTTATTCAGCGGTGCGGCTAAATTAATGTTTTCTGTATCTCCGGTATTAAATTTAAGCCATTTCTTTCTTTTGTATTAAATGCTAAGCTGATGAACGAGAAAATTTAATGATTGATCTAAGTGAAATACTCTTTAGGAAGGTACTTTTGCCTCTATGCATTGTGACTGTGTTAGTGGACACAGTCACTGCAAAGTATTTAGGGAGTTAGCTTATTTCATCTAATCATGTGAATAGAATTTTCGTGTAAGTAGACGGTTCACAAGGAGTCGATGCATGTAGCTTGTCTATTTTAAACTTGTTAACATTAGTTGTATAGTTGCTTCATAGAACTACCTTTGATATTTCATTATCATACTCTGTGACATTATCGTTGGTAGATTTATTAAAAGGCGATCAACTGTGACATTCATTAAAATAGCCCAAACTTTCCCTCATTCTGAGTTACCATATGCGAATGCAGGTAAAAATATAAAGATGTAGCTACTATATATCAGCTCAAAATTCTATGCTGCTGGTGTGTTTTGACTTATTAAACAACATACACTGAGACGAAACGTTTTTATATCATAATTTCAGTGTTATGAAATAATGGTTAAAGTTAAAATGAAAGCGTCAGTGTTGCCCAAATTCCAACCACATTTATTTTGTAATTGTCTACACATTCATTATTATTCTGTTATTTTTATGAGAATATTGAAATGTTCAAATCAATTGGTTAGCTGACTGACAGCATTATCATCATGAAATTCTTGAATACAGATGAAATAAGTGACTTGTACAAAACAGGTTTCACTTAATAACATGAGTTTACATACAGTTCAATACAAACAAATCTTTGGGGTTAACAAGAGAGAGAGAGTAGTTTATTGTATTACAAAACTGTCCATAAGTAAGGAAGTCGAAGAAGCCATCTACTAATATGTATGTATGCCGGTAGGTATCCTAAACCATTTATTGTCAGTAATTTGTACTGAGTTATTAAACGGAGTCATTTGTTTATTTTTTATGAGTTGCCGTGATGCTTTATTTTACTGTATTTACTGTATTTCCTTCCATTGTTTCAGTGTTGTAACAAGTTTTCAACGCATCTATCATATTTACCATTCGCTCATATTATGGAACAAGTAAATTCTGTAAGTCCTTAATCACCTCTTCCAGAGTGTCATTTTTCTGTTATTTTGCAACAAACTATTTGTTTGGTGCATTTTCATATATGCAGTTACTTGGATGGAGTTCAAGTAGATGTGAGAAGACTTGTCTAGTTGGTTTTGGTAAATTTATAAAAGTCATTCTTAATATTTCACTAAAGATGAATAAATGTATGGTGATGGAGATAACCAACGAACCGCAACAACAACAACCAGCACCAATAACTATCAACGGGAGAGAATTAACATAGGTTACCTGCTTTACTTATCTAGGAAGCACGGTTTCAACCACAGGTAGTCGGAATGGATGAAGATGTCAAAGCCAACCAGAATCAGAGAGCCAAGATACGCTTTCATCAAACTGAAAGCAGTTTGGAAATCTTCTGCACTCCACCTCAGCATAAAGAACAAGACTCGGATTTCCAACACAAATGTGAAGACAATCAATACTTCGATGTGGGTGAGAAACTTGCACTGCGTGTGCGTCACGAAAAGGATTTCCAACAAGTTACAGACGTTTATCAACAGTTACCCACTTCAGTGGCTCCATACTGAAGATCGAATTGCCAGCTGGCCAGAAAGAATTAGCATCAAGAAACTCTGGCGTGGAATAAACCAACCAAGATCCGATTGCTCAACAAATATGTAGGAGAAAATGGAGATGGATTGATCGGGCATACGTTGAGAAGGCTGTCGAATGACATCGCGCGCAATGCAGGTTATCGCTCTAGTGGAATCCGAATGGGAAGCGACGAGTGGGTCATCGGTGCGAGTGTGGTCGTGTGTGGAGTAGATCGTGTGAGTAGGAGATGAGAGATTATGGTCAATCGTGGGCCTAGCTGAAGAAAATAGCACCAAATAGAACAAAGTGGAGATGCGTTGTTGAAGCCCTATGTTCCACTCGGAAACCAAGCGGATTATAATAATAATACGTCAGTTCAACTCAGGCAGTGTAACGGACAACACTTTAGTCTAACTTCTGACCGATGAAACTTAGCTACTTCATTTATTTTCACTATCTGCCTTTTAGAAGTAAATGGAAGAGTGTTTTATGTCATATTACATAATGTAATGCCTCAACCGCCGTTACAGCAATGGAACAAATCTTTGAAGTGTTTCTTTAGGTTACTATTTCTACTGATGACATTAAATGCAGTTTGCTGCGAGTGGAACTTTTATTGTCGTCGTGCACACATGTAATTCTATTCACTATGTCTATAAATTGACTTTGTTTAACATCTCCTCTGCTACTTGGAAATTATCCCATATAATGAAGCCGCCGAACTAAAGTGTCAGTAATATTGAATGGCATTTCTGCAGAATAACGGTGATTGACTAGCCCTCAAATCTACGGCCTATGAAATATCTACGGTTCATTTTTGATTCTTCTGGTCGTTGCTGAGGTCATAAAAGTATCTAGTCTATACAAGGAATTCTATAACCATTGAATGTTTCATCTCTGCACTCATTCTTTATTACTCCTCTTTCCTCCCACCTATGAAATAGAGTTAAATCCTTGATAAGGCTGTTCTATAGAAAGAAGTAGTGGGTTGAAGAATATCCATCAGCTGTATCTGTGTAGTCATGACCGGTGATTATCAATTGTTTTAGCCACATACTCTTCTAAAGCCAGATGAAATTATTTGTGAGCACCTTCTGTTGCGATATACTCAAAGCACATGGGCATGGAGAGGAAGACCAGGATACCTCACATCTCCCTATAAAAAGAAAGTAGTCAACGGGATTCCGCTAGATTATATGCCAGACACATTAATGATAGCACTCATAAAAGATGCGGATAAAGCTGTCTGTCACTCGATTAACATGTGACGTCAGTTAGGTAAGTGAAAGTTAAATGTACTTTTTTTCTAGCCAGACCTCAAGCAACAAGTGAGGGCGATATGTAGGTTGTAGGTCAGAGTATTAGTCCCGAAATGGAAAGATCTAAATTTACTTTTTCTGACTGCAACCAATTGTTAGTTGAGTCGATAGAAGACCAAGTGATGTTATCCTTTTTTTAAACGTTAGTGATGTACCATAGTCAATGTTATCTACTTTGATATTAACTCCGATATGCTATATGAATACACATTCTTCTACATCATTAACTGAGTGAAAAAAATCATCTAGGAGGTTATCTAAACGTCATTTGTTGAAAGTCGGTATTCTGCATTGAGTTAAATTCTAGAAACCACTTCTGGTTCTGTGTATCACTAGTCGTGGAACAGAATTACTGAAGGAAAGCCCGATAAAACGATTAGATCTCCTTTGTTTACTTTGTTTGGATGTGTTTGCATGAACTGATGGCCTAATTAATTCCGATGAAAGTCAGTGGACATTTGAAACTATATGACGTTTGTAGTGAAAGAGAGTATGGAACAGGGAAGTCACTCACCCTTGGACTCAAACTTACATATCAATCCGAAGACATGTCGGAAAGCATCGTTTCTTGAAAGTTGATTTGAGGTTTATTGTGAAACAGAATTAACCCCTCCTAATCATTTTAATGTTTTAAAAAATGAAGAGATCTACCGAAATACTGTCGGAATCGTGTGATTTTTCTAAAGGTCAAAGAGTGACACCTTGAAAATATGCCCGCATTTTCACTCATTTCAAGCTTTTAATAAATGTATTACTTCCCTTTTTTGCGTTATTCTGAACTTTTTAGTGGTTTTACCAGTTTTGAAAACAGTCTCGTACCCACCGGATTATATGGCAGTGCCGCTTAATCGATACCGATTGTGCATTGTTAGGCTGGAAACTCAGGTGACTGATGAATATGACTTTCTTGTTACCTTCACGATCTCATCACAGCCTTACTGTATGACCATGTGTGATTTCCTACCAATAAAATGGCCGTCATGTAGCAGGGGGAAATACGAAGTTGAAATCTTGTGCAAGTTGTTGCACTTAACAATAGTTTAAAAGGAGCATTAAGACAGAATAAATAATGAAGAAATACTCATGTCGAAAATATTATTTATTTTCTGGTTTATACAAGTTCCCAGTTTCCGCTTTGAAACTGTATACAACTACTAAAGTCAGAAATGATGTATCTTCTCTCGTATCTCTTCACACACAGAAGACTTGCGAATCTGTTCCACGCATTTATTTCTCTCCTCAGGTTTTATTCGTCAAAAACAGTGTATTAGTAGAGTTCCCTTTCTGTCTTATTTACCCACCACATTCTATAAGAAAGTGAACGTGACCGTAGTCCTGTTATTATCCATGAAAGGGGAGTCTTTATTTCCCAGATTTGAAACAGTTGTATTGTTAGTAAACTAGCTGAAAGTCATTCATTTTAACTTATCACTTGAAAACACAGACACTGTTTGAACATAAGGCTGTTGATAGCCATACTGTTGTTCTCAGTACATCTCTTTAGCATAGCATAACTGACCATTTCTTGCTTTGCTATATTATAGTCTGTTGTGCTTATCGAAGGTGCTAAAATGGGATTCTTGACAGATACCGTTGATGGACTAGTAGCTGACTGCGCAGCTCTGAAACCAACTATGTTAACAGCTGTTCCTCGTGTCTTATCACGAATATATTCGAAATATCAAAAAGCTATTGGTGGATCAGCCTTGAAAACTCGTATGTTTAACCATGTGCTTAAGCAAAAGCTTGGTGAACAGAGACGGTAAACCATTTTGTCTTGTTTTTTGTTGATATGTTAACTATTTTTAAATAAGTATTTTAATTAGCTTTTCATTTCACCGTTTAGAAATGTTACGAAGCTTGTTTTCAGTGATATAGGACAGGATAATTTGAAGTTTTAGTGTCAATTTTGCTTACATACTGGTGCATATTGATGTATAAACTTACACTTTGTTTTCTGTTAATTTTTTAGTCTGATGTAAGTAACTGAGCTCACCTCCATCACTCTGTACTTCATAAGGTATCCCTTCATGCTGAGGTGTACGTTCAGCGCCTTAAGAATGCGTAAAGCAATTGTCATAGATTCACGCTTACAGAGGTGCGAAATGATTAGTAGGTTTTTGAGTTCAGTTGCTGGGTAAGCAACTGTCTACAGCAAAGTTAAATATCACAATCTCCGGGTGAAGGATTTTGTCATTTTCCTGAGAATATTTTGAAATTATTCAGTAAAACATGATGTACATACTTTGTTATCGCTTACATTGATTTGTCACTTTGTCTTGAATAAAATTCAGTTACTAATCAAAGTAAAAGGATACCATTTGCTTATAAAGTCGTTGACTTTATTTTGAAAGGTATATTTCGCCCTGGTGTATGATTGTTATATTTAAGTTTAAGTGTAAATTTGCCTTACAAGGGAGTGTAACGTATACTGATACATTAATATTCAGAGGACAAAAGGATGAAACAGCGGCTGTCCAGTACTTCCTGGTTTTCAATAGTTCTCTAACTGATATCAATCCGTGATCAACCCGTAGAAAAAATTGCAATGGTTCCACGAGTGGATTACATAATGCATAATTTGGGCAAGTGATGGTCTGGACTGGTTACGCAATAAGGATGAAGTAGTCAGAATAATAAAACATTTAGGACAATGGTAACTTGTAAACGGGCAAGGGTAGGGGAAAATTGTTAGTTTTTTACATTTATGTAATAATGGTCGAGGTAAGGAAAATGATGTTAGTATTTTTCACGCTAAGTTCTTGTATTTATCAGCTAGTGAACTGTTAGTCTGATACTACTTGAATTATATGACTTTCACTGCAGGCACTTGATGTTTGAATTTCACTGAGAATCAGCGTGTTGCTTGATTTATGTCAGCTTCTGTGGATTGGGATAATTTCCCGTTCAGTCTTTATTCTCGTTTTACTGTTTTCAATAGAAATAAATAAAACAGTTGAATCGTGTTTCAAATGGCTACTGTGTTGGAATTGTTATCTAGATGACAGCTGACAACACCAGTTCTGTAGTCCTATGCTGACAAGTATTTCATATATGCTTACTTTTACAGTCTGGTTCACAGTGTCATCTGTACTAATGCATTAAGTAGAAGCTTGAAATGGTGAATCGTCTGAAACCTTAACGTCGGTCTTAGTGTTTCTCTTTGAAAAATGTGTTTGGCTATTACTGTAATACAGGGCAGGAATATTCCTATTCGGACGTCCGGAATTACTTTTTTTGGAGGTTTCGAACTGGACTGCTCTACATGTTACTTTGTAATATGATATTCATTCGTTACAACTCAAAATGTGGTATGTGCCAACAACTGCTCAATTTCGGTGTTGAGTTTCTCTTTGTTTGGCATCTAATGTCTAACATTATATGCAGTGTCACATGAAGTCGTACTGTTTATCACATTCGCCATATTTCAAATTTGAATTTTAGATGTTCAGTATGCAATCTATATTGGTAAATATGCCGTCGCAGATTGTTGAGCAGCAAATTACAAACACTTTGAGATAATTTTTCAGAATAATTTTTATTGAAATGAAGGTCTTGGTGAAATAAAGAGAGAATAAGATGATTTTATTTGCCTGTGAATTCTCGTCACATTAGTTTAAGTCTTCCTACGCCAGTGTGATCACTTAATTTCTTAATTATAGGCTTGTCTGTGCTTCATTGTATCCTTCTGAATTTGTCTTTGATTGCGTGTACTGTCGATTTCGAAATGAATTAACCAATATTCATTTGTTTTGTCTTTACTAGAGGGAAATTTAACCATCAAAGTCTTTTGGATACACTTTGCTTTAAAAAGCTTCGCCAGGCTCTTGGTGGACAGGTTTGTGGCATAATAACTGGTGGTGCACCACTCTTACCTGAAATTCATGATTTTATACGCGCGGTGTTTAACGGCCTCGTAAGTCATAGTTAAATTCTACTAACTTAACTGTGTATAAATCTACAAATTTGATGACTTGTCTATTTGAAATTTCTTTCTTTTGAAGGAATGAGTTACTGTTTTTGATGAGTCTTGTCTTTATTGAAAGTCAACAGTATAGAAATACTACTACTTCTAGATGTATATCCTTGATTCGATTCATAATGAGGCATAAATATTTTTGTTAGCACCCTTGCTGCCCACTGTGTTTTATTTGTATTTGTGTTTGGAGTTCGCATTTAAGACTCTTAGTAAATTTCTTTGACATCCTATGAGCGTTTGGTTCAGTCGCGTTGGCTACAGGTTTGATTTCAAGCTGAATGTGTTTGTGTTTCAACATTATGTGGTATCATATAAGCGAGTGACAAACTTAAGAATTCTTGACTGATTTTTGAGGTTTGAATACAGTCAACCACTTCATAAAAATCCAAAATTCAAAAAAAACGTGTGTGTCATTTTGGAAGATTTTGAGACGTTTTATCTGCTGTTCGTGATCGATAATTTCGTCTTATGCTTTTCTGAATTCGTATTCATTAAGATACTAATCGGAGTATAGTTTCTTCTTTATGTCACCTAATTTTTAAACTGTATTGCTGTATGTGGCTGATAGTTGCGGGCTGTGTTCAAATTCTAGCTGATTGGTCATTCTTATGGTGGAATGGATTAGATACGTATTTTTTGTCACTATTCCTCTGTGTAATTATTACTGTTGGTTACAAACGCGCTGTAAATTCCCCTGGCTTCAGAAACTGCTGATAGTGTGTGATTATGAAGTCGTCTCCAACATATTTATAACTTTAAAGAAAGCAAATATATGGACTGTTATTATTCTAAATTCATAATTTTAAATTTTCCTTCTTGTTTTTGTTGAAAACAATTTAGATCATTGAAGGTTATGGTTCTACAGAAACTACTGGAGTCGTAACTCTTTCAGTTGTTGGAGAATATCGGACTGGTATATTGGGCTCTATTGCATACAGTGTAGAGGTGAAATTGGCTGATGTACCCGATTTGGGTCTTGTTGCACAAAGGGATAATAGAGGAGAGGTGAGGTTTTAGAATCCATGATATAAATCAACGCTTGTGGTTCCCATTCCGTAATATTCATACTGCTCTCTTACTGATGAGCTTTATTATTATTATCAATATTATTACTGCCATTCTTAATACTACTTCTAACAGTAATAATGTTGGTAATCATCCTCATGAACCTAATAAGAGATTCATACTTAGTGATAATAATTAACAAGTGCTAATCCACAGAATTTGTCCTCAGTTAGCCAAAGCGATGTGTTTTACAGCCTGCCATACCAAAGTTTGTTCACTTGCCTCCCATAATTTTGAAGTGTGAAGTTTGAGGTAAGGAGCGAAAGTCAGTCAAAAAGGTTGTGAGGTGCTTTCGACTGAGATGGGTAAAATGCATCTGACACATGTCGAGTAACCACTCTCCTTGATAATCAGTGTTAGACGAAACCAAACTGCGTCGGAAAAGAGTTGGAAGTGAGTCAAACGATGACCTAGCACCAACCCATGAAGTCTTTGACTGACTGTTAATTTGAGCCGCCGTGTCGACTTCCTGTGATCCGTCGGGCCTTATGAATCAATGGCTGTAGAGTTTTGGTGACATGGCTCAAAGTCTTCGACAGTGTTGCAGATGTATTTACTCTTAGTCATCATCCAGACTCAGGAAATCCTCGCTAGTCTTTGATGAGTTATTCTCCCTCCCGTAAGCCTTTGTTTGTTGTTGTTGTTTCATTTCATTTGGTTCCTCTAGCTTCATGTTTCTTCTTTGAAGTGTAATTTTTTTGAATCTATGCACTCTTGTGCAATTATCTGTGTAGATAAAAGTGACACTAAGGTTCATTAATTCCTTGTCTTTGTTTAAATTTTAGTGTTCTTTATTCGCTGTAATATTTATTTATTTTTAAGTGTTGGTTTGTAGGGATTTGATTGGTTGCAGGATTTTCATCATGAGCTGACATTAATTAGAGAACCATTGGAAAACCTGGGATTACTGGACAGCTGCTTCGTCCTAGTTTGGGAATCATCGGCATTACGCACCCGCTTGGATTCGAACCCAGGACCTTCTGGTTACAAGCCCAGCTCGTATAACATTAAGCCTCTGGGACCCGATCCAGTGGCCCACAAATTCCAATTTCTGTCAATTCACGACATAGCGCGACCCCAGCCAATATCTTCGGCGAGTATTTCTCCTCACACCCGACCTGCTGCACCCTACTGGTCACGACTTCTCACTAGAACCAAAGGTAACTACCTGCCTGAATAGAGCAAGTCACTCATATAACCTAACCCGGTCAACATGGTGAATCTGAAAAATTCACTTTAAGGGTGTCCGGAGACCCCTCAGCTAGCTTGCGAGGACTCGCAGGTGTAGGGAAAGCATTGAGTGTTAGGGCGGAAAAGTCACTTCTTGACTGGATCCCAGTAGATAGTTGTATGTGTACGGTCCGTCTGAATGGGTCCGTTAGAAGAAAGAAAGACGGCGCTACCCGTCTTTGCCCTTCGTAGTCTCCGCTTACAACCCAACAGACTGCAGTTCGAATGAACTAAAGGATGACTTCTACCTGAAACTGTCTAATTTTCTGCAAGAAGCAAAACGTTCAGATATATTTATTTTAGCAGGCGACTTAAATGCTCAAGTAGGAAAGTTGTGCCAGTTTGCCAGACTTACCCTGAGGTAGCCTGGAACAACATAAAGTTAGCTGTAGACACATAGCTTTTAGTAAGCTAAAACTAAGAGTTAGTGAGAGCCATTGGATTTCTACCGCCTCATTCGAGCTGATTGACACAAGAAGACTGATTCTGGCGAGCTCGGATTACGATGAGGAGCGAAAGCTACTCAAAAGAAAACTAACAAGAGGCCTTCGCAACGACCGTGAACAGTGGTGGGCGGCGAAAGCGAATTAGATGAAAAAGGCATCGGTGACTGGTAACACCACATCACTGTTTAGGCTTATCAGTGAAACAGGTGGTAAAAGGCAAATGATAAGTGAAACAATCTCTGAGAAGAATGGCACCATAATTAGCTCCCAGGATAGACGACTGGAACGCTAAAAAGAGCACTATGAGGAGCAGTTTCATTGGGCTACAGCCACACTCAACCTGCCGAACATCCAACGCCCCCCTGAATGGGATATAGACACCGGTCCTCCGTCCCTAACCGAAGTTACTAAAGCTGTCACTAATCTGAAACAAGGCAAAGCAGCGGGACCTGATGGAATGACTCCAGAGATATTTCAGTATGGTGGAGACAGTTTGCTATCTCAGTTAACTGAGGTTCTAGGGAGCGTCTGGCAATGAGAGGAAGTTCCGTCTGTTTGGTGTATGTCATTGATTATCTCGATATACAAGAAGGGAGACAAGTCTTCCTGCGATAATTACAGGGAGATTAGCTTGATTAATATGGCATCTACAGTTCTAGGCCCAATAACCATGCATAAACTAAGCTATATTCAGGAGGAATAAACACGAGACAACCAAGCAGGCTTTAGATCAGGAAGAGGGTGTATCGCTCGTATCTTCACCCTTCGACAGATTCTGTAACGGAACATAGGCATACTTACTGGCATCCGTCAATCATCATACTTCTTGACCTGAAAGCATCACTTGATTTCGTCGACCGAGAGGTACTATTGCGGTGCTTGACTGCAAAAGGAATGCGAGGACGCTGACAAAATGCAGAGTCTTCTGAACCCCTTGAGGAGCGGCAGTCTTCAAATGATTGGTATGCGATTCGCTCCCATCAAATGTAAGATGATGCTACAGGAGTGGACTACACTGATTCCTAGTTTAGAAATAGGGAGTGAAGTGGTGGATCACATTGACCACTTCACTTGCTTGGGGAGTTGGATCAGCCTCAATGGGTTGATCTCTGACGAAATCTCAATACGGATACAGAGGGCTAGTTTCGCATATGCCAGTTTACGCCGTCTCTGGCGTAGACGTGACATCCGACTGGCTGTCGACCAAAGAGCGGGTGTACTGCTCATCAGTCCGCTCCGTCCTCCTTCATGGCTGTGAGAGAGTGGAAGACATGAAAAGCGTGGCTAGCTGTCTTTGATCATAGGTGCCTGCGTTCCATCTTACGTGTGAAGTGGTATAATAAGGTGAGTAATATTGAGGTGACGCATCGGTCGGGTTCTAGGTAAGGAGGGGAAATCAATCGACGAGGCTGTGAGATTACATCGACTGAGATGGTTAGGACATGTGTTACGAATGCATCCCTAGTCATCGCCTTCCTTGACAATGGGCTATATTGGCTGGCTGACATAGGGTCAGGCTGGAAAAGGGCTAGCGGCCGTCAAACCAAAACATGGAACCAGTCAATGAAATCTACAACGGTTAGTTTAAGCCAGCTAACCACGTAGGAAGGTGTAGACTTCCTGACTGGTTGGGGTCCTCGGGACGGTAAAAACCAATGGTTGGAAACAATAGGTTACATGGCTCAAAATCGTTCTCAATTGCGCAGATGCATATTCTTCGTTATTACTATTCCTTTGTTTTACACTTCTGTTTACTGTCTCTATTATGTATTTCTTCTGTTGCTTTGTGTGCTATAAGGAGGGATTGTGGCGACTTGATCTGCCGCACTTCGGTACAGAGTTCTATGTCGAAAACAGACGAACAGACATTTATTTTATTTTCTGGATTCCTTAAACTTTCTGCATTGTTAAAATCCTCAGAAAAAGTTATAACTTATGTGAAAATGTTTGACGTGGTTCTTTGAACCACATCAATGCACTCACGTCATGTACTCATGTTGATAGTTGGTAAGTTGTATAACTATCAGTGAAGAATGGCTAGTTATTGCGATTCGAATAAAGAATAACGCAAAGTGACGTCTATAAATACACTGCACTGTGTGTCAATTTTGATTACAGTGATTACATGGAAATAGAACACTGTTAGTACCAACAGTATATGTAGTGCTCAGGCAAATTTTTTGTTTTATTTTAATGTAAATAAGAAAAGACAAACGAACTTCCTCCTTCATGTTTGATTGTACTGTCATGTAATTTTCCTATTTCACTTTCGCAGATTTGTGTTAAAGGTAGGGTATGTACGAAAGGTTATTACAAAGATCCTCAAAAGACAGCTGAATTAATTGATGCAGATGGCTGGCTACATACAGGTGATATTGGAGAATGGAGTCCAGTAAGATGCCGATTTTTTTAACCTTTTCTTCGTTTACTTTAAGATTTTCTTCTAGATGAATATTTTGGGTGTTTTTCTCGTAAATTTCCCTAAATATTTGGTGAATCTTCGATACCAGTCGTAGTTTTTTTATAATTTTCTGCGTAGCTATATCTCATTTACTACCCCATATATATTTTTAGGTATGTTAACATTCAAGTGAATGGTTTATTTCACTTGACGTGGTAAGGCCGATGGTGAGTAGACTTCAATCTGCCCCGTGAAATTGTCTCACGCGGCCCTGCGTCCATAGCCTGTACCATATAAATCCAACTTACTATCTCCTCAAAGAAGTAAAAGTGTATGTGCGAACACCTGGCATTAACAACCAGGCCGGCCGATATGGTGATCTTCTAGGGGAACTGGAAAACCCTGATTCCAGACATATAGGGCACACCGGCTCCAGAATCCAAACGGATCGAATGGTATATAAACTTGTTTCGGTGGTCTGCAACAACTGCAACGCTGCTACACTGCCTTTTGGGTCATACTTGAATTCAAAGGGTTGGGGTGTGGTTCCTTAAGACAACCGCTTGCTTGGGTCTGGACGTTTGACCCTTGGCACAAACTTTGAGATTCTATGTGGCAAATCCCTTGATGCCCAAATTTGTGTTTCAGTAATACTATTAATTATTATTATTTTTTTCTATATATTCATTTCACTTTAATTGTTTATGGTTGTTACCGTGTTTTAATAACCATCCGTAGTGATTAATTAGACAGTTCATGTTGTGATGTTCAGGTTTTTTGATTGCCTTTGGTCTTCTAGCATGTCGTGCATCAAACGTTAGTGCTCTAAGTGAATAAGTATAGTCATAATATTTTAATATCAAAACTGGTGAACTGCACGTCGTGATTCTTTCACGTTTTTTTCTTTTGAGCTGAGTTTTACTGATGCTGCAATTGACTACAGACTTTGTCCTCACATATAAAAAGTGGTGAATTATTACGTCATCTGAGCGTAATAGCCAAGGCAAACTGTTATGAGATATATTTTAAGTGTTCTTCGTAATATTGTTTGTCACTGTATTCCTTGTTCACTTTAGGAAGGTGCACTGAAGTTGGTTGATCGTCTTAAAAGTATTTTCAAACTGGCTCAAGGTGAATACATAGCTCCAGAAAAAGTCGAAGCAATCTATCAAACCTGTAACCTTATCAATCAAATTCTTGTTGATGCAAATTCAAATTCCAGTTTTCTTGTTGCCATAGTAGTGCCAGATTTCGATGAATTGCGTGAATTTCTTAGTAAAAGTGAACCTGGTTTGCTTAATTTATCTGATCAAGATCTTTGTCAACTTGAAAATGTCAACCAAATTATTTTGAATGCCCTACATCAAATTGCCGTTGATAAAAAGTTGAAAGGATTTGAAAAAGTAAGTCATATAGAGAATTCTTATGATTAAGCTACATGAATTTTGATTAACGCCACAGAAAAATTACTATAAGCTATCTCTCCTACTCCAAATGATCTGGTTTTTATATGCAAGCGATTTTAGATTCTGTATTCCATTTTACCTAAGCTTTAAGCAAGCGGTGTATGCATCGGACTTACTTTATTTCAAATTTTTCATTGGAATACTAAACGCTTATGTATTAACGAGTGGTCGTCATCTCTTTTCCCATCACAAACTACTTTGTATTCCAGGTTATACTAATCAATCGTCTACTCTTTATGAGGTATAAACTTCATTGTTGTGAATATAGTAACAGAATACACCGGTATTTTATAGTGTCGAATACCCATGAGGACATTAGACAGGCATCAAACACACCTTTCTTATGATTTCATTCTCAATATCTGTACACTCGTGTTCTAGATGCATTTCTTTGTCTAAGTTCGCACATTGTTGCATTTATTATTTGATTCGACATAGAGACAAAGGTAAGATTTAAAGGAGGATAATTTTTAACTTGATACGAAAATGTTCACATCTTGGTCATATCCTTTTTTTGTGTTTGGTAAATATTGTTTTACACATTGCGCAACTATATTCATAATCCTGTGTTATTCCGCGGTTAATACACTTGAGACATTTTCTTATCAAGTTGAAAATTATTCTCTTCTTTATATCTGACATTTGTTACAATGTGAAATAAAATAAATTAAAAATATTGTTAACTTAAAAAGGAGAAACTTTACATAAATTACAATTTGTACAGTTATTGGGAATAGAATTCCCGATTTGATGATTTTATGAACTTTTTGTTTACTGTCTAATGTTATAATGTATCCAATCTTAAAATAAGATACAGCGGGATATAAGTACCAAGATTCGATGTATTTGGTCTGGTTTGTATTTAATTAAAAAAATGTTCACAGTGTCATCCTATGATATGTCTGATGCCAAGAGAGTCTAGTGTTTGAGTGTTGCTCAGTAAGAGCTGGGAAGTACATTTGATAAACCGATGTCTAATTATTCAGATAGTTCTTCTTTTTGCGATTTCATCGGTGTAGCCTAAATATTTCGAAATTTAGTGACTAATTTTTGAAAATTTTTGCTTAGAATTTCAACGTGTTACTTGTTGTAACTATGCCTAACTCTTGAAAACATTTCACTGAGAACCCTGAGATAAGGCACTCCGTTAGAAGTTATTTGCTAAAGGCAAATTGCTGAGGTTTCAATACACCATAAATAATACATTTGAACTAAGTGATCTTTGTATTTGTAAAATTTTGACCTCACCTAATTTGTTTTCTTTTTGTTTTGTAAACCGAATATAGTTGAAAAAGATTCATCTAACTCATGAAGCGTTCACAATCGAGAATAGCTTGCTTACTCCGACAATGAAAATTTCCCGAAATAAAGCTAGGAAGGTGTATTCTGAAATTATAAACAAGTTATGTGAAGAAGCCGTGTCTGAGGAAAATCACAAATAATTTGAAGACATTGTTCATCTTTGACTCCAAGAATATTGTTTTCTTCTTGTTCTTTTGCATTACTTTATCTCTTCTTAATGTGTTATAAATTTTGTGTATAATACATAGTTTATAACCATCTCCCTGGTTGTCTAATTCACAGTGTTGCTTGTCTTCTCATCTTTTTTGATCTTATTTGGTAACGAGCATATATATATACATATATATATACCCTAAACTATCTCGGATTAGGAGAACAAGCAATTTGGGAAAATGACAAACCGTTTAGGTTACATAAATGATTCTAGTAAAGCAAAAATTCTAAAGACTACCTAGTGGTGTATTCTTTGGAAAGCTGTCTGAATTTGTAAGTCATGCCGGACTTTTGAAACTTGGAACGATCTTCCAATGAAGCGTTCATCTTTTCGATATAGTCACATTTGTTCGTAATTACTGTGCTCAAACCTTTTTCACGTCTAGTGATAATAAGAATGTCATCTGACTTTAGCTTTCTGAGGCATCCTTTATGTTTCTTCGTTAATATGCTTTTCATTTCAAAATTGGCATTATTGTACTGGTAACAACAGTCAACAACGGTACACTTAAATCTCTCTAACCCACATTTAGGTTATTATTATTATATCCTTTAATTCCTAGAGGAACATAGGGCTTCAGCTGCCCATCTCCATTGCCTTCGGTTTTCTGCCGACTTTTTCACCCCGCTCCAAGTCTGCTTACATGCTCTCATCTTCTCTTCACATGACCTCCTCCAAGTCACCCTTGCACTGACGATCAACTCGCCGCTTACTTTTCGGGTTCCACTCGAGCAATGGCTTGTCTAGTGATGTCACTTGATGGTTTTTTCAGCGTATGGCTAATCCATCTCCATTTCTTCCTGCCTATTTGTTTCACTATCTGTTCCTGTTTGGTTCGCTAATTGCCAGAGATCCCTGTTGCTGATTTTTTTGGCCATCTGATCTTGAGTATTGAGTGAAGACAACTGCTGTTGATGAAGATCTGAAGATTGTTTGAGATGCTCTTTATGACGCGCCGGACGAGTCTCTGATCCGTACAGTGAGTAGCACTGACTTCACATTGGAGTTGAAAATCCGGATCTTATTTTTGATGCTGAGTGCTGTTGACCTCCACACAGATTTGAGAGTAATTAAAGCTTATCTTGCTTTTCCGATTCTGGCTTTGATATCCTCGTCAGTTTCGCCTGTAGTTGAAGGTTGTTTCTTTCAGGTTCCTCCCATTTATGCTGATTGTTGTCTGTTGTTGTTGTTGCTGTTGGTGGTGTTGGCCAGGAATCTTCATCACCTCTGTTTTATCTATGTTCACCTGAAGTGCTGTCTTTGATGCTTCTTCTGCCAGCTTGTTGCTTTTCACTTGCATATCTTCCAGTTTGTGGGAAATCAGACATATACCATCGGCGAAGTCCAGATCCTCCAAGTTTTTTGTGTAGGTCCATTTTATGCCTGTTTCCTCATTACCCACTGTTTGTCGCATTATCCAATCTACTGCAATCAGGAAAATCATTGGCGATAGTAGATAGCCTTGTCTCACTCCCGTCCTCACTTCGAAGGCTTCCGTTGTGGATTACTTGGCATGCAGCATTGTCGTGTAACTGTTGGATGATATGTATCATTATCGGTGGGACCCCGTAGTAGCGAAGTAGTTGCCAAATCACCTCTCGATCGCCGCTGTCGAAGGCCTTTACAAAGTTGGTGAAGTTGAGATAGAGAGATGACTGTCATTCCAAGCTTTGTTCAGTGATGATCCGTAGTGTGGCAGTTTGATCAATACATGACTCGTTTCTCCTGAACCCAGCTTGTTCCGGTCGAAGTTTTTAACCCAGGTCGACGTGTTTGATTCTCTCCAGGATGATGGGGTTTAGTATTTGCTTGGGGTGGACAGGAGCATAATTCCGCGCCAGTTTTTGCATTGACTTAAGTCTCCTTTCTTTGGTAGTTTGAATAAGTATCCTTTCTTCCAATCCTCAGGTACTTTGCCCACTTTCCACACCTACTTCAGCAATGGCGTCATCAAGTCCGCTGTTGTCTCTGGGTCCATTTTCAATGCTTCTGCTGGGATTCCATCTGGTCCTGCTGCTTTTCCAGCTTTTGGAACCTTGATTGCATTCAGGACTTCTGATTTCGTCGGGGGGTCAATGTTCACTGGTAGTTCTGCTTCCGTTGTTGGGCGCGTTGTAGGTGGCGGACGATTTAGAAGTCTTTTGAAGTGTTCAGCCCAGTGTTTTCTTTGCTCTACTTCTTTGGTGATTGACTTTCCATTGTCATTCTTTACTGGCTTAATCTGTGTCGAACTTTTGCCCGAGAGGTGCCTAGTTGTTTGGTAGAGTGTGGCGAGGTCTCCTTTGCCTGCAGCTTGTTCTGCTTCACTTGCCATGGTTTCATAATATTTTCTTTTGTCTTCCCTGGCACTCTTCTTCACTCTTTTGTTCAGTGTATTGTAGCTTGCATTCAAATTCTGTTTTTGTTGCTCGTCGTGCACTGGATAATCTTTTGTTTCACTATCCTTCTCTCTTCTATTAGTTTCCAAGTGTCCGTAGTGAGCCACTGTTTGTCCTGTCTCTTCTTTCTGCCTAGAACTTCCATGCAGGTTTGACTCCACACCGTTTTCAAGTTGTTCCAGTGCTTTTCGACGCTGACCTTTTCGCTGGTGTTGATTTGTGTCTCGGCTTTTTCCCTTATGTTTGCAATGAAGATGTCCTTTGTAGCCTGGTCCTTCAGCTTTTGAGTGTTGAACTTGGCTTGTGGTCTATCTGCAGCTCCTGATTCCCTGAAAGCTTTTAATTTGATTTGGATTGTCCCTTGTACGAGATAGTGGTCTGAGCCAACGTCTGCTCCTCTTCTTACTTTTGTGTCCAGTAGGCTGCGCCTCCACTTCCTTGAGCAGATTGAGATGAAGTCAATTTGGTTTTTGGTTTGCCCATCTGGTGACACCCATGTAGCCTTGTGGATATCTTTGTGTTTGTATACGCTGCCACCAATCACTAGTTCGTTGAAGGCGCAGAAGTCGGCGAAGAGTTCTCCATTTTCATTCATTTCTCCAAGAGCTTCTCTACCCATGATGAGTTCCCTTCCTGTGTTGTCTGGTCCCAGTTTGGCGTTCATGTCTCCCATTAGTATTTTAATGTAACCAGCTGGAGTATTGTCCATTGTTGCCTGTAGTTGTCTGTAGAATTCTTCTTTCTTTTCGAGGTCTGCGTTGTTTGTGGGTGCATAACATTGTATAATTGACACTTTCCTTCCTTTGGAGTTGAATCTGGCGGTCATTATCCTGGACGAGATCGCCTCCCATTGCATCAGGGCCTTTGTTGACGTTGGTGACATCATGATAGCCACGCCCTCGGTGTGCGTGTGGTTATCTTCTGGGTGACCGGAGTAGATCACTGACTCACCCGTTGACAATTTGGTGAGTCCATTCCTGTTCCATCTGCTTTCACATATACCCAGTACTTGAATTCCGTCTCGTTTCATTTCGTTTGCGATCTGGGCAGCTTTTCCAATCTCGTACATGGTGCGGACGTTCCATGTCCCCACACAGACTTTTCCTTTTGGTGCAAAGGGATTCATCGTGCTGAAGTTTCTGTAGCAACTTTGTTTACAGGGTGGGGTTGCTAGCCACACGCCTGAGAAAGGAATTGTTACATTAAGATAAAGTTTAGAGAGAAGAGACCTTGTAGGTTGCTCCCCTTAAAATCGAAAACAAGGAATAAAACAATCAGAACAACACCAGCAAAAGGAAAATAATTCACGGAAAAAGGGTAAAAAGCGACACAACAATACAATACAACAATATTCAATACAGTTAAGCACAGTTAACTAAAATGATACCGAAACCATAGACTCACTGATTTGGGCCAACTTGAACATATAAATCCAACAATATATACAATTACAGATATGAGTTAAAAAGTCACAAAATGCCAAATGGTTAGTTATAGGTATTAGTAGTCAACAAGATTATATCCACAGGTTTAGTGTTTGAAAGTAGATGGATTGCAACAATTTACAAACTTCGTGGTAAAAAACAACAACAGAGAAGTGAGAGTTTTATGTAACTAAGCAATTTAGCGCACCAATCGAAAAGCGCCGATCAACCCACATTTAGAGGACGGTATTAAATCCTGTGTTTGAATTGAAAGGTTTTCAAGCTGGCCTCCTGTCTCTAAATGACCAATATTAGCCCTTTTGTTGCAAAATTTAGGACGCTTAGAAGTCTCATCTAAAGTAATACGTGAAAAGTTGGCAGCATACCCTTCAATGTCATTGGGAAAATAGGATTCAGATATTTGTTTGTATAATCCTTTGTCAGGTGGACTCGGATTTTGATTTCTCTATTTCTGAGACTTCATGCACGTGATTCTCTAAAATATATGGAAGTTCATCAATTGCATATTGTCTCTGTGACATGTTTCTTTTAAAAGTGATAAGGTATGTTTGTAGAGATTCGATCTGATTAAGAACGAACGAATCACTTGAGAGATTTCTCATTGGGCGTACTTTACAACAACAAAGTGATTTAGAGAATGATGTCGAGTAGTGGTTATTCTCGATACAGTTCCGGATAAAATCCACGTTCGTTGTCGCTTCAGCGAGCTTTGCACTATACTTCAAATACTCATTGGATGCTTTCAGTACAATGAGACGGTTACAAGATTTCAGTAAGTTGAAACACCCCATAGTGTAATCAGAACATCGTGATTTTGGGCGAACAGTCGTTTTGCGATAACTTCTTCCTGAGGCGCTATACTTTTAAATGCCTAGATATACCTAATTGTTTTACAGATGCAGCAATGTATAGTGACATAGTGAAAGCATATTTCCTAAATGTTGAGGAAGTTTTGACGAACAATGGTTAATCCCCGAAATTTATCAAAAGTAGGGTACATCTGAGAATTTGAAGGTGAAACAAATCACAGGTGTTCTGAAATAATGGTTGCTAGGTTCTATCCTCAGTTGTAACAGAATCACTCACTCACTGACTGGTGAATGAAGGTATATCCACTTTACAGTTTCTAAATGGGACGAAATGAGGGCACTGTATTCCACTACTAGTGATCACCCACCTATTTATGTCTCCTGTTTGCCTAGCAACTTCCGATTGGCGACCATTTGAGGGTTAGAGTCTCTGTAACTTTTCCAAGTGTAATAACGTTTTAATGTTAGCTTACCATCTCTTGCACGTCTGCTACAACTGCGTAGAATACTGATTAGGTTATTTACACAAGTGTTTTAGGAGAAGATTTATGCTTGAAATGGTGCATCGGTGGCACAGCGGTTAGGACGCTCGCCAACCATGCACATGGCTCGAGGTTCGATCCCCGGCCGACACACTCCTTTACCTGTCTAAGCCAGAAAAAATGCTGGTAAAGAGGGAAGGTTGGGCATGAGGCTACCAACCCCATCCTGTAAAAATAAGCACTGCTACAGAAACTTCAAGCCACTAGCTTGAGGACCTATGTTCCACTGGGAACGTGAAAGAAAACTTATTTATTTTTTTATACTTAAAATGTTATCATCAAAGAGGAATTAAACAAATTGCTTTTCTTTCTTTGACACAGCCAATAACTTGTCAAGATGGTGTCATCGTTTGACACAGCTACAGGAAGATTTGTGCCAAGTTAGAGAAAGTTTACTGCTGAAACCTTACTTCTTTTCTCATGCACTTTACATTCTGTGTAGACAATACCAGCGTTTAAGACTCCACTAACCATGAAATACCTTCGAAATAATTAGTAGGATAATGATTTTTCAGTGAATGGAATTAATTTAATGTCTTTAGTAGGTTTTTGGGAACTCTGAAAACTTGTGTAGACCTTCTGGTCAGTGTGTATATAGTGTCTGGAGATATGTGATCAACAGGCTATATGTACATTGGACATATTCACAAAAGTGAATGACCTATAAGAGAAAGAATTCAATTTTTTTCAGTCACTTCCGTTAGCTACTCAAACAACAAAGTCACGGCGATAATAATTTCTACATCTTTACAATGTCTGGAGAGATACTGTCACTAGTGGTACTTAAAATAGCCAACCAATCAATATAATTCTATTTTTAAGTGCATAAGGTCGACTAGAAAACGGATCACTGCGTGATGTAAGTTTGTAAGTGGTAACAAATTCCAACCGGGCACTGGGTCTAATTACCATTGTTTTTCAAATAGAATAAAGCACAGAAGTGAACACGAAACTATTTCATTTCTTTAGTTTCCTCTTAACTTGGTGCATTGTAAGGTGTGTGTGTGTGTGTGTGTGCGAAAGCTTTATCGAATGATGAAACAACTTATTTTAATGATTAATTCATGTTTGGTATAAAATGGCAATGATACAAGCCTTATATTTAATAAACCTAACCGATGTAATCTAAATGAAGTTCAACCGTAGCAGTCTTTAAATCACATTAAATTATAAAACTACAGTACAGTTATTTATCACCTATACTATTACTTCTCATTAAGAATTAAAACTGAGAGATTAGACATTGAAGAAGGATGAATTTAATTAATGTTTTGTATGCCTGTACTAACTATCTCACTGATACCTGATTAACAGAATATTGAACTGAGTGATCAAAGTGCTATTTAGATGACACACTTGGCATTATTCAATATATATGAAGAAACAGTAATTGTCTTTAAGTTCTGTTTGAATAAATAGTGGAATGCAAACTATCTGACAACTTACTGTTAATATGACCATATAAATAGAAAAGTATTGTGGTGAGAGCTGGCGGTTAGCCAAAATTGGTGGACAGTAATTTACGTCCCCAATATTGGTAGGGAGAAAAATGAGAATAAAGGCTTTGCGTAGGCGGATACAGTTAACATATAGATGATCTGACATTCAAGAAACAGCCACAAAGAGATGCGAGGTTGACTTTGTGTGAGAAACAAGCAATCAGAGGACTGTGTTTTCCTGCTAACAATAATCTATAATATGTACACGAAAATCTATAAATATGTGTTGAACAATGCAAGAACTACAGTTTTAGCAGAATAAAATGGTACCATCTTTTATTTCGTTGCCTTCTCGTCAGCTGCTTACATGGCAAAAACATTATTAAATATATCTACAACAACAATTTTAACATACTTGCACAGAGTTCAGTTTAAACAAAAAATCAATCGATCAATATACGCATACACTAAAAATATATACATATATAAATATGCAATATTAACCACTATTCCGAACCATTTTATTCTGCTAAAACTGTAGTTCTTGCATTGTTCAAATTCATTAAGGGGAATAAATGTATGAAATATGTGTTGATTTCTTTAATAAACGATGTTGCCTGACTCTTGCCTTCTATCCTTACAGTAGTAATTAAAGTAAGACAATTATGATGATCTTATCATCAGGTAACAAAGAAACCGTCTATGATAATCATATGTAGACTATACAACCAAAAGAATAAGCCGAATGTCGTAAAGCTGCGGTGGTACTACTTATAGCACTGAAGTTCATCAGTGAGCAGTTATCAATACAAGAAATTATAAAAATACCTATCAGTCCTTCTGTGAACTTGTGTTTCATTTAGTGCCATTGTGTTTTATTAGTTTCTACGTTTTTACTGAGAGACTGAAAGGTCCGCAAGCATTAAACATTGCGATTGCTCGTCATCTTTTAGACACTGGTCACATTGTAGACAACCTGAAGTCGTTCAAAATAATCAACAAGCAAAAGAAACCTAGCTTGCTACGCTTTGCTGAAGCAATTTCCATCAAACGACTTAAACCAAATCTATGTACGCAGAAAGAGATAGTGGTGAATATTGCACTGCCCTGGTGATAACAAAAAAATATACAACTTTCACGAGTCACCGTTTTTATGTTTAGAAAACTCTACTCTCTCATCTAAACATGACTCACCCTACCTTGTTTCTTTCCTTTCCTTTTCTCTTTTGGCTATTAGATAAGATGTTTTCTTTAGTTATGTAATCTACTTTTTTGTTATGCTCTTTCTAGCTAAACCTCGTTTCTATACACACATATATGCGTAACTCTGTATTGTTTCCAAACCTAATTATTCTATAAATAGTCAGTGTTTGTAACTCCTAATCAGTTAAATCATTCCCGACTAATGTTACTTTTAATTCCTACCAATTACTCCTTATGATCGTGGAAAAGTATGTTCATACCTTTAATGTAATTCATATTTTTTAACGTTCAGGTTGTAACCAGTTGAGAAGAATCCTCGGTTAAATAATAAAAGATGAGCTCATATTAACCTGGTACAATTGTTATTCTTGCTTTGTTCAAGTTTTCTGTATAGCTGGTTATGCTTCACCTCTTATATTGTTATTTCATTCAGTCCATACACCGTATTTATGACAACATAGTTCTTCATTGAATCAGGTTCCTTATCGCCGTGAAATTTTATAGCACTTCTTTTGTCAAGTAATTTTTGTGCTTTTGAAGGTAAATTTTCCCACCACTGGAATTCAGGTGGAAGAAAATTTGATATCTGCTTCTTTCTGGCCTTCGAACACTAAATATTTAAAAGTCGTTTTCTTAGCAATCAGTGGTCGCTTATGTTATAAGATTTGTCATGTAGTAGTAGATTTTAATTTTAGCTATTCAGAATACTAAATATTGCACAGTTGCTTTAAATAACTTCTTCATCAAGTTTAGACACAAATCCAGTGGTAATAAAAGGTAACAGTCAGTGAAAGTGAGAGTTAAGGATACATCAAAAAGTGGTATAATGGATAAAACCGAATCCAGCAAAACTTAAAAACGAAATGCTTAGTAGCTAATTTTGATAATTGATTGAGTACATGAGTCGGTGGAACAGTGGTAGAATGTACGCCGACGCATTCCTTTACCTCGTTAAGCCAGTATTAAGAATGGTGAAGAATGATGGTTGGATACGAGGCTACCAACGTCATCTAATGAAAATGAATACCACTACTACCGAAAACCCCAGATTGAAGCCCTATATTTCACCGGGGACGTAAAGGAATAAAAAAAATACACACATACACACTGAATAAGCTATATAGATATCAAACAAATCTATCATGTAGCAATTATGTGAATTCATGTTTCGTGATGTAAGTCGTTTGTAATTGGTCGGCCTAGAAGTGAGGATGATCAAAGTAGTTTCACAAGAAATCAGAGTGCTGAAAGTGTAATTAAGAATCTTTTTATGCTAAAACATGAGCTGGAGATGTCTAGAAGGCCGATGAAAGCTTCGCAAATAAATCAACCAACTCAGAGAACACAACTAATTCAACAGTACATAGTTAAGTCTGTGTTGACCCCATGAAAAGCAAATTTATACAAAAAGAATGAAAGTATTTATATATTTATACAAATAATTACTTTCTACAAGCCGGTAAATCTAATTGCATGCACTTTAAAGTGCCATCGTTTCTCTTCTTGTCTGGTATGTATATGGTTTAACTTATTTTTTCTTATCTGCAATCAGATAACCTTCAGCATATTGAAAAATTTAGACACAAAACATTTATTTAGTAATCTAAGAGTCTTACCATAAGTATTTGATAATTTGTTCACTGAAGAATAAAGATACACAATCTTTGAGTTAGAATACCTTATACAGTCAGTCATTGGTGGATATACAGACATCAAAGTTTGTAACTTGCAAGCAAAATAAAGGGGTTCATTTTCTTGTGCGACATTTACTAATTGGTGGTTGAATTTTTTCTGTCCTGTCTAATATATATATATATATATATATATATCTTCAGATTTCACATCATCAGATTGATATCGATTTACTACAGTTCACCAATATACAGTAATTTGTGGAATGTTTATCAGTTGTAGTATTATTATTCAGAAAGTCAATCATGAGTAAATTTTCTTAAGGTCATTTAGATGTTTAACAACGAAGCACCTTGACCAAAGCACATTATAAAAGCTACTTTTGGTTTCATTTCTTTGATGTAAGGTAAAAACTGTACGACAACAGAATGAAAACCATTTATATTTGTATTTCAATATTCTATTTTTACTCTGGTAAGTTCTACATTGATGAATGAACATTTCATTAACTTCAGTGAGCATAAGTATATTATGACTGTTCACTTGATGGAAAATATAATTAGCTAATTTTTTTTCCTTAGTTTATATCAATACTGAGAGAATGTGGTTGTCTATACGAATAGTTCTATTACATAGTAATGTTAGCTGAGTTTTTCTCAACGCTTTGATAATCTTACTCCAATAAACTGTTTATGTGGGAGATGTGTTCAGGTAGATAATAATTCCACCTAGATATATAAAACACCTTCAATATTAGCAATAAAATTAACTAGAAGTAGCACTGTTCCACATGTTATTGCATTTCGTCTCCGGTCAATAACTAAGAACGGAATATGGGGAAAATTTAGAGTTGATGAAGTTTAAAATTGTAAAATAGTTGGTGGTGTAGCGATAATATACTTACCTTCTGAAGAGAAAATAACTTTCTTTACGAAGGAAAATTTTCTCCTGACATCATGTGCTCAGATAAATATTTGTATTCACTGACTAGTTACCATCAGTGTATGGGATATTGATGGAAATACGTAGGATAACATGTTAGAGAAGAAATGGGCAAACTGAAAGACGATGCGAAAAGAAAATAATCCCGTATTTTTCCGCCTTATTTTAAAGGTGAACTATGTCGGAATAACGGTATCCGTAACTTTTATTTCAGTCTAAAGTTCCTTTCAAATGTGTTCCTCCATAAGGTAGTGTTAACGTCATACGTATATTCTACTTTATTCTGCCACATAAATATGAAAAGAAAAAAACCGAATATTAATACTCTTATCTCGGAGAAACACCATCTTTTTGCCTAAATTATTGGAATGCATAAAAAGTTGCTAATTCCTTACAATATGCACGGATTATTATTTTCTAGGGTACCGGCTAGGAAATAGAGCCCCACTGTCACAGCTCCATTTCATCCAGTTATCTGAAGTTCACTAAAGCTTGATTCACGATAGCCTAGAATTTTTCACCAATTCTTAACACGATCTACCTCATGTCACACTCAGAACCATGCCAAACTCACCGTGGCCCATTTACGTTTCACTCAAGAACTTGGCATAAATTATCACTCAGTCGTCTCCTCACAGTGTCACCTAACTAACTCAGTTCCTTCCGGACTGTCTGTTGGGCAACGCGTTCTTTATTGGTTTGTTGCAAGAGTTCCTCTTTTCTTATCCAATCTGGTCATCATCAGTATGGAATGTAGACAGCTATTTATAAAAATACCTAAGTCCGCTACAGATGCTTTAGGTGACGCACCAAGTCTTTGAATCATGTAGAAAAACTGATGTTACATTGCTGTTGCAAATCCGAATCTTGCCTTTCATGCTGAATGTAGGACATTTTCACACTGATTTCACAATAAAGACGACCTATCTGCTATCTCAGGACATGACTTGCTCCATTTGACAATCTGATCTTTGATGTCTATAGTTGAAAGGATGCGGCCTAGACAAGTAGAGTGAGAGTAATTGGTGCTTCCCTTTGATGATTAGTTGTTGTCACCACCTCTCGATGCACACTTGAAGACCTGCTTTTGCTGATTCTTCCTTCTTATTGTCGGTTCTCACCTCTAGATCTGAGAGTTTGTGAGACTTTGGACATAAATCGCTTTCGAAGTGCAAATCTTCTAGAGTGCTGTTCTCGTTCCAACGTATTCCTGTCTTCTTGCTATGCACGGTCTACTGCATGATCTGGTTCACCAACATCAGGAATATCATCAATGATAGTAGGTAACCTTGTCTTATTCCTGTATTTACTTCACAGACTTCACTTAGTTTTCCTTTTAAATCCCTTGACATGTGGCATCTTCATATAGCTCCGTGCACAAGGCATTTTGTATATCCTTGTGCTTTCACACGTTGCCTCCATTCACCAAATCACTGAAGGCGCAGAAGCCTGCGAAGAGTTATCAGTTTGCATCCATTTAACCGAGAGTCTGCCAACCCATGGAGAATTCTGTCCCTTTAATAACTACTCCCAGTTTAACATTCACATCGTCGATTAGTAGTTTGATGTCTCTACTTAGAACGTTATCCATTTCTGTTTGCATTTGTCGATGGAGATCTTTCTATTTCTCTTGTTCTGAGTTGTTTGTCGGTGCCTAATACTGGGTAATTGCAACCCCCGCCCCCGCATTTTGAGTTCAATCTTAACTTGGTTTTCCTAGTTTAATACAAATATCATGTATGTTTGCAATCATTCTAAAATAGGTTCTGAATACGTTCATGTGTGTAGGCCTTGTTAAATAGTGATAATAGTGGAAATTTTTAATACCAAATAAAAGGAGGCTTTTGTAGGAGCACTCACTGAAGGAAATTACCCGTCCCTCATATTAGTTGTACATTGGTAAACATAGATTAATAGCTTTTAGATGATTGGTAAAAAACAGTTTAGGTCTTCTGAATATGAACATTGTTGTCCTATAGTTTTAAGAGAGCTAATTTCTCTTCATCACCACAAACCATTTTGAGCAATTTCGCCGAATTTTAGTATGCCTACCTATAGAATTCAGGTGTAACTTTAGAAAAGACAGATGGCTATTATATCTCTTTCTTTTCCATCACACCTATTCCCGCCTGATATCTTCACTGTACTATTCGTCTAGTGCTTAGTAGCTGAGATGACCGATTTTGTTTGCTTTCATTATCCACTAATTTGGATTTTCGTCATCTTTAATCGTTCACTTAATTTACAACAAAAAGTGGAAAATTATTTCTATTACTTGGCGCAAATTTATTTATACTTTGAGGAAATAAACACTCATTTTGAAATAATAATAGAAGAATTATTTATGACATTTATACCCTATTCTCGAATAAGTCCCTGGTCAGGTTGTTCGCGATTTTAAGCAGAATGTAGACCGACATCCTTATTTCACATACTTTATCCAAACTTTTCAGCTAACCTGGTAAAATAGGCACTTTCACTGGTTTGCACTTCATCTAAAATTAGTGAGAACAACTTGCGTAAGTAATCAGATATTACCGAAAGTAACAACAGCTTTAATTCAGCATTTATCGGTAATGCGGGTAAAAATCTCCTGCACAAACATTTCACCAGATATTTTTATCCGATTTATTATTTTAACTTCCACCCTTATAAATGGTATTTTATTAATAGAATCGAAATCCAGATATTTAGTCGTGTTGAGTAATTAGATAAATCTCGTTAAAAAAGAACATTTAAGGATGTTTATAGTGCTGTTACAAGAGGGCATTACAATTACCCAAAGATTTTTGTCAAGTTGAATATATTTCTGCACAGTGATCGTACTTAACAAAATTCTCCTTCATTTATATTGTGGTGTCTTAAGGGGTAGATTTATTGAAGTTAGCAGTAGACCAGGAAATTTAACGAAATAAATAAAGTATACCACTTAGTTGTGTTAGAACGCTGATGCTGATACTTAGATGCAACATACCGCAGTTTCACATTACTAAATTTAATCGGAAATCTGGGTAGTTAATGGACATTTCCCTTAAAGTCTATATATATATATATATATATATATAAAGTGAGAAGCGTACTTTGTAGTGGTTAGGTTGAGTCTGAATAAACACTAAGGCGATATTATGGCCAGGGGAGAAATAGTATTAAGTCGAACATTATTTGCTACACAACGGAGGATTGTGTGTATCTAACCGGTAGTAGATCAAGACATTTGACTTGAACACTAACAAATGAATCTAAGGTCTACAAGTATATGACAATATTTATACCTTTTAGCCAAAGAATAAATTTCCTTTAAATTTAATTCATGTTAGTGTAATGTAAAACTCATTGAAAATTGTTTGCGAAAAAAAAACGTTTTGTGGACTTCAAAATCAGTGTCTATTATGCGTTGAAACTTCTGGTAGATAGCATATATTTGTGTCATCGACAGAATCAAGTATCAGTGAGTATACTGAATACATTTGACTAGAGTACAATCATTAGTATTCTCTTCTCTTTTTTATTTGGTTTAATTTATTCTGGATGTTTAACTGGTGAGAGGTGAACATGTATTTTAAGAGAAACAGTAGATGGCGATTTTGTCGGGATCTTAAATGCAATCAAGAATAATTCTATGGAAGATTTAAATGTTTGGCGTACCAGTAGAACTGGTACATCGATAGGTTTTTGATTCTTGTATTCATTATAATAGAGGTTTTTTGTATTTCCCAATGAATGAAAAAACAAAACGAGATTGTTTTTACTGACGTTTCGCTATTTAATGCTAATAGCTTTCTCAAAGTATTATTAAACCGGAATTTACAAAATCTCAGCATATATATAACAAAGAGTTAGGGGTGAGAAAAAAATATAGACTTAGTTCAACTTAAAAGGACATATTGAAAGTCAAAATAACAATGAAGATCGTTCAAACCAAATATCAAAGGTAATAGTATATCTGTTATTATATCAAAATAAAGTTTACTAACTTGATCATCGTTCGTTAGTCTGGGGTCATTTTTGGTTGTCAAGTTCGAGAATAGGTAAAGGTAACCAAACTAAGTGTAGAATGTGAAATACTTGATTATCGTTCGTCAGTATGAGGTCATTTTGGTTGTCATGTTGAGGAATAGGTAAAGGTAACTAAACTAAGTGTAGGCTGTGAAATACTTGATCATCATTCGTCAGTCTGGGTCGTTTTTTGTTGTCAAGTTAGCGAACTGGTAAAGATAGTAAAATCAAGTGTAGATTGTTGGATTTTGTCAGTGTGTAGAATTATGAAAGTAGTGTGCGTTTACATGGTGAACTTGCTCACCACATTTGCGTTGATTTTGCTACTTCATGGGGGAGGGTGTTGTAGCCAGGTTAGATTCTGTTTTAGTCCATCATTCCTATTCAGGCAATTTGGATTCCACTTGATATGAAGTGCTTCTGATATTAGACGTTCTTTGTGGTTTCTGAAGTTTTTCTGGATTATTTCAATATTGCCAAAATCAATTTTGTGGCCTGATTCTATAGCATGTAGACCTATGGCTGATGATTTTTGAAGTTTTTCCAGTTCAACTGGATTTCTTGGTGGTCGAAGAGAAGCTCTACGGTGTTCATTTCTTCTGATTTTGATTTCTCGAGATGTTTGTCCGATGTAGATCGCATCACATTCCGAGCATTTTATTTTGTAGACACAATTAGATAGAGAATCTTTCGGGATTTGGTCTTTTATATGGACAAGGTTGTTTCGAAGTGTGTCCGATGTTTTGAAGAAAACTCTAATGTCGAGTTGATTAAGTACTCTTCTGATATCGTCTGACGTCTCTGCTCTATATGGAATGACGACTGTTGAAGTCCATGTTTTTGGAATGCATTTTCGGCCATACTTAATGTCTGTGTTGATTTTGTTGATGAAGTTCGTTGGGTAGTTGTTTTGCTTGAGAGTTTTAGTGATGTTTGAAATTTCCTCTTCTTTTTCTTGCTCATCTGTTATCAGGGAGTGCGCTCGTACTTTTGTAGTACTAAAACGAGATCTACACAATTCATTCCTGGAGAAAATAAACAGTGTATCTCCCAATATTCAGTTCACTTCGGAAGCAGAATCAGACATCGGTGAACTTCCATTTCTAGACTGCCTAGTTAAGAGAAAGGAAAACGGACATTTTAGTATATCCATATTCAGGAAGAAAACCCACTCCAAATAATATTTAGACTTCAAATCATCACACCCCATCAGCGCAAAGATTTCAGTTGTTTCAAGTCTTCTTAGACGAGCACACTCCCTGATAACAGATTGTTATGTATTAGTTTTCCCCGTCGCCAAATTGTTATGTACTCGTCGCTGAATTATTGTTATGGACTGGTCGAGAAACTAATAGTCCTGACGCGAGAAGGCGGAAATCAGAAGACCACTAGGTTTGCGATGATACTTCTATTGTCCAAACACAAGGAGACGAAAATAAATGGTCTCACACCAAAGTGGTAAGCAAGTCAAGTAGTTGTAAAGTAAAGTAGTTCACACAAATTTTGAATGCGAATATATATAAATAATTCAGACAAGCGTGGGAAAAATCATTAGACAGTCTTAACATGAATGGCTAATTATAATGGAGTGTCGATCCAATTATACATAGCGAATATAGCAGACATGCCAACAAACATATATGGATATATGTCACCAAGCAACGGACTGTCAACAAACACTCATATTATATATAATATAATATAAGGAGAATACACATTATTAAAGGAGACAAGTCCATACAAGTGAAGTGGTCACAGACTAACCGAGCAAACAGAAAGAGAGACCAACATGCACACACACACATAAATATATATATGTGGATACATATCACAGATGAGCAAGAAAAAGAAGAGGAAATTTCAAACATCACTAAAACTCTCAAGCAAAACAACTACCCAACGAACTTCATCAACAAAATCAACACAGACATTAAGTATGGCCGAAAATGCATTCCAAAAACATGGACTTCAACAGTCGTCATTCCATATAGAGCAGAGACGTCAGACGATATCAGAAGAGTACTTAATCAACTCGACATTAGAGTTTTCTTCAAAACATCGGACACACTTCAAAACAACCTTGTCCATATAAAAGACCAAATCCCGAAAGATTCTCTATCTAATTGTGTCTACAAAATAAAATGCTCGGAATGTGATGCGATCTACATCGGACAAACATCTCGAGAAATCAAAATCAGAAGAAATGAACACCGTAGAGCTTCTCTTCGACCACCAAGAAATCCAGTTGAACTGGAAAAACTTCAAAAATCATCAGCCATAGGTCTACATGCTATAGAATCAGGCCACAAAATTGATTTTGACAATATTGAAATAATCCAGAAAAACTTCAGAAACCACAAAGAACGTCTAATATCAGAAGCACTTCATATCAAGTGGAATCCAAATTGCCTGAATAGGAATGATGGACTAAAACAGAATCTAACCTGGCTACAACACCCTCCCCCATGAAGTAGCAAAATCAACGCAAATGTGGTGAGCAAGTTCACTATGTAAACGCACACTACTTTCATAATTCTACACACTGACAAAATCCAACAATCTACACTTGATTTTACTATCTTTACCAGTTCGCTAACTTGACAACAAAAAACGACCCAGACTGACGAATGATGATCAAGTATTTCACAGCCTACACTTAGTTTAGTTACCTTTACCTATTCCCCAACATGACAACCAAAATGACCTCATACTGACGAACGATAATCAAGTATTTCACATTCTACACTTAGTTTGGTTACCTTTACCTATTCTCGAACTTGACAACCAAAAATGACCCCAGACTAACGAACGATGATCAAGTTAGTAAACTTTATTTTGATATAATAACAGATATACTATTACCTTTGATATTTGGTTTGAACGATCTTCATTGTTATTTTGACTTTCAATATGTCCTTTTAAGTTGAACTAAGTCTATATATTTTTTTCTCACCCCTAACTCTTTGTTATATATATACTGAGATTTTGTAAATTCCGGTTTAATAATACTTTGAGAAAGCTATTAGCATTAAATAGCGAAACGTCAGTAAAAACAATCTCGTTTTGTTTTTTCATTCATTGGGAAATACAAAAAACCTCTATTATAATGAATATCATATACCCAATGCCCAAATTTTTTCAAACCGTTAAAAGTGAACTTGGTTTGGATATATATAATTTTGATTCGTGTATGAATTTTTTTCAGAGTTTGTCAGTTTGATATTTTCATAATATATATCTAATATCTTCATAATGAAATGAACACAAAATTTTTGATATTGAATGTTGTCAAACCATATTATGGAAAAACTAAGTTGAAGATTTCAAAACAGTCATCATCTAAATTCATACTGAAATTGACCTTCGAACTAAGCATTTCTTTTCAATGAACTGTTGTATACACTGAATTTTAGGACTGTAGACACAGTTTACTGTCTGCGTTAACTGACGTATTAGGCAGCGTCTGGCAATGAGAGGAAGTTCCGTCTGTTTGGTGTATGTCATTGATTATCTCGATATACAAGAAGGGAGACAAGTCTTCCTGCGATAATTACAGGGAGATTAGCTTGATTAATATGGCATCTACAGTTCTAGGCCCAATAACCATGCATAAACTAAGCTATATTCAGGAGGAATAAACACGAGACAACCAAGCAGGCTTTAGATCAGGAAGAGGGTGTATCGCTCGTATCTTCACCCTTCGACAGATTCTGTAACGGAACATAGGCATACTTACTGGCATCCGTCAATCATCATACTTCTTGACCTGAAAGCATCACTTGATTTCGTCGACCGAGAGGTACTATTGCGATGCTTGGTTGCAAAGGGAATGGCGAGGAAATACATTGCACTAATCAGGGAACTCTACTCGAACTCATACAGCCATTCAGGTGAGGGCTTACGGCGAGTTGTCATCTGAAGTGGTGACAACTAGTGGTGTCCGACAGGGATGCCCACTATCCCCATTTTTATTCAACCTCATCACAGCTGTACTAATGGACTTAACCCTAGCTAACAACTTCAGCGACTCAGGGATTGACTTGTTACCAGGGAATAGTCTCGTTGACTTGGAATATACAAATGATGTAGTCCTTCTAGGTGAAGACACTGACAAGATGCAGAGTCTTCTGAAAACCTTGAGGAGCGGCAGTCTTCAAATGTTTGGTACGCGATTCGCACCCGTCAAATGTACGATGACGTTACAGGACTGAACTACATTGACTCACACCTAGCTTAAAGACAGACAGGAGTGAAGTGGTAGAGCGTATTGACCACCTCACTTGCTTTGGGAGTTGCATCAGCCCCAACGGGTTGATCGCTGACGAAATCTCAATACGGATACAGAAGGCTCGCGTAACATACGCCAACTTATGACGTCTCTGGCTTAGTAGACGTGATATCTGACTGTCGACCATAGGGCGTGTGTACTGCTCAGAAGTTTGCTCTGTCCTCCTTTATAACTAGCTGTAAAATATGACCATTGGAAGAGGAAGATACGAAAATGCTAGCTAGCTGTCTTTGATCATAGGTGTCTGAGTTCTATCTAGCGTGTGAAATGCTATAATAGGGTCGGCAGTAATGATGTGAGGCATCAGTCGAGTTGATGAATAAGGATGTGAAATCAATTGACGAGTTTGTGAAGCAGTTACACCGATTTGGATGGTTGGGACATGCATTACGCATGCCTAGCCATCGATCACCTTCCTCAATCGACGGGAAATTTTAGCTGACATAAGGTCAGGTTCGGAAAGAGTCGGTAGTGGTGGTCAAATCAAAATATGGCCTCGTCAGTCAATGAAATCCACAACAGTTAGTTTCAGCCACGTCGGAAGGCGTAGACTTCTTGGTTGGGGTCTTCGGAACGGTAAACACAAATGGCTGCAGACAATAGGTGGTATGGCTCAATATCGTTGTCAGTGGCGTAGATGCATTCACTTTCTGTGGTATATAATATCCAATAAAACGCTATTGTTGTTCCATTTTACAATTTTTTGCCTTTATATTTCTGTTTATTATCTCTCTTTTGATACTGTCTCTACTCCCTTCTGTTGCTTTGTGTGCTACATGGCGGGAGCGTGGCAACTCGAACTGCTGCACATCTGTGCAAAGTTCTACTTTGAAATCAGTCAGTCAGAATAGCACTATTGCCTTATGCGTGTTTAACTACGCATTTGAAGTACCTTTTTGCAGTTTTAGTTAAATATTAGTCAATCCCTTATTCCTAAGTATTTGTTAAACCTATGGCAAATTTTAAATAAATGAGAGGTGAACGGCAGTGGCACTATACTGTTGGACGGAACAGCTTCAAACTATGAGTCACCAGTCTTCTACCTGTTGGTCGAAAAGATCTGACGGGGCACTGGATACATATCATTGATCAGTCTCACAACAGATAGAATAGGCTACTCTCTAGCTGGTGTCGATTTACATTCTAAGATATTTTGACATTATCTGAATTTTAAACTTTGTTTTTAAATAGAGTAACTTATCTGGTTATCATGCAGTCGTTTATTGTCTCTACTGTTAATAATGGTAACAGTGAATGCATCACACATACGATTTATATAAACAACTATTTTAAATTTTAGGTTCATATGCTGACGTCCTGGAAAACAGTAAGCAAGCCAATAATGCATCCAATTAAACTGTCTGATTAATCCAATATTTATTAACTCGTAGACTACACACACGTAATCAGCTGATGTTTCATTTATTTACACTAATTTCACTGTTATCTACAACAGTAAAGTCCATGTAGCAATGTTTGAACAGGATAGTTCACTAAAGTACTTAGTAACTGTCTTTGTTGTTCCCGAATGAAATACTTTTATGTGTCGGAAACAACTCTCAGTCTTGAGAGGTCAATGAAGAAACAGAGATCCGTAAACGTCTGGTATCTAAGACCAGTACCAATCCTAGTAGTGAAAAAACTGAGTTGAAAACAATCAGATTAACTTGAGAGCACATTTTCTCGTGGCATTTTAATTCTTCTCTCGACTACTATCTAACTGAATGAAAAAAATTGTTTAGTGTTTGCGTTAAATGCAATAAATTAGCAGTCTTTGTGTGATTGGTTTGATTTTCAGTTTTCTTAATATATACTCTGGTGATTAGAGTTTATCGGCTCTTGATCAGATGATGCACAATGTTAGTATTAATCATTCGGCAGTTGCATTTCTTTCATGTTTATAGTTTATCCTACTGATTATTTCCAAAGTAGCTTGAAAATTTATGGTATTTTCTGTTTGTCTTCAACCCCAAATAGCAGTATTTTAATGAAATGTTCTGATGAGTATATTTTTTTAGACTGGTTATCTGTTCTTGAAAATGGTTAACTGTTCGGATATTTTACGAAAACACATTTCAACTCTTATTTGCATATGATTAGTTTTATCGATTTCTTGTTTGTTCTCTCAATTAGAACTGTCATTTCCATCCACTTAAGACTTTCATGGAGTTAGATTGTCGAAAAGAGATTAAGTTCACATCACTACATTTAAGCACTGTCACAGTTATGAAGCCCTGTAGGTTTTGAAGAATTTTCAGTTTGTTTATGAATAGATTCACTTTACATATAAGTCACCTAGATTACATGTTTTTTCGATGATGTTTGATCGCGCGCGGATTAATCAGTATGTATCACTGTGGCTGTTGAAGTCTTTGACTTCTCCCAGATATTTATGACAGTGTTTTATCCAAAAGGTTAACTTTTAGCTATTTTGTAGGGTCGAACTCCTTGAATGATTTTATTTTCAAATAGTCCGGAGAGATAAATCTGCTAGCTAATTGGTGGATAAATAGTGACAAACATCGTATAATCAAAATGTTCAGCACATCAAAATGACTAGTAAGTGTTGTCACACATAACCAAATGGGTTAAGGAGACAGTTTGTTTTTCCTAATATTGCAAGCAGACAGCCAATAGACATTAATTTTTCTGTAAATTTAGACGACACGAAAATTATACAAAGTTGAGATTCAGAGCAACTTTACTTCTATTGTTAATGCTGTATCACAGTTACGAGTTTTAATAAATGCCAGTTTTTTATGTTCCTTTCCACTAGGCGTGAGTGGCGAGTTTCTCACAGGTCTGTTCAATTCTCTTTCAGTTGATGCTTTACTTAACTCAGTAGCTTTTGTAGTAATTTGCTTTCAAAAAATTCAAGGCCCTTAATGAAACGAAATTTATTTGTTTTAATGTTATTTGTCAAAGGTGAAGTTACCTTTTGTGACAACATATTATGACCTAAAATAAGTGGATTTAGTGATAATTCCATAACTGACTGAAGCTGGTTCAGCTGCTACCATGACCACAAATAAAAGATGAAGCTGAAGTGATTTTATAGCGATCGCAATCTGTTCTACATGGCTGAGCAGCTTAAGAGATGACATGGTGAAGATTAACGTGAGAATACTTATACTCCCTACAGCAATTTGATCATAGTAAAGTGACAGTGATACAGCTGTCACAGGAATTAAAATGCATTTTGCAGAAAAGAATTTCCATGTGAGAGGTTTGTTTATCTCTGGTAAATTTTTCAAAGATATCTTGACAGCTGAATTAGTGGCAGTAATTGTAGGCCGGGAAAACTCAAAGTACATTGATGGCATCCCTGTTTTAGCAGTGATCCATTTTTAACGCTTAAAGAACATAGCAGATTTAAAAACGCCTGAAGCAGGCTCGCTTTTGCCTCTTTATTATTCGGTTAAAGTGAAACTTACGGAACTTCCATAACTTTCAATACATGTATGACTTCTTTTTCGTGAAAAATTCGTCACAATCTACGATTCATGAAAATTTATAACCCCAGTTGTGTAAATCAATTATAGAACTTTCAAAGCTGCAGATGTCGTTATACTTTCTACACTATGACTAATAACAATAAGATCAGTATTATTAATTGTCACAAGTCGATCGTTCTGGTAATCTGAGACCGAGTTTTCATGCCCAATGGCACCCATTAGCAAGGTATAGGTTGTATTCAATCTTAAAGAAAAGTCATCTTACCTCCAGGACACAAGCTAGCCTAACTCATTCAAGTTGAATAAAGATGGGCTTTCTTCCAACTGTGATTTGCTCGACATTTAAGCCTTCAGATCTTCCGTGCTTGTTAATTAACCTTTGAGGGCAACCGTTGCTTTTCAACATCTTTTCGAGAAACATAAATCCTTCCTCTAATTTCTCTGTAGAGCACATTCACCTAGCTCTATAGTATAGAGTCTTGACTAGTATTGGCTTAAAGCCATTTCTAAAAAAACTACTAAAATGTAGGTATTGACCTTTCCATGTAAGCTTTCGGTAAACTGACTTCTGGAGACTACCAACTTCTAGGCGTTGCATGGCGATATCGAGGAAATGGAACTTTCCATCATTTCCATGTTAAATATTGGTATGTGCATCGTTGAATAATCTGAGTAGGTAGGAAGAATTACTTTCATTGTTGCACACTACAAATGTGTCATCCACTTATCAACAATAAGAAGTTGTTTCATCGATTGCACGCTTCAACTTTGTTCTTTCACCGTTGAGCATGAATATATCTGCTAAAACAGGGCTAATTCGACTGCCCATAGCTGTGTGGTGAGAGCAGCCTGCTAGCCCATCGGTTGACATTAATCTACCTCAATGTCTAGGTCACTAATATGGGCCGTGAGAAAATATGAACAAGGCTGTTTCAACAACTAATCACAGCAAACTTAAACATGGGCAAATATGATTCGCAGATAGATGGCTCCACTTTCCGAGGAACTCGAAAACAACCAGTCAGAAGACTGCCTTTGTCTACTTGACTAGGCTATAATAATGCATGTGAAATTTATATAAATACGTGTTAATTTTCGTGATAAAACGATCTGTTGCCTGGTCCTTGTCTTCTGTTGTTACAGCTGCACCATCTATTTGGCGATAAAATGTTGTCCAACTGACAGATGTATTGATTTTCATTTTGACAGATATCTCTGACACTTTCTATATTACTGTTCTTCGGCTTCTTTGTATATAATGATCTCTTCATATTTTCACCTGTAACACAACAGATTTAGCACATCAATCTGATACTGAATATGAATGGATTAATTCATCAACTGAAACTATATGTGAAGAGGAAACTACTGAACAGGATAGTATGATGCAGACTACAATTGGAAACTCGGAAAACATGAAACCGAAGAGATCTAGTAAATCTGAAAATTCACTAAAATAATTCTTTCCTTATTGCTAGGTACCATCTTTAGTTGTTTACTGATGGTTATTTAACTTAGTACTATTGATGACTTCATTTTAAGTATTACATTTAATACATTGTGCAATTCTCAACATTTTTAAGCATAATGAGAGACTTAGGCTTTAAACTTGTTTGCCATGCAATATATAAACATACACACACTAACTGGGTCCAAATCTAAACAGTGACAGAAGTTCAACTGCTGAATAGAAACTGGACACTTTATTTCAAGCTGACTGCTCGAAAGCAATGAAATTTGTGAAACATTTTGCGTGGCAGTATTGTCACAACGAAAAGGACTGCAATAATGAGAATTTTTAGTATTTAACGATCAACACAACCTATTGTTCACATGAAATACACTGTTAATAGTGCTTAATTCTCAGTAAACTGTTAGAACAACATAATGTGCGATCACAACAGATGAATCGAAATTAAATTTCAAGATGTCACTGCATAATACTGTTTTTTAAACTAGAAGAGCAATGCTTGTCAGTGACATAAGCTGAGGTTTATGTTTGGCTGTTGGCTATCTAACTGAGGACTTTACAGATCAGTCTAGTCTTGGTGAAATTTTAATGACGTCCACAAAATCCCTTAAAAATCGATTTTCGTTTCGCATTTTTTACTTTTTATTTAGTTATGAATTTAACAGGTAAATCAATCTGACCTCTGCTTTTTTTCAAAAATACTTGATAGAATGTGAATGGAAATGCGATTCCAGTATTTAGTTTGTGATAATTTGAAAGACTTTGATTAGAAATCAGGTAGCCCCGTGATTTATATTAATTTTCTAACTAAAGTTCCTCTGTTAAGAAATTCTCCAGTAAACAAGTAATCAAGGGCTTGTTTTCCTCAGATTATATCTTTATTAAGAAGATTTGATGGAAAACTTTACCCTGGGATTTCCTTAGGTTTTATCATGTGAACAAACCTTGCATATGTGGAAAGTTGAAGTCATTTCTATCTGTTTATTTCAACAAATCTCCAAAATGTTTTTAGATACTAATAATGTGAGAAGAAAATTAAGTCACAAATAGAAATCGATAACTGCGGTAGACCAAGCTTTTGGTTCCGGATTGTAAAGATTTCCAACAGTACAAAAGAAAACAATATGCGAATAAGTACTTTAAATGAATTGCAACTCCACATAGAACAGCAACCGTTACATTCTCTATGGAGTTTCAGCCAACAGTTATAACTACAGAACTCTTATTTTTACACTGCAGTGTTTCGGCAGCCTTTGAGTACATCTTTATATTAATAAGTTCGATTAAATTCTTCTTGGATTGAATCTTTATGGTAACTGTGTTTCCATCCAGCATAATACATCGATTGTTCTTGTTGTAGTGATTTATAAATTTATTTCGCAATATGCATCAGTGACACATGGGTAGAATGCTAGCCAACCACGCGGGTGGTTCGGGTTTCGATCCTCAGCCGACCTACTCCTTTACCTGACTACACTAGTGATGAATCTCGTAAAAGGCATCATCCCGTAAAAATAAATACCACTGCTACCGAAACTTCAAAGCTCTAGCTTTAAGCCTTATGTCCCGCTTGAGAACGTGAAGAAATAAGATAGAAGAGATAGATAGAGTATTTCGCAATGACCGAATCACTGGAAACCAAATAATAACACTCAGAGAGGGAGGAATTTAAGAATCTGTATTTGGAAGAGTAAATTTTTATCCATATAATAAGTACTAACAAACAGCAGTAAGCATTCAAAAAATACAGTAATAGAAACTGTAAATCACCACATTCGTCACATGTTGAATGTATCCTGGCATGTTAATAATGAGGTGTTGGTTTGCTTGCAAGATTCTCCGATCTTCTAACTGATTCTTTGCTATTATTTTCATTTGATCTACTTGTCTGTTGTGAACTTAATGATCTCCGATGTCGAATGTCTTCACTATCCGATTTCCCACTTATAGTAGCTTGAATCTAGCAGAAGTTTGACAGTCATTCCCTCTATAATAATGCACATCAGAAGTAGCGGACATCAGATGCGTTGGAAGATTTCAATAGTTAATCAGGACTTTCATGGGTATTTGTATTCCCCACATTGCAATATTGAAGTAAGAAATTATCTACACATCTCTGTAGCTCATCAAAATTCTTAGAACTCATTGATGCTATGACACTTTTTGATGTCCCCACGAAATTTTCTGAGAACCTGTTAGATTGACGATGACATGGTGCTGTGCACAAATGACGACAACTTATATCTGTAAGCCAGTCACTGAAGCTCTTCTCAGCGAAATCAGTGCCATTATCAGCAACTAAGACATCTGGAATTACTTCTCGGATTTCAATCCTAAAAGCTCTCTGGCTATCTAGAATAAGAGTCGAAAATAACTAGAACATATTGTGAATTTCACAATGTACTACAATGCTATAACGGTAGGGAATTAAATGAGGACGTTGTCGCCTTGTTCTGTCTGCGCCTAAATATTATGTCTATCTGCTTGTGGTACCTTCCGATTCAGTGAACCACGCAAATATCAAAAGACAAAGGCTGGCCTGTGACTGTATATTGTAGTACAACAACTACAACAAAGAACTTATTTAGGAAAACAACACGTGGTATTTATACATTTTTACAACAATACAGACAGCTACAGCATTTGAAATAATTGATCGTAATAGTCAATAACAAAGTGCGTGGGAAATGATGATATACCATTTATGCGAGATTAACAGCCGTTGAAATAATTGATCAATAACAAAGTGCGTGGGATCCTATCACCTCTCCCCGTAAAAGGTGTAGGACTCGCTTTTTGGATCTATTTCAACAGGTTTCGGAGTTCTTCTCTGTCGAGTTGACCTTCGCGTGGTACTGGATAGAGTGTGATCTATGCCCTGGGCTTCCGGCTGCGGAAGATTAAATGTATCTACTAATACTTCTAGCGTGAGGTCTCGTCTCCCATTGTCGAGTCTATCTGACGCATCTCGTATATGATTCGTGTGTCTGACACATAACTGTCCTTCTACATTCACTTTGTATAAAACCCTTCCTTTCTGCCCCACTATTTGTCCTCGAATCCATCTTGGAGGTGAATATCGAAAATCTCGTACATAAACGTGCTGATACAATTTGAAAACTCGACGTTTAGCTCCGTGATGGCGATTGAATTGGTTTTCCATTTTTGTATTTCTGCAACCCTGCTTTACTTGTCTAGGCTTAATTGAGTCGAGGGCAGTTCTGGGGATAACTGATTTGGGGCGGAAGGATTTGGCGTCGTACGATAATGCAGCAAGAATCTATCCAAAATTTCTTCTGTTGTTCCCTCCCCCTTCGCTTTTGCTTAAGCACGCTTAAAGGTGTCGACGAAACGTTCAGCCTGTCCATTCGATTGGGGATGATACAGGGGGCTACGAATATGCTGGATGCCAAACAATTTGCAGAAATCTGAGAACAGTGATGAGGTGAACTGCGATCCATTATCGGACACCAGAACATCAGGCATACCAAAACGACAGGATAGTTGACGTAGGTGGGACACTGTTGCAATTGATGTGGCAGAATGCATAGGAAATATCTCTGGCCATTTGGAAAACGCGTCGACACATATTAAGAAATGCATACTATTGAACGGTCCAGCGAAGTCAACATGAACACGGGACCATGGTTTGTCCGGTCGTGGCCAGGAACATATTTCTGTCTTGCGTGGGCACTTTGATGCTTGAGCACATTTACTACTTTTGCGAACGAGGTCTTCGATATGGTCATCGATGTTGGGCCAGTAAACATAACTGCAAGCGATCGCCTTCATTCTCCCAACACCAGGATGTGATGTATGAAGCTGACGAAGCACATGGTTACGAAGATTAGCTGGAACCACAACACGATCAGCAAACATTATGCATTCATCAACGATGGATAAGGATTGGCGTCGCTGGTTTCACACCAAATGGTAAGCCAGTAAACTGGTAGAGACCCCTATGAGTGTTGATTGTTAGCAACTCTCGAGACTTTGGTTCAACTTCTATTTGAAGGTAAGCATCGGCAAGGTCAATTTTTACAAAACACTTACCACCATTAAGTTTGACGAATAAGTCTTCTTGAATTGGTAATGGATAAGCATGATCCTCTAGAGCATCATTTAACCCAGTTGAGAAATCTGCACACAGGCGAATGGAACCATTTGCTTTGCGTACAACAACTATAGGGGCAGCCCAGGGCGAATACGTTACTGGTTTGATGAAACCCAATGCTTCCAGTCTGTCGAGTTCATTCTCAACCAATGTGACAGCAGCATACGGAACTGGACGTTTTGGACGAAAAACTGGCTTCGCGTTTGGCTTTAGAGACAAAACAACTTGGGTAAATTTGTAGCAACCAAGTTTGTCCTGGAAGACAAAAGCGTGCTTTTGACACAGGCGTTGCAAGAGAGACTGATCAGAAAAAAAAAAAAAAAAAAAAAAAAAAAAAAAAAAAAAAAAAAAAAAAAAAAAAAAAAAAAAAAAAAAAAAAAAAAAAAAAAAAAAAAAAAAAAAAAAAAAAAAAAAAAAAAAAAAAAAAAAAAAAAAAAAAAAAAAAAAAAAAAAAAAAAAAAAAAAAAAAAAAAAAAAAAAAAAAAAAACACACCTACGAGTTTCAGTATATCTCCAGAGGCATTCTTAGCGACATGCTCGGTCGGCAGAATCTGTGGGCACCCAAGTTTGCGCCACGTAGTTCGGGAAATTAAGGTGATATCTGATGCCGTATCCAACTGAAGACGAATATGTTTGCCGTTAATACCTAGTGTAATGTACTTACGTTTGCTGGCGAAATCGACTTTGGAAGTTGTGAAAATGGTCTGTACTCGAGGAGATTGTTTCGGCTTGAAACGACTACTTCTGTTCCTCACCGAAGAATTTTTCTGCGGTGGACAGTAACCCTCTTTATGTCCAAAACGGTGACAATTACGGCATTTATGTTTCTTGAAAGGACAGAGCTTGACAAAATGCCACGAACCACAGTGCCAGCACACTGAAGGAGGTTTAGCTGAATTCTGAGACTGACGTGCTGTGTGCTTAACGGTGATCGGAGGACTTTTCACTGTGTTAATTGAACCAAATTCAGACGACTGTCGTTTGCACTCCACCATAGCAGTATCGTGCTTCAAGTTGATTAAGCGTTGGCATTCTGCTGTCACCATTTGTAAAGTCATTTTCGGGTCTTGTTCCACGAGTGACAGAAGTCGAGTTCTTATGTCAGTATCTTCTGGGTTCTTCAACCCACAAATAAAAATCAAACACTTGAACTGATCTGATGTCATTTCGTGTGGTTTGAACCTTTCGCATTCCTTGTTCACTTTGCCAGCGTAAGTGACATAATCATCGGAAGGCATTTTTGTCAACTGAAAACATTGATACCGAATATTAAACATGGATGACTGTTCACCAAAGATTTGTGATAAAACGGTGACTGTCTCATCGAATGATAACTCACGTGGGTTCTTGGGCAGAATGAAGTTAACATATCTGTTGTGCTCAACAGTACCAAGTTTTCTTAGTAACAATCGGACTTTGGCAGCATCATCAAACATGTAGCATTCAATACGGAAAACGTCTTCGTAACGATTGAACCATGCATCAAATACGAGACCAGATATTGGGTCGTAGTTGAACTCACTGATGGAATTTGAGATGCTTTCATATTTGTCTGAATGAGATGTTGATGGAACTTGAATGGACAGCTTCTGAGTGAGAGCTTCGATTAATTTTAGTTGAGCTGCTTCATTCTGAACTTGCTGCTGCTGCAAGATAGATTTGAGATCGTCCAGAGAGATAGACATTGTAATTGGGTTGTAATTAACACAGTCAAAAATGTTCTATAGCTGCGCTGAACAGAACAAAACCCGTCGTCGCTTGCTTGTTACAACTGCAATGAATTAAGGTAAACCCCGTCGCCAATTTGTTATAACGGTAGGGAATTAAATGAGGACGTTGTCGCCTTGTTCTCTCTGCGCCTGACTATTATGCCTATCTGCTTGTGGTACCTTCCGATTCAGTGAACCACGCAAATATCAAAAGACAAAGGCTGGCCTGTGACTGTATATTGTAGTACAACAACTACAACAAAGAACTTATTTAGGAAAACAACACGTGGTATTTATACATTTTTACAACAATACAGACAGCTAACAGCATTTGAAATAATTGATCGTAATAGTCAATAACAAAGTGCGTGGGAAATGATGATATACCATTTATGCGAGATTAACAGCCGTTGAAATAATTGATCAATAACAAAGTGCGTGGGATCCTATCACACAATAATCCGCCTGAATACGCTACCAAATTTCACAAAACGAATACCATAGTTTACACAATGACTTTTCATACGACATTTTAAGCGGATAGCTGCAACAGCTCTTTAATCCTTTACTAATGTCAACATCGATTTCCGGCCACCGCACGTTGGCCGTGTCAATGATTTCATCTTATCAACCTGCAGATAAGCAGAATGAAGATCATTCAAAGTTTCAGATTTGAAAGTCAGAGGAGTTATGATGCTGTCATTCAGACATAGAAATCCTTCAGGATGTACTGAAATCGCATCTCTCCGCTTATAAAAGTCAGGAAATCGTCGCTTACACTGAATATTACAACCTCTTTTTGCTGCATTTATAATAGTCCCATAGTATTTCTGAGTATTGTGTAAGAGTCGAACTTTATCCACTGGTAGCAGCTGGACTAACAAATAATCAGTGTCATTAGGAGAATTTTCAAATAATGAGAAACGAGATTAGAAGTCTGCATGAGGTATATCCTTAGCCAGCCTGTGTTCAATAGTGCAACCACATGCAATTAGTTCTAAATTCCATGTTTGAACCATCACAGCTTTTCTGGTCTTGTTGTTTTAATCTTAAAAGTATGTCTTTGGACTGCAAAATGAATTCACACGAATTTCTAACTGACTTACAACCTACAGCTACGTACTTCAAAGAGAAAATAAAGAAATCTTGTGTAGGATTGAGTCTTATTTAAGACAAAACGACTTTGTATCATACAGCATACTGCTCATATTTTACTTGCGATATGAACGTTTGGCAAGAAATTCTGCTGAGAATTGCATATTGTGCTTATACATCATTTCCGGAATAAAACTGTTATCAGTATCTACATTATGTTGTGCAGAGCTTGAGAATCATTATGCTGACATTCTCTAGGGGAATGTGTACACTCAGCCCACCTCAATGGCAACAGATTATACGTATGTAATAAAACTAATCGGGATCCGATTCTTTCCAAGTGAGGCTCGAGATTTCATAATAGGGCAGTTATGTGTATCAGATAATGATCAGATGTAGTTAGACATAACTACTGATATCTTGATTTCTATATATAACAAGCAGACTCATTTATTCAGCATAAAATCTTGAATATTACCGAATGTTCACAGTTTCTTAGCTAATTTCATTAGATTACTGTTTCACATTTAATTGCATGGGTTATCGAGTTTAATTTTATGAAAATTTCACTACCTTGTCTACGTACCTGTAGTTAATTTTTTCAACTGAAGATGGAATGCTAACATAATTTCCCAATTAGATGATTGCCTAAAGCCATGCTCATTTTTTTAGATATTATTATCCTGGAAGTACATGCTTATTTAACTGCATACATAGTATATGAACAATCTTTTATGGAAGAAGAGGCGTCATGCATGGAACTGATTAAATTTGGTGACACTGTGTGTACTTACGTAAGCCTATTATCCATAATAAAATTCTATAAATTTATCCAATTTACATGAATAGGTTATATAAACATTTGCTCTAATACATTAGTGGATTGAGTGGTGAAGGCCAGTGTGGTAGCATGTAATTCCAAAATAAGTTGTTTATTAGATACATCCCACAGTGAAACAGTGTTACCTACTGGATGACGCTTGGACGCAATTTGTTATTCATAATCATGTCACTTATAAGTTAATAGATATGATTATGAACAATCAGCTGTGTTCGAAACTTCGTCATCCAGTCGATAACACTGTTTCACTGTGTGCTGCATTTAATAAACAAATTATTATGGAAGGTCATTATAGGTTGTTTTTTGTCACACATCACTCAGTGTATTTTGAATTTTCATGTGAAAAGAGTGTCATCCCAGAAACGAAAGCATTCAAAGAACCCAATTGCGTGCATGTGAAAATAGTGTGAAATGCAAGCACACATAGTGTCTATTCATCATCTAGTCTAACCTTATTATGACGTGTTTATCCTGTGATTTCAGAAGGCTACATAAGTTCATACAAGTGCCCTACCAGATATACAATGTATCAGAAAAATTCTATGCAATGTAAATTTTGAAGACGAAAGTGTCTCGCATATACAAATTATCACTGATCAATTATACTAATCAATTATTATTATAATCTAAACTTGAATGAGAAATTCAGGACTTTGAACGGAAAATCAAAATGTTTACTTTATTGTCATCAATCTCATTTCTTGAAACTTACTTAGCCCTAAGTGTAACTTACTACAGCCGCAAATACACTGACTTGGCAAATTTTTTAAGGGGACAAAAATGTTATTTCAGAATTAGTTAAGACCTCTTCTTTAAGACTGTATAGAGAGACTGCTTCCACTTCATGTAACTGTGACTTCTGTTGCTCATGTGGCTGTGCTATGTGCAAGTACGTAGCCATAAGAACATTATTTGAATCAGATGTCGCTTACACATGTATGCAGTTGAAATTGAAGTTTAGTTCATGAATTCATTTTCACACTATGGTCTTTGTTAAATAATCGGTTCAGTTCCAAGCCTGCAGAAAAGTAATTCAGCCTCAGAATAAAGAAAACAGTTTTTTCAAAGTTTATAATATTTCTCATGTCTGCTTTCTCACATAGGTAGACCACTTGTTTACAGAAGTTATTCAAGCGTTTCCAAATTCAGCCTATCAACAGTGCACATTTAAGCTAGAAAATGTCAGCTGGTTGGATGCAGTCCTGGAATTATGGTTTAACGCATCAAGTATCCGTCAGTGGTTGAAACAAAATGAATCTGTCAATTTTTTACACCTTCTTAAAGGTGATTTAATTCGTGCAATACATGCCACACCATATATGCACGGCAATGAATTCAAATTGTTGGATAACCAATTATCAGTACATAGTAAGTGACTAGACGAAATGCGACATTTTTTCTGTTCATTTGGTAAACTATTTAATTGACGGAATATTCATTATTTTCTGTGGAATAAAGTTATTGGAAAATTTGATGGAACACATTCTCTTCAAGATGCGTAATTTTCTAACTTTTATTTCAATATTAAAGCGTCGAATTGATAATGTGCACTTTGCATCACAATGCATCTAGTGGAAAATGTTCGACTCTCCCAGAAGTTCATTCATTAACAGCCTGTCTGACAGAAAATATGTTTGGTTAAAATACAGCTTGAACCCTACCATTAAAGGGTGAAGAAGCAAGCATTTTACAATCCAATAGTTATCCCGCATAAGCAAAAATCCCAAAACTAAACATGAGAAAATCTCTCCATGTTGCCTAGAAAGTGCCTGTAAAAAATTGGACAAATCTTAAAACCTATTAGATTAGCCACTGTTAAATGAAACAAACACATTTCTACCGTGAATTCAGTCAGCCAGGTAACTAAGCCTCTAGGTTTTTTGATAGCCAAGATAAATCAATTGTGAAATTTAGTTGTGTCAGTTGGCAGAGTGTTCTTGTGTGTGCGCCACTCTATCCAGATACTCAATGTGAACAGAAAAACAAAGTTTAATATGCATCCATGAAAATATTGAAAAAAAAACAACCAAATATCACCGTTATACTGAGTACTATGAATGTGATGATTCCTTGGGATTATATCAGAAAAAGTTTATTCCACTGAGTTGCTCCATACGCATGTTTCGTCCACTAGTTCCACAGCGAACTTCAATTGAATGAATTTTTACTTTATTTTAATTATCCAAATTATCATTTACAGTAAAATATTTATAATTCGCTTTTTAGAAATAAAATATTTTAAAAATGGATCAAACAGACTTACAAGAAGTGTCATATTGTTGAACGTCATAAGCATAACTCTGTTTCACGTATTTTGTATCATTTTTTTTAAACATATATCATCTCAGTAACGTGTTAATGGTGATGAATTCTGTTGGGACAGCATTTCTTATGACTAACTTTGATCAATCAACATAACATCAACTGTATTCACAGAACTAGTCATCTTTTCTCAATATACAACAATTGGAAATTTATGATTTTTTTTGGTTTTTGAAAGACTATCTCTCCTCAAAAGCCAAACTAAGTGCAGACAAAAAAGGAGACAGAAGTAAATTCTAGGTATCACGTAGAATCTTTGCAAAGGATCACTGAAAACTGAAAATAAACTGAAGCAGAAACTTTGATCGGATACTAAGCAGTAACCAGTGTCATGTGTCTAGCTGTTTGTTTCCTGCAAACTGAAATCTATCAGTCAAATTTGAAATGTGGCCAACATGCTAGGTGGCTTGCCACTATGATACACTAAGAATTCTTGTTATTAGACAGGTGGAAACAATCATCGAGAAGCCTTGTTACCAATCGCCAGCAAGGTGTATCTGTAGTCTTGAAGGAACTCATATCTCTTCTGAGAATCTGACTTGGGTCAACCACTGTCGCAGTCAGAGACGCTGCCACTTAGTTAATCGGAAAAGCGAAAGAATTCGTATATTAGTAAGCAAAACATATCACAAAGCCAACTTCATTTCGTTAAAATAATTGAATTAATTAAAGTGGATGTAAAGAAGTTTTTTTAATTACTATTACCACAAGTTCACTACAAGAAAGTTCACAGAAATTGATGACATGTCAGAAAGACAGTAGTAAAAATGACAGCATCATTAAATAATTGCATTCAACGAAATCAAAAGTGTATAGAATGCCACCAACCTGAATGATAATGACTCGAATGATACAAATATCCAGGCGCTTCTTTCATCATCATTTCATGAAGGTTCCTTGTAATTAAAAGACTAATTCTGCTCTAATTTGTCCATCAATCAATAAATTTTACTTCAATTTCTTTTCGTTTCAGCTACAAAAGCTGTAAAACTTATTTGTTCTACATTAAAAGTCATATTTTACAACATCAGAGTTTTACTAACACTCTGTAACTAATGAACGAGAGTTAAACATGAGTAGCTATGTAAGTTGATAATCAAAGATGTAACAGCTTGAATGTAGAGAGAAAAAATGTTATCTCCGTTAAATGAAAGACTATACGAACTTTGGGGTCAAAGTATTCACCGATCAGTGTCGTCATGTGTTATGATCTAAGCTCATTTACTGAATATCTCATTTTCTTCCGAAAACCGTCTGATAGCGGTAACTAGACTGCGAAACATGGTGGAATAACCAGTAACTTAGTATTTCGGTGTCGTTGCATGAGAGAATTCAACGGAATGACGTTAATACAATCCAGCCAAGGAATTGAGCCTTACTCGTATAGTCTATCACACGAAGTCAACGATTTCATTTCAACAATCTCAAAATATCATGTAATATGATTAATTTTCCCATACCACTAAACAATAAAAAAGTACGTCAAGAATCAGTTAGCGCAGCTTTACAATCCAAAGATTTTTTCGGTACAGAAAACATAGTATAAAGCAAAATAGGTGAAAAAGTATTACTATCGAAAACCTGAGAACCAACATAAATATTCCCAAGAGAACTGATGAAATTTCTCTCTGCAAGTGTCAAATAGAGTAGTTAGTGTTTCTAGTCAAGAAAGTTCAGGGATTTACTCCTCTGTAAACATGAGTTCAGCCAAAATATCGAAAAAGTGAAACAACGCCTTATAGTCCAGCATAAAAAATGGAGTAAATCTCCACTAAAGACTGTGGGGAGTGAGAGGACAGGAATACGTTGGACCGATAAGAAGATCTGGATTTTGCGTGTAGATGATTTATGTCTAACGCCACACAGACTCGAACACTTAGAGACAGGCGAAAACTAAAAAACTGGCTGAAGAGTTTGACAGACAAGGAAGGACTTTAGGTGAAGACGGATGTGATGAAGATAACCGACAGACCGCAACAACAACAACCTGCACCAATAACCATCAACGGGAGAGAATTAACATAGGTTACCTGCTTCACTTATCTAGGAAGCACGGATTAAACCAAAGATAATCGGAACGGATGAAGATATCAAAGCCAACCAGAATCAGAGAGCCAAGATACGCTTTCATCAAACTGAAAGCAGTTTGGAAATCTTCTGCTCTCCACCTCAGCATAAAGAACAAGACTCGGATTTCCAACACAAATGTGAAGACAATCAATACTTCGATGTGGGTGAGAAACTTGCACTGCGTGTGCGTCACGAAAAGGATTTCCAACAAGTTACAGACGTTTATCAACAGTTACCCACTTCAGTGGCTCCATACTGAAGATCGAATTGCCAGCTGGCCAGAAAGAATTAGCATCAAGAAACTCTGGCGTGGAATAAACCAACCAAGATCCGATTGCTCAACAAATATGTAGGAGAAAATGGGGATGGATTGATCGGGCATACGTTGAGAAGGCTGTCGAATGACATCGCGCGCAATGCAGGTTATCGCTCTAGTGGAATCCGTATGGGAAGCGACGAGTGGGTCATCGGTGCGAGTGTGGTCGTGTATGGAGTAGATCGTGTGAGTAGGAGATGAGAGATTATGGTCAATCGTGGGCCTAGCTGAAGAAAATAGCACCAAATAGAACAAAATGGAGATGCGTTGTTGAAGCCCTATGTTCCGCTTGGAACCCAAGGGAATAATAATGTGATAAAAGTAAAGACAAATATCAATACATAATTATAGTACAATTGGCGCATCTCAGAATTATAATACTCAGGGGAGACGTAAGAAATAACGTGTACAAATTATCGGAAATATTCAAATAAATGTATATGCTATCAAGTGAAGCGGTCACATGAGATCTCCGAATCATAAATTCTGTCACACAACTATGTACATAGTGGTCACTGATTATCAGTCGATGCAGGATCTATGTAAGTCAAGCAGAACTGTGGCACTTATGTTACAAAAGTGAATACTAGCTCTACATTTTGAGTACGGATCAGATACGGAGAAATTGGATTAGGTTTTGAATTGTACTGAAGCTGAATGTTATAATTGTGATTCCATAAAATATATCAGAGGTAATAAATTGTGGATACATTATCATACATAAATGACCAAAACGTATTAGCACCAACTTTCTTCCCGAAAATATTTTATGACTCGAATAAAGAATATTTCGGATCTAATAAGTAAATTTACTGGAGCTTTTTGTGTTTGAAGCGTCCAGCAAATTCATATATACCTTCAAATGAAGTTTAATGTTCCTAATAAAGTAAAGGATTTGGGAGATTTTCGCAATAAAATATTGCATAATGATACTTCACTATTTGAGCTCAAAATAATGTAAGCAGTTTCGCAATTTTTAATCTACATCGCACCGCTTGATAAAATCGTACCTATCTTCTGTTATATAAAATGATTTATCTCCGGATCACAATTAAACTGTCAATATTGTGCTAATAAGAAAGTATTTGCTGACGTCAGCGGAAAATTTAGCCGTATAAACATCATTTCACTTTGATAAGCTATTGCAGACAGCTTAAAATGCCTTGTGGTGAAATGAAAGTACAACTTTGTGAGCACTTTCAGTATGTCTAATTGGTCGGATATTCCTAGTTCAGATATTTCGCAGTCTTTTTCTAAATGCACAACCTTAAAAAGAGAATTGTAAAATTGATAGGTGACAAAAGTACTCACTAGGATTCGGTTTCAAATGTCTACATTAACTTGAGAATGTGTGTCGGTGGCACAGTGGTTAGGACTCTCGCCGGCCATGCACATGGTCTGAGGTTCGATCTCCTGCCGACGCACACCTGATATCTATGGTCGGCCTGCTAAATTTGGGCTACCGATATCCATGTTGAAAATTCCATACTTATACCAAAAATACCGTGTGGAATCAAGCTGTAATCAAAAAAAAATAATAAAAAGAAATAGCCCGGTATTGCAGATCCTTATTAAAAGAATATGTAGGATATCATAGCTGCGTTATCCAACACACTGGAGTACTAGTTTTCTTCTTCTATCCAGGCAGATCACAAAGGTTGCCTCGACTGAGATCTAAATACTATGAATTTGCACCAGCCCGTGACAATATTCTAATTGAAGTCGAACACAAACAGACCAAGAGATGAATATGCATCAATACTGAAATCTGAGCCTGTGAGTTTCATGAACCTATTCGAAAGTTATCGATGATAAGGTCCTAAATACTCTTTAAACGACTTACAAATGTTCCACAGTACTGTTATCTCTTAAAAACAACAGAGATATGGGGGACTAGGTAAAGTGATGAAAACGATAACAAAGTACTTAAGTATGAAAAGTTTTTCAAATCGTGGAAAATACCCGTTGGAACATTAGACTGAAAAGAACAAGAACTTCAGTAAAGATATCTTTTCGGCGATTTCATTCTCAAAAGCTGTACAATCGCATTTATATAGATTAGTTTACATGGATACAATTATTATTTGTTTAATTCCGCATAGTAACGAAGGTGATAATAATTTTCAACTTGATATGAAAGTTTGAAGGTACGAATACAGATTACAAGGGGCTTAGAGACAAGATTGCATAGGATTAAAAAGCAGTTACAACGTATGCTAAATTAATATTTGATAACTGGAGAATTAATTTTAAAGGCGAATAAAAGGTGATAAGTATTTTCAACTTGATATGAATTACAAGAGGCTTAGAGACGCAGGGATAGAACGAAATACAGGTGTGAACAAAATGAGCATGGAAACAAATTGAAATCAAAATTCGCAACTTGAAATGTAAGTTAGGAGGTGTGAATATAGATTACAAGAGGCATAGAAACAAAAAATTACACAGGATTAGAATATAATTGTAAAATGGTTATTCTAAACGGATTACAAGTGTGATCAGGAGGAGCATGGAAACAAACTTAAAATAACTGATTTTATAACTGAAAAATAGGATGAATTGAATGAAGGCAAAGAGAGAAAATTGCACACACAGATAACAAAACAAAAAACTGAAGGGATTTGAATAAAGCAGGAACAACAGTGGTTTGTGCAGAATAATATGGTAATGTAGCGGTAAATAATTCCCCAAAATTATTGACCACAGCAATCACTCACCATTGGATGCTGACCACCACTGTTTAAGTCGACTTGTTCAGCTGAAGGCTTCCGGTCAAGCATCCCCACCATTTGGTACCCCGTCGTGTCATGTGCACGATCACTAGCCAGCTAAGCGTTCGTCTGAAGGCTTGTTTTGGTCCCGAAATATATTACGTAGTTTGGACGATCAAAAATTGGCTTTTGCTTTGTCTTTGGTACGCGAGAACTAGTAAATTACAGGCTGTGTAACCTCTAAACTGGTGAGCCCAACCGCGAACTTCATCTACGACAAATACGCAGATAACCCCGGTGAGTTCGTTCCATTTTGTATTTGTTCTTGTATCATATATTATTCGACATAATTTTCGTCATGAGTGATCTTAGTCCCAATGTCATTCATATCCGCTCAACTCCTAAAACCATTCAGCTTGTACCATACTGGCCAGATAATGCTGAAACGTGGTTTCAGCTAGCTGAAGCAGATTTTTGTGAGCATGGGATAACTGATCACCGTTCACAGTTACTTGCAGTTTTTCACGCCCTACCGCGGGAATTCAGCAAGTACGTAACATCACAGATGTTCAGTCCCGAGGTAAGTAACTCGTACGAGTTGCTCAAAGCATCATTCATCAGGAGAAACGTTCTCACTGACCGACAACATCTGGACGAATCATTTCGTAACATCGAGTTAGGAGATCAGTCAGTCGTGAGCATGCTGACAAGAATGAGAGAAGTTATTGGCCAAATTCAGTTCGACGAAGGACTATTTAGAGAACTCTTCTCATCTAAGCTGCCACAGTCTGTACAGACCGTACTTGTGACACTTCAGGGTACTGCAATAGAGGACTTAGCTATTACTGCAGATAGGATTCTAGAAATAACTAAACGGTCTGTTCCCGAAATATGCTCGATGACTAAGCAGACTTCGAGTAAGGATACTGCAGCGTCAGCTTCCTTCCTGCTAAAGCAGCAGATCGACAGAAGGAACCTACCTTCAACTTACAGGCTGCAAATGGAAAACCAATCGCAACCTTTGGTAGGAAATACGTCTATCTGAACGTAGGTTTACGCAAACCTATTCGATGGATTTTCCTTCTCGCTGACGTTACAATGCCCATCATTGGCACGGACCTACTTAATCATCATGATTTACTCGTAGACGTCCGCCGAAAACGACTGATTGACAATACTACTAGTCTGTCTATCAAAGGCATCAGCTACATAGGCCCTAGTTTGTCACCCGTTAAGATAAAGGCAATTTTGATCCAACTTTTCAACCTATGTTGACAAGTATCCGGAACTTAATTGCCCGTCGAACGACCTACCGTGCATAACCAGCAATGTTATGCACCACATCATTACCACAGGACAACCTGTGACATCTAAAGCACGACGATTAGCTCCTGACAAACTGAGAATCGCCAGGAATGAATTTGACCATATGCTTACCCTTGGCATCATTCGACCTTCGAATAGCCCATGGGCATCCCCACTTCATATGGTTCCGAAAAAGGATAGCAATGATTGGCGACCCACCGGTGATTACCGGCGAGTGAATGCCAAAACAACCCCTGATTGCTACCCGTTGCCTCATATACACGACTTGACGGCAACCTTATCCGGCGCGACTATATTCTCCAAAATCGACTTGGTTAAAGCGTATAACCAAATCCCGATGGCAACAGAAGACATCCCGAAAACGGCTATCATTACGCCTTTCGGACTTTTTGAATTTCTACGTATGCCATTCGGTCTCCGGAATGCAGCCCAAACATTCCAACGCTTCATTGACGAAGTATTTCGCGGTCTCGACTTTGTATACGCATACTTAGACGACTGCCTCATTGCCAGTCCAGACAAGGAAACTCACCTTAGGCACTTGGACTTGGCATTTGAAAGGTTACGCCAACATGGTGTTACCATTAATATTCAAAAGTGTCAAATCGGTGTTGACTCACTCGACTGCAAGGGCATTCGCCCACTGGCTACTAAGGTCGAGGCTATACTGAACTTTCCAGAGCCACAGACGGTGAAAAGTCTCCGCACTTTTAACGGCTTAGTAAGTTATTATCGACGCTTTATTCCCAACTGTGCCTCTCTGATTCAGCCATTGACAGACCTCCTTCGAGGGAATAACAAGTCCATAGAACTTGACGCGTCTGCTCGAAATGCTTTTACCCAGATTAAAAAAGCTATTGCGAATGCCACACTTCTGATGTATCAGGATCCAACGGCACCGTTAAGTATCTCGGTTGATGCATCAAACACTGCAATCGGCGCAGTTCTACAACAGCTAGTTGACAAAGAGTGGCAACCACTCGCCTTTTTCTCCAGGCGCCTTCAATTAGCTGAAACGAAGTACAGCACATTCGGCAGAGAACTTCTGGCTATGTACTGTGCTATACGACATTTTAGACATTCAGTAGAGGGTCGTGAATTCATAATTTTTACTGATCACAAACCTCTGACGTACTCTCTGAACTCACCTTCAGATAAGTATTCACCCAGGGAATCACGACAACTGGATTACGTTTCACAGTTTACATCAGATATTCGCCATGTATCCGGAGTAAACAACACTGTGGCAGATGCCTTGTCGCGCGTTTGTTCCCTCACCCAAATCGACCTTGTAAAACTGGCTCGTCTTCAAAAAGAAGATACCGAGCTTCAACATGAGTTGTCGAAAACAACTCTACAATTAGCTGAGAAACCCTTAGGTATGGGAAGAGATACTATTCTATGTGACATTTCCACGAGTACTCCTCGCCCCATCGTGCCTAAAAGTTATCGCCGTAACGTCTTCAATACGTTGCATGGCTTATCTCACCCAGGTATTCGAACTACTGTCAAGCTCGTAACTAGTCGGTTTTGTTGGCCTGGCATTAATAAAGAAGTAAGGGAATGGGCACACACGTGCTTAGCTTGTCAAAAGTGCAAGGTGATAAGACACACCAAAAGCCCACTTGGCACCTTTCTTCTCCCTGACGCTCGTTTTGAACACGTCCATATAGATTTGGTTGGACCCCTTCCTGAATCCCATGGATATACCTATATTTTAACTTGCATCGATCGATTCACACGATGGCCGGAAGCAGTACCCATCAAGGACGTATCTGCTGAAACAGTCGCACGCGTCTTCGTAGAAAGATGGATCGCTAACTTTGGATGCCCATCTTCCATAACAACTGATCGCGGGCGGCAATTCGAAAGTGGCTTATTCTTCGCCCTGACTAAAATCATAGGTTGCATGCGTTTTCGAACAACAGCCTACCATCCTCAAGCTAATGGTATGGTAGAACGTCTACACAGACAGCTGAAAGCTGGTCTGTCAGCTGCAAACAACACCCATTGGACTGAATCCCTTCCGTTAGTTCTCCTAGGGATACGAAACGCCTTGAAAACCGATGCTGGTTGTACTAGCGCCGAGCTAGTATATGGCACGACACTGCGACTGCCTGGTGAATTTGTTTCTCCCTCGAGCTTCCCACCAGTGGTAGATCACGCTTCATACGTCAGCAGGCTTACAAACGCAATGCGTTCAGTTAAACCTGCTCCCCTTCGTCCACAGTCCATTGATGTTTTCGTTCATCCGTGTTTAAAAACTTCTTCACATGTATTTGTTCGTCGCGACTCTGTGCGCAGACCTCTGGAACCTCCATACGACGGACCTTATAAAGTAATTAAACGTTTGGATAAATTCTTTGTCTTGGACAAAAAAGGCCGCGAGGACACCGTCAGCATTGACCGTCTGAAACCGGCTTACTTGGAGGGTAATCCTATTAGCATAGAGCTCAACGTACCCCATAATCCACAAGTAACCGAAGATCGTTTAGACCTCGATGAAGTCACTAGCACAGCGACAGCTACCGAATCTTCTGTTGAGACTCCTAAGAAAACCCGTTCTGGACGCACCGTAAGGTTCCCAGAATATCTGCACACCTATATTACGTAACGAAGTCGTGTGATTCACGCAACTCATCCGTTTTTTTAGACGTATCAATTTTTTTTATGCTAAACACAACTAAAATTTTTTTCAACAGTACATGTAACAGGCACAAAAAAAATTTTTAATTAGATGTATTTTTTCCGGTGTTCTGAACTTAGCATTATTTTACTGTATAGTAAATGCACATCATTTTTTTAACAAAAAAAGCTGATTTGGTACATTTTCCTCGACATGGTTCTTAACGTTCTTGTTTTCTTTTCCAGATGCGACGGGCACTGGACAGGAAACAAACGAAGCACGGGATCCAATGAACAACAACAAGGAAGCTATGTACAAACACCCTATTAGCATAGGCAGACAAACCAGTAGGCATGCCACCAAGCCGCTCGGAAGATTTTTTTCACCCGAAAGGGAACCATCGAGTTTCTTTACTTCCAGCTGGTTCTGTCTTAGGGTCCTCATGACCCCACTAGGGGGGAGTGAGCTGTAGCGGTAAATAATTCCCCAAAATTATTGACCACAGCAATCACTCACCATTGGATGCTGACCACCACTGTTTAAGTCGACTTGTTCAGCTGAAGGCTTCCGGTCAAGCATCCCCACCATTTGGTACCCCGTCGTGTCACGTGCACGATCACTAGCCAGCTAAGCGTTCGTCTGAAGGCTTGTTTTGGTCCCGAAATATATTACGTAGTTTGGACGATCGAAAATTGGCTTTTGCTTTGTCTTTGGTACGCGAGAACTAGTAAATTACAGGCTGTGTAAGAGAACCTCCAAAATACCATCATTTATTTCGTTGGCTTCTCATCACCTGCTTACAGCCTAAATAAATTATGAGGTTTAAGTACAGAAACGTTTTAACATACTTGCAAATTTTACATGCTGTCAGTTGACAGAAAGTTCCACAATTAGTAAACAGTGCTCAGAAAATTGGGCTTATATAGTTTTAACACAGGCAGTTCAGGTTAAAACAAAATAAATGTGTATAGTGGTAAAGGAGTTACATAATAAAGATGAGGTGTGCGTTAGATGCATCGTAACTAATAAGTTAGGTAACAATGTACTGAGTTGGACTCAAATCATAGAAACAAGAGACAAGCAAAATTACAGATTATAAAAGGAGGGTGGGGTTAAAGACAAAGATTACGCAATCAGATGCGAGAATAAAAACATCCAGTTACCAGGGCAAGGAAAGACTAATAGCTGCTTCTTTCTGAACACATAAATCTGGTTTCAAGCGTTTGATAGAAATTGCTTCGGCAAACTTGAGGAGAATGGAGCTCCTTTGTCTATTGATAATTTTGAAGGATTTCTCGATTTCCACCTCATGACCCGTATTGAGGAGATGTCTGGTAATAGCGCTATTATAAGAGTTTGTTCCCTTGAGACGTAGGCTTCCTTCAAAAGTTTGAATTGTTCGATTATTGTATAGGCCATGGGAACAGTTTATCATCAATGTTAAATTGTAAATCCTTCACTCAGATCACCATCAAAGTTGAGCAACAACCCAAACTTTGTTCCATTTTCTCATGATAGTTTTAGGCAAACAATGAACACCATGGGTTTGGTGAAGTGCTATTCCTTTAAGTGATTTAAAGCTATTTTACGAGGAGGAAAACGTCTTGGGAAACTGCAAAATGGTATGAAATACAATTATGGATAATACATCATTAAACATACATACGACAAGGGGCTATATAATCCTTGGAATGGTAGAATATATTTGCAATGTTTAATGCTAACCATATTGGTCTTATCACGGAAACCGTACCGTTTCCCCTGAACATGTAGCTTTGTTTTGGTATTTTTCACCAAAGGAACCAGACTTTAAGCAAGCAGCAAATATGAACAAAGAGTAAGTTCTGGCTTTATTGAAGACCTAGTTATTTAAGATAAAATAGAGCACAATGGTGCTTGAATTAAAAGATTATCTTGAGGTAAACAAGTGATATTTCAGTGGGAAGTAAATTAAAAGATCTGGAAGAATAGAGGTCTTAGGACAAGCTGACCTGTAAGATCTCTCACGAATTTCTGTAGGGCCCATGGGGCAGTATTGATATTTTGGCATCATTCTGAACTTTGAAAGATGGTTTACACATCTAAAAGATAGTAGTTACGGAAACCGAAGTGACGCTTTATATCTGTTCAGGTATATCCCTCGACTCAGTTTATCAACAATTAGCAGTATTTCTAGTAATTTTATAGGAAGCTTGATTTCCTCTTTATTTTCACCAGCTTTCCCTTCACTCATAATAGCATGCAGTAACTACATGTACTCAGGTATGGTATCCTGAACATTGTAGTGACCCATTTTATTACTCATCTTTGTAGTATACTTTCACTACGTAATTGGACTTTGATTTGTTTATCACTCTAGAGATTGCGTGTTATCAATTGATACATTTGTACTCGCTCAACTTTTGAATTTCGATTACTGCGATTATACACGTTCGTACACCTTCTCAAGTGCCTTTTGATTTACGTTGTGGACGTTGAGTACACACAATAATGAACGTGAAGAAGTACTAGGATATACGTGTACGCTAGTTTGATCAAATAAAGCACCACAACAAATTGGTGAGCCCGACATAGCTGATCGACGACGTCATTTCGAATTAAACACATAATGGCTTTATTTATCATTGCTATCGTATTTACTTTTATAACTGCATAACATTTGGATTTATATATATATATATATATATATATATATATATATATACATATTCTGCATCAGACGTCGCCGTCGACGGGGTTCTTCAACAATTTTCCGCTGGAAAATGGCAACTTCTCTCCTTTTTCTCCAAACGTCTAGGCGCTACTCAATCAAGATATAGTGCATTCAGAGGAGAATTACTAGCAGTCTATCTTGCTGTTAAACATTTTCGTCATATGGTCGAAGGAATACCGTTTACACAGACCACAAACCTTTAACAAAAGCCATGAATGCAAAGCACGATAAGTACTCACCAAGAGAGCTCCGACACCTCGAGTTCATTTCTCAGTTCACTTCAAACATTAGATTCATCAAGGAACATAAAAACGAGGTAGCAGATGCGTTATCCCGCATCCATAAAATACCTCAGAAAAAGATCAGTTTGACCTTAAAAATATGGCTAGACTGCAAACTATGGACGAGTATCTCAAAAGACTAAAAAATAGCTCGAGTACCTCCTTACGTTTGCAAGATGTTATGCTTGATGAAAGCCTAACTATTACGTGTGATGTTTCCAAAGGTAAACCACGTCGTTTTGTCCTATTAGAAATGCGAAGATCAGTTCTCTCTAAATTACACGGCATTTCTCACCCTGGCATCCGAGCGACAGTTAAACTTAAAAGTGACCGATATATATGACTGAATATGAATCGTGAGGTTAAGCAGTGGACCAGAACATGTCTAGCTTGCCAAAAGTCAAAAATGCTACGACATACAGTCTCACCTAATGGCCGGTTTCCAGAACCTGATGGTAGGTTCTAACACATACACATTGACATCGTTGGACCGTTACCACCATCTAATGGCTTTACTGATATCTTAACGTGTATTGACAGATTTACGAGATGGCCAGTAGCTAGTCCCTTACCTGATATTGCTGCCGAAAACTGTTGTGAAAAGCATTATACAAAATTGGATTTCCAACTTCGGAGTACCCACCATTATTACTACAGATAGGGGTGCCCAATTCGAAAGCCATTTATTCCAACAACTCACAGAACTACTGGGAATCAAACGTATACGTACCACTGCTTATCATGCCAGTTCAAACGGCTTAGTGGAGAGATTTCATCGTCAACTCAAAGCATCATTGGTGGCAGTGAAAGATGATGATAAGTGGCGCGACAAATTACCTCTTGTACTTCTTGGAATACGCTCGGCAATAAAACAAGACATCGAATGTTGTCCAGCAGAATTAGTTTATGGAACTACTTTAAAACTGCCTGGAGAATATTTCAACCCAGCCACTGAAGTTCCAACTGACGAAACTACTTTTGCGCAACATCTGAGACAACATATGAGCCTTTTAAGATATTATCTCCCACGAGATCAGCTCAACCAAGCATACATGCCTCAAAAACTAGACGATTCCACTCATGTCTTCATACGACACGACGGTATAGGGAAACCACTTCAACCACCCTATGACGGACCATTTAAAATGATAAGCAGAACAAACAAAATCATCACTGTCGAATGCGGAGGGAAACACGAGAATGTAGGCATCGATTGTGTAAAACTAGCTTTCATGGAAATAGAGGTGACTGAATGTTTACCCAAGTCATCAGCGTCACCTAAAGTTACGCCACAAAATGATCCACGCTCTCAAGATTCAAAATCTGATGATATTCCGGCTAACAAAACAGAAAGAATCACAAGATTAAGCAGGCGAGTACATTGACCACAGAGATTTGTACAGACAGTATATTTCTAAGTCATTTCCACACGTCCTTATTACTGTGCTATTAAATTTATGTAACATATAAATCTATTCTGAAACTCTTTACAATAACAACCTCATTATTATTCTAGTAATTTTTCTGATTTTATTGTTACATTTTACACAACTTTCTAAACACTTTAGTTCCTTTCAGTGTTAGCATTTTCGAATATATGCAGTTATATTATCAAACCTCAGATAACTTAAAATCCTCAATTCGGTTTTCATACCAGAAACTCATATATTTTTGTATCCTTGTAATTTATAATAACATTCCGAATACAGCTAAACTTTATTTACCTGCATTCTACGGAGGGACTATTGTAGTGACTCACTTTATTACTCATCTTTGTAGTATACTTTCACTACGTAATTGGACTTTGATTTGTTTATCACTCTAGAGATTGCGTGTTATCAATTGATACATTTGTACTCGCTCAACTTTTGAATTTCGATTACTGCGATTATACACGTTCGTACACCTTCTCAAGTGCCTTTTGATTTATGTTGTGGACGTTGAGTACACAAAACAATAGGACACAATAATGAACGCGATGAAGTACTAGGATATACGTGTACGCTAGTTTGATCAAATAAAGCACCAAAACAACATCCCAAATACCTATAGTTAAACTGTTGAATAATAAATGACTTAAAAATGAGTCATAAGTGCTGCTTCCGTATCCTTTACAACCACAGGTAATTCATGAATTATTATTAGGTGCAGCAGTGGTAGGATGCAGCCGCTGGCTACCATTTCAGAAGGGTCATCCATAATATTATTTTTGTCCTAGTGCACACTGATATCAAGATCAGTTGATGCCATTTGATGCGCTCAGCAGTCGCAGTCTTCCGAAATTCCATGTGACAATGTAAATTCAACCGGTATCATATCTTCTGCTGATAAATTTTAATCTTTAACTTCATCAAAGTGGACATAATCGGCATGAAATTCAGCAGCTTGTCTCATTCATCATGCGGTTTTTTCGATGTGCTATAGAAGATTTCACTCATCACGGATGAAAATAAGAATGCTTGAGCTCCTCAGAACGTACATCTAACTTGTGTCTCGAAGCTTATTCTCTTTCAATTACCTAATACTCACAGAATAACTGCTATGACAACAAACGTGCCTGCGGTCAGTTTTCTTATAACTGTAGGGAATTAAATGAGGACGTTGTCGCCTTGTTCTCTCTGCGCCTGACTATTATGTCTATCTGCTTGTGGTACCTTCCGATTCAGTGAACCACGCAAATATCAAAAGACAAAGGCTGGCCTGTGACTGTATATTGTAGTACAACAACTACAACAAAGAACTTATTTAGGAAAACAACACGTGGTATTTATACATTTTTACAACAATACAGACAGCTACAGCATTTGAAATAATTGATCGTAATAGTCAATAACAAAGTGCGTGGGAAATGATGATATACCATTTATGCGAGATTAACAGCCGTTGAAATAATTGATCAATAACAAAGTGCGTGGGATCCTATCACCTCTCCCCGTAAAAGGTGTAGGACTCGCTTTTTGGATCTATTTCAACAGGTTTCGGAGTTCTTCTCTGTCGAGTTGACCTTCGCGTGGTACTGGATAGAGTGTGATCTATGCCCTGGGCTTCCGGCTGCGGAAGATTAAATGTATCTACTAATACTTCTAGCGTGAGGTCTCGTCTCCCATTGTCGAGTCTATCTGACGCATCTCGTATATGATTCGTGTGTCTGACACATAACTGTCCTTCTACATTCACTTTGTATAAAACCCTTCCTTTCTGCCCCACTATTTGTCCTCGAATCCATCTTGGAGGTGAATATCGAAAATCTCGTACATAAACGTGCTGATACAATTTGAAAACTCGACGTTTAGCTCCGTGATGGCGATTGAATTGGTTTTCCATTTTTGTATTTCTGCAACCCTGCTTTACTTGTCTAGGCTTAATTGAGTCGAGGGCAGTTCTGGGGATAACTGATTTGGGGCGGAAGGATTTGGCGTCGTACGATAATGCAGCAAGAATCTATCCAAAATTTCTTCTGTTGTTCCCTCCCCCTTCGCTTTTGCTTAAGCACGCTTAAAGGTGTCGACGAAACGTTCAGCCTGTCCATTCGATTGGGGATGATACGGGGGCTACGAATATGCTGGATGCCAAACAGTTTGCAGAAATCTGAGAACAGTGATGAGGTGAACTGCGATCCATTATCGGACACCAGAACATCAGGCATACCAAAACGACAGGATAGTTGACGTAGGTGGGACACTGTTGCAATTGATATGGCAGAATGCATAGGAAATATCTCTGGCCATTTGGAAAACGCGTCGACACATATTAAGAAATGCATACTATTGAACGGTCCAGCGAAGTCAACATGAACACGGGACCATGGTTTGTCCGGTCGTGGCCAGGAACATATTTCTGTCTTGCGTGGGCACTTTGATGCTTGAGCACATTTACTACTTTTGCGAACGAGGTCTTCGATATGGTCATCGATGTTGGGCCAGTAAACATAACTGCAAGCGATCGCCTTCATTCTCCCAACACCAGGATGTGATGTATGAAGCTGACGAAGCACATGGTTACGAAGATTAGCTGGAACCACAACACGATCAGCAAACATTATGCATTCATCAACGATGGATAAGGATTGGCGTCGCTGGTTTCACACCAAATGGTAAGCCAGTAAACTGGTAGAGACCCCTATGAGTGTTGATTGTTAGCAACTCTCGAGACTTTGGTTCAACTTCTATTTGAAGGTAAGCATCGGCAAGGTCAATTTTTACAAAACACTTACCACCATTAAGTTTGACGAATAAGTCTTCTTGAATTGGTAATGGATAAGCATGATCCTCTAGAGCATCATTTAACCCAGTTGAGAAATCTGCACACAGGCGAATGGAACCATTTGCTTTGCGTACAACAACTATAGGGGCAGCCCAGGGCGAATACGTTACTGGTTTGATGAAACCCAATGCTTCCAGTCTGTCGAGTTCATTCTCAACCAATGTGACAGCAGCATACGGAACTGGACGTTTTGGACGAAAAACTGGCTTCGCGTTTGGCTTTAGAGACAAAACAACTTGGGTAAATTTGTAGCAACCAAGTTTGTCCTGGAAGACAAAAGCGTGCTTTTGACACAGGCGTTGCAAGAGAGACTGATCAGACACACCTACGAGTTTCAGTATATCTCCAGAGGCATTCTTAGCGACATGCTCGGTCGGCAGAATCTGTGGGCACCCATGTTTGCGCCACGTAGTTCGGGAAATTAAGGTGATATCTGATGCCGTATCCAACTGAAGACGAATATGTTTGCCGTTAATACCTAGTGTAATGTACTTACGTTTGCTGGCGAAATCGACTTTGGAAGTTGTGAAAATGGTCTGTACTCGAGGAGATTGTTTCGGCTTGAAACGACTACTTCTGTTCCTCACCGAAGAATTTTTCTGCGGTGGACAGTAACCCTCTTTATGTCCAAAGCGGTGACAATTACGGCATTTATGTTTCTTGAAAGGACAGAGCTTGACAAAATGCCACGAACCACAGTGCCAGCACACTGAAGGAGGTTTAGCTGAATTCTGAGACTGACGTGCTGTGTGCTTAACGGTGATCGGAGGACTTTTCACTGTGTTAATTGAACCAAATTCAGACGAGTGTCGTTTGCACTCCACCATAGCAGTATCGTGCTTCAAGTTGATTAAGCGTTGGCATTCTGCTGTCACCATTTGTAAAGTCATTTTCGGGTCTTGTTCCACGAGTGACAGAAGTCGAGTTCTTTTGTCAGTATCTTCTGGGTTCTTCAACCCACAAATAAAAATCAAACACTTGAACTGATCTGATGTCATTTCGTGTGGTTTGAACCTTTCGCATTCCTTGTTCACTTTGCCAGCGTAAGTGACATAATCATCGGAAGGCATTTTTGTAAACTGAAAACATTGATGCCGAATATTAAACATGGATGACTGTTCACCAAAGATTTGTGATAAAACGGTGACTGTCTCATCGAATGATAACTCACGTGGGTTCTTGGGCAGAATGAAGTTAACATATCTGTTGTGCTCAACAGTACCAAGTTTTCTTAGTAACAATCGGACTTTGGCAGCATCATCAAACATGTAGCATTCAATACGGAAAACGTCTTCGTAACGATTGAACCATGCATCAACTACGAGACCAGATATTGGGTCGTAGTTGAACTCACTGATGGAATTTGAGATGCTTTCATATTTGTCTGAATGAGATGTTGATGGAACTTGAATGGACAGCTTCTGAGTGAGAGCTTCGATTAGTTTTAGTTGAGCTGCTTCATTCTGAACTTGCTGCTGCTGCAAGATAGATTTGAGATCGTCCAGAGAGATAGACATTGTAATTGGGTTGTAATTAACACAGTCAAAAATGTTCTATAGCTGCGCTGAACAGAACAAAACCCGTCGTCGCTTGCTTGTTACAACTGCAATGAATTAAGGTAAACCCCGTCGCCAATTTGTTATAACGGTAGGGAATTAAATGAGGACGTTGTCGCCTTGTTCTCTCTGCGCCTGACTATTATGTCTATCTGCTTGTGGTACCTTCCGATTCAGTGAACCACGCAAATATCAAAAGACAAAGACTGGCCTGTGACTGTATATTGTAGTACAACAACTACAACAAAGAACTTATTTAGGAAAACAACACGTGGTATTTATACATTTTTACAACAATACAGACAGCTAACAGCATTTGAAATAATTGATCGTAATAGTCAATAACAAAGTGCGTGGGAAATGATGATATACCATTTATGCGAGATTAACAGCCGTTGAAATAATTGATCAATAACAAAGTGCGTGGGATCCTATCACACAATAATCCGCCTGAATACGCTACCAAATTTCACAAAACGAATACCATAGTTTACACAATGACTTTTCATACGACATTTTAAGCGGATAGCTGCAACAGCTCTTTAATCCTTTACTAATGTCAACATCGATTTCCGGCCACCGCACGTTGGCCGTGTCAATGATTTCATCTTATCAACCTGCAGATAAGCAGAATGAAGATCATTCAAAATTGCAGATTTGAAAGTCAGAGGAGTTATGATGCTGTCATTCAGACATAGAAATCCTTCAGGATGTACTGAAATCGCATCTCTCCGCTTATAAAAGTCAGGAAATCGTCGCTTACACTGAATATTACAACCTCTTTTTGCTGCATTTATAATAGTCCCATAGTATTTCTGAGTATTGTGTAAGAGTCGAACTTTATCCACTGGTAGCAGCTGGACTAACAAATAATCAGTGTCATTAGGAGAATTTTCAAATAATGAGAAACGAGATTAGAAGTCTGCATGAGGTATATCCTTAGCCAGCCTGTGTTCAATAGTGCAACCACATGCAATTAGTTCTAAATTCCATGTTTGAACCATCACAGCTTTTCTGGTCTTGTTGTTTTAATCTTAAAAGTATGTCTTTGGACTGCAAAATGAATTCACACGAATTTCTAACTGACTTACAACCTACAGCTACGTACTTCAAAGAGAAAATAAAGAAATCTTGTGTAGGATTGAGTCTTATTTAAGACAAAACGACTTTGTATCATACAGCATACTGCTCATATTTTACTTGCGATATGAACGTTTGGCAAGAAATTCTGCTGAGAATTGCATATTGTGCTTATACATCATTTCCGGAATAAAACTGTTATCAGTATCTACATTATGTTGTGCAGAGCTTGAGAATCATTATGCTGACATTCTCTAGGGGAATGTGTACACTCAGCCCACCTCAATGGCAACAGATTATACGTATGTAATAAAACTAATCGGGATCCGATTCTTTCCAAGTGAGGCTCGAGATTTCATAATAGGGCAGTTATGTGTATCAGATAATGATCAGATGTAGTTAGACATAACTACTGATATCTTGATTTCTATATATAACAAGCAGACTCATTTATTCAGCATAAAATCTTGAATATTACCGAATGTTCACAGTTTCTTAGCTAATTTCATTAGATTACTGTTTCACATTTAATTGCATGGGTTATCGAGTTTAATTTTATGAAAATTTCACTACCTTGTCTACGTACCTGTAGTTAATTTTTTCAACTGAAGATGGAATGCTAACATAATTTCCCAATTAGATGATTGCCTAAAGCCATGCTCATTTTTTTAGATATTATTATCCTGGAAGTACATGCTTATTTAACTGCATACATAGTATATGAACAATCTTTTATGGAAGAAGAGGCGTCATGCATGGAACTGATTAAATTTGGTGACACTGTGTGTACTTACGTAAGCCTATTATCCATAATAAAATTCTATAAATTTATCCAATTTACATGAATAGGTTATATAAACATTTGCTCTAATACATTAGTGGATTGAGTGGTGAAGGCCAGTGTGGTAGCATGTAATTCCAAAATAAGTTGTTTATTAGATACATCCCACAGTGAAACAGTGTTACCTACTGGATGACGCTTGGACGCAATTTGTTATTCATAATCATGTCACTTATAAGTTAATAGATATGATTATGAACAATCAGCTGTGTTCGAAACTTCGTCATCCAGTCGATAACACTGTTTCACTGTGTGCTGCATTTAATAAACAAATTATTATGGAAGGTCATTATAGGTTGTTTTTTGTCACACATCACTCAGTGTATTTTGAATTTTCATGTGAAAAGAGTGTCATCCCAGAAACGAAAGCATTCAAAGAACCCAATTGCGTGCATGTGAAAATAGTGTGAAATGCAAGCACACATAGTGTCTATTCATCATCTAGTCTAACCTTATTATGACGTGTTTATCCTGTGATTTCAGAAGGCTACATAAGTTCATACAAGTGCCCTACCAGATATACAATGTATCAGAAAAATTCTATGCAATGTAAATTTTGAAGACGAAAGTGTCTCGCATATACAAATTATCACTGATCAATTATACTAATCAATTATTATTATAATCTAAACTTGAATGAGAAATTCAGGACTTTGAACGGAAAATCAAAATGTTTACTTTATTGTCATCAATCTCATTTCTTGAAACTTACTTAGCCCTAAGTGTAACTTACTACAGCCGCAAATACACTGACTTGGCAAATTTTTTAAGGGGACAAAAATGTTATTTCAGAATTAGTTAAGACCTCTTCTTTAAGACTGTATAGAGAGACTGCTTCCACTTCATGTAACTGTGACTTCTGTTGCTCATGTGGCTGTGCTATGTGCAAGTACGTAGCCATAAGAACATTATTTGAATCAGATGTCGCTTACACATGTATGCAGTTGAAATTGAAGTTTAGTTCATGAATTCATTTTCACACTATGGTCTTTGTTAAATAATCGGTTCAGTTCCAAGCCTGCAGAAAAGTAATTCAGCCTCAGAATAAAGAAAACAGTTTTTTCAAAGTTTATAATATTTCTCATGTCTGCTTTCTCACATAGGTAGACCACTTGTTTACAGAAGTTATTCAAGCGTTTCCAAATTCAGCCTATCAACAGTGCACATTTAAGCTAGAAAATGTCAGCTGGTTGGATGCAGTCCTGGAATTATGGTTTAACGCATCAAGTATCCGTCAGTGGTTGAAACAAAATGAATCTGTCAATTTTTTACACCTTCTTAAAGGTGATTTAATTCGTGCAATACATGCCACACCATATATGCACGGCAATGAATTCAAATTGTTGGATAACCAATTATCAGTACATAGTAAGTGACTAGACGAAATGCGACATTTTTTCTGTTCATTTGGTAAACTATTTAATTGACGGAATATTCATTATTTTCTGTGGAATAAAGTTATTGGAAAATTTGATGGAACACATTCTCTTCAAGATGCGTAATTTTCTAACTTTTATTTCAATATTAAAGCGTCGAATTGATAATGTGCACTTTGCATCACAATGCATCTAGTGGAAAATGTTCGACTCTCCCAGAAGTTCATTCATTAACAGCCTGTCTGACAGAAAATATGTTTGGTTAAAATACAGCTTGAACCCTACCATTAAAGGGTGAAGAAGCAAGCATTTTACAATCCAATAGTTATCCCACATAAGCAAAAATCCCAAAACTAAACATGAGAAAATCTCTCCATGTTGCCTAGAAAGTGCCTGTAAAAAATTCGACAAATCTTAAAACCTATTAGATTAGCCACTGTTAAATGAAACAAACACATTTCTACCGTGAATTCAGTCAGCCAGGTAACTAAGCCGCTAGGTTTTTTCATAGCCAAGATAAATCAATTGAGAAATTTAGTTGTGTCAGTTGGCAGAGTGTTCTGGTGTGTTTTTTAAACAATGTTTATTTCGACAAATACATTCATAATATCACAAATACTTCATCAATTACACAAATATTATTCTTTCTAACCCCACTAGAATGTATAAATGTATTGAGTGATTGCGGGATTGAAGACCGTAACCTGCAAATTAAAAACGACAAAAATTCAGTCAGGAAATGATGGACGAAATAAATAACTTGAAACACAGTACCTACCAGTTAAATGACTGTTTATTCACCGTTATCTGACGAAATTACCAACTCAGTTTCCTTTATTACTGTGAAATTTTGTAAACATAATGAAATCATAATTACCTAGATATTTAACTCTCTACTAATCATTTACGTAAAATACACTGAAACAATTGGAGTTATTTTGCATTTTATATCATAATTGACATTTTCCAACAAATTCTGACATTTCTTATGCACCTCAGTATGTCAATTCCATAAAAAGAGAGCATTTTGTAAACACATTGAAAAAGACAACTTTTTTCACTTTTTACACGATTTTTCGTTACAAATGCGATTTTTAAAGTCCATTTCTGTCGGAAAACTACTAAAAACAACGTAGAATAGCCCAAACACAGCGCCACGATAACGCCTTAAAACTGCAGAAATCAGCTGATTTGTGCCTCTATCCTATCCCCAACGTTTACGCCAAGGAAAATCTACCAATCACAGCTTGCATAAGTGACCTTCAAGTGCTCAGCCTCTCCATAAGCCATTTGTGCCGCTATCCTATCTCTAAACGTTGCGGCTAATACGTGCCTTAAGTTACTGAAGCGGGCTTTGGAATAGCAATAATAAAAGCGGATAGACATTATATTTTCTAGCCTAAGGGACCAAGTTAACATCCAATATATCCAATATCGTTTTTACGAGCTAGTATAAACCAATTTGATTTCTTTGTGCTCGCTTCTTGATTGTGAGGTATAGGTTCTTGATCTTCGGTAAACTTCTGCGTAGCTTGTCCCGCCACTCGACTGTCGTAGCTTTGGTTGACTCCAAAGGGAGTAGTGCTGGGATTAATTATATGTGGTTTGTAGTATGAGGTATGTTAAGACTGTTACTACTGTGATTGGAGTTGATCCTTTCGCCAGTTAGTCCTTCGGTATTGTCGACAAGAGAAGAGAGATAGTAATAATAATAATAATAATAATAATAATAATAGATATAATTAGTGAAGCTATTCAGACTAAGAGACAGAAACGAAAATAGGAAACGTAACAACAGTCAGCTCATTAAGTTTGGAGAATAATATATATATCGGTAATAGTAATAATAATAATAGTAATTATAATATTAATAAGTTGTCAGGAGAGTAAGACGGGAGAGAATGTAAAGAAGTAAAGTGACGAGTTTAATTATCTACCCTGATTGGTAAATGCGATTTTAAGGAGATAGGCCATTTGGATGCAGTCCTTGTATCGCTGCATGGTTGTCCAGCCTTCGCTTAAAGGCGTCCAAAGACGGTGCCATAGCTACATCTGCCGGTAAGGAATTCCAGGGACGACAAACCCGCAGTGAAAAGAAGTGGGAGCGCACCCGGGTCCTTGCCCTCTGGTGAGCTATCCTTCTGGGATTTCCACGTGGAAGCCTATACCTACTCAATGGCAGAACACCTTTGTTTGGGTGATTCTGGTCATTTGTTATTTTGTAGGCAGTAATCAAATCCCCCCTAAGCCGACGGTAACTAAGTGTGAACAGGCCTAATTTCTTCAGCCTTTCATCATATGGTTTGTTTCGGAGACCAACCACTCCTTTTGTTGCCCGTCGTTGGACTCTTTCCAAGAGGTTGGCATCTCTTCTCAGCATTGGGGGTGCAATAATATTATGCACCTCAAGGTGTGGCCTGACGTATGTTTTGTACAACATTAGAAAGAGCTCAGGAGTGAGTGCACCTAACTGTCTATGCGTAAAGTGTATGACCGCATATGCCCTCGCTACATCCCCTGTGTAATTTACGCTTGTGTCCATTTTTTCCGTTAGAACTAGACCTAAGTCGCGTTCCGACGTTGTGCAGGACAAGCTTTCATTGCACAGGGTGTAACTTGCATTCTGCAGTCTACAGGTGCGCAACTTCACTACTTTGCACTTTTTCAAGTTGAAAGTCATGCCACTGGCCACCGCCCAGTCTTCCAGAAGGTTTAGGTCTTCCTGTAGCCTATCTGAGTCCTCCGGACACTTTATCGCCCTCCATATTTTTACGTCGTCAGCGTACAGGAGAGTCGGGCAGCTCAGACGGCGTGGTAGATCATTGATGAAAATCAAAAACATCAGTGGTCCTAGGATAGAACCCTGCGACACTCCTGATGACGATCTGTGCCAAGATGATCGGACTCGGTTAACCTTAGTGCAAAATTGCCTGTCGGCTAGGTAGTCCTTCAACCATGACAGAAGTGGCTCACCTATGCCTGCCTGGTTTATTTTATGTAGGAGAAGGTCATGGTGAACAGTGTCAAATGCCTTCTCAAAGTCTAGGAAGACCACATGGACTGGTACGTTCAAGTCCCAGCATGATGTCCAGTCGTCCCAAGCTGACAGTAGGTTAGTGACGCAGGATCTGCCTTTTCTGAAACCATGTTGGGCTTCATGTAGTATATTAGTCCTATCGAAATATTCCCTGATGTGGTCGTCAATAATACTTTCCAGTACTTTTGATACCACTGGGAGTAGAGCTACTGGTCTATAGCTAGCAGCGTTTTGCCTGTCCCCACCCTTGAAGATTGGAGAAAGGATGGCTCTTTTCCACTCCCTTGGCAGGGTCCCCGAATCCATTGAGTGTTGGAACAAGTCGCACAGGGGTCTACAGAGAGCCTCGGCGCACTGTTTCAGAACAGATGGCCTGATGTCATCACAACCTGGGGACTTCCCAGGTATGAGTCGCTGTAGCTTCCTTAGTACTATTGCGGGGTTTATTTGGGGAGTAGTCGCTAGGTCTTCCTCCTCTGAAATAGTGGTGCCACCATTTTGGTCCGTAACTGTAATATCCACATTGCTGTTTAGCTGTTTAGCGAAGGCTGAACTGAATGTTTCAGCCATCTCCAGACTAGTGAGATATTGACCGTTTGGGCCTACTAAGGCGCATGCCCCTTGGTTTGTCGGTTTTCTTTCCGACATGAATCGGTACAAGTTTTTAGGGTTTGATAGGAGTTTTTTAGCAAGGTTAGCCTGGAATGACCTTCTGTCCCTCCTGACTCTTGCATTACACCGGTTCCTGAGTTCGAGGTATGCATCATGGTCGGTCTGACTCTTAGATACACGCCACGTAAACCAAGCCTTCCGCTTTGCTTGCAGAATACGTTGCGTGCCTCTCTTCAACCATGACGTCTTTCTCTTAGGCTGTGTTGTGACTAAAGGGACGGTATCCGAGATTGCTGTATGGATAATCTTTTTTACCACTTCCCAGTGTTCATCCACAGATAGGTCGTCCCATGCTAAGGGCCAGTCTGCGTCGGACAAGAGCCTCCGCATTTCAGCATAGTCAGCCTTGCTGTAGCACAGACATGGTCGCGTAACATCCCATTGCAAACGCTCACGGAGGACAAGATCGAAACCTATGACTGCATGGTCACTGCTTCCCAGAGGAGTCATGATCTGGACCTTTTCGACGAGTAGCTGGTCACTAGTTAGAATATAATCTAGTTTTGATGACTTTCCACTAGGGCCCCACCTAGTGTCGTCTCCAACATTCTCAGTCAGTCCCGTGTTTCGAATAGTTTGCAGTAGGTTTCGGCCAAATTTTCCCTTAGCACACCCGGAGCCGAGGTTCAGTGATGGAGCATTGAAATCTCCAGCTATGGTGATTTGGTCGTAGCCCAAATCTCGTATTCCTGTGATAGTGCTGAGCAGTAGCTGATTGTGCTCTGCCCCACAGGTGGGAGATCGGTAGATGCCACCCAGTAAGTGCTTGGTGTGGCCTACGGTGAAATGACACCATATGGAGTCTGGGAGTTCGATAAGTGGTGGGTCCGTTGCGCGCACACATTTAAGTTGCCTATCAAAGTATATAGCAACTCCCCCTCCTTCCTTATTATCCCTGTCTCTTCTGACCAGTACCATATCACCTATACTGATTTCATTGTCGGCGATAGTGGGGTTTAGCCACGTTTCAGTAAGAATGATTATTTTCAGTTGAAGGTGTGCTTGGAGATTTCGAAGTTCACCTACTTTCCCTCTCAGCCCCCTCACATTGCTATATAGGCAACTGACAGTGAGTCTAACAACCTCAGAGTGTTGTGGGGTAGTTGACGTGAAACCGTCTGCTGGTGGGGGACTTGATGTTGGAACTAGTTGGCCGATTCCGATAGAACCGGCCCGTTGTAGTTTTTTTCAATGGATTTAGGCAGGACACTTGGGAGACACAGACTATTATTCTCAGAGCTGCATCGCTCTAGTGTCACCGAAGCTTGGGGTCGTATTAAAGCCTCAGTTTGCTGCCTCCTTATATTTCTGGGTCTGCTTTCACAGCATCGGATGTGTCCTCCAATTTTTCCCTTGGTCTCATACCACCGTTGAAGTGATATGGACAACTGCTCCGGGGAGTTGAATGTGACACACAGCAGCTTTGGAGAGTTAATCAATGTTAGATGAGCGGGACGAGGTAGTCGGAAAATGGAGATGGCTCCAGAAGCGCCAGGGGCCATCTGAGATGACAGCCATCTCCATTGTTGTACGTCGTGCATGTGTTTTTCACAAGCAGTGCCGGTTTCCAGCTCCGGAACACCGTGTACCACCATAGAGGTGGAAGGCATCAGTTCCGGTGACTCCCTCGCCATATTTCTGACGGCCCATGGTCTATCTTGCCGCGCTCTTATGTTAGAACTTCTGTCCAGGGCTAGTACCTGAGCCATTAACAGTACTTTTTCGGCCTCTTCGGCAGAGTCCAGTGTAACCCGTAATGGGGGTGGCTTACCCTGAGGCGTGTGGACACCCCTGTACAGTCTGCACAGTTTTGCTGAACTAATGTTCAGACCTAGTTTGCCGCACAGGTTGGACCACTGTTCCTGATCAAACAGGGCCCGTTGTTCGAGCAAGCTATCCGTGCTCACAGGTACGTTAAAGAGGATGAGAGAGTTAGACCGACTACCCTCAGACTTAGGTTTTGCCTTCGGCTTCTTGCAGTCCTTTGCATCATTAGCAACATTAGGCTTCATCGGTACCTGGACAGCCTTTTTTGTGTTGCCAGGCTTGCTAGTGGATGCAAGTGGTGCCTTTGTAATTTTGCCCTCCCCTGATGTGGATGGAACCTTGCTAATCTTCACCTTGTGAGAATTGGCATTTCCAGTCAGTAGGGCTGGTGTGTCCTTCTTTAAGTCTTTGACCAGTTTCGGCAGTGCGAGTTTAGCAGGGGGGAGCTGCATGATACTGTGTTGGGGCACAAGAGCGTGTTATTTCTGCTATCCGCAGACACGCTTTGTGGGACTATGCCAGGGCGACAAAGTGGACACACGTACCAAAACCATGGGCATGGGTTATTTCTCATAAACTCATAGTATGCTTTCGGTACTTCTTTGTCACAACGGCAGTGCACCCATCGTTTGCAAAAATTACATTCAAACGCTGAATCAGTTTTAGAAACTGTGATGCTGCACGCCTGGCATTCATCCCCTTTCCTTGATGACGCCTTCGAGGTCTTATGACGTCTTGAACGTTTCCTTTTAGGCTTGATGTGTTTCACACACTGGCCTACAGTTGATGCAGGTGTAGAATTCTGTCCTTCTGGTATTGCCTGTGCCGTTTCAGTACTAGACTGTGGCAATGCAGGCGTTGTATCAGGGCAGACTAAAGCTACACGAGTCTTTAGGATCGGTATGCGGGAAGGGGTTGAAATCCCTGGATTTTTTCCTTCCCTGGCTGAAGCCCTTGTGACTACAGAGTACGGTATTCTAGTGGCTTTTTTAAGGCTGCTTTCAACAACCATATTAACAATCACTATAAATTATGCTATGTACGTCTAAGAGAGCAACAGTTTCTAACCAAAAGAGCAAGAATAAGACTGAAAAAGTATAAGGCAAGGAAAAGAAAAGGTTTTCGACTTTACCTAGTACTTTCTGAATGATCGGCTTCACGGCAATCACGTGGTAGACCAACAAGTCTTGTTTCTCTGAACGAGTGAGGAAGATGCTGCTACAAAAGTAGCACCTGAAGCTTTGGCAGTAGTTCGAGACAGCTGGACTTACCACACAGAGATTTACTATGTAAGTAATGGTTGAATTAAATTCACCGGCTAGGAAGATCAGGTTTCCCAAACGGATAATTCACAGAATTGGTATTTTCCGGTTGGAGAGGAAAAAGCACGTCGTATTCAAGGAGCGCGCGTCCTTGAACCCAATTAATGAGAGCACAACATGCTTATGAATTTCACAGATATGAGAAGCATTAGACCCCCTATCTCTAAACGTTGCGGCTAATACGTGCCTTAAGTTACTGAAGCGGGCTTTGGAATAGCAATAATAAAAGCGGATAGACATTATATTTTCTAGCCTAAGGGACCAAGTTAACATGCTTATAAATTTCACAGATATGAGAAGCATTAGATCCACTTACAAGGAGAATATTACTGAGTAACTTAATCAAAGAAGTATAAAGTTTGAAGATTTTATCTCTTTCGGTTAATTGTAACGGATGGATAGGAGTCACGTGTATAATATTTGCTTTTTATAGAAGAGAAAATGTGACAGGTGGTTTGGAAGTTACACAACTCCTGAAATATATCGTGGAATATATGGACGAGTAATCTATAGAATTTCACCAACTCTGTGGTTGTTCCTTGCTTTGTTCACATATTCAGTGTGGCTAAGATTAGGAATTGTTCACCGGAGGTAAGATTAATTTACCTGATATGTATACATCCTCAGATTTTTCTCTATATGGGTGAAGGCGTTCGAAGGAATACAATCTCAATCTCTGCTTGCAAGCAGAGATCTGCGAACGGATTTGGTGGTGACGAAAACTGCAAAGACTGGTTCAACACCACGAACAACGGGGGCAAACCGATACAGATGTCGTGGATAGAGTGTTTGGTGGACTTTGTGATGACTATGATGCAGCTATAAAAAAGCTCTACAACTGCGATTTTTTCACTGGATTGTTATTAACTCTCTTTAGTGTAGATATGTACTCTTTGATTCTGAGCCCTTTTTAACTTGATTGATTATTTTTTCCTTACAAATATATGCATTTATGTCGACTAACTTTGTCTCTTTCACTTATCATTTTGAGGACATTGCAGAGTTAACGAGAATATGGTAGGCAACGTATTAATACTTATGTGAAATGCGCCAGTCTTAAAATATTACTATTTCCTCAATGCGTCATTAAGTCTTGCGTAAAGCGTTTCAGTTGCGTATAATATTGGTATTCGCGATTGTTAAGAAAGTAGCCGTCAAACATGTGTAACAACGAAACATAACCCAGCAAATATAGGTCCTATACGTACACGACTTGTAGTGGTAGTCTAGGCACTTCATGCGCACTATGCAACGTATAACCTATTTATCACAAATAGTCTGCTATTCTTATGTTGCGTTTAACACCACTACCTCAAAGGAAATAATTGCGTAATAAAGAGATGACTGCATTACTCTTCTTGTGCTATCATTTCGTATCAATAGGCTCTTACATGATCACATTAACACTCAGACTCGTGCATTAGCTGATTACGTCACTAAATTTGATTGATTACTTTGTTATCATAATATACTGTAACGCATTAGATAGGCTTTTGTTGTGCATATCGCCTGTTTAAGGTTTACTAGCGAAAGCGAAAACAGTACCCCCATCGTGTCTAAATTCAACCAGGTGTAAATATGGCAACTTACCAATATTATGTCTTCTACGCTAGCATCACTTTGCAACTTGACAAACAGTAAGTATTATTAGTGTACGAATAAGGTGCAAAATGTTTTGAAACAATGTTTATTTCGACAAATACATTCATAATATCACAAATACTTCATCAATTACACAAATATTATTCTTTCTAACCCCACTAGAATGTATAAATGTATTGAGTGATTGCGGGATTGAAGACCGTAACCTGCAAATTAAAAACGACAAAAATTCAGTCAGGAAATGATGGACGAAATAAATAACTTGAAACACAGTACCTACCAGTTAAATGACTGTTTATTCACCGTTATCTGACGAAATTACCAACTCAGTTTCCTTTATTACTGTGAAATTTTGTAAACATAATGAAATCATAATTACCTAGATATTTAACTCTCTACTAATCATTTACGTAAAATACACTGAAACAATTGGAGTTATTTTGCATTTGATATCATAATTGACATTTTCCAACAAATTCTGACATTTCTTATGCACCTCAGTATGTCAATTCCATAAAAAGAGAGCATTTTGTAAACACATTGAAAAAGACAACTTTTTTCACTTTTTACACGATTTTTCGTTACAAATGCGATTTTTAAAGTCCATTTCTGTCGAAAAACTACTAAAAACAACGTAGAATAGCCCAAACACAGCGCCACGATAACGCCTTAAAACTGCAGAAATCAGCTGATTTGTGCCTCTATCCTATCCCCAACGTTTACGCCAAGGAAAATCTACCAATCACAGCTTGCATAAGTGACCTTCAAGTGCTCAGCCTCTCCATAAGCCATTTGTGCCGCTATCCTATCTCTAAACGTTGCGGCTAATACGTGCCTTAAGTTACTGAAGCGGGCTTTGGAATAGCAATAATAAAAGCGGATAGACATTATATTTTCTAGCCTAAGGGACCAAGTTAACATGCTTATAAATTTCACAGATATGAGAAGCATTAGATCCACTTACAAGGAGAATATTACTGAGTAACTTAATCAAAGAAGTATAAAGTTTGAAGATTTTATCTCTTTCGGTTAATTGTAACGGATGGATAGGAGTCACGTGTATAATATTTGCTTTTTATAGAAGAGAAAATGTGACAGGTGGTTTGGAAGTTACACAACTCCTGAAATATATCGTGGAATATATGGACGAGTAATCTATAGAATTTCACCAACTCTGTGGTTGTTCCTTGCTTTGTTCACATATTCAGTGTGGCTAAGATTAGGAATTGTTCACCGGAGGTAAGATTAATTTACCTGATATGTATACATCCTCAGATTTTTCTCTATATGGGTGAAGGCGTTCGAAGGAATACAATCTCAATCTCTGCTTGCAAGCAGAGATCTGCGAACGGATTTGGTGGTGACGAAAACTGCAAAGACTGGTTCAACACCACGAACAACGGGGGCAAACCGATACAGATGTCGTGGATAGAGTGTTTGGTGGACTTTGTGATGACTATGATGCAGCTATAAAAAAGCTCTACAACTGCGATTTTTTCACTGGATTGTTATTAACTCTCTTTAGTGTAGATATGTACTCTTTGATTCTGAGCCCTTTTTAACTTGATTGATTATTTTTTCCTTACAAATATATGCATTTATGTCGACTAACTTTGTCTCTTTCACTTATCATTTTGAGGACATTGCAGAGTTAACGAGAATATGGTAGGCAACGTATTAATACTTATGTGAAATGCGCCAGTCTTAAAATATTACTATTTCCTCAATGCGTCATTAAGTCTTGCGTAAAGCGTTTCAGTTGCGTATAATATTGGTATTCGCGATTGTTAAGAAAGTAGCCGTCAAACATGTGTAACAACGAAACATAACCCAGCAAATATAGGTCCTATACGTACACGACTTGTAGTGGTAGTCTAGGCACTTCATGCGCACTATGCAACGTATAACCTATTTATCACAAATAGTCTGCTATTCTTATGTTGCGTTTAACACCACTACCTCAAAGGAAATAATTGCGTAATAAAGAGATGACTGCATTACTCTTCTTGTGCTATCATTTCGTATCAATAGGCTCTTACATGATCACATTAACACTCAGACTCGTGCATTAGCTGATTACGTCACTAAATTTGATTGATTACTTTGTTATCATAATATACTGTAACGCATTAGATAGGCTTTTGTTGTGCATATCGCCTGTTTAAGGTTTACTAGCGAAAGCGAAAACAGTACCCCCATCGTGTCTAAATTCAACCAGGTGTAAATATGGCAACTTACCAATATTATGTCTTCTACGCTAGCATCACTTTGCAACTTGACAAACAGTAAGTATTATTAGTGTACGAATAAGGTGCAAAATGTTTTGAAACAATGTTTATTTCGACAAATACATTCATAATATCACAAATACTTCATCAATTACACAAATATTATTCTTTCTAACCCCACTAGAATGTATAAATGTATTGAGTGATTGCGGGATTGAAGACCGTAACCTGCAAATTAAAAACGACAAAAATTCAGTCAGGAAATGATGGACGAAATAAATAACTTGAAACACAGTACCTACCAGTTAAATGACTGTTTATTCACCGTTATCTGACGAAATTACCAACTCAGTTTCCTTTATTACTGTGAAATTTTGTAAACATAATGAAATCATAATTACCTAGATATTTAACTCTCTACTAATCATTTACGTAAAATACACTGAAACAATTGGAGTTATTTTGCATTTGATATCATAATTGACATTTTCCAACAAATTCTGACATTTCTTATGCACCTCAGTATGTCAATTCCATAAAAAGAGAGCATTTTGTAAACACATTGAAAAAGACAACTTTTTTCACTTTTTACACGATTTTTCGTTACAAATGCGATTTTTAAAGTCCATTTCTGTCGAAAAACTACTAAAAACAACGTAGAATAGCCCAAACACAGCGCCACGATAACGCCTTAAAACTGCAGAAATCAGCTGATTTGTGCCTCTATCCTATCCCCAACGTTTACGCCAAGGAAAATCTACCAATCACAGCTTGCATAAGTGACCTTCAAGTGCTCAGCCTCTCCATAAGCCATTTGTGCCGCTATCCTATCTCTAAACGTTGCGGCTAATACGTGCCTTAAGTTACTGAAGCGGGCTTTGGAATAGCAATAATAAAAGCGGATAGACATTATATTTTCTAGCCTAAGGGACCAAGTTAACATGCTTATAAATTTCACAGATATGAGAAGCATTAGATCCACTTACAAGGAGAATATTACTGAGTAACTTAATCAAAGAAGTATAAAGTTTGAAGATTTTATCTCTTTCGGTTAATTGTAACGGATGGATAGGAGTCACGTGTATAATATTTGCTTTTTATAGAAGAGAAAATGTGACAGGTGGTTTGGAAGTTACACAACTCCTGAAATATATCGTGGAATATATGGACGAGTAATCTATAGAATTTCACCAACTCTGTGGTTGTTCCTTGCTTTGTTCACATATTCAGTGTGGCTAAGATTAGGAATTGTTCACCGGAGGTAAGATTAATTTACCTGATATGTATACATCCTCAGATTTTTCTCTATATGGGTGAAGGCGTTCGAAGGAATACAATCTCAATCTCTGCTTGCAAGCAGAGATCTGCGAACGGATTTGGTGGTGACGAAAACTGCAAAGACTGGTTCAACACCACGAACAACGGGGGCAAACCGATACAGATGTCGTGGATAGAGTGTTTGGTGGACTTTGTGATGACTATGATGCAGCTATAAAAAAGCTCTACAACTGCGATTTTTTCACTGGATTGTTATTAACTCTCTTTAGTGTAGATATGTACTCTTTGATTCTGAGCCCTTTTTAACTTGATTGATTATTTTTTCCTTACAAATATATGCATTTATGTCGACTAACTTTGTCTCTTTCACTTATCATTTTGAGGACATTGCAGAGTTAACGAGAATATGGTAGGCAACGTATTAATACTTATGTGAAATGCGCCAGTCTTAAAATATTACTATTTCCTCAATGCGTCATTAAGTCTTGCGTAAAGCGTTTCAGTTGCGTATAATATTGGTATTCGCGATTGTTAAGAAAGTAGCCGTCAAACATGTGTAACAACGAAACATAACCCAGCAAATATAGGTCCTATACGTACACGACTTGTAGTGGTAGTCTAGGCACTTCATGCGCACTATGCAACGTATAACCTATTTATCACAAATAGTCTGCTATTCTTATGTTGCGTTTAACACCACTACCTCAAAGGAAATAATTGCGTAATAAAGAGATGACTGCATTACTCTTCTTGTGCTATCATTTCGTATCAATAGGCTCTTACATGATCACATTAACACTCAGACTCGTGCATTAGCTGATTACGTCACTAAATTTGATTGATTACTTTGTTATCATAATATACTGTAACGCATTAGATAGGCTTTTGTTGCGCATATCGCCTGTTTAAGGTTTACTAGCGAAAGCGAAAACAGTACCCCCATCGTGTCTAAATTCAACCAGGTGTAAATATGGCAACTTACCAATATTATGTCTTCTACGCTAGCATCACTTTGCAACTTGACAAACAGTAAGTATTATTAGTGTACGAATAAGGTGCAAAATTTTTTGAAACAATGTTTATTTCGACAAATACATTCATAATATCACAAATACTTCATCAATTACACAAATATTATTCTTTCTAACCCCACTAGAATGTATAAATGTATTGAGTGATTGCGGGATTGAAGACCGTAACCTGCAAATTAAAAACGACAAAAATTCAGTCAGGAAATGATGGACGAAATAAATAACTTGAAACACAGTACCTACCAGTTAAATGACTGTTTATTCACCGTTATCTGACGAAATTACCAACTCAGTTTCCTTTATTACTGTGAAATTTTGTAAACATAATGAAATCATAATTACCTAGATATTTAACTCTCTACTAATCATTTACGTAAAATACACTGAAACAATTGGAGTTATTTTGCATTTTATATCATAATTGACATTTTCCAACAAATTCTGACATTTCTTATGCACCTCAGTATGTCAATTCCATAAAAAGAGAGCATTTTGTAAACACATTGAAAAAGACAACTTTTTTCACTTTTTACACGATTTTTCGTTACAAATGCGATTTTTAAAGTCCATTTCTGTCGAAAAACTACTAAAAACAACGTACTATAATTTGGTTTGTAAGGATTAGTTATGTTTTTCGGGTTGATCACGGATTGATATCAGTTAGAGGACCATTGTCAACCAGGGAGTACTGGACAGCTGCTGTTTCATCCTAGTTTGGGAATCATCGGCACTACGCACCCACTGGGATTCGAACCCGGGACCTACCGGTTACAAGGCAAGCTCGTATACCATTCAGCCACTGGGACCCGATTCAATGGTTCTCTAACTGATATCAATCCGTGATCAACCCGTAAAATTACAACGTAGAATAGCCCAAACACAGCGCCACGATAACGCCTTAAAACTGCAGAAATCAGCTGATTTGTGCCTCTATCCTATCCCAATGTTGCAAGGCCATTCTTTTCAACTAATATGCTGATGTCGACATGCTTTTAAAAAGGGTGAAAAAACAATTCCAACATTTGGTGTAAACAGGGGCAGTAATTTTGCTTGAAATACTACAAAAAAACAGAAACTCGTCGTTTTGTGTAAACCACTGAATTATGATTACATTTTGTTTGGTTGAAACTTGATCATCTTGCCACTTGTATCAAAATCAGGATAGCAGATTACATAAATGTCATCTAAAAGGTTTTTCGTTTGACCGTGGCAAAGTAAAACAGGTGAGAATGGAATATCCGCCTTTTTAATACTTACGAAGTCTCCTCAGTTCCAATAATCAAGTGAGTGATTGCAACTTTCTTCCTTGAAATCAATCCACCCATGGTTGGCCTCCTTGAACAAACCAGTCTGCGGAATCCTAGTAACCCGCTTAGACAACTCCACACCAGAAGCACTGGACAGCAGCAAGGTGGGTTTAACCACCACGATACACTGCCATACTCCCAGGCATTGCAAGTGCCACACAGCTAAGCCAAAACCGAAAAATAGACGGGACTTTTGCTATCCCCTGGGGTCCCACATAACGCATAACCAGACAACAAATGATAGAGTTCGAAAAACGCCTTAGGAAACAGTTCCACTATGCAAATAATGCTCAGCTACTCTTTCCGCATCCTGCCCCTTCTTTTGCTGATGTGAGTGGCATAAACAAGACCCGATAGTGTCTGAATGGAAACTTCTACTTGTTTGAGGTTAATATTAATATTATATTATTAATTTTTATTTCTGTAACAGAAACCAGCCATTTTTACAGGCATGAACATATGTACATTTATGAAAACTTATAGAATATATAATATGATTTGTTAATTTAGAAATAAGTTGAATACTGGTAAATGTGAGAGAAACATTTAAAATGAAGTGTACAAATAAGGAAATAGATATAGCGTCAAATCTAAACTGTGATTGAAAAAAAAATACATGTCAATTTCACGCGGGAACCATAAATGGTTGCGTTAGTTGAGGAAGGTAAGTGGCATTTCTGTACAGGTGCTGACGTATTACATAAGAGATGCAGAATAAACAATAACTATCAGTAAATCATTCAGAAAGAGCTTTAAAGTCTATTAAACTTTAAATTTACCCGTAAGTACATCATATTTGTGACATTTCCAGTTGTTTATGAGACCCACTTTGAACTTGTCAGCAGATTTTATAATACCGATGATCCCGTTATTCACCAGATGAGCTAGCAATATCACGAATAAGTAGAGAAAGCAGTATGTTTGAAAAGAGAAGAAGACACAAGAAAACCAGCAGACAGGTGCAGATCTGCACCTTCAGTATTTAAAAGGTGTTAATAATTCAAAATATATAACAGGCATGGGGTTCATCGTTTTTTATTGTTTTTTTTCAGGAAATATTATTTTCCCGATATTTTACAGTCTCTTCTGCGAACAATTAGTTTAAAGTGAAAGACAGGTGATAATTTCACCTACTTACGAGGTTTAAAAGGAGTAAAACACAAAAGTCAGAGTGCGTGAGCTATGTAAAAGAAAAGCGAGGGCCTAGTAATGTATGTTTTTCTGAAGTATACAGTTCGGTGTCCTTCTGAAGTAGCGGACTCATACCATTTACTTTCATTCGGGAGTTTGCGTCTAAACTTCGGCTCTAGGCAATTTTCAACTAATATTTCTTTTTTCATTATTTTTTTTATTTTTAGTTTTTTTTAGTTTTTGTTTATTCTCATTTTGAAGAAGCCATCCGAACTCAGGAGCCATAGCAATAGAGTGCTGTCCCACAGATAAGGGTGGTTCACATATGTCCCCACCATCATATCCGCTGACTAGCAGTCACCACCCTCCCACCTTTTTTGTGCAAGGCCCTGTCGGAATGCTTCATTTTTTTTAAATTATTTATTTATTTTTTTTAAATTTCTGTTGCAAAATGCCACAAACTTTTTGTTTGTCCAGCTATTTATTCGTCGACTTACTCAAACTTATGGTATGAATGACTACTTTCAGAAGAACATCATGTATGTTTCATCTTTTACAGCATTTTGAAGACGAAAAATGTAAGAAAGAAAGGCTATCTGAGACTTCATTTTAGATATAAACAAATGTAGTTTAGAAAATCAGGGAATAATCGTGCAGCATTGAGCAAATAAGCAGTGATAAGTTATAATATGTTGTTCTAGAAAATTTGAACATACAGGATTATAGTAATAGAATAGTAAGATAAGATTCATTTTAGATATAAACAAATGTAGTTTAGAAAATCAGGGAATAATCGTGCAGCATTGAGCAAATAAGCAGTGATAAGTTATAATATGTTGTTCTAGAAAATTTGAACATACAGGATTATAGTAATAGAATAGTAAGATAAGATTCATTTTAGATATAAACAAATGTAGTTTAGAAAATCAGGGAGTAATCGTGCAGCATTGAGCAAATAAGCAGTGATAAGTTATAATATGTTGTTCTAGAAAATTTGAACATACAGGATTATAGTAATAGAATAGTAAGATAAGATTCATTTTAGATATAAACAAATGTAGTTTAGAAAATCAGGGAATAATCGTGCAGCATTGAGCAAATAAGCAGTGATAAGTTATAATATGTTGTTCTAGAAAATTTGAACATACAGGATTATAGTAATAGAATAGTAAGATAAGATTCATTTTAGATATAAACAAATGTAGTTTAGAAAATCAGGGAGTAATCGTGCAGCATTGAGCAAATAAGCAGTGATAAGTTATAATATGTTGTTCAAGAAAAGTTGAACAGAGAAGATTATAGTTATAGAATAATAGGATAAGAAAATTCACCGTTTATTTGAATATTTAGACAACTACCATTTTGGCCTTAATTTGCGTAGAGCTAGACGTATAGCACTAGGCAGGCTCTGGAGATATTTTAATACCAGTCGTCTTCAGTTGATTTGCATCTGGAATTTGAGATTGAACCTTAGCATACTGAAATACTCATAATACAATATTATCAGGGATATATGCAAAAATATTTGAAGGAAATTAAAAAAAATTTAAAATTTAAGGCTGATTAAGAATAGGTGTCTAGGGTTGTGAAAGCAATCATAGTGAAAGTGACTGTCACACATAGGGTTTACAGATTTCAGGAGCTAACAGTGAGGATCAGAGGAGTGCCGTATTAGATCTCTAATTTTTAGTTTGTCACATACCCCTTCTAACCCGTTGTTAATGAAATATTTGTTCAGCAAAGATGAGAAAGTTTTTGGGGTAGGACTGTCTCTAATTTCAGTTGGAAGACGGTTCCAAATGCAACGGTATCTCACAGTGAAAGAGTTTGATCTGTATTTTGTATGACAGCGGGGAACTTTAAAAGAAGAAGATTTATTTCTCAGGTTATATTTCTTAGGTGAACTGAAAGTAAAGTCATTGTGGGGGAAATATATAAGCCCTTTGGCAATCCTAAATGTAATTTTTAGGTTGAACTTCAGTCGTCTAACCCATAAGGGTTCCAAGTCGAATAGATTACATCTGTCATAGTAAGAGATGCAAAGATTATCACCTACTAGACGTTTAGTAAACGCCCTTTGTAGACTTTCTAATTTGCATCTGTCTTTTACGGAGACACTGTCCATGATAGGGGGACAAAATTCAAGTAAGGGCCTTACGCACAACTTGTACAGCATTATTTTGGATTCACTGGTCTTAAAGTTTCGGAATAAAAATCCAAAGAGCCTTTTGACCTTTGATACTTGTAATTTAACGTATTCAGTCAGGCTAAATTCTGGAGTGTATTTCAGACCCAAGTCTGTTGTAAGCGGCAGACGAGGAATATGTTTGTTGTGTAGGGAGATGGAAAGTTCAGATGAAATGCTTTTGGAGCATAGCACACCACATTTTTCAACGTTAAACTTCATTTTCCATGTGTTACACCATAATTGGACGCTCTCAATATCATCTTGAATCCTACTAAATACACATGACACTTCATTTCTGAGTGAGTGATACACTATTTTGATGTCATCGGCGAATAGGAAAGGTCTGCCATGTTTAATAACGTCGCAAATGTCATTGAAATATAACAGGAATAGCAGTGGACCTAGGACACTACCTTGTATAACTCCACTTGTTATCCGAACGGGGTTGGATGTGTGGGAACCTAACCTGACCATTTGCATCCGGTTGCTTAGAAACGAACTGAGCCAGCTTAACAATGAACCCTGTATCCCATAGGACTGGACTTTTGATATTAACAGTCGGTGGCTTACAGTGTCAAAGGCTTTACTAAGATCTAAGTATACGATAACTGTGATCATACTGGAATCTTTAAGTTGTGAGATGTGGTCGAAAAATTGTAAGTGGCATGTCGTACAAGAACGTGACTTCATGAAACCGTGTTGATAAGGAGTGATAAGTTTCTCTTGAGAGAGGAAGTCAAAAATGGCACTTTTCACGATCTTTTCCAGAACCCTTGAAATAACAGAAGTTAGGTTAATGGGTCTGTAACTCATGACACTTGAACGGGAGCCTGACTTATACCTAGGGGTAATGTGCGTGGTTTTCCATGCATCTGGATATGTTCCAGTTGATAGAGAGGTAGAGAACAATTTAAGAAGGAGAATAGGAATGTCTTCACCACCGTATTTTAAAAAAGTTGAGGGAATCATATCAGGACCTGGGTTGTTTGAACTTTTAAGAGAAGTGATTGCTTTCTTAATATTATCTAAAGAAAAGCTGATAATTTCTAAGGTTTTTTGTGAACGTACAGGGAATAGAGGTTGTGGCAACGTATTATCATCATAGGTATATGACTGTGAGAAATGGGAGTTTAGAAGCTCACAAATTATTTTAGAGTCACTAGTGGTTTCGCCATTTTCTAAAATGAATTGTATATCCGTTTTACGGGAGTTTAGCCTTTTGCGATAAAGCCTACAGATTGCAGTGTATTTAGAGCTATCTTTAAGAGCTGCATGTTCTTGTCTGAGTAGGGCTTTGTCGTTATTTTCTTTCAAAGCTAGATAAATGTTCTGTATATTTAGAAGGCATGAGAAGTCGTTTTCTCTGTGGTACTGTCGGTACAGCTTTCGCAGCTTAGCCTTTACTTTTATAGGAATGAAATTCTTTATGTTTTCTCTTGGGTTTTCTTTACATTTAGGAACGAGATTATCAAAGCAAATAGATACATTCTGGTAAAAGGCTAGTAGGACAGTGTCTAGGTTGCTATTAGAAAAGAAAAGATCCCAGTCTAAGCTTCTAATGAAGGAGTTAGATACGTCCCACCTAGCTTTTCCGAAGCACATGAATGTCTTGCGCAGGGTAGAGCGTTTTGATGAGTGAAGCTTGGTATCAAGGGCGCAGATTACTGTGTTGTGGTCACTACCAGGGAATGGTCGGCTGATGTCTATGGTAGATAAGGCGATGTCTTTCAAGAAAACCAAGTCCAGTATATTTTGGTTTCGGGTGGGCCTTAGAATACTTTGTGTCCACCCACATAAATCAACTGCATCTAAGAATTTGCTGTAGCGGGGAGGAGCACTGATGGGCTCCCATGAAACTTCTGGCATATTGAAATCACCTCCAATCACTTTATAAGTAAAGTTCAATTTCGAAGTGTAATGGAAGGCTGCAGTTATCTGGCTTAGCAGTTCACTGTCGTGGTTGGGTGGGCGATAAATGCAACCTAATAATAGGGTTTGCTGTTTATTTATGTAGAGTGTCACCCATAATGTATCACATATATCCAGGTTGGGGTCATCATAGTGCACAGCTCTGCAGTCAGATTTAACATAGATAATGCATCCTCCACCCCTCCCAACTGATCTGTTCTTCCTGAAAAATGAGTAACCTTCGCAGTGAAAGAAATCATCATTTATTTCACTTGTGCACCAAGCTTCAGTGATCATTAGTGCTGTAGGTTGGCTAATCAGTAGTAGGGATTGGACGTACGCCATTTTGTTTACAGCTGACCTGGCATTAATAAGGACTATGTTAGGATTAACCGAGTCATATCTTAAGATTTTAGCCATGTCTTGAAGTAGCTGGTGATGAGATTCAATCATAGTGTCCTCAGACGACAATGAAATATCTATGTCTGTAGATGCCCTAGGAAAGCTAGAAGTCCAGAGAGGGTCAGTTGTATTTCCGAGTTCAAGTAAGTTCGGATGTAAAGAAGATTGGCTATCAGAAGAAAAGGATATAGAGGGTTTTTGACGAAGAAGAGAATTGTCTGAGTCATGTAAAGTGAGCTCTAGGCAGTAATTAGGCATTGCTGTATGAGCTGTCATATCTATATTGGGGGGCGAAACCTGTGGAGAGTGGTGAGCATTTGTAGTATGTTTGAGGTCATGTTGTGAACCTGAATAAAAAATGGTAATGTCGTTTCAGCGAAATTGCTGATCGTTGGATGGTCAGTCCCGTTGAGTATGGGCATGTAAATAGGTGGAGGTGGCCTACCAAGCAAGCTAAACTGACTCGAATTTTTGCGATTTACTTCACCACTATTCGACGTCCTATAGTTAGGTGTATCAATCTTTCGGTTTAAAGTGGTGGGAGGGTTTACTTTTTTGGACAAGTAGCTACGAGGTTCGGGCTGCGTTTTACGGTTTATAACCCTTTCGGCTTTGTGAGTATTTGGTTCTGGAGAGAGGTGTGTTATCAAACTGTGAGTATCTGAATTAGTGTGTGGCAATAGTCTCTTATTATGCACTGTCTTTGTGGACGAACTGGTAGCCCCACTTTTCAACTTCCTGGAATTGAGGCTGCTTGGATTGGGGAATACTGGGTGTGATGTACCGCAGTTTGTCACCGGGGTACAGGGATCGTTATCAGAGGAGTCTAGATCCACGGTGGATTTCCTTCTTAGTCTGTGGTTATACATCGATCCATTTTTGGATCTTATATTTCCACGGAAGTTCGTTTCCGAATACGATGTGCTTTGTACAGAAAGGTTCACACCCTTTTGCTCTGCCTCTACGGAATTGTGGGTGCTCAGGGGTGTTGTAGAGGATTTGGGATTCACAGTTTTAGCATCGGTCATATAAGTCATTCTTTGGATCGGCGTTTTGTCACGAGCTAACTTGATCGTGTGGTAACGCGTATTTTTTAGTAGGGTTTGCCTACTGTAAAAGATGTCAGCATTGGAGGACGAGTCAAATTTCAACACAAGTGGGCAAGATTTGTTCTTCTGAGACTTTCTTAGTCGATGGCAGCTGCATGGGACGTTATTCATAGAGCATGCATTTAAAAGAGTGCTTTTGACCTTGTTGATCTGTGCATTATCCGGTATATTATACACAATTATGTTCTTCTCGCGCACTACACGTTGATATACTTCAGTTGCAACGTAGTTTATAAGGTTTGCAGTTTGTGGTAACTTTCTAGGTGAAGTACTACTACTGCCAGTTTCACTAGGCAGTGCCAGTTTTGACATCTTAACTTCAAGCCCCCTAATTATAGAAAATAGTTCTTCGAATTTATCTTCACAACTAAGTGTAGAACAAAAAACTGGATTAGTGATGGGAGTAAGAATGTTTGCTGTGTGATTCTTATCGCAAGACGCTTTGCAGGTGTCTACGAGGCCTAGATCATTACATGTAGTATCACTGTGTATACCATCCATGATGTTGTTTACTACGCAAGCAAGTGAGGGGAGTTTAATGTCCGGACTTGACGTGTCTACCGCAGCAGACGTATATGTAGTTGTTAAATCAACAGATGTAGTGCTCTCACTTCCTGCAGGGCTACTTATTCTGTTTGGTTTGATTTTTTTACTGGGATGTGAAGCAGACAGTGGAGTTAGACGCTTAGTTTGGACCATTGGCATTTAGTACTAAGTTAAAATTCTTAATTATAAGAGAATGAGCAATGTGTCTGTAAGGTCCGTTTTAGAGTGTTGGGGATTTAAACTGTCTAGTTCTGTATGGAATTAACAGTTTAGACGAATAAAAATATTGAGATAGAATATTAAGATACCCTATAAAAATACTCTAAATGCGAAGATGCTATAACAGTAGCACTTAGATGGACACTATCTATAACGGATAATTTTAACCGTAAAATTTATATTCTATGTAAGAATAGAACTAAATATTTAATACTATCGTCGAGAGACCTATTAAAAAGTCGCCTGTGGACTAAAAAAAGAATTGAGAAATAACACGCGAAAAAGTAACAAAGCCTTTGAATTGCGCGCCTCAGGCGCCCAAACACAGCGCCACGATAACGCCTTAAAACTGCAGAAATCAGCTGATTTGTGCCTCTATCCTATCCCAATGTTGCAAGGCCATTCTTTTCAACTAATATGCTGATGTCGACATGCTTTTAAAAAGGGTGAAAAAACAATTCCAACATTTGGTGTAAACAGGGGCAGTAATTTTGCTTGAAATACTACAAAAAAACAGAAACTCGTCGTTTTGTGTAAACCACTGAATTATGATTACATTTTGTTTGGTTGAAACTTGATCATCTTGCCACTTGTATCAAAATCAGGATAGCAGATTACATAAATGTCATCTAAAAGGTTTTTCGTTTGACCGTGGCAAAGTAAAACAGGTGAGAATGGAATATCCGCCTTTTTAATACTTACGAAGTCTCCTCAGTTCCAATAATCAAGTGAGTGATTGCAACTTTCTTCCTTGAAATCAATCCACCCATGGTTGGCCTCCTTGAACAAACCAGTCTGCGGAATCCTAGTAACCCGCTTAGACAACTCCACACCAGAAGCACTGGACAGCAGCAAGGTGGGTTTAACCACCACGATACACTGCCATACTCCCAGGCATTGCAAGTGCCACACAGCTAAGCCAAAACCGAAAAATAGACGGGACTTTTGCTATCCCCTGGGGTCCCACATAACGCATAACCAGACAACAAATGATAGAGTTCGAAAAACGCCTTAGGAAACAGTTCCACTATGCAAATAATGCTCAGCTACTCTTTCCGCATCCTGCCCCTTCTTTTGCTGATGTGAGTGGCATAAACAAGACCCGATAGTGTCTGAATGGAAACTTCTACTTGTTTGAGGTTAAGTAGAGCAGCTTCTCAGAGCTCTAGAAAGCTTGTCCACCAGGTAGTACAAATAAGTGTAAGCAGTAACTCGTCAAAATCAGCGTACCTAATCGCAGTGGTAGTCTGCTGGTAAATACGGATTCATTCTATCAGCAGTAGTGGGATGTTGTTTAATGCAGATTCCCACTGAGTGACCACAATCACTGGAAGCTATTTCAAATGTGAAACAATTTCCATTTTGGCGACGAACACTCATCATTACTATCAGACTGGAACTTGTAATATCATTAGTTTTTGTAAGGGAGCCACGCCGGGTGCAAGATAAAGTCTAGCCTGTACGGAGGTGAGGCATGACATGCTGGAACTGGTAAATCTCAAAGACGGTGAGAAGTACGTGCTGGATGTATAACGGTGTCCATGACTATCCACATGAATAGACCTGTCCGGAGTCTCAAAAGCTAGTGTTTCTCTACTACTTCGATCACCACGTCTCTCTACACTTGAAATACCACTACTCCATGCAGAAAAAATGGAATTCCTGTACATCCTGAAGGGTGTTTCGTGAGTGTGCCATAAAACAGAAAGTAGAATGGGCGATAACATCTGATATTGCGAAATCAATCTTAGAGCTTTGTAGCAACGTCAGAGGAAAGCGACGCTATAAAATCTAAATCGCGTGGTCATACAGAAAGGATAAGACGATAATACGACCATATTATCCAAAAAAAGTAGCTCCAGCTCGATTTCAGTCGAATAATATTACACACGATAACCGAGTAAAGCAGCTGTGTGTTGCGGGAAACAGACAAACATCTCAGCAAACTCAGAAACCACAGAGGTGTTAAGATTGAGCCAAAGAGAGTATGGTCACATCTTGCACATAAAACGACTGAAAGTATCCGGCATGCTGAAGGTCATTGGAAGCGTTAGGCACTTGAAAGTCACGTTCGTTCATGTCAGTCGGCCATTTCGTATAGCCGTTCCTTAAGGGTTCCTTTACACATTTGTTTCTACGTTCATCCTTCAGTTATTCACAACTTATCTAGATGCACATTCGTCACAAATGTCGCGTCTCACCCCATTTTTGTTCCCGTTGTTGTTAAAATGAGTTATTTCGTTTGTTTCGAAAGTTTTACTACCAGGTAAGCTCATTCATTTCATTGTAATTTTTTCATACGTTGTGTTCATGCGTGGTTTCAGTGTTTTGGTTGTTTCTCAGCCGTTTTGAAATAATACTGTGTGGAAGTTTTGGAAAACACCCACGTGAACACGTTGATGTGGCAGCATCTGTTGCTTCCAAATCATTCACCGCTTGCCGTCAATGTCGCTGGCTCAGTTGCTGACTTAATCTGTAGGAATCTGTAAAAAACAATATTTTCCACAATCTTGTTTACAGCATGCAACAATCTATGAGTGAATCTGGTGAAGAGAGCAAGATTAGAGTTGATATTAGCAAGGTTTTCAAAGAGCATGGTAAACCTTGAGAATACATGACCTGGTTTGAAGTTGAAGAAGCTTTGAAGCTTTTCGAGGTGATTATACCATCAGTGTGTTCACTGACAGTTACCAAACACCCGATATATTGTGGGAGAATCTAAATCAAACAAGGTTGGTCCACATGAGAAGTGTAGATCTGTTGTGCTTGTAAGTATTTTTGGGAGCGAAAGGAAACTGGAAAGCAATCAAAAACCTCTAGAGGATAAGTTTTACCTGTGGTTATTAATACCTAATGTACTTTATCCAAATACATGAACAAGAATCGCCTGTAGTAAAGCCAGTGTTAACAGCCATTGATTATGTTGCAAAACGATTTTGAAGAGCGGATAACATACGATGATCTGGTCAGTGTACGAACTATCCCACTTAGAGGTAAGATTTTAATTAGCAAGAATACCGTTTCGGATTTCAGTCTACAATCGGTGGTCTTCTCGAAGTTACAACAAGCTGCGAAGCTGATTATTATTCGGTGTGAAAACGTTTACTGAAAACAAATTGCTTGCTTCAGTTCAAATAATCAAATTTTTACTTTTCGGATGTTTGTAATTTCTCGATGGTCATAATAAATAAATTTTCCTTGAACCTGTAGTCTTCTTCCTCTTGGTAAAAAATTAGTTGACATGATTAGACGAATACATGTCAAACTAGTACGTTCTCTGACTGAGAACCGTAGTCATTATGCTTCGGATTAATATCGCGCGTGTAACCGTTATAACCCTATGGACATAGCTTTTTCTTCATCGTGGATTACAACACCTAGAAGTCATAAATACACCGTATCCGGTAAATTTATTTCTATTCTTTAAGTGACTGTTGGGATGATAGGATAAATACCTCTAAACGCTTTCTGGAAGATTAGGATATATTTACTTTTTTCGACTAGGAGACGATCTTTTTACCAAAAATGTTCTCAGGATGTCCACTTTTACTTTGTAATTCAGAGATAACGTTACGCTGCTCACAGATGTAGTAGCTATATGAGTTAACTTCAGTAGAAACTATTTTAAGGTAGCTACGTAGCTTTAGGCATTGCGTCATAGAAGCATAAATGTACACTGACTGTGTCTAAATATGTAGTGCACATTGTACCCTTGAACTTTTGTTTAAAACTCGCTTACCCATGTCTGACACACTTTCATCTTTTGATTTGTGACGCTTCCGTACGTTCATCGGTTCGCTCTCTCGTTGTGCTTTCATTCCGCACACTCTCTGAGCCTACCTCCAGTGACGTCAACAGATAAGTTGTACAACCTCTTTACTGATTGAATTTCATATTTCGTTTGTGTAAAATATAATTGTACCAGATACACTTGTCATACGAAGCCTTTTTATCTTGATTCAGTTCGTCAGTATCTGCACGTTAAGTAGAGTAGAGCTAAGGCCATAAAACGGTGAAGAAGTTTTGTAAGTGTTTAGAGTTGAGGTCTACACTAAGCCGTAATAGCTCTTACAAATATATTAGACGTTGTATAACTGGTAAAATGGTAGTTATTACTTAGTTATTGGTCTTATAAATAATGAAAGTACCATTCAAGCATTTACTTTGATTTGCATGCCTAACTCATAAACATAATGCTTGCATCTAATATACAGTGTACTCTTTTCTTCCTAAGAAATAAGAATGCATTCATTTGACAAGTTGCAAGCCAACTTAACAAAATATCCCTGGGTACTGAACCGAGAGAAGATGTAAAATCCAGGAAGGTGAAGAGAACTTATTAAGCCTCTTTATCTAAACTAGAGGCAGTGTTATGATGCGAGACTGCAGCTGCATCTGAAGTAATTCTAATATCCAATATCCTGATTACGAGCTAGTATAAACCAGTGATTTCTTTGAGCTCGCTTCTTGATTGTGAGGTAGAGGTTCCAGATCTTTGGTGAGCTTCTGCGTAGTAAGTCCCGACACTCGACTGCTTTAGCTCTGGTAGACTCCAAGAGGAGTGGTGCGGGGATTGGTCGAGATGTGGTTTGTAGTATGCAGTATGTTAGGACTGTATTGCTGCCGTGAATGGAGTTTGACCTAACTCCCGTTGGTCATTCGGTGTAGTCATAAAAGCAGAATAGTAATAATAATAATAATAATAGGTTGTAGTGTAGATAATATAGGTTGAGATAAGTGGAATAATAAAGGTGACCTAAGGAAAAGATAGAGTGAGAGAAGGCAGAATAGGTCGTGGGGATTTAGTTTGTACGCTTATCCATTGACAGTGTGGTTTTAAGTTTTATGATGATAAGCCATTGAGACACAAACCTTGCATTTCTGCATGATTGTCTAGCTTCCGCTTAAAAATCTCCACAGATGGCGCTGTAGTCACGGCCGCCGGTAAAGCGTTCCAGAGACGGCAAACACGAAGCGAAAAGAAATGTGATCGCACTCGAGTCTTTGGTCTCTGGTGTGCTATCCTTAGCGGGTTACCTCGTGGAAGCCTATAATCACTTAATGGCAGGATGCTTTTATTTGGGTGGGCCTGGTCATTTAGGATCTTGTAGACGGTGATGAGGTCTCCCCTGTGCCTACGGTAACTAAGTGTGAAAAGACCTAATTTCTTTAGTCTTTCCTCATATGATTTGTTGCGGAGGCCGATCACCCATTTTGTCGCTCGTCTCTGGACACTTTCTAGAATGTTAGCATCCCTTTTGAGTAGCGGAGGTGCAATGATATTATGCACCTCAAGGTGTGGCCTCACATATGCCTTATATAACCTTAAGAACAGTTCGGGAGTGAGAGCTCCCAGCTGCCTATGCATAAAGTGTAAAGTTGCGTAGGCTTTGGCGACGTCCCTCGAGTAATTTCCACTGGTGTCTAGCTTTTCTGTTAGAATAAGACCTAGATCACGCTCTGATGGAACACAACTCAAGTTCTGGCCACCAAGGGTGTAATTTACACTCTGTGACCTGCCGGAATGAAGTTGCACTACTTTGCACTTCTTTAGGTTGAAAGGCATTCCGTTAGCCAGAGCCCAGTTTCCCAGAGTTTGCAGGTCAGCCTGCAATCTATCTGAGTCTTCCGATGAGTTTATTGCTCTCCAAATCTTTACGTCGTCAGCGTAAAGAAGCGCAGAGCAGTTTAGTTGGGAGGGCAGGTCGTTGATAAAAATCAAAAACATCAACGGCCCTAGGATAGAACCCTGAGGAACCCCTGATGCCGAGGTGTGCCAGGATGATCGGATGCGGTTGACTTTGGTGCAGAATTCTCTCTCGCCTAAGTAATTTTTCAGCCATGCGAGAAGTGCTCCAGAAACACCCGCCTTGCTTATTTTGTGAAGGAGCAGACCATGGTGAACTGTGTCGAATGCTTTCGCAAAGTCGAGAAAGATCACGTGGGCTGGTACCTTTTTGTCCCAGGATAGTGTCCAATCGTTCCAAGCTAGTAGAAGATTCGTCACGCAGGATCCTACCCTCCTGAAACCGTGCTGTGCTTCGTGAAGAAGGTTAGTCCCATCGAAGTATTTTCTCATGTGGTCGTCAATGAGACTTTCCAATATCTTCGATATCACTGGAAGTAGAGCAACTGGTCTGTAACTGGTCGCATTCTGCCGGTCACCACCCTTGAAGATAGGGGATAGGATTGCTCGTTTCCATTCACATGGAAGTTTCCCTACATCAAGGGAGTGTTGGAACAGATCACTTAGGGGTTGGCAGAGACTTTCTGAACACTGCTTCTGGACAGATGGTCTGATGTCATCACAACCTGAAGACTTTCCCGAAGCCAAATTTCCCAATTTTGCAAGTACCATAGCCGGGGTAATTTGAAATGTGCCCAGCAGGTTTTCGCGCGTTGGTTTTGCGATGTAACTTTGATGTTCTGTGGGGTAATATCCTCGTTACTATTTAGTTGCCTGTGAAAGGCTAGGCTGAATGTCTCTGCCATTTCAAGACTAGTAAGAGATTTCCCATCGGAACCCACTAGATTGCATGCTCCCTGGTTGGTCAGTTTTCTTTCAGACATAAACCTGTATAGGCTTTTGGGGTTCACGAGAAGCTTATTGGCGAGGTTTCCCTGAAATGTCCTTCTGTCTCTCCGGACTCGTATGTTACATCGATTCCTGAGTTCAAGGTACACTTCATATTCGGGTTGACTCTTCGATCGTCGCCACGCAAACCAGGCCTTTCGCTTCGCCTGCAGAAGGCGTTGTGTCCCCCTTTTTAGACATGATCGTTGCTTCCTAGCTTTTGGTGTGACTAAAGGAACAGTGTCTGAGACTGCCTGGTGAATGATCTCCTTTACCACTCTCTAGTGTTCTTCTACTGTTATCTCTGTCCATTTTTTAGGCCAATTTGCTTCAGACAGAAATCTTCGCATTTTGGTGTAATTGGCTTTGTTATAACACAGATAGGGCTGTGTGTTGTCCCACTGTAAGCGCTCGCGGAGGACTATGTCGAATACTATGACCGCGTGGTCACTACTACCTATGGGAGTCGTGATCTGAACATTTTCCACGAAAGAGGCTACAGTCAGTTTCTAGGTCATGATGAGTTCCTGCGTCGGCTAGTTATATGTTTTCGTGAATTCGTTTTCCATTGAATTTTAAAGGTTTTTCTGGATGTTTTGCTCATTTTGCAGGGTGTAGGTCAGTTTTTGTCACAGGGTGCTACTATTTAGCTTATTTTTAGCCTGAAGTTCACAGTTATTATGTTGGTAGTCAAAGATTATTGTAAACCTGCAATCATTGAGCTAATTAACGTATACTATGCTAATATAGTAACATAGAGTATGCTAATAATAGTAACAGTAGACTCCCTTACTGTTTTGTCATTGTTTGATAGTGAACCTGTGCGCTGATTTTTCAGCATGAGTGGCACTAAATCGAACCTACTGGGTTTGCTTATCAACGTTGTTCCAGCCCTCATAGGACATATTAAGGATGAACTAGCGTTACTCCAGAGTGGAAAGTTTTGATTCAGCACGCAGCTGTCTTTTTAAGCACGACCTGTGTCATTTCAGAACATGGTGGGTAAATATGATCTTCAGTTACCATAAAAAGGCATTATCGAGGAATAGGTTAGAACAAATTTAGAATTGTTTTAAGCTTGGTGGTGCTGTGGTCTAAGTGATAAATCGTATTAATCACCGTTATTCAGGATATGCTATGAACCGGAAATCCTCAGCTGAAAAACGTATGAATATGACACAGATCAGTGTAATTTATAACGGACTCCAAATCGCTCTCATCACAAAACAGTCAACCAAAGTATGCTTTAAACTGTCGCTCTCAGCCGTTTGAAGGGAAATTTACTTGATTTATGCTGACCTAGTATGCACAAATCCCAAAGGTCATTAAATTGACAACTTAAAAAAGTAGATTAGTTAATACATACATTTATCTATATGTACTAATTAAGGATACATTAAATTTTTAGAAATTGTAGTTAAATTTTATTCGCCTAGTAATCAAAAATGCATACATCCTATTTTGGGCTTAAAATAAATGCATCCAAATTATTGTTGATTTATTTTCAGTTACTAGACATTCTCATACATCTTAATGTACTTTAAACACCACCAATGCATCCAAATAGCGTGTGACTATCGCACTACACTCATACCAAAAAAATTAACACGCCATTATATAATGGTAAGGTAAGCCCTAAATCATACTGACTGTAAATTTCCGTGTCAAAAAAAAAAGATTACCGCTTTAACAAAATTTAGACCAGTAGGAAGCCAGGTAATCAACAGCCAATCAAAATCTGCCTCTATCTATTTTCATTTTCCACTAGTAGCTGGTCACTAGTGAGCACATAATCCAGTCTAGAAGACTTCCCATCAGGGCCCCATCTAGTATCCATCTTGACATTTTCAGTGAATCCAGCCTTCCTGATGGTATGCAGCAGATTTCGATCAAATCTATCATGGGCTTTTCCCGACACCAAGTTAAGAGATGGGGCATTGAAGTCATCAGCTATGACAATTTGATCATAACCCATGTCTTGAGTTGCTGAGATTGTATTTAGCAGTACCTGGTTGTGGTCTGCTCCACATGAAGGTGATCGATAAATGCTGCCCACTAGATATTTGCAGTACCCAACGGTGAAGTGGTACCAAATGGAGTCAGAGAGCTCAGTGAGGGGAGGGTCCATCGCGTGAACACATCTAAGCTGTTTGTCGACGTATCAAAGCGACTCCACCTCCTTCTTTCAGGTCCCTATCTCGCCTGACTAGGACCATATCATTTATACTGACTTCGCTGTCTGCCACCGTAGGGGTTAGCCAGATTTCCGTCAGTATTATGATTTTGGAGTTCAGCTGTGATTGTAGGTGTCTAAGTTCAGCTATTTTGCCTCTTAGCCCTCTCACATTACTGTACAGGCAACTGGTAGTCAGTCTCACCACTTCCCCGTATTGGGGGGTAGTTGACTTGATATTGGCTATCGGTTGAGGAGTTATCCTACGAACTAGTTGGCCGATTCCCCAGGAACAGGCCTGTTGGCGTTTTTTTCTTCTAGTTCAGTCGGAGCACTCGGATGACACTGGCTATCATCGTCCGTGCTGCACCGCTGTAGTGTGACTAGGGGTTGAGGATTTTTTTAACTACGTTTTGTTCTCTCCTTTGAGTGCGAGGCCGGCTCTCGCAGCAGCAAATGTGTTTACTGACCTTGTCCTTCGTCTCGTACCATCCATGGAGAGTGGTAGTCAACTGGTCTTGGGAGCTGAACTTGACAGCTAACAGACGTGGCATGTTAATTGACATAAGATGAGTGGTTTGAGGCAGTCTATAAATAGAGACAGCCCCTGAACTCCCCAGGGCCATCTGGAATGCCAATCATCTCCATTGTTGCACATCATGACAATGCTTTTCGCAGGCGATCCCAGTTACCAGTTCGGGAATGCCATGCACAACCATGGAGGCAGAAGGAATGAGCTCTGGCGACTCGCCTGTCTGTATTAACACGTGTGTTACAGGCCCTCCCTATAGAAAGGACTTGAGAAGCCACTAACACTTATCCAACATCCGCGGTAGAGCCCAATGTTATCCTCAGTGGGGATGGTTGCCTTCAGGTGCAGCAGTGCCCCTATACAATCTGCATAGATTTACTGGTTGGATGTCCAAACCCAGTTGTCAGCCACGTCTCGTAAACCGTTAATGCCCAGCTCTTGCTACGCTAGGACTCACGCTGTTCCTTGCAGTTTTCAGAAACGCTTAGTTATAACGCACGCAAAAACCAAAACACCGATTGGCGACTCAAGAATTCTTTATTGTAACACCAACATATAGCCAACTTTAAAATTAAGCTTTAACTAAGGTCTATGAACAAATATTACAATAATAAATCACAATATTACTTCTGACGGTTTTCTCCTGACTTCTTTCTGAACAGCGACCGATGAGACGATGACTGGTGTATCGATGCCTCCGCGAAAATATATGGCAGTTGGGTTTGAGCAAACAACCATGAATTGATCGTTCAATCTTCAACTACATTGACACTCCCCGGCAAAACACCGTAGACCGCAAAACGCGAATAAAACTAAGGAAACTAAGAAGGAAATTTTATTTATACAAAGAATTTAATGCATTACACCAGATACACGAAACATTTAAAAATTTAGATGAGAGACATAAAATGAAGCCACAAGTCGAGGAAAATAAAGCCCTAGAGGGCACCTCTAAAACCCAGGAACTCTGCAAAATCTTGCAAAAACGGTTGAAGATGGGTGAAGAAAAGAATATCAGTCATTTAGAACACGAAGGCATAATCTATGATGATCCCAAGATCGTTAGTGAACTCCTGAGTGAGTGCTTCTTCAATAACACCAAAGCACATCTGTCAATGGAGTTGAAGATTGAGCGATCAATTCACGGTTGTTTGCTCAAAATCAACGTCCCCAATTTTCACGGAGGCATGAATACGACAGTTATCGTCTCATCGGTCGCTGTTGAGAAAGAAGAGTAAAACATCGTCAGAAGTAATCTTATGATTACTTATTGTAATATTTTTTCACAAACCTTAGTTCAGTTATTCCTCTTATATGTTGGTGTAACAATAAAGAAATCTCAAGAGGCAGATCGATGTTTTGGGTTTTTCGTCCGTTATAACTAAGCGTTTCTGAAATCTTCAAGGAACAGCGTGGGCCCGAGCGTAGCGAGAGCTGGGCATTAACGGTTCATGAGACGTGATTGACAACATCCTTCCCCAATTCTCAACATAACCTGCAAAAATATCTACAAGTTAGGTGAAATAAACTTTAATATACAAAATATAGCATCGGCGGTAAGGACACTAAAAGCTAACAGTAGTTGCGGGATAGACGATATACCATCCGTCATATACAAAAATGGTGTTACGAATATGATAGTATTATTGCTTATAATATTTAATATCTCACTAGTGACTGAAACCTACCCTGAAACTTGGAAAAACACATTTCCAGCCACGTCTCGTAAACCGACAATGCCCAGCTCTTGCTACGCTAGGACTCACGCTGTTCCTTCAAGTTTCTCAGAAACGCTTAGTAATAACGCACGCAAAAACCAAAACACCGATTGGCGACTCAAGAATTCTTTATTGTAACACCAACATATAGCCAACTTTAAAATTAAGCTTTAACTAAGGTCTATGAACAAATATTACAATAATAAATCACAATATTACTTCTGACGGTTTTCTCCTGACTTCTTTCTGAACAGCGACCGATGAGACGTTGACTGGTGTATCGATGCCTCCGCAAAAATATATGGCAGTTGGGTTTGAGCAAACAACCATGAATTGATCGTTCAATCTTCAACTACACTGACAATCCCCGCCAGGTAAAGGGATCCATCCCTTTTTTCCTTCACGACCAATACACGTTGACTTGGATGCCATTGCGAGAACCTGGGTCACTCGGACAGAGCTGAAATTGAAAACAAACAGAAAAGCCAACACACCACAAGCATACCCACAGCACAATCTCACTCATCGCTGACGACCTGCGCCTCCAGATAGAGACCTCCTCTTGACATCTTGCAACACGATCGCCACTTGCTAGAATGACTCTTGCAGAATGCAAAGTGACCATGGCAGCACCTCACGATACTCTACGCACATCCCCTTATCTACTCACTACCAATTACCACTGCAATCACTTGTCACTCATTCTCCCTCAGTTCTAGTAACGGTGACGTATGCGAGTCTCAGTCGTTTACACTCTTTCTCCCCGGCGTGTCGGACCGCAGCTAACAATTATCTCCGTATGCATTTCATTCTCAGCAATAGCCCAGCCTCCCCGGCGTATACGACCCATCTGCTGTCTTTAACATCAATCAATTCATTCACAAATGTAGAAGACTCGAAACAACTTCAGGAATAATCACGACGAAAATTTTAACAAAATTACGCAATAACAACAAGATACGAAAACAACAAGTAAACACAATGAATCCAAAAAACACCAATTGATATGACACACCACACATATATACAAACAGTACAAATAACCTCGCGGATCATGTCTTGGTGGAATTCCTTTGAAGAATCGCAGGACTTACACCAGTACGCCTACAACTCTTCTCAGGTTGATGATCCAAGTGGAGGTCGTCCGGACACAAACAGAATTACCAACAGCTAGATGACAGATGATATCAATTCAGTATATACAATATGAACATATGTACAAAATCACACACCGAGCACGTTGGGCTGCTCATTGATGCGCTACCCTTTGAAGAATTCTAGGACTTACAGCAGTACGCCTACAACCCTTCTCAGGTTGACGCCCTAGGCTGGAAAATCGTTGCAGAGTTCATTTGCTAACTTCCTTCTATCAGCTATATCCTCAAATCTCAACGGCAACACGCTCTTGTCATTGTATCGTAGAATATAGATGACGAACAAACATACGACATATCTGGTCAACGAAGCGTAGGCACAGAGTAATTTACACCAAAGATAATAACATTCAAATAGTAACTTGAAACTAGAAATGCCTTTATTCATGCGAGTCAATTTAACAATTACTCTCTCGTTTACACTTGGCTTATCCTCACTAAACTGACCAATATCTTTCGTCTTTTCAAATGCACCAATACTATCGTAGTCATTGCACAAGATACTGGAGTTGATGGGCGTCTGTTTCATTGTGGATGAAAACACCAACGACAACTGATTGATACCAGTTGATGAACTTAGCGGTTGAACAGAAGCTGTTCTTGTTCGGCTTTCAGAAAATTCTCTAACTGCAAGATTACTACCACTGTAACAACAGAAGATAAGGGCCAGGCAACAGATCGTTTTATTATGAAAATCAACACGTATTTATACATCTTTCAACTACATTATTATAGACAAGCGCAGTCATCTGATTGGTTGTTTAGGTAGACAAACGCAGGCTTCTGATTGGTTGTTTCGGGATTCCTTGACAAATAGAGTTCTCTCTGCGAATCATATTTTGCCACGTTAACTTTGCTGTGATTGGTTGTTGACTCAGGCTTGTTCATATTTTCTCACGGCCCATATTAGTGACCTAGACCTTAACGTAGATTAGTGCCAACCAATCGGCTAGCAGCCTGCTCTCACCACACTCGTCCCCCCGTCAAATACGTGCGACTGAAGTCGGCTTGATCTACTTGGTGCAGGCGTCATCGTTGGCTTGTCTCGCTGTATCCATTTCTGGAGCTCGCTGACGTTCACGCGCCTCTTATTGTTCGCCATTGCGACTGTGTCTGCGTAACCCCATCTCGAAGTGACCATATATGGTCCTTCCCACTTTGGAAACTGTTTGCCTGACCCTGTCGAACATTCGTCCATACTTCGGCTCACACTTTCATATGCTGCTTTCACCCGACCTCCCAGCAGCGTCTCAAGTAGCAGCTCCATCGCTGGCAGATCTTGAACGCCACTCAACTGCGCAGAAGCCTTGAAGTCCTGCCCGAAGATCCATATGTCTCCATCAAAAACTGCAGGGTATAGGCTTTTCATTTGTCGGTAGGCAGCGACACCAAATGTAACAACAGAAGACAAGGGCCAGGCAACAGATCGTTTTATTATGAAAATCAACACGTATTTATACATCTTTCAACTACATTATTATAGACAAGCGCAGTCATCTGATTGGTTGTTTAGGTAGACAAACGCAGGCTTCTGATTGGTTGTTTCGGGATTCCTTGACAAATAGAGTTCTCTCTGCGAATCATATTTTGCCACGTTAACTTTGCTGTGATTGGTTGTTGACTCAGGCTTGTTCATATTTTCTCACGGCCCATATTAGTGACCTAGACCTTAACGTAGATTAGTGCCAACCAATCGGCTAGCAGCCTGCTCTCACCACACCACTGCTGTCTTTTACTATTAGCTCAGGTTTAGCACTATCATCTGATGATAGGTGGGCTACACGCTGATCAATTATACTGACTGTCTCACAACTATGCGCACCTTCTGGAACTGCATCTGCGTTCAATTCTACTTCACGTTGTAGTTGTACAGAACCTTTATTCAACTTAGCAGTAGTAGGCATTTCCCTCATTTCATCATGATCAACCAAAGACAAATCTGCACTATCATGATCATTATCACAAATACTCAATCTACCATCATCTATCTGGTTGACTTCATCATTTTCAAACTCTTTAATAACTGCAGTAGGTGATTTGGGTTCTTTCTCACAAATCCCTGAAGATTTTATAACTTCACTCTGACTAGTAACACCTTGTAAACTTGTGGAGTCAGAACTGCACTCTGAAGCAGCAACTCTATTCTGTGACACTCTATTCAACAATGGCTTACCAGTTGCAACTACAGACTTCTTCACCGCACCGTTATCGTCACACAATTCGGAGTCAGGCCTGGAGTTTACATTTAGCTTATCACTGGACTTGCTCACCGGTTCACAGTTCACTTCTGTATGCACCTCTTGCAAACGTGTAAAACACAACCGTGTTTGTCGTGCATCTGGTAACTCATCTGTTGAGGATGTACTACGAATCCTGTTACACTCACTAGATCTATATACATTACTAGACATCATGGAGTCTTCTCGATATCCACCTCTCTGAGGCTTATTCATCATCAATGAGTGCGTTTTACCTTCAGACTGCCCTATTCTAGGGGTGAGATCTAACAGACTGGAAAACTTGCTCATAGATTGATTAACACCAGTATTTACCAGTTTCAGGATATCATCAAACTTTGGCTCGATATCCTCTTCCTCCATACGGGAGCTCATCTTCACCCACTTCCTTTGCAGTCGAGTAGGTTGACGTCTTGCTATTACTTCTAGTATAAAACTCGAGTTGAGGTCACTCGTGCGATCCATCGAAATCATTCCATTCTTGTAAATCAGCAAATTATCCAAAAACTCAGTGAGTGCCTGGGAGTCATCCTGTAATTGATCACCATTACCCTTAACAGGGTAATTATCTACAATCATCGAAGGTCTTCCAAACCTTTGACGTAGTATGCTCATAGCCTCGTAGTAGCCCTCTTTTGGATTCATAAACTTACAACACTGTATAGCTCTTGCAGCATCTCCAGTGCAATACCTCATCAAATACATTAATTTCATTTCATCAGTTAATAGAAAACCACTCAACATGATCTCAAACTCCTTTACAAATTGTAAACAATCAGCCGGGTTTCCATCGAAACACCGTGGTTCAAATTTAGGGAGTTTGATGTTCCTATTATCCCTGAACGGCGAAACAATAACACCAACCATGTCATGCCTAACATCAGACACATCGTTACAAGTAACAGACAAGTCACCATGACTTACTTTCCTGTTTGCATCCAAGACATTCCGTCCCTTCTTTGACCCAGGCATTGTTGAACTTGACCCAATTCCAAAAAAGTTCCAGATATTGCTTGTTCAAAGAGGACTTGACCGGGACCAGAAAAGATGAACGGTGACTATCCAAACTTTCACCAACTGTCTGAATCCGCCAGATCTGCTTCTATCTTCATTAACTCTCAACCAAGTCTCATAAACCGTTAATGCCCAGCTCTTGCTACGCTCGGACCCACGCTGTTCCTTGCAGTTTTCAGAAACGCTTAGTAATAACGGACGAAAAAACCAAAGGACCGATTGGTGACTAGAGGATTCTTTATTGTTACACCGACATATAAAAATAATGTTTTTACTAGGGTCTGTGAACAAATATTACAATAATAAATCACAGTATTACTTCTGATGGTTTACTGCTGACTTCTTTCTGAACAGCGACCGATGAGACGATGACTGTCGTATTGATGCCTCCGCGAAAATTGGGGAAGTTGATTTTGAGCAAACAACCGTGAATTGATCGCTCAATCTTCAACTGCATTGACACACATATATATTACCTAAGCATAAAGGAGGGGCCAAAACTAGTGCATGTAATTATAGGCCTATCAATATAACACCAGTCATATCAAGGATCATGGAGAAAGTAATCAAGGACCAAATGTCAGACTACTTTCTAAAACATAAACTCATCAACCTGTCTCAACACGGATTCCTCAAGAAAAGATCTTGCGTCACTTGCCATATAGACTTTTTCAACGAAGTCACCTATAGAAGAGATAGGAGAGAGCTAGTAATTATCCTCTATTTCGATATAAGGAAAGCCTTCGACAGAGTCCCACATAGTCTGCTAGTCGGTAGGCTATGCTCACTAGGGATACGCAACCCCCTCTACAATTGGATAAAATCATTTCTCTATGACAGGAATCAGACAACTAAAGTTGGCTCAATGACCTCCAGACCTAGACCAATCAGCAGTGGTGTCATCCAGGGGAGTGTATTGGGACCCCTTCTTTTCATTATATACATAAACAGTATATGTGAATGTTTTAGTATAGGCAAGCCAATACTGTATGCAGATGACTTGAAGGTGACATATACCTGCACAAATACAGATATCGGCCCAACTATGAACTCCATACATGAAGAATTAGCAAAAATGGATAGATGGTGTGACACCTGGAGACTTGAGTTTAATGTTGAAAAGTGTGGATGGCTCTGCATAGGCTGTTCCAACCTTGACCTCAACCTAGCAATTCAGGGCCACAAAATCCCCAGACTCAAATCTGTACTAGACCTAGGACTGAAATATTCACACAATCTATCATTTTCAGAGCATATCTCGAATCAAGTGTCGAAATCACGAAGGCTTATTGGTTTCCTACTCAGGAACTTCTACAGAAACGAATCCAGAATACTACTGTACAAGGTTTGTGTGCGCCCACTCCTAGATTACTGCTCATTCATATTCAGTAGTACACGCATAGAAGACAAACTGAAAGTAGAAGGAGTACAGAGGTACTTCACGCGAAAAGTACTCGGAACCGATAACGGCACAAACTACTCTACCAGATGTGAAATCCTGGGACTAGAAACATTATGGTTAAGGCGACTGCGACTAAATCTGGTACTCTTCTATAAGCTTCTTAACCAAATAGTGTATACCCCTGCTAACTATACTCGGTTCTCAGGTAACACAGGATACAACCTTAGACACACTAAAGGTACAGTGGCTATAGAACCATGTAAAACAGCCACCAGGCAAAAGTTTTTCTTGATTAGGTATGCCCAAATATGGAACAAACTACCTGAGAAAATACGACTAGCAAGCACATTGGCCTCCTTTGAAAAGGCACTTAATGACACACTAAGTGAGTTTGTAATTGATACCAGTGGTAATTCCCATGTAAGAGTTTCAGAAATCATAGGCCCATTTAATGTATGAACTCAGAGACTACACCTGTTGTTTGTTTTGTCTCTATTTATAATTCCAGACAAAAAAGCAGCAGTCATGACAATAACACCCATTCAACCAAGAGTCGATCAAACTATGTCTACCTGATACAAAGGGCGAACCATAACCAACATACGAATGAAATATGAGAAAACAAGGTAGAAACTTACCGCAACACCACATGAAAAGATAAAAGTTACTTGAACATCATTTATAATCCACCAACTGGTCTCCTACCCAAAAAGAATGCGGCGATGTTTTATCCAAAATGGCGAGGAAATACATAAATCCACAGCTGCTGTTGTTAACACTCAGTGGGGGTAGGAGCCAACAAAGTAATCCTTTCAAAGCATATGTATACTTCAAATGGGCACGGAGACTCTGTAGAATACGTCATAATCCAAATCACTGCCTCTACAGCGCCAATAAACCTGGATATCTATGATATAACGAAAACATGCTGAAAGCTGCATCTCAGATCAAGTTGATTCATTGATGGTAATGATCTGCTCCTGCATGCCTTATTCGACATATTGAATGGAATGGTCCGCGGTTATTCACATACCAGATCGAAAAGAATAAAAAATTCACCGGTTGCTGAATCAAAAGTACTTCTATGCATGTTTAACAGTATTCTAACTGATATGATTAAACACAAACCTTCAACGACTTCCTTTGCAGTCGAGTAGGTAGGCGTCTTGCTATTACTTCTAGTATAAAACTCGAGTTGAGGTCACTCATGCGATCCATCGAAATCATTCCATTCTTGTAAATCAGCAAATTATCTAAAAACTCAGTGAGTGCCTGGGAGTCATCCTGTAATTGATCACCATTACCCTTAACAGGGTAATTATCTACAATCATCGAAGGTCTTCCAAACCTTTGACGTAGTATGCTCATAGCCTCGTAGTAGCCCTCTTTTGGATTCATAAACTTACAACACTGTATAGCTCTTGCAGCATCTCCAGTGCAATACCTCATCAAATACATTAATTTCATTTCATCAGTTAATAGAAAACCACTCAACATGATCTCAAACTCCTTTACAAATTGTAAACAATCAGCCGGGTTTCCATCGAAACACCGTGGTTCAAATTTAGGGAGTTTGATGTTCCTATTATCCCTGAACGGCGAAACAGTAACACCAACCATGTCATGCCTAACATCAGACACATCGTTACAATTAACAGACAAGTCACCATGACTTACTTTCCTGTTTGCATCCAAGACACTCCGTCCCTTCTTTGACCCAGGCATTGTTGAACTTGACCCAATTCCAAAAAGTTCCAGATATTGCTTGTTCAAAGAGGACTTGACCGGGACCAGAAAAGATGAACGGTGACTATCCAAACTTTCACCAACTGATTGAATCCGCCAGATCTGTTTCTATCGTCAGAAACTGTCAACCAAGTCTCATAAACCGTCAATGTCCAGCTCTTGCTACGCTCGGGCCCACGCTGTTCCTTGAAGATTTCAGAAACGCTTAGTTATAACGGACGAAAAACCCAAAACATCGATCTGCCTCTTGAGATTTCTTTATTGTTACACCAACATATAAGAGGAATAACTGAACTAAGGTTTGTGAAAAAATATTACAATAAGTAATCATAAGATTACTTCTGACGATGTTTTACTCTTCTTTCTCAACAGCGACCGATGAGACGATAACTGTCGTATTCATGCCTCCGTGAAAATTGGGGACGTTGATTTTGAGCAAACAACCGTGAATTGATCGCTCAATCTTCAACTCCATTGACAGTATATATGTTGGTTTTCCAATAAATAAACCTCCAGTTGCCACTCGGTGATTTGCCTTTTGTGTGCGATATTACTAAGCGTTCCTGGGAACCTTGAAGGAACAGCCTGAGCCCGAGTGCAACAAGAGGTGAGCATTAACGGTTTACGAGACGTGACTGACAGTTTCTGACTGTGAAGTCAGTTTTTCGACGGTTTTCGACCGTCGGTGACAGTTTGAATAGATAACGTTCATCTTCCCTGGTCCCGGTCAAGTCCTCTTTGAACAAGCAATATCTGGAACTTTTTGGAATTGGGTCAAGTTCAACAATGCCTGGGTCAAAGAAGGGACGGAGTGTCTTGGATGCAAACAGGAAAGTAAGTCATGGTGACTTGTCTGTTACTTGTAACGATGTGTCTGATGTTAGGCATGACATGGTTGGTGTTACTGTTTCGCCGTTCAGGGATAATAGGAACATCAAACTCCCTAAATTTGAACCACGGTGTTTCGATGGAAACCCGGCTGATTGTTTACAATTTGTAAAGGAGTTTGAGATCATGTTGAGTGGTTTTCTATTAACTGATGAAATGAAATTAATGTATTTGATGAGGTATTGCACTGGAGATGCTGCAAGAGCTATACAGTGTTGTAAGTTTATGAATCCAAAAGAGGGCTACTACGAGGCTATGAGCATACTACGTCAAAGGTTTGGAAGACCTTCGATGATTGTAGGGAAATAATTCGACCCTGTTAAGGGTAATGGTGATCAATTACAGGATGACTCCCAGGCACTCACTGAGTTTTTAGATAATTTGCTGATTTACAAGAATGGAATGATTTCGATGGATCGCATGAGTGACCTCAACTCGAGTTTTATACTAGAAGTAATAGCAAGACGTCAACCTACTCGACTGCAAAGGAAGTGGGTGAAGATGAGCTCCCGTATGGAGGAAGAGGATATCGAGCCAAAGTTTGATGATATCCTGAAACTGGTAAATACTGGTGTTGATCAATCTATGAGCAAGTTTTCCAGTCTGTTAGATCTCACCCCTAGAATAGAGCAGTGTGAAGGTAAAACGCACTCATTGATGATGAATAAGCCTCAGAGAGGTGGATATCGAGAAGACTCCATGATGTCTAGTAATGTATATAGATCTAGTGAGTGTAACAGGATTCGTAGTACATCCTCAACAGATGAGTTACCAGATGCACGACAAACACGGTTGTGTTTTACACGTTTGCAAGAGGTGCATACAGAAGTGAACTGTGAACCGGTGAGCAAGTCCAGTGATAAGCTAAATGTAAACTCCAGGCCTGACTCCGAATTGTGTGACGATAACGGTGCGGTGAAGAAGTCTGTAGTTGCAACTGGTAAGCCATTGTTGAATAGAGTGTCACAGAATAGAGTTGCTGCTTCAGAGTGCAGTTCTGACTCCACAAGTTTACAAGGTGTTACTAGTCAGAGTGAAGTTATAAAATCTTCAGGGATTTGTGAGAAAGAACCCAAATCACCTACTGCAGTTATTAAAGAGTTTGAAAATGATGAAGTTGATGGTAGATTGAGTATTTGTGATAATGATCATGATAGTGCAGATTTGTCTTTGGTTGATCATGATGAAATGAGGGAAATGCCTACTACTGCTAAGTTGAATAAAGGTTCTGTACAACTACAACGTGAAGTAGAATTGAACGCAGATGCAGTTCCAGAAGGTGCGCATAGTTGTGAGACAGTCAGTATAATTGATCAGCGTGTAGCCCACCTATCATCAGATGATAGTGCTAAACCTGAGCTAATAATAAAAGACAGCAGTGGTAGTAATCTTGCAGTTAGAGAATTTTCTGAAAGCCGAACAAGAACAGCTTCTGTTCAACCGCTAAGTTCATCAACTGGTATCAATCAGTTGTCGTTGGTGTTTTCATCCACAATGAAACAGACGCCCATCAACTCCAGTATCTTGTGCAATGACTACGATAGTATTGGTGCATTTGAAAAGACGAAAGATATTGGTCAGTTTAGTGAGGATAAGCCAAGTGTAAACGAGAGAGTAATTGTTAAATTGACTCGCATGAATAAAGGCATTTCTAGTTTCAAGTTACTATTTGAATGTTATTATCTTTGGTGTAAATTACTCTGTGCCTACGCTTCGTTGACCAGATATGTCGTATGTTTGTTCGTCATCTATATTCTACGATACAATGACAAGAGCGTGTTGCCGTTGAGATTTGAGGATATAGCTGATAGAAGGAAGTTAGCAAATGAACTCTGCAACGATTTTCCAGCCTAGGGCGTCAACCTGAGAAGGGTTGTAGGCGTACTGCTGTAAGTCCTAGAATTCTTCAAAGGGTAGCGCATCAATGAGCAGCCCAACGTGCTCGGTGTGTGATTTTGTACATATGTTCATATTGTATATACTGAATTGATATCATCTGTCATCTAGCTGTTGGTAATTCTGTTTGTGTCCGGACGACCTCCACTTGGATCATCAACCTGAGAAGAGTTGTAGGCGTACTGGTGTAAGTCCTGCGATTCTTCAAAGGAATTCCACCAAGACATGATCCGCGAGGTTATTTGTACTGTTTGTATATATGTGTGGTGTGTCATATCAATTGGTGTTTTTGGATTCATTGTGTTTACTTGTTGTTTTCGTATCTTGTTGTTATTGCGTAATTTTGTTAAAATTTTCGTCGTGATTATTCCTGAAGTTGTTTCGAGTCTTCTACATTTGTGAATGAATTGATTGATGTTAAGGACAGCAGATGGGTCGTATACGCCGGGGAGGCTGGGCTATTGCTGAGAATGAAATGCATACGGAGATAATTGTTAGCTGCGGTCCGACACGCCGGGGAGAAAGAGTGTAAACGACTGAGACTCGCATACGTCACCGTTACTAGAACTGAGGGAGAATGAGTGACAAGTGATTGCAGTGGTAATTGGTAGTGAGTAGATAAGGGGATGTGCGTAGAGTATCGTGAGGTGCTGCCATGGTCACTTTGCATTCTGCAAGAGTCATTCTAGCAAGTGGCGATCGTGTTGCAAGATGTCAAGAGGAGGTCTCTATCTGGAGGCGCAGGTCGTCAGCGATGAGTGAGATTGTGCTGTGGGTATGCTTGTGGTGTGTTGGCTTTTCTGTTTGTTTTCAATTTCAGCTCTGTCCGAGTGACCCAGGTTCTCGCAATGGCATCCAAGTCAACGTGTATTGGTCTTGATGAAGAATAGGCTTAATAATAATAATATATATTCTCATTTTTTACATGAGGGACCCCAGTTTATAGGCATCGTCATTTCGATAAATCAGGGATAATAATAACAAGCATATTTAGTAAATTTAATATAATAATGTGCATTATTTTCCCTAGCTATGTAGGGTACACCAATTGTATAGACATGCATAAATATTGTTTCAATAATAATAATATATTCCTTCCTCTTTATGCAGGAACATACCTATTGTACAGGCATGGATAAGTTGTTATATTAAATTGCACATGATTTGATGTATAATGGATTTACAGTTTGGTTGTTCTTTCTCACATTAGAGTCAGTCGGAACAGTCTGCTATAAAGTTTGTTTGTGAAGCACATAAAGAGATATAGAGATATTGTCTTCGCATTAACAAAAAACCCAGACATCAGATGAATGTAATACAGATATCTGGGAAAAATAAAGCTTGAAGTCAATTCTCCTATATAACATTTTTGTGAACAACACCCTTGGCTTAAAGATTATTGATGTATTATGTTGAGATCAGTGGTATATTTATTCCATTTTTCAGCAGTCTTATCGTAGTTTCACAACAGGAAAGAAATTTGATCGTGGAGGCAAAAACTGGATAAGGTCATGTTGGGTTGTTTTACTGCATCAAATGGTGCCGAGGTCGATTCCAGAATTCTCCATTTGCGCCAATTGTGTCTGCATGGCGGACTGTACTCGTAAGTTGAGTAAAATGTTGAAAAACTGTTTGAAAACCAGTTGCTTCTTCATTTCAGATCATGAATACTCATTTACAGCATGTTCGCCAGCTTCTTCAAATGGTAGAATTGGATCGTTCCTGGAATTTGATTGATTATGAGATAAAGGGTTTGGGATTAATCATAGCAGTTAGAATACTGTTAAACATGCAGAGAAGTACTTTTGATTCAGCAACCGGTGAATTTTTTATTCTTTTCGATCTGGTATCAGAATAACCGCGGACCATTCCATTCAATATGTCGAATAAGGCATGCAGGAGCAGATCATTACCATCGAATATGTGTTGGCTTTTCTGTTTGTTTTCCATTTCAGCTCTGTCCGAGTGACCCAGGTTCTTGCTATGGCATGCAAGTCAACGTGTATTGGTCGTGATGGAAAAAGGGAATAGATCTTATTTAGCCGGGGAGTGTCAATGTAGTTGAAAATTGAACGATCAATTCATGGTTGTTTGCTCAAACCCAACTGCCATATATTTTCGCGGAGACATCGATACACCAGTTGTCAATCACGTCTCATAAACCGTCAATGTCCAGCTCTCGCTACGCTCGGGCCCACGATGTTCCTCGAAGATTTCAGAAACGCTTAGTTATAACGGATGAAAAAACCAAAACACCGATCTGCCGCTTGATATTTATTTATTGTTACACCAACATATAAAAAGAATAAGCGAACTAAGGTCTGAAAACAAATATTACAATAATAAATCATTGTATTACTTCTGACGATGTTTCACTCTTCTTTCTGAACAGCGACCGATGAGACGATGACTGTCGTTTTGATGCCTCCGCGAAAATTGGGGAAGTTGGTTTTAAGCAAACAACCATGAATCGATCGTTCAATCTTCAACTCCATTGACATTCCCCGGCAATAAAGGGATCCATCCCTTTTTTCCTTCACGACCAATGCACGTTGACTTGGATGCCATTGCGAGAACCTGGGTCACACGGTCAGAGCTGAAATGGGAAACAAACAGAAAAGCCAACACACCACAGGCATACCCACAGCACAATCTCACACATCAATGACGAACTACGCCTCCAGTTAAAGGCATCCTCTTGACATCTTGCAACACGATCGCCACTTGCTAGAATGACTCTTGCAGAATGCAAAGTGACCATGGTAGCACCTCACGATACTCTACGCACATCCCCTTATCTACTCACTACCAATTACCACTGCAATCACTTGTCACTCATTCTCCCTCAGTTCTAGTAACGGTGACGTATGCGAGTCTCAGTCGTTTACACTCTTTCTCCCCGGCGTGTCGGACCGCAGCTAACAATTATCTCCGTATGCATTTCATTCTCAGCAATAGCCTAGCCTCCCCGGCGTATACGACCCATCTGCTGTCTTTAACATCAATCAATTCATTCACAAATGTAGAAGACTCGAAACAACTTCAGGAATAATCACGACGAAAATTTTAACAAAATTACGCAATAACAACAAGATACGAAAACAACAAGTAAACACAATGAATCCAAAAAACACCAATTGATATGACACACCACACATATATACAAACAGTACAAATAACCTCGCGGATCATGTCTTGGTGGAATTCCTTTGAAGAATCGCAGGACTTACACCAGTACACCTACAACTCTTCTCAGGTTGATGATCCAAGTGGAAGTCGTCCGGACACAAACAGAATTACCAACAGCTAGATGACAGATGATATCAATTCAGTATATACAATATGAACATATGTACAAAATCACACACCGAGCACGTTGGGCTGCTCATTGATGCGCTACCCTTTGAAGAATTCTAGGACTTACAGCAGTACGCCTACAACCCTTCTCAGGTTGACGCCCTAGGCTGGAAAATCGTTGCAGAGTTCATTTGCTAACTTCCTTCTATCAGCTATATCCTCAAATCTCAACGGCAACACGCTCTTGTCATTGTATCGTAGAATATAGATGACGAACAAACACACGACATATCTGGTCAACGAAGCGTAGGCACAGAGTAATTTACACCAAAGATAATAACATTCAAATAGTAACTTGAAACTAGAAATGCCTTTATTCGTGCAAGTCAATTTAACAATTACTCTCTCCTTTACACTTGGCTTATCCACACTAAACTGACCAATATCTTTCGTCTTTTCAAACGCACCAATACTATCGTAGTCATTGCACAAGATACTTGAGTTGATGGGCATCTGTTTCATTGTGGATGAAAACACCAACGATGACTGAGTGACACAAGGTGATGAAGTTAGCGGTGGATCAGAAGCTGTTGTTGCTCGCTTTTCAGAAATTTTTCTACCTGCAAGACCACCACCACTGCTGTCTTTTACTATCAGCTCAGGTTTAACACTAGCATCTGATGATAGGTGGGCTTCACTCTGATGAATTACACTGACGGTTTGACAAGTATGCATGCCTTCTGCAACTGCATTCAATTCTACTTCACGTTCAAGTTGTACAGAAGGTTTATTTAACTCAGCAGTAGTAGGCATTCCCTCCATTTCATCATGATCAACCAGAGACAAATCTGCACTATCATGATCATTATCACAAATACTCAATCTACCATCAACTTCATCATTTTCAAACTCTTTAATAACTGCAGTAGGTGATTTGGGTTCTTTCTCACAAATCCCTGAAGATTTTATAACTTCACTCTGACTAGTAACACCTTGTAAACTTGTGGAGTCAGAACTGCACTCTGAAGCAGCAACTCTATTCTGTGACACTCTATTCAACAATGGCTTACCAGTTGCAACTACAGACTTCTTCACCGCACCGTTATCGTCACACAATTCGGAGTCAGGCCTGGAGTTTACATTTAGCTTATCACTGGACTTGCTCACCGGTTCACAGTTCACTTCTGTATGCACCTCTTGCAAACGTGTAAAACACAACCGTGTTTGTCGTGCATCTGGTAACTCATCTGTTGAGGATGTACTACGAATCCTGTTACACTCACTAGATCTATATACATTACTAGACATCATGGAGTCTTCTCGATATCCACCTCTCTGAGGCTTATTCATCACCAATGAGTGCGTTTTACCTTCAGACTGCTCTATTCTAGGGGTGAGATCTAACAGACTGGAAAACTTGCTCATAGATTGATTAACACCAGTATTTACCAGTTTCAGGATATCATCAAATTTTGGCTCGATATCCTCTTCCTCCATACGGGAGCTCATCTTCACCCACTTCCTTTGCAGTCGAGTAGGTTGACGTCTTGCTATTACTTCTAGTATAAAACTCGAGTTGAGGTCACTCGTGCGATTCATCGAAATCATTCCATTCTTGTAAATTAGCAAATTATCCAAAAACTCAGTGAGTGCCTGGGAGTCATCCTGTAATTGATCACCATTACCCTTAACAGGGTCGAATTATTTCCCTACAATCATCGAAGGTCTTCCAAACCTTTGACTTAATATGCTCATAGCCTCGTAGTAGCCCTCTTTTGGATTCATAAACTTACAACACTGTATAGCTCTTGCAGCATCTCCAGCGCAATATCTCATCAAATACATGCACTTCAATTCATCATTTAATAAAAAACCACTCAACATGATCTCAAACTCCTTCACAAATTGTAAATAATCAGCCGGGTTTCCATCGAAACACCGTGGTTCAAATTTAGGGAGTTTGATGTTCCTATTATCCCTGAACGGCGAAACAATAACATCAACCATGTCATGCTTAACATCAGACACATCGTTACAATTAACAGACAAGTCACCATGACTTACTTTCCTGTTTGCATCCAAGACACTCCGTCCCTTCTTTGACCCAGGCATTGTTGAACTTGACCCAATTCCAAAAAGTTCCAGATATTGCTTGTTCAAAGAGGACTTGACCGGGACCAGGAAAGATGAACGGCGACTATCCAAACTTTCACCAACTGTTTGAATCCGCCAGATCTGTTTCTATCGTCAGAAACTGTCAACCAAGTCTCATAAACCGTTAATGCCCAGCTCTTGCTACGCTCGGACCCACGCTGTTCTTAGAAGATTTCTCAGAAACGCTTAGTTATAACGGACGCAAAAACCAAAACACCGATCTGCCGTTTGATATTTCTGTATTGTTACACCAACATATAAAAGGAATAAGCGAACTAAGCAAACTAAGGTAAAAAAAAAAAAAAAAAAAAATTCTGACGATGTTTCAATCTTCTTTCTGAACAGCGACCGATGAGACGATGACTGCCGTATTGATGCTTCCGCGAAAATCGAGGAAGTTGATTTTGAGCAAACAACCATCAATTGATCGTTCAATCTTCAACTCCATTGACAACCTCTCTGAGGCCTACTCGTCATCAATGATTGCATTTTGCTCTCAGACTGCTCTATTCTAGGAGTGAGATGTAATAGACTGGCGAACTTGCTCATAGATTGATTGACGCTATTTTTTCCAGTTTCAGGATATCATCAAATTTTGGCTCGATACCCCCATCCTCCATACGGGAGCTCATCTTCACCCACTTCCTTTGCAGTCGAGTAGGTTGACGTCTTGCTATTACTTCTAGTATAAAACTCGAGTTGAGGTCACTCATGCGATTCATCGAAATCATTCCATTCTTGTAAATTAGCAAATTATCTAAAAACTCAGTGAGTGCCTGGGAGTCATCCTGTAATTGATCACCATTACCCTTAACAGGGTAATTATCTACAATCACCGAAGGTCTTCCAAACCTTTGACTTAATATGCTCATAGCCTCGTAGTAGCCCTCTTTTGGATTCATAAACTTACAACACTGTATAGCTCTTGCAGCATCTCCAGCGCAATATCTCATCAAATACATGCACTTCAATTCATCATTTAATAAAAAACCACTCAACATGATCTCAAACTCCTTCACAAATTGTAAATAATCAGCCGGGTTTCCATCGAAACACCGTGGTTCAAATTTAGGGAGTTTGATGTTCCTATTATCCCTGAACGGCGAAACAATAACATCAACCATGTCATGCTTAACATCAGACACATCGTTACAATTAACAGACAAGTCACTATGACTTACTTTCCTGTTTGCATCCAAGACACTCCGTCCCTTCTTTGACCCAGGCATTGTTGAACTTGACCCAATTCCAAAAAGTTCCAGATATTGCTTGTTCAAAGAGGACTTGACCGGGACCAGGGAAGATGAACGTTATCTATTCAAACTGTCACCGACGGTCGAAAACCGTCGAAAAACTGACTTCACAGTCAGAAACTGTCAGTCACGTCTCGTAAACCGTTAATGCTCACCTCTTGTTGCACTCGGGCTCAGGCTGTTCCTTCAAGGTTCCCAGGAACGCTTAGTAATAACGCACGCAAAAACCAAATCACCGATTGGCTACTGAAGAATTCTTTATTGTTACACCAAAATACAGCCAAATTTAAAATTGAGCTTTAATTAATGTCTATGAACAAATATTACAATAATGAATCACAATATTAATTCTGACGGTTTTCTCCTGTCTTCTTTCTGAACAGCGGCTGATGAGACGATGACTGGTGTATCGATGTCTCCGCGAAAATATGTGGCAGTTGGGTTTGAGCAAACAACCATGAATTGATCGTTCAGTCTTTAACTACATTGACAGCAGTACATTCTGGTACATTAATGAGTATTACACAATTCGATCTAATAACCGTGGGCTTGCGCTCGGTCCTCGCACATTTGTGATCTCCTTTAAGACCGTTTTGTTTCGTCTGGTGCGACTGGGGATTTTTGTGTCTCAGTGCCGTGGCCAGTATTACTGTCAGACGATAGGGGTCTTTTTCCAACGACCGAAACCCGTGGTGCTCCAGCCTCTGTGTCTGGAGCGGTTATGTCAAGAGTTACAAGTTTAACCGGTGAGGATTTTGGTATCCCCGGTTTACGTGCGTCTGTACTATTTTCCAAATTGGTGGGGGTCGAACATTTCACACTTTTTCCCAGCTACTTTTCCGCCAACTTAATTTTCAGAGGACGACTCGAGGCTACATCAGGACGGCAACTCGGGCATATGTACCAGAACCATTGGCATGAGTTCTTACGCATAAAGTCATAATATGCTTTTGGTACCCCATTGTCGCATCTGCAATGCACCCATCGCTTGCAAGTTACATTCGAAAGCAGAGTCTGCTTGTTCGACAACAGAAGCCCAGACCTTGCAGTCGTCTGCCTTCTTGGGAGCGTTCTTGTCGCCTTGCGACGTCGTGAACGTTTCTTTTCGGCCTTCCTGTTTGTTTCATGGCCTACCACGGCGATGGGTGTTATGAAGTTCTCAATTCGTGCAATTTTCCCACTCGGCTCTGCTAACCTAGTCGTGTTAACAGGGATGGAGCCACATCCACTTGGTTGACTTTGCACAGCTTCACTGTAGGACTGTGGCGACATGGGTAATCTGTACGAGCAGGGAATATTTGCCCTGGTCTTCAAGACCGGTATGCGTGAGTCCATCAGCTTCCCCTGTTTCCCAGTTTGGCTGAAGCCCTGGTGACTACGGAGTATGATGACTCATTACTTATTTTCGGGTGATAATCTATTGTCATTTTACTCCTAAATTAATACTGGTGATTAAATAATAAGAGACTGTTATTTTGTCCAATAGACTTACAGCAAAAGACAATAGAGAGCACAGAAAAGAAGGATAAGGTATTCAAGTAAAAGCTGTGTGTTTGAGAGGGAGTTTATTGTGTAATGGGGTATTCGTGTGACCAGGTGTTTCGTTTAGAATAGTATGTCGGTTAGTAACAATGCAAAAATCCATCCAGAGGTTTCGTGTCGGGCATTCAAAGCCAGTCGGTCAGCAGGGGATTTAGAACGGGATTGATATAATTTTTGGAGTTTTCAACAGATAATGGATGAAAAGGATGCTACTACAGCTTCCCTTGAACGGGATTCATTTTAATCGAATACGAGGGTTTCACCTTTGCGTACATTCCGCGTGGTCTTTTGATTGAGAATACGTCTCAAAAGGGATAACTAGGTGTGCAGTAATAAGCTTACTGGAGCGGCGGGCAGCATCAGGAGGGCTGACACGACATTACTGGGAAAAGGATTCGTTAAATATATCCATGAGAGGATAACGCAGGATATCCGTACCTATTTTAAGAATAAGGCTAGGCAAACCATCTGGACCTAGCCTGCAAGAAGGGTTCAGCGACCGGAGATATTTTAGAACGTCATTTATATTGAAACCAGGTAAGCAGGTTTCATTAACACATGTGACACTGGAAAGTTTGGCATTTGTGGGAGAATGTATGAAAGACCTGTTTAGAGTACGCGCATCAAATGAACAGGGAATACTTTTGTGATACTGGTTGTAATTAGATGCATAAGAGCCCAAGTTACTTAATATCTATAAAGCAGATATGCGAATCTTACAGTTGTTGATCATAAAAAGGCGTATATTAGATTATATATCACATGATTCAGTGACATATTGGAGATAAATAAAATTTGTTTCTTGGCTCATGTTTTTGATTCTGTCACTGCATATTAACAGATTATTGAAGTAGCTAACAACTACATTTACTTGCACTACAGACTTGGCGTTTGGCAGTATGCAGACTTGCAACTGGCTAAATAAGGCGACTTTAGAGTATCGAACAGTGCAGAATTATTATTCAACTTGCTAAATCCTACTTAGTTTTTGCAATATGCTATCGTATAGAAACAGACGCGAAATCCTATGAATGACTAAGGTAACAGTCTCATAATACTACAGTAAATATTCATCCCACCGACTAAACTTAACATGCATTAATCCGAATTCACATATTACAAAACCCCATTGTATAGCGACGCACTGAAGAAGTTCAGAAGAAGTAGAAATTAAGAGCATATTGAACATTTCATAAATCTATAAAAGAAAGTTTTGATATAGGCTATTAGCGTTAGTTTAACCGATCGACATTTCTGCTGATTTCATATTCGACAACCTCCGCATACCTAAAAACTGAGGCACATGTAGGGACTAGCACAACATGAAGTTATAAAAGGTAATTCTGCACAGTATACAATATGAATAAATTGACTCTCTTAATACTAAATAAAATTCCCATGCAAAAGAGTATTTGTGGTCTACAGCCAGTTTTTATATTGACGCTGTATGCATAAACAAACCAGTATAAGAAGATTATACGCAATTTCGGACCAATCACATTAAATGGAAACGTATATTTATAGAAAAAAGTATAAAAGAGGATAAAACGGTTACATGGGGTATCTTTCTCTCACATGTTCGAGAAACATCTCCCAGTTGAGCATTGGACTGTCAATGGAGAAGTCACACCACGTCCTGTATATATTCATCTAAATGACAATAAATGAGATCCTTTTGAGGTCCATTTATAGCCCTTATCCTGTTTTTCAGGCGGCCCCAAAACCCTTCACTGGAATTTGTATGAGGCCTCGTAACGGGAGCCACCCCGCAAATAAGTGATTTTCTCCATTTTCCACGGAGCAATATCTCTGTAATGCTGGTACCACTGAACTGTTGAGACGAGGTTATTTTCCGTCTCGGCAGCTATGGTCTCACCGGCTGTTTCGACACCCAGTAGTTGCAGATATACAAATTCTGGGTTAAGGAGAGATGCGACCTAGCGAGACACATAGCATAACGTTTAACAAATCCATCAATTGGTCTGCTATAGCCTTATAAAGTCATGATACCACCACACGAACAAGTTTGCTCCTTCCGGAGCAACCCTAAATCCAGGCAATACTGGAAAACACTGTCCTTCGCTTTTGCAACCGTAACCTTGCTAGGTCACGCATTAGAAATAAATCAAGCGATATACAACATTGAAATACGTTCGTGAATCTCATTGGATAATTCGACGTCGTTCGCTGATTGGTAGTTAGTGATGTCGAAAGTTTATCTTGGCCGATGACGTTATCCTCCAACTATCCCATCGTGCTCATTAGACTGTTATTTTAACACAGCTCTCCTGAAATACTAATCATTGTATCCAATATACAGTCAGATCATATGACGCGGTATTACTGGCTGAGGATAGGAGGCTTGGAGCCTATGTTAATCCTTTTCTAGTACATCCCTGTGGTTGTCCAAACCCTTCTTGAACGAATCCGTTGAGGTTGCAGACACCGCTTCTTCTGGGAGTCGGTTCCAAGAGTTTATGACTCGGTGTGAGAACTCAACAGCAATATGATTTCTTCCTGGCTTTTGAACTCCCCTGCTTCGTCCTCTAAGGTGTTCCGACCTGGTGGGAAGGAAAAGAGAGAATAGTTCAGGTCCGTAGTCATTATTTAAAATCTTAAATGATGTGATTAAATCTCCTCTCTGCCTACGGTATGACAGGGAGAAGAGATTTAAACTGTCTAGTCTTTCCTCGTTGGATAAGTTAGCTATACCATGAACCATACGTGTTGTCTTCCTTTGAACCCTTTCTAGAATGTGTGAGTCCCCTTTTAGACAAAGACTGGCGGCCTGGATGCAGTTTTCCAGTCTTGAACTCACCAGAGATGTATATAAGGAGGTGAACATATCTCTGGTGATTCTAGTAAAGGCTCTGCGAAGTGCCCATAGGGACCTAAAGTTACGTGTTATAGTGCGTTGAGGGTCTGTTTTTTGCGAGTTGTCTCAGATATTAATGTTGTAAACAGAAAACAGGCAATGGCTGTTATCGTTTCAGTTATTCTTTGAGAATCGGGCATATGAAAGAGAATTAGCATGCAGACATAAGTTAGATGTGTGTTTTGAGGATATTAAATACTTCTGCTATCATCCGTGATGACTGATATATTCCGTAACATATCGACGATATTATGCGATGAATGAGATCGGCTGCTAAATTTCCTGGTGATTATATCTATTTTGGTGAAATTCCTAGTTAAAATTGCTTAGGCTACTACACCTGTTACATAAGTTATCCCAGTTTTGATAATTATACGTTGTCAGATCCATAAGATAATCTGAGATCCTTAATGAATTACTTGTGGGCTATGAAAGATACGAAAGATGCATTTATGGCTCATATCTTTAGAGCATTTATTATTAAACAATTTATCTGTAGGGATTTTGTGATGTTCAGGTTACAATGCTTGAGTGTATGTAGTTACTGCATGCTATTTTGCTTGAATAATAATAATAATCATAGTATATTCTCATTTTGTACATGAGAGACGCCAGTTTACAGGCATCATCAATATGATAAATTACATATACGATTAGCAATCATAATTAATAATAATGTTTTAATAAAATACACATTGTTTCCCACTTGTGTAGGACACACCAAATATACAGGCATGGATAAGCATTATATAAATTTCATAAATTTGGTTTATGGTTAAGTTACATGGTTGCTGGCGTTTTTGTCTTAGGTCTGTGGGAACAATATGATAACCAATCATTCAATGGAGCACATCATGAAATATAGGAATATTGTCTTCGCATTAACAAAAAAACCCAAGTATGTTTTGGATGGATTAAAAATACTTGGGAAAAAATAAAGCTTGAAGTAATTCCTCAATATAACTTGGGTGTGTACAAATCCGAATCTTATTTTTGATTTGATTTATATCCAAATTGGGTAATAAGGAAGCTATTTTTACAGATACGATCAGTTATGTTATAAGCTACAATCGTGACGTTGTATTACAAATAGATACTTTTCCATTGGCATAAGAGTATATTCCACAAATGTAATCCAGGTTGCGTCGTGGAGAAAGTTAATTCGTTATTAACCAGGCAACTGAAAGATACGGGACCAATAATGTTTGCAGATCATTTGTCATTGTAAATGGTCAAATATCCACATTATTCATTCTCATTCAAAAAGTCAAATGGAAGCTGAAATGGTGAGAGAAAAAAGAAGACAAACAACAGCAACGCAAAAGAAAGCAACGGGAGTCCTTAAGGAGTGATTAATAAATATATACATATATATTCTGTCTAGTAACTGTGGTTATTTTGGTACACAAACTAACTAGTCCCGTTATGCTAACTTTTATATTATGTGTAAACTAATATTACTGTCCTGTGTAGAAATGCTAATCATCTAGTTCCAATAATATTAAAATTTATAATTGTAGTTTGTTGTAACTACACGTTGTAACTACACGTTGTAACTACGCATCGCTCATGGTATTCCAGACCACTTTCTAAACCAAGAGTTCTTGAGGTTACATAAGTTATACCAGTCTTGATAATTATACGTTGTCAGATCCATAAGATAATCTGAGATCCTTAATGAATTACTTGTGGGCTATGAAAGATACGAAAGATGCATTTATGGCTCATATCTTTAGAGCATTTATTATTAAACAATTTATCTGTAGGGATTTTGTGATGTTCAGGTTACAATGCTTGAGTGTATGTAGTTACTGCATGCTATTTTGCTTGAAGGGACAGTTGGTGAAAATGAAGAAAGAAAAAAGTTTCCCATAAACTCACTATGAATACTGCAAACTGTTGATAAGAAACTGCATCAAAGGAAAAAATTCCGAACAGCTAGAAAATACTACTGCAGTTCCGATGACTATCACCTTTTAGAGGTTGACGGTAAAGACGTTCACGCACAGTACTGAGTATATTAACGCAAGTTCCTACACTGACAACTTCCAATTTATTTCAACCTCGCGTACCAAAAGCAAAGCAAAAGACAGCATTTGGTCGTCCAAATTAAGCGATATATTTCAGGACCAAAATGAGTTGTTAGACGAACGCTTAGATGGCTAGTGATCGTACCGCACGTGACACGACGGAGTACCAAATGGCGGGGATGCTTGACCGAAAGCCTTCAGCTAAACAAGTCGACTTAAACAGTGAGGGTCAGCATCCAATGTTCAATGATGATTGCTGTGGTCAATAATTTTGGAGAATTATTTACCGCTACAACCTTTTGCATTTGTGAATCACCTTTCCAAAGCTCAGAATGACGCCGAAACATCCATTGTGCCCCGCAAGCCCTACAGAAATTCGTGAGAGATCTTACATGTCAGGTTGTCTTACGAATTGTAACTTGCAGATCTTTCAATTTACCTGTCACTGAAATATCACTTATCTACTTCACGATGGTCTTTTTATTTGTGCACTATTACACTACATTTTATCTTAACTGGATATGCCTTTATTAAAGCTGAGACTTACTCTTTTTGCCTATTAGTTGCTTGCTTACAGTCCGGTTGCTTTTATTAGAAACACAACAGAACCAGTGTTTGAACAAAGCTGTGTTTTCATGAAAAACGTCATAGTTTCCATGCCTACACCGATATGGTTGGCATTAAACATTGCAAATGTATACTAACATTCCAAGGACATAGCACTTAGCCAAATGTAGAGTGTTCATTATGAAGGGTTTACAATTTAACACTTATCATAACCTGTTCTAATTACTCGTACAATAGTTGAACGACTTAAACTTTTGAAAAAGTACTAATTTATGATACTTCACGATTGTAGTTTATAATACAATTTATTGTGCCTGTAGAAGTGACATGCATTCTTTGTAAACATTCGTTTATACGACATATGAAATTATTTGCTTGCTGCTATCCTTTAGAAGATGGACAATATGTGTGACAATGGAAACCACAGAAGAATGCTGTCATGAACAAAGAACGAGAAAGGAGAATGAACCATTTTCACCAAAGGTAGGCAAATATAAAGCGTTTAACTTTAATATTACTTCTTTCCTACTTCAGCGATTTAAAAAAATACACTTAGTTCACTTATTTGCAGATATCCGGTAACGTCAGTCAACCCGGTCGCAGCAATTCGAAATTGCCCAAATTATTACGACAAAAACTGTGTAAAGACATTTGCTTGTTATTGTTTTTCATCAAATATATTTAACATCCTGCTTACCATACCTTTCTTATTCTATCTGAGTGTAGCTTTACTTGTCATGATGACTAGATGCAGGCATAACTTATCAATGAGACCTCACAAAGTAATCGGTGGCATATTTCAGTGTAAGGTAAATCTAACTACGATTGCCGCAGCTCAACGAATTCAATAATTTGTCTCGTGTAGACTTCACTTTACTCTAAATGTTAACAGCCTTAGTCATATGGATTGACATCACGCTTTAAGTGAACCATTAGTGATGCAATGCTTTCGAATACACCTAACCGTATACGAACTGGAACTCGAATGCAGTGCCTAAGTTCTGCCTACTGTTGTCATTTGTCCCTAAAGACTTGCATATGACTACGAGACGTATCCACGTAACTTCACTAAAATACTTATAATTTATCACGTATAACGACCGACATCGTTCCTACACAATTACACTTACGCATAGTTAGTAGTTAAAGTCCTAGGGAGCACCGGTCTAGCATGCCGTGCTCACAAAGCTAACACATGAATTGAAAGACAACAAGATTTGCATGAAAAGCTTATTTTAATTATGATACAAACTTAGTTTATTTACATATTAAGAATAAGATTGATTTCTGCGATTACTTCTTCTGCAAAATTAGTGGTAAACACTTCTCCAAATTTGTCACTAATTCTCGTAATGCCCGCATTGAAAATACTCTTTTTGCTTTTCCATATGTCACGTTGACTTCGATGTACAACTGCTGACGTGCTTTGAGATGCGAACAAGTTGTGGGACCACGTCCATTGTTTACAATTCTTCAGCACATGGTTAACTACAAAAGGTGGCACAAAAGACGTAAGGATAATTATGAACAGAATATTACAGGTTTATTGATGGTAGTGCTTCTGTCCTGTTTCCAGTTAAGGCATCGTACACACAAAAACGGTTATGAAAATTACAAATTTCAGTATATAAGATTTTCAGTTAATTAAGGTTAGGTCGACATGCATTAAAAATGGAGTCGTAAAAACGCAAATATACCTGTAAAATATGGCTTTCTGAAATGGACCAACAGCAAGTGTCAGCAGGGGTACCGACAAGTCTGAAACGTCATACACGTGCATGTATGAGCACGCAGATCAACCTCTACCATATTCCCATTGTCTGGGGAGAATACATAATCAAAGGCTTCAACCTCAACAGAAGCCCATCATCGCCTTTCGTATTCACGGATTACCCCCCTCGCGGCGTATGGCGTCAGTAGTCGTAGGATTGGGATTAGACGTTGTGAACAGGAATACGTGAAGCATCGTGACTGAGCAATCATCGTCTCCTGCTGTATTCTTGAAAAACTTTGCTGACACCATTTATACACCTTCAGCATGCTATTAAGGAGACTATCTGATCTTTTCAAGTAACGCTTCATTCGCTTGTGAGAACTTTCTACTCGATTATTTGTATCATTCCCAAAAGCCAGCACATAGTCCCTGAAACATGCCGCCTACAATTCTCGTTGATGCATCCAACGACGTTGTAGATATTGACTGACACTAGCATCCAATCTGCTTATAACTCTGAAATAGAAATTAAATCTGGAAAATGAGAATATTAAAGGCATTACTCTGATCCCCTCTTACACTGCACTGAGCGGCATAAGTAGTTCTTCACAATGGAATTACGTGTCTACAATAAACATTTTGATTATGTTTTAAAAAACTTACTTTACGACAGAATGCTCGACAAACGTGGAAAGAACACAAAACAGTGTGCGCTTCTCTGTGCGTTAACTTGACTGTTGCCGTTTCAGATTGCGCACGGTCCTTAATGAAAGTCTCCGTTTTAGAAGTATCTTCCATTATTTGACGAAATGAGTCCAATATCCTTTCTAGTCCAAGCAAATAAAACTGGTCGTCCACGACGAAAATTATCAGTCACAACTAATTGGAACAAAGAATACCTGCACGTTGATTAATGAATTGGTAAACTTACTTCCCTTTATTTGTATGATATGTAGAGTCGATACCAACAACCTCAGGGAACTAACTGTTTATACAATTCCATTTGCTCATAAGTTGCAAAACAGACTCTTGTTAGTGAATTCCTGATCGGTTCATCGGAATAACACTCCATTAACTTCCCACGGGATTTCAGGAATTCAAAAATGTCACTACGGCTCGAAATACCTCAAGTAATTAACAAGTACGTCAACGTTACCTATAGTAACTGCGGCTTTCATATTTTTAACGTCGATACGAGTTATATCCTTGCGATACTTCTCTTTAACATGCATTATTATTTCATCGGATGAGTGGGATTGCTGAAGAAGTGGTTCCACGTTTTCTTTCTCTTCCACTGTTAGTCGTCTAAACCATGGGTCATTCTGCATGTACACCCTGCCGCATGGATGGTTATGTACCATCTTGTGGGAAGCAACCATGTATTCACTACAACGCAAAACCACGTGAAATGAAGACGAGCAATTGCAACATTTGGGCCTTAAACATTCATCAAATCAGAGTACACTTCTTCTTACGACTTGTTTTTCAAATTAACCCAGGTCTTCTACGATTCACTCCAAAAGTGCATTTAAAACCAACGCAAGCGTACTTAAATCTGTCATCCGGTATTTTTTTTGCCATAAGTATGAACCTAGTGAGTGCAGGACAGCTACATTGTTAGCATTAAATGACTTCCACACTTTTTGAAATTCTGCTAATGACTTCTCAAATTCATCCCAGCTGGAGAAACGCCTTCCAAGTATTAATTCACCAAAAATTCCACTTACGCCTGTACTCCTTTCACTCGAATTGACTGCCTGCAACGAACTGAAATAGATTTATCAATTATTATCCATCTATGTCACAACTATTCCAAGATAATTCGTAAAAACACAACATTGAAATACATGATTGATCAATAACAACCAAGAAAATACCGCACGGATAACCTAAATTATAGAAAAGCACAAGAACCCACCGGTTTGTTGACATCGCAAGCAATCGATAGGCCAAACAACGGAGTATATGACAAACCAAGCCTAGTACACGCACAAATAAAGAAAAACAAAGAGTTAGAATAGTCAAATTTACATTTATACTCATCAAATGTGCTGGCAAACGACGCAAACACAACCACACAAAACAGTACTCCATAGCACCTACCCAGGACAAATCAAATATCCAACTGACCGTCACTGTTCTAGCCAATGAAAGACGAGAAAACCTGAGGCGCGGAAAATATAACAGGTCATAGCCCTCACCCGTTCCGTACGGGTAAGTTCATTAACACGTAGAATGCTATATGTAAACCATTTTAGGTTGTTGAAAGTGCTTGTAAAGGATGCTGTACAGCGTCTTGTTATGGTGACCGTGGATTTTATCAAGGATGCTGGGTCATTACTAGCCAACCCTTGAGGAATCATATATGAGTAAATGATCTGGAGTCCAGCTTCATTTCAGTTTAAATGGAGGGTTGTTCGACCTCGACCAGAAGATAAAGAGTAGGCTCAGCAGCAGAACACCAGAAAGAGAAAGTATGTGAACATGAAAAGAACATTAATGTTATATGCATATATAAATGTTTATGTCGACTGTATACCACAATGCAGTAAACATTTACCTATATTGTAGTTGTGTTTCAACGTATTTATGCGAAGTCTTAGAGTTTATCTAGTGTCATTATATGTATTAATGAGTCTGGGCGTTTTAGTGTCCTAATGGCTGATGCATTTTAGAAATAAGTGGTGGGTTCTGGTCGGAATAGTTATTGGGATGAAACAGTTTATATAACAAGCGTTTGAAGGTTACACTAAAGTGACAGGTCCTATTTCTGGGGGTAAACTGTTCTAGTATGTTCCGTACTAAGTCTTTATGCATCCATGCTACTAGTTTAATTATAGTTTTTAGATTGCTAAGGGTACTGAAGTGCGTTTTTTAGGTGCTGTAGTAGACTAATGGTTGATCCGTCCTAGGAATAAATAGTTTATTAATATAACCAGTAGAGTGAAACAGTCTGTACAGAGAGCGTTTGAAGCTTGTAACCGAAGAGCAAGTTCTGATATCTAGTGGAAGGCTATACCATATTTTAGAATACATGACTGTGAAGAAGTTTTCACGGAGTGTTGACTTAAAAGAATGAGTTGTCAGTGTGCAAGTTTGGTTGCGCAGGTGGTAAGAGCCTTCCTGTACAAATTGTATATCCCTGTTAGCTGAGAATGATATTTTGTGAAGGACCTTAAAGAAAAATATTAGGTTCATAATAAGTCGTCTTGTTCAAAGTGGGTCAAGTTTTAGGATCATGCAGCGTGAGATGTAGGCTTTCTTACAATCGTAGCCAATTAGTTTTGAGATCAAATATCGTTGGATACTTTCCACCCTTAGCTTATCACGTGTGCGAGTGCTGCTTATAATAAATGGACAGTATTCTAGTAGTGGTCTGTCACATGTTCTGTACATAATTAGCTTGGCTTCGGTGTCGTGAAAGTTCCTGAGTATGCATCCTAAGAGCATCCTCGATTTCCGACTCTGTGATGCTACTTGCTCTGAGAATGTCAAGTCACTAGAGTACCTCAAGCCTAGGTCAACGACACTTCGGAGTCTTGTTAGGTTAGCAGATTGAAGCGTTAATTCTAGGTCAGTTGAGGGTTCGCCGAAGCAGATCCAGCCACATTTGCTCATGTTAAACTGTAGATTCCATAAGGATGACCAAGCAGTCATTTTATCTAATTCCTTCTGCACTACATTCTCGAAGTACCCTAAGTCATCACATTGGAAAGTATAAGCTAATTTTAGGTCATCTCCAAAGATGAGTGGATTCCCATATCTTTCGTTCTTTCAAATGCATAGTCACATCACAAGACACATGACTTCATGGACGTCGCATTCAATGTGGATGACAACACCAACAACGACTGATTGATACCAGTTGATGAACTTAGCGGCGAATCAGAAGCTGTTCTTGTTCGGCTTTCAGAAAATTCTCTAACTGCAAGATTACTACCACTGCTGTCTTTTACTATTAGCTCAGGTTTAGCACTATCATCTGATGATAGGTGGGCTACACGCTGATCAATTATACTGACTGTCTCACAACTATGCGCACCTTCTGGAACTGCATCTGCGTTCAATTCTACTTCACGTTGTAGTTGTACAGAACCTTTATTCAACTTAGCAGTAGTAGGCATTTCCCTCATTTCATCATGATCAACCAAAGACAAATCTGCACTATCATGATCATTATCACAAATACTCAATCTACCATCATCTATCTGGTTGACTTCATCATTTTCAAACTCTTTAATAACTGCAGTAGGTGATTTGGGTTCTTTCTCACAAATCCCTGAAGATTTTATAACTTCACTCTGACTAGTAACACCTTGTAAACTTGTGGAGTCAGAACTGCACTCTGAAGCAGCAACTCTATTCTGTGACACTCTATTCAACAATGGCTTACCAGTTGCAACTACAGACTTCTTCACCGCACCATTATCGTCACACAATTCGTAGTCAGAACTTGATGACTCTGATTTCACATTTAGCTAACCACTAAACTTGGTTCGCCTTTGTATGCGCTTCTTGCTAACGTGTAAAGCACAACCGTGTTTGTCTCACAACTTGTAAGCTATCAGTTGTGGACGTCCCACGAAAGCTATTACACTCACTAAGTCTATATGGATTACTAGACACCATGAAGCTTTCTCGATATCCACTTCTCTGAAACCCTTTCGTCATCAATGATTGCGTTTTGCTCTCAAACTTCTCTATTCTAGGTGTGGGATGCAATATACTGGCCAACTTGCTCACCGGTTGATTGACACTATCTTTTACGAGTTTCAGAATATCATCAAACTTTGGCTCAATGCCTTCGTCCTCTATACGAGAATTTATCTTCATCCATTTGCTTTGCAGTCGAGTAGGTAGGCGTCTCGCTATTACCTCTAGGACTGAACTTGAGTTCAGATCGCTCATGCAATTCATCGAAATCAATGCGTTCTCGTAAGTCAATAGATTATGCAAAACTCAGAGAGTGCCTTGGAGTCTTCTCGTAATTGACTACCATCCCCTTTAACAGATTCGAATACATTTCTTAGAATCATCGAAGGTCTTCCAAACCTTTGACGCAGGATACGCATTGCCTCAGTATATCCTTCGTTTGGCTTCACAACCTTACAGCACTGTATAGCTCTTGCAGCAACTCCAGTGCAGTAGCTCATCAAATACATCAACTTCATTTCATCATTTAATAAAAAACTACCCAACATGAGTTCAAACTCCTTCACAAAATATGGATAGTCAGTCGAAACACCGAGTCTCAAATTTTAAAATTTCTCTCATCTCTAGACGGCGAAACATTGACATCAATCTTATCATGCATGGCGTCACACACATCATTACACATAACAGGCAACTCAGCATTACTTACTTACCTGTCTGCTTCCAAAAGGATTTGTGCTTTCTTTGAACTAGACATTTTTGATCTTGACCAAAGCTCCAGAAAAAATCCAAGTAACACTTGTCCAAAGGAGACTTGCAGACGCGAGGAAAGACGAACTGACAACAAATAAGACGAATAATTCCAGGAGAACTATCAAAAACTGTCGGTGTTCAGGTCTAACTAAGCTGGACTTCACACTGTCCTTGGAAGACTTTCAGGAACTATGCTCAATAACCACCACAAATAACAGAACAGAGATTGGTGACTCAAGAACCGTTTATTCTTGCACAAATATACAGCCAACCATTAGGTTATTGTACACGAAGTCTTAGAATAAATAACAATAACAATAAATCACAATAATGCTTCTGATAGTTTTCGCTCTTCCAACGAACAGCGAACGATGAAACGAAGACTGCAGTATTGATGACTTCCGCGAAAAGTATGGAGTCGGGTTTGAGCAAACTACCATGAATTGATCGTTCAATCTTTAACTATATTGACAACAGGCGAATAAAAATTCAGTGGATCGCATCACATAAGTGTGAATATGTTCTAGGAATCTCATGTTTCTTCCAGAACGCGTTTTCTTTGAGGGCTTGGTAGAAAATTTGGTGGCTTTCTCTATGCTAGCGATTTCTTTGAGGATTAACGGATAATCGTTTACTTGTGTACCATTGGGAATGTTTAATTCCAGGCTCATGAAATTCCCTTCCAAGTAGGCCGGTTTCAAACGATCGATGCCAACGGCGTCTTCGCGGCCATTTTGTCTAAGATAAGGAAATTATCCATACGTTTAGTGACTTTATATGGTCCGTCATGTTGGGGTTCCAGAGGGCGGCGCATAGAGTCACGACGAACAAATACATGTGAAGAAGTTTTTAAACACGGGTGGAAAAACACTTCTGCGGACCATGGTCGAAGGGAAGCAGGTTTAGCTGAACGCATTGCCTTTGTAAGCCTGCTGACTTACGGGGCGTCATCTACCACTGGTGGAAAGCTCGAGGGAGAAACAAATTCACCAGGCAGTCGCAGTGTCGTGCCACATACTGTCTCGGCGCTAGTACAACCAGCATCCGTTTTTAAGGCGTTTCGTATCCCTAGGAGAACTAACGGAAGGGATTCAGTCCAATGGGTGTTGCTTGCACCTGACAAACCAGCTTTCAACTGTCTATGTGGATGTTCTACCATACCATTAGCTTGAGGATGGTAGGCTTTTGTTCGAAAACGCATGCAACCTATGATTTTAGTCAGGGTGAGGAATAAGCCACTTTCGAATTGCCGCCCGCGATCAGTTGTTATGGAAGATGGGCATCCAAAGTTAGCGATCCATCTTTCTACGAAGACGCGTGCGACTGTTTCAGCAGATACGTCCTTGATGGATACTGCTTCCGGCCATCGTGTGAATCGATCTATGCAAGTTAAAATGTAGGTATATCCATGGGATTCAGGAAGGGGTCCAACCAAATCTATATGGACGTGCTCAAAACGAGCGTCCGGGAGAAGAAAGGTGCCAAGTTGGCTTTTGGTGTGTCTTATCACCTTGCACTTTTGACAAGCTAAGCACGTGTGTGCCCATTCCCTTACTTCTTTATTGATGCCAAGCCAACAAAAACGACTAGTTACGAGCTTGACAGTAGTTCGAATACCTGGGTGAGATAAGCTATGCAACTTATTGAAGATATTACGGTGATAACTTTTAGGCACGATGGGGCGAGGAGTACTCGTGGAAACGCCACATAGAACAGTATCTCTTCCCATACCTAAGGGTTTCTCAGTTAATTGTAGGGTTGTTTTCGACAACTCATGTTGAAGCTCGGTATCTTCTTTTTGAAGACGAGCCAGTTTTACAAGGTCTATGCCGTCGATTTGGGTGAGGGAACAAACGCGCGACAAGGCATCTGCCACAGTGTAGTTTACTCCGGATACATGGCGAATATCTGATGTAAACTGTGAAACGTAATCCAGTTGTCGTGATTCCCTGGGTAAATACTTATCTGAAGGTGAGTTCAGAGAGTACGTGAGGAGTTTGTGATCAGTGAAAATTATGAACTCACCACCCTCCAATGAATATTGGAGGTGGCGTATAGCACAGTGCTTAGCCAGTATTTCTCTTACTTTCTGCTCGTTATAGGCCCCTCAAGAAAAAGACGAGCTCATGCCACTCTCTATTGACTAGTTGTTGCAGGACTGAGCTGACTGCAGTGTATGGTGCATCAACTGAGATACTCAGAGGTGCCGCTGGAACCCGATACCTAGGAAGGGTGGCATCCGCTATAGCTTTTTTAATCCGAATGAAAGCACTTTTAGCGAATGCGTCAAGTTCGATGGACTTGTCATCCTCTAGAAGGACGTCTGTTAGTGGCTGAATCGGGGAGGTACAGTTAGGAATAAATCGTCGCTAGTAACTCACGAGGCCATTAAAAGTGGGAAGATTTTTCACCGTGTTCGGCTCCGAAAGGTTCAGTATCGCATCAACTTTACTAACCAGTGAGCGGATACCCTTGCAAATCAACGGTGTGACCGAGAAAGTCCAGTGATTTCTCTCCTATCTGACACTTTTGGATATTAATGTCAGCGTAACTTTTCGAATGCCGATTTCAGGTGCCTAGGGTCAGTTTCTTTGTCTAAACTCACAATGAGGCAGTCGTCTACGTATGCGTATACAAAGTTGAGACCGCGGAATACTTGATCCCTGTATAGTTGGAATGTTTGTGCCGCAGTCTTGAGACCGGAGGCAGTTAGCTAAGAAGACAGTCACACAATACCAATAAAGTAGAGATAGTTTTTATGCACTGAATCCATATATCCCATATTGCACTACACCAATCAGTGCAAATATATAGCAAATCCACATAGAAATAACCTTTCAACTTAGAACAATTCCTGTCCAAACACGCGTTCGGCGAAAGACACGCCTACATCATAACTTCTGTTCCCACAGAAAGTTCTGATAGCATTTACATGCAATTTCCATGTACTGATAGCATTCACTTGTCAAACAGTACTGTTTTTCACACAAAAATAGGCTGCACTGATATCCTGAGACGTGAAGTCTTCAATGAATGATGCTATGCCAAAAGGTTCGGCTTCTACGTAAAGTAGACTATTTGTGTGGATGACATTATTTTCCAGCCATCCCATCTTGCTCATTAGAGTGTTGTTTTAGCACAGCCCTCCTGAAATACCAATCATTGCAACCAATATGCTTAGAGTGTGTCACAGTCAGATCATATGGCTTGTCAGAAAATGAGAACTCCCATAAATTCAGAAACCACCCAAGAACGTTTAATTAAAACTTATTGACAAAACATCTTACACGTGAAATTTTGAACAACATGACGGATAAGTCCAGCCCTTAAGACCACCATTCTGAAAAATACTTGTCAGCTTGCATAAAGACATACGGACGGGTACGGGCAAGACGGAACAATGAGAAAGTAGTTTAGGGGAGAAGAATAGGGTTGAGACAACGACGTACGTATGCTCCCACGCTCAGTCAAACATAGGCGCTAATGTAGTGCGTTCCCAACCCCCATAGTTACCTAGGTGCCGTGTCGTTGCAAAAAACAGGTGCTCTTCTACAGACCCTAGCGAAAGCTGAAATACGAGGCGAATTCAGCCCAAAATTTGAAATTCCAGGTACACACATAGCAAAGTTTCTGACGGAGACCATGATGAATGCTAATGTCCTTACGTTGTCATCAAATTGTTGGTTGTTGTCTGATCATGAGGATGGAAGTGCAAGTCCAATCCAGGTGGACTACATTTGCACTGCAATTTATTCGCCTCATAATTTATTTCGAAAGTTGGTGTCGTGTTGTTACCTTAGAGCTCCTCTATTTCAATCTGAACTTTTCTCCACGTCTCATATTCGATTTTCTTATCTTTGTTTTTGTTTGTCCATCCTCTGGATTTTCTGTTTTATTCTGCAGGTATTGTATTCTATAGTTTCTTAAACCCATTTGGATTATTTTCTGGTGGAATGATATTTGTAAGTCTCAAGAACATCACACCGGTATAAACCATACACAGCCTCAAAAATAAACTGATGCCTCTCACTTTAGAATGACAAGTGGAACAAGTGAAATAATACCGGGGACAGTTCAAAGTGAGAATAGTAATAATAACAATTGACGTTTTAACGACAAACCGTGCTACCACATCTGTCGCGGGGATAGATTTTTGGTACTGCAACCTGGAAGGAATATAGGAATATCTTATAACGCCGAGAATAGAAGGCAAGGGAATCAAAGTATTGACACAAGTTCATGACAGAAACAAAAGACAACAGAGCGAAAAAATTTTCTTTACTAACGAACAATCATGTTTATATTTACCGAAAAACATAATACTCCGCTAGTGAGTGATAGGGTGGGGAAGATGACAACTGATAAACTCCTCAAGAGCGGTTTCTAAAGTGAACATAACAGGAGTAGAGGTTTGGCTAGGTGAAAATTGTTATTCTATGAGAAGTAGGCTGGTTGAGAGTCCACTTGACAAGTGTGAAGACTATGAGTAAAAAGCTGGCAAAATGTACAAAAGAAATGTGTAAAAGTGATAGCGGTAAATTAATTAGTAAAAATAGAAGCGGACAGCTAATAAATTGATTAGGAGCATGAGAATGGGGACCGAAGAAGCCTTCCTGTACACAGATTTCGGGTTTATATTTACCAATAGCCAGACGCAAATGTCCAAAACCAGCACCACTTATACTTTTCAGTCTCACTTATGAGGTTTTAGGGGACGCTTACAGTGGAGCTGCGTAGCCTGAGTTCACAAGGTGCTAGATAACTGAGCTGATAGTTTCACTGGATTTTTTCCTTGATAACCATGCTGCATACTGTCCAAATATCAGTCTGGAAAGTGAGTGTTTAGGGTTGACGGTATAGACGTTCGTGAACAATACTGAGTATATTAATGCAAGATCTTGTACCAACAACTTCTATCTTATTTGATTCTCGTGTATTGAAAGCAAAGCAAAACACCACAGTTGATTGTCCAAATAACGAGATATATTTCGGAACCAAATCGCGGATTGAAGCGGAAGCTAAGCTAGCTAGTTATCGTGCACGAAAGTGCGACGACAGAGTACCAAATGGCGGGGATGCTTGACGGGAAGCCTTCAGCTAAACAAGTCGACTTAAACTCTTACGGTCAGCATCAAATGTTCACCGATGATTCTTATGGTCACTATGTAATTCTTCTCTTAGACATAATCTATTCCTATGGTCAATAATTTTGGGGAATTATTTAACACTATAAGTGCATTAGTTCTCATACTCTGCTACTCAACAGCAGACTGCTATATGGTCTTCAGTAAGTTTAAGCATGACGGCACAGAGTCTAGAGATGATTTGGCCAAAAACTAAATTTTTTACTGAATTAGCCATATATTTTCGCTATATCCGATATTTCAGAACTGGTTGTCATTCTATTATAGATGGTAACTACATATTATCCCTGGTTGACTTTAGTATAATAAAATTTGCTGCCTGAAATTTTTTCACTACAATTTACAAGGGGGTACGTACAAGTGAAACGTTCCAAAGATTTCACTATTTGTTTTAATTCACCAATGACTTCACGTCAGCCATATTGTATCCTCCATGGCAGGTAACGAGGCTTACGCAAGCGCCATCGAACGGGCGAAGCAGGTGGTTTGCATTGAGGTGCGGGTTGACTTATTTCACTTATAGATTGTTTCAAAATTTTCTATGTCCGATGACGGTTCAACAACCAATGGTGGCATAGCTGGCATGAAAAGGCCGGCCCAGGACGACAACAATAATTTTGCTACAACTGAAAAACGCCCTTTAGTCATGGATAAAGTTGCTGCTGCTGCCGAAGCTGCCGCTCGTATCAATCAGAAACTAGGCAGTGCACAGTCAACCACAAATACTACGTCAGCATCAAATAACAACACGAATTCTTCAAGCGCAAGAGTTGTCACAACTGAAACTGCTATACCAGACCGTTTTGTTGGGTTAGGTCAGTCACAAAATCTTGAAGTAATCCAATTCTACAGTTATAGGAAAAGGTGGAGAGCAAATAACACAGCTGCAAAATGACACTCAATGCAAGGTGCAAATATCTCAGGGTAGGTGTGATATTTATTTCCACTCGCTAATAATTTAGCCGGCACTCCTGAGCGTACGGTAACACTTACAGGAACTCCACAACAAATCGAGTAAGTAGTCCATTTAAGTGCTATTTTTTAGTCACGCGAAACAAATGATTAGTGATATAATTGAGCGTGCTGGCAAAAACGGCACTCCAACTACTCCTGCTTTCAATGCAACTGGAAGCATCACAACCATAGAAATGATGGTGCCGGGGTTGAAGGCCGGACTGGTGATTGGAAAAAACGGTGAGACCATTAAGAATTTGCAGGAAGAAAATGGAGTGAAAATGGTTCTGATCCAACAGTCGAACAACCCCACGCCCGAAGACAAACCGTTGCGAATATCTGGCGAACCGTCACGAGTCGAAAAAGCTCGACAAGCTGTGTTAGTGCTTATAAATTCTCGTGATGTAAGTCAATTTACCGGGGACCTTACTTTCCAGCGTCCTGGAGGACCTATGCACTATGGTTACGACGGTCAAGAAACGTCACAGTATGCCGTACCGGCGGAGAAAGCTGGGCTTGTGATCGGCAAAGGCGGAGAGTCAATCAAGGAGATTTGTCGTGTTAGTGGGGCTCATGTTGAAATCTCGAAGGAACCTCCACCAGATCCTTCTATCAAGATATTTAACGTGCGTGGTAACAGACAAGAGATAGAACAAGCTATAAGGTAAAGTGCTTAGTTATGAAAAATTTCATGTAAGCCGTTTGTATCATTCATTTTACGCACAAATTCAATTCATATTGATTATCAAAGCAATATTTCTTATTTGTTACTATCTTTATTATTTCGGTATATGCCTATTCGTGCCATACGTATAATCACTCTTCTCTGGTTCTCATTTCTCTGGATGTCGGCTGCTGTTTAAAGAATGATCTCTGAGCGTGCTGGTATTCCTATGACTCGACCAGCTACGACCACTGGTGCAGTTCCTGGGCCTTGGGGTCAATATGGCTACCCACAGACAGGTAAGCTTAAAGTTTTTTATCGACTGACTGACAGCTTAGAGGCTGTGTAGCAGTCAGTGCTCACAACCAAGCAACGACAGATGGTTAATGGGTACAAACATTGGTTCAATCTAATTTCGGAAGCTTGAGATGTTCGAACAACACCAGCTGTAAGCCTAACTGACGAATACCATCTTTACGTTAAACCCGATTACTTTTAATATTAATTTGAGATGATATTGCTGGTGATTGAAACTCATACTCAATTTGGTTTTGTTCTAGGACGTAACCATGAGATTTACACCCATCCGTTTTAGGGTTGTAATTCTACTCCCTGTGTAAACCCAGAACTGTTAGATAGTTTGGCCGTGGGACGACGTCTAGGTTGGCACTGTCGCATGGGACTAAGTAGCTCTTAAAAATATGTCTTTTTCTAACGCATTTCAGACCCTTGGGCTATGGCTAATTGCGCACAGGGTGCCGTCGCAGCTGCGGCTATGCCGGCTCCGACTTATAATCCATACACAGGACAACCGGACTATAGCGCGGCTTGGGCCGAGTATTACCGTCGACAGGGAATGCATGAATGCGCCGACGCCATCCTACGACAAGCTCAACAGCCACAAGTCGCCGCAGTACAGCCAACTGCTCCAGTACCTTCCGCTCACGTCCCAACAGCCCAATCAGGTGCACCTGCAGCAGCACCCAACTCGGTTCCGGTCCAAACACAGCAAGCTACTGGACAGGTAAATTTTGTTTGTACCTGCGTTGTTGATAAATTTTTCTAAATTTGGTTCATGTATGAATGGCAATGGATACCGATTGGTCTATAGTATTTGGGATCAAAGGCCTCAGAATCGGTGACTTATTTGATTTAGCCCAGTATGTGTTTTGTATGAATAATTCTGATGGGTTCCGTTTTGGCTACCAACCATTCTTTTCGTTTTCAGTACGACTACGGTCAGTGGCAGCAGTGGCAACAATGGCAAGCTTGGCAAGCGTGGCAACAACAGCAAGCAGGAGCACCAGGCCAACCCTCTGCAGGGGCTCCGACAGGACAGGCCATGCCAGGGGCGCCATCAATGCCAAGTGCGCACGCAATACAATGTGCTTCAAGCATGCCTTCCGCTCCCGGTCATCCTCCCATTCCTCAATAATAAACTCAGCACTTCATTAGAAAAAGTGACGAGCTCCAGTATTCCCGAATCCGTTTTGTGTCTTCATTTCCAAATACATTTTCAGGCTGTATAAAAACGTGTTGGTTGAGTCCAATTATTAATTGGGTTCGATTCAGTTGTAGGTTTTTTAATTTCGTATATTTTGGCACGTCTCTCGATGACGTATAGGTAATTTCAGTTTGCATTCAGGATCCAAATAGTTTTGCCTTTTGGAACGACTGAAACAACCCATTGTTTTCTGCAAGTACAAGTTTTGTGATAAGATGGTGTTGTATACGGGTTCCAGAATGTGCGAGGTTTTTTATTCTCGTTTAGAAAAGGAATCGTGCTTGCCGACAGTCGGGTGTTCATTTTAGTACATCATATCGCCGACGGATGTTTTACTGGGAAATATTTCTCAAGTCATGTACAGCACTAGTGTTTATCGGATGAAATCCGATTTCAGGAGTTAGAACAGGTTGGAAAGTGGTGCTAGTTGATATTTTTCATTGTTAATAGGCGGTCTCATAAATCTACCTCAAGACTCCATGACATTGCACCGGTGGGGCACTAGAATTTTGTAATTCGGCATGAGTCTGAATCGTAACTTTTTGTGGGCAGATAAGTTGCTGGTTTTTAGGTCGGATCATAGGTCATGCTGATTATAATTAATTGGTGGTGTGCATTGCTTTTAATTAACATGAGTCTTTTTAAAAGACGTTTGTATGTCGTCAAAAGATGGATTTTATAAATTTTTTGCATAATTGGAATGGACTTGTTTCGACTGAAGGATTTCCATGATTAATTTGTAGGCTAATTGGAACTCTTATTACATGCAGCCATGCAATTCCGGTTATCCATGGCAAACATGAAAAGCTCATATCGGCTATCAGAAAGGCACCTGAAATTGTAATCTAAATGTTTTAAAAAATTTGTAATGACTGCGTGACATTTTTTCAATTTATGCGTGAGTTTTTAAATATATCTACATGTACTCGTAGTGTGCACACGTCTTATGCATATACGTGTATGTGTATATTGTGTATGTATACGTGCGTTGTACCCAAGGTGGGTGTTTTTCGTATGTGTTTGAGACGGAGTTTATTGCGTAATGGGGTATTCGTGTGACCAGGTGTTTCGTTTAGAATAGTATGTCGGTTAGTAACAATGCAAAAATCCATCCAGAGGTTTCGTGTCGGGCATTCAAAGCCAGTCGGTCAGCAGGGGATTTAGAACGGGATTGATATAATTTTTGGAGTTTTCAACAGATAATGGATGAAAAGGATGCTACTACAGCTTCCCTTGAACGGGATTCATTTTAATCGAATACGAGGGTTTCACCTTTGCGTACATTCCGCGTGGTCTTTTGATTGAGAATACGTCTCAAAAGGGATAACTAGGTGTGCAGTAATAAGCTTACTGGAGCGGCGGGCAGCATCAGGAGGGCTGACACGACATTACTGGGAAAAGGATTCGTTAAATATATCCATGAGAGGATAACGCAGGATATCCGCACCTATTTTAAGAATAAGGCTAGGCAAACCATCTGGACCTAGCCTGCAAGAAGGGTTCAGCGACCGGAGATATTTTAGAACGTCATTTATATTGAAACCAGGTAAGCAGGTTTCATTAACACATGTGACACTGGAAAGTTTGGCATTTGTGGGAGAATGTATGAAAGACCTGTTTAGAGTACGCGCATCAAATGAACAGGGAATACTTTTGTGATACTGGTTGTAATTAGATGCATAAGAGCCCAAGTTACTTAATATCTATAAAGCAGATATGCGAATCTTACAGTTGTTGATCATAAAAAGGCGTATATTAGATTATATATCACATGATTCAGTGACATATTGGAGATAAATAAAATTTGTTTCTTGGCTCATGTTTTTGATTCTGTCACTGCATATTAACAGATTATTGAAGTAGCTAACAACTACATTTACTTGCACTACAGACTTGGCGTTTGGCAGTATGCAGACTTGCAACTGGCTAAATAAGGCGACTTTAGAGTATCGAACAGTGCAGAATTATTATTCAACTTGCTAAATCCTACTTAGTTTTTGCAATATGCTATCGTATAGAAACAGACGCGAAATCCTATGAATGACTAAGGTAACAGTCTCATAATACTACAGTAAATATTCATCCCACCGACTAAACTTAACATGCATTAATCCGAATTCACATATTACAAAACCCCATTGTATAGCGACGCACTGAAGAAGTTCAGAAGAAGTAGAAATTAAGAGCATATTGAACATTTCATAAATCTATGAAAGAAAGTTTTGATATAGGCTATTAGCGTTAGTTTGACCGATCGACATTTCTGCTGATTTCATATTCGACAACCTCCGCATACCTAAAAACTGAGGCACATGTAGGGACTAGCACATTATGAAGGCATGGAGAACGGGAATATGCAAATAAAATTTGTTCGGTGTGTGGTATATCCATTTTACGGTAAGATATTGTAGAGTAGCTGCAGCACGTAGTATTGAAGCTACGTGTAGTCCAAGAAAACTTCTTGCACGTAACAGTCGCAGACACGCGTAACACGGTCAGGGAACCCAGGAGTGTCAACATCTCGACGCCTACTGTCGTGCATTTGTTAGGATCTTAGACTCCTGTATGAGATGAATCGAAAAGTCACTATACAGGTGTTTGCAAGTAGGTTACTGCTTAGTTCTCGTTTTCGTCACGCCTAGTCTTCTAGCTAGACCTAGTGCACCAGCAATCATCATAGATGGAATATACAGGTACCTCAGGTGAATATATCAAATTGCTAACTTCAGTGAAATGTGAAAACATTGCACCAGCACACGAGACGAGAGATCATTATAACAAACCTCTGTAGTAACATCAAGACATATGTGGTTCAAAGCGCCAGTTCCAATGGCTGGAAGTCAGCACGTCAGAGTTCATCACTCGTACTACTTGACTATATCTGTTCACAGTGCTCAAAAACCGTAAAATGGGTGGACCTATAAAGCTAACGCGTATGAGAAAGTCTCAGGAAGCTGTGGACTTGTTCAAATAAGACAGGATATAGGGAAACCTACTAATCGCTTTCAAATGAATGTATTCTTGTTGGAGAAATTAGTTGGAGGATATTGAATGTAGGGTAGCAATTGAGGGTGTCCAAGCGGGGAAGCAGTCGTTAATAATCTAGCATGACAATTTCAGTGGGGAAGTTTAGCAGTAAACTAGCTTGACGAATGTCATTATCACGTTTCGACGCAAAATAGTAGGTGAGGAAACTTAACGTGTTCTGCGCCATGTAATACGTCTAATCGGCATCTTCATGCTGTGGGGGTTCAAAGCATGATGTAGTGCCAACCAAACTCACTACATAGAACACCCAAAATATAGCTCACAAAGATAGGTCAAAACAACTCGCTGGGACGAAGCACAAGCAAACACTCTTCAGTGCGGTGGTTCTTCGTGACCGTAACCAGTTTTTATGTGTATCCAATTAATTTTCTGATACAGGTATGTTGGTGGATGCAAAGAGAAAGCTGCTCTCGTTGGAGGTTATGTAAAATCTCAACGTAATTGGCTTAAATATTACTCGTAAAGCTTGATATTTCCGATTGTGAAAAGGTGTAGAAGGCACGGAGTGTTACTCTCATTTTAAGTACTTGTCGGTAGTTTATACATAAGTACTCGTATGACAAATTCATTGTAATCTAACCGTCACTGTGAGTGTGTGAACAGATGACCCAGGAATTCTCATGACAGTACTGCCGACACTACAAGAAACAAAGGACTGGAGCAGTTAACAAAAACCTTTCTTACGCATGAAACCAAAGGCAGACAGACGGACATTTAGTTGGGTCCAATCGGGACGATTAAAAGTCATTAGTTGAATCATGTAGATAGCTGCTCATGTGGGGACAGTTTGACTCAGAACAGCAGATCAACCAGACTAACTTTGGAGAAACAAGTTACGCATAGAGAAAAGGAGTCCCTTGGGCCGTAATAACTTCAGAAAATGATGAAGGGAACACGTCTCGTTAAAGACGATGTACTGCCCCCTACCATTGAAACAACTAGGAAAATCAATTTTTAGCTCATGGTCCTCCGTTATGGAACTACTCTGCTAATCAGCGGTACTGCAGTAACAATTGGAGGTAGCAGTGTGATCTGAGAGAGCGCACTCAGCACCTTAGTCTAAGCTGCGATCAATGTTGTGATGCCAGTCAATAGCAATACCTAAAGTACTTCTATAGATTTATAAGTGTGTTTTGAGTCGCTGAAGGGTGAAGCGAAAGTGGCATGTCTCTGGTGATGACAATAAGTCTATTTTAATCTCGATTTGGAAGACGACAGATTAAGCGCAGGTAGAATCTGAATTCAGTTGATGTATCCAGGTAAATGGATGCAATAAACATAGTTGTGGAAGAATGACAGCGTATCTGCAAAATCACTAAGTAAAATGATTAGGATATACGAAAGCGCAATATATACATTCGTGAATTTGATGTCGCCTATAATTTATGCGGCTGACGAAGTCTTTAGGAAATGTATCCGCTTAAGTATCCGAGCATTTTACATACTCCAGCACAACAAGTTTCACACTGATGAAGTACTAGGCTGAATTGTATGATTGTGACAACAGTGAATGTATGAAGTTATAACCATATTGAAGTGTGACACTGAGTGAGATAGTCTTCTAGTACCTGTCGCTGAATTATCAGAAATACTTGTGTCGTTCATAGTGGATTTTCATTATGTGAGGAAAGAGAATGTTTCGTTGGTGCTCAGCTGATTGTGAGATGAGATGAATTGCCTAAAAAGGGAAGTCAATGAAGTAGTTTCTTTATGGGATTCTGGTGAGGAGGTGAACAACTTGAGTAAACAAGTCTACTGAAGTGAAAACGAATAAGACAGCAACTGACTGACACCAACCAATTAAGGCAATCTTAATACATAAGATTATGCATCATGATTTCTAGGCTGCATTATTCTTACTAGTAAATTACTGTCTCATCTGTCATAAGGTAAAACACGTATTGATTTCATAGTGATGTCAGTCGTCTCCACAGACTGATCGAGTTTTGAATCTGATTTCCTGAGACGTTTCACTTACACGAAATAAGTGCTCCAGATTTGTCAAAAGACTCGATATAGCGTTACATTTCCAAGTGACGGATGTTAAAGGGTTGGAGGCAATCGCGAAGAATGACTGCATTTAATTCCATGTCTATTGGAACTCATCATCTCAATGGGAGCGAGTTGGTTCTCTTACATACTCTTGTGATTTGAGCCAGAAACAGCAGTCATTATCTAGTGGTTGCTTGCATAACTTACGCGGCTAGTCACAACCATAAAGAATGCAACGGATTTATCTTATCGTGCAGAAACTCCTCCCACTGTGTGATTCAATTTTATGGAGTGAAATTTCTACAGGTTATAGTGTTTCAGCCTTTTCCCAGGCTCTTCTCTTCCTTTCTTTTGATGCTTTTTATTGCGTTTCCTCCGTTTTGCTGTTTTTTGTTTATAGGTCTTTTCCTTTATATCCTTATTATTTCGTCATATTTTATCATTCCTTCCCTCCATTTTGTTTTATTATGTTTTTTTATTTTCCATTACCAGTATTTTTTGCTTGCTTTGTTTTATCTTGTTTGTGATCCTTCTTTATTTGATTGTTTCTTATCTCTTCCTATTTTGACTTATTTCTTTTTTAACAATAATTTATTTGTAGACGTATGCTTTTTTGTTTTGAATTTACGTGTCCAGCTTCAAGACTGTTTTTCGATTATATAGATTTAATATCCACAATGGATTTTTTTTGGTTGATACTTTTTCTTTTTGTAATGTAGAGAAGACTGATCACGTTCCACAGAGCGCTATGTTCGGAATTTTCAGTAGTATTTACTGTCATACACGTTTTCTCTTCCTCGTATTCTTTATAGATTTTTTCAGAATGATCTTTATTCCCTTATCTGGAACGCTTTTCATCTCTGTGCTACTCTAGTTTTCTCTTTTAGAAGTCATCACAAAATATTCTGAATAGTATACGCAAATAATAATTCAACTCTTATTCTTTATCTCTCTCTCTTGATTTATTTGGAATCAGTTGTAAGTTGCATGTAATTACATCTGCCTAGCATGTGTCAGGTATGTAGCCAACCACCAGAAAAAGATAGTTATGCATTCATCAGCTTTCTGGTTGCATTAAGGACAAATGAGTTCATGGACTTTCAGCAAATTTTGAGGATAAACATTGGTTCTATACTCATCTGATGTCTTTCTTTCATAGTGAAGACTGTCGACGATGATTTAGACAGTATTCCATCTGTTTTAATCTGTGATAGTGATGTATGATTTTACCTCTTTTACCATTATCAATGACTCCTAATATTACTAACAGTTTCTGGAAAAACGTCTTCAGAACTTTTTATTTGCCAGCGTCACAGCTGACTGAGTTATTATTACAAGGATTTATGATATTCGTATAATACGGTAAATGTGACAACAGTATGCCTACAGCAAACTCCAGCGAAATAGGATTATCAGGAAGATAGCTAATTAACAATATGTATAATTATTCTGAAATTAAGAGTTACACTTTTCCCACGACAACCTTATGTTTTAACGAAGGAAGAAGGGAATATCCAAATGGCAATTGGTTTGAATAATCTGCATTGTGTGTCGTCTCTTCGCTTAAGGACCAAGTATTGCTGTAACTACTTCCCAAACTCCAAGACTAGAAAATCAGAAAGCGTGTAAGTGTGAAATTCAAGGACGATTCCTATTCTAAACTGATATGTATATATATTTTCTAAAACATACTAGATAGATAGCATGAACAATGCTTAATGTAAATTGGGCCTAATAACTAAATATTTTGTCACCAAGCGCAGACTTCGTACATAATAAGACTGTCATAAAGAATAAATTACTCCTAAGAAGTCGACCCAGTAAAACATTGTATTGACGACCATAAGGTATTATCAATTAAAGATATTCTAGATCACTTTTAAAACTACCGCATGTTAAAAAGCTAGTAATCAAATCCTTTTAATTTGCTCAAAAATACTTTAATATATTTTGGAAAAGAAATTAATAATTTTGTAGTAATTTAAGAAGAGAGAAATAGATTACATTTACGGCATCAGTACTCCAGAAGTATCCTAAATGGTTATAATTACGAATATAGTTTATTGAAATAACAGTTTTATTGATTTTTCGCATAAGTCTTTCAACATTCTTCTTCGTGCATAAGAAATCATTTCCTCCGTGATAAATTACAGTTGGGACATTAAAATTTTGTAAAGTGTATTCAGGTGGTTTGCTCTGTCCGTAAACTTGTCTATTTAACCTAGCTCCATAGTCGAATTTCTGTAGCTGACCACTATTGATCATCTATTTGGAAATAAAGATCACATTATTTACTGCTTTTATGCTACTAACTCTTAAACTATTCAATAATTAGAAAAGTTTAACTCACCCAGAAATAAGAACAATTAGCGAAGTGGCTACTGCCTGCTTCAGCTGCTTGTTGACACTACTCGATCTTAAAGAATCCCTTTTCAAAAACTAGATTCTTCCAAAATGTTAGTTTTCACAGGAACCGGCAGTTAAAAAAGGTTTTACTTCTGCATAAACAAACCTCTTGTAGTTTCCGAAGAGATACTAGTCACATCAACTAATTCTGTAAACTAAACATTCCATATATGATAGAGAAGAGTTTTAGCTCAGGTGGATGATTTCGATGTGGTTGTGTTCTCTGAGCTGGATAGTTAATTTGCGAAGCATTCGTTGCCCTACTAGGCGACATCTTCAGCGCATACTTCAATTTGAAGTGAGCTGTTAGATTTCTCTACGAGTTTATTAATCGTCTCTCCTGGTGACCTTGGACGTGATTGGTTGTTTTTGTGTGTTTTCACACCTTCTAGGTTACTTGCATTGGAACTGATTGTTTCTTTGATTTGAACTTTGACCCTTTGTGTGTGAAGTTTCTTTCTTATCGGTTAATAAATTTTGTCTATCTCGATGTGTCTATTGATCGATGATTCACTGGAATGCCAAGCTTCTTAAAATTCTCTATCATTCTTGTTGTTTCCCCTGTCTAATATTCGAACGTTGTCCCAGTCGAACTGATGTCCGTGGTTGTCTGTATGTAGTGATATGAGGGAGTGGATGTGATGTATTTTGACGGATAGCTTATGTTCGTGGATACGAACATTCTATTCTGTGATAACGGATTATCATTGACCTAAAACGTGTACATTGATAACGACCTGAGATTTATGACTATATCTCTATTGACAGTTTTCACGTTTCATATTATTCAGGTGACCGAAATGAAAATTTGAATCTTATATACTCAGTGGAGGTAACAGTAATCAGTTCATCATATTTGATATTTCAGTGACCGGAATCACAAGTTGTTTTATTTCGAAAGTGTTTTTCTTTCACTTAGTTACGAAAACACAGAATATCCTCGTCTCATGCGCTCAATTATAAATTTGGAGCTATATTTTGCACCTCTAGTCATTATTTTATGACTTGAAGTGAATAATTCTGCAGCGTTTTCTGTAGAATTTTGTCAACTCCGTAAAACTATGGTTCGCTTGATAATTTCGCAGTAATATAACAAATCTAATTTAATTAGTCGGGGCATCTAATGAATTTTCAAATAATCCTTTCAATCACCTTCTTTTAGCTTGTCTTAAAATTGATCAAAGTAACATATACTTGAGTTATTCATGCTATAGGTTTGCATTCATCACAAATGAAACATAATCATCATGTGGTGACTTTTACTTCATTGCAGTGTTCACAAACCACCAAGGGAACAGCTCATTTATGAAATCTGAAATTATGCTTATAGAAAATAAGGAACTCTAATTTGATCAAATATGCATCCTATTCAGTAGTTCTCCTGAAGCTACTTTCTGGGTCAGATTATTAAGACAGCTACAACACCTTTGATGACATTTATGTGATACAAATATTTTATTATTACTATTGTTTCCTTTAATTCCTAGACGAACATAGGGCTTCAGGCGAACGTCTCCAATGCGTTCGGTTCTCTGACAACGTTTTCAACCGTCTCCAAGTATGTCCACATGCTTTCATCTCCTCTTCACATGACCTCCTCCATGTCAACCTCTCACTGACGACTAACTCGCCGCTTCCCATACGGGTTCCACTCGAGCGATGGTCTAGTGTGTGATGTCACTTGATGGTTTGTTTTCTCAGAGTATGGCCAGTCCATCTTCATTTCTCCCTGCATATTTCTTGCACAGTCGGTCCCTGCTGGGTTGGTTCGCTCCCAGAGATCTCTGTTGCTGATCCTTTCTGACCATCTGATCTTGAGTATTGAGCTAAGACACCTGTTGATGAAGGTATATAGTTTGTTTGAAATGATCTTGGTGACGCGGCGCCAAGTCTCTGATCCGTATAGTGAGTAATGACTAGAGGTGCAAAATATAGCTCCAAATCTATAATTGAGCGCATGAGACGAGGATATTCTGTGTTTTCGTAACTAAGTGAAAGAAAAACACTTTCGAAGTAAAACAACTTGTCTGATGTTGGCTAATTCTGATAAAATTTATCAAACTTCAGATTAGTTTTACTTACCTGACTAAAGTGGACAAGATTTTTAATTGAGGTCCCTGCCGGGGAATGTGAGATTATCAGTGGAAGACGTGTCTATAACACAGAAAATATGTATACGTCGTCTGATTGTAACGTTAGGAAGTGAAATTTAAATATTTTGAGTGTGAAATTACAGTAAAAATTTCAAACCTTGGGTACAACATTTGTCTCTTGCGTTTAAAGCAATGTAAGGGCTGCATTTTTTTCAACGGAATGTAATATTTGTCCCTCAGGATATGAAGGACAACTTGAAAGTTTTAATCACTATAATGTTCCCTAGAAAAGGGTCTTGGCATTGACTTCAGTGTAAACTAGCAACTCATTAGAAATACTTATTTGGAAGTGATATCTGTTTTTTAGCTAAGTGGAATCTTGTCAACCAGTTGAAGTCCCGTATTTTCTATCTTCAAAGTCGTTGAGAAGATGACTGCTAGTACGTCGGTAAGAGTCATGCTTCATACAATAACACATAGTAGGGCCCTTCGAATTCAACAATTTTCCATATGTTGAAAAAAGACGTGACAAAGCTAATGGATACATTCGTAATATATTTTTGTGACAGCTGGGCGAGGCAGTGGGAAATTTTGCACTTCCTCATCATTCTTTCCTTCTAAATATATCACTTAATATTAATATGAAATTGAGTAAATTACAAAACTTTAGATACCATTGTCAACCAAGTAGATAAACCAAGTCGACATTCTGACTAGCTGTTTTCCTGCATTTGAAACTGAAGTTAAATCACAGATTCAAATATTTAACTTTAAATTGTATGGAGGATTTCACCATGAGCTGGCATCAGTTAGAGAACCACTACTCCCAGGTTTTCCAGTTGTTCTCTAACTGATGTCAGCTCATGGTGAAATCCTCCATACAATCAAACAAAAAAATCCCTACAAAACCAATACTTGAAAATTAATCTGATGCTCACTAGCGACTGGGTCTATTCAGGCAGTTAACCTGGAGTTCTAGTGGGAAGCCGTGACCAGTAGGGTACAGCAGGTCGAAGATGAGGCAGTAACTCGTCGAGGAAGACATTGGGAAGTGGTTGCGCTATGTCGTGAATTGGCAGAAGTTAGAATTCAAGAACTTTTGAATCGGGTCCCAGTGGCTCAATGGTCTACGAGCTCGCCTTGCAACCAGAAAGTCCTGGGTTCGAACCCCGGTGGGTGCGTACTGCTGAGGAGTCCCAAACTAGGACGAAACAGCTGTTCAGTACTCCCAGGTTTTCCAGTGGTTCTCTAACTGATGTCAGCTCATGGTGAAATCCTCCATACAATCAAACAAAAAAATCCCTACAAAACCAATACTTGAAAATTAACTTTTAAGTCGAGCTCAGACCTAATGACTAGTCACTAGTTCTAGTTATCTTAAGTCAGCTGACGTTAGCTGGATTATAAATGTTTGGTAACATTGTGAATTTTTTTGATTTAGAGCTATTAAATAATATGGGCGTTTTTAAGCAAGTGTATATTACTTTTAAGTTTATAGCATACTTTCCTAATACCAATTTCTTCCTTCACATAATCAGATTCTATGCCTATGTGTAATAGCATTTGAAGTTGGATGGCTTTTAATTATAAGATCGGATGCCATCATATGAAGTTTTAGGTGGAAATTGAAACTGATATCTAAGTATATAATTCTCTGTAATAAATCTTATTGAATATTTCTGGATTACACAAAAAACATATCTATAATCTGCTTAATAATATTATAAATTTGTCAGTTAACTTCAGTTCAAACCCATCAACACCACCAGACGTTCACTGTAATTAATAAACAAGTATACAATACAATGCACTGAAGTACATTGTAATCTGCATCCTAACCAGAATGGCATATTCGCACAGTTTCTGAATTTAAGAATGTATGATGTAAATTTCAATCTTAGGAGGGACATTAGCTTCCCCACTGTTGCATTATAAACAATTTCAGTGAGATAATCATTTCGAGGTCAAGACTTAACTGGGATTTCTGGTGATTATCCAGTGACATCTGATACAATTCTGCTTTAGCAAGGATGTAGTCATGAGGTGATGATGAAGGAGCTAGCGGGAAATTCATTAGTAATTGATATTAGTTTATGACGACGAAATTCAGTTTGACATCAGTAAAATTCGTATAAATCAAAAATCGGAACATTTTTAGTTACTATTTGCAAGAGAGGAAACAGGAGGAGAATTCATGAGAAATACAAATTTCAAAGTTAGAGGATTCCACTTGTTACGACTAATTAAATTCAAGTGTACTTTTGATTGGGCACTAGTTAGTAACTAGTGTAATTGGTCTAGTCCTTTGTTCGGCGTAGACTGAATTCTACCAGTCAAATTTGCAATTAATTAATGCCCAATCAAAAAGTATTCAATACAGTCCTATTGGAGGTCAATAGCGAGTACAAATAGCTCAGTGGTAACGTCTCTGACTGCAGTACTCACTGGGTGACGCATGTTCGAATATCAGAAGGGGAATAAGTACCTTCAAGGTTTCAGATACGCCTTGCTGACTGGTGAGTGCCAACTAGCACAAAACCTAAGTCGAAGACCTCCTGCTGACTGCTTCCAACTGTCTAATAAAATCCTTGTTTTCATGTATGAATGTATGTATGTAGCAACACTTAATGTCTTTACACCTTTGTATCTGCTGTTAAGATGATATTCAATAGTTGTTTCTAATGCTTATATGTAGCCACACAATGCAAATTATGTTTACCGATAAATCTCTTGTGGATATGTATAAATATAAGCTTATAAACAACTGATTAAAAATAGTATTTTTTTAAAAGAGATATACCACTAATAGAAAGTGAAATTAATTACTTTGATATTATTAGTACCTTTAAGTTGTTGCTGCCTACTGATCCAATGATAGCTATGATCCACTGCGTTGCTTTTATCTTACTTTTCACATCTCATCAACAAACTCTTTCTTGTTGCTTAGAGACTTTTTGACGGAATATTCTGAATATAGGACTACTCTTAGAAACAGTAAGTTATGCAAAATGAAAAGGAAAACAAGAATTATATTTCATAATCTCACCAGATTAGTGTTGGACCCATCGTTTCCAGCAATACTATTAATGACTGACATGCAAAGGTAAGGGTCCAGTCCGCAAACATACTTCCCTAGAAATTTTAAAATGTCATTGGAAGGAAGTATTTCACCATTCGTCAGATAACGCATCATGAACTGAAGCATCTTATAATTTTGAGCTAGTGGAAGGAAGGCGCCCTCGACACTTGCAAAGTATCCAACAGGGCCAAATGCTACAAATAAATTTATATATTGTTGTAGTTCTGGGAAAGCATCCAGTGCTGTCATAGCAATAAGTGAACCCTATTTGAAAGTGGAAAAAACAGAAGAATGGATATCGACTTTATTTATTAAGCACAAGTAACACGAAATGCCTTGTTAAAAAAAAATTACAAAACTGCACACACCTGCTATAAATGAACGTTGAAAGGGATATCAATGTACTCTACAGCTAATGATTAAGATCTAAAGTGTGAATAGTATAATTTTCAAGTGTTGGTTTTGTAGGGATTTGGTTTGATTGTATGGAGGATTTAATCATGAGCTGACATCAGTTAGAGAACCACTGGAAAACCTGGGAGTACTGAACAGCTGTTTCGTCCTAGTTTGGGACTCCTCAGCAGTACGCACCCACCGGGGTTCGAACCCAGGACTTTCTGGTTGCAAGGCGAGCTCGTAGACCATTGAGCCACTGGGACCCGATCCAATGGTTCTTGAACTAGGACGAAACAGCTGTCCAGTACTCCCAGGTTTTCCAGTTGTTCTCTAACTGATGTCAGCTCATGGTGAAATCCTCCATACAATCAAACAAAAAAATCCCTACAAAACCAATACTTGAAAATTAATCTGATGCTCACTAGCGACTGGGTCTATTCAGGCAGTTAACCTGGAGTTCTAGTGGGAAGCCGTGACCAGTAGGGTACAGCAGGTCGAAGATGAGGCAGTAACTCGTCGAGGAAGACATTGGGAAGTGGTTGCGCTATGTCGTGAATTGGCAGAAGTTAGAATTCAAGAACTTTTGAATCGGGTCCCAGTGGCTCAATGGTCTACGAGCTCGCCTTGCAACCAGAAAGTCCTGGGTTCGAACCCCGGTGGGTGCGTACTGCTGAGGAGTCCCAAACTAGGACGAAACAGCTGTTCAGTACTCCCAGGTTTTCCAGTGGTTCTCTAACTGATGTCAGCTCATGAATAAATCCTCCATACAATAGTATAATTGTCAAAAGGATAAAATGGCTAAATATTAATAGCCATCCAAACATTAGCTGAATTTCACACTTCTCAAATCTACAATTTTCAAGAAAAATTAAGAAATAAATTTAAAAATTCTCCGACCCACTGACTGAATTTTCAATGATCTGCTGTCATTACTGGAAGGTCTTCAGTGTACACTCCTGAATGATCACTGACTAAGAAGAAATATCTATTCCTGGTCTTCAAAGATTCTCGGAATAATTCCGGTTAGTGATGAAATCTACACTAAAACTATCAGTCTAACTAAACATATTATTTGGAAAAATAATAAAATTTTACCGTGAATTTTTGTATCATTGATTGTCACTGTTTTATATTTATTGTCTGTCATTGAGGTAACTTAAAATGTTAATAACAGTTACCAATACTTTGTCACAGTGTGTAATAACGACGAAACTTATCTAATGTGGAATTACCTTCTGCCACACTGACTACATTTCACCCTTAAATTACTCATACAAAATCTTCATAGACAGCTGATGAATTTCCGAGACGAAATCAAAACCAGTGTACGGCAATGATCACTGCTTACCCACTATATGGTAAGTGTGTTTCTCGAGTAAGCAGTATAATCAGACAAATGTAGAATTTATTTCAGTGTATCGTTTTGCAAGTCATTTGCATGAATGTACTGCATACAACCTCTCAAAGACACACAGTTTGCTTTAACAGAAATCTAATCTAATCTTACAAACTCGAAATCAAAGCATAATAGCTATATGAAAGTGTTTAAAGTCATTTGCTTATTTGTGAGTAAGCTAGTTAATTTTCTAATTCTAAAGTAAATGACGAATACATGTAACTGTCGAAACAAAGGTATGGCCACATCAAAAACATATAGGCATACACTTATATAACAATGATACAATAGGCCTAAACTTCTGAACTTTATTTGGTGATTTTAGTGCTCAGTTTTTGAATTGTTTCTTTAAATCTTTCAAATTTTGGGTTAACACTACAAAAAAATACTCGCTAGCCAATTTAATGTTACATTTTTGAAGAAAAGGTTAAAGCATAATTATTAAAAAAAGATTGACTTTTCCATTTCACTTTGTCAATATCTATTTCACGCTCATCGAAGTGGAAATTTAAATAAATTTAGAGATATTGTCCATAACTTAGCATACCCAGTGCCTATTTATTATATTATTATAATACACTAAGTTGTAGAGTTAATGTTCATAAATTTCCAGAAATAGTGCCAAAATTTATTTGAGCGCTATACCCCCTAGTCTTGAAGTAAGTTAGCCATTGGGAGAATAATACCAACTAATAAGTATATATTTAGCAGTATACATGATTTATCAAAATTCATTTAAATGTGAAGCAGAACTACATAATACTTTCCATGAAATGCTTATGATAATAAATCCTCATAAAAATACAAATAAATAAATAAAAGGTTAAGTACCTGAACTAACACAGACTAATAAAACTACCTTATTCAGTGATCTCATTTATATAAGTTCTATGACCTTTGGTATAAAAATGTATGTTCTAAAAAATAATGATTTATATACAGAATGAACTAATCAATAAGTGTATGAGACCACTTAGTTAGATTTTCATGAGATACAGTGGTAGAATGCTCTAACTGCTTATTGGTTGGAAACACTATTTACTAGATAAATTACTTGAAATTCTAGGTGTGAATGTACTCAGAGTTCCGCTAAAGCACTTAAGGTCAGCGTGTCTCTTAAAGCTTTTCGTCGAATTTGATCGATATTCATGTTAATTTTTGATCTATGTATATTACACTTACGATTCTGTCGAAATTGTTGAGGTTAGAAAAACCAATCACGAAGTCTCATTTAGAATAGCATTACGTGTCTGAACAAAATGATAAATTTTAGAGAAATTTAGTGATACAGAAGTAGGTACAGTCACTTACATAGTCATTTCTGGTTAATAAAGAATTTACGACAGAGAAGAGGGAGGCTATACAAGACAAAATTAGTCTAGATATTGGATTCATAGGGATGTGATTAATTTCCGTGTGTATTTCATTACAAACGGATATCATTTGGATAATTAAATAGCAGGGAACACTGAGTGCTTGTTTCACTTTCATCTAGGAATTTTCGCTTCTGCACACCAATTACTTGTGCAGCCATCGAGCTCAAGACGCTGTGCGTCGGTGACACAGCAGTTAGGACTGTCATCGACCATGCACATGGTCCGGGTTTCGATCCCCGGCCGACGCACACCTGATATCAATGGTCGGCCTGCAAAATTTGAGCTACCTATATCACATCCTGAAAGATCCATACTTATACCAATAGTACAGTGTGTAATCAAGCGATAGTAATAAAAAAAAAGAAATTGGGAGCGAGGCACTTTTTCCATTTAGCCAACTGTGGCGCAGTCACATGACTCTTAAATTTCGAGCAACCGGTTATACATCTTTATATCAAGCCTCTCTCACTGATCAGCATCTATCATCACACATTACTCGATGAACATTGTCGGGTACAGCTTCCTATTATAGATTCAAGACATTTATCTTGGAGCCATCCAGTAATTGGAAGTAGATTAAAATTTAGATGGTTGGGTTATAAAAATTCGACTACAGCATAGTGGCTGAGTGACAAACCTAACAGATTCTCCACTTAGGACCCTGAATTAAGCCATCTTAATGCCATTGCCAAGTCCTCAGTTAGGATGAAATATCTGTCCAAACCACTATTTTTTCCAACAGTCCTCTGATAGAGGTCGGTTATTAAAGAAATCTTAACTGAAAACAAACTTATTTTCCTTTTTTTAACCTGAGACTTCAAACATTACTGGATACCATGTTCTAATTCGATAATTTCTCATTAATAAAATCGGCTATTGAATGATTTGTTCCTAATGGAAAAAAGAGTACCCTATCATGTTGTCAAAGAAAGTGAAAAATGCCCATGCTAGAACTGGAGCACAAATATGTTCCTGTACACCTCAGTCACAATATTTAACCGTGTCATCCTGGAGAGACTAGAACATCCGAGGTATGGAAACATTCAAGCCTAACCGGTTGGTTTCAAATCAATCCATGTGCATGCTAAATCCCAACACTTGTCACTAAAATCGAAGAAAGGTTAGTAAATGGTGTGTCAAAACTTTATTGAGCCCGAAAATTCTCTCAACAACAGTGATTTGTAACTGCTGAAACTTGTGAAAATCATTCAATAGCCATTATTTGATGCCGTATGCTAAGTGAGCCACACGGAAAGCTCTCCGAAGCTATAATTTGAATAAAAGGCTGAGCACTATCATTGTGGATTGGATAATGTGGTAGGACGTACGGAGTAAGAGAGGGGCATAGGTTTGACTTATGAAAAGACCTTAAAAGAGGCATATTTTGCAAATGATTTATGTCTCATATCTCACTTATTTGAAGATTCCCAGACGAAATCCAACGAAATGACAGAAGCATCAGAGAAGAGGCAACTTCAGATGAGCGTAGAGAAGACAGAGTTGATGAAGAAGCCAGCCAACACAAATCAGAATCAGTGTGACAAATATGAAGGAAGTCGTTTCACTCACTCAGGAATGGTAAATTGAGACAGGCATTCATCACTCTGAACTCCATGTGAAGGTTCACACCGCTCATCACAAATAACATGAAACGAATTTGGAACGTTAATATCATGTGAGTGCCTTCATAGGGTTGAGATACTTAAAATTTTACTAAAACACCTTCTTCAGGATGTAGACTTTCATTTCTGAATATTAGTTGGCCAACAGGGAAGGATAAGCATCAAGGAATTATAATTGACGCAGAACCAGTCAAGAAGGTGTTTTCGAGAAAATTTGCAGGAAAAAAATGCAGATGGGTTCAATGTTCGCTGAGGAGGCAGTTAAATGACATCACATATCAGGACCTCGAGTGCAACCAGAATGGTAGGCAACATGTGGGGCATCCAATGTAACATGGGAGGAATCACGTGTAAAAGGAATTGATACCTACGGGTTGTCGTGAACCATGGTGAAAATGACTTCATAGAAGAAATAATGTGCTGAAGTCCCTTGTCCTACCCTATTCACAAGGAATGAATTTCTACTGCACATGCATTCAAAGATGAATAAAGACATTAAATCTCCTGCTTATCTGCTGAATAGCAAATATATGTTACAATAACTGCTAAACAAAATTTAGGATAAGACAAGCCTACTTTACAGATGTGGTGGTTGTTTCATGAACTTACTTGAGAAAATCCAACGTATGTAAGTCTTTCTACTTTTGTTATGGATAGGATGTATTGAATTGTAGCAGGAAAATCATAGTTAGACATTTCTTGCCAAGTAAAGTCCCAGAACTCTGCTTGACTTGAATCAAAACGTTGATGCTTTTTGGAATATGTACTACCTCTGCTATTTCCAAGCCATACATCATAATCATTGTCAGCTAAAATATATGCTAGACTCTGATTCTTCAAGTTCATTGTCCATGCATGCGATGAGTCCAGTAGTCCATGTTGTAATAAAATGACTTTGTTCCCTGAAGGTGAAAAAGTAAAGATATATTCATTGAGAATGAACCCAACATAAATGATAGAATAAAGTAAAATCTCAGAATTTATTTGTTGAAACATACTCTTATGACTTGTTTTGTTCTTGTAAAGTCTGATTAAACACAGACTATAATAATCTTCAGTAATAACCTCATGTTCTTCAACTATATAGCCTTCTCTACGTATTATCTCACTCTTCAAATATGACAATTATATATTCAGAATTTTAAATAACTTACAATATTCATATAAATTTCCGGGTCTATATTCCCACCAATGAACATTGCAGCTGTTAGGTTTGAATTTAAGGAGCAATATCCTATCCATCTTATTAAAGATAAGAAAGATATAATATAAAAATGAAAATACCTAAAATAAAATTAGTTACCATACGAAATACATCAGTTACATTTTAATGAAAATGTTTTCCAGCTTATCAGAAGTCGAGTATATTCGCAGATAACAGTAAAATCAAAAGATTTTCGGTGTTAAGATTCGTGATTATTGTTTGTAGCTAGGTGCTATTTGTATCCAACGTATCGGATAATATCAGGAGGCAAAAAACAAAGTGTGGTGAGATCAGTTGACTTTGTACTTACAGAAATGAAAATAATCGTGATTATAGAGATTAAACCAATTTTGCAAATAACCTTCAATTTGTGCGTGTATCGTGGTCTGACTGGAGAGATAAAAAAAACCACAAATTATTGCAGTTCAACTTCAAAGTTTAACAATTTAAGGATCATCATTTAATGAAGACAAAATTAAGTAGTACCTATAAAATATGAAAATGAATCATTATTTTACGGTAAGAAAAACACAGTTCTGCAAGCACAGTACTCTTTCAAAAGAATTTGAGCAATTCACTTCAAATCTAGTGTAGCAGAATAGGCATCTGTGAGATAAATCCCACATCCTCCTTCATGCTTAGCATAAAAACCAGATAAGGACTCGCCAACACTATAGTCTAGGGGCATATAAATTCCTTTACAAAATGGGCAAAGGCTATACTGCCAGACCCTCTGCACCCTCTTTATTCACACCTATCCCCTTGTATCTCATCAGGTAGGACGAGAAGTCAATATAAAAAGTTATATGCTCGTACCACTAAGTACAGAAATTCTACAATACCCTATTTAGCCCGTACTTTTTGTGACGAAGACTCTGTTAGACGTGAAACACATAAGTTACTATGTAATTAGCACAGTGAATCGACCCTTTCATTGTTCATCCTTCTGTATTTTATGGTGTCACCATTTCTGTCGTTTAATTATTACTCTGCTACTTTATTTTAGTTGGTATTACTACTATTACTAGAATTTTATACTTTATGCATATTTTTCTCCTTATTGCATACAGTATTTTGCTATGTAATCAAAAATTCAAAAAAAAAAATAAAAATATGTAGCTGCTGTAACAATCGTTTTATTATTGTTATGTAATGTGTATTTATAATTTTTTTTGTTTTTTGTCGTTTTTGAGTAAATTAGATGCAATATTGTACTGAATGCTGAAAATTCCTTCCTGTATCATTAGTACTGTTTTTGGAATAAAGCAAAAATTATTATTATTATTATTAAAAGAAACAGAGTAGGGGAAAATTTCATATGTGCACAAAAAAGCAATAGCAAATTAGAAAGAAACAAGGAATTCCCTATGAAAACACAGGGAGAATGAAATAACGGAATCAGAATTCACAAACAGGAGGAATAGAAATTTAACTAGAAGATATGCCCAAAAATAATTCAATGAACAAAACAAAGAGATATAGGCAAAAAACTAATGCATTCGAAAACAAAACCGGGGATTGGTGGTAATTAAAGAGAAATGGTAAGGCCGTGGGTATAGGACAGGGGATTCTTCCTAGTTTGCTACTCATCGTCATCACTCGACCACTGAGGTTGGAACCCACGACCTTCCGGTTACAGGTGAAGCTCATAGACAATTCAATCACTGGCACTGCCCGACTTAGTCGCCCAGGAATTCCAACTTCTACGAATTCGTGATTTCAACCAGACCACCAACCAATGTCAATGGTAAGTATTGTCCTCACTCCCAACCGGATCGACTCCACTCGTTACCACCTTTGACTAGAACTGCAGGAGACTTCCTCCTGTAGCCAGTCACTAGAGAGCATCACATTCATTTCTGAGAGTTAGTTTCTTTGATTTGTTTGAAGTTTGATCGGGACTGATGTAAGTTGAACTACGGATAGACGTCGCTGGGTTGAGTAGGCTCATTAGTTATGTTTGTTTGAAGTTTACGTCGACCAGGAACAGATCATTTTCTGAACAGAGATGTCGAACAGAATCACCACTGTCAGTTTGTAAGTGTGGAACTCTATATAGACTGCCAATATACTTTTGTAGAGGTCGAAAAATATCAAAGTATACGTTCATATTAATAAAAGTAAAACTAGTGAATTCAATAAACATCATGGGTGTTAAGTGATATATTGAATAATCGACTCCATCTAGTTCAACACGCACTATGGACGATACAACATCCCTTCTCCAGTTTCTTGGCTTACCGCTACATCGCTGTCCGGCGACCAATTCATACATCTACATTTATTCCTCTTACTACAACTTCCTCTTCTCTTCAAAAGTACATCTCGCGCTGTTGGCATACCCTTGCGTGGAGTAAGCAATAGTAGATCAAGAGAGCAACTTCGTCACTTTAAATCAATAGATATATATTTGCGTATTTCGGAACGGCGATAACTCACCAAATATAGCTGTATCTAACAAATATATATATATATTAAAGCAAGATCCTGTTTGTATTGGAATTACACTTTGCGTGTAAAGGGGGTTAGCCCAGCAGTCTTCTGCACTTCTAGAAATTTTGAGACCATTAATAGCGAGCAGAATCGAAAAAACACTGATAGTCTCTTAAAATCATGTTGGTAGCTATATACGGAAGCCTTCTATGTTTGAACGCCTTACTGAATCAGACAACAGACTTCACCAGGTAGAACTCTGCCATCTCGAGTTATGGAATGTGAGTTGTGTTTTGGATATAAAAACACAAGACCAGAATGTGATTATCCCTTTACCTTACCTGACCGATATCTATAAAATTCACCACACAGGCCTCAGGTGATTCTTCGGCTAGTTTGCATTCCGGTGTAGGAATACCCACGAGTGTTAAGGCAGAAGAATCTCTACTCTGCTGGATTCTAGTGCACAATTGTATGTGTGCGGTGTTTGGATGAACACCTTATGAAGAAGAAAGGATTGTGGTAGCTTCCGATATGTTTTCATAATCTCTGCTTATGCCCCAGTTCGGATTAAGTACAAATAACTTTATGAAAAGCTGTCTGGTGTGCCGTCGAAGGATAAGTGTTCAGATAGTGTCAGCTAAGCTGTGACTTCAATGCTCGAGTAGGGGAGCTGTATCACTCAGGAAAGTGTAGTGGACACTATGTTAAATGCTTCATCATATAGGTTCCGATTACAGAGACGATTAGTTTCTTGTGCATGTCTTGAAAGACAACGATTTGAATATCGGAATACCCAAGTTAAAGGAACTTCTACTTAGATGCACTGTGAACGTTCAGCTGACATTCAATGGTTGTATTGATAGACATCAAGATTGTGTGGCTACTGATTCATATTTAGGCCCGTTACTTGCAGATAACTTCATGCTAAGTTAGGAAAATGAGCAGCTGAAACCGACAATCTGCGAATTCTCCATGTACAAAAGGTACGTTGATGACAGTTTATTAATCTGTGACAACAAATGTGGCCTAAATAATGTCCTTCAGGTTTTTAATAGCCGCCACCCGACCGTCAAAATTGCACTTGAAGCAGAAACCGGAGAGACAGTCTCATTTCTGGACTCCCGACTAACAAAGAATACTGATGGGACTCTGGAGAGATAATAATATCGAAAACCTACGTAAGAACGATCAGCTGACAAACTTTTACAGTTGAGTGCCTATCAGCCGAAGGCGGAATCTGATAATATCTCTTCCGACTGGAATCTGTAAAATCAGCAGTCCCGAATCAGTTGAAGAGGAAGACACCAACTGAGAATGTCTACTCACTACGCTTTATAGATAAACACACATAAAGCCGAAATTCAACAAAGAGAAACCCATCTCTATGCCAAAGAAGATGACATATATGAATATGGTGTCCAAAGGCGACCTTCTGGCCGAGAACCTAAAGAGAAGAATACCTGAAGCCCTGTAAAGAACATTCCTTGATGCTTCATTATGATCGGTATTCTCAAGCCACTCACTGTTCTACAAAGATAAACTATCTCATTTCATCACTTCTGTGTGTATCTACCAATACACTTGTTCATGTGAAGCAAGATGTATAGGTCGTTCGGTGCGTGTTTCATCTAAAAGAGTTAAAGAAGATTATTCTGCTTGGCTAAGAAAAGGTAACAGTGGATCAATAAAGAGTGCTATAATTGAACATATAGTCAACACTGGTCACTAAATATGTACCGAGAATTCATTCAATGTCATCTACAAAGTCAGAAGAAGCCTCCCGGAAACGGTAAGCTTCCGTATACTTCGCATTGCTGAGGCCTAATAGTTCCGGACAGAAAACCCTGATTTATGTACACAGAAGAAACTTCCTCTCCCCTCCTTCTACCTTGGGGATAATTCCAAGTTCTACTACGTTGTTAACAATGCTTTTAGTTTGAATTTTCATATGATGTTTCAGCAGCGTGTTTTTCTTAGACGACTCTTTATTTGCTCTTCCTGCCTACTACACAATTTATTTTTGACACTTATCTCCATACACTTTCACTAACAAACTATTTTTCTGGGTGTCTTTCATATTATGTCACCCTTGTCAATACTTATCAGTCTTCACCATCTCAGTTGCTATTTGATTACTCATCACATTTTAGAAACATTTTGATGACGTGAACAATAATCCTAACTAATTTTTACTTTTGGTTGACGGTCTTAATGTACACACATGCATACACACAAAATAATTGCATATTAATGCAACTGTACAAATAAATTTCTGAATTTTCCGAAGAGAATGGCTTTGCTATTTTTTTGTTTTGATATTCGGATTTGTACCTATAGGTATCTGTGTATTTGCGAATCTGTGGAAACGCCTTTGATTTCGTGAGCGCGCTGTGAAATTGTTAGTTACCTGTGTGCAGTGTGACGCTTTTGATTTATTGTTAGTAGTATAACAGGGATTCCTACTGTCACCGATTATACGCCTGAATATGGTGAACTGAATCATGTAGCAGACTGTGGGAAGCAATAAGATATTTATATGTTGTATCGATAAGAATACTTGGAGTTTCCGGATGATATATAGGAGTAAACCAAGAAATTAACAGAAGCAGCTGTGAAGAGAGGTCTCCAAAGGAATATACAGAACCTGGAGTTCTAGCGGGAAGCCGTGATCAGTAGGGTGCAGCAGGTTGAAGATGACTCAGTAACTCATTGCAGAAGACATTGCGAAGTGGTGGTGCCAGGTTGGTTGTGTTACAGATTGTTAAGGAAAATAAAACGATTTGGACAATGATAATTTGTAACTAAGGATGAAGTGGTCATATGAATAAAATAATTTTACTAGTAAAACATGTAATTAAAGATGAAGTAGTCAGAACAAATAAAATAATTTTGACAATAATTTTTTATCGTTTCCAATGTGATCTCTTCAGACTTAACTATAATATATATAAGTTTACAAATAAAATTCAAATATAAACCAATCATAGTGTTTTGTCTATATGATAATACGATGGTGAATATAAATTGTGCAATTAGTCACAATAGTAGTAATGATAATAATATTAATAATAATAATGGTGTTATCAATAATAAGGATTAAAACGTGAGGCAATCTGTCATAACACGAATAATGAAAAACAGCATGATTTAACGCTATATATATATATATATATATATATATATATATATATATATATATATTAGAGTTAAACCTGATGAGATCTAATTGAAAACAATATTGTTCGTTTAATCCTGCTGTTTTTCATTATTCGTGTTATGACAGATTGCCTCACGTTTTAATCCTTATTATTGATAACACCATTATTATTATTAATATTATTATCATTACTACTATTGTGACTAATTGCACAATTTATATTCACCATCGTATTATCATATAGACAAAACACTATGATTGGTTTATATTTGAATTTTATTTGTAAACTTATATATATTATAGTTAAGTCTGAAGAGATCACATTGGAAACGATAAAAAATTATTGTCAAAATTATTTTATTTGTTCTGACTACTTCATCTTTAATTACATGTTTTACTAGTAAAATTATTTTATTCATATGACCACTTCAACCTTAGTTACAAATTATCATTGTCCAAATCGTTTTATTTTCCTTAACAATCTGTTACGCAACCAACCTGTGCACACACCTATTCCTTAACTACTCTTCATTTTTCCAAAATTATGCATTATTCAATCCAGTATGTGTAAATTTTTGTTTTAATAAAGTCTCACAGTGTTATACAGTAATTTTTACTGATGACGTTTCGAGCACAATTTATTGCTCATAGTCATATCAAGGTGCTCACAAGACTTCCTAACTTCATTTATATAGTTCCATTATTTTTCACTTGATTTGTTTGGCAGTAGTATTTGCCATATTTCAGGTATGAGTGATGACTCATTCCTATTGCATGTGTTTGGTGTAGACTCGATGAACAAGGATTCAGTAATCAACCTCTCTCTCCACCTATTTAGATTACTTTTAAGAATTTTAACCCTCTCCCAACCTATTGTGTGGTTGTGCGTTAATGCATGCATTGCAATAGCTGAGCTTTTTTCTAAATTACTTGTCTTTGCAGGATCAACCCTTCTTACCTAAGTAATTTAGAAAAAGCTCAGCTATTGCAATGCATGCATTAATGCACAGCCACACAATAGGTTGGGAGAGGGTTAAAATTCTTAAAAGTAATCTAAATAGGTGGAGAGAGAGGTTGATTACTGAATCCTTGTTCATCGAGTCTACACCAAACACATGCAATAGGAATGAGTCATCACTCATACCTGAAATATGGCAAATACTACTGCCAAACAAATCAAGTGAAAAATAATGGAACTATATAAATGAAGTTAGGAAGTCTTGTGAGTACCTTGATATGATTATGAGCAATAAATTGTGCTCGAAACGTCATCAGTAAACATTACTGTATAACACTGAGAGACTTTATCAAAACAAAAATTTACCCATAATGGAATTATAATCTACCACAGTGCACAAGTTTTATTCTTATATCAATGGCCAGCTGTCATGTGAATGAATTATGCAATCCACATGTTGTAACCATTTCTGCCTTTTAACTGTGCGTATTAATTTTCTTCGTTAATTATCCCCCCATTGACATGTTAACACTGACTCATTATTGTTAACAAACACATATCGTCACTTGATTGGTAAACTATTGTATATTGTAATAAAAATTATATATATTAGAGTAGAGCCAGAGATGAGGATCTAATTGAAAAGTAAATATTTCTTCGCTCGGTCTTTCTGTTTCCTAGATTTCGTAATAAGCACTTAACAGAATCTCTGTCAATAGTGCATACATTACATATATAACTAAGGCTTACGCATTAAAGTTAATGACGCTTAAAAGACAAACAAGACCAGTGTGAATAAAATTTATTTTGATCATATCTCACACTGTTTTACAGTTATGTTTACTGATGATGTTTCTTTTATGTAGGTGGAGAGAGAGGTTGATTACAGAATCTTCTTTCATAGAATCTACACTCAATACATGCAATAGGAGTGACTCATCACACGTACCGGAAATATGGGAAATATTACTATCAACCAGATGAAGAGATGAGTAATAGTGGAGCTATATAAACGAAGTTGAAAAGCCGTGTGAGTAACTTGATATGATTATGAGCGTCAATAAATTATGTTCAAAACGTCATCAGTAATTATTACTGTATATAGCACTATGTGATTTTATCAAAATAAAATCCTATCCACAATGGAATTATACTCTACTACAGCGAACAATTTTTATCCTTATATCAATTAGCAAGACCGGTATTTATTCTGGAGGCATAGTAGTCAAAATATTGCTAGGTACTAAACAGACATAAGATGTGTCTTAACTATATTAACTGTAGTGTAAAATGACACGCTTATCTACATTTTTGCGGGCGGAGAACTGAATCGAACAAACCCCAAAATAATAAGAGCAGAAATAGATGGTTAAGAAGAAATGCAATTATATCTTACTGAGAACTATGCAGATCTCTACACAACAAGAGACGTAGGATTCATATCAACAAATATATTTTGATTTTCGTAAGCCAAGCTTTTAAGTGAAACAGATTATAATGTACAAGATAAGAATTCATCATTATGGGATATGCATATATATATATATATATATATATATATATATATATGCGCATACATGGCAAAAAGTTGGAGACTGTTCACATAAGCATACTGAATAAGTTAGCTCACTAATGGTTTTCAAAAACTCAAACAAACAGCTCTTGAATATTGGAAAACAAGGAAACGCACCATGAAAATAATCTGCTTCAGTTAGTCCGTACTGTTTTCGACTTCCATGTTTTTAACATCTGATATCTTCCTTGCCAAACCAGCATTCTTCCGCTGCACTTCTTTCATCCACGGTGCTAAATTCTCATCTTGCATTTTTAAATTTTGTCTCTGCTTTTTCTTCATAGCCGCTTCTCTAAGCCAATCGGGCGCTCCTTCACCATCTTTGGACATTACTTCCTCCCATCTCTTTTCCACATCTCTTTCTCGTTCTTTCTGCAATTGTTTCTTTATGATTTCGTCTTTCCAGTCACATGCTTGACTCATTTTTGTAATGTTATAAACATGAACAGTTAACAAATACAGTTAGGGTATAAGATCAAATCAAAAACGTGACGCTGTTCCAATAAATTGATTGGGGGCGAAATAACCAATCAATTGTTAAATCAATAACGAGGCAAGGAAGGAAAGGGTAGTGTGATTGGTAATTTACATATGCTAAGGGTTTATTAATAACCAATAGAAATTAAGTAACGTGGACCAATGAAAATACGTACTCCATTGCAATGAGACATTCGCATTGTACAGGTGAAAAAGAATGTTGAGATGAATGACTATAGCTATTCTTTGGCCAAATTTAAACTCTTACTTTTTCTCAACGGCTTTTAAATTCTACCTGGTAGAATATGTTATCTCGTTCTGAAGATGTAAAAACCAAAACTAGTTTCTATTCTTTACCAGTTATTGAAATATCATTTGAAAATAAACGTCCCTCATTACGAACATTCAGGTTAAATGTTACATGTTCTTTAAATAGAACTTCTCATGCAGATAGAATTGTTATACTCATTTAAATTTCAAGGAATTCAAATATTCCCTATCCGCTTGGTATCAAAACAAAGTTTACCAAAGAAGATTTAGTGTAATGACGAATTGTTTTTGATCCTATAAACTTTCTAATTGATGGGTCTTCTAAAAACTTTAGGATACGATCCAAACTCTTCTTATAGAGAGGTTTAAAAGACGTGTAAACATCAATTTTATGTCATGTCTCTATAATATGTTTTGTAATAGAGGAGCTAGGTCTCCTGTTCTCACCATTAATGAGTTCTTGGGATTCTATTTATTTCTGGAGCCACATAGGAATATTCTCTGAAGCCGTTATTTGCATAGGTCGACGAGTCCTCTCTATGTATGTGTGACCATGCGTACATTCAAATAGGTAAATACAGTGGGGTGTGACATCATTTTTTTTATTAGGAAGTTAAAGCCATCTTTATTCCTCACATATTATTCATCTTTCGTGTTTGAACTGAACTGGAATTCAGAACTACATTTATTTTAGCTGCCTCTACAACAGCCCTGAAGCCTTGATTTCCCCCCTGTTCTCTCTGCATTTGCCCCTGCATATTTATTCGGAAAAGGTTTCTGGTTAATTTACTGCCAGAGACCCTTCCTGCTTATGCTTTTGTATCAGACATCTGATTTCCTGTAATGAATGAAGGCAAATGTTAATGAAAAATCGCAGCAAACTGTTGGAATTACTTTTTGCCACTGGCCAAGTCATTGAATCACGTAGAAGCACTCACTTGAAATTAGTGTTTAAAATCCAATTTTGTGTATTGTGTTGAGTGGTGTAGATTTCAACACTGATTTCAGAGTAATGAACGTCCATCTTGCTTTCCCCATCACGAAAAATTTTAACATTCTCATCGTTCCTACCCCGTAGTAAAAGGGATTCATCCGAAATATATCATCTGTTTTGATTTCTTTATCCAATGCCTAAGCAGCGCCACAAAAAGTCATTTATTCTTCAGCTTTGTACTACCCTTCAGACACAAATATGTGTTCCTTAGGAGAGGATAAAAAAGTTGTCAGTTGATCCGAAGTTTTTAATTAGTGATAGCGTACTTAAAGTGCTTAGATATTAATCAATTTCCTGAATACCTTACAATGAAATTTATTCCATTCGTTTCAAAGATGCAAGACAATCATTTAGAGGTGAATTTTAGCTGTATCGCTTTTTTAAAATATAAATAGAGTTGACACTTCGTGATGTGTTATGTTTAAATCTGTAATATTTTACAGATTACGGAGAAGAAAATAATACAGGATTATGAAAATATCTGATATTGGGGAAACGTTACTTACATGAAATTGACAATATGAGGCCGAAAAATTACGACAACAACAATCAGCATAAATGGGAGAAATCTGAAAGAAGCATCCTCCTTTAACTACCCACCTGGGAAGCATCGTTTCAACTACAGGCGGACGGAACTGATGAGGATATCAACGCAAGGATCGGGAAGCAAGACAAGCTTCCATTACTCTCAAGTCTATGTGGAGGTCGACAGCACTCAGTATGAAAAATAAGATTCAGATTTTCAACTCCAATGTGAAGTCAGCACTACTTACTATACGGATCAGAGACTTGGCGCCGCGTCACCAAGATCATTTCAAACAAACTATATACCTTCATCAACAGGTGTCTTAGCTCAATACTCAAGATCAGATGGTCAGAAAGGATCAGCAACAGAGATCTCTGGGAGCGAACCAACCCAGCAGGGACCGACTGTGCAAGAAATATGCAGGGAGAAATGAAGATGGACTGGCCATACTCTGAGAAAACAAACCATCAAGTGACATCACACACTAGACCATCGCTCGAGTGGAACCCGTATGGGAAGCGGCGAGTTAGTCGTCAGTGAGAGGTTGACATGGAGGAGGTCATGTGAAGAGGAGATGAAAGCATGTGGACATACTTGGAGACGGTTGAAAACGTTGTCAGAGAACCGAACGCATTGGAGACGTTCGCCTGAAGCCCTATGTTCGTCTAGGAATTAAAGGAAACAATAGTAATAATAAAATATTTGTATCACATAAATGTCATCAAAGGTGTTGTAGCTGTCTTAATAATCTGACCCAGAAAGTAGCTTCAGGAGAACTACTGAATAGGATGCATATTTGATCAAATTAGAGTTCCTTATTTTCTATAAGCATAATTTCAGATTTCATAAATGAGCTGTTCCCTTGGTGGTTTGTGAACACTGCAATGAAGTAAAAGTCACCACATGATGATTATGTTTCATTTGTGATGAATGCAAACCTATAGCATGAATAACTCAAGTATATGTTACTTTGATCAATTTTAAGACAAGCTAAAAGAAGGTGATTGAAAGGATTATTTGAAAATTCATTAGATGCCCCGACCAATTAAATTAGATTTGTTATATTACTGCGAAATTATCAAGCGAACCATAGTTTTACGGAGTTGACAAAATTCTACAGAAAACGCTGCAGAATGATTCACTTCAAGTCATAAAATAATGACTAGAGGTGCAAAATATAGCTCCAAATTTATAATTGAGCGCATGAGACGAGGATATTCTGTGTTTTCGTAACTAAGTGAAAGAAAAACACTTTCGAAATAAAACAACTTGTGATTCCGGTCACTGAAATATCAAATATGATGAACTGATTACTGTTACCTCCACTGAGTATATAAGATTCAAATTTTCATTTCGGTCACCTGAATAATATGAAACGTGAAAACTGTCAATAGAGATATAGTCATAAATCTCAGGTCGTTATCAATGTACACGTTTTAGGTCAATGATAATCCGTTATCACAGAATAGAATGTTCGTATCCACGAACATAAGCTATCCGTCAAAATACATCACATCCACTCCCTCATATCACTACATACAGACAACCACGGACATCAGTTCGACTGGGACAACGTTCGAATATTAGACAGGGGAAACAACAAGAATGATAGAGAATTTTAAGAAGCTTGGCATTCCAGTGAATCATCGATCAATAGACACATCGAGATAGACAAAATTTATTAACCGATAAGAAAGAAACTTCACACACAAAGGGTCAAAGTTCAAATCAAAGAAACAATCAGTTCCAATGCAAGTAACCTAGAAGGTGTGAAAACACACAAAAACAACCAATCACGTCCAAGGTCACCAGGAGAGACGATTAATAAACTCGTAGAGAAATCTAACAGCTCACTTCAAATTGAAGTATGCGCTGAAGATGTCGCCTAGTAGGGCAACGAATGCTTCGCAAATTAACTATCCAGCTCAGAGAACACAACCACATCGAAATCATCCACCTGAGCTAAAACTCTTCTCTATCATATATGGAATGTTTAGTTTACAGAATTAGTTGATGTGACTAGTATCTCTTCGGAAACTACAAGAGGTTTGTTTATGCAGAAGTAAAACCTTTTTTAACTGCCGGTTCCTGTGAAAACTAACATTTTGGAAGAATCTAGTTTTTGAAAAGGGATTCTTTAAGATCGAGTAGTGTCAACAAGCAGCTGAAGCAGGCAGTAGCCACTTCGCTAATTGTTCTTATTTCTGGGTGAGTTAAACTTTTCTAATTATTGAATAGTTTAAGAGTTAGTAGCATAAAAGCAGTAAATAATGTGATCTTTATTTCCAAATAGATGATCAATAGTTGTCAGCTACGGGGTGATATGTAGGAGGTCATGTGAAGAGAAGATGAAAGCATGTGGACATACTTGGAGACGGTTGAAAACGTTGTCAGAAAACCGAACTCATTGGAGACGTTCGCCTGAAGCCCAATGTTCCTCTAGGAACTAAGGTGACAGTAATAGTAAATACAGTAAGTGGTTTTGTATAGGAAGCAGAATGAAGCATTCGAGCTGAATGAATCAGTCATATGCAATATAACAAAACAAACAAATTTAGGTTCATTGAATTTAAAAATCCTAATGATCTCAAACAGACAGAAGAAGTAAACCTTAGTAGTGAATGGAACGCAAAGCGGAATGATTCTTTGAACTGAGTTACCACCTTATTGCAATATCCATTGCTGTATACCTATGAAATATAACAACATATTATAGCTATTTCCACATTACCATGCACGCATTTAGAAATAACAACAGATTGAGCGGAGAAATATATTCATTTTCAATTAGCTCCTCATCATCAACAGGCTCTACACTAATATATAGTTTTTTACATCAAAATGTTTTACCGATCAAGTAGTTATTTTAGTCAATTAGTTTTAGGTATAGGAGGGATGAAATTAAGAGGTTAAAGGTCATCAAATCAATTAACAAATAGATGTTAGTAACAAGATATCTAAGATTTTAAAAGAGGGGTGACAATTAATTGTGGAATTCAAGATAAGTTGATTCTTAGGCTTTAGCAACAAGTTACTGCGTGATCACGAAATTTGTAAGATAGTTATGATGACTAAGAAGAAAAGAATGACTCAAAAGAATTACATAAAATACAAACAAACAAGTTAATAGAATTAGCTAAAATTGTGAAATTAACGAAGTCAAAATATAGTTACAAGGAGAAGGGAAAAGTTGTTTTTAAAAACTTAATACATATTGTGGCAAAGAATCGGACTGTACACATTTCTTTTGAACACACAGATTTGGCTTGTTCAGATGAATTCCGATCACCTTGGACGTAAAAGTCGTACTCAACGGGGATATGTATCACCTTCCTTGTATGAAATACTAAAACCTGTCGGTACAGTGATACCCAGGTTGAACGGCTTACCGAAGATTCACGAAAACGACTTGGCACATAGACCGGTCCTCGATATGTCTAGCTCACCATACCATTAAACCGCGGAAGGGCTGGTGGGATTTTTACAGCCGTTACATAAGGAACTTGTGAAAAATAGCGTAAAAGTTACTTCTAATTTGGTAGAAAGAATCAAGAAATTAAATGTGAAGGACAAATACATAATATCACTGAATGCATCTCCTTCCATCCAGTACAATATAAAATATTCTTGTTACGGGAATATGAGAAAGGCAACTAGGTGATAGAGTTCAGTTATATGTATAAAAATGATGAAAATTTTTAAACCATAGATGTTCGGCAATTGAAGAAATTCCTTCAGTTTGGGAATAATCCTCATGCAAACATGAATGAAAAAACAAAAGAAGCATTTCAGTGAGAAGTTTATTTTCGACATTCTCATTTTCTATAGCTATACAGACGCATTTGTGCACTATTTATGTAGTAAATAGGCTTGCGATACTAGAGACGAAATGTTATTAACGCAGTTTCTTATATAAATTATTATATAAAAGGAGTGAAAAAGGGTGACAGAGTCATGCATTGAGATGAGTAATTTAACGATTAGTTTGTAGCCAAGGTGCACACAGAACACAAAGGACAGGTGATATCACATAAGAGTTGTGAAGAACAGAAGGGTTAAAAAGAATTAAGAACCACATTGGTTGTAAACAACAGGGTCACCAACATGTTATTAGTAATGTGTGAAAAACTCTCTTTAATGCTCTGAGCTCTTGTTTCTCTTTCTGAATAGCTTGAGTCCCAGTAATGTAAAGCTGAATCAAGAGTATCACCCTTCCTGAGTTGCTGTTCTCTTTCTAAATCAGTTGAAAAAATGGGCTTCTACAACAAGGTGATCAGTTGTTTCAACCCTTATGAAGACCCTGGCATCTTTCTCCGACCATAGGGGATGGTGTTCTTTGACTTTTTAAACCGGATGTGTTGAACGGTTGGTGTAAATGGTTCCACAGGAGTAGGTGGACTGACATATGCACACAGAAGTGGACAGGTGCAGTACCATGTTTTTTTGAGCTTCTATAGATCCATGAGCAACTACAGAACACTTCTGTTAGAGTCAGTGGGAAGAATAGCCTCCTCAAATATACCGGTATTCTTCTCTCACGGATACTGCAGGTGAAGTCTCCTTTGAAATCAAAGATTATTTTATGTTTCCTTTTTTGTTAAATTTATCTCTCAAGTTTCTAAACTTTCTGGTTATATACAAGTCCACTAATTAGCTCAAATCTGGTAGAAAAGTTGGTTTTTTTTAATCATGCCTTTTAGGATGCATACTGAACATGAGTGCAATCGATTGGAAATGACGGGTAAATAAAATGAAATTAATTAAATAAATAAATAATCGAAAGAATCTAGATGATTTCGTAATTGATGTAACAATAATTTGCACTCAACACACACATAAAAGATAAAAAAACAAGAGGAAACAAAACATGAATTACACTCGATGATAAACGCACATACAAAACACATTCACTTAATCAAGTACGCATATTTCATACAGAAGAAGTTGAACTGAGTTACCATATATAGGCCGAAAATATGTTACTTTGTGATTTACTATTCGTATGGTAAGGCTGTTAGCACTAAATAAGAAAACACCAGTAGAACACTGGGTGTTTCATTCATTTAGAAATATACGTTCATAGTAACCTAATTCGCAATTTCTTCTCAAACTAATTCTAAACTTGGCTTGAAATTATTTACTGTATGAAAAATATAATTTCGCTTCTGTTCCTTAGTATATATTCGGTGTATTAACAGTAAGTCGCACAGCGGTTAGGACGCTCGATGACCATGGACATGGTCCATGGTTCGATCCCCTGCCGACGCACACCTGGTATCATTGGTCAGCCTGCAAAATTTGGGCTACCGATATCACATACTGAAAATTCCATACTTGTACCAAAAATACAGTGTGGAATCAAGCTATAATACAAAAAAACTTGTATTTTCCCTTATCAGGACTTTTGTCACAAATTTTAGCTCCCCTCACTATTTTGAGATGGAAAACTCAACGGACTTACACTATATTACGTTTGTCAGTGAGTTAATTGCAGTGTATAGCCTTAGCAGTAAGTATCAAATTGCAAAATGATCGGAATCCTCAAATTATCAAAAGTGTACCGCTAATGTGATTCAATCTCTTCTATTCACATCACTATGTATATATGATACACGCCAGGCCATCAAGTGGAACTCGAATGAGAAAAGACAAGACACGAGTGGAGTTCATAGTGCATGTTCATTGTGTAAGGAAAGAGAATGTTTCGTTGGTGCTCAGCTGATTGTGAGATGAGATGAATTGCCTAAAAAGGGAAGTCAATGAAGTAGTTTCTTTATGGGATTCTGATGAGGAGGTGAACAACTTGAGTAAACAAGTCTACCGAAGTGAAAACGAATAAGACAGCAACTGACTGACACCAACCAATTAAGGCAATCTTAATACATAAGATTATGCATCATGATTTCTAGGCTGCATTATTCTTACTAGTAAATTACTGTCTCATCTGTCATAAGGTAAAACACGTATTGATTTCATAGTGGTGTCAGTCGTCTCCACAGACTGATCGAGTTTTGAATCTGATTTCCTGAGACGTTTCACTTACACGAAATAAGTGCTCCCGATCTGTCAAAAGACTCGATATAGTGTTACATTTCAAAGTGATGGATGTTAAAGGGTTGGAGACAATCGCGAAAAATGACTGTATTTAATTTCATATCTATTGGAACTCATCATCTTGATGGGAACGAGAACGGTGTCTGTACATCCAAATGTCTTTTGCTGAAGAAATCGTTGTCCTTTATTTAGAGAATTATTTTTGTGTAATTTGCTATTAGCACTAAGTGAATATCGACTGAACTATTTTGAAAAGCCTGGTAGTGACATTGTCTGTTTAACGTGAATGATGAAAACAAATATTAGATATTTGAATAATATGAAATCCAATTCAATAGCGGTACATAAAGTGTAATGTCTTCCTTAGCCAATGATGTTTGAAAATGTACGTAGAACCCTATGAGGTTACTGACCATTTGTTCTCCTTATGGGTATACTATTGATGAAATTCTTATCAGGTTCAACAACAGTCAATTATAAGAGTTTAATTTCTCTATCCTTTTATTTATTTGTTGGAGTGAATATTAAGGTATGAGAGTAAGAATGATAAACGCGATGGACTTCACACATCCAGTTTTAACGGAATGATGAAATTCAGCCGGAAAACCGTAGATTTTTTTTATTACAGCTTGATTCCACACCGTATTTTGGTACAAGTATCGAATTTTCAGCATGTGATATCGGTAGCCCAAATTTTGCAGGCCGACCATAAATATCAGGCGTGCGTCGACATGGGCTCGAACTCCGGACCATGTACATGATCGGCGAGAGTCCTAACCACTGTGCCACTGACGCACATATATAGATGGTAAACATTAGATGATATCGGTTGCAGAATCATCGGAAAACATACGAGTACTGGGCAGATGGTTCATCCTAGTCAGGGAATCTTCAACAGTACGCATCCACCAGGGTTTCAAACTGTGGTATTACAAGACGAGCCTGTAGAAAACAAAGCCAATGGGACATAAGTTGAGGAAGCTTAAAGGCCATAAATCAGGCATCCGTATTATTTGACCGCCTAAATGAGGTCCACCCAAAAATTAAATTCACCATGGAATACGAACATAACGATGAGTTCAATTTCCTAGACCTAAATGAAAAAAAGAAGAAACGATAGAACGGTCGAAAAGTCCATCTACAGAAAAGAAACTTGGACCGAACAATAGCTTCACTACAACAGCTTCTGCCCTATGAGCTATAAGCGGGGATTAGTAAGGACACTGTATGACAGGGCCAGGAAGTTATGTTCGCCTAACAAGGTAAAAGAAGAATTAGGCTTTGTTGAAAAATGCCTTAAGGGAAACGGGTATCCAAAAGGATTTATCCTAAAGTACAGCAAAGAAAGAGATGAGAAAGAGAAGTATGCAACAATTGAAAAGAAGAAAGTGTTCATTTGCCTCCCCTACAAAGGAGAAACAGTATCGCAAAAGATTGAAAAGAGGATGAAGGGAGCAATAAAGAGATGCTTCCCTGCAGCCAATCTGGTGACACTATATACAGTACTACATGCTCTATGAGGCAACTGAAACTGGATAAGTACTCTGCTGGTGTTACCTCCAACTGCATTTATGAATTTACGTGTACCTGCGGCAGCAAGTACATTGGAAGGACTGAAAGAAGGGCTTCTATCAGGTTTTCAGAGCATATTCCAAGAAACTTATGCCTAAAAGGAAGCAGATATTTACGAAGTGCGATTACCAGACACCTTGTGAATACGGGTCATTCTGTCGATATTTCCAAATCCTTCAAAATATTAAACATACAAAGGACAGCGAATCTACTACGATTTGCTGAAGCAATTGCAATCAAACGTCACAGACCAAACTTATGCATACAGAAAGAGAGTAGGGTCAATCTCTCACTCCCTTAGTAACCATATCACTTTTATTACACTGATTAGTTATACACACTAGTGAGCTCAACTCACTAAGCAAGCTTTCAAACTGATGAACCTTGACCTTCTTGAGTTGACATGTTGACACTGTATACTAGATTTTTTCTGTTTTCTGTCTTTTCTCACCCCCCTTTTTTCTTTTTTCATTGTTTGACAGTATATAAATTGATGATGTGTTCACCTTATAATGTTTTCTCTATTACCTTTCAAACAATGAAGTATGAAATGTTATTATTTATAACCATTGTATTTTCAGGTAGTTTGCAGCTGATGAGAACCTGTGAAATAGAATGATATCATTCTATACTGCGAATCTGGTCTTTCTTTCTCTATCGAAAAAAATATGCATAGAAGCACAGGGGACCAAAAGCAAGAATCCTTCTAGAGGAAAGATGTAGAATATAGCCGTCAAACAACTTCGTTTCAACTAAAACACCAATGTAAGGGGTATATCTACTGATGTGGATTCATTGGTAAGAACAGTGTGCTGCAGAACTGAACTAGTGGTTTGCCTAAATTTTGCTTTCGAAAATCATATCTGAAGGTGTTCTTGTGTATGTCTATAAAGTATGCTACTGGTGCTTAGCTCCACAGGAGCAAGTGAAATGATAAATGTATACAGATGTTGCCAACAGTAGAACATTTTCTCTGAGATTTTGATGAGTAAGAGGTTGCGTGGAGAGGTAAAGCTGAGGAGAAGAATGTTTCCCGAATCTCTCTCAATATTCTGCTTCGAAGAATTTCAGCTGTCACCCTTGAATTTCATCCTTTGTGTTTTAACCATATCACGATTCATATATTTTCTGATGAATAACCATTCTGAATTGGTGTTACGGAAAGACTCTAGTCATCTATTTAGTGTGTGTTTCTGCATATGCGTAATGCGACAGATTCTTGTGAGGAGGGATTTGATGAGGTTTCTTTTTCTACAAAGCTGTGGAAGTTATTTAACTGTCCGTTTTATTTTGGTTTGTAATGCATTTATTTTTTAATCGATCCATCATTTCTCCTCTAGAACTGAACATCTAAGAATAGGAGCTTTCCTCCTGACTCGACTTCTAGAGTGAAACTAGTCGATCGATCAGTGTTAATTAATACTTCAAGGACTTTATTTACCTCATCGGCAATAATGAAAATATTACCCGTATAACAGTTATAGACTCTGGATTGATTCATAGCAGCTATCACAGTACCCGATTTTAGGTGTGCTATGAAACAGTCTGTTTATTATAGGATAAAAGTCTACGTCAAGAAATAAAGACACTCGCCAAGTGATTGGCATTTTATTGAAATGTTTAGTCCAATTTCAACGGAACAAAAGTGGAGCAGTCAAATAACCGTATTGATTATTTTTCTGGAAAAATACATAGGCAATACCTACATTTATCTGACCTATATACAAATCCAAACACTTATGGTTGCCTCTTTTGTTCTTCTCACTATCACTTTGTTGAATGCTTTCACTTCAGTACACTTCTTACTTTCCTATAACAATTTTATTCTAGACTTCAGGAAACCTCTACGTTATTATTATTTTTATTTCTAGGTTTATTATATTGACATTTGGAACAATTAAGGTTTGTTGAAACGGAATGAGCTGAGGAACACATATGACTTCACTTTGTTATCCGTCAATGGTTAAACAACAACCCTAGAGTAATTCAGGTATTTCAACACAGTATATAAGCATGTTTGGTGTCACAAATTGGACTCAAAAACGCTGCATATGTTGCTGAAAATCTTCAGATATCAATGAAACAGAAATATTTAAAAGTAAAAAACCCGTGAAGAAGCTTTCCCCTTATCCTTCATTTCTAATTTATGCCTTTTCCAAAACATGTTTGGTTTTCAAGTATCTCCGTGCTAATGTTCTCTACTACTTTTAGTAGAGATAATAAGTAATATGTGGAGAACCGGTTTCGGTTAGTCGAGAGCAATCCGACTTGGCCTGTTCTATCGGTCGCGCTTTATAAAATACCCCTTTAGACTTAGGATAACAAGACGGATTTATACGGAGCTTTCTAGTCTTTCATCATTGTTGGAAGAGTTGTGTCCATACGCAGAGTTTTATTTCCCAATACATGAACACAGTTGCACTACCATTTGAAACAAGAAAGTCGTTTAAACTGTCAACATTATGAAAACGTGATGTGTTCTCCTTAAAATGACCTTCTAGGATCAGAGATTGCTGCAACCCATTGGTCATAAGAGGCTCCTAAATATTTATGTAATATGTTGATATTGTTTGTGACTATATATCTTCTAGTTGTCTTTCATTTCCTTTAACTTATTTGAAAGATTTATTATTATTATTATGTACTGACAACGCCAATTTCACGTTTGAAGGTGAACATTTTCGACAAGTAGAAATATTTGCGATGTCCTACTTCGGAGAAGACTGACCAGATAGCAGTCAGTGCATGTGGTAGAAAAGTCCCTTTAATAGGGCAGTTAAAGTGCAACGTCGAGTTTGGTGAGATCCAATTTATCAGTACCAGCTATGTGCACTGTGCAAACTTGGATCTGATTAGTCTAGATTGGTTCGCAGAACTACGGCTCTCCGAAATCCCCCTAAGCAATATATGTAATAATATTGCAACAACTGATTCGGCAACAGAATTTCAGGAATTCCAAATGTTACTCCAGCCGGATTTGGGCCATTGCAGCACTATGAAAGCCGTCTTACGATTGAAACAAAATGTAGCGTCAGTCTACCGCCCAAAACGACCAGTGCCATACGCTTCACAGCAAATGATGGAGGCAGAATTAAGACGACTAGTGGGTGAAGGAGTCCTGACACCGGTAACACATTCAATGTGGGCGGCTCCCGTTGTAGTTATCAAGAAAGCAAACGGTTCGATCCATATACGTGTAGATTTCTCGACAGGGTTGAAGGTAGCTATGGAGGAGCACAACTATCCGTCACCGGTCCAGACGATATAGTTAGCACCTCAATGGTAGAAAAATCTTCTCCAAGATTGATTTAGCTGATGCATACCAGCAAGTCGCAGATGAATGTTGTGAGCTGCTGACAATTAACACTCATTGTGGATTATTGCAATACAACAGGTTACCCTTCGGGGTTAGAACTACTCCAGCCATATCCCAGCAGATAATGCACACTATTTTAGCTGCTATTCCCGGAGTTGCTATTTATTTGGATGATATTCTAATGGTTGTAGCTTCCCAGGATGACTAAAAAAGGACAGATAAGGCTTGTCCTTCAGAAAATGGTTAACAACGGACTAAATCTGAGAGCAGAAAAATGTCAATTCTTCTTACATTCAATGAAGTATTCAGGATTTATTTTTGACGCGATTGAACGACGACCAGATCCGGAGAATTCAGAGGTGATTCAAAGTATGCCGATTCCGAAAGATGTACAGACTATTCGTTCCTTCTTAAGGATCATTAGTTTCTATTCAGTCTTTCTGCCGTCGTTGCATAGCGTACACGAACCTTTGAATCGTCTATTAAGTAAAAATCAGTTTTGTTTTCAAAGTTGCGGAGTGGGATTGCTAGCCTCACGTTTAGTCTTATTTCTTGATCGGCCTAACGACTGGCTTAGTGAGGCATAAAGTTAGTATTGGCTCACAGTCTACTAGGTCATAGTAGATCTCAAGTCATAGCCCTGATGCTCTAGAAGAAGCAGACCTTCTGAAGGAAACCTTCACCCAAAATGGACAGTCACTGACAAGAACGTAAAAATAAAAAATCAGAGAAAGAAAACATTATTTGTACCAAAAATGAAACTTTCCATGAACCTGGATTTCGAGGAGCCAGGTTAATTGGTCATTCGACGCATACATAAGAAAATTATTCAATTAATTCTACTATCAAGGTAACATCCTTGTTATTTTTCTGCCGGCGTTGTTTTTTTCTCTACAACTGTGATATTTAAGTGTCAGTTTGCAGGGATCTGACTGGTTAATGGATTTTATTATGAGTTGGCACTGGTTAGAGAATCACTGGAAAACCCTTAGGCAAGAAGACATTTTCGTTCGTTTCTGTGCGTATCCCGATTACAACTTATTCATGGAATTACCTGTCGTATTAGGCATAAGAGCCTCGCCAGATACTAGCTTGCTAGGCTACTAGCTTACTAGTTTTCTCGCCGGTCCCAAGCCCGGGTAAAGAGGGAGGGTTGGGGCGTGGTGCTAGCAACTCCACCCCTGTAAAACAACCAAATCGCTACAGAAACTTCAACGAATAAATATATTAAAAATTCTAAAAACATAAGCAATAGCCTTACTTTTCGCTGGAATCGGGGAAGTGAAATGACGCAGGCTGGTGAAAGCCTTCGGGAAGCCAGTCAGCCGATGTGCCTTCTTTCGATGAAAGCAAAAGTAAGGATGGGTACCTGGAATGTTCGCACAATGTACGAAACTGGAAAGGCTGCCCAGATAGCCGCTGAAATGAGAAGGTACAGAATAGAAGTGTTGGGAATCTGCGAGAGCAGATGGAACGGAACTGGAAGGTGCCAACTACCTACTGGAGAGACAGTAATCTATTCCGGCCACCTAGAGGACAACCATGAGCACACCGAGGGAGTGGCCATCATGATGTCACCAACAGCAACCAAAGCTCTCATGCAGTGGGAACCAATCTCCTCCAGGATAATGACAGCCAGGTTCAACTCAAAAGGAAGGAAAGTTACAGTCATTCAATGTTATGCGCCTACAAACGTCTCAGAACAAGAGAAGAAGGAGGCGTTCTACAGACAACTACAAGCAATAATGGACAACGTCCCAAATGGCGATATCAAAATCCTGATGGGCGACATGAATGCGAAGCTGGGAGGAGACAACACAGGAAGAGAACTCACCATGGGTCGTGAGGCCCTCGGTGAAATGAACGACAATGGTGAACTCTTCTCAGACTTCTGCGCCTTCAATGATTTGGTGATTGGTGGTAGTGTGTTCAAACACAAGGATATACACAAGACGACATGGATTTCACCAGATGGAAACACCAAGAATCAAATAGACTTCATCTCAATTTCAAGAAAGTGGAGACGGAGCCTACTGGACACAAGGTCAAGGAGAGGAGCAGATGTGGGTTCAGACCACTATCTAGTACAAGGGACTTTCAAGGTGAAACTAAAAGCCTCGAGGATAGCTGGGGATAGGCCACAATGCAAGTTCAACACTCAATTACTGAAGGACACAACCACAAAAGACACTTTCACTGCAACTGTCAGAGCAAAGCAGGAAACACTACGCGACATCACTGAAGAATCATGCGTGGAAGAACATTGGAAGTCTCTGAAGGCGATTCTCAACGAAACGTGTTCAACGGTTCTAGGAAGAAAGAAGAGACAAGACAAGGAATGGCTCTCAACGGACACTTGGAAATTAATAGAAGAGAGGAGAATGGTGAAAGAGAAAATGATTCAATGCAAGGACGGACAGAGGAGACGCTGAGCTCAACTTACAAAGCATTGGACAAAGAAGTGAAGAAAAGTGCTAGGAAGGACAAAAGACGATTCTACGACAATCTAGCTACTGAAGCTGAAAAGGCAGCAGGCAAAAGGGACCTGAGGACACTATATCAGATAACCAAATCTCTATCCGGGAAGAGACCAACACAAGCGAAACCTATAAAAGACAGCCAAGGGAACCCAATTACCAAGGAAGAAAAACAGATTAAACAATGGGCGGATCACTTCAAAGGACTCTTGAACCGACCATCACCTGCAACCCGTCCAGAAATACCAACAACAGCGCGCACACAACTGCAAGTTGACACCAATCCTCCAACGAGAGCTGAAGTCTTGAACGCAATCAAACTTCTGAAAGCTGGAAAAACAGCCGGACCAGATGGAATACCCCCTGAAGCACTGAAAGCAGACCCAGAGACTACAGCAGACATGCTGACTCCATTATTGCAAAAGGTCTGGAAGGAGGGAAAGGTGCCTACTGACTGGAGGAAAGGTTACCTCGTGAAACTACCAAAGAAGGGCGACTTAGGCCTCACTCTGCAAGAACTGGCGAGGAATCATGCTCCTATCGACGCCAAGTAAAATCCTGAGTCGCATCATCCTGGAGAGATTAAAGGACGCACTGGAGACAGAACTCCGACCAGAACAAGCTGGATTCAGGAAAGGCAAATCATGTACTGACCAAATTGCAACTCTACGCATCATCATCACAGAACAAAGCATGGAATGGCAATCAAACCTCTACCTCAACTTTATAGACTTTGAGAAGGCCTTCGACAGCGTTGACCGTGAAGTAATTTGGAAATTACTCGAGTACTATGGCGTACCCCAAATATTCATCAACCTTATTCAACAGCTGTACGACAACGGCACCTGCCAAGTGATCCACAACGGAAAACTCAGCGAGGCGTTTGGAGTAAACACAGGAGTCAGACAAGGGTGCTTACTATCACCAATGATATTCCTAATTGTGGTGGGACTGGATTATGCGTCAGACAGTGGGAAACGAGAAGACAGGAATATCCTGGACCGACGTGAAGAACCTAGAAGACCTGGATTTCGCGCGTGGATGATTTATGTTTGATGTCACACAAAATCGAAGACTTACAAGCGAAAACCGACAAACTGGTCGAAGAAGCAGCCGGCGAAGACAGGACTCCAGGTGAACATAGACAAGACGGAGGTTATGAAAATAACCAACCAACAACAGCAACAACATCCAACGTCAATCACCATCAACGGGAGGGATTTGAAAGAGGTTACTTCATTCACTTATCTAGGGAGCATTGTCTCAACTACAGGAGGAACGGACGAGGATGTCAAATCGAGAATCGGGAAGGCGAGAAACACATTCATCAGCCTGAAATCAATCTGGAAATCTTCGTCACTCAGCATCACCAACAAAATTCGGATTTTCAATACAAACGTAAAGTCAGTTCTTCTATACGGATCAGAAACTTGGCGGGTCACAAAGAATATTTCCAAAAGGTTGCAGACCTTTATTAACAACTGTCTTCGCTCAATACTGAAGATCAGATGGCCGGAAAGAATCACCAACAAGGAATTATGGGAACAAACAAAGCAAGAACCAATCGCCCAACAAATATGCAGGAGAAAGTGGAGATGGATCGGACACTCGCTGAGGAGACCGCTGGGTGACATCGCGCGTCAAGCCCTCGAGTGGAACCCGAAAGGGAAGCGGCGTGTGGGACGTCCAAGGGTGACATGGAGGAGATCGTGTGAAGAGGAGTTGAAAGAATATGGATTAACATGGATGCAGGCGAAAAGTATAGCAGAAGACAGAAGAAAATGGAGACGTGCAGTTGAAGCCCTATGTTCCACTAGGAACCCAAGGGAGCAATAATAATAATAATATTACGCATAAGTCATCGCCTTGGTTACAGTTTCCTTTCCTGAGAAATTCTGTATATAGCTGCGACTGAACAGCTAAACAAAATGAATTCTCCGAAAGCAGCCTCGTCGCTGAACTACATATTTTGTTCTTTTCATTATAACGAGAATGAAGATTATTCATGAACGATGATAAGTAACAAACTGAATTAAGTCTATGTATCAATTTATCATATGCTCTTGCATAACCGGTTGAAATGCCTTTAGACTGATTGGGTCGGGCTTTTGGTGGTTAGAAAATAACATATTGCCGTATTCACTATCAGTCGGCCGAAAGTTAACGGTAAAAGACGTGTTGCTAAGTTCCTGAAATGACATAGGATTATATGAATGAACTGGTATTTGGATACAATTCTAATTAAACTGAAAAGCCTTGCAATATATCAGCCGCTCCCGAATGTAAACAAAATTCAGATTTACCCTCTACGATTTACTCTGATAATATTCAGGTGCATAAAATATGCTGTAAACAGAGGCAGAATTCACGTCATATATCCGTTGCGTGTGTGTGTCACTGAGCCGAGAAAAATTATCTACATTCCTAAACAAAAGTGCATACTTCATTTACACAATGTGTAATATGGAATGCTAGTTACTGGAGATTTTCAAATCATTATCGCTTCAAAATAATCAGTTGCAAAGATTATGCTATAACTTGTCACAAGACATATTTGACATCTCCGACGATTTATGCCGATTCTCCACTAAAGAAGGCAATTTATTTATACATAGGTCAAAAATGACTGCGGTAGAAACCGTCTTCACACACACCGTCGTACATTCTAAGATATAATGCATGTCAATCATTTTCACCACCTTGATATTTCCCTAGTTTCCTTACTGTCATTAGGCGTGTCAAGTGTATCAGGTATGTCCCTCTATATGTTTCCCCTAGAAGTATATAACCTGAATTTCTTATTATGATTAATTACGTGATAAATTGCAATGAACAGTTAAATAAGTTGTGAATGCATCTTTATCCAACAACTTTCCATTTGGAAATCCGAAAAGAATATTTCTTTTGATATTGCAAAATAGATACAAAATATACACTCCTGTTTGTATGACGCAATGATTTTAAGAGTTCAGGCAGATGCTACTTTCACTGAGTATCACAAGTCACATTAAGGCTAATATATAAGAGTAGTATAAATGAAAAGTTACATCACAGAACAAATCAACCGATTCGATTCAGAATCTAGGGCTTCATTTTCAATTAATGCATTAAATAAATATCCGTTTTCAGAATGCATTTCGTCGTCGTTTATATGGGGAATAGAAGTATGAACTGATAACTCCAATTTCTTCATTGATTCGTAGTAGTCTGTATTCACATTATCCACATTCAAGATAAGTGGTGTCGAACAACTGGACATAGATTGGAACGAATCTTGTGATTTTGAAACTGAATTCAGGAACACAGAGGTGTTCACCGGATTCTGTCCATCTGATGCAGACGACGGAGGAACACCCAAGGAAACCGGTCGCCTCCGAAAACTCTGTAATGAACAACATTAAAACACAAAACAAATAGACAACGGATTGAATGCCAACGACACACATATTTATAAGCTATTCAATATGCTATGAACACATATACACAAATACAATGATGACTAAAGACGCAGTAGCGACCATAGACACTACACACCACTTACACCGTCTCTGCAGACACTGTCACTGACAAGATCAATTACAACATGTCAGGCTATTTCGTGGTAAGGCTGCAAGCGTTTAAAGCAGATGGAGATCGATCATAATTAAAGCCCGACCTCAGAAAGTGAAGGACTAAGCTACAAAGGATGAGTTCACTACAGTCATCAGGAAGAAGTCAGAGACACTGAGTGGCATTACCGAGGGAACCTGAGTTGGAGAACACTGCGACTCTCTGAAAGTGATGTTGAAGGAAGCCTGTATTGTATAGCCACCTGAGTGAAGAAGGACGACGTGGGAAGACAACAAATGCCTCTCTACTACACACGTGTGCAACCTGATAGTCGAGAGGGCAGGCTAGTGGAACAGAAGATGAACACACGTGCAAAGGTTGATAGGGAAAGAAACAAGCTGAGTTTATTCTACACCTCACTGAACAAAGTAGTGAAGATGAGTGTGGGACGAAAGGTGGAAGACAACTTTATGACACACTGGTCACTGGAGCAGAATAGGACACATAGAAGAGACGCCTCCGAATACTATGTCAGACAACCAGGTCTTTAATTCCATTATGGGTAAATTTTTGTTTTGATAAAGTCTCACAGTGTTATACAGTAATGTTTACTGATGACGTTTCGAGCACAATTTATTGCTCATAGTCATATCAAGGTAATCACACGACTTCCCAATTTCATTTATACAGTTCCATTATTTTTCACTTGATTTGACTGGTAGTAGTATTTTCCATATTTCGGGTATGTGTTATGAATCACTCCTATTGCATGTGTTTGGTGTAGACTTGATGAACAAAGACTCAGTAATCAACCTCTCTCTCCACCTACCTAGATTACTTTTTAGAATTTTAACCCTCTCCCACTCTATTATGTGGTTGTGTGTTAGCGCATGCATTGCAATTGCTGAGCTTTTTTCTAAATTACTTATCTTCTCGGGGTCAACCATTCTTACCTTAGCTAAATTCTTATGTTCTGACAATTTGACTACCCCTGACCTAGTAGTTTGACCTATATAGTTGACCTCACAGTCATTGCTGGGTATTTTGTAAATAATATTATTTTGTCGAATTGGTTCAGCTGGGTCCTTTAACCTACAGAGCCTTTTCCTGAGTGAGTTTGTAGGTTTGAATGCCACCCTAATTCCTGCTTTATTCAGAATCCTACGTAGGGTCTCAAATGTCCCTTCTTTATATGGTATTACTGTAGATGACTTGTTTTTCTCTTATTTATGTTATTATTATCAGTTTCCTCATTATTTTTCTTTTTCTTTTGGCCTTTTCTGATCTTACTAATGAATTTTATAGGCTAGTTATTCAACACCAACACCTCTTCTATCTGTTTTATTTCATCATTTAAGTCTTTTTTGTGCAACTTAGGTCTACTGCTCGGTTTGTTAAACACTTAACTAAGCCTGCCTTTACAAATAACGGATGAGATAAATTAAAGTCTAAGTATCTATTAGAATGAGTTGGTTTTCTGTACACACTAGTGTGTAGTTTGCCTTCTTCTATTCCTTTTATCTTACAATCTAACATAGCTAATTCTCTTTGTTTATTTTCCGCTTCAAATGTGAATTTTATTCCCTCCACTGGTGAGTTTATGTGTCAAGAAGCTAGAGATATGTTCTGTTTTTAACACTGTGAAAGTGTCATCCACATATCTCCACCATATTTTTGGAGTAGGATTAAACGCATTAAGAGCCATATTTTCCCAGCTATCCATCCATGAAGAGATCTGCAACGATAGGGGATTTCGGTGATCCGATTGCTACACCTTCAGTTTGTCTATATATTTTGCCCTGGAATTTGAAGATTGTAGATATGAGGCATAACTGAATTCCTAAAATAATTTCTTCAATGGGTAGCTTCGTCCTGGGCGCCCGGGCAGTATCTCAGCCTTCACACAACAAATGAAATAAGACAACAAACTGTCATTGAAACTCACAGTGCGTTCGTAAAATGGTTTCAAGTAATAATGATACCTCAAGCAACTTATATCCTTTCAACCTTACTTTTATTTTTATACTTAGATTCCTGTATTTTACCTATGCTAATCTTGACTTTTTAACCTTCGACAGCCTTTCACCTTTGTCAGAATTCCCAGTCTATCTGTGTCGTTTAGAGATGTTAGTGAGTAACCCTCAAAATGGTTGTCCCGAATGTGACATCTAACACAGATATCCTAAAACCGCGTTCCACGTTCAAGCTGGCCACCTACAATGTTCGGACGCTGATGCAAATCGGACAACAGGCACGGTTGCTAAGAACTTTGGAAAGCCTCGCTATCGATGTCTGCTGCATTTCGGAGACCCGCATTCAAGATCCCAGTGAAGTGCTTCGACTATCCTCTCCATCTGGAAGTTCTAGTAGTACATACCAGCGCTTATCCGGGGACCCTGTGGCGTCGGCATCCGGCGTAGCTGGTGTCGGTGTCGCACTGAGCGCTAGAGCCGAAGCTGCACTGCTCGACTGGATTCCCATTAACAGTCGTTTATGTGCTGTGAGGCTGGAAGGTTATACGAAAGTAAGGAGTAGTAGGCCAGATAGGCGGTGTCTATTTGTTGTCTCTGCCTATGCACCGACGGATTGCAGCCCGGATGCAATGAAGGATGAGTTTTACTACCAACTGAGCGATCTCTTGAAACAGGCGGGTCGGAGGGATATCGTAGTGCTGGCTGGGGACTTGAATGCACAGGCGGGCGTCTAAGCTCAGAGGAGAATCGTCTAGGTGGTCAGTGGGGACTACATGGTCGCAGGTCAGATAATGGGGACCGTCTTCTGCAGCTTTGCGCGGATCACAACCTATTTCTAACCAGCACCAACTTCCGGCACAGCCATCGCCGTAGCGCTACCTGGCGTCCTCCCTCTGCGAAGCAAGCTTGGACTCAGATTGATCATATCGCGGTCAGTTTCCGGTGGCGAGGATGCATACAAGACTGTCGCTCCTTCTGGAGCACATGCCTGGACTCCGATCATGCGTTAGTGTGTGCCAAGTTCGTCTTGCGATTTGGTGGGGTTCGTAAAAGCCGTCGTCTAAGCGTTGATGTGAGCAAACTAGTAGCACCTGCTACTTCTTTGAAATATCAGAATGAGTTAAAAACAATGCTTGCCAGCAACCCCCCAAGTAGTATAGATGAACATTGGCTTCATGTGCAAGGTGCCATGCAAAAGGCGAGTGTAGCCGCTTGCGGCTTGAAAGAATGCTCCGCTAACAACCACTGGGTTTCTGCGAGTTCCTTGCAACTCATGGATGAACGCCGGTCCATTCCGGCTGGCAGCGAATACAACAATCAGCGAAAGGCGCTCACGCGCAAGATTAGACAGTGTTTACGTAAGGACCGCGAAGCCTGGTGGTCAGAACGTGCGTGTGAGATGGAGTCAGCAGCTGGCAACAGTCGGAAGCTGTTCCAACTCATACGAGCCACCGGCAGCAAGAAACAAGGTGTCAGCGAGACGGTCTGTGAGGCAGATGGCACTCCAATTACCAGCCTGAAAAGACGCCTGGAACGCTGGGCAGAGCACTTCGGGAAGCAGTTCAGCTGGCCACCAGCTTCAGTGTCTACTATCATTAGCCCGAGTGCTCCTTGGTCGGTTAGTACCGACCCACCCACCGAAGCGGAGGTCCGTAAGGAACTCCAAGTTCTGAAACGCCATAAGGCCCAGACAAATTACCCCGGCTCTTTTTAAAGATGGTGGCGAGACTCTCACAATGGCTCTAACTGGGTTGTTCAGGAAGGTGTGGGAGACAGAGAGTGTACCATCAATGTGGAACGAAGCCATTATCGTCCCCATCTTTAAAAAGGGTCGACGTAATTCGTGTGACAATCATAGGGGTATCAGTCTGTTACCAGTCGCGTCTAAAATATTGGCTGCTGTCTTGCTTCGCAGACTGTGCAAAATACGTGAAGGATTGATTCGCGAAGAGCAGGCTGGGTTTCGTTCAGGTCGTGGATGCATTGATCATGTGTTCACCCTTCGTCAGTTGTTGGAACACCGCCACACGTATTGCAGGCCAACGATCGTTGTGTTTCTTGATATTAGGGCTGCCTTCGATTCGTTGGACAGAACTGTGCTCTGGAACTGTCTGTTAGAGAGAGGTGTACCTGAGAAATTTGTTAACATCTGGAAAGCCCTATACAGAAACACCTCAGGTAGAGTGAGGGCATACAACCAACTATCATCACTGTTCCCAACCAACAGTGGGGTTAGACAGGGTTGCCCAATCTCTCCGTCTCTTTAACTTTGCCATCGATGACATTCTGGAGTCAGCTCTGAAGGATGTGCGTGAAGGTGGTGTAGATCTGCTACCTGGAGATAGACTTTTCGACCTCGAGTATGCAGACGATATCGTCTTACTGTGCGATAGCATGCAGGCTGCCCAAATCGCACTTAATCAGTTGGCGATCAGTGTCTGTAAGTATGGTATGTGCTTTGGGCCGTCTAAGTGCAAAGTACTGTTACAAGATTGGCAGGAGCCTGTACCTGCACTCACTCTTGCGGGAGAACCGCTTGAAGTTGTTGATAAGTTTGTGTACCTGGGTAGTTGTTTGAGTGCTGGCGGAGGGGTGACGGATGAGATTTCCAACCGTATAATGAAGGCTAGGGTGGCATACATCAACTTGAACCACCTCTGGTGCCGTTAGCCTGGCTGTCAAAGGTCGGGTATACAATGCTTCGGTGCGGGCTGTTTTTCTCTACGCCTGTGAAATCTGGCCTCTCCGAGCTGAGGATGTGCGGCGACTGTACGTGTTCGATCATCGCTGTCTCCGCAGGATTGCTTGCGTTCGATGGCATCATCGCGTGAGTAATTCTGAGGTTCGGCGGCGTGTGTTTGAACACAGTGGAGATCACCATTGATTGAGTGTCGTCATCTGGAAACACCGGCTCCGGTGGCTTGGACATGTGCTGCGAATGTCATCCCAGAGGCTTCCGTGCAGCTCTCTGTTCACTAGCCCTGGTACGGGATGGAAAAGGCGGAGGGGTGGTCAGTCCATGATGTGGCGTCGTGGGATGAAGGATGTTTGTGCTCGATTAGCATTGGTTGGTGCTTCACGACTCCGTGGTTGGGGTCCGCGAGATAGCTCGGAAAGTTATCGGATATGGCCAAGTATCATAATCAATGGCGAACATGTTGCAATTTTCTTCTTTCTCCACTACCCGATGATAGTTAACGAATACTGTTTAAACTTGTTAAGCATGACTGTTTTCCTTCCAAATGAAGTTCTTTATCCGTTCTCTACTTATATTTTTTTTTAAAAAGTAATGTATGTCTTTGCATCATTATTGAATAGAGCATCGAATGGTCATTAAATGGGTAACTCAACTTTATCGGCTCTGAAGAGGCATTTGACAACCTCGACCGCGAAGTGATTCTGAGAGCCTTTCAACACTATGGAGTGCACTGAATTATTATCGACTTCATTGAACAAATATGTAATGACGCCATATGTCAAGTGATCCAGAGAGGAGAAAACAATGAAAACTTCGAAGTGAAGGTAGGTGTAAGACAATACTGCCCACTATGACATAGGCTACTCCTGATTGAGGTGGTTGGATTACGCAGCAGAATTCAGAGAGCGATAATCACGTACACGATGCAACAACAAGAAGACATCGGAAGATTTGGACCTCATGGTCCATTTGTAACTAACGTCAGACAAACACGACGATATACAGCAAAAAAAAGTTAGCATAGGAAGCGAAGACAAAGTTTCAAGTGAATACTGACAAGATAGGGGTAATGAAGATATCTAAGCAACAACAAGAAGCAAAATCATTAGCAACGGGAGAAATTTGAAGGAAGTCACTTCTTATCTAAGCAAAACTGTTACAACTAAAGGCGGTACGGATGAGGACGTCATAGCTTGCCACGGCAGTAAAATTAAGGCTTTCGTTAGTCTGAAGTTATTCATGAATAATCCCCATTCAGACATTATTGATAATAGAACACGCAGTTCAGTGAAGAGTCTCTTTTCAGCTAATTCATTCACTTAGTTGTGCAATCGCAATTATATATACTTATTTTTGTATGTGTGCGTCAGTGTTCATTAGATTTTTCTGATAAGAATAGAAAAAAGTTAGGGATATTGTTGTCAAACCATTCTAAAAATGTGATAAGTAATCAAGTTGTAACCAGGGGGGCGGGGTGAAGATTGGTAAGAGGTTAGTAGTGGTGTGTTGTCAAAAAAACATAGTTATTATTGTTAATCAGCACATAAAAGAAGTTGAATAAGCGTAATACAGCTACGTGATAAGGTGAATCGATTAATGAATGAGTATTGATTGCGATGCACGTAGAAACAAATTAAAATATGGTATTATGTGAGAGTCGTGAAGAAATACAAGAGTTAGAAAAGCTGTCACACAAAAATCAAGTCAGTAGGAATCAACACAGTTGTTGGAATGATAGTAGAAATGGTCGATTGATTTTCTTTTGTCTCCGTAACTCTGGTTTTTCCAACTGAATGGCGAAGGCTTCAGTTGTGCAAAGGAGACGAAAGCGTATTTCCTTTGCTAGGTCGTTCTTCAATTTATAGATCACTTTGAACGAGGCGTTTGTTGAAATAGAATGAACGGTGTTGACGAGATATTTGATCAACACACGCCTTACACAGCCACCATTGCGTTTTTGGTACGATTCGGGATAGTGTTCCTGAATTTTTTCGGATAGGATACACGTCAACCGGCTTTATGACATAAGTAGGCTTTAGATCTCTTACGTAGTTCCACATTTAATTTGTTTCTGTGTGCATTCTAATCAGTACTCACTCATTAATCGATTCACCTTATCACGTAGCTGTATTACGCTTATTCAACTTCTTTTATGTGCTGATTAACAATAATAACTATGTTTTTTTGACAACACACCACTACTAACCTCTTACCAATCTTCACCCCGCCCCCCTGGTTACAACTTGATTACTTATCACATTTTTAGAATGGTTTGACAACAATATCCCTAACTTTTTTCTATTCTTATCAGAAAAATCTAATGAACACTGACGCACACATACAAAAATAAGTATATATAATTGCGATTGCACAACTAAGTGAATGAATTAGCCGAAAAGACACTCTGTGCTGACTTACGACTCTGAGAGGAGCTTGTGAACCTGGCAAACTCTGCGCAGAGAACAAAATTCGAATTTTACAAACCAATGTCAAGTCAGTACAACTACATGCTTCACACAGTTCACGCGTCACCAAAAGCATTCCCAATCACCTGATGCATATACTTTCATCAACACCTGCCTTCACTGCTTCGATATTCAAGATCAGATACCTACAAGTGCTTAGAAACAACGAACTTTCCCAACCAAGAACCCACCGCCTAATAAATATTCCGAATTAAACAGAGATAGATCAAATACACGCTGAGGAGACCGTTGAATGACATCGCGCGGAAGGACGTAAAGTACAACTCGAATGGAAAACGACGAGTTAGGTTTTCAAGGGTGGCATGTAAGAGATCATGTGCGAATGAGAAAAGAGCTTATGTGCCAACGGGAAACCAACGGAGGACGATTTCAGCGAACACGATGATTTAGAGGTATACTGTTGAAACTTCACGGTCCCCCTGGAACCCAAGTGATCAATGAATAACAAATAATAGAAATTATGACTTACACTGGCAGAATGGTTTACACCATCTGTCTGCTGCGATATTAAAAAATGTGATCCTGTGTAAGGGAGAGACTTGTCGATTTTTATATTTTGGCGGTTTAGGATATTAAAAATGTCTTCTTCATTGTCGTGGAAACCATAGGCAGCAAAAATAGACTGCAACTTTAAGTCACCTTTCCCGTTGGAATGTAGCTTGAGCTTATTAGAAATTTCACTGAAATTAAAATAAATGCAATGTGCAACTTATTCAAACTTGATGGAACCGTTAAAAACTAGAAAACTTGAAATGGTAAACATCAAATTGTAAACTTTACAGAATGCCATTCTGACTGCAGAATCTTCACATGAATAAAGATGACGACGCTGGAAACTCAAAAATTTTCTGGTAAATTATTCCTGACTCGAAGTCGAGACTTCAAGAAGAAACGTACATGATTATTGGAGTGAGAGAGGTTATGCAAATACAATGATATATAATAACAATAATCATACAAAACAATATCATGACACTAATTATGCGTCAACACTGATGCAAGTATAGGGTTTCTTTCAACGTTGTGAAATCTGACTAGTTTGTTTTTCGGGTTAACATATAGAAAATCAATATCCGTGCAATTTAAACCCTGACTATCGAACCAGCCGGTATGTAGACATAATACCTCCCCCATTAACACAGCTGGTGGTCAGTAATATGCTTGCTTTGGCCTAATCCTTCGTTGTCGTCAACTACTTCGCCTTTCTGCAAAGAGCACAGTTTCACTTCTTTTAGGGTTAGCTAGAAGTATGCAATGCTTATGTCTAACTTACAAACTGATTAACTGGAAACCACAAAAAGTTAGCTCAAAAGCAGTCAAGTTTCGATTAATGGCCGTATCCGAGTTTCCACAATCCAACCGATTCAAATGACTAATCTATACATGTGATGATGAAGTCCTATGATATACTAGGAACCTTGAGACAACAAAAAATAACAATCATCACCTCCCCAATAATACGAATATACTGTTTCTAGTTGGTTATTTTCCAAACACAGTTCGAACAGATCTCTGCTTTCTTTTGATCGGTGTAATTAAGTGGGGCCACCAGGAAACACTGTTTTTACGAGAACAGTGCGCTAGCGATTCTAAAATGTAACGAGACCGATGCTATATATACATATGATAACGTCTTTTAAGGGTCAGGTGAAGTGTACAAGACATGGAGACACCCGATAGGCTGTCCTCCATGTTCTGCTATGTCGATTACGTGAAATCTTCATTTGAGTTGTGAGGAATTTATCATTAAGAAAGCCAGAAAACGCAGATTCCCGGATTGTGAACTTTTGTGTGCAGATTTTGCATTAAACGTGAAACCGAAAAACGTCTATTGAATTCCCCAAAAGAAATTTTTACATGTGGCATACGAATTTTACAGAATAGTAGAAAAGAACAAAATAGAAGAATTATAGCTATGTAGAATATGGCGTAAAACCATATGCTTTATCTATTTTTTAAAAGCATTTACAAGGAACTTACTTTAATTCAGGTTCACAAGAAATCAAAAACTCATAATAAAGAGGATATTTTTCAGATGACCAATGTTTCAATTCTTCCAAACCAGAAAACAACTGTCTTGCGTAACCAAAATCATAACGGACATTGGGTGCTGAAGTGTGATCGACCCCACTGTACGCTGACTCATTCGAACTGATATTTGATGCTGAAATTTGATCTGGAATTTCTTTAACATTCAACGCAGAGATGAAGGATAGTATTGCACTAGTAGCAGCCATATTGACTGATCGTAGAAAAGCATCTCGATCTAGACAAAGCAAGTTGATTAGGCACTCCCAGTTATGACAGTTCGCTAAGTTCAACTGGTTCAACAGATAGTTCAACTGATAGAGTGACTGCTTCGGAATCGAACTAAATTATGAGTGGTGAGAATCACAAATATGGCAGGCACATCAATAAGAACCAGATCATTTATGATGTGAATATAAAAAATCAAAAAGTAAAACAATTTGTTTATATAGTGTGTGGAAGATAAGATCTCTCTTGTAGATATGGTGATATTTCTGAAGTCTATAGCAAATTAATTCTTAATGTTTCATATTTCAATTTGTGTTCACCCCAAGTGTCTATTTAATCAAAACTATGTGCATTAATATTGCAGCTACTAATCAATATATAGTCAAAATTTTTTACATAAATTAAAGTCAGTTTATTTGAAGGTCATTTGTCCATGGACATTTTTACCAATAGATATGCGTAAGCAGTCATCACATATATTTGTAATGACCAATGTTAAATTGTTGTTGTGTTCACTTTTCTATAGTTGATTTGTAAAGATTTGTTTTGTATGAGTGGTAAAAATGTCCATGGACAAATGACCTGCAAATAAACTGACTTTAATTAATGTAAAAATTTATGACTATATATTTTGATGATTAATAAAAATCCGAATAAGTCTGCTGAAGAAGCTATGGCTTACAAAGCAAAACGTTCAGAAAAATCTTGTTTTGATTTTCTTGACACGCCGGGATTAATTTAAATAATTTATGATGAATAAGTCTGACTCAGCGCTCAAATTATTCCAGGAGGTTCGTAACACCTACGGTCTGGGAACTTATTTATTGCAATTGCCTGTGATCTCACCTGAATATCCACTACACAAGTCTCCAATCAACTACCACTCACTTCTGAATATATATTTGGCAGTATTGAAGTGAACAAAGGCTTGCACGTCCATTTTCCTTGCCACCACAAGAGAGTTCATCTGGTACAGCTGCCTTTCGTAACTTTATCGTATTCATGACTTCTGCTTTAATCGGCGGATTAGTGTTCACAATGGCAGTTCTGTGACTTGATGTTTTTTGACGAACTGTGGGTGATGACTGAGTCATTATTCCTTTGAAGTCATCAGCCTAGCGTTTCCTGTGTTTCTCCTCTTTCCTAACTAGTTTTTCTTTCGTTCGTCTCATAAGTGTTGACTCTTTACGGATGGAGACCCGGTTGTCTGACATAGTATTCGGAGGCGTCTCTTCTATGTGTCCTATTCTGCTCCAGTGACCAGTGTGTCATAAAGTTGTCTTCCACCTTTCGTCCCACACTCATCTTCACTACTTTGTTCAGTGAGGTGTAGAATAAACTCAGCTTGTTTCTTTCCCTATCAACCTTTGCACGTGTGTTCATCTTCTGTTCCACTAGCCTGCCCTCTCGACTATCAGGTTGCACACGTGTGTAGTAGAGAGGCATTTGTTGTCTTCCCACGTCGTCCTTCTTCACTCAGGTGGCTATACAATACAGGCTTCCTTCAACATCACTTTCAGAGAGTCGCAGTGTACTCCAACTCAGGTTCCCTCGGTAATGCCACTCAGTGTCTCTGACTTCTTCCTGATGACTGTAGTGAACTCATCCTTTGTAGCTTAGTCCTTCACTTTCTGAGGTCGGGCTTTAATTATGATCGATCTCCATCTGCTTTAAACGCTTGCAGCCTTACCACGAAATAGCCTGACATGTTGTAATTGATCTTGTCAGTGACAGTGTCTGCAGAGACGGTGTAAGTGGTGTGTAGTGTCTATGGTCGCTACTGCGTCTTTAGTCATCATTGTATTTGTGTATATGTGTTCATAGCATATTGAATAGCTTATAAATATGTGTGTCGTTGGCATTCAATCCGTTGTCTATTTGTTTTGTGTTTTAATGTTGTTCATTACAGAGTTTTCGGAGGCGACCGGTTTCCTTGGGTGTTCCTCCGTCGTCTGCATCAGATGGACAGAATCCGGTGAACACCTCTGTGTTCCTGAATTCAGTTTCAAAATCACAAGATTCGTTCCAATCTATGTCCAGTTGTTCGACACCACTTATCTTGAATGTGGATAATGTGAATACAGACTACTACGAATCAATGAAGAAATTGGAGTTATCAGTTCATACTTCTATTCCCCATATAAACGACGACGAAATGCATTCTGAAAACGGATATTTATTTAATGCATTAATTGAAAATGAAGCCCTAGATTCTGAATCGAATCGGTTGATTTGTTCTGTGATGTAACTTTTCATTTGCACTACTCTAATATTACTCTACGTGAATGAAGAAACTGAGAAAGCGGTTCAACATTCCGGATGTATAGAGTCAAAGAGGTGGTAGGATTGGGAAGATTGAAATATAACTAATTGCATAACATGTCAACAGGGCAACCGGCCTACAAGATATTGAAAGGAATACTCACCACGTATCAAAGGGAAAAGTTGATCCATCTTTTACAACTTGTACACTATTGAAAGGCTGAGAGACGGATGCTTCTTTCGAAATAAAATGAGTTTCATTTTTGATTGTGCATGTGAAAATACTAAAATCAATGAGTAGATTGTAAAACGCTTGAGGCCATGAAGGAGCTGGTTGAAGATCACATCTATATTAACAGAAGATAAAAATAAAATACCATATAATATATGCAAGTCAAAGAAGGAGTTTGTTGTCATATGAGAAGTCAAAATAAGTATTTTAGCATAAACTACGGAAAAACTTAGTTACCGAGATAAAAATATAGGGAAGCAGATTCACATAGTAGAATGACATAGGAGAACAGTTTGTATGGGGGCGGGGAGTTAGTGAATGCATATTTCGCGTGTGTAATAGAAGTAAAGCACTGCCTTCATCAGACATGCTTTGAATATTACCACAATGTTCCTGTGATCGAATGGTCTACGAGCTTACCTTGTAACCAGAAGGTTCAGTGTTCGACCCCCTGTGGATGCTTACTGATGAACAGCGCCATTCTAAGATGAAGCGATTATCCAATACACTCTAGATTTAAAGCTTAGGTAGTTTAGTGGCAAAATATTCACCAACCCCACGCAGGTGTTCTGCAGTTCGATTCCCAACTTAGAGACTCCTAAACCTCGCTTAGTTGGAAAGTTGGCCCAGTAAAGAGGGCAAGTTGGGCGCGAAACCGGCAAATCGAACTAGTGAAAAATAAGCACTACTGCTACATAAATTTCAAAGCTAAAGCCCTATGTTTCATATGGAACACAAAGGAATTAAATTTAAGGAAAGCGATTACCAGTATTCCACTATGGATAAAATTTATTTTGATAAAGTCTCAGTGTTATACAGTAATATTATATACTGATGACGTCTCGAACACAATTTATTGCTCATAATCATATATCCTGGATATGATTTTAAGCATAATGGAACTATACCACAGTGACTAAGACTTATCCTTATATATTCCCAATATAATTAAGCAAGAAATACCAGAACTATAAGAATAAACCAAAGCAATTTAAAGCTTAACTACGAGCGAACAGTGTCAAATTACTTGGATATAGTGAAGGAAACTAACTTACATATGCTTAACTATCCAATCAGCTAGAACATTCGTTTGACTGAAGGACGGATCATCAATAAAAATTTCCGGAATATTTGTAATCAGCTGTGAGGCTCGCTTTAGATAACCTTGAGAGAAATATTCAATGGTCATTTTGGACACAATCTCTTTGAGTTGAGGTCGAATATCGGAAAATGACCAATGGGTTGCTGTAACGAAAGAACTATCCATATCCTTACACTGATTATTTTCTAAGTTCAACAGTTTGAGCGCATTAAAAGTAGGTTGATACTTTGATATTTCATTATACCAAACAATTCTACTCCTGGACATTTTACTAGCTTGCGGTTGAGCATCATAATTTTGACTTTTTGAAACACTATAATTATGATTACATGGACTTAGGATTGAAAGGCGAGATTTATTCACATGAGCTATAACTCTGTCATTATTAATAGAGTTCAGTTCATTACAACCTACAGAAATGAAAGAAAATACAGGAAAGGTAACAGTTACTGTATTGTGGTTAAATTGTGGTTTTTCATAAGCAGAATAGACGAATTTCTGTCTGTCTGTTTTCGACATAGAACTTTGCACAGATATGCGGAAGTTCAAGTCGCCACACTCCATGTAGCACACATAGCAACGGAAGAAAGTAGAAGAAATGCATAATAGAGACAGTAAACAGAAGTGTAAGACAAAGGAATAGTAATAACGAAGAACAATATAATTTCACTGGAAACTATAATTCACAAGGAGTGGATGCATCTGCGCCATTGAGAACGATTTTAAGCCATGTCACCAGTCGTTTCCAGCCATTGGTTTTCACTGTCCCGAGGACCCCAACCAGGAAGTCTACACCTTCCTACGTGGCTGGCTTAAACTAACTGTTGCGGATTTCATTGACTGGTGCCATGTTTTGGTTTGACCGCCGCTAGCTCCTTTCCAACCTGACCCTATGTCAGCTAACATAGCCCATTGTCGAGGAAGGCGATGACTAGGCATACGTAACACATGTTATAACCATCTCAGTCGGTGTAATTTCACAGCCTCGTCGATTGATTTTCACTAATCCTTACCTAGCACTCAACAGAAGTCTGACATCAATACTGCCCACCTTATTATACCACTTCACATGGGAGATAGAGCGCAGAGACTTACGGTCAAAGACAGCTAATCTTTTCACGTCTTCCACTCTCACGGTCATAAAGGAGGACGGAGCGGAATGATGAGCAGTACACCCGCCCTTTGGTCGATAGTCGGATATCACGTCTAGGCCAGAGATAGCGTAAGCTGGCATATGCGAAACTAGCCCTCTGTATCCATGCTGAGATTTCGTCAGAGATCAACCTGTTGCTCCTTCTGGAACACGTGAGTAGACTCTGATCAAACTCTAGATGAATTTAGCCATAAATCTGACAGAAATGAAGAATTCATATGTTATATGAGTAGTTATGTCGAAAATTTTCTTTTAACTGAACTGCAGATGATGTTCTACTTACTCCTCAGATAATAAACCCATACCGTAACTCTGTATGAGTACGTGATACTCACAAACCACGTGATGGATTGTTGATTAGCCTGAAAGGTTTCCATTTGGTTAGAGTTTTTCGATATAATAGATCAACAACTCTACCTCTATGCATTATGTACACTGACATGAATGCCTCTGATTTCGCAGGAAAACCACCAAACATTTTCTGTTTTCAAAATATCTAGCTAGGTATCAACAAGAAACCAGTGGTATATGGTTGGCAAAAGGCAAAATATTGGCATTAGCAGCCATGGAGAAGGAAAACTGACACATGTTACGGACAGATAACAAACATCTAGCACTAAACAACATTATTAATTTATAAATATGCTCAAAAAGTTTTAATGTGAATTAGAAAGCATTGATGAAGTTATATGATTGGATGGTGGGGATGTGATTATGATCATATATTTAAATGTAGAGAAAGGTTAACATTTCGAATAACGAACCCTAAACCTGATGTGTAACGCAGTGAGAAGACGAAGTAATTACACAGAATACGAGCATGACAGAGACAAATGAATTAAAAATGACAGGTTTAAAACAATTTTACAACTAGGCCGAAAGCAACAAGTTTGCGCTAAGCTAAGCTTCGGTCACCAGAACTCACATAGTGCAAAGTGTTGATGACTTCATATATTTTATTCCCCCTTTATGAATCTAAGCAAATCCAAAACAAATGTTCGTGCAGAATATTAATAAGAGGCCATTTTTATATTGTCTTCAACTCCTTACGACCTAAAAGTTGATTAATGTAAAGGTTGTCATACTTGCAAGGATCAACATGATTTTTGTTAAAAGAAGCAAATGTTAATTAACAGTGTTCAGAAGTTCCACTTAAATAACTAATGAAGGTGGTTAAAATACAAACATACGAAATCAATGATCGGATATATTGAAAATTGAGTTGCACAGTCAAGAAAAGAGGAGAGAAGTTGATGATGAGTAATAGTGTGATGAGTTTAACTCAAGTCATAGAAACAAGAAGAACTGAATTAAACACTTAGGCAAAAGTGGTGAGGTGGGGAAAAGCAAATGATTTTGTAATCAACTGAGACAAATAGAACAGATGTTGAGTCAACAAGGAAAAGAAAAACTAATAGGTGAGTATTTCTAAACAAATAAGTCAGATTCCAAAACGTTTAATAGCGATCGTTTCGGTAAATATGTAAGCCGCTGAAAAGAATCCGAAGAAATAAATGATGACCTCATATTATTATTCTGCACAAATATTTGTTTATGATTTCCTTAAATTCATTAAGGGGAATAAATGTATGCAATCATCAACAATTTACACGATGAGTTCTGGTGACCGAATGCACTTGAATGAATAGAAAGTCTGTAATGATACTAATATATAGTCTTTGTAAGTGCGCCACAAACTAGTGGAAAATCGTTTGTCTAAGGTAGACGGCATTATTGGCTCTCTCAAGAATAAACTTAATAATATTAATACACGCAGTAGCCAAGTACCACACTAAACAATAATCGAACAAGTAACGACAGTCTATATTCGTGCGAATGATGCCTAAAACAGAAAACAATGGAATATGAATTCAAAGAACATGCTAAAATAAAAATTGCAGCAACCTTAGCAATATTGTAAGGGATTCATATACATCACACAACTTACCAATAGAACAGAGAAAACGCAATATATCCCTGATTAAGTTCCACTTCAATAATTGGAGTGATGCTCGAAAGAGATTAAGTGCACACTACACAATAGAAAACAAAGAAGTTATCAAAAAAAAGAAAAAAAGATGTGCAAGAGTAAATACACCAGAAGACTTCCAATGAATCCACCGAATACTGCACATAAGGTATAACGAAAACTAAACAATATACCATGCTGCTATTGAATAGCATTATACGTCACGTAACCCTTCTTAAACAACACTCTATTTACGAATGTTTATTTTTGAATGAATTTGCCATTACCGCATCTGCAGTCTTAAATCAACAGGTTTGCAATCAAGAATGAAAAAGAGCAACAAATTTACATCTGTTAATTATATCAGAAATTACAAAAAAAACCAAATCAATATACAATAGATTATAACCAACTGATACCTTAACAGATGGGTCATTAGCAAATAAGCAGGGCAAACAATGCACATAAGGTACACTGTTTATTTTGTGAATCTACAAATACACGTGAAAATGTCAAAAAACCTAAATCTACATCAAACCCGAGAACTAACATTTATTGTAAAAACCATTCAACTACTAGTATGTGTGTGTTATGTACTGGTCGAGAATTTAATAGTTCTGACGCGAAAAAGACGGAAATCAGAAGACCACTAGGTTTGCGATGATACTTCTATTTTCCAAAACACAAGGAGAATCAATGTATCACACAAGAGTGTGAGAGCAAAATATATATGAATGTCCGAAAGTGTGTGAACACAAGTGTGTGAGCGAATATTCAAAATGAACAAATCAATAGACAGTCTTAACATGATTGGCTAATTATAATGGAATATCGATCCATATATACATAGCAAATATACAGACTGTCAAACAAACATACATATTATACGGATATATATCACCAAGGACAGACTGTCAAACAAAACACACATATTATATGGATATATATCACCTTCCTTTTTGAGAAGATTGATGATTAGTAGGGTGATTTCTTGTGGGTTTATCTGGAACCGTTGAACTTGTTGTTGACGTCTGTCGTTTCGTCTGCTTGTTGGGTTTGCGGCTTCGGCTTCGTCCGGAATTGTCTGACATTTTATGCTTCTTGACTGCATTGCATAGAGAATTTAGTGGGACATCAGCCAGATGCAAACGATGGAACAAATCAAGTCCCAAAAGATTTAAATCACTCTTGGTGACGTAGCAAATTCCTGTGAATTTGATATTGCGGAATGAAACAGAACATTTGAGTTCACCAATTAGTTTGAGCCGCCCACTACAGGCGCTGACAGCAGTCTGAGAAGTATTTGCGATTGGTGGTCTGCCAATGTTATTCCAAAGTTTCTCTGATATCACAGTAATATCAGAGGCGGTATCTAGCTGCAGACGGGCATCATGACCATTCATCTGAAGGTCAATATATTTTCGCATACCTGGTGTTGTGACTTGAGAGACTGACTGTCAAACAAAACACACATATTATATGGATACGGAGGCGGCCTGCTTGAACATAGGGCTACCAAAAATTCCACCTTACAACATTTTGCAAAATTGCTTTGGTTTGCTCTTTTAATTTTGTTTTAATTTATCAATAATGTGTCCTAATCGTATTATATATAATCGCGCATTTTTAAAATCATTACAACCTACCGCGTTGTGTCATCCACAAAAATTGAGAAAAAAGCATCACTGTGGCTGGCAGCGTGCACTGAAACGTACACAAATTAATCAAATGACTGTTCCTGAACTCGTTAGCACTAATTGTAGATCCCTGTCCAACAAAATGGATTATCTTCAATCCCTAATGTATTCCAATGTTTATCGAAATGCTGGCGTTTTAGCAATACAAGAGACTTGGCTGCACCAGCATTATGATGATAATCTAGTTTCAATAAATGGATATAAAGTTTTTCGCCAAGATAGAAATAGTTCCAAGAAAAAATATGGAGGAGGGGTAGCCACATTTATAAACACAAGTTGGTCTACATCAAATCACGTTTGCTTCAATTATTCTAATGACAATATAGATTGCATAACCGTCAGGTGTCGCCCAAAACACTTAAGTAAATATTCTTATATATACATAACAAATATTTACATAACACCCAATTGTAGCCTTTCTAATATAGTTATGTTTGCAGATGAGTTTACTGAATTCGCTGCTCCTGCATTCGGAAACTCGTTGTCTATAGTCTGTGGTGATTTTAATTTATGTGATCACAGCTTTCTTACTTCACTTGGTCATGAGAATCTAGTCAAGTTTAATACACGTCTGGACAAATCACTAGACCTGGTTTTCATAAATGACCGTGATGTATATGAAACCCGAAGGAGAGCTCCTTTGCTAAATTCTGACCACTGCATTATTCGTATTTTACCGAAAGTGTACGGCAAGTTACAACGAAAATTGTTTAGTCATTTAACAAAGAAGATACATGAACGTTCATATTCCCATGACAACATTCTAGCATTAAGAAGCATGTTGCATGATACCAACTGGGAACTATTTACTGACGATAAGTTGGATGCTACTGTCTCTAATATAACCGATTATCTGAAGTTTTGTTTGGAAATTTGCTGTCCATATGAAACACTGTTTTCGAGATTTGACAGAATCTCTTCTGTGCAACTGAAAAAACTTAGAAGACAAAAAGAGAAGTTGTATAAGAATTGTGATAATACTGGTGTCCGTAAAATAAACACCCTTATAAAAATTGAAATAGAAAGGTTGAACAGACTATATAATGAAAAATTTTTATCATGTAAAAATCCTTCAAACATTTGGAAACTTTTCAATAAACTTACAAGTAAAAAACAAATGTCCGTTGATGCTTATTCTGATGTTAATGCTTTAAACAAATCATTTATCAAGAAACAAATTAATATGGTTGTACCTGATGTACCTAGTCAAGAAAATGGTCATTTTCAGGGTTTTAAAGAAAAGGATGTACTATTATGTTTGAAGTCATTAAATCCAACACACAGCCTTGGTCCAGATGGTGTACCAAGCATTCTTCTTCAAAAGTGTGCAGACATCTTGTGTCATCCTCTTACTCAAATCTTTAACGCATCATTTAACAGGGAAACGGTACCTGCTGACTGGAAAGAAATCAAGGTTGTACCTGTACAGAAATCATCTTCTGGAGCAGGTATAAAGTTTAGACCGGTCGCTATAACATCTCCTTTTTTGAAAACTATGGAGAAACTTCTTTTGAATATTCTTAAACCTTCTTTAAAAGCTTTTAGTGACCCTAAGCAGTTTGCTTATAAGTGTGGAAGAAGTACATTAGATGCAGCCATTGTACTACACCACAATATTGTTTCCTGCCTTGATAAGGGTGCTAAGTTCGTTCGAACAGCTTTTTTAGACTATACTGCAGCTTTCGACTCTGTTCCTAGGACACTTTTATTAGGAAAGATGATTTCAGCTCAAACAGAGTCCTGGGCAACTAGATGGCTGTCTTCTTATTTTAAGGATAGGAAACAGCATACTGTTTTGGCTGGAAAGCGCTCCACTTCTCAGCTAACTGAAAGTGGTGTGCCTCAAGGTGCAGTACTTTCTCCATTTCTTTTCTCTTTCTTTTTGCATGACCTTCCGAACTCACCCAAAGTTAACTTCATTAAGTATGCTGATGATCTGACCGTTTCTGTCCCTGTAGTTTCCACATCGGATTGTTCCCATATGAATGGCTTCTTAGCTGAAGTTAAGGATTGGTCTGGCTCAAATGGTCTTAAACTAAATCCAACTAAATGTAACACTGTTGATTTCAGCTTGAGAAGTGAAAAAGACATGCATGGATTGATTCAATCTCATGATTGTTGTAATATTGATGGTACCATGATAGAGAGTAAGTCAAGTGTTTCTTATCTTGGCATTAGTTTCTCTTCAAACCTTTGCTGGTCGTCTCATATTCTTATAGTTTCTAAGAAAGTTTTCCGTCTGACTTATTACATAAAGAAGTTGAGACACTCAGGTATAACCCAATCTCTTATCATACAATTTATTAATTCATGTGTTTTGCCCATCATTCTTTATTGTTCTCCATTATTCTTCCCTGGGCTACTCAAGAAAGACCATATAATACTACGAAGAACATTGAGGGCTGTAAGTAGGGTCAGTGCTATCCCTTTGACTCAACTAAATGACACTGTTGTCAATAGGCATATGAATTCTTGTAAACACTTAGCTAAAGTTATCTTATCTGATAGTGAACATCCTCTTTATTCACAATTGTTTCCTTGTATCTCTTCGGGTAAGACCAGAAGAAATTTTATAAACATTTATGCTCGTACTACAAAATATAAAAATTCGACCGTTCCATATTTGGCACGAGTATTGTGTGAAGAGACAAATATCAGAAAAGAACTTTTACAACTTTTGAATCAATAACTAAACTATAAAATGTAATGATGCATATTAATGCATGTGTTATTTGTTATATTATTTATTTATTATTCACTATGACCTAGAAATGGTGTGATTTTGTTGGGTTTTTTTATTTTTTCCTATTAACTATCAATATTTTAACATTTTATACATTTATATAATTATAAACAGAGCTAAACCATTGCAATATGTAAAAGAAACGCTGAAAATTCCATGCTGTAAATTTTTATTGTTGTGGAATAAAGTGATTATTATTAAAAAAAATATATATATATCAGTTTGATTAAGCCGAAACGAAGAAAAGTAACCACATGTTTAGATATCATACTCAAGAATGCACCACCTAGTTTGAAGGACAGACATGAGTCCCCTTGACAGACGTCAATAATAATCCTACGCTACTAAAAAGAAACATACGTCTCTGTGTCCTTTTCTTCAGCTTCACAGACATCATCAAATATTACAGGTACTTAATCGATCCAACCGGGAAGATAACTGCTGCACTAAAATGGTAGCCCTTAGGCACACCTAAAAACCTACAATAATTGAAACTTATGTTCCTGCTACTCCTACCATACCAGGAAGGTCGTTTGGATAGCCGTTAGACTACAAGCACTCATTGTCATGCACATCAGCTCCACAATCCGAACAACTAGAGTGGCGCATCGACCACTAGAACTAGCGGAACGTAGCCATCACGCTGCCTTTTGGATGAGATATCAAGTCAAGGACTCCAGTGAGGAGTGCTCCCTTAAGACAACCATCTGCACCGGTCTGGGTGCCTGGGCAGTATCCCCGTCCTCGAAGCAACAATAAAAACAATAAATCATAAGGAAATTTAATCATACGCTCTTTATTATGCTCACGAACAACCATTATGGTATTTCTAGCAACGCATTTTTAACTTCATTTCTATACACTGAGTTGATATGATTATGAACAATAAGTTGTGTTCGAAACATCATCCAGTAAATAATACCGTTTCACTGTGTGACATATCTAATAAACAAATTAACGAAAACTTTTGTTATTTTCTGCTATCCCTGGTGTTTCCACTTTCATCAGCCTCTCGCCCTTGTTTGATTTCTCAGACTATCTGTGTCTTTCAATGATGTATGTGAGTAGCCTTCAAAATGCTGGCCCCCAGTGTGAAAGCTAACATAGATATTCTGAAACCACATGCCACGTCCGAGGTAGTCACCTACAATATTCGGACACCGATGCAAATCGAACAAAACGGGCAACTCTGACAAAATAAACTAGAAAACTTCCCTATCGTTATCTGCTGTATTTCGCGGACTCCTAGTGAAGCACTTTGAATATCTTCTCCATCTAGAAGTTCGAGTAGTATGTGCTACCTGCGCTTACCTGGGGACCATGTGGAGTCGTCAGCTAGCGGAGCTGGTGTCGGTGTCGTACTGAGCGCAGGAGCTCAAGCTGCACTATTCTACTGGATTCCCATTAACAGTCATTTATGTGCTGTAAGTCGGGAAGGTCATACGAGAGTAAGAAGTGATAAGTCAGGTAGGCAGTGCCTATTTGTAGTCTATGCCTATACACCTATGGATTGCTGCCCGGATGCAGATTAAGCACGGACGATCTCCTTAAACAATCGTGTCAGGAGGATATCGTAGTGCTAGCTAAGGGAGTTGAATGCACAAGCCCAGTGTGAGAATAAACAGAGTCTACGTAAGGTAGCTGGATTCTGTTCCAGCTCATTCAAGTCACCAACAGCAAGAAGCATGGTGTCAGCGAGATGGTCCGTGAGCCGAATGGGACATTAATTACCAGCCTGAAAATACACCTGCAGCACAGAGCGCCTTCCAGAAGCATTTGTATACCTGGCCGTCGACGCCAACAATCAACATCATTAGCTACAGTGCTCCTTCGTCGGTCAATACCGACCCACCAATGAAAGCACATGTCCGGAAGGAGCTCCAAGTGTTGAGGCGCCATAAGACACCCGACCCAGACAATCTACCTCTGGCTCATTTTGAAGGTGATGGCGAGATTCTTTTCATGACTTTGACTGCATTGTTTAGGAAAGGTGAGGATGTTCTATCAATGTGGAATGAAGCCATCATCGTCCCTATGTTTAAAAATGGCTGACGTAACATGTGATTCGCGAAGAGCAGGCTGGGTTTCCTTCAGACCGTTAATGTATTGACCATGTGTTCACCCTTCGTCAGTTGTTAAAACGCCTTCACACTTATATTGTAGGCCAACAATCCTTATGTTTTTTGGTATTAAGGCTGCGTTTGATTCGTTGGACAGAACTGTTCATCGGAACAGTGTCAGAAAATCGTGTACCTGAGAATTACTTTAACATCCCGTAAGCTCTATTTAGAAATACCTGAGGTAGAGAGAGGGCATACAACCATCATCTATTCTCTCTGTTATCAATCAACAGTGAGGTTAAACACAATTGTCTAGTCTCGTCATTTCGCTCTAACTTTACCATCGATGACATTCTAGAGTCAGGACTGAAGGACGTGAGTGGTGGTAATGTAGATATGCTTCCTGGGAAAAGACTTTCCGATCTCGAGTATGCAGACGATATCGTCTTACTGTGCAATAGCATGCAGATTACCCAAATCGCACTTAATCAGTTGGTGATCTGTGTCTGAAGTACGTTGTATCCTTTGTGTCGTCTTAGTTCAAGATTGACAGACGCTTGTACCTGTAATCACCCGTGCAGGTGAACTGCTTGAAGTTGTCAATAAGTCCGTGTTTCTGAGTAGTTGTGTGAATGCTGGCGGAGGTCAGATGGACGAGATCTCGTGAAAGCCAATTTGAAGCATCTCTGACACCGCCGCGACATCATCCTGGCTGTCAGAGGTCAGGTGTACACTGCTTCGGTGAGTGCAACATTGCTCTACGCCTGTTAAACCTGGTCTTTTCGAGCTGGCAATGTGCCTTGCCACAACCAAAAGTTTATCAGTTTGCATCCAGTCGCTTCAAAATATTGGCTGATGTATTGCTTTGAAAGGTGAACAAAACACGTTAGGATTTGATTCGCGAAGCTCAGGCTAGGTTCTATTCAGGTCGTGTGTTCATCGTTCGCCAGTTGTTGGAACACTGTCGCACGTATCGTATCGTCGTGTACATTCATGTATGTGCTGCATATCACACAAATGATCGCAGAAGAATGTGTCTCTCCATTCAACTTGACAGGGATTAACAGTTTTATGAGATATCCTTTAGTCTTCACAAATAGCACAATCGTACCAGAAAAAATAACAGTAAAATGCAGTTCTCCAGATTCTTTTAACGACAACTTCTGGAAGTTTTCAGTGAGTTTTCCACCGAAAATGTATTAATGATTGCTTCAAAACATGTCTACATCAACATGTTTCACAAGAAATTGTGAAATGATTCATTGAGATGACAGATTCATTCACCTCGGAAGTTATCTTAGTCCCCATAGGACACTGACAGACAAAATTGCGCTTATCTCATTCAAGTTGTGTAAATCCTATTAAGTGTGAAAAACCGCAACACGAGCTAACGACTGATCACAGATTCTAAAATAGTGAAACATCTGCTGCCAATATAAGAAAAATAGTATTACTTCCCGAAATCTACAGGAGCCTACCTGTTTCACCTTTTCACAAAGAATCGGCTCAACTACAGGTGATACGGATGAGATTTCAATAACCGGGTCGAAAACCGAACCAAGCATCAAGAAGATTCGAATTTTCCAAACCAATGTCAAGTCAGTGGAACTACATACATGCTTCACATAGTTCACGCGTCACCAAAAGCATTCCCAATCACCTGATGCATATACTTTCATCAACACCTGCCTTCACTGCTTCGATATTCAAGATCAGATACCTACAAGTGCTTAGAAACAACGAACTTTCCCAACCAAGAACCCACCGCCTAATAAATATTCCGAATTAAACAGAGATAGATCAAATACACGCTGAGGAGACCGTTGAATGACATCGCGCGGAAGGACGTAAAGTGCAACTCGAATGGAAAACGACGAGTTAGGTTTTCAAGGGTGGCATGTAAGAGATCATGTGCGAATGAGAAAAGAGCTTATGTGCCAACGGGAAACCAACGGAGGACGATTTCAGCGAACACGATGATTAAGAGATATGCTGTTGAAGGCCTATGACCTACTAGGAACATAAAAGATTAATTAATAACAATAATACAAATAGTTATAATCATAGTAATCACCTCCCAACTAACGGAAACAGCTTCTGATGTTTGCAGAATAATCAAATACGAAGCTGCTGTTTCTAGTTGGTGATTTTCCAAACACAATTCGAACAGATCCCGTGGCTTTCTTCCAATGGTTGTAAATAAGTGAGGCCACCAGGAAACATCAGTTTTACGCGAACAGTGAGCCAGTATTTCCAAAAAATTAGGAAACTGTTGGATAAGCGCCACAACTTGCGGTAATAAAGGATCTAAAAGTTTACAAATCATACACAGAGGAAAATCAAAAATAAATGTCGCTATGAAACTGAAATATTCTCTATTTAGGTGCATGGTGGCACTAGCGATGGTACACCAAACTATAGACTCCTTACATGCAACGTCAATTACACAACTGTAAACCTTTATTCGTTATCTGCATTTTCATAACGATTTTTTTGTTGGGCTCTCAAATATCCAACACTCTTTTCAGTGGCCAGGTAAATGCACAATATCCAATTCCACACTTATGTCTGAACAAGAGGCAGAGAGAGATAACAGCAATATTTAGTCTGAACAATGCAGCCTACATCTCCGCTACAACTATCAACATTGTTTTTGGGTTGTATGACGTGCTACTTTAATTTACCCCAGACACTCAGTTGAAGATCATGTTTGAGACTATGGTGTACACTTGATTTCCTGCTATGAATAGCATTCTGCGGTCCAAAACAAAATCAGAGCCAGAGGTTTCAAAAGTAGGACACTAGCACAAACTCCATCATGCTACTGTTATCTGCAGAACAATTGACGGACAGTCTATCTGAATGGAAATCGGATGTGTACTGACTGACAAAAGACCTAGGCTTCATATTTCACCTACGAGCTTTCTGATATAAAAAGTCAAAGGGTGGACACGTAGATAGTAGATTAGTTTCTGGATTGGAACTCCATTGATTGACATATCAACGTTCCTTTCTTTCGAATATAACTAAATCTCCTTTCCTGCCTGATGTAGTGTCTGAAACATCATTGTGTTCATTGTGTATTTTTATATTGATAATAGATGCAGACTGAGACAAAACTGTTGTTATACTCTATGGCATAAACTAATGATAAATCAGCGATGATGACGACGATGATCATTCAAGATGGGATTTATCAATAAATACCCTATAAACCTTCCATTTCAATACTGATGAATTCTTTGTTGTTTTTTTCATTCCTAGTAGTAGTGAAGTTCTCTTGTACAGAATGGATGAAGTATCTGGTACTGTTCAGGTGCAACACACTCTTCAAATGCATAGCCGTGAATCATCTTGTTAGTGTTCTCTCATATTCTTTGTTTATGTTTACGTGTCAACATGTACTTATATACTTTATTTTATAAACATTAAACCAAGTATGTTTTACGCGATAAACTGTCAAATATTTATGAGATTGTTCACACTAAATTAACATCTAATTTCAGTATTCAGCACTAAATAGCACTTGTATTCAAGATGCACAATAACAATAGTTTAAACAGTTCGGAACCCACCAGCCTTGTTGGCCTATATCCTCATTTATCAAACATACACAGATTCATAATGGCGATAATAGTACAAAGCGAGTCATTGATAAATACACAGGAGTAACCACTAGGATTAGAAAGGTGCACTGACTTATCACGTGTATTATTGATATAAGTATAAAACTTGGACACTGTGGTAGAGTATAAGTCCATTATGGATAAGATTTTATTTCGATAAATCAGTTAATATTACTGTATAACACTGTGTGACTTATCAAAATAAAATCTTATCCATAATGGAGTTATCACGTGTATCTTTCAGCTGATTAAGTGATAATTTGAACAAAGACGTAACTTTGCCTGTTTCATTAGCCTGTTCCAAGCCCGGACAAAAAGGGAAGGTTGGGTGTGGGACTAGCTACACTACCCCGGAAAATCAACTCAATCGGTACACAAACATCACAGTCCTAGAATAAACACATGAAGATAAACTTGTTCCTTGAGCGAATCTGAGAGGCGGAATGACACAGGAGACCAGTCAATATGTGGCATGGAATGTCCCTACCATGATTAAGGCTAAAATCTTGCTCGGATTGTAAAGTAAATGAGGAAGTAAGGTTATAGAGATTATACAAATGCATAGGAACAAACGGATTGAAAGTCGACTCTACAGATTGTTAACTAGAGAGTCAACAATCTTTTCCAGTCATCCAGACAACAAACACTACCACACTGATGTCACTAAGGGCCTTCGGGGCCCTCATGCACTGGTCACCTGCCTCCTCCAGAATAATGACAGCGAGATCCAACTCAAAAGGAGGGAGGGTTGAGTTTACACAGTGCTACACTCCAACAAACAACGCAGATTAAGTGGAAGAGAGGGAGAACTTCTACAGATAGTACTCGTCATGAAACCGACTATATGCAGAAATCAAAGTTCTAATCGGTGATATGAATGCAGAGCAAACCGACACCAAACAAACACAGACAGAGAACTCGTCGTGCGTTGCGAGGCGATCCGAGAAATGGACGAGGATGGTGAACTCTTTGCAGACTTCTGTCGGTTTATTGATATGGGGATTGATGCAACATGCGCAATGACAAGGAAATACACAAGGAATCAAGGATTTCAATAAATGGACGCATCAAAAATCAGATAGACTTCAAATGGATGTTGAGAGAGCTGGTTATCGACCATAATAGAAGCTCAACAATCCCAAACCAACGGACTAAGCTACCAAGGATGAGTTCACTGCAGTCATCAGGAAGAAGTCGGAAACACTGAGTGGCATCACCGAGGGAACCTGAGTTGGAAGAACACTGCGACTTTCTGAAAGTGATGTTGAAGGAAGCCTGTATTGTATAGCCACCTGAGTGAGGAAGGAAGACACACTTGTGCAATCTGATAGTCGAGAGGGAGAGAGGGAAGGATAATGGAACAGAAAATGAATCCGTGCAAAAGTGGACAGGGAGAGGAACAAGCTGAGTTTATTTTTACATCTCACTGAACAAAGTAGTGAAGAGTAAAGATGAGTGTGAGACGAAAGGCGGAAGACGGCTTTATGACACACTGGCCACTAGGAAGAAATACCTCAGAATACTAGCTTGCTGTTCGTGAAGAGTCAATACCGATGAGACGAATGAAAGAGAACCTACTTAGGAAGAAGGAGGAACACAGAAAGCTCTGGCCTGATTACTTTATTAACAGGAGAAATGTAAAGAAAATCATCTCCCACTTATCCAAGCACAATGGTATCAACTATAGGCAGCACAGATGAAGATATCCTCAGGAGGAGACCAGAGCTTATGTGGACACAAGTGCAACCGACTAAGAAGGGCCGAAGAGGAGAGAGTGAAATGGATGTGTGCTACTGAATCTATATGTCCTACTTGGAATTCGAAGAAATAAGAACTAATAATAATTAGATAAAGACGCATGACCCATTCAATTATGTATTATGCATTTAGCGTCTCTCTGCATTAACAAAGTATCATAGAAACTGTTTATTATAACTACTTCAGGCACCCGTGAACAATTAGGAGCTGTGTCTGAAGTTGTATGGTCCCCAGACGGTTATACTTTGGCAGTTGCTTGGTTACACTGTGGCTGGGCATTGTGGTCAGTGTTTGGTGCCCTTATATACTCGAGTTTCGGTGAGCGCATTAACCCGTTGTATCAAGTACATGTTTCAAATCTGGTAAGCATAGTATTATTGTGTGTAGTAGACTCTTGATACTTTTAGCTAAATTTAGTTGCGAAATAACATCATTTAGAGGGATGAAAGGACGTCAGGGATTACCGGGCAGTTTTTTCTACCTAATCGCACTTGTCAGTAGGATGTACGTGTCACTATAAAAAGTAAATAGCACGTCGTTAATGAAGGTGAAATTATTTATCATAAATAATGCTTGTCATCAACCCGCAAAAGTTATTTCTTAGGTGTGGACGACTTCACGTAACTTAAGGGTAACGTGCAGGAGGGGTAATAAAGTTATGATGGTGTATTTTATATAGTTACCTGGAGTAGGAATTTTCGAAGCGGCTTCAACTTCCAAAACTTCGTGCAATAACAGTTCCAAAGTACGAGGGAAATATTCTAAATTCTGATACACGAGACTCATTTGAAACGCATGGGCTCCCAAACTAAAAAACAAAACGAAAAAATATCATTACGCCAAATTGCAGGAAATTATACTAGTAGTGCGACAAACAAATATCTTAGCACAAAAGAGGTTCAAGCATCCTGAAACACTACGCAACCAACCAAGATGCAAATATGACAAATTGTAAAAGGTAATTACCCTTATTATGATTTCCGCTACAACAGTCAGTAATGATATTAACAGAATAGTTATGGTTAGGGAAGATAGATATACAGCTTACCATTGCACAATATATTGCATAATACATGCATGTTTACAACGGATTCATGGTCAAACTATGTTTCTGGAAACACGATACCTATAAACGGAGGTATCCGTAGACCGAGGCTGACATAGATTATTCAAATTGTTTGAATTTATCCCTAAATATTTACTCATTTCCAGGAATGAGGATATAAGTCAACTACAACTGCCCAGATCAGACAAGATGTTTTCGCCTATTTTATGCATTTTCAAGTGTTGGTTTTGTAGGGATTTAGTTTCATTAGTTGGAGGATTTCATCATGAGCTAACATCAGTTAAAAAACCATTTGAAATCCTGGGAGTACAGGACAGCTGTTTCGTCAGCCTAGTTTGGGACTCTTCATCAGTGTGCACCCACCAGGGTCAGAACCCAGGACCTTCTGGTTACAAGGTGAGCTCGTATATCATTAAGCCGCTGGAGTCCGATCCAATGGCCCATGAATTCTAACTGCTTCTTTATCAAGATTTTAAACACATTTTCAATCATTGACTTATGTATAAAACTCTGCAGCTAGTATGTTTTTCATAATAAGTAGTGCAGCTATCAGTTGTCAATTAAAAACAACTACATAACGTCTCATGATTCCTTAATGCCTCATGAAACATTCGAATAAAAGTACGAGCTTGTAGTTCCTGATTTGTTTAGAGTTGCAACAAGGTAACATAAAAGGTTATGCGCTGACGGTGAACACAAATAGACTGTATTGTGAGTGAAACACCATCAAATAGTTGGCAAAACTTATTGACAAGTACTAACAGTGTACACATACACACACCAATCTAGGCTCATGACCACCCATTTATACTATTAAAAAGAAGAACCTACGCTAATTCAGTTTCAACATTATTCTTTCGAGAATGCGATTAAAGCGACCGAGTATTCATGCAGAGATAATTACTACTTACGGAAGTTAAATATTTTAAAATTTACAATAAATGAAAGCTGAGAGAAAAATAAACATTCAGTCAAGTGTCTCACTTTTTTTTCAACAATTGCTGAATAATCTGATGCAGTGTTATCTGAATCTGAAAAAAAGAGAAGAAAATCAGTGTGTGCCTGAAACTAGGAGTGCATGCATTATTGAGACTTGGAGCAATTAAAACCAATTGTGTGGCATACATATGATTACAGTAAAGATTAGTTATACTTTTAGCGAACACTCACATGAGGTAAGGAGGTGGAAACATTTTATCAGAATAAATACTCAAGTGTAATGAGCTAAACACTAACATACAATAACTACAAGCACAAATTAAGCGGTATTATTTCAATGTATGGTATCCTTGTGAAAAGAAGAATGAGTGAAAACGCCAACAGCAAACGCTTACCACACTTAAAACGCAAATCAACAGACAAAAATACGTAGTAGTCTGATCATAAAGCACGATATACTGTTCCTATTTAATTGTCATTGCATAATATAAGCACATCACCTAGTAACTATGGCTACACATCCTAGATATAAGTAAACAATTGTAAGTGCCGAATTAGATCGCTTTATTTGACAAAGCACAAACTGATACATTAGTGATAACTGGATGACGTTTTGAGCACAATTTATTACTCTTAATCGTATAAATTTGTTCATACAGCTTCATAATTTGCTTATTATATATTTCTTTATCTCCCTCCCCCTCGTTATTTGTTTCGAATTTCCATATCTACAGTGTAGCCGTTATTTCGCTTGCATATGTTTGCTGTTGATTCGATGAACACAGATCCAGTGATTAACCTCTTTCTCTACCAAAATAAATCACTTTTTAATGCTTTCATTCCGTCCCACTCTTGTATGATTACATGCAAGTGAATACATTACAATGACAGAGCTTTTTTTCTAGGTTGTTTAGCTTATTTAGCTCAACCAGGTCGATCATTCTACATTTAGTTAAATTTTATTCTCCAATAATCTAATTAACCCCGATCTACTAGTTTGACTTATGCAGCTGACCTCATAGTCATTTCATGGTATTTGGTAAATTATATTTTCTTTCTTAATTGGATCTGTTCGCTCTCCAGCAAACCGACAAATCTTATGTCCGATAGGGACTTGTATTTTGTTTAAATGCCACCCTAATTCTAGCCGTATTAAGAATCCTATGCACTAATACTGTAACCCTGTATGTCATACCAAATAAAGTTATTTATCATGGAATTACAGTGCTCAAGTTTTACGCCTACATTAAATAACTGTAAACGCTTCATACAAAGGCAGACACTGAAAGTATCAGCTTTACAAACAACATCCTCGCTCGTTTCGTTTCATCAAAGATACAGAGATATTCGGTCAAATCTCGAGATGTGTGATATATGCTCATGTTAACTGCTTCACAAATTGGCAACGTAATAATTCAGCGAAAATTGCAATGACGACCAGAACCTATAATAGCTTTTGTCAACATCATGGAGCATAAGCGTTACAAACGGTGTCATAGATATTACTGAGAAATCATCAATTAATTTACAAGGATTCATAAAATGTACTACTTTCAAAACAAAGATTTAGGCAACTGTACCTCTACAAAGAATACTCCATAAGGAAACAAGGTGAAGATATCGGAAGGTTTATCTTCTTTAGCGTTAATTTTTAACACATTCCAACAACGGTGAAAGTCGTTGGTAATACCCACCAGTAAATTCTCCGGAAAGAAAATACCTGAATTCAACACATTTAGAAAGACAAACGTATAAGAATCAGATGACTGAAAAGAAAAAAACAAAATTATACTTTATACGAAAAGTGAGAATAATGATTACAAGCGTAAATTCGAAGTAAAAGATTATTACTAATAGTCTTTGTAACTAGATAGTTGGAGCCAATCGGCAAGATGCCTTAAACCTAGGTTTCGTGCTAGTTGGCACTCACACGTAAGCAAAGTGTATCTGCAACCTTGAAGGAACTTATGTCCCTTTTGAGATTCGAACACGCGTCACCCAGTGCTGTACTCACAGACGTAACCACAGAGCTATTCGGGCTCGCGATTGACTTCCTATAGCACTGTAGTGGGTAGTTTGATTGGACACTAGTAACTAGTATGACGTGTTTAGTCCTTTCTTTGATGCAGACTGAATTCTTTCAGTCAAGTTTGCAATGTGTCCACCATTCTAGGTAGCTCGCCATTATGGCGAACATTGATTTGATGATATTAGATAGTTGGAGGCAATCGGCAGGAAGCCTTGAACACGTCACACTAGTTACTAGTGTCCAATCAAGTCTTTGTAACGTAATCCTTCTCAGAAAAATGGAAATATAACTGTTTACTGACTGAACAAACCAGCACTGAATAAATAAGCAAGACAATCGTCAATAATATCTTACATTAACAGTTATAACACATGAATGATCATACATATGGATCATGATTATTCAAATGCCGTTGTTTAACAGGAAAAGTCACAATAACGGTTTTTGATATTCCAGACTAGATCAGAGTATAGAAGACTTTAAATAGGACGTTCTTAAAAACACTTAATCAGACTATCGAAATGCTAGCACGTATACTGACAGAAATCGACTTTTGGGGATAATACAAACTATTAGAAATAACGCGAATTTCGACCAGTCAGTACGATTGGAGCCACACTAAAGACAACAATTTTAGAGCTGGTTAATGAATGCTGTGTTGATGCTTCAACTAAGTGCAAAGAAACTGATATATTTGCGGAACAGTATCCATCGCTAAATAAAAGACTTGCATTTTCAAAGAAATAAAACAGAAAAGTAATTATTTTTACTGGCACTTGGCTACTAATGCTTAATCCAGGTAATGAGGCAGGATACTATAAAATAATAAGTGTTTTCCATTTTAACCTGAAAAACTTGAGAAATCCTGGTTGTGCGTGCTGCTGTAAAGATTTCAAAACAAAATGAAAGGAGAAATGAAATCAAAGGTAATATTAAGTGTATATTAGATCTATAGAGAACAATCCTAATTCTCAACAATCTGGCAGCTCCCAGGTGCATCTATCAGTTCACCTGCTCTTATGGAGCGAGGTACATTGGCCGTTGTCAGAGGACGCTTTCTACACTGATAAGAGAACATTCTACAGTGGTTTTGCAAAGGAGAAAGGAAAGGTGTATGAAGCCCCATTCTAGAAAAGTTGATCGACTTATATCATTCTACCAACCCCGACAATGATTTCAAGATAATCTATCAAATCTATGTAACTTAAAGTGTTTTCTTCGTTCTAAACTTCTAAAGACAGTGGAGGCCTTGATCATTCTTACATTCAAATCAGACCATTATGTACAAAAAAGTATGTACACTCCCTATTTCTACTTTGTCCATAGAAGGATAAACACTTATTTACTTATATTTCCTTTTTTATTGAGTACATCTATGCACCTTTCTCAGATTACTACAACCATTATAATTGTCACCATTACCAGTCTCACTTTGACGTAATTTTACTTGTGCCACTTGTCATTCTAAATCGAAAATTTTTTACAAGGTTGAATTCTGTCTTACCAAATTTCATATCATGTTATGTAAGGTTTTATATTCGCTTACTAATCCTATAATTACACACCCCTTTTTAACTTTCATAGATCTTATACTATACACTATTATACTACATATGACATCATTTGTTTTGCCCGTTGACATTTAAAAATGATTATAGTCACGAACATTTGAATTGCACATCATACTTCTATTATTATTTCATGCATTCACACCTTTGTTTAAATGTGCTCACGGGATATAATTTCTTAAAAATCACATATATACGACTGTACAGTCTCATAATAAATTCGTTGAAAAGAGAATCTTCGTCGAATGAACATTGTGTTCCGAATGTTACAATGGGAATTATACAACTATTACACAAAATTTGATGACTCCCCCCCCCCCAAAAAAAGTGAAAGATTCAATACGGCGAGACGAAACAGAAAAGTAAAGACATTAATACTAATTTTAATGTAAACGAAACAATACAACCTATGATAAGGAATAAAAATAAGTACTAGTAAAGCACTTACTGAGGGGATAGAAGTCACTGTTTAGTTTGACTGACAGCATTATCCGTCGGAAGTTATAGGTATGCGTTGACGGATTCTCTGAGGTGACACTATTTACGTAAGTGTCATCAGATACAACAGAGTTTATATGAGATGAAGAGGAAGTGATTGGCGGTAGAGCAAGCCAAACACTAAATCCACTTGCTCCCGAATAAAACCAAAGGGAATCACTTGTGTACGGATTTATATGATACATATACGATGATTTAGGCAAAGAGTGTTGCGATGAAGATTTGAAAGACCCAAAACAACCTGCAGACCACACAACTTCACTTTCAGAGGCGATTAAGAAAGGTTTTCCAAAATGCAGTTGCTATTGAAAAAGAAATTGGATATTTAAATTATTTTAATATGCAAAATAACTTCCTGATGTATTAGTTTGAAGATTTTAATCTTTGATGTTCATGAAGGTTACTTATGCAATATGTTATCTATCTAAATATCCACATTAAGGATTTAAGTAGTGAGATGCAACTTTGAAAAAATACAAGAAAGACGTGTACATCGAGCTACCCTATATGAGTGATCATAGCAGCTTGGCAACTAAACAAAGTTTGAACGCTGTGGTCAAAAAGACTTTTTATGCACCTAAGATTACAATAGTTGAGAATGTGAAGCCCATATATCCATCTAAGCTCTTTGAATATACGAAAAACGGTGTCACACCCCACTGTATTTACCTATTTGAATGTACGCATGGTCACACATACATAGAGAGGACTCGTCGATCTCTGCACGTAACGGCTTCAAAGCATATTCCTATGTGGCTCCAGAAATAAATAGAATCCCAGGAACCCACTAATGGTGAGAACAGGAGACATAGCTCCTCTATTGCGAAACATATTATAGAGACAGGACATAAAATTGATGTTTACACGTCTTTTAAACCTCTCTATAAAATCAGTTTGGGGCGTATCCTAAAGCTTGAGGAAGTCCCAGCAATTAGGAAGTTTAAACCAACTTTATGAGGTCGAAAATAATTCATCATCACACTAAGACTTGGTAATTTTCGTTTTGATACCATTGGAGATGTACTATTACATCTGTTATTTGGTTTAGTCATTCATCTTCATTGTTATTTCGACCTTCAATATCTCGGTTTAACTTGACATAAATTTATATATATATATATATATATATATATATATATATATATATATATATATATATATATATTCCTATGACAAATCCGTGTATGATCAGATTGTACGAAATGTGTTGCTCAGTTACATTACACGATTCAGACAAATCATAACTTCTTATTGCTTTGTTCATTTAGGCAACCATGGGGCAGTCGAAAATCAATTTAGTAAGTCAATAAAAAGTGAAGATATATATAGTCATTTCTCTTTTGAGTTTATCCATTCCATAATTAGTTATCACGGGATAAACAAACAATTAATTTCACGCAAGATAAGCCGTAAGGATTGTACGAGTTTTAAACTACAACTGTGAAAGGATATTGTGCATTGATCAAGTTTGAAAAGAACGCAAGTAAGAATAAACACACAGTTAATGTAAGCTTCCTCAACGACTTTTTTTACCGTTTCATTCACTCCTGTTGATTTCGCCGTACTTCCAGACGGTTCATCTGAAGAGAAACACTGCAAAATAAACACGTTACCGGAATAATTTATTAGGAGGCATTCAGTTGAGCAGCGATTAGAAGAACAATGCAAAAACTGATCAGAGGATACACTTGGTTGGTAGGCCGCAATCACTCCAGAAACACAGAGTAAAGATGAAAACAAAACAAGTGATTCGTTAAGAATAAAACAAAAATCACTATAATTACAAAACAGCACATACAAATACAACGAAATAAAGGGGAAACTGATATTTTACATAATCGAAATGCAGATTATTGTACAAAACAACTTTAAAACTAACGCAATATGGGGTTAATGTCTACTACCGCAAAAGAAAACATGTTTCACTTGAGAGACAAGCATGTCCAATATCTCATAAAAAGAGGGAGAGGGAAAACATTATCCCACATATTCCTCCTCCTCCGCCTCCTCATCTATTCCTAATTGGTTTCTCCAAACATATAGTTTGCTTCTTTGCATGAATTAAATGAAGTATGCAGTTGTACATTAAAGTGACTAGGATTGACAAGTCATCGGATTAGTCTCAGCACTATAGAGTAACTCGTCATTATTCATTTCCCAATTGAATAGTTCCTAATTAACTGATCTTCTTCATCTACAGGATCCCATTCAGACAGCCGACAGTTATCTACTATGGTTATGACTTCAAGGAATTATGCGAATTCTCCCCCCTTCCCTACCCGCGCCGTATATCTCTAAGGTCCTTCCAATCTAAGCCTACATGAGATACCATAGTTTGCGAGGAAACGTAATAGCTTGACATAGATAACGCGTTTCGCAGCCAATTCAACCATTGTAGGTCAATAGCCCAATCCGCTGCCTTTTATTCTTTACCTAACACTTTGACTGATCGGTGTGTCCTTTATCACACAGGGTTACACTTACGGTAGAACTGATTCTTTAATGCATCTAACCAGATGTACCAGAGGTTTTTCTCCACGCTATCATTTTCGGAAACCAGTTTCTCAATACAAACTTACTATTGAGCCGAGAAAACCATATCTACTTTTGTGTCAAACTTAAACATTAAAATGGCCCTTTTCAACTGAAGGATTAACATGTCGGGCCAGCTACGGTACGGTAGAATGGCATATGACTACTATTTTAACAGTTATTTTTGTGGTGCATGAACTTAAAGATACACAAACTGTTATATGCAAAATCGGCATGAAACGAAAAATTATATAAAATAGCAAGCATTATCAGAGATTTTCAACTTACAGGCATTACTTTTTAAAGCTGTTAGACAAATTTGAACAACACAAGCTGGGAAGACGACAAAGTCTGTCAAATTTATTACCTTCAAAGGTGATATGACCACAGTATCTGTAAAAGAGAAACAGACAACCATAGGCAAAACGCAAATATCGTAAATTCAGAGAAGAATATGTTCCAATTTAATTTAAGCACCTTACTTTCAACTTTGAAAGTATTGTTATATGGGGGTGGGCGAAACACAAGTATACTAACGAAAACCTAACCACTTTGTGTACACATATAACTAACCAACCTAATTAACAACACAGAACTTTACAAAAAAGCATGACTATACAACTGAACAACGAATTTCCACTTGGGCGTTTAGAGTGAATGTTATTAGTAACCTATTATATCACAGGGCATCAAAGTAGTGCGTTCTTACAATCGTCCTTTAGTCATTTCAAGTTCTTCATTGACACCGGTATCTGTGTTTTAATAGTGTAGACACTCCTATCTCATCTACCACCATGCTGAAATTCGTCATTTGTTTATCTGAGCGCACTGAAACATATTCAGAAAAGTATATGATGCCATATTTTTACATTACTGGGAACGGGTCACCAGTAAGCACTAGCCTCACACAGTAAGTCTGAAATCACAAACTGGAAAGTATTATGATAATGTCCCAATAACATTTATATTATAAGGCAGGGAAGCCCGTATAAACGACTTTGGTCTTCCTCCCGAGATGCTCTTATCTGATCTGACCACGAATTCATTGTATCTGCTAGGTAAGTCCTATTCACTGCCTTCATGCAGCTGGTGTTCTTTACAAAAGTGAGGTGAATACGGACGTCTGGTGTTTACAAAAGAAATGATAGACGTGCTCGTTTATGTAGGGGAACTGGGAAAACCTGATTTCAAACTATGGTGTACACGGGCTCCGGAATCCGAACGGATCGAATGGTGTATGAACCATTTTTGATCACCGGGGACAAAAACGACATAACTTCTGAAGCTGATCCACTGCCTTGTGGTTCACACTTCAAGTAAAATGTTCGGAGATGGCCTCTTAACCCAACCAATTGCTTCTATCTGGGAGTCCGGCCAGTATACCAACCCTTGTACAAACTATGAGATATGGTGTAGCGCATATCTTGGTGTTCATAATGTACCAAGTTTGTGTTCTAATGATAATAATAGTATTAATAATAATAATAACAATAATAATAATAAAAGACACTGAACTGCTCAATTCGATATGGTAAGTTTGTGAAAGCAACTACACAAGGACAAAAGAACTACTGAGTTCGCCTCAATTTTTTCAAACTGATGGTGGTTTGTGATGAAAACCAGCTGGAAAACAATTCGTTCCGCGCAAAACGGCTTGCAGGGTGTTTAAATAACCCTAACGAATTGAAAGCAGACCAAAAACCTCTACACACTCTGGAGAAATACACATCTTTCACTATGAGAAACATCTGACCCAAATCTGTCCAAAATAATTCGTATGTTGTTCACTCATTTAAGGACTCTTTCGGGTGTTTATATATAGCTAAAAGTACAGTAAAGGTTATATGCATTTCCTAATGAATGAAAAGCAAAATAATATTGTTTTACTGACGTTTCACTATTTAATGCTAATAGCTTTATCAAAGTAGTATTAAGCCGGGATTAACAAAATTTCAGCTTATATATAACAACCTATTCATCATTCCTCAGCATTGGGTCATTTTCAGAGGCGTACAAAATATAGCTTATTTTCAAAATAACCACTAAAAACGCCTAAATATTCGTTGAGCACGTTATCACGCCAATACGATCTACATTTCACTCTAACAAAACATCATTTCATGCAGTTATAGATCATAAATACATGTACATATGTATATCATCAATGAGGGCTGATTTTTGAAGTAAAATAATACGAAAAAAACACTTTCTTTTTACCGGACTCCGTTAATTCAAAGAGCCATAAACAACCATCATTGGCGAGCATGAGGAACCAATTTTGAAAGCTGTCCACAACAACAGGTAAAACAAGGTATGAAAATTGGTAAACAGAACAAAACTGCTCATCTAGTTTTCGAAGTGAGGAGTACACGCGAACCTACAAATACAAAGTGTCAAAACAAAAAAGCTTATGATTTTCAAAAGTATCATCTAGGAACTACATTATCACATAAAAAAGCATTTCCAGGAAATCCAAACAGGACACGGATGGATGTCTTGCTGGTTAGGCTCCAGCTTATCTTACAATATATATATATATATATATATATATATATATATATATATATATATATATATATATATATAATACTGGAGTCGTACACAAAAAGAAAAGTTGCCTCGGCTTAATAGAAAGAGACGCGTTATCTATGTCAAGCTATTACGTTTCCTCGCAAACTATGGTATCTCATGTAGGCTTAGATTGGAAGGACCTTAGAGATATACGGCGCGGGTAGGGAAGGGGGGAGAATTCGCATAATTCCTTGAAGTCATAACCATAGTAGATAACTGTCGGCTGTCTGAATGGGATCCTGTAGATGAAGAAGATCAGTTAATTAGGAACTATTCAATTGGGAAATGAATAATGACGAGTTACTCTATAGTGCTGAGACTAATCCGATGACTTGTCAATCCTAGTCACTTTAATGTACAACTGCATACTTCATTTAATTCATGCAAAGAAGCAAACTATATGTTTGGAGAAACCAATTAGGAATAGATGAGGAGGCGGAGGAGGAGGAATATGTGGGATAATGTTTTCCCTCTCCCTCTTTTTATGAGATATTGGACATGCTTGTCTCTCAAGTGAATCACATTATTCTCTGTTGTGCTTTGGCATAAATGCCCGGACAAATGTGCATTCTAGTACCATGATGCTTGTAGATACATCTACATTTTACTAAGCATTGTTAAGAAGGCAGAGCATCAAGAAAACTATCTAAATTGGGAAAAATGCAGGCATTAAGTTTCTCTATATTTTACTATTGGTGAACAGTAATCAACAAATTAGTTATATGCCTGGAAATGATACATTCTTATGTGAATTAACAAAAGTAGTTTGGAGACAAACATACCTCACTTGAATCATAATTTTGCATCAAACAACTGCAGCATATATATTGTTTCCACCATGCGATACCTCCAAAAACATGGAACGAGTTTTCCTGAAATAGAGATATATATTAAATTTCAATTTCATAAGACTAATGTTGATTTTGATAGAGAAAGAAAGACCAGATTCGCAGTATAAAATGATATCATTCTATTTCACAGGTTCTCATCAGCTGCAAACTACCTGAAAATACAATGGTTATAAATAATAACATTTCATACTTCATTGTTTGAAAGGTAATAGAGAAAACATTATAAGGTGAACACATCATCAATTTATATACTGTCAAACAATGAAAAAAGAAAAAAGGGGGGTGAGAAAAGACAGAAAACAGAAAAAATCTAGTATACAGTGTCAACATGTCAACTCAAGAAGGTCAAGGTTCATCAGTTTGAAAGCTTGCTTAGTGAGTTGAGCTCACTAGTGTGTATAACTAATCAGTGTAATAAAAGTGATATGGTTACCAAGGCAGTGAGAGATTGACCCCACTCTCTTTCTGTATGCATAAGTTTGGTCTGTGACGTTTGATTGCAATTGCTTCAGCAAATCGTAGTAGATTCGCTGTCCTTTGTATGTTTAGTATTTTCGAGATTTCCAAATTCGTCAAAATATTAAACATACAAAGGACAGCGAATCTACTACGATTTGCTGAAGCAATTGCAATCAAACGTCACAGACCAAACTTATGCATACAGAAAGAGAGTGGGGTCAATCTCTCACTGCCTTGGTAACCATATCACTTTTATTACACTGATTAGTTATACACACTAGTGAGCTCAACTCACTAAGCAAGCTTTCAAACTGATGAACCTTGACCTTCTTGAGTTGACATGTTGACACTGTATACTAGATTTTTTCTGTTTTCTGTCTTTTCTCACCCCCCCTTTTTTCTTTTTTCATTGTTTGACAGTATATAAATTGATGATGCGTTCACCTTATAATGTTTTCTCTATTACCTTTCAAACAATGAAGTATGAAATGTTATTATTTATAACCATTGTATTTTCAGGTAGTTTGCAGCTGATGAGAACCTGTGAAATAGAATGATATCATTTTATACTGCGAATCTGGTCTTTCTTTCTCTATCGAAATTTATCAAGGGAACCAAATGTATGAAACTAATGTTTCTATATGCATCTACGAAAGGAGTTCTTTTTACAGTGCGAGCACTAAAAAGTATTAAAGTATTAGTGTCGACCGATATCTACCACGTTGACGTGGTGAATTGACTTGCACATCACACTGCTCGAGACATACGTGTATGTAAGGTCATTTAGACAGCAGTTAAATTATAAGCAATTACAGTGAAGCCTTAATGCTGGAGAATTAAGATGTAATAGCAGTAAAATCTTTCCTTTAGACAGCCAACAAGCCAGTTATGTTGCCTTATCGCTCTGAGGAGTAGGATTAAACAGTTGTACCTCCGAGTTACACGGCGGACTGTAGTCAACGGTGACCACTGATAGCCACATGAATCAGAAAAATACTGGCAACACTCTCAAACAGTTGTCTGTTGGGCTCTTTGGTGACACAACACTCATGCTCCTTCTGTTTCAGGTACCTCAAAATGAAATCAACTTCCCCGGTGTGGGTAACCAGGAATTAATAACCGCCCACTAACTTCGAAAAAACAAAGCTTTCCTAATCATTATCTAGCTTCATTGTCGTACTCTGCTGTTACCATTCTACAGCTTGATTCACCGGCTCCTCTTAACTCTGCGATCAGTAACAGAGAATTGAAACACAATAACACTACTAACAGTCTGTTAAAACCACACTACCAACTTAATATTCGTGCATTCAATATCTGAACCTTAAACTGAACTGGATAAAATTCGTCACCAACCGGAACTCTAGCATTTTGAGCTATGGGTGTATATTGTATTCCGAATACAAATACAGAAAACCTTTATGTGATTGTTTACTTAACCCCAAATGGTTAACAGAGTGAACCTACGAAACTGACTATATGAGTATCAGTAGATTCTTCATTTAGTTCAGATGATCTTTATGGTGTATTTCTCGGATTGTATTGAATGATAGGGTGGAAAAATCTCCACTTGACTGGGCCCTAGCGCACGGTCGTACCTGCGTTATCCGGTTGAACTGATTCTTCAGAAAAACGAGAGACAGCGACACTTGTCGATATTTTTTTATAATCTTTACTTATACCCCCCCCCCCAAAACATATTGCAGTTCTACCTAAAATTGTCTAGTTTGCTGTAAAAAGCTAAATCCCAAATCCATACATTTCTCATTGATCGCCATGTGACTGTTCTTTCTTCCATACACATCCGTCCTTTCTGTGCATTTATTTGCGTGTGTGTGTGTGTGCGACAAGTGTGACAAGTCGAACTGCTGTACTACAATGCAAAGTTCTGCGTCGAAAATGATCACTCAGATAATCAACCTAATGGTAAAGCTGAAGGTAACAGAAGAAAATTAATCACCTTTATGTTGCTATGATAGGTAATGTAAGCTATTCAGATGGCGAGTCCTAAGGAATTTCGATGAATTTATTGAGTCCTGCTTTATTAACACGTTTCGCTTGTTTTAAAACGTTATCGCACTATTTGAAAAAAAATAAGAACTAGTCTCCATTACTTATCTTACCTGCTTGACATTACCGAAAACATACCAGCGCTGCGAAACGCCTTTATAATGAACGAATCCACTACGACCAGAGACCGCGATATCCTTACCATCTCGGGAAACAGCGACATACTGATGGAAATAAGAAAAAAAATAGTGTCAGGCTTTTCCAATTATGCACAACTGATTAAACTAAAATGCAGATGTAATATTGATTAGACCCAGAATGTAACTTTCATCTTAATTTCACTCAACTCAAATGGATGTACCAGCAGCCAAGTGAATGTTGGTTTCCAGTTTGACTTCAACTTAAAATCTAACGTACAATTAGTGGATGGTGGCTAGGAGTGGAATCGAGGATGCGCATTTCGTCCTATTTGGGACTCGTCAGCTGGATGTACCTGCATTTCTCACTGAGTGATGATGATGTTCCCACCGAGGCTCGAACCCAGTACCCATAGTTTCAAACGCCAAAGCGTTATCCACTAGACCACTTGGGCCACGAGAGCCACCTCTTGTGCAACGGGTCATATTAATTATTGAATTGAATCAATCGACGGGAAAATCGAAAATTCAATTCAATAATTAAAATCTAACGCTCTAAACAGCACACGGTAATCCATCAGATGATTCAGCTGTCTGGTTTAAGACTCGTTTATTTTGGAAAGCTTCAAAATTTCCCGTCACTATCTGTACTATATATTTGGTGGACTTTTGCTTATGAAAAAACACAATGGTACATACATCGTATATTCCACTTAAACCACTATCAGATGAATAACTATTGTCTAAGTATATATAACAGAACCACTTTTTCACTGTATTTCAAGTAAAATTATAGTACATCAACCTACAGCAACTTCTTGTTATGATCTGTTGGTGGGTTTTAGGGATCCTAAGAACCTATGGTGAGATAGCACGAAACCGTACTCAGTGGCTCTCCAATGCATTCACTCTTTGTAATCTACCAGATCCATTAAATTCCTCATGTTCTTCCATAAATTTCCGATCATTATAGTTCTTTTGAATAGCTTTCTTATTGTTTTTCATTACATTTCTGTGTTATAAATGCAGTCTGGTAACTTGAATTGTTACACTTCTGTGCAAAGTCCTATGCTGAAACTCTAGTTTCATGTTTCATTGGTTTCATCTTCATTTCGCCTTTCTTATTGAAACCTAGAAAACGTAAGGAAAGAATGTTACAGTATAGTGTCAGGTATTAAAACGACTACGGCGATTTACAGGTGAAACAATTCCGTCAGCCGACGACAAATTTTCAAAAGTGAGAAGTTCTCCTCGAGTTAATTCCTTCCGTCTAATTTATTACACTCACTTCTGCTAACTAATATGAAATGTATGTGGGTTTCGAGTAGAAAATAAATAAAAGATTAATCAGTTTAAATTACTCGAATGGGCCAGTTGGAGTTCATATATTCTTTCGGTACAACCAGGTTCTGTATTTGGACACCGGACACCATCTGCTTTTCGCCTATGACAGCAATTCGGTCGTTGTATTGTAGAACGAGATGCAAACGATTATCCTGTGGAAAAAAAGCTTCAATTTATATTTACTGTAATACAAACCTTTGTTCATATATCCACTTCAAACCAAGCATAACAAAAATTAAATACCCTAATATGTCGTAATGGAACCATAAGGTAAATCGATTTTATTCCGTGCAAACTTCATAAAACTAAGAAAGTAAATGGATTGGTTACTAAACTTTTGGCGACACAACCCGTTAACTGAACTCATGTAATCACATGCAATAAATACTTAATATACTTCCACTTCAGTGCTATTATATGATTGATAGACTTGGAATCACCAAAAGAATTTCCAATAGGCTGCAGCAAACTTGCGTTTCGATACACCGATTTGAGCGATATCTCTGACAGCAACCAAGGAGTCGTGACATACCAACCTAACACAAACAACATCCTTCGTCCCACGACGTCAAATCATAGGTTGACCACCTCTACGCTTTTCTGTCCGTTGCCAGGGCTATCAAAGACAGACTGGTAGGGAAACTACAAGGATGACATCCGTGGCACATATCATAGCCACCGAAACCAGTGTTTCCAAATGACGGGACTCAATGGATGGTGATCTCTAATGTATCCAAATACACGCCAGCAGACCTCAGAATTACTCATACGATGACACTACCGAACGCCAGCAATTCTACAGAGACAGCGATGATCAAATATGTAGAGTCACCGCACATCATCAGCTCGAAAAGACCAGGTTTAACAGGCGTAGAGCAATGTTGCACTCACCGAAGCAGTGTACACCTGACCTCTGACAGCCAGGATGATGTCGCGGCGGTGTCAGAGATGCTTCAAATTGGCTTTCACGAGATCTCGTCCATCTGACCTCCGCCAGCATTCACACAACTACTCAGAAACACGGACTTATTGACAACTTCAAGCAGTTCACCTGCACGGGTGATTACAGGTACAAGCGTCTGTCAATCTTGAACTAAGACGACACAAAGGATACAACGTACTTCAGACACAGATCACCAACTGATTAAGTGCGATTTGGGTAATCTGCATGCTATTGCACAGTAAGACGATATCGTCTGCATACTCGAGATCGGAAAGTCTTTTCCCAGGAAGCATATCTACATTACCACCACTCACGTCCTTCAGTCCTGACTCTAGAATGTCATCGATGGTAAAGTTAGAGCGAAATGACGAGACTAGACAATTGTGTTTAACCTCACTGTTGATTGATAACAGAGAGAATAGATGATGGTTGTATGCCCTCTCTCTACCTCAGGTATTTCTAAATAGAGCTTACGGGATGTTAAAGTAATTCTCAGGTACACGATTTTCTGACACTGTTCCGATGAACAGTTCTGTCCAACGAATCAAACGCAGCCTTAATACCAAAAAACATAAGGATTGTTGGCCTACAATATAAGTGTGAAGGCGTTTTAACAACTGACGAAGGGTGAACACATGGTCAATACATTAACGGTCTGAAGGAAACCCAGCCTGCTCTTCGCGAATCACATGTTACGTCAGCCATTTTTAAACATAGGGACGATGATGGCTTCATTCCACATTGATAGAACATCCTCACCTTTCCTAAACAATGCAGTCAAAGTCATGAAAAGAATCTCGCCATCACCTTCAAAATGAGCCAGAGGTAGATTGTCTGGGTCGGGTGTCTTATGGCGCCTCAACACTTGGAGCTCCTTCCGGACATGTGCTTTCATTGGTGGGTCGGTATTGACCGACGAAGGAGCACTGTAGCTAATGATGTTGATTGTTGGCGTCGACGGCCAGGTATACAAATGCTTCTGGAAGGCGCTCTGTGCTGCAGGTGTATTTTCAGGCTGGTAATTAATGTCCCATTCGGCTCACGGACCATCTCGCTGACACCATGCTTCTTGCTGTTGGTGACTTGAATGAGCTGGAACAGAATCCAGCTACCTTACGTAGACTCTGTTTATTCTCACACTGGGCTTGTGCATTCAACTCCCTTAGCTAGCACTACGATATCCTCCTGACACGATTGTTTAAGGAGATCGTCCGTGCTTAATCTGCATCCGGGCAGCAATCCATAGGTGTATAGGCATAGACTACAAATAGGCACTGCCTACCTGACTTATCACTTCTTACTCTCGTATGACCTTCCCGACTTACAGCACATAAATGACTGTTAATGGGAATCCAGTAGAATAGTGCAGCTTGAGCTCCTGCGCTCAGTACGACACCGACACCAGCTCCGCTAGCTGACGACTCCACATGGTCCCCAGGTAAGCGCAGGTAGCACATACTACTCGAACTTCTAGATGGAGAAGATATTCAAAGTGCTTCACTAGGAGTCCGCGAAATACAGCAGATAACGATAGGGAAGTTTTCTAGTTTATTTTGTCAGAGTTGCCCGTTTTGTTCGATTTGCATCGGTGTCCGAATATTGTAGGTGACTACCTCGGACGTGGCATGTGGTTTCAGAATATCTATGTTAGCTTTCACACTGGGGGCCAGCATTTTGAAGGCTACTCACATACATCATTGAAAGACACAGATAGTCTGAGAAATCAAACAAGGGCGAGAGGCTGATGAAAGTGGAAACACCAGGGATAGCAGAAAATAACAAAAGTTTTCGTTAATTTGTTTATTAGATATGTCACACAGTGAAACGGTATTATTTACTGGATGATGTTTCGAACACAACTTATTGTTCATAATCATATCAACTCAGTGTATAGAAATGAAGTTAAAAATGCGTTGCTAGAAATACCATAATGGTTGTTCGTGAGCATAATAAAGAGCGTATGATTAAATTTCCTTATGATTTATTGTTTTTATTGTTGCTTCGAGGACGGGGATACTGCCCAGGCACCCAGACCGGTGCAGATGGTTGTCTTAAGGGAGCACTCCTCACTGGAGTCCTTGACTTGAAATCTTACCCAAAAGGCAGCAACGTTCCCATGGTTTCCAGTGACCAATTGGAGTTCATACGCCATTGGATTTGTTTTGATTGTAGAGCCGATGTACACCATAATGACTGCTTTTAGTCTAACCGCTATCCAAACAACATCAAGGCGGCAGTTATAAGTGTGGCAAGAAAGATTCGGAAGGAAATGTGAAAGTATTGGACATACGCTGAGGAGACCTTTAAATGACATCACATGTATGGAAACACACAAGGGGAAAGTGAATGGGATGAATGGAAAAGACCATTTGAAGAAGAGACCGAAGTTTGTGTGCGGTCGTGAAGTCAGGCAGAATAATGACAGGGAACCGAGTACAATGAAAGTCCCCTCCACTGAAATCCTATGTTCCACTCAGAAACCAAGAGATGGATAATAATACTTCCAATGCGCTTACCAAAATGTTACACAGTCTAAATATAATCAATACGATTTTATTACAGAAAGATTTCGAATTTAATTGCCTAACACAAGTTGAGTTCCTACCTAAAAATATAGGATAAGGATATATCCCCGAAGTGACTAACGAGTATACCCTCTTTAACAATGAGTTTCCAGACCTGAAAGATGGATAGATCATCTCACAATTTCAAACATGCAAAGCTGAAGTGATCATATAGGTAAGTAGCTTAAGACATTAACCATGCACTAACGTTTCAGACTAATTCAATTACTCATTGGCTGGGTGACTGGTTGTAAAATGTGAGTATAGTAAGTAGAAGTTTTGAGAGTTTTAAATATTAAACTCTGTAAGTACATAGTACTTTAAGACACCAAAATCTCCATAGTTTCAAAAAGTACATAAACACCGCTGTATTGAAACATGAAGGTATTCCTTCAGTTAGTTGATCTCAAGTAGCGTCGGTAGCACAGTGGTTAGGACTCTCGCCGACCATGCACATGGTCCGGGGTTCGATCTCCTGCCGACACACACCTGATATCTATGGTCGACCTGCAAAATTTGGGCTACCGATATCACATGCTAAAAATCCCATACTTCCACCAAAAATTACTGTGTAGAATCAAGCTGTAATAAAAAAAATTAAATAAAAAATTTACAAATATTTCCAATATTGTTTGGATGAATAAGGCAACTATTCATCTACACCTCTAAACCTGTTTCAATGAGAATATTCACCGAAAATAACTAACTGAACAGAAAGAAATGAAAACCGTTCGTTTATACTTACAGAAGTTGGATTGGCAGTTACTGCAGACTTAGTCAAGCGAAAGACGACGAGATACGACTTCCTTTTTGAGTGACTATTCTGACAACCAAAAGAATCTGGCGACTGAATACTATCCCCCTCCTCTTTTGACAAGTTTAAATTGGATTTTTCTTTGGAATGAAATTCTGTCAACATGACGTCGGCATCTTCAGAAATAGCCTTCTTGGTAAAAATGATTGACCCCAGAACATTATAACCATGGTGACCCCATGACTAAAAATAAATCACAATAAATTTTGAATAATAATGCAGTTTGTGCAGCCTATCACATAATAATGTACAAATGATTTGTTTATCAAACTAATTATTCTCAAAGATCGATTTTATAATTTGACATTACTTTTTTCCATTGTAGCTTCCGTCTATGTGGATTCCATTGTCTTATCAGAGGACTGAAGCACACATAGTTGACCTTCTAATACTTCCATCCTTCCTTATGTCAATTAGCTTTTGTGTAAGTGATAGTAGTCACAGTCGAGATAATATCAAAAGATGAGTTTTACAACCCAAGTGTACAAACACCTTCACAGAAATTATTAAATGGGTGAATCCATTGTGCAGTCACAATAGACAAACAGAAAATTTTCATCACAATTTATGACCATCATTCAAACCTACAATTGCGAGCGTCAGTGTTTTACTGACTATCAGCTAGCAACCAACACTTAAGGAATCCTTCGTGTTAAGACAGAATCATTTACAAGGGTGAAGAGGAACAGTAAGAAAGAAACCCTAGATTAGGGTATATTGACTTACTTTCGCCATGAAATTCCTAGTGTAACAGTTCAGATGCCTAAATCTTAGTTCTGGACATAAGAAGCTTTTCACTTGGTGGTTCAGTGGTAGAATATGCTTGCCAACCACATATATGGTCTGGGTTTAATGCCTAACGCACTCCAAATCCTTTTCTTCTTCACTAGAAGACAGTAAGTTTGAAAAAGAGAGAATGTTGGGCGTGCAACTAGAAACACCACCCTATACAAAAAACAACACCACGGTTGCTGAAAATTCAAAAGCTTGATGCCTTATGATCCAATTGTAAAGCGGAAGAATCAAATAACTGGTACTTTTATTGATAAAGTTGTTTAGTTTGAGCTAATATATATTTATACAGTTAGGAAATGCATGAAGAAATTTTTAGTTCTGCATTCGATTTCCAGAGAGGAATCACAGTTCACAAACTTCTAATGGTTGAATAAATTCAAAAGTATACAAATTAGCCCAAATATTAGCTGTACTTCCTACTGTCGCGAACATATTTCGACCGACGCGATTTAAGAAAATAATGCTCTTATGATACCACACATGATGAGATAAGCTAAGAATAAGCATTGGATTGTGCAAACCTGCGTTAATCTACTCAAGCTAATAACAGTGATCAAGAAGATGCATGTCATCATCTATGAGGATATTATTATTTTTCACTGAAGTATCTGATTTACTCCAGTCACAGGCTAGTTCAAACAAATACTCAAAACTACATGAACAGACCAAAAATGCGTACCACTCAAAAGTATGATCAATATATATATTTAATCTCTAGAATGAAAGTATATCCAGATTAAATCTTAAACCTTCTTGTCTAATCCATTAACCATATTTAGTTCAGCAACCACCAAAGACTAGAAATCTCTATAGCCTTTCCCTATTAAATTCTTAGCTATAAGGTCACGTATTTATTCTGAAAAAAAACAAGGCATTCTATTGTAGACACTATTTGCTGAAATTCTTGCTAATTTCAACTTATTTTACACTTACCCAATGACAGGTGAATGATGAGGTGTATACAACCTGTACAATAAATAAAGTATTGTGGTAAGATTCAATTCGTCTAAAACTGAATATTCCTAATGCATTCGACTAGAACTAGGAGTATCAAGAGTCTACTACACACAATAATACTATGCTTACCAGATTTGAAACATGTACTTGATACAACGGGTTAATGCGCTCACCGAAACTCGAGTATATAAGGGCACCAAACACTGACCACAATGCCCAGCCACAGTGTAACCAAGCAACTGCCAAAGTATAACCGTCTGGGGACCATACAACTTCAGACACAGCTCCTAATTGTTCACGGGTGCCTGAAGTAGTTATAATAAACAGTTTCTATGATACTTTGTTAATGCAGAGAGACGCTAAATGCATAATACATAATTGAATGGGTCATGCGTCTTTATCTAATTATTATTAGTTCTTATTTCTTCGAATTCCAAGTAGGACATATAGATTCAGTAGCACACATCCATTTCACTCTCTCCTCTTCGGCCCTTCTTAGTCGGTTACACTTGTGTCCACATAAGCTCTGGTCTCCTCCTGAGGATATCTTCATCTGTGCTGCCTATAGTTGATACCATTGTGCTTGGATAAGTGGGAGATGATTTTCTTTACATTTCTCCTGTTAATAAAGTAATCAGGCCAGAGCTTTCTGTGTTCCTCCTTCTTCCTAAGTAGGTTCTCTTTCATTCGTCTCATCGGTATTGACTCTTCACGAACAGCAAGCTAGTATTCTGAGGTATTTCTTCCTAGTGGCCAGTGTGTCATAAAGCCGTCTTCCGCCTTTCGTCTCACACTCATCTTTACTCTTCACTACTTTGTTCAGTGAGATGTAAAAATAAACTCAGCTTGTTCCTCTCCCTGTCCACTTTTGCACGGATTCATTTTCTGTTCCATTATCCTTCCCTCTCTCCCTCTCGACTATCAGATTGCACAAGTGTGTCTTCCTTCCTCACTCAGGTGGCTATACAATACAGGCTTCCTTCAACATCACTTTCAGAAAGTCGCAGTGTTCTTCCAACTCAGGTTCCCTCGGTGATGCCACTCAGTGTTTCCGACTTCTTCCTGATGACTGCAGTGAACTCATCCTTGGTAGCTTAGTCCGTTGGTTTGGGATTGTTGAGCTTCTATTATGGTCGATAACCAGCTCTCTCAACATCCATTTGAAGTCTATCTGATTTTTGATGCGTCCATTTATTGAAATCCTTGATTCCTTGTGTATTTCCTTGTCATTGCGCATGTTGCATCAATCCCCATATCAATAAACCGACAGAAGTCTGCAAAGAGTTCACCATCCTCGTCCATTTCTCGGATCGCCTCGCAACGCACGACGAGTTCTCTGTCTGTGTTTGTTTGGTGTCGGTTTGCTCTGCATTCATATCACCGATTAGAACTTTGATTTCTGCATATAGTCGGTTTCATGACGAGTACTATCTGTAGAAGTTCTCCCTCTCTTCCACTTAATCTGCGTTGTTTGTTGGAGTGTAGCACTGTGTAAACTCAACCCTCCCTCCTTTTGAGTTGGATCTCGCTGTCATTATTCTGGAGGAGGCAGGTGACCAGTGCATGAGGGCCCCGAAGGCCCTTAGTGACATCAGTGTGGTAGTGTTTGTTGTCTGGATGACTGGAAAAGATTGTTGACTCTCTAGTTAACAATCTGTAGAGTCGACTTTCAATCCGTTTGTTCCTATGCATTTGTATAATCTCTATAACCTTACTTCCTCATTTACTTTACAATCCGAGCAAGATTTTAGCCTTAATCATGGTAGGGACATTCCATGCCACATATTGACTGGTCTCCTGTGTCATTCCGCCTCTCAGATTCGCTCAAGGAACAAGTTTATCTTCATGTGTTTATTCTAGGACTGTGATGTTTGTGTACCGATTGAGTTGATTTTCCGGGGTAGTGTAGCTAGTCCCACACCCAACCTTCCCTTTTTGTCCGGGCTTGGAACAGGCTAATGAAACAGGCAAAGTTACGTCTTTGTTCAAATTATCACTTAATCAGCTGAAAGATACACGTGATAACTCCATTATGGATAAGATTTTATTTTGATAAGTCACACAGTGTTATACAGTAATATTAACTGATTTATCGAAATAAAATCTTATCCATAATGGACTTATACTCTACCACAGTGTCCAAGTTTTATACTTATATCAATAATACACGTGATAAGTCAGTGCACCTTTCTAATCCTAGTGGTTACTCCTGTGTATTTATCAATGACTCGCTTTGTACTATTATCGCCATTATGAATCTGTGTATGTTTGATAAATGAGGATATAGGCCAACAAGGCTGGTGGGTTCCGAACTGTTTAAACTATTGTTATTGTGCATCTTGAATACAAGTGCTATTTAGTGCTGAATACTGAAATTAGATGTTAATTTAGTGTGAACAATCTCATAAATATTTGACAGTTTATCGCGTAAAACATACTTGGTTTAATGTTTATAAAATAAAGTATATAAGTACATGTTGACACGTAAACATAAACAAAGAATATGAGAGAACACTAACAAGATGATTCACGGCTATGCATTTGAAGAGTGTGTTGCACCTGAACAGTACCAGATACTTCATCCATTCTGTACAAGAGAACTTCACTACTACTAGGAATGAAAAAAACAACAAAGAATTCATCAGTATTGAAATGGAAGGTTTATAGGGTATTTATTGATAAATCCCATCTTGAATGATCATCGTCGTCATCATCGCTGATTTATCATTAGTTTATGCCATAGAGTATAACAACAGTTTTGTCTCAGTCTGCATCTATTATCAATATAAAAATACACAATGAACACAATGATGTTTCAGACACTACATCAGGCAGGAAAGGAGATTTAGTTATATTCGAAAGAAAGGAACGTTGATATGTCAATCAATGGAGTTCCAATCCAGAAACTAATCTACTATCTACGTGTCCACCCTTTGACTTTTTATATCAGAAAGCTCGTAGGTGAAATATGAAGCCTAGGTCTTTTGTCAGTCAGTACACATCCGATTTCCATTCAGATAGACTGTCCGTCAATTGTTCTGCAGATAACAGTAGCATGATGGAGTTTGTGCTAGTGTCCTACTTTTGAAACCTCTGGCTCTGATTTTGTTTTGGACCGCAGAATGCTATTCATAGCAGGAAATCAAGTGTACACCATAGTCTCAAACATGATCTTCAACTGAGTGTCTGGGGTAAATTAAAGTAGCACGCCATACAACCCAAAAACAATGTTGATAGTTGTAGCGGAGATGTAGGCTGCATTGTTCAGACTAAATATTGCTGTTATCTCTCTCTGCCTCTTGTTCAGACATAAGTGTGGAATTGGATATTGTGCATTTACCTGGCCACTGAAAAGAGTGTTGGATATTTGAGAGCCCAACAAAAAAATCGTTATGAAAATGCAGATAACGAATAAAGGTTTACAGTTGTGTAATTGACGTTGCATGTAAGGAGTCTATAGTTTGGTGTACCATCGCTAGTGCCACCATGCACCTAAATAGAGAATACTTCAGTTTATAATGTATTAATTTACGTATTCTCTTTAAGCGACAGATAGGCATGATTTGGCCCATCTACTAATTGTAGGAAGTTTGTTATCTTGTACAACAATTTACTTTTCACTACATGGAGGATGAAAGTTATGGGGAAAAATTTCGCTGTGATGATAGAGTTCCTTTCTAACACGAAAATACCGCTTTCTTTAGAAAGCGTTTACGAATAGCAGTGAGAATGTCATCTTCTACACTGAACTAACTTCTTACTTATACTGTTTTGTATAGATGACTTTTGAAATAAAACGGAATTATTACGGTAAATGTATGAAGTTACGACGTTCACTTATCTGCATTATCCAGGGAAGAATGGATGAATTTTATTGAATCGCTTTGTACATATTTGGAATAAATCATCTCTGAGAGAAGATGGAGTGCATTAATGACATCTATAATGGCGCTTCGGTGGCACAGTGGTTAGGACTCTCGCCGACCATGCACATGGTCCGAGGTTCGATCCCCTGCCGATGCACACCTGATATCTATGGTAGGCCTGCAAAATTTGGGCTACCGATATCACATGCTGAAAATTCCATACATGTACCAAAAATACAGTGTGGAATCAAGCTGTAATCAAAAATACAAAAAATAAAATAAAAACAATCACAATTTCAACGTTACAACGTTTCAATGGATGAAGACGATATGGTTGAAAACAACTTCACCACAGAAAGAAAGGAATCACGTTACCTTTGTGTCCCAACTGCCAGTGTCCGGAAGCGATTATTCACCGCTGTGCTTGTTGAGTTAGTAGCATTCTCAACCAACTTTGCTTCAATTGGCTTGAAATTTAAGAGCAGGAAAAATACCAACAACAATATGAGTAGGACCGTAATATCGTAGTTCGATTTGATTATGCATATCACAGAATTCTATGCACACAACTGTCTTACCGAAAGACTAATGATTTAGAAATGTAAACTAATTGAGTATGCAGAATTATCAAGCGTCTGCGTGCGGTACCAAAAGATTACTCCCTGTAAGTTTGGGCACTATGAGATACAGCTTGCAAAATAGGGGCTTCAACTTACTAGCTCAAAATGGTCACATAGTAATAATAATAATAATAATAATGGCTTCAATGCAAACAGTAATTTCGATACAATGGGGAATTTGAAGCATGTAGTGTGATATTGCACCTAATTTTCTCTTTCCATAGTACGGGGGGGGGTACAATACAGAGAGTAGTGCAAGACCATTACTGCCCATCAGAAAGTACATTGTGTAGCATGCTTTTTAACATAACCACCAACACCGCTCACTATGTTAAACTTTATCTCGCAATTTCATTTTAAAATTGGGTACGTTATCACCAAAGATTAATAAATGCTAGATGGTGGGCGTTCATATGGAAATTGCATGAGAACTAAGTGTTGCTAAGCAAACGGATTCGTTACAATACGAATAAATTACCAAAAGTTGTAAACATTTTCACTAGAGTTAAGTAGGCTTAATATTACCAGTATAAAGCATGCCGTCAAAATCCAAATCCGTAAGCTCCGTCATCTGAAGTTCGTTAGTGAATATGTATAGATCCCAATTTAATATATATTATATCGCGAACCAATATCAATGAAAGGGAAACTGGAAACAGACTACTGAAACTGTGTATAGTTACCGCCCAACTTCTCTGACTTGTTACCAGTTTTCGCTACAACGGTCAAACTACCTCGAAACCAGTAACCATTCAGCAGGAGATTATTTTAAGTTTCTATAGTAGAGTTGTTTTGATTGTGGAGTAGATTTCAAAATCACCAATTGCAGCTTATGAGTATGCTTGTTATGACCGGGAAGATGAATCCTAAATCCTGAGTGTTGAGGACACTGCACATGAAAAGTAGTTTAGATTATGTGGTATAAAACTTGAGAAGAACCTGCAATTCATCTGAAAAATTCAGACATAATCGTCTAGAGCTGTTCGCTGAATACTTTGCCACTCTAGTATTGATATTGGTTCTTCTTAACCTCTACGGTTAAATCACAATATACACTATTCATTGTATTTTATCATGCTATCTTTGATAGACAATGATAAACCGACTTCAACTACTAAATACCGGTTCCATATTAGTTTGTTTATTAGATGTATCACAGTGAAACATCTAATAAACAAACTAATATGGAATTACTTACTACCACAGTGCCCAAGTTCTACACATATTAATAAATACCGGTTGGCTAATATTTGGATGGGACATGAATTGAAAAACTGAAATGCTATGCATACGATAGGCTACAAATTTAGTTTTACTTGAGTAAAATGCTTTTCGCAAGCGAAACTACATTCCGTTAAAATAAATTCACAAAAATACTATTAAACAAACCATTTGATCTTCGGATGAATCGAGAGACGTTATAAAAGCCACATGACCGGAAGAAATAAGAGAGAAGGCGCCGCCAAATGTTGGTGCCCATTCAAGAGTTTTACAATAGCATCTTAGTTCCGAGGTTTTATCATCTAAAAAATAGTATTTAAAATATACGATGCAGTAGGAAATAAAGTTATATATTGCATAAAAACTAACGAAGAACAGAGGATAGAAAGAGCATACATTTATTATTTGCAACTCTTCTACGATACTCATATGCACTAACGTCCTACGTAAGATAATTTATAAAACCTTATTCGAAGCAATACTTTAACATGTAGACATGAAGTGTGTTTTCTGAGAAATGCAACAAGGAACAGCGACGAGACAAATTAAGGTAGCTAATTTTTGGATTATTCATGTGTTGAAACAGCTGGCGTTTTACACTAAAACTCTATGGTCTAAAAAACTTTTTAGGCATGTTCTATTCCACAAAAAATTTCATCTTACAAAGCCAATTAATACCTGTTATCATTACGAAGTATTCAGTCTCGAACATCCCGACTACAGCAACCATGATTTCTTTGAGAGTCTAGGAAACAGAAGAATCGGTCAATTGCACCAACAGAACTACCCTCATAACTTATTTACAAGCTGAACAAAACAAAAGAACTAAATATAGAAAACACCCCAGTTCAGATCGGTGTTATGTGGATTACATCCAAGGAGTACAAAATAGGTGTTTGGCGAGATACTATAGTCCTACTATTCCTGAAGAAGCCTGAAACAACATCTGATCCGCCGTTTATCCATATTCTCTAGTACCTCGTTCTGCGTGACTGCTTTATTAATAATTGACTTGCTCTTCTGACACTAACACTACAGAAATTCACTTACGTCCAATTCTGATGCACATTGAGACTATAGTAGCTACGAGGATGACACGTCCATCAAGTGATTGATGCATCCCACAGATCCAACCTTAATGACTACCCAAAATTTAAAGCCTATGATGGTGTACGAAAATGAAAAGTTTGATTCTCTGGACTTCGATATCCAACGCCATGTGGTTTGCTGTTCCTCCACGAGATACAACCCGCAACTCTTATGCCCCTTCCTCTAGCACCAAAAATTTGGTCTTCTATTGGCACTAGTTCAACAGACTTGCAATGACTGTAGACATTTTCGGACCCATCACTGTTCGACCGAAATACTGCTGGGAACAAGACATATAAGCGAACAATATTGTTTTCAATTAGATCTTCAGGCTTTACTCTAATTTACATAGATTTATGTATAAAAACTTTTGACCAATGACGGTGATCTTGTGGATCGAATAATAATAATGTGGTAAATGTTTTGAACGTAGTTAATAACGATGATTATAATGATAACAAAATATTGATAGTAAGGTTTATGCAGGTGGCGATAAGAATAACAAAGGTAGTAATATATGTATATGTAGACAATTCAATGAATAAATTAGGTCAAGTCTCAGAAGTTACGTAATACTAGAGATGAAGTGGACAGATAATCAGAGTTTAAATAAATATCATAAAATACGAAGGAGATGGAAAATAAGAAAGGGTGGAAGGGTTTTGAATAGAACTCACCTACGCCACGGGAGAGACAAAGGTAGAACAAACTTCTTTTGAATGCAAAGACTAAGATCGTTCTCTCGAATTCCCATCTGTCTGTCTGTTTTCGACATAGAACTTTGCACAAATGTGCGGAAGTTCAAGTCGCCACACTCCGTTTAGCACGCGAAGCAAGAGAAGAAAGTACAAGAAAAGCATAATAGAAACAGTGAGCAGAGGTGTGAGACTAAGGAGGAGTAATAACGAAGAACAAAACACGAGAAATAGAGCGCAGGCACCTGTGATCAAAGACAGCTAGTCCTTTCATGTCTTCCACTCTCAGTGGCCAGGTCTCACAACCATAAAGGAGGACGGAGCGGACTGATGAGCAGTACACCCGCCCTTTGGTCGATAGTCGAACATCTCGTCTACGCCAGAGTCGGCGTAAACTAACAAATGCGAAACGAGCCCCCTGTATTCGTGCTGAGATTTCGTCAGAGATCAACCCGTTGGGGCTGATGGTACTTCCCAAATAAGTGAAGCGGTCAACGTGCTCTACCACTTCACTTCCTATTTTTAAACTAGGCGTCGATGTAGTCCAGTCCTGTAACATCATCTTGCATTTGGCGGGAGCGAATCGCATGCCAAACATTCGTAGATTGCGGCTCAAGGTGTTTAGAAGACTCTGCATTTCGTCAGCGTCTTCGCCTAGAAGGACTATATCGTCTGCATATTCCAAGTCAACGAGATTATTCCCTGGTAGCAAGTCAATCCCTGAGTCGCTGAAGTCACCTAGGGTTAAGTCCATTAACACATCTATGATGAAGTTGAATAGAAAAGGAGATAATGGGCATCCTTGACGGACACCACTGGTCGTCATCAGTTCAGATGACAGCTCGCCGTAAGCCCTCACCTGGCTGTATGAGTACGAGTAGAGTGCCTTAATCAGTGCAATATATTTTCTCGGAATTCCCTTTACAGCCAAGCATCTCCAGAGAACTTCCCGATCGACAGAGTCGAATGCTGCCTTTAGGTCAAGAAATATAATGACTGTTGGACGCCGGTAGGAATGCCTATGTTCTAGAATCTGTCGGAGGGTGAAGATATGATCAATACACCCTCTTCCTGGTCTAAAGCCTGCCTGGCTCTCTCGTGTTTGTGCTTCCCGAGCACCACTCAGTCTACGCATGATTATTGAGCCTAAGACTTTAGATACTATATTAGTCAAGCTAATCCCTCTGTGATTATCACAGGAAGACTTGTCTCCCTTCTTGTATATGGGGATAATCAGTGACTTACACCAACCCGATGGGACTTCTTCTGATTCCCAGACGCTGCCTAGTACCTCAGTTAATCCGGACAGTAAGCTGTCTCCACCGTACTTAAATACCTCTGGAGTCATTCCATCAGGTCCCGCTGCTTTGCCTAGTTTCAGATTGGTGACAGCTTTAGTAACCTCAGTTAGTGACGGAGGACCTGTGTCTATATCCCATTCAGGGAGGTGTTGGATGCTCGGAAGGTTGAGCGTGGCTGTGGGCAAATTAAACTGCTCCTCATAATGCTCTTTCCAACGATCCAGTCGTCTATCCTGGGAGCTAATTATAGTGCCATTTTTTTCCGAGATTGTCTCACTAATGATTTGTCTTCTCCCACCCGTTTCCCTGATGAGTCCAAAGAGTTGCCTGGTGTTGCCTATCCTCGAAGCTTTCTCCATCTCTTTGGCTTTTGTCGCCCACCACTGTTCACGGTCCTTGCGGAGACTTTTCGTAAGTTTCCTCTTGTGCAGCTTTCGCTCCTCATTGAATTCGGAGCTCGCCGGAATAAGTCTTCTAGCATCTATCAGTTCGGATGAGGCGGTGGAGATCCAGTGGTTTTTACTCACCTTTGGGTTTACCTTATTCACAGCTTTTACAGCTGTATCTATGGCTGCCTGGATATTTTTCCAAGCTTCTTCAGGGTGAGCACAGCTGTCGAACACAGATATGTGTTTAGCTAGTTCTTCCTCAAATACGGATTTAGTTTCCTGATCGAGCTGGGGACGTGATGGTTTTACCGCCAGCTGTTTCCTACGTCCGTTCAGTCGTAAGCACACCCGAGCGCGGACCAGTGCATGGTCGGTATCTACGCACGTGTTCCAGAAGGAGCGACAATCTCCTACCGACCCACGCCAACGATAGCTTATTGCTATGTGGTCTATTTGTGTCCAGCGTTGGTTTGATGAAGGGGGTCTCCAAGTCAAACAGTGTCTCTCCTTGTGTTTGAAGTTAGTGCTTACAAGAAACAAATGATTATCAGAGCAGAACTGTAGGAGACGGTCACCGTTGTCGGTTCGCTGGCACGGAACTCCATAGGTGCCACCGACATCCTTCTCAGATTGACACAATTTCCCTACTTGAGCGTTAAAGTCACCAGCTAGAACGACTATGTCTGAGCGTTTAGCCTTTCGCACCAAACTAGACAGCTTTTGGTAGAACTCATCCTTCGTTTCATCTGAACTGCAGTCAGTGGGGGCGTAGGCGGAGATTACGAAAAGGCATCGGCGAGTAGTGCAGTCCTTCCTCCTTCTTACTGATCCGTTCAGACGGACAGCACACATTCGGCTATCTACCGGGATCCAGTCAAGCAATGTCTTTTCTGCCCTAGTACTCAAAGCTATCCCTACGCCAGCTAATCCTCGTGAACTAGCTGTGGCATCTCCTGACACCCTCAAGGTGAATTTTGCAGATTCAACCTGTTGGCCAGGTGGGGTTAGGTGAATAACCACACTTGGGTCTTGTATGCGTGTTTCTGAAACACAGCATACATCAATGGCTCGTGATGCCAGGGTCTTGGCTAGTGATGCTTGTTGTCCTATTTGGCAAAGTGTCCTAACATTAAGAGCTCCTATATGAAATTGGTGGCGCGGCTTTAAGAGGCTGTCGGTGGTGGTTTTTTGGCTTCCATCGTTTTTAGTGGACGCAGAGTGGAGAGGAAGTGGAGAGCTATCAAGTCGAGGAGTTGCATCAGTGGAAGGAAGGCAAGATGATAGAGATGAAGATGAAGACAAAGATGAGTGAGTAATAGAGAGGTTTCGTGTGCATTTCGGATTGTGAGGGCGATTGTTACTTCCCGGCTGCCCACACCGTGGAAGTTGGTTGCGTGACCGCAGAGCCCAGGGGACAACTGCTTGAGGCCGGTCACACGCGGCCTGTTTTTGTTCGTTCTTTTTTGTTTGGTGTGCCTCAGTAGCATATTTATCACTCCTGCCCTGTGACACGGCAGCAGGAAGCGCGGTCGTTGTTAATCCGGGCCACGGCCGATCCGGCATGAAATTTTGTGATTTTGTATTGGACATGATGTTGGATTGGGTAGCTGCTTTTTGTTTAACCGCTATCCAAACAACCTGCCTGGCATGGTAGGACCTCAAGAGACATAAGTCTCAGCCAGTATAGCTTGAATAGATCATTGCGGTGTTCAAGCCCGACCACCACGTCAAGGTAGCAGCTTTCCCATAGCTTCGGCTATGTGTAAAAGACGGATTTGAATTCCGTTTGAAATGCTCGGTGGGATGCTAAGGCACTATTTTCGTCCACTTGGTGACCGCTATCAATCAAGTGAGCCAAAATATAACTTCTTATAGATTTTATTAGACTTTTTCCGAACCATGAAGGAAGATGCTCATTAATTCGTTTGTTAGGCTGTCTAGTTGTTCGTCATATATAGCTGTTTCTACAGGAGCGACTAGATTTATAAATACACATGGAAGTGGCACAGCTAGGTAGCTTGTCTTTCACTTGAGTAATCATAATTGGCCGGCTGGAAAATGACAAACAAAGGGTAGCGGAAGTATAAGTTTGTTTTATCGCTCTCGATAATCTCAGATGTCAGACTTCGCTAGAAACGTCCCCATCAAATTGCAATTTCATCAACAGTTGTTTCTTTTCAACTGTTGTCAGTTTCTCTTTCTTATACCTGGTGTTCATGTGTCTCCTTACAAATCTACTAGGATAATCCATTTGGATCAGCGTATTTTGGATGTATTCTAACTCATTTTGTAGGGAGTCATCAGTACAGATACATCTTGCTCTATTCGTAAGGCACCTGAGCAAATTCACTTTGTATCAGATTGGTACAAAACTGAGGAAATGTGTCTATTTTCCTACAGATGTAGGTTTTCTATAGACATCTCTCTTGAGTGAATAATCCTCTCTTCTGCTCAATTGGATGTCAAGGAAATGTAGTCTACCATCATGTTCTTCTTCACAAATGAAGATGAGCGATGGCTGTGCATCAATAAATTTTATTAACATTTCATTCTTGTCAGCTTTCAAATCAAGAATAATAAACGTATCATCAACATAGGGAAAACAAGAATCAGTTTGAGATAATTCGAGAGAACAATCCTAGTCTTTGCATACAAAAGAAGTTTGTTCTACCTTTGTCTCTCCCGTGGCGTAGGTGAGTTCTATTCAAAACCCTTCCACCCTTTCTTATTTTCCATCTCCTTCGTATTTTATGATATTTATTTAAACTCTGATTATCTGTCCACTTCATCTCTAGTATTACGTAACTTCTGAGACTTGACCTAATTTATTCATTGAATTGTCTACATATACATATATTACTACCTTTGTTATTCTTATCGCCACCTGCATAAACCTTACTATCAATATTTTGTTATCATTATAATCATCGTTATTAACTACGTTCAAAACATTTACCACATTATTATTATTCGATCCACAAGATCACCGTCATTGGTCAAAAGTTTTTATACATAAATCTATGTAAATTAGAGTAAAGCCTGAAGATCTAATTGAAAACAATATTGTTCGCTTATATGTCTTGTTCCCAGCAGTATTTCTAAATCTAACCACTGTTCAGAGATAATCCTTAGCCAGGCAGTATAACACATTCATATTTGCTGCAGCTATTCTCCGCCTTACACAAGGTAGTTATAGTTGTAGCACAAATGCGATTTATAGAACCCTAAGCATTAAACTACCGAGCAATGACGGAAATGTCACAAAACAAACTTATAAACTCACCATTGTAGTACATATCATTTGGCTTTAAACCAATCGACGTTAAACTAAGAGTAGTGCCAAAATACGAACCATCCCAATTAATGCGTACCAAGTCTCCCTTAACAGTCGCAATGACAACTATTTCTCCCAAACAAAATGCACTAAGCTTCTGTGAGTATAATTTTGTCTTACTTGCAGCAGCACTCCGCAACTTTAATTCTGGTACCAAGCGTAAAAATATCCATCGCCTGGTGTGGAACGCTAATATATTCGATAATACTGCACTTTAGGAATTTACCTGGGCAAAGATAATGGTAGGTTGTCAATGCAATATATTATGACAACACCCTTTTCAGTCTACGGAATTACATAGAATAAAAACAACTAACACACAACATTATCTTGGAAGAATCCCATCTCAGATAAATGAGGATGTTGGTCCATTCTCCCTTAAACAAGAATCTGAGCGGGTAAAGTGAGCAATTTTACAGAGAAGCTATATCATAAGAACGGATTCGACGCTTACTCGCATGTGGAACAGAATCACATCCACCTCGGTGCACACAACAAAAAATTCGCCATCATCTGATACTCGAAGCGAAAACGTCTTATTTGGACAGAATGATTCTATAACACTAGGCCACTCGGTGAAGAAATACATTCCAAATGCAACAGTAAATAAACATACAGACTTGGCGGTAATACGCAATGTCCAATATCCATTATCCTGATTACGAGCTAGTATAAACCAGTGATTTCTTTGAGCTCGCTTCTTGGTTGTGAGGTAGAGGTTCCAGATCTTCAGTGAGCTTCTGCGTAGTAAGTTCCACCACTCGACTGCTTTAGCTCTGGTAGACTCCAAGAGGAGTGGTGCGGGGATTGGTCAAGATGTGGTTTGTAATATGCAGTAGGTTAGGACTGTATTGCTGCCGTGAATGGAGTTTGACCTAACTCCCGTTGGTCATTCGGTGTAGTCATAAAAGCAGAATAGTAATAATAATAATAGGTTGTAGTGTAGATAATATAGGTTGAGATAAGTGGAATAATAAAGGTGACCTAAGGAAAAGATAGAGTGAGAGAAGGCAGAATAGGTCGTGGGGATTTAGTTTGTACGCTTATCCATTGACAGTGTGGTTTTAAGTTTTATGAGGATAAGCCATTGAGACACAAACCTTGCATTTCTGCATGATTGTCTAGCTTCCGCTTAAAAATCTCCACAGATGGCGCTGTAGTCACGGCCGCCGGTAAAGCGTTCCAGAGACGGCAAACACGAAGCGAAAAGAAATGTGATCGCACTCGAGTCTTTGGTCTCTGGTGTGCTATCCTTAGCGGGTTACCTCGTGGAAGCCTATAATCACTTAATGGCAGGATGCTTTTATTTGGGTGGGCCTGGTCATTTAGGATCTTGTAGACGGTGATGAAGTCTCCCCTGTGCCTACGGTAACTAGTTGTGAAAAGACCTAATTTCTTTAGTCTTTCCTCATATGATTTGTTGCGGAGGCCGATCACCCATTTTGTCGCTCGTCTCTGGACACTTTCTAGAATGTTAGCATCCCTTTTGAGTAGCGGAGGTGCAATGATATTATGCACCTCAAGGTGTGGCCTCACATATGCCTTATATAACCTTAAGAACAGTTCGGGAGTGAGAGCTCCCAGCTGCCTATGCATAAAGTGTAAAGTTGCGTAGGCTTTGGCGACGTCCCTCGCGTAATTTCCACTGGTGTCTAGCTTTTCTGTTAGAATAAGACCTAGATCACGCTCTGATGGAACACAACTCAAGTTCTGGCCACCAAGGGTGTAATTTACACTCTGTGACCTGCCGGAATGAAGTTGCACTACTTTGCACTTCTTTAGGTTGAAAGGCATTCCGTTAGCCAGAGCCCAGTTTCCCAGAGTTTGCAGGTCAGCCTGCAATCTATCTGAGTCTTCCGATGAGTTTATTGCTCTCCAAATCTTTACGTCGTCAGCGTAAAGAAGCGCAGAGCAGTTTAGTTGGGAGGGCAGGTCGTTGATAAAAATCAAAAACATCAACGGCCCTAGGATAGAACCCTGAGGAACCCCTGATGCCGAGGTGTGCCAGGATGATCGGATGCGGTTGACTTTGGTGCAGAATTCTCTCTCGCCTAAGTAATCTTTCAGCCATGCGAGAAGTGCTCCAGAAACACCCGCCTTGTTTATTTTGTGAAGGAGCAGACCATGGTGAACTGTGTCGAATGCTTTCGCAAAGTCGAGAAAGATCACGTGGGCTGGTACCTTTTTGTCCCAGGATAGTGTCCAATCGTTCCAGGCTAGTAGAAGATTCGTCACGCAGGATCTTCCCCTCCTGAAACCGTGCTGTGCTTCGTGAAGAAGGTTAGTCCCATCGAAGTATTTTCTCATGTGGTCGTCAATGAGACTTTCCAATATCTTCGATATCACTGGAAGTAGAGCAACTGGTCTGTAACTGGTCACATTCTGCCGGTCACCACCCTTGAAGATAGGGGATAGGATTGCACGTTTCCATTCACATGGAAGTTTCCCTACATCAAGGGAGTGTTGGAACAGATCACTTAGGGGTTGGCAGAGACTTTCTGAACACTGCTTCAGGACAGATGGTCTGATGTCATCACAACCTGAAGACTTTCCCGAAGCCAACCTTCCCAATTTTGCAAGTACCATAGCCGGGGTAATTTGAAATGTACCCAGCAGGTTTTCGCGTGTTGGTTTTGCGATGTAATCTGGATGTTCTGTAGGGGTAATATCCTCGTTACTGTTTAGTTGCCTGTGAAAGGCTAGGCTGAATGTCTCTGCCATTTCAAGACTAGTAAGAGATTTCCCATCAGAACCCACTAGATTGCATGCTCCCTGGTTGGTCGGTTTTCTTTCGGACATAAACCTGTATAGGCTTTTGGGGTTCACGAGAAGCTTATTGGCGAGGTCTCCCTGAAATGTCCTTCTATCGCTCCGGACTCGTATGTTACATCGATTCCTGAGTTCAAGGTACACTTCATGTTCGGGTTGACTCTTCGATCGTCGCCACGCGAACCAGGCTTTTCGCTTTGCCTGCAGAAGGCGTTGTGTCCCCTTTTTAGCCATGATCGTTGCTTCCTAGCTTTTGGTGTGACTAAAGGAACAGTGTCTGAGACCGCCTGGTGAATGATCTCCTTTACCACTCTCCAGTGTTCTTCTACTGTTAGCTCTGTCCATTTTTTAGGCCAATTTGCTTCAGACAGAAGTCTTCGCATTTTGGTGTAGTTGGCTTTGTTATAACACAGATAGGGCTGTGTATTGTCCCACTGTAAGCGCTCGCGGAGGACTATGTCGAATACTATGACCGCGTGGTCACTACTACCTATGGGAGTCGTGATCTGAACGTTTTCCACTAGTAGCTGGTCACTAGTGAGCACGTAATCCAGTCTAGAAGACTTCCCATCAGGGCCCCATCTAGTATCCATCTTGACATTTTCAGTGAATCCAGCCTTCCTGATGGTATGCAGCAGATTTCGATCAAATCTATCATGGGCTTTTCCCGACACCAAGTTAAGAGATGGGGCATTGAAGTCACCAGCTATGACAATTTGATCATAACCCATGTCTTGAGTTGCTGAGATTGTATTTAGCAGTACCTGGTTGTGGTCTGCTCCACATGAAGGTGATCGATAAATGCTGCCCACTAGATATTTGCAGTACCCAACGGTGAAGTGGCACCATATGGAGTCAGGGAGCTCTGTGAGGGGAGGGTCCATCGCGTGAACACATCTGAGCTGTTTGTCGACGTATATGGCGACTCCACCTCCTTCTTTCAGGTCCCTATCTCGCCTGACTAGGACCATATCATTTATACTGACTTCGCTGTCTGCCACCGTAGGGGTTAGCCAGGTTTCCGTCAGTATTATGATTTTGGAGTTCAGTTGTGATTGTAGGTGTCTAAGTTCAGCTATTTTGCCTCTTAGCCCTCTCACATTACTATACAGGCAACTGGTAGTCAGTCTCACCACTTCCCCGTATTGGGGGGTAGTTGACTTGATATTGGCTATCGGTTGAGGAGTTATCCTACGAACTAGTTGGCCGATTCCCCAGGAACCGGCCTGTTGGCGTTTTTTTCTTCTAGTTCAGTTGGAGCACTCGGATGACACTGGCTATCATCGTCCGTGCTGCACCGCTGTAGTGTGACTAGGGGTTGAGGATTTTTTTTACTACGCTTTGTTCTCTCCTTTGAGTGCGAGGCCGGCTCTCGCAGCAGCGAATGTGTTTGCTGACCTTGTCCTTGGTCTCGTACCATCTATGGAGAGCGGTAGTCAACTGGTCTTGGGAGCTGAACTTGACAGCTAACAGACGTGGCGAGTTAATTGACATAAGATGAGTGGGTCGAGGCAGTCTATAAATAGAGACAGCCCCTGAACTTCCCAGGGCCATCTGGGATGCCAACCATCTCCATTGTTGTACATCATGACAATGCTTTTCGCAGGCGTTCCCAGTTACCAGTTCGGGAATGCCATGCACAACCATGGAGGCAGAAGGAATGAGCTCTGGCGACTCCCTCGCCATTTGTCTTTCCTTCCACGGCCTGTCTGGCTTAACACGTATGTTACAGGCCCTCCCTATAGAAAGGACTTGAGAAGCCAGTAACACTTTTTCAACATCCTCGGTAGAGCCCAATGTTACCCTCAGTGGGGATGGTTTGCCTTCAGGTGCAGCAGTGCCCCTATACAATCTGCATAGATTTACTGGTTGGATGTCCAAACCCAGTGTGCTACACAAGATGGACCACTGTTCCTGATCAAATAGGGCCCTATCTTTCAGCAGACTACTGCTACAGTCTGGTACATTAAAGAGGATTACACAATTTGATCTGCTAACCGTGGGCTTGGGCTCGGTCCTCGCACATTTGTGATCACCTTTAAGACCGTTTTGGTTCGTCTGGTGCGACTGGGTATTTTTGTGTGTCTCAGTGCTATGGCCAGCATTACTGGCAGACGAAAGGGGTCTTTTTCCAACGACGGAAACCCGTGGTTCTCCAGCCTCTGTGTCTGGAGCGGTTATGTCAAGAGTTACAAGTTTAACCGGTGAGGATTTTGGTATCCCCGGTTTACGTGCGTTTGTACTAATTTCCGGATTGGTGGGGGTCGAGCATTTCACCTTTTTCCCAGCTACTTTTCCGCCAACTTAGTTTTCAAAGGACTACGCGAGGCTACATCAGGACGGCAACTCGGGCATATGTACCAGAACCATTGGCATGGGTTTTTACGCATAAAGTCATAATATGCTTTTGGTACCCCATTGTCGCATCTGCAATGCACCCATCGCTTGCAAAAGTTACATTCGAAAGCAGAGTCTGCTTGTTCGACAACAGAAGCACAGACCTTGCAGTCGTCTGCCTTCTTGGGGAGCGTTCTTGTCGTCTTGCGACGTCGTGAACGTTTCTTTTTGGCCTTCCTATTTGTTTCATGGTCTACCATGGGGATGGGTGTTATGAAGTTCTCACTTAGTGCAATTTTCCCACTCGGATCTGTTAACCTAGTCGTGTTAACAGGGATGGAGCCACATCCACTTGGCTGACTTTGCACAGCTTCACTGTAGGACTGTGGCGACATGGGTAATCTGTACGAGCAGGGAATATTTGCCCTGGTCTTCAAGACCGGTATGCGTGAGTCCATCACCTTCAACTGTTTGCCTAGTTTGGCTGAAGCCCTGGTGACTACGGAGTATGATGTCCCATTACTTATTTTAGGGTGAGAATCTATTGTCATTTTACTCCTAAATTAATACTGGTGATTAAATAATAAGAGACTGTTATTTTGTCCAATAGACTTACAGCAAAAGACAATAGAGAGCACAGAAAAGAAGGATAAAGTATTTAAGTAAAAGCTTTTGACTTTACCTGTAACTTTCGGGTTATTCGGTTTAACAGCAATCACGTAACAGACCCACAAGTCCTGTATATTTGAAATAGTGAGGAGGATGTTGCTACAGAAGTAGCACCTGAAGCTTTGGCAGTAGTTCGAGACAGCGGGAAGTACCACACACAGGCTCGGTGAGGAAGAAATGGTTGAATAAAATTCGCCGGAGAGGAAGATCAGGTTTCCCAAACGAATAATTCACAAAAGTGGATATTTCCGGTTAGAGGGGAAAAAGCACGTCGTATCCAATGTAATTTCTACAAACCAGTGCAAAACTTATGTGCCTGCTTCTTATTTGTGAGGCACAAGTTTCCGATTATTGGCAAGATCATACAAGGTTCATCCTGCCATTCACCTGATGTGCCTCTGGAAGACCCGGAAATCAGTCGCATGGCGAGTTGACTAATCATGATTTAGAGTGTGCTGAAACTGTGGTGCTGTTATCATCAGAGCTAGTCATTTTAACCCATATTCGCTCGGTGGGGTCTAAAATGAGACTACGATAATAACAGCAATAATAACATCGGTATAATTAATTTTTTAGAAGAAAACCGAACAAATAAATGGGTGGACGACTAAAAATAACAACTAAGAAAGCTAGCCAGTCTGAAGACTGGCCCAAGGAGACGAAGCATGGGAACGGCGAATTTAGCTGAAACTCACTGCTAGAGTGGGCTACGTCAGGATTACATCTGAGTTCGTTTATGGAGATAGTCCATTTGGACACAGTAACTTTGTTACTGCATGACTATCCAGCTATCCAGACCTCGCTGCTGACAAAAGCAGCTCCTGGGGTAAACTTGGGTTTAAGTGAAATGAGAAAACACTCGAGTGGTGTTCAGTCATCCAGAGATTCTATATTCATCTTCAAATTGTCCGGGCTCCCCAAATATTTGTAGCACTGGTGCCAGAATCTCCGAGTCATCGTCGCAAAGAGAACATGGATTGTTCAGATGGCGAGGCGGATTGTTGATGAAAGTCAAAACTGGCAGAGTCCTTAAAGGTCGAATCCTGTGAGCCACTTGCTGCCGGGACATGCTAACATGACTAAACACGATTAATTTCGGTTCAGAGTTCCTTCTGATCTAT